>OW964825.1:39100289-40495289 GCA_943142095.1 Ophonus ardosiacus
AAAAGCATAAATATTTTTTTTTATATTCTTAACTTGAGTAATGATAGGTTCTCCATACAAACTTTCATCCCCTATTTCACCTGTTCAAGTTATATTTTCGCGACAAAAAGTAGCCTATGTCCTTCTCGAAGGTCCAATCTATCTCCATACCAAAATTCATCAAAATTGGTTCAGAGGAAGAAATGATATGGATTCTCCATACAAACTTTCATCCTCTATTTCACATCTTCAAGTTTTACTTCCGCGACAAAAGGTAACCTACGTTCTTCGCCAAGGTCCAATCTGTCTCTATACCAAAATTCATCAAAATTGGTTCAGAGGAAGAAATTGTGGATTCTCCATACAAACTTTCATCTTCTATTTCACCCCTTCAAGTTTTATCTTCGCGACAAAAGGTAGCCTACGTCCTTCTCGAGGTTCCAATCTATCTCTATACCAAAATTCATCAAAATTGGTTCAGCCGGAGAATTGATGGATTCTCCATACAAACTTTCATGCCTTATTTCACCCCTTCAAGTTTTATTTTCGCCACAAAACGTAGCCTAAATCCTTCGCCAAGGTCCAATCTATCTCTATACCAAAATTCATCAACATTGGTTCAGCTGTACAGTATAGAAGAGATTCGCGGACAAAGCTAACAAGAATTTGAAGCCGAAGTGCAACGTCTTGCTAATTTAGCACAGCGTATAGAACTTCAGGAACAAAAGTATCTGATATTTTGCTGTAGCTTTGCAAACATTTATACGTGGAGTGTGGAGTACTTGATAAAGTATTAGAACAAGCTTTGCGTTTAGTACGTCATAAAACTAGTGGTGAAACTCTTGCATATGCTCTAGAATTTGAAGCTGCGAAAAGAGCTACTATAGTAGAAATGAAACGGCAGATGACCTACGTCATAAAAAAATATCCCTAACGTAATGACGTCATATACTACTAAGTTTACATGGAATACTAATTTATAAGGCGCGAGCAGTCATGTGACTTTGTTGGTCTTTCTTGACTAGCAGATGTCCCGTTACAGAATGACAGCTATAAATGACAAATGTCATAATTTTTCATTCCAAATTTCATGATTTTCCAATATTTGGTGGTTTATCTTCTGATTCGAGTTTGCGCAGTTATACGATTTTGGTCAGCTGTTTTGTTAAAAATTAACCTAGTACTTTAGAAGTGAAAGCGTCATTTTCTGTTATATATATGATTGACGAATTTTCATCTGAAGAGTCGTATGAATCGGGGGAATTTTCTTCTGGTGATGAAGACAATATGGAAATGTTTGGCGAAAATCCGAGGTCAAAGAATGAAAATTATTTAGAAAACACAGTAACAGTAATCATTCACATACATACATACATGTCAAATGTCATTATTTTTCATTCCAAATTTCATGTGATTTATTTAACTCGCCAAGTAAAGTTCACACACCTGGCGACAAAGAAACCACGTGAACTTACAAAATCTTGAAATTTTGAGTTAAAATTTATGATATTTGTAAGTTATGTACATGATTAATAGCTGTCATTCTGCCCGTATCTGCTTGTCAAGATTTGCTTATTTGCAAGGCATTTGCTCCTCTCTAAAAATACATAATTTAAAGATTGATAACAAGAGAAATATTTGAACGGCTTTCAACGGAATTAATGGCCCACAATTGTCCTTCGAAATAGTTCATGACATGGTTAGTTTCTGAAATTGCTTTTTTAAGCTTTAGGCATTATTGTGAACGTAAACTGACAACCAAGTGACAATAGTGACAGATGGATATTCGATCGATATAAAATTAGGCGAGTTTCTTTATTCACCGATGAGCAGTGCGCATTAATGCGCATGAATCGTAAATTCATCACACCGTTTCTTTATTCACTGGTGAATTGCAGATGAAATTCATCATACCGTTTCTAATTACCGCGTAAATTCATCGCATGCATCGGCTTTGACTACCGATGGATTTTACGATTTCCGATGGATTGGTTGTGGGGGGGTCTAACAAAATGTCATTTTTGACATTTGCGTTTGTTTCATGGTTGCAAGTGGAATATGGAAAGAAAAAATGCATAATTCAAATAATAATAATAAAAAAAACTATATCTCGTTCACAACAGAAAGTAGATGGTTATAAATGTAAATAATTTTTATTATAATTATGAATTCCATATCATTGTTGCTATTGCTGTCATCAGATTCTTCATTGTTCGATGAATCTGATGATTGCAATACAGCGACGGTCCTTTTAACCACACTTTTAACTATAAAACTTTCCATATCTGGCGTGGTGGTTAACTGTCAGTTGATATTTAAAGTTAGGAGATTCATCGCAATTTTCAGCAACCCGTTTCTTTATTCGGTCGCAGCGGCTATCCATCGGATCCATCAGCTATTCATCGTGACGTCATTTTCAATTGCTGATGGAATTCAGCGCATTAATTGCTGCTGAATAAAGAAACTCGCCCATTTAATGTAAACATTGTCATGCCAACGTATAGAATAAAAATAAACTAAAATTATTTCAAATAATTTCAAATTCCGTAAGAGGAATAGAGATTGACTTAGAAATACTTGTAAATTTCATTAATATATACTTTTCTTAATAATAGTATTTTTCTTTCTTCTGTATTTAAAAATAAATAATTTTTACAAGTTATATTTCGTTTTATAAAGTTTTTTTTCAGATCTATGACGTAAGTCTTCTGCCATTTCATTTTCACCATAGCAATGTTGTCAAAATAAGAGAAGTACAGGAACAGTTATCTTGTGAAAACAGTACAACAGAAATTGTACGAAAGGTATTGGAAGATATAGAAAAGAAGAAGAAAGATAATTACTGAGTCACACGCTGGAGATGTGGTCTTAAAGGTCATCTACAACGGAACTGTCGTGTATCATTACTTACTAAAAACGGCAAGGAAGAAAACAGGAAAACTAATTAAGGTCGTTGTAAAGGGGCAGACATCGACTCTTCCAAAATATGCCCCGAAAAATATTCAAGTAGTCACCTTACAACACCAGCAAAATAGTCTTCTAATTGATGGAACTATTAATGATACTCTGGGGCGACGAGAACTATTGTAAATCCTTATCATTCGTCAAACTACATCAGGTGATTCAGCAAGAGTTCATGGAGAAATTAGAAATTGGATTAGGAAGTTTAAAATTTTTGCATTCTGTAGTTGTAGCTGTAGCTGATATCATGGATAAAGGAATTCTGGGAATGCATTTTTTGGAAAGAATTGGATGTATCTTAGATATTCAAAATCGCTTATTGAAAACAAATTGTGATGAATTACCACTTCACTCGCCGAATGAAAAGATACTTCATTCATTCACATTAAACATCGAAAAATACAACAACATAAAAACGCAGTTACAGTTCAACTTGAAGAAAGTAGTATAGACGAGTTAAAAGAAAATAAACGGAGAGATCCTGACATTAAACCTGTCATAGATTGGCTAGAAAAAAGATTGAAACCAGACTGGAATGAGGTAGCAATTTTTAGCTCAATAACCAATAACTACTGCAGTCATTGGAATTCTTTACAACTTTACGACGGGTTACTAGTTCGATTAAATGAAAATGAGGCTACAAATTTGTGTAAACAATAAATTGTATTACCAAAAACACTAAGAAAAAGAATATTAGTGGAATTACACGGTAACGTTTTTGGAAGACATAAGACATTTTGGTACAAGAAAAACAATAGCGAAAGTTCAAGAAAGGTTCTATTGGAGTAGCTATAATAAGTATCTATATAATTAATTGGTGTAAACAATGTCATGTCTGCAAAAAAAAAAAAAATAACTAGGGGCCCTCATATCAAAAGCAAAGGAACTTTAGATCAATATTATGTAGGGGCTCCATTCGAAATGATAGCTATAAATGTAGTCGTGCCTTTTCCAGAAACTAATGATGGTCATCGTTATTTCCTTGTCGCCATAGATTATATTTCTAAATGGCCAAAAGCGTTTGCGATAAGAAATAAAGATGTTTCTACAATTACTGAAACCCTTGTTACCCATTTGATTTCTTGTTTCGGTGTTCCCCTTGAACTAGGTAAGAATTTTGAGTCTCAAGTTTTGCAAAATATATGTAAATTATTGGGCATTCATAAAACAAGAACTAACCTCTGCACCCCGGATGGAATGGTTAAAAGATCAATCGCACATTGGAAAAATATTTATCAATGATGGTAAATTCACAGCAGATTGGGATACACACACGGTAAATAAAAACTTTGTTGTGATTACTAAAAATAAGTTCCAGTAGCAAATTTTTTTGTCAATATAGGACCAGCAAATATATTTGTTACAATTACCTAGGTAAATTTGCTGGTAAAAAATTGTTGTGGCAACAAATACAGTTTTGTTATATATAACAAAAGATATTTGTTATGCGAACAAATAAAATAAGTTACCATTATTTGATCCTTTCGCTCCTCATGAGAAGCATAGGGCCTCAACGAAACTTCGCCATCGGGTTCGGTTCAAGCTTAGGGCTTTGATTTCCCTCCAGGTTTTTCCTTCTTCTAAGGCTTCTTTCCACACCGTGCGTCTCCATGTATTGGCCGGGCTACCTCTTTTTCTTTTTTTTTAGTTACCATTAAGAAGTGTAAATTTGTTATGCGAACAAATAAATTAAGTTACCATTAAGAAATATAAATTTGTTCGAAAAAATAAAATAAGTTACCATTAATAACTATAAATTTGTTTTACAAACTAATTAATTTTGATTGATATATAGAATGAGGTAGTAAGGTAAAAATTAAATACATGCATATTATATTATTTTTATTTATTTATAATTATAATCTATATACATGTAACAAATATTATATAAAAAAATAAGATATGAAACAATAGTCACTTAAATTATATAGATTTATCAGTAATCTATACATACCTTCAAATTTCGAAATAAGACACTCTAATTGCCATTGTTTTAAAATATCTTTTACAAAATCATCCATTTTTATTGACGGGCACAAGAAACAAACACTTTTAAAACACAATTATCGACAGGCTAAACTTAACTGCGCAAGCAAATGCGACACGGCGTAGTATAGTACACGAACAGTGAATTATGCTGTATACTAAGGAATACCCTGTCTACACAAAAGTTTTAGTTACCTGTACAAAGTATATGGCGGGAAAAGAAATAATTTGTAATCTTTACAAAATATAATGTCACAGGAAAAAAAAAATAAAATTTGTCCCAGTAACAGATGAAATATTTTTAATTGTTGCAAAATGAATTTGTAATCGGAACAAAGTAGCAAAATGACTGCTTAGTACTACTAATAATAATTGCTGCCATGAAAAATTGTTTAGTTTTGGAAACTTAAAATACAAAGTTTTTCGTATACACGGCAAAAACTTATTGTTGAAATAACAAAAAAAATGCAGCTAACTAAGTTTTGTCCGGAATATCAATGTAATTTTTTACCGTGCACCTACCATTTTTTTTTAATGACATATCGCGCTGCAGAACACGAAACAACATGTCAATCACCGGCCACAGTTTTATTAGGACGAAATTTGCGTTTACCATTGACTTACTTTTCGGTCGACCTCCTAGTAGGCCAAACTTTTTAAGGGAATATGTACAGGAATTAGAAGAAAGAATGTCAAACATACATGAATTTGTAAGACAGAAAATAAAATTGAATACTATGAAAATGAAGACGAGATATGATATGAAAGCGAATACATCAGGTTTCAGCGAAGGACAGTTTGGCTTTATAATCCACGTAGAATAAAAGGCAGATTTTCGAAATTAAAGGCTTCTTGGGTTAGATCACATGAGATAATTAAAATATAAATGATTTATTATACAGAATTCAAAGAGGTCATTGCACTAAACTTATTGTTGTGCACCCAGATAGATTAGCCCCATACACAGAAAATGTGTTTGACCGAGACGGTCAAATTTAAGAGGGGGTAATGTAACACAACATGTGGTGGAAAAATAAAAGAAAAAGCAGTGACATTGATGGATTGACATCTGGAGAGTTATATATGTTGTCATATTTTGTATTGTAAAAGTGCTACGTTAAATTATTTAATTACAATCTCTCAGCGTTTTATTAAAACGTAATAATATTAAATAAATAAATATATCATCACAATGTACAACACATGTAGACATCGGAAATGATGACATATTTTACCGTTTGGGCGCTTACCTGGCGTCACCTCACTGGCACTCATAGCTGGTGTGAAGAGTGCACCACAGAGATAACTTTTGTGCGATTAAAAATCTTCACTGGCCGGGATCGATCCCGGGTCACCAGATTGGTAACCAGACACTATACGCACACGGCCACGCGACCCCGTATGAGGTAACAATATTAATAGTTATATTAAAATTAGGGCATTTAGAAAAATTAATGCATGGTTTTTTATTCTCTTACATAATTTTCTCAGCATTATTCATTGTTGCGTATACGCCAATGTCAATGGTAGTACTGGTAAGTGGTAATAGTATTATCTTCAAATAACTAATTATGAATACTTCATCATTAATGAGTAAGACAAAATTACCTGATTTTTCGTATAAAATTTTATTCGCAACTTCCACTTTGTTTCTATAGGAATCGGCTATGTATCCCTCAGCAACAGAGGAAGATTTCTACCCTCCGTGACGTTTCAAATCCAAAATATTCACATCGGATGAATTGGCCAGCAAAGTGGCCATCGTTCTTCTAAACGTATGGCTCGTGCATTCACCAGTGTTGTCTAATTTCAAAAATTTGGCTATTTTTTGTGGAACGTTTGAAATTGTATGTTTCCGAATCACTTGATTTACACATCTACCACGTTCATAACGAAAGAAAAAACGTTGGTCTCCTACGTTCTTAGGTCTATATTCAATATAATTTTTCGCAAGTCTCAACCAATCGATTGTATCCTGTGTAGTTTGTAATTGCAAAACTTTGTCGTACGTTGTTTTTCGTTTCCAGTATTTTAACTATTGTTACATCGTCTTTAAGTTCCATATCTTTATCTAACTGGTGGACGATTGCTTGCTCGCCTGCTAGTTTATTGAGACGGAACATCCTTACACTCTCACTAATACTTATGAACTGATGATGAACATATATTTTATGGATGACAGACACACTTTATATTTTTAAACTATCTTTTATTTACACAAATTTATTTACAAATTATCTTATTAATTATTAAACTGAACATAAACTAAACTGTTACATTGTAACCCTAATTACGCGTACTGGCGTACGCGCCCAAATATAATTGACAAACTCCATGACTTTCCACTATCCTTCTTTACCAAAGACTAACTAAAACGAAAACGTTTATTTCTTCAGTAGAGCATATCTCAGGGGTGCGGGAAGGTGAAAGATGAGCATGCAGCATCCATAGCTAAATAACAATCCTGCGCTTCAGCTTGCAATAACTTATATAGTTAATTTCCAAGACAATAAATGTCGACGCGGTTGACATCTAGACTAAACAGAGATATGTGAGAAAAATGATATTATTTCTAAACAGAATTTTGACTTATAAAGATAACAAAGTTGAAATATTAATATTGAAACTATAATTTAGAAGAGTTTATAATAAAGTTTTTTACTTGTTATTGCTCCACCTTGTTACAGTGTACAAAATAGTTATTAGTATCACCACTCTACAAACTGTACTTCTGCGAATGCGAGTAAATTTTGAAAAACCGATCAAGAGGAGAATACTTTAAATACGAGTACTTCTCCATAAATTTATAAAATAAATTTGATTTATTGTCCAAATATTAAATAAGTACTAGGGTACCTTGGTAACATAAGAAAACTCGAATTCCAAATGGCATGGATTTGTAAACATTACCTGAAAAATCAACATTTTTTATTTGCTGAGCCGCTGCATGTAAGGTTAGAATCTCGGTCTACTGATCGCCAACATCAATATGTTATGAAAAATTGAGGAGACAGATTAAATGTTAATATTATATTTCATAAAATAGAAACTAAGTAGTTATTCTTTCCCAGTAAATTCGACATTTTGCACAAATTATACTAACTTATATGATTTGTTTAATTAGTGCGTATCAACGTTTTATTTTTTGAAGAACACCGACGTTTCGTAGCCTACTGCTACTTCTTCAGGATGGAGTCAAATTAAATTTTAAAATGATAATTAAAATTAATTTAAAAATTAATTTGACTTTATCCTGAATAAGTAGCAGTGGACTACGAAATATCAATGTTCGTCAAAAAAATAAAAATTCCATCTTTATTGATTGCATTCCTTATCATCAATTCTACAAGTCGCTTAGTATTTTTTCATTGGACATAGCCTTAGTTCTAAAATTTGTAAAGATTTTGCAAATTCTTAATGTTAGAAATTGACTTTTCACCAAAACTGTAATGCCAACTTATAACCATAAATGATTTACTTTTTACCGGTCTAGGCCGGTAAGAAAGTGTTTCTGGGTGATTTAGAAAAATGTAAAATAACTTATATCGGGCAATCGCACAGAGTCACAAAAATACTATTACAAATCAAATCCGGAAATTAACATTTTATTTGAAGAGATAGAAAATTTATAATATGGATTCCTGAAATTATTCGAATTTTATTGTCGGAAATACTAATAATGGTGGCAGCTGTAAATGAGTTATACAGAGCACACATTCCAGTTCCAGATATACCTAGTAAGCATACTATAGTATATACATTTTAGTTTAAATTATTTAGATAAAAGTTGTTGAATTAGTGTTAAAAATAGTCAATAGTGGCCTACTAAGCAATGTGCCATGTAGTCATGTTTTTGTTTTCGTCCTACATTCTACAGTACCTAAATCACTAGATACATAACAACACACGTTTATTCCCAGGTTTCACCTGTGATCATCGAAGACACTTTAACAATACATCCGGGCATTCAAGAATGTGCAGTAATTCCAGTACCTCATGAACATGACGGAGAATTACCCATGGCTGTTGTAAAACTAGTTGCCAATGCTCAAGTTACGGAACAAGATGTCATTCAGCACATAAAAGGTAAGGCACCATATATGATATATATATATATATATATATATATATATATATATATATATATATATATATATATACAGGGTGTGCAACGAAACGCGGAACATATGAGTTTAACATAGGATTTTAAAAATTTGCGAATATTGGCTCTCCTGTACATTTTAGAGCAAAAATACAAGAATAAATAGATGTTTAGAATAAATTTTTACTTTCAAAAAGCCTTCATTTAATGCAATAGAATATCTGTAGCTCTAGATATTTAGAAAATAAAATATGACATTTTCGTCAAAAATCAGATAGCCATGGAAATAAAAGAAATAGAACAAAATCTCATTCTGACAGTTCATTTTAATGTTATTGATGTTAATTGTTATAATCATTGTATCTACATTGTTATAGTCTATAAATTACTTTACTGTGCTTTTGTGCATTATAAAATGGATTTATTCAGTACCGAAGAATTTGTGATTTTATTTTAATATTAAGTATTTGACTTAAATTTTAGATAATTCATCATTTTTGATATACATTGAAATGATAGTTCATTTCGGTATTATTAATCTTATTGTTGTAATCAATATGTTTACAATGTTATAATTCAGCACTAAATATTTAAGTATTATGATCTTAATTGATATCTTGTTTTATTTGTTTTTTATTCCCATAGCTATCTGATATTTGGTGAAAATGTCATATTTTACTTTCTAAATATCTAGTGCTGCAGATATTCTGTTGTATTAATTGATGAATTTTGAAGAGTAAAAATTAATTCTAAACAACTTTTCATTCTTGTATTTTTGCTCTAAGATGTACAGGAGAGCCAATTTACGTACATTATTAAAATCCTATGTTAAAGTCCTATGTTCCGCGTTTCGTTGCACCCCTGTATATATATATATATATATATATGGTTAAATCATTTCTAATTAAATTTTGTTTCTCTCAGAACATTTAACAGATCTATATCAACTTAGAGGTGGTGTTACATTTGTGGATTCCATTCCTAGAACAAGTACTGGAAAATTAAGAAGAATGTATTTACGAGATCTCATTCTGAAGAAGCATTAAAAGTATTCATGAATATAATGATAGAATGATAATTATAATTATATAATGGTAATAGTAATACATGAAATAAATGATTTTTTTGGTTATATTATTTCTTTTATTTGTCTTTTACAGAAAATATATCTGTATTAAATAGCTGTACTCGTTGCAAATATTTCCAACTAACAGTATTATGGGTAATGTTATTAGATAATAAATTTTCTGTATAGTTAATGGTGGGTACCTAATCTTCTTCACTGTTTTTTTTTTAACCACTGTTACTTTGTTGGGCCCAAAGCGAGAACTATGGTTGAATATTTGACACAACACTCTGTTAAAGTCGGGGCCAGACATACGGTATTCGCTTAATACAGAATATTCGTCTTTTGTCGAATAATATTTGTCAAGAGTGCAGACAAGCGTAGTTTGTCGGACATCTATTAGCGGATTTTATACAACTGATATATATTTTATATATGTATACTTTGTACTTCAATTATTAGCTTCTATACTTTTTAATACGTCTTTTTATTACAGAATACATACATTACATGACATTTCTTTCGAGGCTATTATTACTTGATATCTCACAACCAAAACAACGATTACAAATATGTAACTATAACAACTTAATTTTATAACACTCGGCCATCCTATATTTCATCTCGTCCACGAGATGAGATCTGCTCCGATGCCTTTAATTCTTGTGGGTTTTGTTTGGGGTTTTCTTTATCTTTATTTTGTTCTTCTTTTTCTTTTGAATGTTCTATATCTTCATCTGCTGTTACATTTTCTTCTTCAGTTGAATCTTCGTCTGTAGTATTTAACGATTTCCACAATTTAAGTTGGCTAACATGTGCAGTTGCATATCGATGCTCTTTTGGCTATTCCCTCAATTCAGCTACACAGTAAGTATCACTTGGTAAAACCTTTGTTATTACCAACGGACCTCTATATCTTGCCTGTAATTTGGTAGTCTCTCCTGTAGGTTTGGGTATAGTCTTTTTAAATACTAGTTCTCCTGTTTCATACCTCACATTTCGGTACTTATTTTAATCATATCCTTATATTTTTTGTTCTGTTTAATATACTTTTTTCTGTCTGATTGTCGTAATTTTTCTGGATTTTCATAATTTTCTTCTAGTAGTGTAAGACTTCTTACTTTTATTCTTGGTAGGTAACCATAAACTAGTTCAAACGGAGTTTTATTAGTATTCTTGTTGACAGATGCATTTAAGTCGAACTGAAGTTTCTTCAACTTTTTATCCCAGTCTCGTTTCTCTGGATGATTCGATGAAATCCTTAATAAAGGTGTCATAGTAGCAATGACTCTTTCTACTTGTCCATTAGCTTGAGCATGTCGTGGTCAATTGAGCGTATGTTTAATACCATGCTTCTTACAAAGTTTTTCAAATTTTTTTGAGGTGTAACATGAACCCCTATCACTAATTATTCGTTCGGGGGCTCGAATCTGTAATACTAAATTTTCCAATTTTTGAACCACACTTCCAGCATTAGTATTCTTTACCGGTTCCAAGTATGCAAATTTAGTTAAATTGTCAATTATAATTAAGATATATTTACTGCCTTTGGAGCTTGTGACAAACGGCCCAATGTGATCGATATGTACAACAGCAAATGGTCGACTACCTGGTGGTATTGGGTGCAGTTCTCCACTCTTGCATCCAATCTTTTCTTTGTTTAAAATACATTCCAAACACGATTTTATGTGTTGTCGTATATACCTTCGCATATTTGAAAAATAATTAAATTTTACTATATTTTACTGTATGTTCGATCGATACCAAAATGTCCTTGTAAATCATGATACTTTATTGTAAGATTTTTCCTCATACATTTGGGAACCACGTAGAGATATTTTTCCACTCCATTTTCTTCTACTTTTTTCTAAAGTATTTCATTCTTCAAATAATAGCTTCTAATTTTATTCTTTTCGTGTTTGGTGACTTCTTTTTGTTTCAGTAACTTGATTTTCTCTTTCAAATCTGGATCTGAATGCTGATACATGAGAACTTCATCTTCTCGACTTAAAATATTGAACACAGATATTTTGTTCATTAGAAAATCTTCATCTTCTTTTGGTTCTTCGTTTGGAGATCGACTAATGGCGTCCACATGAGCAATTTTTTTACCTGGTCTGTGCTTTATTTCAAAATCGAATTCATTCAATGTGTTGTACCATCGGATTATTTGCGGATTCTTTGTTGTATTTGCATTTAAATAAATCAGAGTTTGACAGTCAGTTACGACAGCAAACTTCAAATTGATTAACATAAATCTAAATCATTCAATAGCCCATACAATTGTAAGTAGTTCAAGTTTACTTGAATGATAATTTTTCTCTTCTTCACTTGTCCTTCTACTTATCGCATAAACCAAATGAAATTTCATATCTGACCCCTTTTGAAGTAACATGGCTGCTAATTCTTGACTACTCGCATCCGTGAGCAGTTCTGTTTAATTTCTCGGATTGAATACTTGTAAAACAGGTTCACTTCATAATGCTTCTTTAATATCTTCAAATGATTATTTTTCTTCTTCTTACCACTGAAATTCTTGTCCAAATTTTAGCAACTTGTACATAGGTGGTGCACGTTTTGCAAAATTTACAACAAAACGTCTAAAGAAACTAGCTACACCCAAAAAACGACGAACTTCATGTTGATTTTGTGGTGTTTGAAAATTTTTAAGGGCACTAATTTTCTTCTCTCCTGGTTGTAATCCTTGACTCGAGATTTGAAATCCTAAATAATCAATTTTTGTCTTTAGAAATTCACATTTTGTTAACTTCAATGTTAACTTGGCTTCTTCAGTGCTTCCAGTACTTCTTGTAGTTTTTCCTTCATTTCAGTTCAGTCCTTTCCTGGTATCAATATATCATCAAGGTACAATAAAACGACTTTGTGTCGAAGTGGTTCTAGAACTTGTTGCATAAGTTTGGAGAAATAGAATGGTGCGTTCATTAAACCAAATACCATTCTTGTAAATTCTCCTGTCTCACCAGGTGTTACAAAAGCTGATTTATGACGCGATTCTTCACTTAACGGTACTTGTAAATATTCGTGAGCCAGATCTAATGTTATAAATAACTTACTTTCACCTATCATCGCTAAATGATCGTCAATATTTGGGATTGGAAAACACATTCTCGTGGTTTGCTTGTTTAATTTTCTTAAATCTAGAACCAATCTCCCTTCTCCATTTTTCTTTCGTACTAATAATACTGGCGTGGCGTAAGGTGAAGTTGTTTATGTAACAATTCTTTCCATTCTTGAACGATTTTCTGTATTTCTTCTCTTTCCTTGTTGCTTGCTCGATATGGTTTACTATATACAGGAGTACTGTTTGGCAATTCTTTTATTTCCATTTTCATTTCTTCTGAATTTTGTCCAAAAACGTTTACTAAATTGATTGAATGTTTGGGAAGCACAACAGTTTCTTGTACACGGAATGCTGGTTTTATTACTTCTACGTTCAAGTTTTTAAACAGATCTGAATTGCGATCTGCAAAAATTAATTTCTCACCCATCTTCATATATACAACATGTAGAGTCTCTGTAAAAATGCGCCCAATTATTACTTCCACAGGTTGCGTATCATCGGGTACAATTCTCATCTTCACCTTTTCTACTACTACATTATCCATTTCAATTTTTGCAAAAATCACTCCAGGGGAATTTATAACAAAATTTTCTGGACCAAAGCTCTTCAGTTTTACATTTTCTTTTACAATATTATAGTTATTTTCAATTACGCATGTTGATTTTATTGTGCATTCCGAACTACCACTGTCAATTATGCTCTGGAATGTTTTTCCATCTATTTTCACTTTCTTCAAATATTTTAATGTAGAATGATTTGAATTTTCAACAAATTTTACTTCTCTTTCATTAATATTCTGTTGTTTTTCTGGACAGTATTTCTTGCTATGTCCTTTACGCTTGCAATTGTAACAAAACATTTTAACTGGCTTTGGACAATCCTTCGCAATGTGTCCAAACTTATTGCAATTGAAACATTTAAATTCTCCTTTGTCATTTCTAATTGCTGTGTATCTTGATTTTGAAATTGTTGTTTATGACTTATCTGCATTGGCTACTGTATTTGTTAATGTAATGTTTCCTGGCTCTCTTTTCAACGTTCTACTTCTTTCTACTCGTTCATTTATAATTAATTCATATTTCATTAGGTCATGTAAAAGGTCGTCCATAGTTTTGTGTTCTTTACCGATTACCATCGTACATAGTTCTCGCGAATACACGCCTAACAACACTTGCTCCTTTATTTCGTTTATATTAAGTTGTAGATCTGTTCAAAAACGTACCTTTTCATGGAAATAAGAATTTATTGTTTCTTTCTTCCCTTGTAGTCGTCCGACCATTTTCCGCCATTTTGTAGTCATACTAGCTTCTCTTACAAATGTACCTTCGAATATTTTTTTAACTTACTTAATCCTGCACCTTTCTACCCTCACGGGTGTAAGGCGTTCCTCCGGCCTACGGGGGAGGGGGTTGAGTTCTGATTCGTTGGTCTTCTCCATATTTCTTTCCACTCTGCTCTATCTTGTGTTGCTGTCTTCGTTTCTTCCCAAGTTAGACCTCTTCTTTGCGCTGCCTCCTTTACTTCTTCCAGCCACGTTCTTCTTGGTCGTCCTCGTGGTTTCTTTCTTCCAAATTTTGCTTCAAACATTTTTTTAACTATTCTCTCCTCTCCCATCCTTTCTACATGCCCATACCATCTCATCTGTCCTTCTGCTATCTTATCTTCTATTGCTTTTACTTTTAAGTTTTGTCTGTAGGTTGTGTTTTCAATTCTGTCCAGTCTTGTTTTATTTAAAATCTTCCCAATTTTGTAATTTCGATTCTTGAGCGGCACACCAGTGACTGGCTCCTTCAACAAGAGGTGTTCGCGCTGTTTCAAGGGCGAATGAGTCTGGCCAATGATGTAATATTTGCATGGATTTAATTTTATTTAACCATATTTTCGCTTCTGGACCATGACTTTCACCACTAAAATTTCCAATTGTTTTTGTTAAATCTGGCATAATATGAAAGGATGGGGTTTCTGCGGGTAATACTGCCGGTAATTTAAGACACTGAATAAGACTATGCATCATATCATCTCTTCTACGGTTTTCTTCCATCATTATTCGTAAAAGATCTGTCACTGTTAATTCTTTATTTGAATTCTGTTCGGTCGATGCAATTCTAATAGTGTCCTCAACTTCACTACCTTCAGTTTCTTTTGTTCCAGTTTCTGTCATATTTCTTGTCTTCATCTTTGGAGTTTTCGGTTTCTTATTTCGATATTCCTTAAGCAGAATACTGTTTAATCCCACTTCTGAAGTTTTATATGTGTACACTTTGTACTTCAATTATTAGATTCAATACTTTTTAATACGTCTTTTTATTACAGAATACATACAAGGCATTTCTTTCAAGGCTACTACTACTTGATGTCTCACAACCAAAATACATAACAACATATATATATATATATATATATATATATATATATATATATATATATATATATACACAGGATGTCCCATTTAAGGTACGAATGCATTGGTATCTCGAGAACCGTAAGAGCTACGATGTTGGTTAAATTAGACAAAAGTTGCCCCATTAGGAGGCTATTTTAATGGTGTTTTGTTATTTGCGAAAAAATGCATAGGTCACTAGATATAGGTGAAAATGTAAATTTAGCGATTTTCTTTTTTTGCTTATAACTTTGTTATATGAAATAATACGAGATTCTGGTTTGCACTTTCTTAAGGCTCTTTTATATGGTGAATTTGCAGAAGTACTCAAAATTTTTTTATATCTAATCATTTACGAGTTACTGATAGCAACTTTTATTTTTCATATGGAGGTCATATTAAGCTGTGGCATTTTTAAATAGAGATTTTTTTAGCTTTACAATGATATAAAACAATAATAATTTATTTTTATAATTAACAGAAAAATGAACAAAAATTGTTATTTATACCAAAATTGAATTGAAAAAAGTAAATCGAAGGCTGCTATGGAAACAACGAACAACAAAAAAGTGCAACAATTGAATTTCTGAATTTTACTTGACAATAGTAGAATTATTACGAGTAATAAACGAACTTTGACAACGAATGTAACAACTCAACATATAATATTTTTCTCAACGAGAAAAATTCATTTTTATTACAGGGTGTAACACGTACACCGACCACTGCCATTATTACCTTTATTATTATAGTTACAAAAAAATACTATAGAACAAAGTTGTAGGGGACCAAGGGGGACATTCTTTCAGAGAAGAAAATATTTTTTTAAACCAGTAGTTCTCAAGTTACAACACAAAGTTATATTTTTTCAAATGGGATTCTACATATTTTTTATGCCTATTCGATAGCATATTTTTTTTTTAATTCAACCATGTATTAGTTTTATATCCTTACATAATAAAAATATTGAAAAAAATGCGATTGAAATTTAAAAAAAAAATTATTTTTAATATTATGTACAGTAGGTTATGGCTGAAAAACAATAACAAAAGAACAAAATATAGCTGCTGTCAAATAATAATTGGCGTACTAATTGTTGTAAATTGTTATTCTTTGTTTTTTGAGATTATTTTGTGACAATATGGCTGATGTTTATACAAATGAAGATTTGTATCGTTTATTATTAATTTATGGTGACTGTAATGAAAATGCCATACAAGCGTGCAATATTTATGCCACGAGATATCTAAGCAAACCGCGCCCAGGGAGGTCAGTAATCAGGCGATTAGCACGAAATTTGAAAAACTATGGATCATTTTCACAAAAACGAGAAAGGCAACATCCCGTGAGAAACAATGAAGAAATAGAAATCGCAGTTTTAGCTTCTATTGCGCGTAATCCCAATTCATCCACACGCGAAATTGCTCAAGAACATTTTATTTCTAATATGTCCGTATGGCGCATTTTGAAAAAGCATAATTTAAAATCATATTCATTCAAACTATTACATGCTATACATAATAATGACAATGAGCGCAGAATAGTGTTTTGCGAATGGTTTTTGGTGTAGTATCAGGGCGATAATAATATTCTTAGAAAAATTCTGTGGACAGATGAATATAAATTTTCAAATAATGGATTATTTAATAGAAATAATGAGCATATTTGGGCTGAAGAACATCCTCGTGAATTTAGAGAAAAAAATAATCCACACAGATGGAGCTTTAATGTGTGGCTTGGAATGTTTGGGAATAAAATTATTGGACCACATTTTTATGAAGACAATCTAAACGCTGCACATTATTTTTCTCGGAAAATGAATTATTAAATTATTTAGAAGATTTAAACTTGAATGAAAGACAAAATATGTGGTTCCAACAAGATGGAGCGCCGGCTCACAATACTCGTCGAGTGTATGAATGCCTCGACGAAATGTTTCAAGGTCGGTGGATAGCAACAAATGGGGCATACAAATGGCCCGCTCGTTCCCCGAACTTGACACCCCTTGATTTTTTTTTATGGGGATATCTTAAAGATAGATTATATTCAAAACCAGTGACAACGAAACAAAATTTGATGGACAGAGTTAGAGAAGCTTGCGCTGCTTTGACACCAGAAACTGTAATAAAAGCTACTTCTTCTGTTTTAAGTAGAATAGAATTATGCTTAGAAAATAATGGAAATCAAATAGAACATTATTTATAAGGAGTAATTAACAATTATTAATTTTCAATTTAAATTTATCACTCTTGTTTCTCATCCATGGCCTACTGTACAATGATATTAAAAATAAAAATTTATTGAAATTTCAATCGCATTTTTTCAATATTTTTATTATGTAAGGATATAAAACTAATACATGGTTAAATTCAGAAAAAAAATATACTATCGAATAGGCATAAAAAATATGTAGAATCCCATTTGAAAAATTATAAATTTGTATTGTAACTTGAGAACCACTGATTTAAAAAATTTTTTCTTCTCTGAAAGGATGACCCCTTTGGTCCCCTACAACTTTGTTCCATAGTATTTTTTTGTAACTATAATAATAAAGGTAATAATAATAATAATAATAATAATATATATATATATATATATATATATATATATATATATATATATATATATATATATTTCAAAAATTTTACTATATATATTTATTTATTTATTTATTGTGACGTTTTGCAGCGTCACTGATTAAAATCATGACAAAAATTTTCTTAGTAAAATCACAAAAATCTATCGAGCAACTTATTCTAGGTACGCAGCGCTAAATGAAACGGTAGAACCTTTGTTCATTTGTTTACTCATTATTGTTAGTTCCCGCTGTCGCCGCAGTTGAAATATTTTTATTACTTTATTTTATTATTCAATTGTTAATGACGCTATTTTGAATTTATTTCAGTTACTATTTTATTTATTGGTATTTTCAAAATTTATTGTGAGTTATTACAGTTCGTTTGCTTTGAAAGTTTCGTCAAATTAGTTCGAATATTTCACGATAGAAATTTTTTTTATAAAAAGCGATGCGTGACGGGCTATCGTTCCATTAGTGAGCGCTGGGCGTTTAAGTTTTTTTTGGCGTCTTAGCCAGAAACGTTGAGTGTTAGATTTGAGTTTTCGTTTAAATTCTGTATTCCAAATTTTATATTGATATTTCGGGTGTTGTTTGCTGAGTCTACAATCACAGTATGGGTGAGTACTCGAAACACATTTATTTGATTTTTGATAAATTAGTTGAGATTTTTAATGTTTTTATGTACTACGTGTTGCTGTGAGTAGCTGAGGGTCTCTGTTGTTCGTGTAGCTATTTTTACAGTGATTGTTTCATTTTTAGCCAATATTATTTTTGTGAGTTTATTAGCTGCTACATTGTTCACGTTGTTTCCTTTTAGAAAGTCGGATTTTATTTTTCTACGCTTGTTGTTTTGATTTGTAGCGAGCCTCAGCTGGAAAAATTTGACCATCAGGATTGTAAATTTAGTTGAGCGTGAGGTACAAAGTTTTGTTTTAGTGATATTATTTTTTCGGCGCCTATTTTGTTTTTCGCGATTCAAATCTGTTTTGGGGACGGCCCCGTTGTTTTGATTTGTTGCGATTCTTGGCGGAAAGAATGATATTTGAGTTTTGTACGCGCGTTAATTAAATTTTCTGTTGGACTGCAATCAAACCTTTACCCTTGTCCTACTTTGTGACGTTTTTTTTTTTTGTACTGTTTATTCACTCATCATTTTTGTGCAATTTTAGCTTTTTCAATTGTTTAACTTTTTGCAAATTTAAATTAAATTTTTTTTTTACTTATATAACCTCCGGTTGGAGTGCAGGAGTCCTAAGTCTGATTATATGATTTTTGTATTGTATCCACACCCTTTAGGTGTCGTTGTAACTCCTTGTGTACAAAGTACTGCGGTAACGTCTCTGAACATTGAACATCGAAAAGACGAGTTCCCCGGCGACCTCCGAGAGGCAACATACTGTCATTTTACGACCTGGCTGATCACCAGGAAGCAAACCGAGGTTTACCGCCACTTTGGCGTTGCTGCTCCATTCAGGACAGTCTTCGTTGAGCTCCCAGAAGCAGGTGCGCCTGTCCGTTGCTCCAAGTCTTGGCCAAGGTCCAGTGTTCCACCAGCGTTAACTACAAGACTCCCTGTACTGCCTCCAGTCTGGTATATTTTTTTTTGTCATTTTATTTACAAAAAGTTTTTTTTTATTAAAATTTATAATTTTTTTCTAAATTAAACTTTACATTTTATTTGTTTGTGTTTCCTCTCGAGGCATATTCCTCTCAAGGTTGGCGCCCCGAAAAGTAAATTTGTGATATTCAATGTTTTGCACAGGCATTGGTCATTTTGTCAGTTGGGATACTATCTACCACAAACTTATTATTCGTACCCCGACCTCAGCTCCCGCCCGAAACCCGTGAGTTACCGGTGCTCAACTTAAGTATGTGATACGGTAAGTAGCCGTTTTTCTCTTGTGTCACAATATATGTAAATATTCATTCACTATGGACCCAGGCCAAAAAAACCGACATGAGTACCGAATATTTACGGCGAGCAACCCATCCACACATTCGGCATTTGGCGAATATTTGCTCGGAATTCGCCGCATGTGCTTGCATGGTTAGATAAATTACATTACTGTTTATCAATTTTAATTAACTGTATATTGGGAACTGAAACTGTTTTGACAAAAAATATCAGTTCTTGTAGCACAGACACAGGATTGATAAGGTAGCGAAGATGTAGCGAAGCGAACGCTGAAATGTAACGCAGGGATTGGGATCTTTAACAACGTAGAGATAACGTTGTTCATCGACGTCAAACCTTCGACAAGAGAGCACTTTCGTTTTACTTCTATAAGCGCATCACTGCTGTCAATAATTTTTCTTTGAATCTTCTTGTATTTTGACTTTTCTTTCAGTGTTTATTACTATTTTAGGTAGAGCATATTTCTTTGCTTCCTGTTTTATTAGCTGTAGCAGTGGATTAATTATTAATTTCATTTTAAATAGTTTAGTTCGTAGTTTTTAGATTATCTTCACAGTTTAGTTTTTTCTTGGGGCCAGTTTTACAAAAAATATAAGATAATTGTATTTTCATTAATTGCAAATATAATTCTATTACCTGTTTTCCACTATATAAACTATGTAAAAGCATACGAATAAAATAAAATTGTTCCCTTGTTTTAGTTCCAAATTGATGAGTGTCATAGAAAACCTAGGATTCTGAGTATTTTAAAATTATTTTACCGGAAGTAGATAAAATTTTGTACATAATACGTTATGGAAACGTGATATTGTTTTTCTCACATAATTCGCAAAACTCGCTTTGCTCTTTTTGGCAAATATTATGTTCGTCAAAAATATCACTCTTTTCATAACTGATTATGTAAATAACTATTGCATACGTCAAATTGACGTTTATAAAAAATTTATGAAAACTAGAAAAAAAGAAAACAAGTGTCATGACTATTGCTACTAATAAACATTCTGAAATTTCTTTTTAAAAACGTGAAGAAACCAAAAACATACTAATAAATGAAAAAAAAAAAAAAATGTTTATATGCAACTTTTAGTTCTGTACAACTTTGCACTTTACAGTTTTGCCATCAAATTGACAGGAGAGCAGGAAATGTTCACCCCTAAACGCCACCGCCTCTTTATAGGAAATACAATGTTATTTTTTTAAATTTTGCAATAGTTAATTAATTATAGACAAATATTTCAAATAAAGGTTGTAGATAATAAAATTCTACACATAAATCAATAATGAGATTTTATTTTACACATTTTGTAAAATGTAAAATCAAATTTGAAATTTTATGAATCTTGCTCATTTATAGTGATACCCACGGAACTGACACAACATTACAAATAAATGCATAATGTTTGAACTGTCAGAGAAATTAGATCATTAGGTTAGATATTAATTTATTTTACTTATGTTGTAAAACGAGATTTTTGAAATGAATATTTCTATAGGCTCATCTTAACTTAATGACACGTTATTTCGGGTCATAACCTACGTCTGGAAAACGTCATAATATCTGTTAAAATATAACTCAAATTTGTATTTGTTGTAGAGTTTATTCATTTATAATTTTGAAAAACCATATTAACAGCGTTACAACGTGGTTACAATCGCTTAATTGATTGTTTGAAAGTATAAAAATTACATTGACAACGGGAATAAATTGCGCCCTCATCACGTGTTTTAAAACAACCTTCTTCCAAAAAAATTAAAATTCTTTCTTGGAAATTTTGTTAGAATTTGGTCGTTAGCTATCTTGTAATGATCGAACATCAAGTATGTTCGATCATGCTCGAGCAAGAAAAATAAAAAACAAGTTGAATGTTGTTTAAAAAATAATAAAAAGCGTTTTTTCGTTATCGCTTTCAAATTAATTATTAATCGTATTAATTTCTATTTTTAATTATACAAGTTTAAGTTTTTTACATTATACAAGTGTAGAGTGAACTATAATACCAAGGTATATTTTGCACTCTACAAATTGGTGACCCCTCACATACAAGATGGAGGGCGTACCTGTTCCTGTTCCGGCTACCAGCTGAACTTCCACTTCCTCAAATCTCTTCATTAGCCACTTCCTTCAAGATTCCCGAATTTTGGCCTTCAGACCCGACATTATGGTTCTCTCAAGTCAAAGCAACATTTATATCACACCGTATAACATCTGAAACGACTAAATTTTACAAATTAATTTTATTACTTAGTCCTCAGTATGCAACAGAAGTCAAAGATCTAATTGATAACCCTCCAACAGAACTAACATATACCAAATTAAAGGAAACATTAATTCATTGAACTTCACTGTCAAAGAAAGAAAAAATTCAGCAACTTTTCAATATTTCCGACTTAGGTGATAAAAAACCATCACAACTTTTACGTCAAGTTCAGCAGTTAATTGGTACTATGCATCTAGACGACTCGATCCTCGAAGAACTATTCTTACAAAAACTTCCTCAAAATATTCAGCTCATTCTTGCATCAAATAACAAAATCTCTTTAACAGATAAGGCTGAAATCGCAGATAGAATTTTGAACAATACACAACCAGCACTATCTTCCGTGAGCAGAGACACACAACAAATTGAAGAACTGAATCAAGAAATCTCAGAATTAAAGAAATTAGTATTATCTCAATCAAGAAAGAAAACTCTACCTTTCCCCACGGCTCCACCAAACACGAACTTATGCTGGTATCACCTCAATTTCGGCAACAAAGCAGTGTCAACAAAATTCTTCTATAAACAAATAATAGGTTTTGACTGCAACCTTTCCTGACTGCGCAAGGTGAAATATCATAGTTCGCGCGAAATTTTGTTCATTTATTAAATTTATTAACACTTGTATTATCATTTTACAGTTCCGATTTTTAAATTTATTTATCTCTCATTTTTATTAAAAATTGAAATATTGTAATTTCGATATTTAGTGACTTTTTGATTGCGAATTGGCGAGACTGATTCGTTTATTTAAACCGGCGCTTCTGGGGCAAACACTCTCGGCCAAGCTCCTCGGGTAAACTCGCTTCTCGAGTAGTCTTCTCGGGCTTATGATCACTATCGACTTTAAGTGACCTTTCTGATTCGTAATTCAAGTTATGTGAATTTTTTGAGTATAATATAGGAAGTTCCCGCATCTCTCGTCTCTGGAGTAGCTTGGTAAGATGTTCCATTTTATTTTAGTATTTTTGTAATTTTTGGCTTGTTGCTAAATTTTTGTGTCGCCATGTGGGCGAAATTTTTTCTTGGTTGAGTGACCGCATGGAATGGAATTTCTTACCATTGACACTAGAGCTTTATTTTCTGTGTGAAACATCACTAGATATTTTTGAGAGATTTTTTTATAATTTTTGTTTGACGAGCAGGAGTGGATTAATTCCAAGTATCTGTTTAGTTTCAACATTCATAACTTCTTAAATTGGATTTTATTTTGGATCCCTCCTTTCTTGTGATTTAAATTATTTTTTTTTACTTTCATTCCCGAGAGAATTGACTAAATTTTTGCTTTGCCTTTTTTTAAGTAATTCTGTTTAAATTTGCCCGAGTTAAGTAACCGAAATAGTTCCAGTTCCCGATGCAATTTTTGCATCTTCAAAGTTGTTTTTTCATTTATAGTAGTTCTGCTTAAAATTTTATGCGAGTTTCAACCATTAACTCGCCGGCTTAGTCGCGTAAAGTTACTACGCATGCAATTTTTGAAGTATACCAGTTTTATTCGTAGTGCTGTTTAACTTTTTGGTAAATTATCTTTGAGCTCATTGTTTAAAATTTTTGGTATGATAACTTTACACGTGTGTTTTTTAAATTCTTCCTTGTGATAAATAATTTTATCTACTGTTCCTATTTCCCTTTCCCTTGGATAAGTGCGGGTGAATGTTGAGTGTTGTGATCTGACTTGACAAGACCTGTTGACTCGTCAATTAGCGGCTCGGTTGTGTACCATTTTTATAGTCGGAGAATAGTGATCCATTTTCGCGTTTTTTTTTATTTTTTATTCCCATGTTAATTTGGTCTTGGTTGCGGCGCAATTTGTTGTGTAACGTTAAATTGTGCGCTACGACTCGTTATTACATTCTCAAATTGTCGATTATTACTTTTGTCGTTAGTTATTTTTTAATCGTTGAGTTGGTTTATCGTTTTTGAATTAGCGATTTGAAGTACGGTGGTAGTCAGTCATTTTACAATCTCAATCTCTTCTGTTGTGCTATTTTCTTTCCTGTTCTTTTAATTTTTCAATTTACGACCGTATTTAATTTTATAAATGTTGTAAAGATTTTTGTACCTTTTAATTTTATCACAATTTGAGTAATTTTTAGAACTTGTATAATTTTTATAAATTTTCAAACTGGAGAAAATTTTTTTTTGTATAAATTTTGCTAACGTTTTGGGGTCAAACTGGGGACAAAAAGTTTTCCTGTATAGTACCCAGCCCATCAGGCCTCTTGTAAATCTTTCACGAGATAGAACTTTTTTGCTGGCTTAGTTTTTTTAGGGACCTTAGAAAGAGAACGAGTGGCCTTGTCCTTTTGGGATCGGATCTCGGAGGCCGCTGAGCTATTTTACCGCCCTGAATTTTTATTGGAACACCACTACGACTACTCGCCACGTGAGGAGCCGTTTACTAAGTGTTATATATTCAGTAAGTCTAATTGCCAATGTTTTAAAGAAGACAGACAGAAGACAATTGAAAAGCAGGAATATAATACTTGTCAATGTCAACTGAATGCTTTGTATTATTCTGAATTTAAATAAACTGTAATTTATGATAATAAAATAAAACATGGTGGCAGCGGTATTCAATTAAGTGCGGTAAACTTGTGAAATATTATTATAATCATGGATTCACGTGGAGTGTTAGAACCATTGCGTACCGAAGGCGATATGAGTATAAATTGGAAACGGTTTAAAAGACAATTTCTAACATACATTGATACATACTATTCTAACGCTAAAGCTAAACAGAAAATAGGTATACTACTTCACCATGGTGGAGAGCATGCTCAAGATGTTTATGAATCCTTCAAGTTTGATGATAAGGAAACAGACAATTTAAAAACTATTTTAAAGAAGTTTGACGAACATTTCTTTCCAAAAAAAATGTGACGTATGAAAGGTATCTAATTTTTACAAGAAAACAGCAAGAGTCAGAGACATATGAACAATATATGACAGTTTTAAAAAAATATGAGTAAAACGTGTGAGTTTGATAAGCTCAATGATGAATTATTGAGAGATTTGTTTATTTGTGGAGTAAAAGATGCTAACGTTAGACGTATGTTGTTAAGAGCGACGAAACTTAATCTAGACGAGGCATTAGATTTATGTAGAACTCATGCAGTAGTCGAGAGACAACTAACACAAATAGATTCTACGGAAGAAGAGTTGATAAAGATTAAAAAAGAATCGGAAATTGATATGTTAAAAAGAAAAGTACAAAGGGATAGAACAGATTATAAAGAAACACCAAAGATGATAAGTGATTGTAAATTTTGTGGCTTGGCACACCAATATGGTCGTTGTCCAGCATTTGGAAAAAGTTGTGTAATTTGCAAAAAATTGAATCACTTTGCTCGAAAATGTTCACTGAAAGAGAAGAAACAAGTAAATTTGTTAGAGGGACAATTTGACGGTTCTATAAAGAAAAGCAGCAGTGATGAAGAATATCAGCTGGACGGGATTTCAATGTGCCTTACTGTAGATAATCTGAAAAAAATGGATTGGTATATGATATCGTTAATCATAAACGATAGGCCTGTGCACCTCAAGGTAGATTCGGGAGCTCAATGCAATGTTATTAGTTGGAAGCAGTTTATGAAGCTAGGCCTGCCAAATACCTGTATCCAAAAAACAAGGGTAATTATAACTTCTTTTACAAATAATAAGTTACCTGTGATGGGTAAATGTCAGTTAGATTGCACATATAAATCGTTGAAGTTTTCTATTGAGTTTCTGGTTGTAAAAAATGACTGTGTGAATATTTTGGGCTTGAGAACATCAGAAAAATTGGGTTTAATTTCAAGAGAGGATGCATTGAAAACAATGTCTATTAATTCAGAGGTTCCTGCAAAATTTCGTAACTTGTTTGATGGACAACTGGGTTGTGTGCCCGTTAAAGTAAAATTAGAAATAGATACTAGTGTAAAACCAGTAGTTTCTCCAGCACGCAAGATTCCTTATGCGTTATTACCAAAAGTAAAAGAAGAGTTGGATCGAATGGTGAAAATAGGCGTCATAGAACCTGTTTCGCAACCTACAGACTGGGTAAGTCAAATGGTTGTAATACAAAAGAAAGATAAATCTTTAAGAATATGTATAGATCCTCGACCTCTCAATAAAGCATTAAAAAGGGCACATTTTCCATATCCAACTATTGAAGAGATAACGGTTAAGCTTTCAGGAGCTAAATATTTTTGTAAATTAGATGCACAGTCAGGATTTTGGATGCTACCCTCGATTATGAAAGTTCTAGGTTGTGTACTTTTCAAACAACTTGGGGTAGATATAGTTTCAAGCGGTTACCATTTGGAGTCGCTCCTGCTCCAGAAATATTTCACAAAGTTATTTGTGAAACTTTTCAAGATATAGATAATGTAGTAACTTTTCAAGATGATGTATTGATATGGGCTAATTCTAAAAATGAATTAAACAGTACGTTGTTAAAAGTTTTAGAAAAAGCTAAATCAAAAGGAATCAAATTTAATAGAAGTAAATGCCAATTTAATGTTAGTCAAATAACATTTTTAGGACACAGTTTTGGACCTGATGGTGTTTCAATGGATCCAGAAAAAGTAAAAGCAATTAACCAATTAAGATCTCCATCCGACAAGAAATCTTTGCAAAGAGTGCTTGGTATGTTTAATTATATATCAAAATTTATTCCAAACTATTCTGTATTGACTGCTTCAATCAGAGAATTATTAAAAGATGATATTGTATTTCAATGGCAAGAACACCATGAAAAGTGTTTTAAAAGTTTGAAGGCATTAATTACAAATGCTCCAGTTTTAGGCTTCTACGATATAAATAAAGAGTTGACATTAAGTGTAGATGCTAGCTCAAAAGGTGTAGGAGCTGTAATACTCCAGGAAGGTCGTCCTATCGCATATGCTTCAAAAGCCCTCACAGATGTCCAAGTTAGGTATTCTCAAATTGAGAAAGAACTTCTTGCTCTTTGTTTCGGCACAGAAAAGTTTAAACAGTACATTTTTGGTAGAGATTCAATACGAGTGGAGACAGATCATAAACCCATTCTTGGACTAATTAAAAAACCTTTGTATAAAATTCCAACCAGATTGCAAAGAATGATGTTAAGGTTACAACCTTATCGTCTTAATATAGTCCACACACCCGGGAAATACTTGTATATTGCTGACACTCTATCCCGTGACTTTACTAGAGATAGTTGTGATACAGATACAAACTTTGATGAAGAGTTAGAGTTACAAATTTTAATGCTAATTAAACATTTACCAGTGACTCAGGATAATTGGAAATTGATAGATAAGTATTCTGAAAATAATCCAGTGATTATTAAATTAAAAAAATATACTTTGGAAGGTTGGTCGAGAAATTATAAAGATTTAGATGATTGTGTTAAGCCATATTTTCAATTTAGAGATGAAATTGTGTTGATAAAAAATATGTTGTTTAGGGGAGACAGAATAATTATTCCCCATAGCCTAAAAGGTGAAATGCTTAAAAAGTTACACACTGGACATCCTGGAGTATCAAGAATGACGAACAGAGCAGAATTAACAGTATTTTGGCCAGGTATTAATCAGGACATAAAAAAATATGTTCATTCATGCATAACTTGTCAAAAATATCAAGATAATAAAATTAAACTTGAAATGAAATTTAAAGATGTTCCTCTTCTTCCATGGCAGGAAGTCGGATGTGATAGTTTTGAGTTCAGCCAGAAATATTATTTGGTGTTAGTGGATGCACTGTCCAACTATATTGAGACCTGTAGTTTGCCTAATTTAAAAAGTCCTACAGTAATAGAAAAAATTAAATCAATTTTCTCCAGACATGGAATCCCAATGACCTTGTATACCGATGGTGGATTGTCTTTTGATTCGGAAATGTTTAGAAATTTTGAAAAAGAATGGTGTTTTAATCATATTATGTCAAGTCCTTATTATCCAAAGTCAAATGGCTTAGCAGAGAGCGCTGTTAAGACAGTTAAAAAACTTTTAAAGAAAACTGCGGATTCAAACGAAGATTTTTATTTGGCTCTGTTAAATCACAGAAATACCCCTAGAGGTTCTGTTCATTCTCCATCATCCAACTTGATGGGCCGTCAATTAAGAACTAATATACCTTGCTCTTTAAAAATCCTGACTCCAAAGTTAACATACAATCAAGACCGAGAGATTTTAAAGTTGTGGAAAGAAAAGTCAAAGACTTATTATGATAGGTCAGCTAGAAGACGTTGTCCCGATTTTCATTCTGGTGAGGCGGTTGTTTTTCAAAAATCTAAGAATGATGTCTGGGTACCTGGAGTAATATTGGGTAAAGGTCAGAGTCCCAGATCTTATATCGTACAAAAGAAAGAACATATTCTAGAAATGAAATTAATATATCTCCTGCTAATAGGTCTCCAAATAATGAGTTACCAAGTAACTAAGATTTCAAATGCTACAAATAGTTATGTTACCAGGTCAGGAAGGACAGTCCGGTGTCCAAAATAAAATTTAAAGGTTTTAAAATGTAAAAGGGGAAGATGTTATATATTCAGTAAGTCTAGTTGCCAATGTTTTAAAGAAGACAGACAGAAGACAAATGAAAAGCAGGAATATAATACTTGTCAATGTCAACTGAATGCTTTGTATTATTCTGAATTTAAATAAACTGTAATTTATGATAATAAAATAAAACACTAAGCTTTGGAGAGGTTTATTCGGACTAGAGGGTTCTCAAAGTTCTCACTCGCCCAGGGCTGATTCCCGCCATAATCGGCACGAGAGGTTTATACCACCTACACCCGCCAAGTACTTGGTACCAGCGAAGAAACCTCGATGCTAAGAGTTCGTCTCACCGAGTTGCGCGTCGTAGCTGCGAGCGGAGAGTACTTCTAGTCTCCAATTTGGACCTGCAGGAGGGCTGAGGGCTCAGCGCTTCCGAGGTGGGGTCCTGGGAGGGCAAGACACTCCTCTGAGGGTAGAACTAGCGTGTAGCGACCCCAACGTGTTGCAAAATAAATTTTATAAGTTTGTGATTTTTTTTAAAAAAATTATTAAACCTTATTATTTTACTTTTCGGCTTGTTCTTTGGAGTGGACCTTTTATTTCACCTTTATAAGGTCTGGCGCCCACGAATATTATTTCGAGAAATTTAAATCTGAACTTAATTTTTTTTCCAAATTAAAATTGACAAATTTTGTAACTTTTGTACATTTGTTTAAACTACCTGTTCTCGAAAAAAGTTTCGAACCTTCACCCAGCCGCCGACATTTTTTTACAGCTAGCCGTGCCAAATTTATAAGTGTGACAGACAGGTAGGAGGAATTTTGTTTAATAGTTGTATTTAAATTTTTGGATTCCTTGTTTACGTCACAATATATATATATATATATATATATATATATATATATATATATATATATATATATATATATATATATAAACATGAAATTATACAGTTAAATGAAAATACCAATACGCTTTCGATAAAAAGAATCTCTGAAATTGACAGATGACAGTTTGAAGACGCGAATTGCTGTCAATCATTTTAAATACCGATCCCGGTTGTGTAGTGGGCAACGTAGTCAACTCACAACCCAAATGTCCTGGGTTCGAATCCCGGGTAAGGTATGGTTGTTTGTTTGTGTCACTTTCATAATGTCATCCTCATAAACGGCGTTTAAAATGTATGAAAATATAAAATATGGAAATAAAAACTGTCGCACCCTCATCAAATCACCACTTATATACAAACTAGTACGAAAAAAGGGTAAGAGTAAATAAAATAAATAATAAATCAAATGTAAAGATGGCAATAGCATATGCCCACTGATAAAAAAAAACTCTCGTCAAACAGTCACGTGACACACAACCTATCGCACTCTAATGGTTATAACACAACGTCTCCCTATAGAGTGTCTGACTGTCTACGTACTACCACGTTTCTGGTTATTATATCCCTTTCCTTTATGTGTCTTTGAAAATTTTCTGGACTTTTTGATTTTCTTGCAGGGCAGGTGAGCCTGCTCTGAAGAATTGTAGATTGTTGAGTCTGTCTATAGGAAATTTATTTCCAGGGCAAGGAAATCTGCACCCTGGAAATATTTGTTTGGTTCCACAGCTAGTGAGTTTGTCACTGGTGAAAGAAGAGACCAAAAGTTTGTTTTGCTAGTTTGGATTTTGTGGTTTGATGATTGATGGTTGTTGTTGTATAATTGACTTGTGCCGTTTGATATTATTAAATATATTTTGTATTGCGTAAGATGTGTTTTATTTGTAGTATAGTGATGTATTGACCTTTGCACTTACATTTTTTATTTATAATAATTATAATTATATTGGTGTGGTTTTTCTTTTGCTGTTGCCGGATGTGGTGCCAGTGATACTTGACGTGTAGTCTATATTGGTGATGCTTGATGTGTAGTCTTCAAGCACAGATTACCTAGACTACCGTTACGGTAGTATAGGTAATCTGTGCTTCAAGTAGATTATCTGAAGTATACCCAAATCATTCAAGCAGCCAATGCAGGTCATTACTTAGTGTAAAACCTTAATGCATTAAAATCACTAATAGTGAAAAATGAAATAAAATTTTAATCATTTTTAACCGTCAAAAAGTGTATAGCCTTACATAATTATTACTAAGATGAATAGTAAAGTTCATTACCTATCGTATCTTACATGAATAATATATAATGTACTTCAACGTCATATTATTCATTTAATTGTTGCTATAGTTGGCAACATTGATAATTTGTATGTTCATACTGTCAAAGTTATTATTTCAAAAATATTTGTATCGTGTTCGAAATATTTTTGTGCGTTGTAGAGGCCTATTTATAATAAAGTAATGTTAAACGCAACGCACCGACGCAACGTGACTAAATAAGTAAATAAGGTTAGTATTATAAATAATTTAAATAGAAATGGACAATGACGAAAATATAGTATTTCTTTTGTAGATGTGACAGTTCATGACCATGTCGATAATACAGATTGCAACCTGTATAACTCTTTACATAAAGATTCTAAAACTTCTGCAAACGTACCAGTACATGACGTCACACATCTAGTTACTTTTATTCAATTTTTATTAATGACGTGCATTGGGTGCTTAAATGATTTGGGTTATAGTTGCAGCTATCTCCGGTACCTACTCGATCTATTGAAGCTGAAGTGTCGCTGCCTTTCGGTAGATCGTCGTGCGTCATTTTGATGTCGGGGTCACCAATTTGTAATGTCATACAGTCGAATTAATCGGTTCTGCTATTAATCTTTAGTAAAAGTAATTAAAAATTGAAATTGTAATAATATATAGAAATACATCTTACATTTTTTTCAATATTTACTTTTACTATCAATTAGGTACTTGCTTTTTGTCTATCTATGTTTATGGTCTCGTAGTGATCTAACTACGTGATTAATACATCAAAAGTAGTGTGACGATTGGCCCTTTTGTCCAGTAAGGGTTTTTCCTCCTTTTGAAAACCTGTAGTTGTACCGCCAGAGTTAGAATATTTAGGAACGTGATTTCAAGTAGCTTTAGATAAATCTTATTGTATTGATCCTTATCTTGAAGATAACGGTCGATTGAGTTCTATATTAATATACCCTGACTGATTTTTCTCTACTATTAGTGCTATAAGCTCTGTGGTCTGTGGGTGTGCACTGTACAACAACCTTCAGTTTCCGTTTCAATTTGGCCCCGACCTTCTCTGGTAACGTTTAACATCATGCCGTCTTGCGAAGGTAAGAACACAATCTAGTTTATCGCTTTGCATTTTTGTATTTTACTGTTTATCGATTATATTTACAAATATTAAAATTGCGAATTTCAAAAATTGATATGTGCAATTTATTCCTCAATATTATATTAAAAATTATTTCCCTTTATATTTACAGTATGATATTGACATTGCTTGTGTCAAATATAAAAATTTATTATTAAGTATAACAAAAAAGCAGAAAAGTTACAAAGAATTAATTTTTTACAGTTTTAAATAAATAAATAAATATATCATCACGGCATTTCTGAGTGTGCCACAATCTGCTTGATCGCAGATATCGGTAATGATGATGACATATTTGTACCGTGTGGGCGCTTACCAGGCGTCACCTCGCGGGCACTCATTGCTGGCGTGGAGAGTGCACCACAGGAGTCACTTTTGTGCCATTTTAAAATTTGAAATATTTGTAAACAGTTTTACATGTAAAATTTAAAAATACTGTGATTTAGGTTCAGAATTTGATTATCTGTCACTTTTATTTAAAAATCGAATATCTGATGACAGTTTGAACGATGTGTATTTCTTTGGAAATTTGTTTTATTGCCAAGGCTATCAATCACTACAAATTTTTATTTGTATTTTATTTTATTTATTTATTTTATTACTGAACTGAGTACCTGGTAATGCCAAAATGTAAATGTACACGATTTACAGGATTGTATTGAATGATATTTTTAAAATTTTAAGTACCTATATAAATTTACAAATTACAATAGTAGATACTGTAAAGCCTTGTACTGTTGCATTAAACAGCCTGTATTTTGCCTTAAAATACGATTGACCTTGAAAATTAAAAAAAATCGAATGCGGGTCGTTTTTTTCACAAATTTTGGATCCCTCGATGTATGTACGCTTTTGTAGAAATTCAGAGTTGGCAACCCAAACAACTGTACAAATTATCTTGTAAATATTTGTACATATCGGATGTTTAATTTTTTCCCTAAACATAGAAAATTCAAAAAACTGCGTCTTGAGTATCCAAAATTATTTGTCAAATATCTTTGCATTTCGTGGAAAATGCTAAATATTTTTAACAATTTATAAGTAGGGACCTAATTTCCAGTATGCCATGGAAAGTTACGTAAAGCTCATTATATAAAGTTTTAATTTTGAGCACCTTTTGTTCTTACACTTTTTTCTCTAAATATTTAGTAAAAAAAAAAAAAAATTATTATAAGTTTGCAGGTAATACCATCGTTTAGAGGAATGTTTATAATAAACGAATAAGAATATTTCATTTTCCAAATATTTTGCTGCATGAAATTTCAACACCTACTTTCTAAACTTAAGATACAATTATATTTAAATATTAATACATAATGATTTTAGTTAATAATATGACAACTCCAGCCGGAGTAATCTATATTCCAAGTCAGGAGGAAAGAATTACTGAAAGAGGTATCGGCCAAAGGATAATGGAAACTGTTCAACCACATCTTGATAAAATTGCACAGGTAAAAATTATCGTAATAATTTTAATGCAATGAATGACAATTATTATTGTGATATAGTAAATAAAATCTAATCTAATATAAGAATTCGTTAAAGTGCAATTTTTATTTTAGATTGATCCTGTATCTGGAAGAAAGGAAACTTACGCATCCATGATCTCTAGGAGTATCAGGATTGCTCAAAACTTGAGCGCCAGAGGAATTGTCCCTGGTGATATTATTGCCATGTGCAGCTACAATAATTTGGATTACACCCCTGTCATAGTTGCCTCATTCTTCATCGGTACTTACTCAGCTCCTATTGACCCCACTTCACCATTATGTGAGTTTACTCTAAATGAGATTAATATTTTTTAAAATATTTTGATTAGTAATAGTCATTACGTACTTCAATTAATGAAACGAACATGTACTAATCTAATTTATTTTATAATCAAAATACAACAGACAGTAAAAAATCAAAAGTCACTTACGCAATACAAGATAATTGTCTTATAAGTAAAACAATACTTATGTACTTATATTTTTATCTCCAGGCGACTATATTCATCTCATAAAACTGATAAACCCAAAAATCCTTTTCTGTGATAATGATTCCTTGAGCGATATGGAACAAGCTGTACGAGATTCAGGGCTTAATATTGAGATAGTTGTGTTTGGAGATGATGCTCCTCATAGCGAACATGCTAGCTTCGCAGATTTCCTGGTTGAACGAGGCCCTGAGAGCGAATTCGAAGTCTACAAACCAAAAGACATGTATGAAACTTGCTGCATTCAATTTTCAAGCGGAACAACAGGGTTACCCAAAGCTGTATGCGTCACACATTATGGACTTTCCTATGTTATTAATGTTATGAGAAAGTAAGTTTTTTTTTTTTTTTGTAATAGAAAGTTTTAACAATACGTACCTACTGTTGAAGTTAATGCTTGTTTTACATTCGTCAACTTTTCCCTCAATTTTAAGAACTTAGCCAGGTTCAATAAATTGAGCATAAAACTGTACCAATTTCTAGCCAACTGTTTAAATTTATCATTTTTTTCATATTGAAATTTTAAAAGTCATTGACATGTAACAGTCATATAATTAAATTAGTATGTTGGTGTGTTATTAAAATTATTAGAAAGCACTAAAAAATTTAAGGAAAAATAGTATGCTCTCCATTTTCAGCTTGATTGGCTTAAAATACAATGGAAATGACAAATATGTAAACAACTGTCATTTAAACGTCAAAATCTACGTACGTGTGATTGAAGCGTAATTCAAAATCTAAACTTTTGAAAACCCGTTATTTTGTACGTCCGTTAATTAAGATGTACCGTTAACATTGAAGGTATAGAGAGTTTTATAGGCTATCCCGCGATTTACGTTATCATTTAGGGAAATTTTGAATTTTGTATATTTAAATTATACCTTTATAACGGTGTTTTATTGGATTTTCTTATTAGTGTTACGCATTTGAAACCATTAATAAAAATAAATAACTCATAATCCGTAGTACAACAAGGGAAAGTTACATAGCCAAGATTACTCAACATGTCAACCATGCGAGAGGTCCTGACAACTCTTAGTTTTAATAAAATTAAATTTTAAGGTTTGGTGTTATTTTATTAATGTTATTTATAATTTTTAAAATTATTTAAATCCAAACAGAAGACCTTTGTTCCTCCCGATGAAGATTATGGTTTAGTAGAAATGGGAGACAATGATTTAAATGAAGAAGAATTAACTTCTAAAAAAGATATTTTCTTAAACACTAACTTTAAAAAATCTCCGGATGAATTAGAAAAAATAGAAAAATCAACAGTAGGACAAGCCAGTAATCCAGAATGGAAGGAACAAAGACTGTTTAGATTAACAGCATCAACTTTCGGTCCAATATGCAAATTGCGATCAAAAACGCCATGCTGTGGAATTATAAAAAAAATACTATATGAAGATTTCCGGGGTAATGCTGCTACACGTTGGGGAGTAGATCATGAGTAAAATGCAATAAGAGATTTTGAAACAAAATGCAATTTGAAAGTGTTACATTGTGGCTTATTTATTCATCCGGAATATCAATATCTTGGAGCAAGTCCTGACGGTGTAATAAATTCTGATGACAGTATTGTAGAAGTGAAAAGTAGCATATATGGAATTTAAAAATAATTGCTATAGATTAAAATCTAATCATAATTATTACTATCAGGTACAAGGACAGTTACAAATAACAAGGAAACAGTTCTGTTATTTTGTATTATGGACTCCACAAGGAATTATTGTTGACAAAATTGAGAGGAATGATAAATTTTGGGATGAAAAAATGCTTCCTAAGTTAAAATTATTTTATGTTGATTGCCTGCTGCCAGAAATTATTGATCCAAGACATACTAGAGGAATGAAAATTAGAAATCCACCTCACTGATTTCCGATACTCTTACGTATTGTTAAAGTTTTTTACATTTGATTTGATTTATATATACAGGGTGTTTATACTAAGTCGTTATACCCGAAAATGGTATTTAGAACTCATTGAAACAAACAACTTTTCTTAGTTCCAATTTTTTATTTGATGCCTCGGTTTGTAGTTATTGGAGTTCTTTTGTTTTTCGAAAAATCGTTAAAACTCCCTTATTTTAGAGACAATTGAATTTTTTTTTACTTTCAAATTTACCTTCAGGCTCTATGAAATATTTAGCATTTACAATTATTACAATATTAGAGTTAATTACTTTCAAAAATGAACAATTATTCAAATGAAGAAAAGTTACAAATAGTTAAATGGCATTATTCTGGCCATAGTTTACGGCAAATTCGACATTAAATTAGTGCTATTTGGCAAAATCATGATATTCCGGGTTTGTCTGCTATTCAATGATTATTGCCATTTATTGTCATATTTGAATTTATTAATGAATGTTGTTGGGCCAAAAATTGCCAAAACAAATAAAGAAAATGTGGTTCCAACATGATGGCTGCCCTGCACATAGCACAAGAGAAATTGTGTCATATCTGAACCAAACATGTTAGAAGAACTTAAAAATGCTGTAACACAAGAAAATCAAAAAATAAATAATATACAAGTAATATTCGGCAAAGTTTCTACAATAGATTGGGTTATTGTTAAGCACAAAACGGAAGATTATTTGAACATCTATTGTAATTTAAGAATTAAAGAATATTTTTAGTTTGTTATTTATATTGAATTTAAATTATTACATTACTTAGTTACCATTTGCTTTATTATTATTATTATATTATTATTACTGTTATTATATTATTATTATTATTATATTATTATTATTATTATTATTAAATTTCTATTTAAAAAATTAATATTTACTACGTAAAATATTTATTTTGACAATCATTATTCTGACAATGACGTGATAAAACGCTACGCTTTTGTTCGTCTCTTGTTTCTAATTCCACGGCTAATACTATTAAATTGTAATTCTGTAAAATTTCAAATTTTATTTCTGCAGTTATAAAGTAACCAAAATGATTTTCTTATTGACTCGGGATGTAGAAATTTTTGCTTTACAACATCCATTTGAAACTTTTTGTCTAAAATAATTAGGGCAGCAATGCGCACGGAAAAACTGATTTCCCATGTTAAACGCCTATGTTTCACTTTCCATGATACACCCTATACATTTATTTATATTTTATTTATTTTGCTTTATCCTGTTATTTCTATTTTTGACAACAATAATAACGTATTACTCATAAAAATGCTGTATACATAAAATAAAAGCGAGTGAAGAATTCTAACATTTCGATGTTATAAAATATAATATAAATAATTTGAAATTAATAAAATCATATTTTATATTACTGTATTATACTGTGATTAAATTTTCAGCATATTAGAAAAAATGCATTCGGTAAATTGTTGTGAGAAATTAAGTGAAATTCAGAGCAAAGAGAGAGTTTAGAATTAGAGAGAGAAAGAGTGAATTAGTGCAAACCTACTTCTCCCACTACATTTCATCGCGCGCGCCCCTTCCATTGTTTGAAAATAGTACATGTGATAACCGATAGGGGCGCGCTAGACCGACGCATACAATTTTTAAATTTATTTAACAAATTACTCGCCTACTATTTGAAATTTTAATATAATAATGTGATACAAATCATTTTATTTACAATGCAATTCTACTTACGAAGAGTTTTCCCGAGAATTATAGTTTTTAATTATTTACATATGAAAATAACAACAATTTAAAAAAATCGCCATCGTAGATAGATTTCTACTGCATTTGTCTTTATGTGGTATTTTTTTCAGATTTATATGTTAAATATGTTGGGAGTAATTTGTTAAATATTTTCTTTACTGTGAGAGAAGCCCCTTAAACTCGTTTTACTATTATCATTAATAGAAATAATTATATTTGGAAACATTATCAAGTAAATTTTTGTTAATTTTTGTAAATGACGTTTATTTAACTTTTCTATTATTGACAACGCTGAAAGAACAGGTTACTAAATATTATATATGTATAGAGTATCTGCCGCAAGCGGGCCACCATTGCTAACTTTGTTATTTGAAGAGTTAGAAAAACGGTTAAATGGACAAAGTTGGGCGATATTGTACGACAAACTTAACGGCGGAAAATTAAAAATAATTAAACATGAAATTCGCGACTTATTCAACAAAATAACATTTTTACCTCTCGCTAAGAGAGGTATTGGATTCACGCTAAAAATTGCATATCCAGATTTTAGTGAAGAAGCACGATTTATGGTCCCTACAAACCGATTTTAACATTTTTACGATGATGATGATGATAATGATGATGTGTGTGTATGTGCGCGTTGTTTGTATGTGTGCATGCATGTGTGTATGTATGGATGTTGGAGGGACGATTACTCAAAAACTATAAGACTTATGACCAGTTTAACTATGAATTCCTCAATCTGACATTCATGGGAAGAGCTGAAAAATTCTTCTAAATATTATTTTTTGAAAATTTGTGTAATTACTGATAGCAAGGAACATAAAATTCTACATCTGGTACATTTAAAAATTTTATTATATATTCTATAAATTAAGAGATATAGACACTATAATATATAGAATAATTGGATGTTATAAATCGCGCAGGTTAAATTACACCAAGCAAACCAATTGACAAATTCATATGTTTGTAACATAGTTTGTAAATGTTAGATAAATGTCAGTGTCAAAAATCAAGAGTTTTAGTGATATTCCCAAAGCTTTTTCTGGGAAGTAGATTTAATCTTTCTTATGTTTTATTAATTAAATATTTAAAATTAAAGGTAAAATGCATATCTATAAGAAATACCGCCAGTCTTGGAAAGAATCTCTGATATTTAAGAACTTCCTCATACAATGAAAAAGTAGATATAATTAGAATTGTATGTGTGTACAAAAAATGCTAAATACAATAAAAAACAATATTTGGGTAAAGTTTTGTAATTTTATTATTATAAAACGACGTTCCGACAGCGAAGTCCAATACAATACTTATATAACATAAAGTGGAAATGGCGAGAGGTATTGTGCTGGCCACAACAGATTTTTTTTTTAATGGAATGCCATGTTGAGATGGTACTATTTACAAGCTTTTTTTTATATAAAAGAACATTATCTCTATGCCTCTAAAATTAAAAACAAAAGTGGGCTCGTTTTCGAGTCAAGTTTAGAATCAGAACCTGTCTTATTTTTTTCGAGTCACGTTGTTCTTCGAGTCCAGTCGAGATTTTTAAAAATTTGCCTCGAGTATTCACGAATCCATCACTAATTTCTAAACAGAATAGAAATATTGTTATTGAAATCATAATTAGGATGTTATTAGCTTGCACTCATCTTGTTATATTATTATTAATTTTTAAAAATGTCGTATTATCACTTTGCTATCATTATGACATTACACCATCTTTTTTAGAGGATATAATTTCAGAGCCCAACATAGGACTTTAACATTTAAATTCGTGATTTCTTAATTTCATACGTCCCTACTTATTTTAGGTAAAAAATAAAAACTTCAAAACGGTAGAGCATAAAAACCTTCATCTGAATCAAGCAACAGCATTAGTGATGAAAATCTCGAAAATCACCTTAAAAATTACGATAGCCATGATATTGAGACGAAATAATTAACAAATGTCTAACGTTTTATTGTCAAGTTAGATTAATTTATTTTTATTGGGCATTATTTGTAATTTCTGTTCAAGTGACCAATCACTTATTAATTTAAATGGATAATTGTGCACTTGAATGGTAATTACAAATAATAATAAAAATAAACTTAACTAACATCATAGATAAAACGTTTCAATTTCATGGCATTTCTATTTTTGGAGTGGTTCTCGACATTTTCATCCTCAATTTCTGCCTTTACTAAGCACGTAAAATAAATTTTGCTAATTGATTAAAATTCAAAATTTTACGCTATTTAACTTATCATTTGAAGTTTTGCCTAAAATAATTAGGCAAGGAGGAAATTATACAGTTCTATTTTACATATTAGAGTCCTATGTTTGATTTTGCTGCACCACCTTGTATTTAAATTTGTTTGTACTCTTTATTAAATCTTAGACAGTTCAAAATGTTTGAATGTTTGAAATAATCAGATACAAAAGATATATTTAGGTAAACATCAAAATATTTTCTTAGTGTATCTCATGACAAACTGATAATAAATTAAAGTTTTATAATTTTAAAAATTTAATTATTGAGTTATTTTTTGATGAAAATGCAAGTATTTAACATCACTGTGACGCTAGTTTAAATTTATTTCATTTCAAAATCTACGATAACGTCACAAGGCGAAACTGGAAGTAGAATTTCACACCATGAAGTAGCATCTTAGTTCCCCTCACATTCTTACCACTCGCTAAGAGAGGTATTGGAATCTTGGTAAAAATCGCACATCCAAATTTTAGTGGATAAGCACGTTTTAAGGTCCCTATAATCCGATTATAACATTTTTACGATGAACGACGGTTTCTCAAATACTATATGACTTAAAAAATATTTAACTGCAGTTTCCTCAATCTGATATTCCTGGGAAGAGCTGATTAGATTTTGGTAACAATTGGACAACCGGAAGTAATAGTTTCTTTAAAAAAATCTTCTAAATATTATTTTCTTAAAAAAAACTGTTATTACTAATATTAAAGAATATAAAAATCTCTATCCGATACATTTAAAATTTTTATTATATCTTCTATGGAGTTAAAGATAGAGCCATATAAGTATATAAAATAATAAGTTGTAAATAATCTCACTGCCCATGGAAAACAGGTGAAAAAATTAAAATGTTTGTAATTGACAGATAAATGTGAGTGAAAAAACTAGAGACATTGCTGAACACTTTTTCTGGGAAATACATTAAAAAACATATAAAGAACATATGTGTTTTTGTGTGTATCAGAAATGTCAAATATGTACAATATTTATATAGCCTAATATGGAAATGACGACAGGTCTTGTGCTGGCCACAACAGATTTGTTTCACTTATTTTTGTTGTTTTGTTTACGCAGTCATTTGGATTTATCACTGACGTTAATAAACATATCGTTTCCCACGCATAACAATACAGAAACGTACCGCGTACAAAATCAAAATCTGGCTTTACTTACCATTCTAATGGCTAATGACTTGTTGATGCCCGAATGTAAAAAAATATGAACATTTAGAATTTTGCCTAATTAATTTGAAGAATATATATTTGTATACAAATATACTTTTGTATAAAAGTACTCTTATTAAGTCAATATTAGCTACCAACACATTTTAATTTGGTGTATTTTGCAGTGGTGTTGCATCTTACTCAAAAACGATCATGATTGTAACAACTCCAGTCTGGATTTCCAACATGAATACTCTGATTCTCGCCATTGACAACGGAGACACTCGCATAATGCCAAACAGATTTAACGAGAACACATGTATGAAATACGTGCAAGACTACAAGGTAAATAAACTTGTATCTCATATAATCATTACAATCATCAGAACCATCACTGGCATGAAATGCAGTTTTTTTGGTTACGTTAAGGTATTCTATGTACCAAAGAATCGCAGATATTTAATTCTTGATTGATAAATATTAGTGCTTTTGATTCGAGTAACAACCTTTGAATAATGTTTAAAACTGTAAATGCTACGAGTATAACAGATCAAGTCGTTGCACTCATGTTATCAAATGTTTGATACGAGTATGTTATACTTGCCGTCAAATAAATATGAACTGATGCTCAAATTTTCCCTTCTCCCCACCCTGTCCTGTACCCTGCGGTGTTGCCGCTTCCTCATAACTTAGCATTTTCAATATGACCAATGAAATTGGCAACAATGTAGAAATCTCCAGTCCATATTTATTTGACGGCAAGTATAGTATTTTTTCTGATAACAAACTGGCCGTTCTGTTCATCTTTCTATTTTCTATTGATTTCTAAAGTCGCAAGGTCCATAAACGATATTACAAGAAAAAAATTTGAAAGTTTTATTGAAAATTATGATTCATATGAGGTGCTAATGGCAACGATATTCACGAGACAAACTGCTGGAACACTTGTCACCGGCATTCCTTTTCTATACTTTTCTTTTTCTATTACACAACAAATAATATTTTATTCCTTAAATTTACAGCTTTTGTGCCCCAATAAATTTTATTTGAAGATACCGAAAAAACAGATTTATGGCCGGTTGCAGAAACGTTCATCAATTCCTTGTTTAGTTAACGGACCATCAAAATGAACAAATTCGAATCAGTTTCCTTGTTCTTATGATATTAAAATCATTGTTGTCAAAAAATCGCATTGCATTTGTTCATTTTGACGAACCGTTGATTGAACAAGGAATTGTTGGACGTTTCTGCAACCGAGCATTAGTTTGCGTTCTTTAACAGCCCGATTCACAAAAAAGTTTAAGCTAATTCTCATTTTTGGATTAGCGAATTCTATTCTATTCCGGTGTTTAAAATTTAATTTTCAAGATATTATCAGTAAAGGTAGATACTAGTAATAGATTAGACTATATTTTAAAATATAAACTTCAAAATTAGAGTAGAATTCGCTAATCCAAAAATGAGGCTTAACTTAAACTTTTTTGTGAATCGGGTTGTAAGAGATTAACGTCGATTTGCTGTCAAATACCTTCAAAACAGGTTAAAGGCCTTATCACACTAGAATTAGTATCTCTGACTAGTCACGTATTATCTAAATAAATATCACTAATTGATTCTTCTATCTGTAAGGTTAATATCTTATTCGTAACTCCGGCCAACGGCGCCACGTTGTTGAAAAACCCAGAGTACTACAACTATGACCTTTCATCTATGAGAATAATAGCCTTTGGTGGCGCCCCGACATCTATTGACCAGTATTTAAAATACATGAAGACATTCCCCAAAGTAATGATCATCGATGGATATGGTATGACGGAATGTGGAGGTGTAATGATGAAACTTTACATGAAAAATGAAGAAGAATTGAGAAGGACCAACAAAGCACCATGTGGTACACCTATTCCTGGATTTAGGTACAAAGTAAGTACTATATGTAAACATAATAGTCCATATTACGACACACTTTTATAGAGCATTTCACTGAAAATGGTTACGGTTTAACCGCGGTTACAATGTTACCGACGCCGCACTGGAGAAACGGACCAGCTAACAACTAACCTCATTTTGACAAATTTAAAATAGTTGTTGAAACTACTACCTCGACTACTACTGCTCATCTGTCCCGCTCCAAAATGTAACCACACCACAACTGCCGATCTAGCGCGGTTAGCGTGGTTACAGAAAAGTTACCAGCTTTCAGTAACCGCGTTCCGAAAATATAACCAGTTACTGAAAAAGTAACTGTGGTTAGCGTGGTTCAATTTCGGAATACACTATTAATCTATACTGTATTCCAGATAAGAATGGAATTAGGAGTAAGATAGTGTGGGAATTCAATATAAAAACGAAGTAAAAACATTTAACTTCTATTATAATTCAGATTTATTTATAATCAATTATGACATAAAATTCACCCTCAAACAGAACAGAACATAAAACACACATAAAGTCGTCGCCGCCTCATCCATTCCTACAATAGCGCTTACCATTCCAGCTTTCTAACTGGTCTAAATGCGAACCAAATTTATAATTGGGAAAAATTTGTAACAAAACATATTATTCAGTTGTCAGCTGTCAACTGGAGTTGTAGTCCGTGCGAAAGTCGTAGCAAAAACTAAATATGCAAGGTAGACTAGCATTATCGATGTTGAATACATTCTGATGTGGCCAGCATATGACCTCCCGCCAATTCCTTGTTTAAAATAGCAATGAGCTTTCAGTAAATCTAATATGTTATTTCAAAGAATACGTAAGAATTAAATGCCAAATTTGAGAAGTTTTGGTTCATATTTTAATATAATTTTATCATGAAAACCTGTTTAGAGCTTTCAGTAAAATATTACTTCCGGTTTATCAATTTTAATAAAAATCTAATATGTCGTTCTCATTAATACAAAAATCTTAGATATCAAATTTGTAATGTTTTGGATTATAATAATATATTTTTCACGAAAATCTGTTCAGAGTTTCAAGGAAAATATCACTTCCAGTTTATCAATTTTATCTAAAATATAGTATATTGTTTCCATTAACATAAAAGTCTTAAGTACTAAAATTATATTTTAATATAGTTTTTCGTTAAAAACTGTTATGGGCTAGGGCTTTAAATAAAGTCTTCTGGTGGGGTGGCCCATTTTCAGTTGTTGTGATAATTACAACCAAATATGTACCACATGTGATATATTTTGTTGTACACTGTATGCATTACGTTCCACTGGAATTTCTTATTTTGAAACTATTAACTGAATATGCTTTATTACTGTTGTGTATTTATTATTTTTATTTATATTATTTTTATTTACCTTGTAAATGGATTTTTTCTGTTGGGTAATAAATTATTATTATTATTATTATTATTATTATTATTATTATTATTATTATATAGTAGAAATAAAAAAAGAGAAGTTAAAAAAATTAAAATAGGAAGGATTGTCCATTACAAAAAAAAATAACAGCCCAATTCTCACATATTCAATATATATTTATTCAATTTGTCAATTCTGATTTACGACGTGCATATCAAAATGATGACTCTTTCGATACGCAATTGGGTTTCGTAATTGCGACAAAAATGTTACTTTTTTAATAAATATGAAATATTAACTAGTTCTTAACATGTTTATGTAAAAATTAATACAAAATTTAAATCTTTTCAATCATAATATCCGTAAATAAAGTTTACGGTATGATCTATGTGATGTACATCTGTATGTGGAACAAATTTGTGTTTCATATATGAAAAACTTTCTTATTAAGCACGCTACAGCATATTGATGTAGGTTTTTATAGGCCAACTTTTTGAGGCAATTGAGGCACTACAGGAATTTTCGATCGTCTATGGTTTTTGAGCTAAAGGCTAAAACTTGATTTTTGCTAATTTTGAAAATACTTCATATCTCGCTTATTATAAAAGATAAAGAGAAAATGTTTAGATAATTTTTACACTGTTTTCTACGTAGAATAACGTGGTCCGAGTAGATTTTTAAACTTATTCAATCTCGACATATAATGGAAACATGTTGGAAATAGTCTCATCTTTTTCTGTATTTTATAAGCTTTTCTATTATCAACTCTACATTCTATTGTTTTAAACATGAATTATTATTTTTTGGGGTGAAAAAAAGAAATGTATTAAGAAACAAATGAAAAAATCATTTACAGATCATCATTTGTTTATTTTTATTCTATGTCTATTCATTAAATTTACAAAATTCTGTTTAGTTAATTATTTTCGGATTGGTTAATTAATTTTTTATTGGCGTTGTAGATGGCTTAAACATAATTCAAAAAATCTGTTTTGGCCAGCAAAAGAGCTCTCGCCATTTCCATATTAGGCTAATAAGTATTGTACATATGACATTTCTGATACACACAAAAACACATATCTTCTTTATATTTTTTAATTCATTCTATTCACTCTTATTCTTCTAATATTCGAGATTCTTCCAATTCATTGATGGGATTGGCTGTATTTCTGAAGGCTATATGTAATATGTATCTACAATTATTATAAATATTTAATTGATAATAAAATAAGAAATATTAAATGTACTTCCCAGAAAAAGTCTTTAGTAATGTCTCTGGCTTTTTGACAAACATTTATCTGGCAATTATAAACATTTTAATTTTTCGACTTGTTTTCCATAGGCAGCGAGATTATTTACAACTTATTATTTTATATATTTATATGTCTGTACCTTTAACTCCATAGAAGATATAATAAAATTTTTAAATGTATCGGATAGAGATTTTATATTTTTTAATAAAACAGAAATTTTCAAAAATTAATATTTAGAAGATTAAAAAAAAACTATTACTTCCGGTTGTCCAATTGTTACCAAAATCTAATCAGCTCTTCCCAGGAATGTCAGGTTGAGGAAACTGCAGTTAAATATTTTATATACACGCACCCACTCACACTCTCTCTCTCACACACACACACACACACACACACACACACACACACACACACACACACACACACACACACACACACACACACACACACACACACACACACACACACACACACACACACACACACACACACACACACACACGGGCATCATCATAAAAATGTTATACGGATTATAGGGACCTTAAAAACATGCTTATTCACTAAAATCTGGATGTGCGACTTTTAGCATGATTCCAATACCTCTCAGCGAGAGGTAAAAATACGGTTTAATATATTTTCTGAAGTACATAAATTAGAAAAATAACATTAGAAATAAACAAATTTTGATCAGTAATTGATTTTTTCTTGTTTCTTAATAAATTTCATCTTTTCACCTCAAAAAATTAATTTTTTATGATTTATTCATTTTGAAAATGAATGTAGACTTGTTATATATCGTTGAAAATCTTACCAAATAGGGAAATAATGAGACTATTTTCAACACATCATTCTTAAAAACCTTCAGTACTTTTATATCAACAATTTCAATAGTGTGAATTCTTTTTTATCTTCAGTTTTCCTTTTGTCCTGCATTGTTCTGTCTTTGTGTTCTGTTCTCTCCTTCACCGTAAATACTTTCGTTTTTTTGTATGCTATATTGTCTATCTTCTGTAATATTTCCATTTGGTCCTTGTAGAACTTTAGTGAAATTGGATCCCAATTGTTGTGTAACAATTTTCCAGACAACAAAATCATTGTGGGATAACTCTGTTACTTTAAAAGGATTTCCAATTTTCTTTGCTGACCTTATTATTCTGACATACTCAGGTGGAGTATAGATTGGGCGTGATTTCAAAGCTTATAACAGCCTTTTCTATTACTGAATGGGTGTTGTCTCCCTCATTTTGGGTCCCAACCCTTTATCAAAAACTTGTGTTACATAATATTTAATTGTAATTATTTTATTTTCCTACTTATACGAAATAAATCTTGAACAAAAAAGTATTCTCAATAATTGTTAAATATGGAAATCTCCAAGTGTGTACTACTTACGTAATTTGAACTGCATCATTTCTTTTTTTTTTAGATTGTTGACCCAGAGACAGAAGAAATCTGCGGACCAAACCAACCTGGAGAATTACGCGTCATATGCAAAGGATTATTTAAAACTTACTACAAGGATCACAAAGCCTACTTAGATTCTTTCGACAGCGAAGGCTTTTTCAAAACTGGGGACATTATGTACTATGAAGATGGTTACAAATTCATTTACGTTACCAGAATGAAGGATATCTTCAAATACATGGGATATCATGTAAGTAGAAATGTTTTTCTACAATCGTGCGGGAAGTAAGTGTTCTCAAATTCAAAATGAGTACGGGAAATAATTAAATCTTGACGTTTTGCTTTTGTTGTCATTAAATCAAATGACGATTACAGGAAAAGTATTGTTTACAATTTTGTAACACTCACGAAAAACATTAACTATTCTGAATCTTTATGCAGATTTACATTTGTTTCAAAATTATCAATTTCCCGCGCTTGTTACAAAAATAACAATTTTTCAAATGCCTTAATTTATTACTCATTAATTTGCTTATAGAACTGCTACTCATCATCAAACAAATATTATTTCTCAGCAATAAATTAATTCGGTTAAAATTTCTAAATCAGATTTTGAAATTAATAGAATTTTTTAATATTCTTTTTTATTTTGTTATTTTAATTTTACAAATCTCTTTCAACTAATTAATATTACCTATATTATTATTTCTTTATAGATTACTCCAGTAATTATCGAGGAACAAATCATGAAGCATCCAAATGTAAGTTGTACTGCAGTGGTCGGAATCGCAATGGTGGAAGGTGAGGGAGAGTACCCCACTGCTGCTGTAGTTTTAAAAAACCCAAATGAATTCAATGAACAAGAAATGATTCACTTTGTCAATGGTAGGTATTTATAAGCTTATCATATTTTAAAACTAAAAGTGAAAAAAAGTATTTAAACCACGGTTGAGAAGACCATTATTGAGCAGCGCCTTGTATCCCTCGGTTGCACCTCGGCGTACATTCTTGGTGCTAGGTCAATAATGACAGTCTTCTCAACCTTGATGTATAATGTACTATTACATTACAATCAGTACCTACATCAAATAATACATGTACCCTTATTTTTTCAATATTTTTTAAACAGCCAGGATAAGTTTTTATATAGTATAATGGCATTTAATACAGGTGTTTCTAAACCTGTGTCACCAATTTTAAGTGTATCCAATACATTTCCGAATGATAATAAAATAATAAAAATATTTAACTTTTATGTGCAATATTTTCTTGGATTACTAATAGTTTAGAAGTTAATTAAAAAAGGAAAAATCAACAAAATTTAGTTTTTCGTTATCTAGTGCCCTATGAGAATTTTTCGAAAAACAAAAGGATATATGAGATGGTCTCGCAAAGGCGCACAAAAGTTCCATTTAACCAACATCGTATCTCTTATAGTTCTCGGGATCCCAATGGTGGCAGTTCTAAATGCGATACACTGTATAGAACTAACCAAAATGACTAAAAAAAAAGCTTAAACATGTTATAAGGCAAGGACAATAGAGTTTTTACGGGATTTATGCCTGCTATCATGAAAACTATCAATTTACGACTTGGATTAAATGAAACTTTTTGTTTACCTTTGCGAGGTCATCATGTGTTTTTATTTAAAATAAAATAATCAAAAAATAGTATCAAGTAATATGTGGCGATCTTGGCCAATATATAATTTTCAAATAACTTCTTAACTATTAGAAAATGAGAAAAATGTTTCATATTAAATTTTATTGTATTTTTATAGGCTATTTACAGGCATTTTGGTTAGTACTCGTATTATATACTATAAAAAATGACAGATTTAGAAACACCTTTATATGAATAATAAAATGTAAAAAATTACACGTTATTTAGTAATAATATTATTGTTATTTGGAGAAAGGATATGGTGACGTTAGCATACCCCCATCCCGTTCTCCAAATTTTCAATAATTTTGTTCTCATATATCACAAATACATTTTTGTCTAGAATACGTAAAAATCAAAATTAAGTTACATGCCCCATTAAAACATTGTTCGATAGAATGGTACTATAAAAATCATTTTTTTGTTTTATTATAGACAACTTGCCCAATAGATACCATATTCGTGGAGGAATATTCCCTGTCGATGCTATTCCTACAACAGTTACCGGTAAAATGCAAAGAAGAAAGGTTACTGAATACATTCGCATGCAAATCAAGAATAAGATATAAATCGTATAAGAATAATTGAAACTTAAATTGTACTCTAAATTAGAATGATACAAATCTGTAGAAAGAAAACGATGTCATATTGTTTTCGTCGTATTACAAGGGAACAAATTGTGTATTGTGTACGAAATATCTGTGTTATTGATGTTATTTTTAAGTATTTATTTTATTTTAGTACATTTTTCCACCTCAAACCTTTAAATTACCCTCGATTACACGAGGCTAGTTTACTCGCTACTAGTAAACTTGCCAGATAGTGAACGAACAGAGAGCAAACTTGCCAGATAATGAGCGAACAAATATCCAATTAAACGCAGCTAGTTTGTTAGCAGGCAAGTGTAGAGATACCGGATTTCATTTATAAATAATTTTTGTATTGTCGTTCGACGTTCGCCAATAGTCATTTCATAAATTTTAATTTCCTCTGAAAACTACATATTTATTCAAAAAATATGAACTATACAATCTCAACAAACATTACACTCTGTATCATTTTTGTGAAAACGGGTAAATAAAATTACCTAAAATTTTCAAATTTTAGAACGCGCTGTGAGTGGTTTGCCGTCATAGGATCGAGTGCCCGATATCTTCCCGTTTAATTTACCATAAAGTTTGCTTATTTTTGCAAGAATTCGCAATTCTCAGGTATAAAAAGCGCCGCGAGTAGTGCAAAAATCAGTTCCCCAGTAGCGGAGTTGAGTTGAGCTCCGCAACTGCGGAGTTCCTCAGTTCTTCCAAGGTGAGCTCAGTTTATTTATTTATTAATACGACTACCCAACAGGCTAAGCCCAAATTAAGGGTAGGAAGATAGTACATATTTCACAAAGATATTTCATATTACATTTTGCATATAATTTTGAAAAATTTTGCAAAGTCAAAAGAGAAAATATCGACAGCAGAAAATTTAGAATTAACATTCTGTGAATAGGTGACAACATTAAACAGTTAGTTCGAGCTAAGTAAAATGTAAGATTACTTCTGGTACGGACAATGGGAGTATGAAAGTGAAGGGAAGAGAGAGAGCGAGGATCATCAACACAATAATTAATTATTTTTGACAAGTGTAGTACAAGAGCATTTTCACGACGTTCAAAAAGACTCCTAAAATTAAACATAACCAACAACTGTTGATACGTTATTGAATATACTGGGTACCTGTTATGAACTTTGTAATAAATATATTTTAGGAACTTCTTTTGAATAGACTCGAGTAAATCTTGATGGACTTCATATATAGGGTTCCAGATAATATGGCAGTATTCAAGTTTAGCCCGAACAAATGAATAATATAGGCTTTTAATAGCTGAAAGATTTTGGAACGATTTACTGTTTCTAATTGCAAATCCCAGCATTCTCATGGCTTTATTGTACGTGTCTTCTATATGGGGAACAAACGTAAATTTATTGTCAAACTTTATCCCAAGATCTTGTACTGTTGCTGAACGTGATAAGATAACATTATTGATACTATAACTATAATTAAATGGAGTCAATTTTCGTGTAAAAGATATTGTTGTACATTTGTTTAAATTAAGATATAATTTATTAATTGAACACCATTGATAAAGACTGAGCTCTTCAGTCGAGGATTGCTCTGCGAGATTGACTCGCTCTTCGAGTTGTATACCGGACGAATCGTAGTTAAATCGCGTTGGCGGGTCTGCTGCCGTGACAGAGACCGCTGTCATTTATCCTCCGCGGGAGATACCGTTTCCTTTTTAACAGTTTTAAATCAAGTTTGGAGTGCCTGCTGCCGTAACAGAAACCGCCGCTATTTATCTATAGCAAGATAGTGCCACTGCATCATAGATGAACTGTGTAAATCGAGTTTGTTGAGACAAAAAGACCACCGTCATTTACCGTAGTTTATGAATATTACAATTTTCACTTACCTTTTGGGTGAAATATTTTGCATTTGTACGTACCGATAGTTTTTTACCGTATCACTAGAACTGTCACAGTTAACAGTTGTCACAATTCAGGAAGTGTTGTTCATTTTAATATTTTAAATACAATAAACCAAATGAAATATCTAATAAAATTTTTAAAATCAATTCTTTTTTATAATACGTATTTAACCAGTTCAACAAACGTAGTCTGTTATTCATGATTTTACTGTCAACTATTATATGTCTTGATCAGGGGCAGTATATAATACTTCCTAGGGGCTGTATGTACTTGATAAATTTTTGATTTTGTATGTTTCTAGTTGGTGAGAAGTGTATGTCCTGTGATAGGCGCTTCCGTAGTTGTCTTTTCATGGTGATTTCTCCATATGCGTAATGGGCTGATCCGAGCACTTGTTTAGTCTTGATAGAAAATTTGCTGTTAATTTGTTGATAAAATCTTTAATTGGTGGAATTTTTAATTCCTTGTGTATTTGTTTATTTCTGGACATTTTAAAGCTATTCTTAATATTTTATTTTGGTATCTCTACAGTTTATTATATTGGTGTTCGGATGTTGAGCACCAAATAGGGCACGCATATGTAATTAAAATAGTAATAATAATATGTAATTAGAATAGTTTTATATATTAATAGTGTAATTTCTGTTTTTAAATTTGACTTTTTATTGATAATTGGATATAGCATACCTAGTCGTTTGTTACTTTCAATTATTTTAACTTGATATTTGACACTAGGATTCCACGGGATTATAATATTATTGATTTCTATTGAGTTTTGAGTCTTGGGTTCTTCATTCTTCTTAAAGTGAAGATTTTACATATGCATTTTGATTCATTCAGTGTAATTTTACATTATTTTTTCCAGTGAGTGACAGTATTTATAGACGATTGTTGGTTGTTTCTGGTGACTTCTGATTCGTGACTTTGGTTGGTATATCTTTCATATAAATGTTATGTAAAATGGGACCTAATATTGAACCTTGTGGTACTCCGGCTTTTATGTTCCTGGAAGTTGATAGGCTTTGATTTATCTCAATTTGAAATGTTCCTTGTGATAGAAATGATTGTAGAATTTAAAATATATAATTGGGAAGTTTAAGTTGCTGTAGTTTTGTTTTTAACTCTCTGTGCCATACTTTGTCAAAGGCTTGTTGTTCGTCTATAATTGCAATCGCTGTTATTTCTTTCTTCTCAAAACCTTTTGTAACGATTTCAGTTTATCTAAGCAATTGATGGTTTGTAGAGTGATTAGTTTTAAATCCGAATTGAAATGGTGGAATGCTCTTGTTAGTTTCTAGAATTTTTGTGTTATCTTGTTTTTATTATCAAATAGCTTACCTATAGTGGGCAGGAGACTTATTGGTCTATAGATTGTAGTTATATTTTTTGGTTTAGAATCGAAGATAAGTAGCTAAGGAATTTCCTTGGAAGGTTTGTAAGAATTAAATTGGTTATTTCATCATGTCCAGGGGATTTCTTGTTGACCAATTTATTTATATGTTTTTTTTTTTTTTAATTCGGATGGTGTTATGATTGATTTGACTTGTGAGGTTTCTGCATTGTTTGCTGTTTGTTCTGTCTCCTCTTCTTCTTCTTTGCCAAACACATATTCAAAATGATTTGCGAAAACCTTGCATTTCTCTTCGTCATTGCAATATGTGTTGCCTTCCTGTATTATCGGTGGTATAATAGTTGGAGTTCTGAAAATGTAACTAGTCGCTCTCCACATTTGAATGTCTCCAGGATTTAAACCGCTTAGGTATTTTTGGTATTGTTTGATACTGTGTTCGTCAAGTTTTCTATGCACCATGTGAATGATTTTATTGAGTTTCGTTTTAATTGTTCTATTGTGATTATTTTGCCAGTGTCTACGTAGCTTATGTTTTTCTTTAATTAATTCTTGTAGTTCATGTGGTGTGTTTGGCTAAGTGAAACGTCTATTGTTTTTTATTGAAGACTTTCTTGCTGTTGTTATTAGTTTCGGTAAGTTTATCAATAGCTTCGTCTTTGTTTTCGGGTGTATTAAGTAGATTTGGAGCTTCTAGTTTATTGGTTATTTTTTGTTTAAAAGTTTTCTAATCAATTTTCCTGATAAGCATTGATTTACTATGTTGGTTAATGTGTGGCTGGTTAGAGAATTATATAATTACAAGAACATGGTCTAAGTCTAGTTATATCTTTACTGACTGCTGAATTATCGATGAGAAATTTTTAGTTAAAAGTATGTGTAATATAATAATAATAATAATAATAATAATAATTTTTTATTTCTGTAGACACAATTACAAGTGTATAGAAAAAGTCAGACATAGATAAATATAATAAGAAATAAAATAAAACATAGTAAGCTACAGAGCAAAAAATTCATTTAAGTTATAAAAACTGTGTTGCAGTAGAAACGATATTAAAGATTTTTTAAATTTATTAAAATTATTTTCAGTTTTCAATGAATCAGGCAGCTTATTAAAAATTTCCAATCCCATTCTGTGTGGAGAATTTTTAGTAACGTTTAAACGAGACGTAGGAACGTAAAAGTTATTATTGTGGCGAGTATTATACTCATGCAAATCAGAAATCATGGTAAAAGATGTTTTATTCTTATGAATAAAAATACATATTTCAAGAATATAAATGCAAATTACTGTCAATATATTTAATTGTTTGAAAGTAGATCTACATGATGAGCTATGACTCATACCCATTATAGAGCGAATAATTCGCTTTTGAGCAACAAAGACATTATTAGCTGGATTTGAAGCGCCCCAGAAACAAATACCGTACCTTATACGGGACTCAACACAGGCAAAATAAAAATTCAAAAGTTGTTTGTTATTTAAGAATTCTCTTAAATGACGAACCTGAAAACATGTAGCGTTCAATTTAGCCACAAGTTCATCACAATGAGGCTTCCAGTTTAAATTTTCAGTGAATAACATGCCCAGAAGACGTGCTGAATCATCATTGCTCTTAAGATTTTCTTGAAAATGTAACATAATTTGTTGTTTTTTTACTGGGAAGTAAATGAAAATGAATAATTTTAGTTTTATTTTGGTTTAAAAATAATTTATTTTCTTGGCACCATGAAATTAGTGACTGCAAATTTTGATTGCATTTATCAATCAAAGTTTCTACATTTGGGTCTGAGATGACAAGAGTAGTGTCATCCGCGTATAAAATGGGGGTGCAATCATCAGAAAGAGCTGTACAAAGGTCATTTATATAAATTAAAAAAAGTATAGGTGCAAGTACTGTTCCCTGTGGTACACCAACATTAATATGTGCTAAAGCCGATTTTGCAGTCCTGGTAGTAGATAAGTTGTCCTTATAATTGAGTGAAACAAACTGATGTCTGTTTAATAAAAAGGAGGAAATCCATTTCAAAGCAACACCTCGAATACCCACGCATTCCAGCTTATCAAGTAAGCGACGATGGTCAACACAGTCGAAAGCTTTACTGAAATCACAAAAAATACCTATAGGATATTCTCCCTTATCTAGATTTAAGATAATACTTTTAAAGAAGCAATGTAAAGCATCTATAGTACAGTTGTTAGTTCTAAAACCAAATTGTCTACTGTTAAGAATACAATTTTGATCTAGAAAATGTACAAACCTTTTCAAAAAACAATATTCAAAAATCTTAGAGAACCCTGAAGTTAGAGCTATGGGCCTATAATTATCGACACAAGTCTTGTCACCTTTTTTATGAACCGGGATTATTTTATTTAATTTCAAGTTTTGCGGAAAAGATCCGTTCTGAAAAGAAATATTTATGACATATGTAAGAGGATTTGCTATAATATCAGCGACACCACGAATAACGGAATTCGGAACATTGTCAGGTCCACTGGAATTTTTATTTTTAAGTTTATTTCTGATAATCTCAAATAATTCGGTTTCATTAAAAGGATTTAAGAAACAACTACTAGATACATTATGCCCTGTTTTCAGATTATTCGGATCTGTATTGACCACCGGGATGCGATTTAGAATATTTAAGGGTGCTTCCTCGAAATGGTTATTAAAAATATTCACAATATGATTTGGATCATCAATCAGTTCATTATTATAATTAATCTTGTTTACAAAATCAACTTTACTTTTACTTTTAGAGTTGATAATATTCCAGGCACTCTTTATTATGTTGTCCGACTTTAATATTTTCTCCTGATAAAAATTCTTTTTAGTTGTTGCAATAAGAATAGAGTGTTCCCTTTTAGCTTTTTTGTACATAGGAATAAATTCTGGGAAATTGCTCTTAAGCTGAAAAAGAGATTTTAGATTAATGCTGGAATTAATAATATTTAAGTTAACCCAGTTTTTTTTATTACTATTGTTTGATATTTTCTTAAGCGGAAAATTATTATTAAAATGAAATAAAAATATATCAAAAAAACAATCATAAGCTTCATCTGTAGAGGTTTTGGAATAAACATCATACCATGTTTCTGTAATTAATTGATTGCGAAAACTGTTTATGTTGGTGTTACTAAAAATTCTTTTATGACAAATAGGATGGTTTGTGTGAAGGTTACTATTTGTTTTTAAAATAACGGTTCTATGATCTGAGATACAATTATCTTGCACTACAGCAATACAGCTTTTAATATTAGTAAAACAGTGATCTAATTTATAGACACCTCTTGTTGGATCAATAACCTTATTAAATAAGCCATAAGTTGATACGATATCATTTAAACATTTATATTCTACAGAATCTCTCACAGGATCCATGTTAAAGTCTCCACAGATAATTAGATCATAATTTAACTTAAACACAAAATCTAACACCTGAGATAACTTATCACACAAAATTTTGTAGTTAGAACTTGGAGATCTATAAATATTGATAATGAGAGTTGGGTTGCGAGAGTCTGGTTTCCATAAGACAGCACAGGCCTCAAAATCTTTTTCTACACAAAAAATAGAAATATCAATTATTATAATATCTTTATATAAGCTGTCGTGGCACCAGATTCCCACACCTCCACCCTTATAAAAAGATCTACAGTAATTAGAGCAACAAGTGTAGTTAATAAAATGAAAAGTATCAATTTCCTCAGTCTTACTCCAAGTCTCGGTGAGACAGAGAAATTTTAATGACTGATATTTATTTACATAATCAGTGAAAATTAGATTCACTTTGTCATAAGATAAAGCTTGGCAATTTAAAATTAAGTAATTAAAATTATAGTTTCTGGATTCATCATCAATACTTATTCTGTTCGGAGCATTTTTTGCTATACTAATTTTTGAGGGGCCCGTCTCTGAAAAAACTTATTTAAATGAGTTCCAGTAGGCCACAGGGATGGATCCATAGCTTTTGTCAGGTTAGATTGACTCACAGTCACTTTAAACGACGAATAAAAAGATGGGTATTTAGAATTCAATTTTTCGCAGGTAACCTCGGGGAAGTATGGCAGTAAATGATCCTGTAACTGTTTAATTGTAGTATCGGGATGTAGTTTGAAGACATGAAGAAGGGCAGGTTGTGAATCAGAAGCTTTTAAAGATGTTGGAATACTGGCATCCTGGTTGCCAATCACAATCGGTGTAGAAGGCCGTCTTTTAATCCTTTTTGAAGGGACCGACTGCTTTGAAAAAGTGTTAATATCATCCTGTGGATTGTTAGTAACATTGTTTGCACCGGAACTTGCTTTATTTTTATGTATCACATGCACATTTTCATTAATCGTTTGTTTATCATCTTTGACAGCATTTGGTTCAAGTTTGTCCGCTGGGACGTTAGAAACAATAATTTGTTTAGCTGGTTTCGGATTATCGTTCAATTGTTTACTGTTAGATGGCGGAGATGGTCTTTTATTATTTAAATTTTTATTCAATAAATTTATTTGCTGCTTAAGAGACAGAATTAAGTCGTTTTGATTTTTTATAATAACATCTTTATTGTTAATTATCTCTTTTAAATATTTAATTTCGATTGATAATGCACTAAGGTTGACATCCGTTGCACTTGAAAAAGAATTTTCAAGGTCCTCTGGGTCATCCACGGCACAACAATTTATTTTAGTATCGTCGATTATTTTGACACTTTTTAATAATTTTACGCAACTATTATGCGAAACAACACCACACGTCACACACTTAGCTCCGCTAACTGCAGTTTGTTTGCATTTTTTACATTTGTTCACCGTAGAATTAATACACTGCACATCTTTAGACGCCATCTTAAACAAAATGTCAAAACATTATATGTCGGGTGTATGATCTGATCTATGTGAATAGTATGATAGTAAGTTAATTCGTGGGGAGCTATGAGATCTATTCCTAATTCATTTATGTATGCGTCTAAACTTATGCCGTTAGGGTTTGATTTTACACACTCCCAGTTTTGATTTTAGCAGTTTAAATTTCCTAATACTATAGTTGGATTTGGCTGTTGAAAGAGGGCTGTAATATCTTTTTTATATATATTCTTCTGCTTGGCTGATGAATCTTAATTTTAAATTTATAGCTGTAGCTTCTATTGTTTGTAATGCTGGAAGTTGTACTTTATGGTGCGCAAGTTGTTTTCTAATAATTATTGCAGCTCCTCCTGATGCCTAGTGTACATTTCTGTCGTGTTACATATTGTGGAATTTTAAAAGATTCATCTGTATGAGGTGAGTTTCACTGTTACAGCATATATCTATATTGTATCTTTGGAGAAAATCTATAAATGTGAGACTTTTTATTTTTAAACCGCCAGCATTCCAGTTCATGATGTTCAAATCTTTTAAATTTTGCATGTTTGACATTATGTTTGTGTAGTGAATATATTGGCGACGAATTGTTTTATTTTTGATATCTTAGGCATGATTAGTTCTATTAAGAAATTTGTATGTAGTAGAGTATTTGACTAATAGATTGTGTGAACGGGGAGTTAAGATTTATATTGTTTTGTTGCTGTCAGGAAGAGGGTTTGTTAGGGTTTTGGCGTACGGATGAGGCATAGGTTTTTGGGATTGGTTAATATTAGGGATGTATTGTGTTGAAGGAATAGTGGTTTGGGAGAAATTATTTGTGTTGTTCAGGTTTATGTCTGTTCGATGGTGCCTGTTGCTAATTTTTCTTTTATCTTTTTATAATAATCACAGCCTCTATAGTTGGCTGGATGAGCCAATCCTGTTCTTTGGGTTTTTTTTTTTCATTTTTTGTAGTTGCAGAATTGTTGACAGTTCATACATTGTACGATATCATGGGATTTTCTTCTTACTTTCACTGTAACTATAGCGTTCATGATACTTTTTAGGTTAAAAATATCTTTAGCTCCTTCGATTTTTTTTTTTTTATTCTATTGTGACTATTGGGATTGGATCTTTGTACTTGCTCAGTAACCGGGTGACTTTCTAAATTGTAAATTTGCTGTTGAGTTGTTCGAGTTCTTCTTCTGTTATTGAAGGTGGCACGTTTTTAATGACAATTGATAGCGTCTTGTTATTAAGTGGATGATATGAGTAATATTCGACATTTTCTTCATCATAATACTCAGTTATTTTTCAGTAGTGACTTATAGTGCGATTCTGTAATGCTATAGAAATGTAAAAGTGAACAAAATCGCAACAATTTTTGTTTACTAATACATTTATTATCGTTTGACATTAAAAAATGATGCGTTTTTATTGAGAGTTACAGTTCTATAGTGGTACAGAAAATTGCAGAATCCCACAGTTAGTGTGATAACGTTAAGTTTCAATGTATGTGGACCTATGAGTTTTGTTGTATAATTTTGATGACTGAGTAATTCATTAATATATTAGTTGCATTGTAGATAGTTGTTGGCTTTAATGAAGATTAGTGGAATCTTCAACTTTTGTTCGTTTTGATTTGATTTACTTCCTATTTCTTCTTGACTATTTAGAACATTAAATCTGTTTTGGGTAGGAATGTTGATGATGTATTTCTTCGTCGGTGTTGTTGTGATGTCATCGATGCAAGGGCGCTTATTGTTGTTCGATTTTTGTTGATAATCTTCTTCGGGTGGTGTTACCATTTTGTATTGTAAGGGTTTTCTTTGTAGAGAACCCCTACTTGTTGGTTTGCGTTATGATTTACACAATCACTGTGTTGGTTAATTTGTGTAATGATGTCTATGATAAATTTTGTGAATGAAGAAACACGTAAGATACGTCCATATTGTATAATGACTCGGACAAGACTCAAAAAATCAGTTCAAGAATAAACACAAAATTCATATATGTTGTTCAAAATTATCACCTCCCACAGCTACACACAATACATTACGTTGAATTAGTCAGACACTACAGTTAATAATTTCTACACAATTCTGAATCCGCATCCTCAATTTATCAACAGTTTAAGATGGTTAATAACACTATTCTGGACTTCCATTGTCTATACTTCAATGAAGTTATTACACAACGTTTCGATTGTTGAAGTATCTACAATCGAAACGTTGTGTAATAACTTTATTGAAATATAGACAATGGAAGTCCAGAATAGTGTTATTAATTCAAACGAACATTGTCTCCTTCATTCAAACGAAAGTTTAAGGGGGGTTTTCGTTATCATAGACCAAGGACTTTAAATGACCCCACAGATAAAAATCTAAGGGATTGAGGTCAGGTGATCTTGATGGCCATGATACAGGACCTCCACGGCCAATCCACCTGTTCTCATAGGTATTACTTAAATGCTGCAGCACATTTCTTAAAAAATGAGGTGGAGCACCATCATGCTGAAACCATGCATGTTAACGAACATGTAAGGGAATATCTTCTAATAATTCTGGCAGAAAATTTCGCAAAAAATCCAAATACTAGTCACCATTTTCATATATTGGCAAGTATGTATGGTCCAAGTAAATTGTCATTTAAGATACCAACCCAAACATTTAATGAAAATCTTTGTTGTAACTACTTCTTCCTACAACATGTAGATTTTATTGAGCCAAATAATGTGAATTGTGGAAATTATGGACACCGTCGCACGTAAAAATTGCTTCGTCACTAAATATTATATGAGCGAAGTAAAATTAAAATTTGCACCATGTTGTTTTAGAATCCACTGGCAAATTATCATTCTAGCTTGGCATTAATCCTTGGACACGCTGAAAATGGAATGGATGATTATCATTCCTATGTAAAATGTGCAGAACAGTCGAGTGAGATATTTCTCCTACAACACGAAATATTCCTCTACTACTAATTGTCGGGTCAGCATGCAATATGTCTAGAATTTCATCTTCAATGTTGTGGTGTAGTCTGCGACTGCCGCCATCTCGTCCATTATTTCTTTTTAAATTCCCTGTGTCGCGAAGACGTTGTGTCACTGCAAAAATTACTTTTCACTAACACTTCCGAGAGAGATAATGAAATATTTTATCTATAACACAATTATTTTCGTTAAAAATGCTATTTAATTTAATTATTAAATATATATATATATATATATATATATATATATATATATAATTGTTACATTCTATCTGGTTCGTTACATTATATATTTATTTAAAAGTTGTTTTGCATCAATATTATAACGTTGTAATTCACATATTGCATTTCGATGTTTGTTAACATGAGTTACAAATATCTTCATCATTGTTTATGACTTGACTTAACCCTGAGGAAGACCATTGTAATGGTCGAAACGTAGGTTCAAATCAAATAAAAGCGTACTGACTGCAGTTTCCGATTACTTTATTTTCTTTTCCATTAAGAATAATATCTTATACAACTAATTTGAATGTATTTTTGATAACCATATTTTAAATGAAATGTTAATTAAAACTGCAGTAAAAAAAGTTTCCTGTCGAATTTCCTTTTTTCGAATTAAAAAAAAAATCTTTGGCTTTTTTTATTGAAAGCTCAGTGCAAACAACATCCTGTATAAAGATAAGTCACCCAAACAAAATCACTTCCGCTGATGCACAACAAGATATTAAGATACTTTTTAGCAATAAATTCGGTTTCAATAATTTATACAAACTAGGGGTCAGATGATTACAGCTTTATCTTACAACACGATCTGTTGTGATCAATGAAAAGTGGTTAACAAAAAACACAAATAAATTCTCCAATTATTTCGATACATATAACAGTCACATTATCTTTGCTAACAGATCATTTACGATGGGAAGAGCACAGGGTGGAATAACTATATTTTATAAGAAAAATAAATTTTGAACCATTGTTCGCAACAGAATTTTCATTCTTTTTTAAAGTTTCTTGCAACAAAATTAAGTATATTATTGGTAAAATTTATCTAAAATCAAATAATGAGTGCTCTTTAGAACTAGAATACTTTGAAGATACTGTTAATTATATCTAACGATATACTGTACACTCTTTGCTTTGCGGATGATTAGGTATTAGTAGCGCAGATGATGATCTAAATTATATGGCTCGCAAGCTTATAGAAGAATATGCAAAGTTTGGACTAGAGGTAAATCTGAACAAGACTGAATATATGTGCATTGGAAGAGACAAGCAGAACTTAATACTTAGCAACGGACAATATATAAAACAATGCACTGAGTATAAATATCTGGGAATAAAACTATCGCAGAATGGCAAGAAGAGCTATAACTATGCTCAAAGGTATTCTATGGGATAAATCTATTTCTAAATAGAAAAAAAAGCGAATATGTAACACTATTCGGTTCGGAAGTTTGGCCCGTTATAGAAAAAACTGTGAAGATGTTAACAGCCACGGAAATGGATTTTTGGAGAAGAGCGGCGGGCAGATCGAGAATTGAAAGAATAGCGAACACTAGAATTAGAGAAATTATGAATGGAAACCGTGATATAGACGCCATCAAAGACAAACAGCTGGTATGGTTTAATGGTTTGGACTTGTTTAGAGAATGAAAAAAATATGAATAGCCAAACAAATTCTACAGTGGAAACAGGAGGAAGACGAAAACAAGATGGACCTAGAAAAATTTGGCAAAGTGGCATTAACATAGAAATGAAAGAGAGAGAGAGAGAGAGAGAGAGAATTTTTTTTGTATTTGAATTAAATAATAAATAAATAAAGAAAGAAATAAATAAAGAAATAAATAAAGAAAGAAATAAATAAAAAAGAAATAAATAAAGAAATAAATAAAGAAATAAATAAATAAATAAAGAAAGAAAGATATAAATAAATAAATACATAAAGAAATAAATAAATAAAGAAATAAATTACTTTATCTTGTAAATATAAAAATGTTAGAATTGACTGAACTAAAACATATAATAATTAGAAACAGTGAAACAGTACAAGAGCGAAGCAGGCTGTAGAACATATTTTAATTTCCAATTGTAGTATGTTGTTGTAGCATTCTTTTTAATTACCCACCTAAGGTCTGGGTTCTCTAATGAGTTTCGGCGACCTTTGTCATTTATCTGTTGTTAAACATTTGTGTGTTTTAAAATTTTTGTTTATACATTTTATACATACTATTAGTTAGAGATCGGTCAACTGATCGGTGATGAGCCACTGACCTACCCAAGACCCTCCGGGCCCCGCTTGGTACGCCGTAAGCCCGGATTGCCCTTAATGGTTAGTTAGGTTAGTGAAAATACCGGGCCTTTTAGTTTTTTCGTAATACCATACTGTTACTATGATATACAGGACAAAAGTGAAAAGATAAAAATAACGGCCCCTGCACAGAAAAAAAAAATTAAATTTTGTCTAATAATAATTAGATATTATTTTATTGCGCAATATGTCTAATGGAAAAATTGGAAAATAATCAGACACGCATATAAATTATTTATTTCTTGGCCGACGTTTCGACTGTAACAACAGTATTCTTCAGGGCTAGAAATAGTCAAATATGTAAACTAACAAGTGGATCCCCTATACGACCCATTGGAGATGTCGAAGTGAAATAAAATAAAATAAATAAATAAATAAATAAATATGATGAATCAGGTCAAATTATAAAAATTAATTAAACTGGAGCGCCACCAACCACATCAAATTTGTAAAATCAAAAAACTTTTGAAAAATTTTCTTACTTGTGATACACGTTTTTTTTACATTTTTCAGTAAATAATTTTGTATTTAATTTTACTATAATTTGTTACTACAAATTTAGAAAATTTAACTAAATCAACTTAGGTTGATAATTATATATATTAGTAGGCTGAAAATTAAAATTTGTTTGGTTAATTTAACTACAATTTAGATGGTTTTTTTTTCTGTGTGGCCGTTATTTTTTATTACAGTCGCCTACAAGTAAGATCAAGGATAATTTATAAATTCAATCGCCTGTAGTTTGCAAACCAATTAATATGTAAACACTAATACTCATTCATTTGCCTAAATTTTCGGTGTTTTATCTAAAATATTTAAAATTGGAACGCATTGCTCGTAAAATAAATTTTTATAATAATCCTGAGTCCAACCCTGAAAATTCTTTGTAGCACAGTGGTCCAGTGGCCGAGAGAGACAGCTGTGGTCACGTGTGGTGAATATAGTAGGGATAGAGACGTAGAGTGAATTAGAGTGTGTAGTGCATTGTGTGCGTTAATCACCATATTGGTATAAATTAAAAAGAAGACAAACGCTGTATGTTCAATAAAGACTGTGGTATGGTGTGTGAATGTTTTCATTGGTAGACACGTTACAGTACCTATATAATTTATTTATATACATTTTTAATTTACATGAGATAATTTTCTTTTCTGTTTATCTATTATGACGTTAATAACTAATTAAAAACTGGTTTGTATCTTTATTTGATAAGTATTCTTGTGTAAGAGTTGGAAAATAATCAGATTAGCAATTGTATTTATATTGTTTATTCAATTGCTGACGTTTCGATAGTAGCAATAATCTTCTTCAGGTCTAAAAATTAGACTGCTAGAGAATAAGTAAGTTAATTACAACAGCTCACTGCCAGTCTGATTATTTTGCAACCGTTCATACTTCAATCAATTGATTATAGCTTCAAAAATATATTCTAGTGTAAATTATCGTGTAGATGCAATTGATATCTTCAAAAATTCACAACTAGATTCTAGATTTCTCTGTTTATATTTTAACTTTTTAGTATTTTTCCTTCCACTGCATTTTGTAAAAAATTCGAGAATTTGTTACAAGCGCTTAGTTCAATACTTCAAATTACGTACATATAAATACTTAACTACTGCATCATGATTGGTGATTGGTCAGTGTTTGGTGTTTGTAATCAAAACTTTTCTGTATTGTACTGTTGCTTATATTTAAGTCATTTTTATGTTGGATGTAATATAAAAGACGAGAAGTGAGAAGTATATTTCACGAGGATAATCTGTTCGATCTCTAAGATTAATTTATCATTTGCATTTCTTAGTGATAAAATTAAATTATCTACGAAATTTTAATATTTTATCTTCAATAATGACTTGCTTTTTTTTGTCATGTAAGATATCTTTTTGTAGGTATATGTTCATAAAAGCTGGTCGATAGCTGAGAAATTTCAGTTGACTTTTTTTATTTAAAGAAAAATAAACATTTGAACTATGGCCTCGATATCGCAAAGTAAGTACTGTTATCTAAAAAAATACATATAACTATCTTTTATACAGAATGTTTCTATACCTGTGTTCTGTGTGACAAACTTTAAAGGTATACAGGGTGTTATATTTTAATGGTCCCCGCAAATATCTCGCTTATTTATTAAGTTAGTAATTTCTTTCATATAACATGATTTATATAGCAACATGTAAGCTACTTGATGACGGATGTATATTCATGATACCACTTCCTATGGACGTATCCAGCTCAAAACGAAAGGGGGGGGGGGGGGGGTCAGAGGAGGATTAGCTGCAAATTTATTAACTACAACTTCTACTAAGTGTTCCTTGTTCGCGAAAACCCACTGACGGTGAATGCTTAGCACGGCTAACCCATTTACCCTATTTTCGCGAATAGTGCTTCTTAGCCATGTTTTAATTCGTCGAAGGGCGCTGAATGATCGCTCTATAGTACTTGTTGTGCAGGGCTGTGAAAGCAATATAATTAGCGCCTTTCTAATTGTTGGGAAAAATAATTCGCTCTTTTTTAAAACCTCAATGATGTTTGGCGCTTCCTGTACCTTATTCCACATTTTGAACCACAATTCGGTTGTACGCATGCGTTAACCTAAAAGACTGTTGTTTTGATCTGAACTTGCATCAAGGAAAACGATATTGAGGTTTTTGGTCAGAAAACTTAAAATTGAAGTTCTTCTCACAGATGGCGCTAGTGTCTCTATATCGTAATTAATATCTTTAAAAATGTCGAAAGAACAACAAACCAGGCAATTAATTTTTCAAAAATTTGTTATTTATATTTTTTTCTATTTTATTTTATTTTTTCCACATTAGAAGGGTGGGGGGCAGCTGCCCTCCCTTGCCCCCTTGGATACATCCATGCACTTCCGGTTTCTTTGTAATTAATATGATCTTTGAAATTTCAAATGGAACATACTATATTTTTTACAAATTTGAAAAGTACATCAAATTTGCTTTACAATCATGTAAAATAATTCAGATGTTATATTATGGCGGGCACTTTTTTATACACCTAATTGGAAAGAGAATAGTGAGCCATGACTGTGGCTTGAAATAAAACAATTAACTAAAACAATTTTAACTATTATTATTAAACGAAATAATTTTTTTGTCATAATAATACAGAAAATAAGGATAAGGAACACTTAATATCAACAAAATGATTTTACAACAAATATTCAAAATGACTCCCAGCCTCTTCAATACATTTTTCATAACGTTTTGAAACAGAATATGTAGTCCTTTCTATTTGGTCTGCAGATAAAGATTCAATTGCCGTTTCAATTTTATTCTTCAGTTCGTTTAATGTGTTTACTGGTCCTTTATAAACAAAATCTTTCACGTAGCCCCATAAAATAAATCAAGTGGGGTCATATCGGGAAAACGAGCAGGCCACCGAATTAAACAATTTGTTCCAATAACACGTTGATCAAATGTATTATTTAAAATATCAACGCATTTTCTCGCGTTATACGCAGGCGCTCCGTCTTGTTGAAACCACATACCAAGCCTATTTTCAAGTGGAATCTCTTAAAGAAAATCGTATAAAACATTTAAAAATTCAGCATACTACGTAGCCGTCAAAGTAGGGTCCAAAAATTTTGTTTTTTAAATTCCCGCAGCAAACATTTATTTTAAAACTAATCTGGTGTTTTGTTTTCCGAATTTCATGAGGATGTTTCATGCTCCAATAGTAACAGTTTTTATTATTAAAAAGTCCATTTCTAGAAGAACTAGCTTCGTCAGTCCAAAAATTTTTTTGCGTAGAAGATTGGATCTGTACGTGTTTTTTTCCAAAAACCATTAACTAAAGTCAAGTCTTCGTTGATAATCGCCTGGCAATAGGCCTTGTCCTTTTTGTATTTTATATGGTCTGTACTTGTGTTTTCTTAAGATTCTGTGAATTGTTTGGCCTCAAAAAGCGCAAGTACATTAATTTCCACATCATCTTCATTTAGGATATTTCTTTTTCTTCTGTCAAATGAACCTGTGGTTTGTAGTTTATTTACTAGTTTCACAAAAAGCGATTCACTTGGATGACGGCGATGTGTATATTCTTGTCGATAAAGTTCTGCAGCTATGCGTTTATTTTTTAAACTTCGAAAATACACATCTAGCATATCAACTTTTTTTGAGTTAGATAAATTAATTTTATAATAAATTAATTAATAAGGTTCTACAATGAAACTTGCTAATAATAAAGGTTAGAACAATTATTACTGAGTATTTACAGGTTGACATTTACCGTGTTACAATTGTTTAAGAATTGTTTTATTTCAAGCCACAGTCATGGCTCACTATTCTCTTTCCAATTAGGTGTACAAAAAAGTGCCCGCCATTTTACTTTTTAATAATGTAACATATGGAATATTTTACATGATTGTAAAGCAAATTTCATGTACTTTTCAAATTTGTAAAAAAATATAGTATGTTCCATCTGAAATTTCAAAGTTGATATTAATTACTAATAAACCGGAAGTGATATCATGAATATACATCCGTCATCAAGTAGCTTACATATTGCTGTATAAATCATGTTATATAAAAGAAATTACTAACTTAATAAATAAGCGAGATATTGACTGGGTCCATTAAAATATAACACCTTGTATAAATAGTAACTAAAGAGAGTAAAAAAGCTCAATCAACATGTGTCCGATCTGTTGTGGCCAGCACAAGACCTCCCGCCATTTCCAATATATAAGCATTGTACATATTTCACATTTTTGATACACACAAAAACAGATATCTTCATAATATATTTTTATATTTTTTAAATCATTATATTCACTCTTGTTCTTCTAATGTTCGAGATTCTTCCAATTCATTGATGAACGGTATTTCTGAAGGGTATATTTAATATATGTATCTATAATTATAAATATTTAATTAATAATAAAATAAGAAATATATATTAAATGTGGTTCCCAGAAAAAGTCTTCAGTAATGTCTCTGGCTTTTTGACACTCACATTTATCTTTCAATTACAAACATTTTAATTTTTCCACTTGTTTTCCGTGAGATATGAGACTCATTTACAACTTATTATTTTATATATTTATGTCTCTATAACTAACTGTAATAAATGTAAAAAAAAAATTATGTATCGAATAGAGATTTTTATATTCTTTAATATTAGTAATAAAATAAATTTTCAAAAAATAATATTTAGAAGATTTTTTTAAAAAAACTATTACTTCCGGTTGTCCAATCTAATCAGCTCTTCCTAGGAATGTCATATTGAGGAAACTGCAATTAAATATTTTTTGTTTTATAGTATTTGAGAAATCGTGGTTCCAACATCCAAACACACACACACATACATACATACACACATACGGACATCATCGTAAAAATGTTATAATCGGATTATAGGGACTTTAAAATGTGCTTATCCACTAAAAAGGTAAAAAATCAAAATGTTGTGGTGACTGGCCAATATTTAATTTGCAAATAACTTCTTAGAGGCCAGTGGGCAGCGGGTTTATTGTAGAAATAATTTTTATTATTGTTTTATTTATTGGGACCTCCAAAACACGTACTAATTTTGCATGGTCTAACGACCCCGGATTTTGCTGTCATATTGGAAAACCCACCTGAAAAAGATATTTGTATTGATTTTCGTGAATATCACGGTTCGGATTAACTATAGAGCAAATATCAATTATTGCAAAGAAATTAAATAAAAGTTCTCACACTTGTTTCTGTTAACTGATTGGTTACCGAGTTACAGTAATTCAAAGCACGCAGCATATATTTCTTTCTTAATATTTCTTTCATTTCAACATCCTGCTCGTTCTAAAATATTCTTGTTAATTTTAAATTAATACTAACTTACACTTGGTGCCTAGAAATAATTGTTTAGAACAACTTGTTTTTGTTAGGCTTATTTTTACACCACCTAGAGGTAAAGTATTCGGTACGTTTTTTTTAAGTGGTATCCCCAGGATGCCTATCCACTATATGGAAAAAAGTTATTGTAATTATACGTGTTACCTACTTCTTTTTGATGTTTATTGTTGATATATAATCTCATTTGTGATATTATTGGCTCTTTGAACATCCTGCTCCTGTAATTCGGATTTAAAATTCACTTTCATACGAGCCTCCATAATATGTTCTTGGGAGAGCAGGCCCTCTATTTGTGCGTCGATTTCTTCGTCGTCGCCCAATTCTCTTATGACTTTTTCTGCATTCTACCTATCATTTCCCTCACATGATCCACACACTACTGAACACTGCAATCCAGCCTTTCTACAACTGCGTTGCAGCCTTTTGTTCATTTGTACGAAATGATTTTTAGTAACTCTTGAGTAGTGTGGGGATCGGCATCAGTCCATTTCGTGAATTCTTCAATCCCCAGTCAGTAGGACAGTAGGAGCCTTGTCATTTCCGTACCACTGCTTAACTTGTAGGTATGTAGGTACGACATGAGTTCATACGAGCTGCTTCTTCTTATGGAGGTAAAGACGCAAGACTGAACCAACTTTTCGTTATAGATTGCGCAAAACACTTGTATCTATATACATGTGTGCAGAGATTCGTCATTATTCTTTATTCCTTAAACCGTCAAGAGAAATTGAACTCCAGTTTTAGCAATGCTCTTTGGAGACGCATTAGTATCTTTCAAACAATGAATGGCGATTAGTAGACTTCTATGGTTCTTCATAATTTTAACAAATTTTATATATGCTGCGCGCTTTCAATTGTAATTCAGTTACCCATCAATTAATAAAAAAAAAATGTGAAATATTTTTTGTATACAATTTTCTCTAACTTATTTACTTTTCACGTACTAGTGTTTGAAATGTGACACTTTACACATTGTAAAGAGTACGTAAAGTATGTACTTTACGCACGGCTGTAGGAAATATTTATGTAACAAGTGTGTAAAGTAGTACCTACTACTATTTTTTCAATTATAACTGTGATATGTTTTTTAATTGTTGTAGAGATTACTGAAAATATTATACATGTTCCCTATAAAATACATATAGATATTAACCGCTCATTAAGTGAATATCTATTGGAAAACCTGAAACAGCATGCTGCAAAAATTGGGCAGGTAATTAATTTGTTATATAATATTTGGTTCAGGTTAAATTTGCATTTTTTTTTTTTTATTTGGTATTTTTTAATTTCTTAATAATTATAGATTGACTCACGTACGGGAAAAACGGAAACTTTCGGCCAACTTCTAAACAGAAGTTTATCTTTAGCTCAAGCTTTGAAAAGGAAAGGTGTAACAACAGAAGACATTGTTGCATTAGGCTGCTACAACAATATGGATTATTTAGTAGTCATACTCGCAAGTATCTTTATAGGATCAAGATTTTGCGCTGTGGATATTACAGCCCCTGCAGGTAATAAAGTATTTTAAATATAAAATAGGTCAGAATAAACTGTACTCCTTTTCAAATTGAAAATCTTGTAGTCGATTATTAATATTTTTTTCGTAAAAAAATTTGATTAAAACATTTTATTTCCCGAGGTTTAATAATATGATATTTATATTATGAATATGAATTTTCTATGATTTTCTTAAAATAGGTACGTTCTAGACATATAAAACAATATTTTAACGAGATTTTTTTGATATAATTTTAGTAGTGTGAAATTTATTAAAGTTTAGGATACAAATGTAATAAAATTTACCTATTTCAAAGAAAACTTATTTATCATACAAATTCACAGAATTTTTTTTATTAATGAATAATTTATTTACAATACTAAAAATATAAAGAGAAATTTTAGATGGGGGGGTTAGGGTGATTAAAATTTTAAAAAATAAATAAAAATAATACCATTCAATAATTATAATGAATAATTCTTTATTATACGAGCTGTTAAAAAATAACGTTTAAATATTTAAATGACATTACATGATCAAAAAGAAAGAAAAGTTCTTAATATACATTATATATTACTTTCGAGCAACTTAGACGACCACAAAAAATAACAAATTTTTAAGAATTTTATTTCAAACTACAGTAGGTACTATCGCGGTCAAAAAATGGAAACACCTATTTTTTATTTTTGTAATTCAGTCTTTGCCAGGATATTCAAACATAGGCGTCGTAAATTTTCTGTAATTATTTACATAAATGTCAATGTCACATTAAATGAAAAGACGAGAACTATGATAGAAATAAATGGAGCCCCCATAAAATATTAATTTTTTGTTTTTGAATTTTTGATTTATAATTTTGTGTTCACCGTTTTTCATTATATTTTATTTTTCATATAAGTAGTACACGTTTCTCTTTCTCTGTCTTGCTTAAATTATTTAATTAGTAAAATAAAAATTAAGTAAATAAAAACAGTTTTATGGATTTCATAATGAAACGCCACTGCTTGTGTGACATTATTTGATGTCAATTTGACATGGAAGTCAAATTACAATGTTAAAAATTCATAAAAACAGCTAACTAGATAAATGTAGGTGTTTCCACTTTTTTTTTGCCGCAAATGGGCTACTTGCGTACCTTTTTTTTATTTCATATTTTTAAAGAGCAAGTAAAAACTTACTACCCATATTTTTTTCTTTTGACAAAATTTTTATTAATTACCCAGAAAAAAAATAATGAAATTTGATTATTTGAATTACCGCCATGTATGACGTAGAATTACGCCGCACCAATGAGTGGTCGTAAAGCCATAGCGTTTGTTTGTACGGGTAATGTAGATCTCCTGTTTGACGTTTCAACAATAGTTTAGAGGTTAGTATTTTAGTTTATCTTTTTCGTATCGATACTTTAAATTACATGTAACTACCTATGTGTTTATTTGTGAAGTAATTAATATATTTAAGAGACCAGAGAGAGAAAAATATCAAATTCAAATTAAAACTTTCTCGTACGCAATGCCTTCTATAAGTTAAATGTTCCCTTCTTCAGTTCAATATAATGACGTCACAGAAAAATTTCTTTCTTAATTTACTAAAAAACAAATAATTTTTTTAAAATACAATTTATATTTTTATAAATTTTTTCAACATAACATTACGTATTAAGTGATAGAAATTGGATTTTCAGTACCACGCAAGTAGCCCATTGTACCTACTGCTTTTTTAAAACTTCAAACAAAGCAAAGCTGCCTGGCTTTGTTGATTTGGTCTCAACAGTATGTACTATATAATTACCTATATCGTGCTAGCACGATATTCATATCATGCTAGTGTACGATATTTTCAACTTTCTTAGGTAGGCTACTACCATTTGCTAAAGTTGTCTAAAAATATTATTTTTTTATTTTGTATCTGTAACAAAGCTATAACAGCACCCAAAAGGGTTCGTTAATAGCTCATTCAAGTGCGTAATAGACTCGTATTAATTAATTATCAAATGTCAAATCTTGTTAAATAAACGAACACGATTGTTAAGAATTTTATTTTTATATAGAAAAAATAGAATTTTGTATGGTATTACAAAAATATGGTTAAAGTTGTTAAATGAATTTTACAACGTCACATTAATATCTCCGACTAACAAAATCCCCGAAATTTGACAAAACTATTTTTTATTTAAAAAAGGTATAAAGCGCAAAATAGAAAAATTAGTATAAAGAACTCATCTCATAATTGTTTATTTTGTCCGAAGGGTTGAATCCAAACTTCCTTCTTACAAAATAAAATGACAATTATGACATTCTTTTTTTAATATAGGTACTATTTTTAAAACCCTGTATGTAAATCTTTTTTTTTAATATTTATTGACAAATTTCAACAATCTTAATGAAAGAAATATTTGGGCTCCAGTGCTTGGCACTTGGGTGAACGGGGGAATGATCAAGCCACCCCTTATACTTCATTTCACGTAAGAAAATAGTAGATGACGCTTGAGAGCCGACCGTTTTTATATGCATTAAATAAATAATTTAAATTCGCGAAACGCGTGCATGAGTGTCTGGTCGCGAACCTGGAAAACCGGGTTCGATCCTGACCGACGCCAAATACTTCGAATTTTAAATGGCACAAAAATGAGCCCTGTAGTGCACTCTCCACGCCAGAAATGAATGTCCGTGAGGTGACGCCTGGTAAATACCCGTACGGTAAAAATATGTCATCATCGTTATCGATATCTGTGACAAAGCATACCTAGAAATGGGTAATATGCTGTCATGATATTTTTTTTATTTTAAATTCGCGTAACCAAACTTTAATAATAAATTAATAAATTTATTCATCTGTAAAAATATGGCCATATTAAAAATTACAACAAAATATGGTTAAATATCACTTAAAGATTTTAATTGATAACTGACAATTAACAGGTGATATTTTCTTCGTTTTTGTGAACTAAGTGTGCATTTTGACCATTCAAAGGGCAGAATTTATATCCCTATCTAAAAACCAACGCTATTTTCTTACGTGAAATGAAGAATAGATTCGCCACTGGTTATAATACGCACGTTGTTTTTAATTTAGTTTTGAGATAAAATCGTAAAAATAGTATATGGTAATTTTACGTGACACTGCACTGTTACGCTTTGTTAGATAATAATAATTATTAAAATAAAACAACTTGCGCATATTTATATTTTCATATTGTAATTATAAAAAGTATCTAGGTCTAGATACTGTGGACCATGAAGTATGTTTTCAACAATATTTTATATTTACAGCTTCAATTATTCACTGTATAAAGCTAACAAAGCCTATATTGATGTTCTGTGAACAAGAACATAAAAATTTATTGGAATCTGCCATAACAGAAGCTTCAATTAAATGTGAAATTATTACTTTTGATAAAACTGACAAATTCATTTCCATGTCAGATTTGGTTGAAGAATATAAATCAGAAGAAGAATTTAAAATTGATACATCAAGGAAAATGAAGGACACAGGATGTATTGCTTTTACAAGTGGTACGTCGGGATTGTCCAAAGGAGCCCAGTTATCTAATTTTGGACTTTACAATGGAGGAATTAATTCAGGGTGATTTTTAATTTAAAGATTATAACCTATACAATCATTTAAAAAATCTAATATAATAAGTTTTATAAGTATTTAATTTACATTCAGAACAAATAACACATTGTCATTGTACAGTTGAGATTCAAAAATTTTGTTATTGTAGTAAATTTACATTTATGTGGAATACTATTGAAAATAGAACTACAAAACAAAAGAATATCGGATTGTTAGGTGTAGTGTGATTGAAGACATCCAACCAATCCAATGAAACGAACAAGAACAATAGCGCTAGCGAAATATGTGACTAGTTACCCCCTCCACTATAACTCCAACTTTGTACTAACCGGGCCACCGATCCTTACACATAACTGGATAGTGGACGCAATGTTAATCCTTTGTGACTAATAGGACGCCGCCATGTTGGAGGATTTTGGCACAATTTTAGCTGGAGATTGAAACCTTCCTAGCTACTTTAAAGTTAAAAGTTACGTTAAGGAAATTATCCGACAAATTTGATGGTGTTATTTGGAATGTTCTATCTCATTGCGTACATTTGAAAATTGACATTTCTCGGAAAAATCATCTCAATTAACTGTCTTCACAATTGTTAACTTTAACTGCTCATATCTTTGTAGTTATTGAAGATATCGTTCTGAATTTTTCAGATTATTATTCATTTATGTTTTGAAAATGCGCTTATGTAATAAATGTAATAAAATATCATATTTGTTTTGTATTTTGAAACACAAGAAACACAATGCGAGAAACTTTTCGTCCTTACGAGATACCCTAATATACAGCGACAGAGTTGTAATAAACGAATTAAAAAGTTTTTTTATTTGAAAATTCAAATATAAAACTTCTTTAATCATTTGCTACAACTTTATAGCGGTATGTCTATCTCGAAAAGACGAAAATTTTCTCGCTTAGTATTTCTTGTGCTGCAAAATCCAAAACAAACGTGTTCAAATACTAGTTTTCATTATTTTTCTTATCATTTTAGACACAAATGTGATATTTTTATTACATATGCACATTCTCAAACATAAATAAGTAATAATCTGAAAAAATAAGAACGATATCTTCAATAACTACAAAGATATGGCAGTTACAGTTAAAAATTGTTAAGACATTTAAATGAAATTATTTTTCAAGAAATGTGAATTTTCAAATATCACAATGAGATAAAACATTCCGAACTAGGGTGACCAGGTTTTATTTTGCAAAAAAGAGAATACATTGATGAAAAATAAACCTATTACCTATTTAAATAAGTAATTACATGTAAAACATAAAAATTAATTCTGTTAACAAAAACATAATAGTCATTTAAGTAACAAGTGTATAAAGTAGTACCTACTTTTCTGGCTGAGGGCGACGATTTACGCATGAGGTGAATGTGAAAAAATACTACTCACACACGAGTGGCATACAATATTTTTTCTACAACTGTGCGTAAAGTACATACTTGACGCACTCTTTACAATGTGTAAAGGTGCACTTTTTAAATACTAGTGCGTGAAAGTACTTTTCAAGCACTAGTGCGTGAAAAGTAAATACGTTGCTATGCAACGGTTAATTTACTTCTCAACTAACATTAACAATATTTGAAGAAGCCTGTATGCTCACACTCAGTATTATGAGAAACAGCACTAATATTTCGGTTGTAGGAAAAATATTGTATGCAACTCGTGTATAATGGCGACAAAAGAATCAACTTGTGGTATATGTAGTGATAATACATTTCTAAAAGGTTTATGAAATATATATGCCTTAAATGGTGATTTATTAAAACCAAGTGAAAATAAAGTGCTTGAAAAAACCCCAATATCCTGTGGGTATGCGGTAGTGCAATATGCAAGAATATTGTATCTGGAGTACCTTCAAAAAACTCAGATAAATGCAATATGTTAAATCAGATAGTTACCTTTACAAGAAACGGTAAACACTATTGTGAGTATAATTCATGATCAAAGTAAACAAATCAATGAACAAAGAAACATTCTGGTAGATATCAGTGTAAAACTAAACCAGTGAAATATAAACAATGACATTAATAAATCAAATCAATCATTCAAAACTCAACCCAGAAAAAACAGTGCGCCAAAATTACTATCTCAACCATTAATCCCTCAACCGAATACAAGAGGCCGTAAGGTGTCCACTACAGGTGAAAATCAAAACAATAATCAAGCAACTACAAGTAGTAATGTAACGGCTCACGCCCAACAAACAAATTCCACCTTAGCTGTAGATCCTACACCTACTAGTCAGTCATTGAGCACGGACAACGATGGATATCAACAACATAGACGACAGAGAAAGAGAACAAGGCAGAATAGAGATAATATCATAGGGAAGAAAGAAGTAATCGCAATTAAAACAAAAAAAGAAGTGGTTCTTCATATCACGTTTTATGGGCTATACTTCTGAAAATGATATCAAAGATTACATTAATTCATTGAATATATCGCATGCCATTTGTGAAAAAATAGATACAAAAGTAACTATTTATGCTTCATTTAAATTAGGTATAAATACTAATGACAACGAAGCCATAGAAATTATTAAAAGTCCAGATAACTGGCCAAAGATTCAGATAACTGGCTAATAAATTCGGTAGTTAAAGCATTTATATTTTAAAAATAATATTTCTCCAGATTTAAATTTTTGCAAATAAGCCTTGGAAATCTATAGAGAACACAAATTTTAACATCTGTTATCAAAATGTTCGCGGATTACGTTCAAAAACGCGAACTCTTATAACAATGTTATAGCAAATAACTATTACATCATAATACCAACCGAATCTTGGCTTAATGATTCAGTATTTAATACGGAAATACTTGATACTAGATACATGGTTTTTGGACGGGACAGGAATTATAAAGGTACTAACTCCAAAAAGGGAGGTGGTGTATTAATAGCAGCTCAGAGCAACCAATTCCACACGTAATAAATGAATTATACAGTAATGAACTAAAATGTGTATTTGTTAAAATACAAATAAAAAAATTAAACATATATTATAGGTGTTATCTATATGGATTTGTGTGCAAAAGTTGAGAAATAAGACCTATTATTACAACACCTATAGAATAATTTTCACATTATAAATGATAGTAATATATTAATCGCAGGTGACTTCAACCTACCAGAAATAAATGATTGCATTTACAATTTAAATTAAATTATAATTCTAAAACATTACATAGGATTCCGGCTTTATACAATTTAAAAATGATTAATAATGTACGAAATCAATTAACTAGAACTCTGGATTTAATTCTAACAAATATTAGGAAACTTGGATCTGCACGACCTAGCCCTCGAAACTAAATTCGATATTGTTTTTATGTCAATTTCCCCTGAAAACGGCACCAGTTTATGGTGCCGAAACGTTGGGTTTTAATAATAAATAAATACAGAACTTCAACTAAAAAGGAAGTATTATTCCAATTAAATTCGATATTTCCAAATCTAAACTTAATACTCGAAATAAAACTGAAGTTAAAGAATTATATAATTTTAAACAGGCGAATTTTGAAATTTCGTATAATTCTTTACAATTACAAAATTGGAGTAATCTACAAAATGAAACTAATATAGATTCTGCAGTGGATACTTTCTACAACATAATATTTAATTGCCTTGACATGTCTGCACAGAAATGTAAATTCAATATTTATAAGCGTACGTATCCTGTTTGGTTTACAAAAGAAATAAAACGGAAACTTGCAAATAAAGCAAAAATACATCACAGATTACAAAAAGATCGTACCAACTCTTGGTTTCGTGCCGATTTCTGTACTGTATGTAAAGAAATTAAAACATTGATTAAACAGTCACATGAGGATTATGTTACACAGTGTGAACAGCAGATAGGAAACAAGACAAAATGCTTTTGGAAGTATATTAAGGAAATGAGAAGTCCAAAATCTTAATTTATTAATATTAAAAATAATAATACAGTCTATGACAACCCTACTGATATTGCGATATTTTTTTGTGTCAGTATTTAATTCTGAAAATTATGACGACCAGAATGAGTCAAATGAAAATGATGAATATAAAATGTCTGAAATAACTGAATCTGATATTAAGAAACCAATATCACATTTAAAGCCAACTGCAGCCATTGGAACGGATCAAATTCCCGCTTATATCTGGAAAGCTCCGAGGTAGTACTAGAACCATTAAAAACAATTTTTAATTTAATACTCAAAACAAAAGTGTATGCTACAAAATTTAAAGAGGCTCGTGTAACTCCAATTCACAAAAATAGGCGTAAATATGACATACATAACTGTAGATCTATGGCCATATTATCAACTTTGTCAAAAATTTTGGAGGATATAATGCACATAAAGTTACAACAATTTTCTTAACATAAAATAACATCTTATCAACATGGTTTCATTCCGGGTAGATCAACGGTGTCAAATCTCTTAACCTTTTTCCATGGCGAAACTCTCATAAATGGACTATAAATGAACCTGGTATATATGGATATGATGAAAGCATTTGATAAAATCAGTCACAAAATATTGAAACAAAAATTAAATAATTTCAATATCCACCGAGACACGATAACCTTAATAAATTCTTATTTGGAAAATAGAACATATACCGTGTCATACATGGGAGCGAGTTCAAAATCATATATTGCAACATCCGGTGTACCACGAGGCTCCATTCTTGGGCCCTTATTGTTTCTCCTCCCGATTAATGACTTACCGGACATACGTAAGTGATGTCAGTGTTTGTTATACGCGGACGACCTAAAAATATACATAACTGTTTCATCAACGTCTTACTGTGATAATCTACAAGAAGATTTGAGTAGTGTGGTGCTATGGTGTCAAAACAATTCCTTGACGTTGACCATTAACAAGTGCAAAATGATGACATCCAGGCTAAGAACTATTATCAGTGGTAACTATAAAATTAAAGACAATACTTTAGAAAGAGTTTATCACTTCATGGATCTTGGCGTATGTTTTACTAATAATTTCCTGTTCTCTCATCATATTGTAAACACGGTCAATCTAGGTTATAAACAGTTAAGCTTTCTACTTAGAAATGTAAAGAACTTCCATAACATTAATACAATAATTAAAATTTACAACACATTTGTGAGAAGTCGCTTGGAATATACATGCGTCATATGGTGTACATCTTCAGATTCACTATCGAACACGATTGAGAAAATCCAAAAACTTTTCTTGTTTACACATACTTTGTAAATAGAGTATCTTGCACAACACAATTAAATGAATTCCATATGACCACTTTTCATTAAAGAAGAGAAAAAAATAAAAAGATTGATGTCGTGGTGTATCGTGAACAGGGACGAACACAAATGCTCAAAATATTTTGTAATAATGAAAAAGAGGACATTTTCTATAATTTACAAAAAAGATACGGGACCCGGCCTTCTAGAAAGAGGACTTGTCCGGGGAAAAGAGGACGTCTGGTTACCCTAAAAATAACACCATCGGAAAATTTCCTATAAGATCACGTAATTTTTAACTTTAAAGTAGTTTGGAAGGTTTCAATCTCCAACTAAAATTGTGCCAAAATCCTCCAACATGGCGGCGTGCAAATGGTCACAAAACGCTATATTTAACCTCACCTTATAAACTATCCAGATATGTACAGAGATCAGTGAACCGGGTCCTATATACAATGAAATGTTATGCTCCGAATATTTCTTTTTTAATCAAAATACAATAATTACATTGCAATCCAGGTTTTCCATTAATATGAAATTTAGTTTAAATTATTGATTATTTCTTACACTTGAAATGAAAATTTGCGCTGTTTGACGCGTTGTAGCTCGTTATCTCTTGGTCATAGAAAAAAAATGTATTAGATGAAAGTTGTAGGGAATTTTATTTTCAACAAATTAAAAAATAACTATTTTTGCCCTAATGCGAATAGGTGAAGAGATATTTAGCGTCTTTTTTCCCAAGTAGGCGGTGCTATCCGAAGGCCCCCGAAGAGGAAAACTTGCATTTTTTATTAGGACCCCTAAATATGTAATATATCCAAAAATCAAAAATACCCGACCTTTTGTGGAATAAACCCGTATTTTTCTACCTAATGACGGGACTATTATTGACATTACAATAAGCTTCACTCTTGAACGATTTTTGGTGACATTTTCTTATTTGGGATTGATATGACTGCCTTAAATACTTATACGATATATTTAGGCAACGGACAGATTAAAAAACATAAATCACTGTCAACAACCTAACTAGCCTACCAAAAATTTACCTTAACATAAATTGTCACTTACTTTATAAAGAAATAATAAATAATGTAAATGAGAGCCAAATCAGAGAAAAGAGTATAAATCACTCGTTACAAAAGGCTATTCAAGTATTTGGCAGTTCGTCTACTCGCCGGAATGTGGCGCATGTCCAAATTTCAAACTGGTAACTTATGTATTAGTATTATTATTCACTGCCACCGGTAAGAAAGTATAATTTTATTGCATAGCAAATATCAATAAAATCATTGAAATTTGTATTTACATAGCACTTCTATTCAAAATGATGACAACGACTAGAGAAATAACGGTTCAGAAAAAGTTGAATTCAAAAAAGACATTTTGCACAATTCTGCATAAAGACTACTTTTAAATCTCAAATTACGCAGTAATTTTCTATCTTTTGCGTTTTTGATCGATCATGATATTAAGAGCGCGCTTTTATTATAAAAGTGCATTTGTAATAGGGTCAATATCTTTATTTTGTTGTAGAGCTATGTATGAGATAGAAAGATTAATGGTATTCACATTACCATACTGGATTTCTAACATAACATTCTGCTTTGGTTCTATTTCGCATGGCGTTACGAGAGTTATTTATAGGTCATTTGACTTAAATACTGTTGTCAAAGTTATACAAGATTACAAGGTAAAAAATAATTAGAAAAAAGGTTTGAAATGAGTTTTAAAAAAACATTAAATTAAAATATGTTTAGGTGAACTACACAATTTTCACTCAGCATGTGATGAATGACTTGATAAAGAATCCTGAAGTGTGTCGTTATGATACATCTTCTTTAAAGTATGTTGGATTTGGAGGATCTAAAATAGGCCCAAATCTAATAAAAGAAATTAGCAAGTTGTTTCCCCATTCTAAATTTTGTAATGCATTGGGTATGACTGAAATGTGTGGGCTCGTATTGTTGCCAATAGATTTAACAATGGATGAAAACGAAAATTTCTCTGCTGGTGGACCCATTCCTGGCGCACAATATAAGGTAAGATTTTTACAATACCTTGCATTTACTCATACAGACCGACCCCGGTGATGTAATGGGCCACATACCCGACTCATGACCCAAGGGCCCCGAGAAAGATATGGTTGTTTGTGTATGCCCTTTCATCATCTCATCTTCATCATTCTAATGTAAACAACGTGTGGAAGTACTAAAATAAATAAAATTAACTCATCCTCATTAATATCGATAGTAATAAGTGAAACTTTAAATACAAAAAGAATTATATATATATACAAGGTGTTGGCGATTAGGGGTACACATAGGGATTTAACATTTGATTTTAGTTTCACGAAATTTCCTGCCGTCCTTTCAATTAGAGTGAAAAGTTTTCATTCTACAATTATCCCCGTGAAATGAACAGGAGAGCAGAAAATTGCGTAAAATCCCATGGTGAATCCCCATGTTCATCCCTACCGCCACTACCCAGTATATACGTATATAAGGTGTTAATACTAAGGCGTTCCACCCGAAGACGGTAGTTAGAACTCATTAAAATAAACACCTTTTCCCAGTTCTTTCCTAATTTTTGATTTGATACCCCGGTTCGTAGTTATTGGAGTTCTTTTGTTTTTCGGAGTCCGGCACGCCCTTAAGTTAACTGCCGTTATAGGAACAAAGTGGCATCAAAAAATTGACAGATGAGTAAGTTTTACTTAATTTAGGCTATAATATCGATGCTTTATTCTTTTAATTGACAGTTAAATTAACAGACAGTTTAACCGGAGATGAAAATACCGGGCCTTAATAATATTTTTTGATAAAAAAAAATATTATGAGCTTCAAGTATAGTGTCATTTCCAGTTATGCGATTTATACCAAAATTTAGTGGTTTCTTTCCATGAGAATAGGGTCGAAATACATGGTTTCAAAATTTCCTAAATGATAGAATTTGAGTTAGAGCGTTGACAAAATCCATACATACATTTTTAATATTGTTTAATATTTAAAATAACATCGCGATAATTTTTCTTAAAAACAAAAACCAATTACTTAAATAATAGTAAAATTTATTATTTACGAGAAAAAAAGTTATATCCACACACAGATGTAAGCCTTTATCACTGTTACCTGTTACTAGAATAGAAGTAAAGTAAAATAATAAAAATTAGGAATATTCTTGTAAGTGTAATAGTAACCAATGCTGAAAATCTTTTAGGTAGTTGACTTCACTACAGGGGAATGTTTAGGCCCAAACACTAAAGGAGAGCTTAGAATAAAATATGATGGAATTATGAATGGTTATCTGCATCAACCAGACGTCACAGCTGAAGCTTTTGATGAAGATGGTTATTTCAAAACTGGCGATATTGTATATTACGATAATAATTTTAACTTCTTCCTTGTTGACAGGTTGAAAGAAATTTTCAAATTCAGAGGTTTTCATGTAAGTATGATTATTTTTCATTTATTGGCAATATTTGTATTGGCAACTGACAAGCTGCGATATGCCATCTGCTAGAAAAAATATGAACTTTCCGGTTTAGTACTGTATTATGACTGTATGCTTGAGTTACATGTGGTTTAATAATTTGATGTGAATAGAAATGGGAAATAGTCGTACTAATTGTTGTGTATTCGGATGCAACTCAAGATCTGGTCGAGACACAGATATTGGGTTTTATAATATTCCAAAACATGGCTAAAATAAAGTTAAAATTACGACAAGTGTAGGTGTTGAAATGGATATGGATTGACGAAAAGCATGGGAATATGTAATTCCTAGTGCAAAACAAATAACGAAACATATGAAAGTTTGTTCTCGTCATTTTAAATCGGATGATTACATATTTGCTAGTGAGTAAAAAATTCAATGTTCATATTTTGTCTTAGAATAAAAAGTTCATGTTGTGTTTGTTCTAATTATTTATGTATTTTCTATACAATTAAGCCTAAAACTGTGAAAAGAACTGCAGTACCATCACTTTGTTTTCTCGTATTTCAAGTAAAAGTTCCTAATAATAAACGTTTGCTACGACAAACCAAACGTGTAAAGCCAAAAGCAGTAAACGCCAGTGACATTGCAATGCAGTAAATGAAGTAGTAGATGATAATATTAATAATACATCAGCACCAGCATATAAATTGTTTGAAGAACTCGCTAAATGTATTTTGATTTCATGTGGCTTCGCAGTAATTGCTCTAGTTATAAATAGTATGTGGTTAGCGTTTATAATTCGCTCACCTGCAATCATCAATTTCGATTGATTAAATATATAAAAAATTATAAATACCTTCTATACACATATAGAATTAGCTGTTGCTTCCAGATATCTAAAATGTTCCATGATACCTAGCCTCATTTTAAATGAAAAAATTGTTCTTGTTTGCATTCATATGTCACAACATTGCGAGTACCAATTCAGAAACAGCTGATCGGTCCGATGGTGATGCCGACCTCGGACATGTCGGTTCTCAATAACGCATAATGTTATGCGAGGGCATAAAGATTTTTTTTTGAGAACAATGCATGTAAAGTTTTATATTAATTTAATCGAAATACGTATATGACTAAAATAAGAATGGTACGAGTAAAAAAAATGAATACATTTAACTTTTTTTTACATAGAGTTAGAATGACAAAAAAATACGTGAATATTTTGTCTACGTAGACATTTTATGATCAATTAATAGAACAAAATACTAACTTCCTTCTGTCAGTGCATTCTACAGTGTGTTAAAAAAATCTTAATTCGGAGTAGACTACGAACAAAAAAACGTATGTCAATTTGAAAGTATTTAATTAAATGTCAGTTTGACACGAGATATTGTCACAAATGTTATCTAAAGAAATTATAACTTTTCTTGAATCCTTTTTTAGAAATAGAAATAAATTAGAAAACGGTGAATAGCAATATTCTGTATCCTTCTTTATTATTTTTTCTCCTTAAAATTACATTTCACGATCAATTTTGACAACTTGAGTTTAGTTTAGTTAGGTTTTTTTCTGAACACACTGTAATTCTATTTAAAAATCTGTTGTGGCCATCACAAGACCTCTCGCCATTTTTATATTAGGCAATATAAGTATTGTACTTATTTTACATTTGTGATACACAAAAAAACACGTATCTTCTTTGTATATATTTATATTTTTTAATTCATTCTATTCACTCTTATTCTTCTAATGTTCGAGGTTCTTCCAAATCATTGATGAGATTGGCGGTATTTCTGCAGGGTATATATATATATATATATATATATATATATATATATATATATATATATATATATATATATATATATATGGAGGAAAATATCGTGGGTGTGTCAGTGGATTGTGGGCTTTCATTAAAGTTGATTCTTTTAAAATCTGTCAAGCTTTCGTGTATTTAGTTTTTACACATCATCAGGACAGTTTTGGTGAAGATGTTTATAAGTCATTGATTTTATAAAACAGAAGAATTTTGACATTATTTTAGTTAAAATTTACAAAAATAAAACTTATAATCTTATCTTCTGTTTTATAAAATCAATGACTTATAAACATCTTCACCAAAACTGTCCTGATGATGTGTAAAAACTAAATACACGAAAGCTTGACAGATTTAAAAAAAATCAACTTTAATTAAAGCTCACAATCCACTGACACACCCACGATATTTTCCTCCTTATATATAGGGTGTATCAAGATAATGGAACAGTGCCGTTTATTCGTGTATGTGAAAAGATACAGGAAAAAGTGATTAGGATATTTTGTAAGGGATAGAGGGGGACACATTTTAGCATAAACTTTATTATCATAAATCCAGAGGTACTCAAACTATAGGGCAATATTATATTTTTTTGAATGGCATATATATATATAGAGTGTTAAAAAATAAGTGTCGGCATATAGTACTGACCAAAATGAGTAAAAAAAGTTTAATCAACATAGGTCTGATCTTCAATAGTTTCCGAGATATAAGGCAATGAAAAAATGAGTTTATATTTATTAGCTGACCCGCCCCGGCTTCGCACGGGAAAAGCCAGAATAACGATTAGCTACACGTGTATAAGTAATTTTTCAAATTACTTCGGAGACATGCGCTGCGTAGGGAGCCGGCAACCTGCCTCGCATCGTACATGTAACAGGCTCCGCTCATTGCCCTCCCGATCCCCGCACCACACCTAACAGGGCCCTTTTCTAAACATGGCTCGGGTACTTTTACTTATGTATATATGATGCAAGCTATCTCTCCGACAAATATCGAAAATTTATACTTAACTGTAGATCAAAGATAAAAAAATAATTGAAATCATCTCCTATAATACCGGCTTGAGGAATGATTTTTCAAAATCGCTAGAACAATCTTTATTTCTTACCAAAAGCATAAATAATTTTTTTATATTCCTAACTTAAGTAATGATAGGTTCTCCATACAAACTTTCATCCCCTATTTCACCCCTTCAAGTTATATTTTCGCGAAAAAAAGTAACCTATGTCCTTCTCGAAGATCCAATCTATCTCCATACCAAAATTCATCAAAATTGGTTCAGAGGAAGAAATGATATGGATTCTCCATACAAACTTTCATCCCCTATTTCACCTCTTCAAGTTTTACTTCCGCGACAAAAGGTAGCCTATGTTCTTTGCAAGGTCCAATCTGTCTCTAAACCAAATTTCAACAAAATTGGTTCAGAGGAAGAAATTATGGATTCTCCATACAAACTTTCATCCCCTATTTCACCCCTTCAAGTTTTATTTTTGCTACAAAAGGTAGCCCATGTCCTTCTCGAAGATCCAATCTATCTCTATACCAAAATTCATCAAAATTGGTTCAGCCGGAGAATTGATGGATTCTCCATACAAAGTTTCATCCTTTATTTCACCCCTTCAAGTTTTATTTTCGTGACAAAAGGTAGCCTAAGTCCTTCGCCAATGTCCAATCTATCACTATACCAAAATTAATCAACAATGGTTCAGCTGTAAGGATAGAACAGATTCGCGGACAAAGCTAACAAGAATTTGAAGCCGAACTGCAACGTCTTGCTAATTTAGCACAGCGTATAGAACTTCAGGAACAAAAGTATCTGATATTTTGCTGTAGCTTTGCAAACATTTATACGTGGAGTGTGGAGTACTTGATAAAGTATTACAACAAGCTTTGCGTTTAGTACGTCATAAAACTAGTGGTGAAACTCTTGCACATGCTCTAGAATTTGAAGCTGCGAAAAGAGCTACTATAGTAGAAATGAAACGGCAGAAGACCTACGTCATAAAAAAATATCCCTAACGTAATGCCGTTATATACTACTAAGTTTACATGGGATACTAATTTATAAGGCGCGAGCAGACATGTGACTTTGTTGGTCTTTCTTGACAAGCAGATGTCCCGTGACAGAATGACAGCTAGTAATATAAATGACAAATGTCATCATTTTTCATTCAAAATTTCATGTTTTTCCAATATCTGGTGGTTTATCTCCTTACTAATGATTCGAGTTTGCGCAGTTATACTATTTTGGTCAGCTGTTTTGTTAAAAATTAACCTTGTACTTTAGAAGTGAAAGCGTCATTTTCTGTTATATATATATATGATTGACGAATTTTCATCTGAAGAGTCGTATGAATCGGAGGAATTTTCTTCTAGTGATGAAGACAATATGGAAATGTTTGGCGAAAATCCGAGGTCAAAGAATGAAAATTATTTAGAAAAAACAGTAACAGTAATCATTCACATACATAGATGTCAAATGTCATTATTTTTCATTCCAAATTTCATGTGATTTATTTAAGTAAAGTTCACACACCTGGTGACAAAGAAACCACGTGAACTTACAAAATCTTGAAATTTTGAGTTAAAATGTATGACATTTGTGAGTTATGTACATGATTACTAGCTGTCATCCTGACACGGGTGCCCGTATCTGCTTGTCAAGATTTGCTTATTTGCAAGGCATTTGCTCCTCTCTAAAAATACATAATTTAAAGATTGATAACAAGAGAAATACTTGAAAAAAAAAATACCTTTTGAACGGCTGTCAACGGAATTAATGGCCCACAATTGTCCTTCGAAATAGTTCATGACATGGTTAGTTTCTGAAATTGCTTTTTTAAGCTTTAGGCATTATTATGAACGTAAACTGACAACCAAGTAACAATAGTGACAGATGGATATTCGATCGATATAAAATTTAATGTAAACATTGTCATGCCAACGTATAGAATAAAAATAAACTACAATTATTTCAAATAATTTCAAATTCCGTAAAAGGAATAGAGATTGGCTTAGAAATACTTGTAAATTTTATTAATATATACTTTTCTTAATAATAGTATTTTTCTTTCTTCTGTATTTAAAAATAAAAGTTATATTTCATTTTATAAAGTTTTTTTCAGATCTATGACGTAAGTCTTCTGCCATTTCATTTTCACCATAGCAATGTTGTCAAAATAAGAAAAGTACAGGAACAGTCATCTTGTGAAAACAGTACAACAGAAATTGTACGAAAGATATTGGAAGATATAGAAAAGAAGAAGAAAGATAATTACAGAGTTACACGCTGGAGATGTGGTCTTAAAGGTTATCTACAACGGAACTGTCGTGTATCATTACTTACTAAAAACGGCAAGGAAGAAAACAGGAAAACTAATTAAGGTCGTTGTAAAGAGGCAGACATAGACTCTTCCAAAATATGCCCCGAAAAATATTCAAGTAGTCACCTTACAACACCAGTCTTCCATAGTCTTCTAATTGATGGAACTATTAATGATACTCTGTAGTGGTAGCACGCACTTTAGAATTCTATCAAATGAGGCATTTGTTTTCGCTTTTCGCCACGAAGCGACAATTTGGTAGCATGCATATTCGCCTGCAAGCGTACGACTCGAGGCGAAAGTGTCAAAGTAACGTGATTATTTTGTCACAGTTCTATTCAAAGTCAATTTATATATAATTTATACATTTATTATATACAACTGTAATAAAAAAAATTAATTTAATAGTATAAAATCCAATAATTTTCAAATCAAAAAGCGTATATAGAATTCTAAAGTGCGTGCTACCAAGATTCGTAAAAGTAAAATCGTATTCGCCTGCTTTCTATGATAGAATTCTAAAGTGCGTGCTACCACTACTGGAGCGACGAGAACTATTGTAAATCCTTATCATTCGTCAAACTACATCAGGTGATTCAGCAAGAGTTCATGGAGAAATTAGAAATTGGATTAGGAAGTTTAAATTTTTTGCATTCTGTAGTTGTAGCTGACATCATGGATAAAGGAATTCTGGGAATGCATTTTTTGGAAAGAAATGGATGTATCTTAGATATTCAAAATCGCTTATTGAAAACAAATTGTGATGAATTACCACTTCACTCGCCAAAACGGCAGGGAAAAACAGGAAAACTAATTAAGGTCGTTGTAAAGGGGCAGACATCGACTCTTCCAAAATATGCCCCGAAAAATATTCAAGTAGTCACACCAGCAAAATAATCTTCTAATTGATGGAACTATTAATGATACTCCGGAGCGACGAGAACTATTGTAAATCCTTGTCATTCGTCAAACTACATCAGGTGATTCAGCAAGAGTTCATGGAGAAATTAGAAATTGGATTAGGAAGTTTAAAACTTTTGCATTCTGTAGTTGTAGCTGATATCATGGATAAAGGAATTCTGGGAATGCATTTTTTTGAAAGAATTGGATGTATCTTAGATATTCAAAATCGCGTATTGAAAACAAATTGTGATGAATTACCACTTCACTTGACGAATGAAAAGATACTTCAAGTTTTTGTTGCAGAAAATGTGAATATTCCAGCTCACAGTGAAAAAATTTTCATGGCAAAACTTGAAGGAAATGCTTTTGATAGACAATGGGAAATAATAGAACCGGACAATGAAGAGAAAATAATTAGGAAAGGGTTAATTATAGGTAATGTAGTTGTGACAACTAAAGACAAAATTCCAGTACGAGTAATGAATATAAATTCTTTTGAAAGGAAATTAAAACGTAATATATGAATAGCAAAATGTACTTCTATTTCATATCTGACTTTTTGGAAGGAAGAATCAATGAAGAAGAAATAAATAATTCTTCTTCTATTAGACATTTAAACGAAAAAGAAGCGAAAAATGCGACGGAATTAATAAAATCTTTTCAAGATGTATTCGCTACGGATGACATATTGAGAGGGAGAACGAACGTAGTTACTCATCGGATTAATAATAAAAAATTTGATGAAGCCAATAAAATTTTTTGTGACATGAAACAACAAGGAATTATATATATATATATATATATATATATATATATATATATATATACAGGGTGTCCCATTTAAGGTACGAATGCATTGGTATCTCGAGAACCGTAAGAGCTACGAGGTTGGTTAAATTAGACAAAAGTTGTCCCATTAGGAGGCTATTTTAATGGTGTTTTGTTATTTGCGAAAAACTGCATAGGTCACTAGATACAGGTGAAAATGTAAATTTCGCGATTTTCTTTTTTTGCTTATAACTTTGTTATATGAAATAGTACGAGATTCTGGTTTGCACTTTCTTAAGGCACTTTTGTATGGTGAATTTGCAGAAGTACTCAAATTTTTTTTATATCTAACCATTTACGAATTACTGATAGCAACTTTTATTTTTCATATGGAGGTCATATTAAGCTATGGCATTTTTAAATAGAGATTTTTTTTAGCTTTACAATGATATAAAACAATAATAATTTATTTTTATAATTAACAGAAAATTAATAAAAATTGTTATTTATACTAAAATTAAATTGAAAAAAGTAAATCGAAGACTGCTATGGAAACAACGAACAACGAAAAAGTGCAACAATTGAATTTCTAAATTTTACTTGACAATGGTAGATTATTACGAGTAATAAACGAACTTTGACAACGAATGTAACAACTCAACATATCATATTTTTCCCAACGAGAAAAATTCATTTTTATTACTCGTAATAATCTACTATTGTCAAGTAAAATTCAGAAATTCAATTGTTGCACTTTTTCGTTGTTCGTTGTTTCCATAGCAGTCTTCGATTTACTTTTTTCAATTTAATTTTAGTATAAATAACAATTTTTATTAAATTTTCTGTTAATTATAAAAATAAATTATTATTGTTTTATATCATTGTAAAGCTAAAAAAAATCTCTATTTAAAAATGCCATAGCTTAATATGACCTCCATATGAAAAATAAAAGTTGCTATCAGTAACTCGTAAATGGTTAGATATAAAAAAAATTTGCGTACTTCTGCAAATTCACCATACAAAAGTGCCTTAAGAAAGTGCAAACCAGAATCTCGTACTATTTCATATAACAAAGTTATAAGCAAAAAAAGAAAATCGCGAAATTTACATTTTCACCTGTGTCTAGTGACCTATGCAGTTTTTCGCAAATAACAAAACACCATTAAAATAACCTCCTAATGGGGCAACATTTGTCTAATTTAACCAACCTCGTAGCTCTTACGGTTCTCGAGATACCAATGCATTCGTACCTTAAATGGGACATTCTGTATATATAGCCCTTGGATGTCACCGGTTGTTTTAGTTAAAAAGAAAGATGGATCTACAAGATTTTGTATAGACTTTCGGCTATTAAATCATGTGACAAAAAGGGACAGTTGTCCATTACATCGAATTGACAATTCATTAGATACATTATCTGGAGCTGAATGTTAGACTTAAAGAGTTGGTATTGGCAGGTGGAATTACATACGGACGATAAAGAAAAAATGGCATTTTTCATTGGAAGGGGCTTGTGGCAGTTCAATGTATTACCTTTTGGACTTTGTAATGCTCCTGCAACTTTCGAAAGATTAATGGAAACAATATTACGCGGACTTTCTTGGAAAATATGTCTAGTGTATGTTGACGATATAATCGTATTTAGCAAAACATTCGAGGACCACCTTATGAATTTTTCGGAACGTATTAGAGCGGATAAGAATCAAATTTACAGATGAATAAAAAAATATGTAATTTCTTTCAAAACTAATTTACTACTTCGGCGTGTTGTATCATCTAAAGAAATAAGCACTAATCCAAGTAAGATTGTAACTAGAAAATCCTGGCCCACACTACAGAACAAATTAGAAGTGAAAAGTTTTCTATGGGTATGTTCGTATTATCGGCATTTCGTACAGTCTTTTGAATTTGAAAATGAAACTCTGTTCAGCACCAATTTTAGCGTATCCGAAAAGTGACGGAGAATTTATAGTTGACATCAAGAAGAGAAGAAAAAGTTATAGGATATTTTAGTAAAACTCTTTCAAAATCCGAAAAAAATTATTGTGTTACAAAGAAAGAGCTATTGGCAGTAGTAAAAATATAGACAATTTTTATAAATATTTATATGGACAAAAGATTCCTTTTTTGGAAAGTTTATTAAGCAGAATTATAGTAGTTGGAATGGAAAGTAAAACTTCCTTTAGTTGGATTACTGGCTTTATTGTATTTTCCTTTAATAAAAATGCGACGTTTCGGCCAAGATCCTGGCCATTACCAAGCATGTATGCAATTTACATTAAGAATTAAAAATAAAAAAGAATTTTGTTACATTTTTATAGTAGTTTTAAAAAGTAAAAAACTAGAAGTGTGAAACCACTTCAAGAGTCCCATCATAACTAGCAACAACAGTTCTTTTTACTTCTCGCTAAGAGAGGTATTGGATTCATGCTAAAATTCGCATATCCAGATTTTATTGAATAAGCACGATTTAAGGTCCCTAGAATCCTATTATAACATTTTTAAAATGATGTCTGTCAATGTGTGTGTGTGTGTATGTATGTATGGGTGTTGGAGGGACGATTCCTCAAAAACAATAAGACTTAAAAAATATTTAACTGCAGTTTCCTCAATCTGACATTCCTGGGAAGAGCTGAAAAGGTTTTGGTAACAGTTAAACAACCGGAAGTAGTAGTTTCTTAGAAAAATATTTCTAAATATAATTTTTTGGGAGTTTTTTTTTATTACATATTGAAGAACAAAAAATTCTTCATCTAATACACTTAAAATTTATTATATCTTGTATAGATTTAGAGATAAAGACACTATAATTTATAGAGTAAACTAATCGCAGAGGCTAAGGCTCTAAGGAAACCAGTTGACAAATTCCAATGTTTATGACATAGTTTGTAAATGACACATGTCATTGTCAAATATCAACAGTTTTAGTGACATTCTGATAGATTTTTCTGGGAAGTATATTTAATTTTTCTTATTGTTTTATTAATTAAATATTTGAAATTATAGGTAAACTTGTGGTAAAATGCATATATCCATCAGAAATACCGCCAATCTGGTTAATGAATTGGAACAATCTGTGACATTTAGAAAATTCCCCATACAATGTAAAATAGATATAATTAGAATTATATGTGTACAGAAGACATGTTAAATACAAAAAAAAAAAACAATATTTGGGAAAAGTTGTGTAATATTTTGTTATAAAACGACGGTTCGAAAGCGAAGTGCAATACAAAACTTATATAGCCTAATATGGAAATGGCGAGAGGTCTTGTGCTGGCCACAACAGATTTTTTTATTTTTAATTCTTAATGTAAATTGCATACATGCTTGATAATGGCCAGGATCTTGGCCGAAACGTCGTATTTTTATTAAAGGAAAATATAATAAAGCCAGTAATCCAACTAAAGGAAATTTTACTTTTCATTCCGACAAAACTTTACATTGAGGACAGATCACGCAGCACTCACATGACTCTTAAATTTTAAAAATCCGAAAAGGCAGATAGCGCGGTGGATTGAAAAATTGCAAGAATATGAATTCAACATTAAACATCGAAAAAGTCAACAACATAAAAACGCAGACGCTTTATCAAGACGACTATGCGAAAAGAATTGTACATTATGTAGCACGTCTGAATATATTGGGGTTCAACGCGTTACAATTCAACTTGAAGAAAGTAGTATAGACGAGTTAAAAGAAAATAAACGGAGAGATCCTGACATTAAACCTGTCATAGATTGGCTAGAAAAAGGATTGAAACCAGCCTGGAATGAGGTAGCAATTTTTAGCCCAATAAGCAATAACTACTGCAGTCATTGGAATTCTTTACAACTAGACGACGGGTTAATAGTTCGATTAAATGAAAATGAGGCTACAAATTTGTGTAAACAATAAATTGTATTACCAAAAACACTAAGGAAAAGAATATTTGTGGAATTACACGGTAACGTTTTTGGAAAACATTTTGGTACAAGAAAAACAATAGCGAAAGTTCAAGAAAGGTTCTATTGGAGTAGCTATACTAAGTACCTATATAATTAATTGGTGTAAACAATGTCATGTCTGCAAAAAAAAAAAAAAAAAAACTAAGGGCCCTCATATCAGAAGCAAAGGAACTTTAGATCAATATTATGTAGGGGCTCCATTCGAAAGGATAGCTATAAATGTAGTCGAGCCTTTTCCAGAAACTAATGATAGTCATCGTTATATCCTTGTCGCCATAGATTATATTACTAAATGGCCAAAAGCATTTGCGATAAGAAAGCAAGAGGTTTCTACAATTACTGAAACTCTTGTTACCCATTTGATTTCTTGTTTCGGTGTTCCCCTTGAGCTAGGTAAGAATTTTGAATCTCAAGTTTTTTAAAATATATGTAAATTATTGGGCATTCAGAAAACAAGGACTAACCTCTGCACCCCGGATGGAATGGTTAAAAGATTCAATCGCACATTGGAAAAATATTTATCAATGATGGTAAATTCACAGCAGATTGGGATACACACCTACCATTTTTTTAATGGCATATCGCGCTGCAGCACACGAAACATGTCAATCACCGGCCACAGTTTTATTAGGACGAAATTTGCGTTTACCATATGACTTACTTTTCGGTCGACCTCCTAGTAGGCCAAACTTTTTAAGGGAATATGTACAGGAATTAGAAGAAAAATTGTCAAACATACATGAATTTGTAAGACAGAAAATAAAATTAAATACTATGAAAATGAAAACGAGATATGATATGAAAGCGAATACATCAGGTTTCAGTGAAGGACAGAAAATTTGGCTTTATAATCTACGTAGAATAAAAGGCAGATTTTCGAAATTAAAGGCTTCTTGGGTAAGACCACATGAGATAATTAAAATATAAATGATTTATTATACAGAATTCAGAGAGGTCCTTGAACTAAACTTATTGTTGTGCACCCGGATAGATTAGCCCCATACACAAAAAAATGTGTTTGACCGAGACGGTCAAATTTAAGAGGGGGTAATGTACCACAACATGTGGCGGAAAAATAAAAGAAAAAGCAGTGACATTGATGAATTGACATCTGGAGAGTTACATATGTTGTCATATTTTGTATTGTAAAAATGCTGCGTTAAATTATTTAATTACAATCTCTCAGCGTTTTATTAAAACGTAATAATATTAAAAAATTAATATATCATCACAATGTACAGCACATGTAGACATCGGAAATGTTGACATATTTTACCGTTTGGGCGCTTACCTGGCGTCACCTCACTGGCACTCACAGCTGGTGTGGAGAGTGCACCACAGATAACTTTTGTGCGATTAAAAGTCAGCACTGGCCGGGATCGATCCCGGGTCACCAGATTGGTAACCAGACACTATACGTACACGGCCACGCGACCCCATCTGAGGTAACAATATTAATAGTTATATTAAAATTAGAGCATTTTGAAAAATTAATACATGGTTTGTTATTCTCTTATATAATTTTCTCAGCATTATTCATTGTTGCGTATACGCCAATGTCAATGGTAGTACTGGTAATAGTACTATCTGCAAATAACTGATTATGAATACTTCATCATTAATGAGTAAGACAAAATTACCTGATTTTTCGTATAATATTTTATTCGCAACTTCCACTTTGTTTCTATAGGAATCGGCTATGTATCCCTCAGCAACAGAGACAGATTTCTACCCTCCGTGACGTTTCAAATCCAAAATATTCACATCGGATGAATTGGCCAGCAAAGTGGCCATCGTTCTTCTAAACGTGTGGTTCGTGCATTCACCAGTGTTGTCTAATTTCAAAAATTTGGCTATTTCTTGTGGAACGTTTGAAATTGTATGTTTCCGAATCACTTGATTTACACATCTACCACGTTCATGACGAAAGAAAAAACGTTCATCTCCTACATTCTTAGGTCTATATTCAATATAATTTTTCACAAGTTTCAACCAATCGATTGTATCCTGTGTAGTTTGTAATTGCAAAACTTCGTCGTACGTTGTTTTTCGTTTCCAGTACTTTAACTATTGCTACATCGTCTTTAAGTTCCATATCTTTCAATTTCATTCTATGTAACTCATCCGTACGACAGGCTCCAGCCACCTCCGCTACTATTTTCATCATTAAGTAAATTTGATCTGGATAATCAGCAAGAAATCTTTCGATATAGTCTTTTGTAAATATTTTCGATTTTTGTCGTTGATAAAACGTTTGAATTTTGAAATATCTACATCTTTTTGGACAGAACTCAGATCTCTCCACAAAATAGGCCAGCATTACGTTTTCACTTACTTCTTGTACGTTTCTTGTGATACACCACTTTAAGAAAGCTTCATAGATTGGGTTTTACCGTATTTTTGATTTATCAGGCTACTATACCCTTGCCATTTTACTCCTATTCACCATATTCATATAAACTATTACCGTTTTCGAAAGCAAAATTGTGAAAATTGACAGATGAATTTATTTATTCAAAGAAGCATATTTTGTTCATTTGTTGCTAATGTACGGCATCAGCATTCTATATATACTCGTATATATTACATTCAAATTATTTGAAGATATCTTGATTTCGATTGCTTCTCTAATTAGTCTTCTCATCCAATAATTTTCTCTTGCAAGAATCTTCGTGGTTTCAAAATCAGTACCATGTAATTCTTAAATGCTATTGCAGATTTATCAGGTTGATTTAATATGATATGCCTGTTGTGTTTCTTTTCTCTTGTTGCAACAGTTCTATCAGTTTGGCAGAACATTGTAGAGGAACTATATTTTATTTCCAAGATCACGAATTTTTAAACTTGATTTATGACGTTTGTATGTCATATTTATTAAGAAGACGAGAGCTTCTTATTTATCCTTCTTTTACCCAACGATGACTCTTTATCTAACTGGTGGACGATTGCTTGCTCGCCTACTGGTTTATTGAGACGGAACATCCTTACACTGTCACTAATACTTAACACTTGAACTGATGATGAACATATATTTTATGGATGACAGACACACTTTATATTTTTATACTATCTTTTATTTACACAAATTTATTTACAAATTATCTTATTAATTATTAAACTAAACATAATTAAACTAAACTGTTAAATTGTAACCCTAATTACGCGTACTGGCGTACGTGCCCAAATCTAATTGACAAACTCCATGACTTTCCACTATCCTTCTTTACCAAAGACTAACTAAAACGAAAACGGTTATTTCTTCAGTAGAGCATATCTCAGGGGTGCGGGAAGGTGAAAGATGAGCATGCAGTATCCATAGCTAAATAACAATTCTGCGCTTCAGCTTGCAATAACTTATATAGTTAATTTCCAAGACAATAAATGTCGACGCGGTTGACATCTAGACTAAACAGAGATATGTGAGAAAAATGATAATTATTTCTAAACAAAGATAACAAAGTTCAAATTTTAATATTGAAACTATAATTTAGAAGAGTTTATAATAAAGTTTTTTACTTGTTATTGCTCCACCTTGTTACAGTGTATAAAATAGTTATTTGTATCACCACTCTACAAACTGTACTTCTGCGAATGCGAGTAAATTTTGACAAACCGATCAAAAGGAGAACGCTGTAAATACTTCTCCATAAATTTGATTTATTGTCCAAATATTAAATAAGTACTAGGGTACCTTGGTAACATAAGAAAACTCGAATTCCAAATGGTATGGATTTGTAAACATTATCTGAAAAATCAATATTTTTTTATTTGCTGAGCCGCTGCATGTAAGGTTAGAATCTCGGTCTACTGATCGCCAACATCAATATGTTATGAAAAATTGAGGAGACAGATTAAATGTTAATATTATATTTCATAAAATAGAAACTAAGTAGTTATTCTTTCCCAGTAAATTCGACGTTTTGCACAAATTATACCAACTTACATGATTTGTTTCATTAGTGCGTATCAACGTTTTATTTTTTGACGAACACCGACGTTTCGTAGCCTACTACTACTTCTTCAGGATGGAGTCAAATTAATTTTTAAAATGAAAATTGAAATTAAAAAAAAATTAATTTGACTTTATCCTGAAGAAGTAGCAGTGGACTACGAAACATCAATGTTCGTCAAAAAAATAAAAATTCCATCTTTATTTATTGCATTCCTTATCATCAATTCTACAAGTCGCTTAGTATTTTTTCATTGGACATAGCCTTAGTTCTAAAATTTGTAAACATTTTGTAAATTCTTAATTAAATTAACATTTTATTTGAAAAGATAGAAAATTTATAATATGGATTCCTGAAATTATTCGAATTTTATTGTCCGAAATACTAATAATGGTGGCAGCTGTATATGAGATATACAGAGCACACATTCCATTTCCAGATATACCTAGTAAGCATACTATAGTATATACATTTTAGTTAAAAATTATTTAGATAAAAGTTGTTGAATTAGTGTTAAAAATAGTCAATAGTGGTCTACTAAGCAATGTGTCATTTAGTCATGTTATTGTTTTCGTCCTACATTCTACAGTGCCTAAATCACTAGATACATAACAATACACGTTTATTCCCAGGTTTCACCTGTGATCATCGAAGACACTTTAACAATACATCCGGGCATTCAAGAATGTGCAGTAATTCCAGTACCTCATGAACATGACGGAGAAATACCCATGGCTGTTGTAAAACTAGTTGCCAATGCTCAAGTTACGGAACAAGATGTCATTCAGCACATAAAAGGTAAGGCACCATATATGGTAAAACCATTTCTAATTAAATTTTGTTTCTCTCAGAACATTTAACAGATCCATATCAACTTAGAGGTGGTGTTACGTTTGTGGATTCCATTCCTAGAACAAGTACTGGAAAATTAAGAAGAATGTATCTACGAGATCTCATTCTGAAGAAGCATTAAAAGTATTCATGAATTTAATGATAGAATGATAATAATAATTATATAATGGTAATAGTAATACATGAAATAAATGATTTGTTTGGTTATATTATTTCTTTTATTTGTCTTTTACAGGAAAAAAATCTGTATTAAATAGCTGTACTCGTTGCAAATATTTCCAACTAACAGTATTATGGGTAATATTATTAGATAATAAATTTTCTGTATAGTTAATGGTGGGTACCTAATCTTCTTCACTGTTTTTTTTTTATTTTTTTTTTTTTAACCACTGTTACTTTGTCGGGCCCAAAGGGAGAACTACGGTTGAATATTTGTCACAACACTCTGTTAAAGTCGGGGCCAGATATTCGGTATTCGCTTACTGCAGAATATTCGCCTTTTGTCGAATAATATTTGTCAGAGTGCTTTGTCGAACATCTATTAGCGGATTTTATACAACATATATATATATATTATATTATATTATATTATATGTATACTTTGTACTTCAATTATTAGCTTTAATACTTTTTATTACAGAATACATACATTACATGACATTTCTTTCAAGGCTACTACTACTTGATATCTCACAACCAAAATACATAACAACGATTACAAATATGTAACTATAACATCTTAAATTTATAACATATATATATATATATATATACCGAGAGTTTTTTTTATCAGTGAACATGGGCGTATGTCATTACCATAGTTACATTTAAAATGATTGACAGCAATGCATTATCGCGTTTTTTTTTTTAAAAGAGTTAAAGAAAAGTTCAAATTGTAAATTGGAGTAATTATAACGAGTCTACAACAAGTTTCTGACTTATGTGCATTAACTTTTAATAAGCGACCCAGTCCAACAACTATAAGAAAAATTTCCAATGACTACAGAACTAAAGAATGCGTCAATAAACAGCACAAGAAGAAAATCAGACCAAGTACTGTAGTTAATAGAAAGAAACAAGAAATTATGCAATTAATTGAAAGTGACAAAACCCTGTCAACAATTTTTTTTTTGAAATTAAGAATACTAGTATACAAGGTTTTAAGACAAGAACATTTTAAGAGTTTTAAATATCAAAATCACCAAGAGTTATTACACAACGATATAGAATGAAAAAATATCTTTTGCGAAGATATGATAAACAAAATTAATAGTGGGGAAATATTACTGGATCGAATTTTATTTACAGATGAAGCGACATTTTATATTAATCGGGAAGTAAATTCACAAAATTGCAGGTATTGGAGTCGTCAAAATTTTCACTTATATCTGCACCAGGTATTCCCCCAACGCTGGATAGGACGTGGTGGAGAAGTGGAGTGGCCTGCAATGCCACCAGATCTTGCACCAAACGATTTTTTTTTCTTTGGGGCCATTTAAAAAATTGTATTTACAATGGTGACAAAATAAATATTGATCAATTAAAAAATAGGGATAAAATATAATTTATATTAATTATTTCTTGCCTTAGGCTTATGTCAGAGTATAGAATTATACCATACAATCTGAACTTTTTCTTCAACTGTATACATTTTGAAATATGACAATTTGATGACATTGACAGATATACTAAATGTCACGTCCTATGTCCAGTTTAAAAAAAAAACGCGATAATACATTGCTGTCAATCATTTTAAATGTAACTATGGTAATGACATACGCCTATGTTCACTGATAAAAAAAAACTCTCGGTATATATATACATATTGTGACGTTTTGCAACGTCACTGGTTTAAATCGCGACAAAAATTTTTTTAGTAAAATCACAAAAATCTACCGAGCAACTTATTGTAGGTATGCAGCGCTAAATGAAACGATAGAACCTTTGTTCATTTGTTTGTTAATTGCTGTTAGTTCCCGCTGTCGCCGCAGTTGAAATATTTTTATTACTTTATTTTATTATTCAATTGTTAATGACGCTATTTTATTTAATGGTATTTTCAAAATTTATTGTGTTATTACAGTTTGTTTGCTTTGAAAGTTTCGTCCAATTAGTTCGCATATTTTACGACAGAAGTTTTTTTTTATAAAAAGCGATGCGTGACGGGCAATCGTTCTTTTAGTGGCGTCTTAGCCAGAAACGTTGCGTGTTAGATTTGAGTTTTCGTTTAACTTCTGTATTCCAAATTTTATATTGATATTTTGGGTATTGTTTTCTGAGTCTACAATCACAGTATGAGTGAGTACTCGAAACACATTTTGTTGATTTTTGATGAATTAGTTTGTTGAGATTTTTAATGTTTTTATGTACCACGTGTTGCTGTGAGTAGCTGTGGGTTTATTAGCTGCTACATTGTTCTCGTTATTTCCTTTTAGAAAGTCGGATTTTATTTTTCTACGCTTGTTGTTTTGATTTGTAGCGAGCCTCAGCTGGAAAAATTTGACCATCAGGATTGTAAATTTAGTTGAGCGTGAGGTACAAAGTTTTGTTTTAGTGATATTATTTTTTCGGCGCCTATTTTGTTTTTCGCGATTTAAACCTGTTTTGGAGACGGCCCCGTTGTTTTGATTTGTTGCGAGTCTTGGCGGAAAGAATGATATTTGAGTTTTGTACGCGCCTTAATTAAATTTTCTGTTGGACTGCAATCAAACCTTTACCCTTGTCCTACTTTGTGACTTTTTTTTTGTACGGTTTATTCACTCATCATTTTTGTGCAATTTTAGCTTTTTCAATTGTTTAACTTTTTGCAAATTTAAATTACATTTTTTTTTTTACTTGTATAACTTCCGGTTGGAGTGCAGGAGTCCTAAGTCTGATTGTATGATTTTTGTATTGTATCCACACCCTTTAGGTGTCGTTGTAACTCCTTGTGTACAAAGTACTGCGGTAACGTCTCTAAACATTGAACATCGAAAAGTAAGACGAGCTCTTCCGGCAAACTCCGAGGGGCAACATACTGTCATTTTACGACCTGGCTGATCACCAGGAAGCAAACAAATCCCACAAAAGGGTGTACTTTTCGCCGAACACAGCGATCAAGGTTTACCTCCACTTTGGCGTTGCTGCTCCATTCAGGACAGTCTTCGTTGAGCTCCCAGAAGCAGGTGCGCCTGTCCGTTGCTCCAAGTCTTGGCCAAGGGCTCAGTGCCGCTATACCAGTGTTCCACCAGCGTTAACTACAAGACTCCCTGTACTGCCTCCAGTCTGGTATATTTTTTTTGTCATTTTATTTACAAAAAGTTTTTTTTTTATTAAAATTTGTAATGTTTTTTCTAAATTAAACTTTACATTTTATTTGTTTGTGTTTCCTCTCGAGGCATATTCCTCTCAAGAAGTTGGCGCCCCGAAAAGTAAATTTGTGATATTCAATGTTTTGCACAGGCATTGGTCATTTTGTCAGTTGGGCTACTATCTACCACAAACTTATTATTCGTATCCCGACCTCAGCTCCCGCCCGAAACTCGTGAGTTACTGGTGCTCTACTTAATTGTGTGATACGGTAAGTAGCCGTTTTTCTCTTGTGTTACAATATATGTAAATATTCATTCACTATGGACCCAGGCCAAAAAACCGACATGAGTACCGAATATTTACGGCGAGTAACCCATCCACACATTCGGCATTTGGCGAATATTATCTCGGAATTCGCCGTATGCCGCATGTGCTTGCATGGTTAGATAAATTACATTACTGTTTATCAATTATAATTAACTGTATATTGGGAACTGAAACTGTTTTGACAAAAAATATCAGTTCTTGTAGCACGGACACAGGATGGATAAGGTATGTAAATAATGGGCGCATTCACTTACGTTGTAGCCAAGATGTAGCGAAGCGAACGCTGAAATGTAGCGCAGGAATTGGGATATTTAACAACGTAGAGATAACGTTGTTCATCGACGTCAAACCTTCGACACGAGAGCACTTTCGTTTAACTTCTATAAGCGCATCATTGCTGTCAATAATTTTTCTTTGAATCTTCTTGTATTTGACTTTTCTTTCAGTGTTTATTACTATTTTAGGTAGAGCATATTTCTTTGCTTCCTGTTTTATTAGTTGTAGCAGTGGATTTATTATTAATTTCATTTTAAATAGTTTAGTTCGTAGTTTTTAGGTTATCTTCACAGTTTAGTTTTTTCTTGGGGCCAGTTTTACAAAAAATATAAGATAATTGTATTTTCATTAATTGCAAATATAATTCTATTATCTGTTTTCCACTATATAAACTATGTAAAAGCATACGAATAAAATAAAATTGTTCCCTTGTTTTAGTTCCAAATTGATGAGTGTCATAGAAAACCTAGGATTCTGAGTATTTTAAAATTATTTTACCGGAATTAGATAAAATTTTGTACATAATACGTTATGGAAACGTGATATTGTTTTTCTCACATAATTCGCAAAACTCGCTTCGCTCTTTTTGGCAAATATTATGTTCGTCAAAAATATTACTCTTTTCATAACAGATTATGTAAATAACTATTTCATACGTCAAATTGACGTTTATAAAAAAATTATGAAAACTAGAAAAATAGAAAACAAGTGTCATGAATATTGCTACTAATAAACATTCTGAAATTTCTTTTTAAAAACGTGAAGAAACCAAAAACATACTAATAAATGAAAAAACATTTTTATATGCAACTTTTAGTTCTGTACAACTTTGCACTTTACAGTTTTTGCCATCAAATGGACAGGAGAGCAGGAAATGTTCACCCCTAAACGCCACCGCCCTTTTATAGGAAATGCAATGTTATTTTTTTAAATTTTGCAATAGTTAATTAATTATAGACAAATATTTCAAATAAAGGTTGTAGATAATAAAATTCTACATATAAATCAATAATGAGATTTTATTTTGCACATTTTGTAAAATGTAAAATCAAATTTGAAATTTTATGAATCTTGCTCATTTATAGTGATACCCACGGAATTGACACAAAATTACAAATAAATGCATAATGTTTGAACTGTCAGAAAAATTAGTTCATTAGGTTAGATATTAATTTATTTTACTTATGTTGTAAAACGAGATTTTTGATATGAATATTTCTATAGGCGCACCTTAACTTAATGTCACGTTATTTCGGGTCATAGCCTACGTCTGGAAAACGTCATAATATCTGTTAAAATTTAAAATATAACTCAAATTTGTATTTGTTGTAGAGTTTATTCAATTATAATTTTGAAAAACCGTATTAACAGCGTTACAACGTGGTTACAATCGCTTAATTGATTGTTTGAAAGTATAAAAATTACATTGAAAACGGGAATAAATTGCGCCCTCATCACGTGTTTTAAAACAACCTTCTTCCAAGAAAATTAAAATTCTTTCTTGTAAATTTTGTTAGAATTTGGTCGTTAGCTATCTTGTAATGATCAAACATCAAGTATGTTCGATCATGCTCGATCAGGAAAAATGAAAAAAGTTGAATGTTGTTTAAAAAATAATAAAAAGTGTTTTTTCGTTCTCGCTTTCAAATTAATTATTATTCGTATTAATTTCTATTTTTAATTATACAAGTTTAAGTTTTTTACATTATACAAGTGTAGAGTGAACTATAATACCAAGGTATATTTTGCACTCTACAAATTGGTGACCCCTGACATACAAGATGGAGGGCGTACCTGTTCCTGTTCCGGCTACCAGCTGAACTTCCACTTCCTCAAATCTCTTCATTAGCCACTTCCTTCAAGATTCCCGAATTTTGGCCTTCAGACCCGACATTATGGTTCTCTCAAGTCGAAGCATCATTTATATCACACCGTATAACATCTGAAACGACTAAATTTTACAAATTAATTTTATTACTTAGTCCTCAGTATGCAACAGAAGTCAAAGACCTAATTGATAACCGTCCAACAGAACTGCCATATACCAAATTAAAGGAAACATTAATTCATTGAACTTCACTGTCAAAGAAAGAAAAAAATCAGCAACTATTCAATATTTCCGACTTAGGTGATAAAAAACCATCACAATTTTTACGTCAACTTCAGCAGTTAGTTGGTACTATGCATCTAGACAACTCGATCCTCGAAGAAATATTGCAAGAATATTTCTTCCTCAAAATATTCAGCTCATTCTTGCATCAAATAACAAAATCTCTTTAACAGATAAGGCTGAAATTGCAGATAGAATTTTGAACAATACAAACCAGCACTATCTTCCGTAAGCAGAGACACACAACAGATTGAAGAACTGAAGCAAGAAATCTCAGACTTACAGAAATTAGTATTATCTCAATCAAGAAAGAAAACTCTACCTTTCCCCACCCCCACCAAGCACGAACTTATGCTGGTATCACCTCAATTTCGGCAACAAAGCAAGGAAATGTGTCCCGCCGTGTCAACAAAATTCTTCTATAAACAAATCATAGGATTTGTTACACGTAAACAGAAATATAACAAATAAACTCATCTTACCATCTATTTCTAGCATTAAGACCCATTCAACAACAAAACTTTTGTATTTGACAGATAAACTCTATGGTCACCGTTTTCTTATAGACTCTGGAGCTGAGGTGAGTGTTATCAAAAATTTATTCTGCGAAAAACGACAACAAAATTCTCTTACATTACAAGCTGTCAATAATTTAACAATCGAAACGTTTGGTACTAAAACATTAAAGATAGATCTTGGGTTAACAAAACAATTTACATGGAAGCTCATTATTGCGAATGTTAAACATTCAATTATCGGCGCAAATTTTCTTACGTACTTTAACTTGCTGATTGACTTATCCTCAAAACGATTATTGCAGACAACGCAAAACATACAAATCAATTCAAATCATATATCTAATATTACTACTCAACATTCCACATGCTTTACCCATCTCTTATCTAAATTTCCTTTTATATCTTCACTTTTTAATTCAAAACGTCAAATTATGCATAATGTCAAACATTATGTCATCACTAACAATTCACCTGTTTTTGCGCGGCCACGCCGTTTAGCACCGGATAAATTATCTATCGCTAAAAATGAATTCGATAAAATGTTGAAAATAGGAATCATTTGTCTATCTTCTAGTAATTGGGCTTCCCCATTACATATGGTTAAAAATAAAGAAACAATGGCGACATTACGGAGACTATAGAGCTCTCAATGCTATAACTGTTCGTGATCGTTATCCGATTCCCCATATTCAAGATTTTACAATTCAAAAACATTTTCAAAATTAGATCTTGTAAAACCATATCATCAAATACCAATGGACGAAGAATCCATTTCCAAAACAGCAATAACTACACCTTTTGGTCTATTTGAATACTTAGTCATGCCATTTGGATTGAGAAATAGTGCTCAAACTTTTCAACGATTCATTGACAATGTCATCAGAGGTTTAGATTTTTGCTTCGCATACATTGACGACCTAGTAATTCCTTCGAACAACATTTAAAACATTTAGAATTAGTTTTCCAAATCTTGAAAAACATGGCATATTAATCAACCAAAACAAATGTCAATTCGGAGTCCAAGAAATCGAATTCCTTGGACACAACATTTCAAGAAACGGTATTCAACCAGTAAAATCTAAAATTGACGCAATAAATAAATTTCCCTTACCTTCATCCTAACAAAAATTAAGAGAATTTCTCGGCCTCATAAACTTTTACCATCGTTTTATCCCTAAATGAGCAACAATATTAAAACCCATTAATTGTCTCATAACAAATAAACCAAACAGTTCAAAACAAATCATATGGTCTCCAGAAGCAAACAAAGCTTTCAGTGCCATAAAAAAACAATTAACTAATTTGACAACACTGTCATTTCCCGCGCACAATGCCCCAACATCCATCATGGTAGACGCTTCAGACACAGGGGTAGGCGCAGTTTTACAACAAGAAATAAAAGGTAATTGAAAACCAATAGCTTTCTTTTCCGCCACTTTCACCCCAACTCAAAAACTTTAAAGCACCTTCAACCGTGAGTTACTAGCAATATATCTAGCAGTGAAAAAGTTATATATTTTGTAGAAGGAAGAAACTTCTTTATTCTAACAGATCATAAACCTTTGACTTTTCTCGCTCACAAAATTTCCCACAACTACAACTCCAGAGAAATTAGACACATAGACTTTATTTTACAGTTAAAAAGTGACATCAGACACGTATACATACAGACAGACAAAAACATCGACTACATCAAAATCGCTAAAGCTCAGGAAACCGACAAAGAACTACATACACTACAGAAGAATAAAGCAAACAATTTCAATTTAAAAGCATAAAACTTTCAAATTCTAACTATACTTTATTCTGCGACCATATATACCAAAAGCATTTCGAATCAACATATTTAACCATTTCCACTCACTATCCCATCCAGGAATAAAAACAACATCTAAATTAATAAATTCTAAATTTGTTTGGTATAAAATGAATAAAGACATACAATCTTGGAGAAAACAATGCGTACACTGCCAACGTTAAAAAATAACAAAAAACACCCATGCTTCACTCAAACCATTTTCCGAGCCAAACAACCGTTTCAACAACATTCATATCGACTTAGTTCATTTACCTATTTTCAAAGGATTTTCTCACGTGATCACCTGCTTAGATCGTGTTACACGATGGCCAGAAGTAATTCCAATCAAAGATTGTAACACACAAACTATAGCTGAAGCTTTAGTAAACAGTTGAATATCTAGATTCGGAGTTCCTTCTGTCATTACTACTACAGACAGAGGTAAACAATTTGAATCAGCATTATTCAAAAAGTTACTAAAATTTTTAGGTGTACACCACATAAAAAACACAGCATACCATCCGAAATCTAATGGCATGATCGAGAGATTCCATAGACAGTTAAAAACTTCCTTGAAAGCATATAATAAGCCAACAGAATGGACAACTAATTTACCAATTATCCTATTGAATCTTCGCACTACTAGTAAAGTGCCTATTAAATGCAGTCCAGCAGAACTAGTCTAAGGAACCGAATTCATATTCCAGGCGAATTCTTCTCTCAATCACCAATAATTCCAGACCATAACATACCTCACTAACTCCAACAATTATTAAAACAACAAATCAGCAAATTAAAGCATACACCCCCAACCTTAAAAAGTAAACCAAATTTTATAAACCCAGATCTATTTCGCACATCCCACGTCTTCATAAAACATGATGCAATAAGCCCCCCTTTACAACAACCTTTCGATGGACCTTACAAAGTAATTAAACGGTTCGAAAAAATTTTCAAAATTTTAATAAAAGATAAATTAGTCACCATGTCAATAGACAAACTAAAACCTGAATATTTACAACAACCGCACAATTTTGATAACACTCATTCCTTCTCCTCATGTTTCCCCAAATGATGTTATTTAGTTTATATTGAATGTTTGTAAAATGACAAGTAATGACATACCTTTCATTACCTGTCATTAGATTTTCTTCTCTCTAAGGAGGGAGATATGTTACGATCTAGCAATCTTGTAATAATCAAACATCAAGTACACACCGATTTTTCACATTTGACCGTTATGTCATAGTTTGATGTTCGTATATTAGATATACGTATCGAAGACAGAATGTAGGAAACCATAAGTAAGACAGAGATAAACATACAATTACTTGTTATTTTACTGTTCAGCAATTAATGACGCAACGGTCAAGTATGAAAAATCGGTGTATATGTTCGATCAAGAAAAATAAAAAACAAGTTGAATGTTGTTTAGAAAATAATAAAAAATGTTTTTTCGTTCTCGCTTTCAAATTTATTATTCGTATTAATTTATATTTTTAATTATACTAGTTTAAGTTTTTACATTATACAAGTGTAGAGTGAACAATAATACTAAGGTATATTTTGTACTCTACATTATATATATTGTAACAGTTACTTTTGCACGGTTACCGTTTCTTGAAATTTTTGTAGTCCCGTAGTTAGTTGTGACACACTGTCAGTTGACTGCAACCTTTCGTGACTGCGCAAGGTGAAATGGTTACCGTTAGCTATCATAGTTCGCGCGAAATTTTGTTCATTTATTAAATTTATTTTAAATTTATTAACACTTGTATTATCATTTTACAGTTCCGATTTTTGAATTTATTTATCTCTCATTTTTATTAAAAATTGAAATATTGTAATTTCGATATTTAGTGACTTTTTGATTGCGAATTGGCGAGACTGATTCGTTTATTTAAATTGGCGCTTCTCGCGCAAACACTCGCGGCCTAGCTCCTCGGGCAAACTCGCTTCTCGAGTAGTCTTCTCGGGCTTATGATCACTATCGACTTTAAGGGACCTTTCTGATTCGTAATTCAAGTTATGTGAATTTTTTGAGTATACTATGGGAAGTTCCCGCATCTCTCGTCTCTGGAGTAGCTTGGTAAGATGTTCCATTTTATTTTAGTATTTTTCTAATTTTTGGCTTGTTGCTAAATTTTTGTGTCGCCACGTAGGCGAAATTTTTTCTTGGTCGAGTGACCGCATGGAATGGAATTTCTTATCATTGACACTAGACCTTTATTTTCTGTGTGAAAGATCACTTAATGTTGGACGATCACTAGATATTTTTGAGAGAATTTTTTATAATTTTTGTTTGACGAGCAGGAGTGGATTAATTCCAAGTATCTGTTTAGTTTCAACATTTATAACTTCTTAAATTGGATTTTATTTTGGATCCCTCCTTTCTTGTGATTTAAATTATTTTTTTTTTACTTTCATTCCCGAGAGAATTGACAAAAATTTTTCTTTGCCTTTTTTTAAGTAATTCTGTTTAAATTTGCCCGAGTTGAGTAACCTAAATAGTTCCAGTTCCTGATGCAATTTTTGCATCTTCAAAGTTGTTTTTTCATTTATAGTAGTTCTGCCTAAAATTTTATGCGAGTTTCAACCCTTAACTCGCCGGCTTAGTCGCGTAAAGTTACTACGCATGCAATTTTTGAAGTATACCAGTTTTATTCGTAGTGCTGTTTAACTTTTTGGTAAATTATCTTTGAGCTCATTGTTTAAAATTTTTGGTATGATAACTTTACACGTGTGTTTTTTCCTTGTGATAAATAATTTTATCTACTGTTCCTATTTCCCTTTCCCTTGGATGAGTGCGGGTGAATGCTGAGTGGTGTGATCTGACTTGACAAGACCTGTTGACTCGTCAATTAGCGGCTCGGTTGTGTACCATTTTTATAGTCGGAGAATAGTGATCCATTTCCGCGTTTTTTTTTTATTTTTTTATTCCCGTGTTATTTTGGTCTTGGTTGCGGCACAATTTGTTGTGCAACGTTAAATTGTGCGCTACGACTCGTGATTACATTCTCAAATTGTCGATTATTACTTTTGTCGTTATTTATTTCTTAATCGTTCAGTCGGTTTATCGTTTTTGAATTAGCGATTTGAAGTACGGTGGTAGTCAGTCATTTTACAATCTCAATCTCTTCTGTTGTGCTATTTTCTTTCCTGTTCTTTTAATTTTTCAATTTACGACCGTATTTAATTTTATAAATGTTGTAAAGATTTATGTACCTTTAATTTTATCACAATTTGAGTAATTTTTAGAACTTGTATAATTTTTATAAATTTTGAAACTGGAGAAAATTTTATTTTGTATAAATTTTGCTAACGTTTTGGGGTCAAACTAGGGACAAAAACTTTTCCTGTATAGTACCCAGCCCATCAGGCCTCTTGTAAATCTCTCACGAGATAGAACTTTTTTGCTTGCTTAGTTTTTTTAGGGACCTTAGAAAGAGAACGAGTGGCCTTGTCCTTTTGGGATCGGATCTCGGAGGCCGCTCAGCTCTTTCACCGCCCTGAATTTCTATTGGAACACCACTACGACTACTCGCCACGTGAGGAGCCGTTTACTAAGCTTTGGAGAGGTTTATTCGGACTAGAGGGTTCTCAAAGTTCTCACTCGCCCAGGGCTGATTCCCGCCATAATACTTGGAACCAGCGAAGAAACCTCGACGCTAAGAGTTCGTCTCGCCGAATTGCGCATCGTGGCTGCGTGCGGTGAGTAGTTCTAGTCTCCAATTTGGACCTGCAGGAGGGCTGAGGGCTCCGCGCTTCCGAGGTGGGGTCCTGGAAGGGCAAGACACTCTTCTGAGGGTAGAACTAGCGTGTAGCGACCCCAACGTGTTGCAAAATAAATTTTGTAAGTTTGTGAATTTTTTAAAAAAAAATTATTAAACCTTATTATTTTAATTTTCGGCTTGTTCTTTGGAGTGGACCTTACTCCCTCTTATTTCACCCTTATAAGGTCTGGCGCCCACGAAAATTATTTCGAGAAATTTAAATCTGAACTTAATTTTTTTTCCAAATTAAAATTGACCATTTTTGTAACTTGTACATTTGTTTAAACTACCTGTTCTCGAAAAAAGTTTCGAACCTTCACCCAGCCGCCGACATTTTTTTTTACAGCTAGCCGTGCCAAATTTATGAGTGTGACAAACAGGTAGGAGGAATTTTGTTTAATAGTTATATTTAAATTTTTGGATTCCTTGTTTACGTCACAATATATATATATATATATATATATATATATATATATATATATATATATATATATACATATATATAAACATGAAATTATATAGTTAAATGAAAATACCAATACGCTTTCGATAAAAAGAATCTCTGAAATTGACAGATGACGGTTTGATGACGCGAATTGCTGTCAAATCATTTTAAATACCGATCCCGGTTGTGTAGTGGGCAACGTAGTCAAATCACAACCCAAATGTCATGGGTTCGAATCCCGGGTAAGGTATGATTGTTTGTGTGTGTCACTTTCATAATTTCATCCTCATAAACGGCGTTTAATATGTATGAAAATATAAAATATGGAAATAAAAACTATCGCACCCTCATCAAATCACCACTTATATACAAACTAGTACGAAAAAGGGGTAAGAATAAATAAAATAAATAATAAATCAATTTAAATATAACGATGGCAATAGCATATGCCCACTGATAAAAAAAAACTCTCGTTATACAGTCACGTGACACACAGCCTATCGCACTCTAATGGTTATAACACAACGTCTCCCTACAGAGTGTCTACGTACTACGACGTTTCTGGTTATTATATCCCTTTCCTTTATGTGTCTTTGAAAATTTTCTGGACTTTTTGATTTTCTTGTGAATTTGTCACTAGTGGAAGAAGAGACCAAAAGTTTGTTTTGCTAGTTTGGATTTTGTGTGTGTTTTGATGATTGATGGTTGTTGTTGTATAATTAACTTGTGCCGTTTGATATTATCAAATATATTTTGTATTGCGTAAGATGTGTTTTATTTATAGTATAGTGATATATTGACCTTTGCATTTACATTTTTTATTTATAATAATTATAATTATATAGGTGTGGTTTTTCTTTTGCTGTTACAGGATGTGGTGCCAGTGATGCTTGACGTGTAGTCTATACTGGTGATGCTTGATGTGTAGTCTTCAAGCACAGATTACCTAGACTACCGTTACGGTAGTATAGGTAATCTGTGCTTCAAGTAGCTTATCTGAAGTAGTTGCAGCTATTTCCGGTACCTACTCGATCTATTGAAGCTGAAGTATCGCTGCCTTTTGGTAGATCGTCGTGCGTCAATTTGATGTCGGGGTCACCAGTTTGTAATGTCATACAGTCGAATTAATCGGTTCTGCTATTAATCTTTAGTAAAAGTAATTAAAAATTGAAATTGTAATAATATATAGAAATACATCTTTATTTTAAATCGTGGGTGTTTACATTTTTTCAATATTTACTTTTACTATCAATTAGGTACTTGCTTTTGTAGTTGTAGTAGTTGTACCGTCAGAGTTAGAATATTTAGGAACGTTGTTTATTTATTGTTTAATCTGAAAAGTAAGATGTATTTATAATATTTGTAAAAGATTTAATGAAATACTGACATGTAAAAGACAATATCCGACCGTCATGATGTGAAATGACAATAAACACAAGTTCACAAGTCACCATAACCACACTGTGGTTGTTTGAGCTACAAGAAAATGTATTCTATGTATAAATAGCATTGTGTATATTTGTAATTTAACTTACCATAGTGTTGTGAAACAATGTAACTCTTGTTTGCACATTTGACTATATTGTAGCATTTGTTTATTTCTAGAAGTTTCTGACATTCGTCACCTTGTAAATTTTGACGTGTTGTGGTTTACGATGTGCTCGTCGCATGCGTGAACGAAATTATGATTTATTTGTAACATTGTTTGTAAATTATTTAATGTTGTAAAATGGAATTAGGGTAAAGAAATGTGACCAGAGAATTTATGTAAATTTTATAAAAATATTATTTATCACTTGAGACAGTAGCGACCCCTGTACACTAAGTAAAATTACTCCCACCGTAGTTTTAATGAAAAGCACCGTTACTCAGGGTTTAAAAGGCGAGAACACAGCTCTGTGAACTCAGAGCGGGTTCGCTGGAGCGAGCCGCTGGGAAGGGTCGTGTATTTGAGCATTCTTGCTTAGGTGCTCCTGAACGCCTCCTAGTGCGAAGTTGAGTTCTGTTAGTATTTCTAACGTAGTTTTTGTTGTACAAGTGTTCGTAAATTACAATACATTTTATTGTACAGTCTCCGGTCCTGATGATGGTTTTTACAAAACCGAAACCGGTCGACGATTATTTATTTTTTTAATAATTATACATAAAACGTGAAGAAAGGACTACTCTAACTTCGCCAGTCTTTTTCTGTTGTTATCAACCAACCCTGCGCCCTCACCTCCACTAAGCTCCTTTTGTACCGCTGTACAATGGCGCCCGAGTAAACCGTTCATTTCTGAATCAAGGGGCAATGATAACGTCACCACCCACCTCCGAGATGCAGTCGGCGGCGGCGGGGGTGGCGTCACAGTAGATATGGTGAAGATGAAATGGCAGAAGACTTATTAGAAGACTTAGTAGTATTAAGAAACGTATATAATATTTATGAAATTTACAAGTATTTCTAAATCAATATCTATTCCTTTTACATTAAATTTTATATTGATCGAATATCGATCATGTCTCTTGGTTGTCTGTTTTCTCTGAGTTAAGTATTTGTGACTTGTGCTACAGTATTACTTGTTTATTTTAGTAATATACTGTAATACATCCATCATAGTGCGTAAAGCATTAAGAAAGCAATTTAAGAAACTAACAATGAATGTCGTGAACTTTTCCGAACGGGAATCATCCAACGGTTCCGTTGAAAGCTTTTCTCTTCATTCGACACCCTTAAAACTCCCGCTCTCGCCCAATCCCGTAGGTGGGTCGATCACCTCGATTGTTGTGCCGTAATTTATCGACTGGCGCCCTGGTATTTCTCTTAGCTAAGGACTACTACTTACACCACTGTTCGTCATCTTTTTGTTAATAAGTTCCAGGTTTCTGATCCATGTACATAAGTTTGAGCTTCTTGTTTTATGAGTTTCAGCATTTTTTTATGCCGCGGCAACTAAATGGTACGCGTTAAGAAGCACGCACCACAGAGACATCAGTGCTTGAATGTATGCGATTTTTCACGAATGTGGTCTTACTTAGCGGTGTGCATGTTCTTCGGCTTGAATATGTGAGCATATTTATTTAAAAAAAATTTAAATTTGTCCCGTTTCAAACTGACAAATGATCTGATGCTGACTAGTTGTATTCACGGTATTAATATTTTTACAATTTTCTACATCTATTTCTAGTTGGTCTTCCACTTCTATAGCTAAACCGATTAGTGTTCGATGTACCCCACATCTTCGTTATTTACTTTCAAAATGTTGATGATGATCTGATTCTTTTTAAGATTTCGAGAAATTGTTCGTGCATTCACTGTGCAACTAAAATAGTGAGAGTGTCTAGTGTATGTCGAGGTCACGCGGCACTACTAAGTACTACCACAACTAGATATGTATGTTATGTCTGGTATCCGCTTATCAAGCGCAAGTTCAATCACCGCGTTATGTTGCGCGGGAATTTTGACTGCGCCTCTTACACATACAACAAAATTTTTATTTACTTTAAAAGTATCAGTAGTCGCCGAATTATCACTACTTTTGATATGTACCTCTGTCGGTGCTGTCAAATTTAAATTTAGTGGTACAGGATCCGGATCAATTTTGATTGGCGTCCGAAAGACGGCGTGTAAATGCATAACAAATAGAGTGTTAGGAGGCGGGTCTCACTACCAATGGAAGTTAAGAAATTCCAATATATGAGTACATAAACTTATCGCATTAAACTTAATCATTTAAATAAATTTGCAATTATAAAGTATGTAGACTCACACAGTGTTACAGTATTCATTTATTTTTTGTAAATATAATTTAAAAATAGCATATATTTCAAGAAAATCTAGGTCCATGATGAAAACTATTAAATATAAAAACTTATATTCGTAACGAGACATCAATTCCTTCAAATTTTGAGGGACTATAACTCGCTTATTAATGGGAATGTTTCACCGGACACTGGTTTTCATCATTAGTTTTACTTATAGTTCCAGACGAAATTATAAAAAAAGGTGGAATCTGCCACTGACTACTTAAACATTTTTGTAGTAATATTCCTCCTTTTCACAAAAATTTAGTGTTCATACACATGGTTGTTACCCAAGTACATATACAGGGTGTCTCAGGACGAGCTTACGCTATCTATATTTTAAATACTATTTAATATAATTTAACGAAATTTGCTATCTAGGGGTTATCCAACATGCCCGTTTTAACTAAAATATTTTCAAAGCAGTAGCACTTCCGGTTTGACCGGAAATTGACCTCAACTTTCTTATTTTAAATGGAATATGCTATATTTTATTTTACCATTGAATGCAGCGGAAAATTTTACATATGAAGCAATAAAAACATTTTACTTATGATCAACTACTTCCGGCGTTATTCAACTTTTTTTGATTTTTTGTCTGAAATCCGGCACATTTTCAAAACTCTGTATATCGGGAACGAGATCGAATTTTTATAATCTGAAAAAAGCCTTTTATAAAGGAGACTTTAAGCTACATTACCCATAGAAGAATCCTCGATTATTTATAAAAATGTGACGGGTACGTTACACCAAAATTACAGTTGACAAACTTCAAAAAAGACAATTTTTTTAAATGGAACCCCCCGTTTTTTATTACATAAATGTGTACTATGACAAAAAATAAGGGTACTTTATGTAACATGTCCTTTGTTGAAAGTTGATAGAATTTCAATAAATTAGAAAAACATGTAATATGGGTATAATTATTTTATTAATACGGATAAGTAAGCCATGGAAAAAACAAATAAATTCTAAATACAAAACTATGATTAATTTAATACATATTCAAACTGTCCTCCATTCATATGTAAGCACATTGTTACTCTATTCAATACTTCTTCTTGTGTAGCATTTTTTTATCATCTGAGGAGACATGTTGTTAAATGCTGTTCGTACCCTATGTTGGCAATCTTCTCTAGTAGTTAAAGGTTTTTGATAGACGATGTTTTTAATGTAATCAAGTGGAGTTAAATCGGGTGAAGGAGGAGGCCACCTATGTGGTCCATTATTTGCCAGCCAGCTATCTTCAAAAATTGTTTCCAAAAAAGTATTTATTCTATGGCTATTGTGGGGTGGAGCGCCATCATGCTGGTACCAATTAAATTCCTTTGATCCAACGGTAAATTATCTAAGAAATCAAGTAGATGAGTTTGTAAAAACAAACATTGTTTTTCCATGGCTTACTTATCCGTATTAATAAAATAATTATACCCAGATTACATGTTTTTCTAATTTACTGAAATTCTATCAACTTTCAACATAGGACATGTTACATAAAGTACCCTTATTTTTTGTCGTAGTACACATTTATGTAATAAAAAAGGGGGGGTTCCATTTAAAAAAATTGTCTTTTTTGAAGTTTGTCAATTGTAATTTTGGTGTAACGTACCCGTCACATTTTTATAAATAATCGAGGATTCTTCTATGGATAATGCAGCTTAAAGTCTCCTTTATAAAAGGCTTTTTCAGATTATAAAAATTCGATCTCGTTCCCGATATACAAAGTTTTGAAAATGTGCCGGATTTCAGACAAAAAATCAAAAAAAGTTTAATAACGCCGGAAGTAGTTGATCATGAGTAAAATGTTTTTATTGCTTCATATGTAAAATTTTCCGCTGCATTCAATGATAAAATAAAATATACCGTATTCCATTTAAAATAAGAAAGTTGAGGTCAATTTCCGGTCAAACCGGAAGCGCTACTACTTTGAAAATATTTTAGTTAATACGGGCATGTTCGATAACCCCTAGATACCAAATTTCGTTAAATTATATTAAATAGTATTTAAAATATAAATAGCGTAAGCTCGTCCTGAGACACCCTGTATATTCTTGAGTTCAAATTATGTATATATTGCCTACATAACAAAGAACTTATGATTTGATTCATACTTGTTATTGTTGTCATATTAAAATATTAAACACGGAATAAAATATTAAACATACTGTATTACATAAACCAGTTTCTAGGAATACAATACAAAGAAATTATTAATAATTACTTAATAAATTGAATAAGCTTTCAGAAATAAGTAAATCGTAACATTATATTATTGGGAAAGATAAAAAAAGTAAACATATAGTTATTGGAGTCATGCAATTCTTCATAGCGTGCTGAAAATTATATTATACTCCTCACAAGGTTACTGCCAATTATTGACATTAACTTGTGATATTGATTTATACTTACTACAAAAATAATTGATGTAGAAAAAATGCCTTCAAAAAATAATGTATATAAAAGATCATATATTTTTTTATTTCACGGGTATTTTTTTAACATGAATACCATTTAAATAATAAAAATAAGTTTATAATGAGGTACAATTGCGATACATGGTCAAATTGTTCTAATATAATATTTACGAAATCATACTTCACACTTTTCACAAGATATCAGCCTCTTGGTTAATTATCAGAGACTGGCCTATCTATTAATTTTAAAAGAATTTATTTTTCGAATTGTACTCGTATAATTTGTCGATTTAAAATGATGACCCGAATGAATTTAAAACAATAACACCAAAATAAACCAGTAGTAGAAAATAAGAAATATGATGCCCTAAAAGCTAATTCCCAAACAGGTTGGCTTCATGTATATAGACTATCTACAGAGTTTGAAATTATCTTATGTGAAACCAGACTATAAATTCTTATGTGAAAAATTGAGAGCCAGGGGAGACTACGCGTCCTTTAAAATAGACTTCCCTTTTAGTTTAGCAAATGTAATATACAATTCCAAATTCTACCCACAGAGTGTTCGAGAACGTCGGTTTTCTCACCTCACCAAAGAAGAACACATAGCTGATCAATCAATTGAAGATAGAGTACATACTCATATACATTTTATCACCAAAATGTGCATCGTTTGAGGACAAAGTTAGTCGACTTTTATAATAGTATTTTGATTTAATAATTATAACAGAAAGTTGGTTACACAACATTTCGAACTATGAATTATGTGATAAACGATATAAAGTTCTTCGCAGACAGAAATCTATACATCACAAATAAAAATCGTGGCGGTGGTGTTTTTATCGTTATAAAAGAAGCATTTAATCCAGTATTAATTGGAACTAATAGTCAACAGTTATTGTCTTTAAAACATTGTTATTGTATATGTTTATTTTCCTCCTAATACAATGTAGATGAATATATTACATTTGTAGAGTCCATGGAATCCTTGAATTAATAGCTGAAGCTGAAAATATCTTTATCATAGGTGATTTCAATATTAGTACTGAAGATGGCACACATTATGATTTCGCAAATGGTGGTCGTAAAGCTAAAATCATAAATGATTTAATGTAAATTTTACACTGTATTCATTGAATAATTTCGTCAATTATAACTCACTTATATTAGATTTAGTGTTAAATACCATTAGTAATCAACAGTAACTGAAAGTGATGTTAATATAAACTTGTTATAAAGATCCAGATAGGCAAATTAATCTTTTTTTATGATAATTTGTACAAAATCTTTGATATAACAGTACCTGCGTAAATACAGTCACAAGAATAATAAAAACTTTTCCGTTTGATTTAATAGTGAAATAAAATATAAATTAAAATGAAAGGAAAAATTTCATAGGAAAGCTAAACTCAATACACTAAATACTAAATCACCAAAACAACATGAGTATAAGAATAAATTTAAACTACTGGGATCTGAAATTAAAAAACTTATTGATCAAGCTTATAATGATCATTTAGCTCGCTTAGATTCAAATATAAAAAATCTGTTGTGGCCAGCATAATACCTCTCGCCATTTCCATTTTATGTTATGTAAGTATTGTATTGCACTTCAATATCGAAAAAATTGCAGAACTTTACCCAAATATTGTTTATGAAGAAATTCCTAAATATCAGAGATTCTTTCAATGCATTAACAAGATTGGCGATGCATTTTACCTATAATTTTAAATATTCAATTAATAAAAAAAATAAGAAAGATTAAATGTACATCCCAGAAAGAGCTATCAGAATGTCGCTAAAACTGTTGATTTTTGACACTGACATCTGTCATTTACAAACTATATATAAACATTAATATGTTATAAAACATTTGAATTCGCCAACTGGTTTCCGTAGTGTAATTTAGCCTCTGCGATGTATTACATCGATTATTCTATACATTTTAGTGTCTTTATCTCTAAATATATACAAGATGTAATAAAAATTTTAAGTGTATTAGATGGAGAAAAGAATTTTTCTAAGAAACTACCACTTTCGGTTGTCCAATTGTCACCAAAACCTTTTCAGCTCTTCCCAGGAATGTCAGATTGAGGAATTCATAGTTAAACAGGTCTTAAGTCTTATAGTTTTTGAGGAATCGTCCTTCCAACGTCCATACGTACATACACACAGACACACACATCATCGTAAAATGTTATAATCGGATTGTAGGGACCTTCCCAAAAATGTGGATATGCGATTTTTAGCATGAATTCAATACCTCTCTTAACTGGAGGTAAAAATAATCTAAAATTACTTTGGTCACATATAAACAAAGTTAGGAAAAATAACTGCATGGACACTGTATTTACACATGATAACAAATACCTAATAAGCGATATAGGTATTGCTAATGCTTTTGCAGAATATTTTAACTCTGCTTATATTAGTGATACTACTTGTGACAGTACTCATATGCACAATTCAGTAAATTTCAATTTAGACTTACTTAATATTTCTTTCATTATTGAAGAAGAAACATGAAATGCAATTAATTTTATAGCCGCTAAATCTTCGGCAGATGCGGATCAAGTCCCAGGCTTTATTATTAAAGGCTGTAGTAATCTGCTAAGTAAAACGTCCTATTTTTAAATCTGGTATCCCAAATAATATTGAAAATTATAGACCAATAGTAGTACTATCTGTTTTATCAAAGGTTTTTGAAAATATATACTGTAAACTATATAATCACGTTAAAAATGAACTTTCTTTGGAACAACATGGATTTATAAAAAATAGATCTACTGTAACAAATTTCACAAAGTCTCACATAATTTATTATATAAATTAGAACTGTATGGAATACAAAACAATTTGTTATTATTTTTTTATTCATATTTATGTAATAGAAACCAATATGTTAACTACAACAACGCTAAATCTAAAATGATTATCCCATCTTCAGGAGTGCCACAAGGCTCGCTATTAGGCCATTTGTTGTTTAATCTGTTCATAAATGATCTACCTCAAGTATTATGTAATACCAAATGCTTACTATATGCAAATGATTTAAAATTATTTAAAGAAATTCGCAGCGTTAATGACTCAATACTGTTACAAAATGGCATCCACAAAATTGAATCTTGGTGTACAAATAACAGCCTCAATTTTAATATAAATAAATGCAAAATTATTACCTTTTCAAAAAACCTAATTTAATTTAAATTTAAGTAAATAGACTATAAAAAAGAACAATAAAATTTATATGAAATATTTTTCTCAATTTCTAATAGTTACAAAGTTATTTGAAAATTAACTATTAGCCAACGTAACCACAAAATTCAACTTGATTTTTTTGAAAAACAAAAGCACATCTAAGATGACCTCTCAAAGATAAACAAAAAGTCTTTTTAATCGAAGTAGTAACTCGTATAGTTTTCGAGATAGCAGAGTAAGGGCTTCAATCTTCAAATCTCATTTTTCACTGCCTTATAACTCGGAAACAATGGGGAAGTTTAGCATGGTAAAAATTCTACATAACATACTATTTTCTCACAAATATAACACAAATGACAGCTGAAATTGAAATTAAAAATTAAAATTATTGCTCTATTTATTTATAATTAATATTTTTTGGGTAAACTGTAAGTACGTCACAAGTCAGTTATGCGCAAACTCAGACAGAACGGTGAAATCGAACCACTTGAACGTAGGTCGTAACAAAGCGTAAAAGCGCTTCACTGATAACCGCAACCGTGTGCGTCAGTGTATAAGTCGACATACGTTGCGCCAAGCCTCTACCGACGTCATCACAGCTTAAAATCGGCTTTTCCGGAAAATCTGGGCATTTTTGAAAAAAATAAAACATGTTACATCATTTTTCAAGTCATTTCCCATGGAATAAAAAAATAAAAAAAAAATCACTAAACTTCCCCATTGAAGATCGGACCCATGTGGATTAAGCTTTTTTTTTATTTATTTTGATCCGTATATCCTTAAAGTTTGTACCTGATGTTGTGGTACATTCTAAACAATCGAATTGAAAACCATTTTCTAAATTTTCAATTATGCTGTTATTATATACATAGATTTGTGCAGATGGATCTATTATTAGTGAATCCATATTGTTATGTATAAATTACAGATCGGAACACTAAACTTGAATTATCGGATGTGATGGAGTCCAAAACAGAAAATATGCTTAATCCGGATATCGGTCTGTAATTGGTTAAATTATTTTTAGGTACCTACTACTGGTTTTATATAGTGGTGTAATGTAAGATGTTTTCCAAGTTTGAAGGAAAATACCAATTGAGAAAGAGATATTGAATAGTACCTTACAAGTAATATAATATAGTAATACAATGAAAATGTAAGTAACGTGTATGTCAGGGCCAGGGGCAGTGGCGTACCCAGAGGGGGGCGATGGGGGCGATCGCCCCCCCCTAGACCTTGTAACGGCGAAAAATAAGGACGCTGTTGTCCCTATTCGGTCGCCATTTTGTAATGACGTCCCTGCTCGTTCTTCATGCTGTCAAAGGGTTTGCTCGGGCGGCAATCAATCGGAAACACAGCATAAGGAGAGATGGTCGATCCTGTAAAGGACGCTCTCATAGCGTCGCTGAAAAGGATGGCTGGAACGCCAAAAAGTGCTCGGGTAGCTTAGTGGAGACAAAATTCGGCTTTTGACAATGAAATCAATTGTAATCATTTTTAATATTTTATTAAAATATATTAAAACGAGAAAGTAATAAATATAACAAAGCAAAGTAACAATGAACCAGCGATACTTGCAGGATATTTTCTCTACTACGCACGATCAACAATGAACGGGCAACAATGGCACACACCAAAGTTGCGGGAACACGCTATGATCGAGTAACAATGGCACATACGGTACGGTTACAGTGTTGTCACTTTGACAACACTCATTAACAATCGCGATTTCAAACTAGACAGTGTTGACACACACCAACACTCAATGACAATCGCGATTACGGTGAACAGCGGCCAACACCACTGCACAAAACAACCGGCTACACCGGTACGGTCACTCTCTCACGAGCTGCCGGCACACACCAACAGCACTGAGTCAGAGGCAGCTAAGGTCATCCACAACCCGCTCACCTGGCCTTCACCAGGTTCGCAGAAGACGGCACACACCATCTTGGGCTCGTTGGAGAGCTAACGCTCCCTTGAGAGAGCACACACTCTCTCCTTGTAGCTAACGTTCGAGCTCGTATTTATGCCCAGAAAAACCGTTACAAATATCAAAAAAGGTTCAAACACGTTTTTAGTCATCCTGCAAATTCTCGCTAAGTTTGAATAAAAATATAAAAAATACAGTTTCATATAGGATCGAACCGACGATATCTAGCATGTTGGTCAAGCGCACTAGCCACTCAACCACACAATAGCTGACAGATAAACAACAATTTTATAAACATTAGCAGCTATAACCAAAATACAACAATACATTTTACAACAAACGACATAAAATATAACCAAACAATTATATTGTATGCGTAATTCAAAACAATACAAACCAATGAAATATGAAAAACAATATTTTTACTTGTGCTGTGTATTTAAAAAAGTATGTACTCTCTGTCTTTCATATTTGTGTTGGAAATTCTTAATTTACAAGAAATAAAAAATGGCAATATGACACGCAAATATAGCCACCTAATAAAGATTGATTATCATTTGTCGAGGTCTTAAATATTGCTCGGTCTTTAGTTTTATTAAATACGTGTGTTCAGTTCGTTTTCACTATAGATCAAATGTTAACAATAATTTCTGCTTTTGTCATTGTTTAAATTTTAAGTATTTAAAGTAAAAAAATTAACGTTGCCTGTTAATACAGCGTCGCCAGAGAGGAGTTTTTCAACACTTCGTCGATTAAAGATGTATTTACGATATAAAATGGACGAAGAGAGGTTAACAAGTTTAGCACTTCTACACATTTACCGAAATATTAATATACGAGTAGTTGTTGGAAAAGTAATAGAACGTTTCGCAAAAAGATCCAACCGTAAATTAGATTTCGTAATATAATCTATTGTCATCTAATAATAATATAAATTAATATTTTCATGTTCTTATTTAAAATATCTTATTTTCTTGTTTAACGTTTTTTATATTTTTAATGTTAACCTTCCTACCTTAATATCTTAAAGTATCTTTGTGTTATAAAATATAAATATAAGAAAATAAGTACATTTTCTTATTCATATTTAAATAATTGTGTAAACAAGGAAAATTTATGTAATTATTAAAATTACTTATAATTTTTGTTAATATTATTGATTAAGAAAATAAAAACAAATATTAAATTAATACAATGAACAGCATAATTTTATTTCTTCTTTTTACATATTTGTACATTATAGGGTAATTAAGTGGTTATATTACATTAAAATTACGCTTGTAAATAACAAAAGAATAATGGAACTTAAGACATTTAATAACCATACATTTATTTCATATCATATTTCGTGATGAATAATGTAAATATATAGAATTTATTAATGCAAACTGAGCTTTAGCTCCAATTACATGATACATTGTGTGTATTTTAATAATAGTACTACTTACTTCATTAAATAATTATGTGACATAGACAATGAAATTCAAAAATTTTTATAGCGTGCATAAAATAATTACAGATATACCTACCTAGTTTACTTCACAGATAATTCTCCACTTATAATTAATCATTCATAAGGAAGAAATTATATTGATATTTAAATTTTGTATTATTTTAGCGATTTTTTAGTAATGTTAATGAATATAATGTATTATTATAGCTTATTATTAGCCATTTCTGGACATTCTGAATTAATTTGCGGATTTCGCTAATAACAATGACTGTTAATATGAACAACTGATTAAGGGTGATAAGTGAGCAATTGACTAACTAGCATTGTTTTTTTTTACCTCCCGCTATCCTTGGTAAGGGAGGTATAGGGATCGTGCTAAAAATCTCATATCGAGATTTTAGTAAATGACCACGTTTTAAGGTCCCTAGAATCCATTTTTAACATTTTCACGATGATGTCTGTATGTGTGTGTATGTGTTTATGCGTGTATGTATGTGTATGGATTTTGTCTTCGCTCTAACTCAAATACTGTCATTCAGAAAATTCTGAAACCTTGTATTTCTATCCTATTCTAATATGAAAAGAAGCCATTAGATTTTGGTGTAAATCGGATAACCGGAAATGGCACTTTACCTGAAGCTCATAGTGTTTTTTTTTTCAAAAAATACCATTAAATGCCATTTTTTCGAATTTTATATCTTATGAAGATTATTGAATTTTCTACAGGAATACATTAATACTTTTTCTATATATTTTACAGATAAATTTAAAAATAATTTTTTTTAGTCGCGAAGCCTAAGATAAAAACTATTTCTTTGTTACATAGTTCATTTTTCAAATGAATGTAACACAATAAATGTCACTGTCAGAAAACTTGTCACTTCAAATTAATAATAGTGACATTTTAAAAAGAAAATAGTAAATAAAGCAATAGTTTCCTGCAATGGAACAGTTTGCAGCATTAATAAATACGTAGGTATGTATTTAAATTAATAAAAATTAAATAGCGGGAGGTTTTGTGTTGGCCACATCAGATTTTTTTTCTTTGTTAATCGTTTATGGGTTATTTTGGCAAAAATACTTCAAATAAAAGAAAGATATAATTTATTTTGCATTAACTGTTATTTAAAGTGTTTTTCTCTAACTGGCAGAGGAAAAAATGCTAACAGACAGACTATTAAAGATTAATTGTTTAATTTGAAAATGAAGTTTTCACAGTATGACAGTGAAAATAACGCTTCAATTAATAAAATACACACACAATAAAACACTCTATTATAAATTAAAAATTAGAAAATTTCTCACCGAATACCTCTCGACCATTGATAAATACTTATAATTTTATCACAACTAAACTTCAAGCACGTTGCTTTTAGGTAACAAAATTATATATATATATATATATATATATACAGGGTGTCCCATTTAAGGTACGAATGCATTGGTATCTCGAGAACCGTAAGAGCTACGAGGTTGGTTAAATTAGACAAAAGTTGCCCCATTAGGAGGCTATTTTAATGGTGTTTTGTTATTTGCGAAAAAATGCATAGGTCACTAGATACAGGTGAAAATGTAAATTTGGCGATTTTCTTTTTTTACTTATAACTTTGTTATATGAAATAATACGAGATTCTGGTTTATACTTTCTTAAGGCACTTTTGTATGGAGAATTTGTAGAAGTACTCAAATTTTTTTTATATGTAACCATTTACGAGTTACTGATAGCAACTTTTATTTTTCATATGGAGGTCATATTAAGCTATAGCATTTTTAAATAGAGATTTTTTTTAGCTTTACAATGATATAAAACAATAATAATTTATTTTTATAATTAACGGAAAAATTAACAAAAATTGTTATTTATACTAAAATTAAATTGAAAAAAGTAAATCGATAGCTGCTATGGAAACAACGAACAACGAAAAAGTGCAACAATTGAATTTCTGAATTTTACTTGACAATAGTAGATTATTCCGAGTAATAAACAAACTTTGACAACGAATGTAACAACTCAACATATCATATTTTTTCCAACGAGAAAAATTCATTTTTATTACTCGTAATAATCTACTATTGTCAAGTAGAATTCAGAAATTCAATTGTTGCACTTTTTTGTTGTTTGTTGTTTCCATAGCACCCTTCGATTTACTTTTTTCAATTTAATTTTAGTATAAATAACAATTTTTATTAATTTTTCTGTTAATTATAAAAATAAATTATTATTGTTTTATATCATTGTAAAGCTAAAAAAAATCTCTATTTAAAAATGTCATAGCTTAATATGACCTCCATATGAAAAATAAAAGTTGCTATCAGTAACTCGTAAATGGTTAGATATAAAAAAAAATTGAGTACTTCTGCAAATTCACCATACAAAAGTGCCTTAAGAAAGTGCAAACCATAATCTCGTATTATTTCATATAACAAAGTTATAAGCAAAAAAAGAAAATCGCCAAATTTACATTTTCACCTGTATCTAGTGACCTATGCATTTTTTCGCAAATAACAAAACACCATTAAAATAGCCTCCTAATGGGGCAACTTTTGTCTAATTTAACCAACCTCGTAGCTCTTACGGTTCTCGAGATACCAATGCATTCGTACCTTAAATGGGACACCCTGTATATACATACATACATACATACATACATACATAATTACATATGTATGCGTACGAAGAACCAAAAATAATGTTATTGTGAAGAAAGTGTTTTATAAAGAAATACAATGAACAGTAAAAGAAATAAATAAATCTTATATCATATATATAAGGTATTTCGTAGGAAAATTTTGCAAGTAAGAACATTACTTAAATAGTAAATTTCCCTTCTGGGTATATTTTGTTCAACATAGTAGCTTTATCCAGTAGATAGACTAGGAAAAGTGCATAGACACCACGAACTTTTTCGGGCCTCCAATATTTTTAAAAAATGAATATTGAAAGTAACTAAATACAGCAACTTTTAATTTAAAATATTTAGAGATATAATTGATTAACAAAAAGATAAATAATTCAAGTTGCCGTTCTCAACAGGCTCACTGTTCACTCCTTACTAATGCAATCACAGATAGTGGTATACTCTGTTTTTAACTAGGAGAAGTAAATGTGCAATGTTTTAGGGCTGTCAATCGGTTATAGATAGTAAATCTGGCAATAATTTTTCTTTAATATGCTTTCTACAAAAACTGGATGCCTTTAAAACTGACCAATCACGTCATTGTTCAAAATTTTGTAAAAAAGTAAAAATCAATGTCTTCTCTGGAAAAAATGTTGATTGCCAAAACTGACGTTTTTTGCTAAAGTTCAATATACGTTATGTATGCATGTATTTTTTTCAGATATTTCAACAATAAAAATTATTTTGTGTTAATTTTATATTCATCTATTTTATTTATTTGTTAGTCTTATTACTTATATTCATATAGTTTTTCATTATGAAAATCTGAAATATGTCGCGACGCCAATGACCTCATATGTCATTTGTGACAGGTGTGACAATTTTCCAGAGACCACATTGATTTTTGTTTATTTTTTTTTTAATTTTGAATTGTGACGTGATTGGTCAGTTTTGAAGGTCTCCAGCTCTTGTAGAAAGCATATGCAATAAAAATTATTCTCAGATTTACTATTTATGGGATCAGTTCTATCATAGATTAAATGTTGTATACTTACATAACAACCTGTATAGATAAGACCAGTGGCGGATCTAGAAATAAAATTTAGGAGGGGGAGTCCAACAAAAATTTGAAATATAAATTTTAAAACATAAATGAAATTATATAAAATAAATAATCACGGCATATTACCCATTTCTAGGTGTGCCAATCTGCTTTGTCACAGATATCGGTAATGATGATGATATATGACCGGGTTCGATCCCGACCGACGTCACATATTTCGAATTTTAAATGGCACGAAAGTTACCCTTGTGGTGTACTCTCCATGCCAGCAAGGAGTGCCTGTGAGGTGACGTATGGTAAACGCCCGAACGGTACAAATATATTTTTAATACGTATATTTAAATATTTACCTGTACATGTATAGCGTGAAATTGAAAAGTGGGACATAGGCGTTTAACATGGGAAATCAGTTTTTCTTTGCGCAAATGTTACCTAAATATTTTAAGCAAAAATGTTTCAAATAAAAGTTATAGAGATTTAAATTCTGCATATATAGCACTTTATATAAATGTGAAAATTAATTATAAAGTTACAGTTTTGATAAGCTATTAGTCTAGGTAGCCATGGATTTATGACAAAAAATGAACAAATGCATTCTTTTTAACTCTCAATTAGAACTAAAACACTTTACCTTTTTTATATTTGAAGGAATTGTTACCCAAGTGAAGAAAAATAGTGATGAAAGGTTGGAAAATAAAACTCTCAGAGTAGTTCTTTCTTCACGTTTTATGTATTATTATTAATAGAATAAATAATCGTCGACCGGTTTCGGTTTTGTAAAAACCATCATTAGGACCGGAGAAAAACTGAAGTATAGACGGGCAATTAGATGTAGTTTGAAAAGACATTTTTCTAACAGGGTCTTCCCATAGCCATTCACCAAAACGTATGTTTCAAAAAGGGACGTGAAACGTCATGAACAAATGAAGGCAACTTGTCAGAGTTTTGTAAAAAACCGAAACCGGTCGACGATTATTTATTCTATTAATAATAATACATAAAATGTGAAGAAAGGACTACTCTGAGAGTTTTATTTTCCAACCTTTCAACTTTAACTTTTTGTGTTAATTTACTACTCTAATCCAAATTTAATATAATTGTTGGAAATAACGCATTTGTTTATTTTTTGTCATAAATCCATGGCTGCCTAGACTAATAGCTCATAAAAAATGCAACTTTATAATTAATTTTTACGTTTATATGAATATCTAGAATAATTGTATCGCATGATAATTAGGTAACGTTTGCGCAAAAAAAAAACTCATTTTCCATGCTAAACGCCTATGTCTCACTTTTCGATTTACACCCTGTACATATAAAATAAAAATATAATTTTAGTTTGTAACAGTTTTTTTTTTTATTATTACATATATAATAAATATGTCTTAAATCACGTTAGGAGCTGGGATGAACTGAAATTTGGTGCAAATCGAACGGTAATATTGTCTCCAGCCCTAGCATTCAGTGTCATCTTGACACTGAACACTGGCGAAAGATATTCGCATCAAAATAATTGTAGAGAAATCGAAATTTTTGTCATAATATTTACTGTTTTAATATGTTAAATTTTCATAATTTCATTTTAAATTTATTTGTATATCCTGAATCCGCCACTGGATAAGACATAAGTTCCAAAAAATATAGAAGTTGTAAAATTAGTAATGACATGTATAAAAAAAGAAATATTCGATTAGTAAATATAATTAATATAATATAGAGTGTATACTTTAATTATGCATTGGCCCGAATATTCAAACCCAGAATATTCAAAAATAGAATATGCTTACGTAAAATCGTAAACGTAAAAAACAGAATCGCGTATGCACGAAAGTATATCGACAGTTCATCTGAAATACACACCAATAATAACATAATGTAACCTAAAAATGCCTCCACTTGGCCACGAGGCCACGCCCACGTATTTGGTTTTTGAATAATTCGAGCGAAGCGATGTCTGGCGGTGCGCGATTCTTTTATTAAATATACGGAATTTGAGTGATTCTGTGTATGCATATTCTGGCTTTGAATATTCTGGTTTTGCGTATTCAGGCGTTGAAGACTTTCCCATCAGGATATATGTACATACACATTGTTTAAATGCCATTGATAGTTTGAAACTGATCAAGCGCACCAAAATGCATTGGTTTAAAAAAAAGTATATTGCTGTTTAATGTCATTCATAAAATCTGTTTCGTTGCAATGAATAAAAAATTTGTTTACAAGAGCTTTCATTGATTTGACGAAAATAGGCAACAAAGAAATGAAAAATTGGAAACTATTGAGAACATTGGCAACGGTTAAGAACAAAGAAAGCAAATAAATCGTTTCATGAATGATGAATCAAGTATAGTTGCATGTTGGAGGAGTAATTTGAAGCATGAAACTAGTCGTCACGATGCCAAACGTGGGATCGCAGCCATACGACTTTCAGTCCTCCATTCTTAATAATGATTCACTTGCCGGACATGTAATGATTCTTCGATTGGAGTGGGGACAGGGTTGTTCAATCACGTGATATCATTTTTCTTTTATAAACACGTCTGCTTTTAGATGTTTGTTGTTTTCGTGTTCATTGTTTTTCAGATTTTGTGCAGAGAAAATGGGTACCATTGAAGCTGATGATATTTTTGGACAAAGTGAGATAAGTTTAAAATATTCATTTACCTACTACTTTGTGCGCACAATTTTTAAAATAACATAATTTGTTTTTTAACATTTAGACTCATGAAACATAATATATTTTTGCGAAAATTTAAAAAAAAATCTAAACTGGCCAATATATTACCTTTCTTCTTTACCTATTTCTATTTTTATTTACTTCAAGCAGGAGAAATTATTTGATGATGACATTATTTCAGTAATAGGTATTGTTTTAGTTTATGACATTACAAATTTTTACGATAAATATAATTTTTCAATATTCTTTAAATTTAAATTATTTCATTAAAATAGCAGTCCCTTGGACCAAGTGTTGTGTTACAAAAACAATTTTTTTTATTGGTTGGAGTTGAAGGATCAAGTTCAAATCTTTTATATATTCGAAGAAAGGCCTTAATGATCACAGACAATTTTTAAAATAAAAATTCGTTTATTCAGGACGTTTCGAGCACAAGTGGCCCATCATCAGCTATAACAATATTTACAATTGTAATAACATCAATTGTTAATCCAAATATAAAAGAACAATAAAATTATTAAATTAAATAAAGGTAACCACTCACCTTCACATGGTAAAATAATTATGTAAACATTCTTGTAATAATAATGTCAATGTAAATGTTTAAATATCAAGTTTCAAATATATTAAAACGTGGTACTCCATTTTGTTTTTATTATGGAGTATAAATATATTTCACTTGTTGCATTTATAAACTTGCAAAAGACGCGATCATGGCAATGTTTTACTATTTTTATTAATACTACGGATTACGGGACAAAAGTTTTAATAAATTTTAAGAGGTAGGTAGGCTATGAATGCTTCTGCTTGTTTTTTAGGGTTTATCCCAGTGTCAATATCAATTTCTTGGCATTACAGTAGCAACAACTCATAATGACCTTGGACATCATTTTTTATATAATTACCCTGAATGCAGGGTTATAATAATAACAATAATTTTAATAATAATAATATATCGATTGGACATTAAAAATTTAATGTAACAATATTTTCTTATTTTATTATTGTCAGGATCTCAAACGTGTTATAGCAAATAAGTATTTATATCTACTACACTAGAGAATAGGCGTTCCATATATTTCTTTAAATATTATATTTCAAATAATACAAAATATTTTGAATAGAGATTCCAGAGTGTTATACCGAAAAGGATCCATTTCTGAATCCTCCCGTGGAAAACAAAGCAGTTCCGGATTCCCGAGGAATTGGCTGCACATATTTCGATAAAATGACTGAATATGCTGAAAAAACTGGACAGGTTAGTATTCATTTAGTTTTTTTTCTAGCATTTATGGTTATAGTTACGGATATGGAAAGAATTATTTTGTACAATTTACTGCAATACAATAAACCTACCGAAAATGATTACATGTTATTTTTACGTAGAATTAGAATGCCCTGACAGAAAGAAATGAATATTTTATTATTTTCATTGATTATAAATATCAACGAAAGCAAATATTCACGTATTTCTATAATAGCATTTTAATTATATTTTAAAACACGTATTCATTTTTTTTATTCGTGGCACTCTTGTTATAGCCATATTTTGATTAGTATAAAACTTTACATTCATTTTCCTCAAAAAATTCGTTATATAAGGGCGAGTATAAAGGTATAAAAATAGTATATCACTGAATTCAGAAAGAAATTCTCTAACGAATGAGTAAATAAAAAATATACCTATGTATAAAATAGAAAAATTAGGTTCTATATTTTGCTAACCACTGATCGAAAAATAGCTATTTTTAGTACATGTGAGCAAAGTATGTTTTTTTCTCACACGTTCGGAAATTGGCCGCACTAGAGGAAACGGTGCGCCAACTGGAAAAGTGAGAAAAAGACATGCTCACGTGTGCTAAATATGGTTTTTTTCCATAATTTTGAAATATAATTTTCGAAAAAACAAAACATTGTACTTTTTTATTAATGAAAAACTCAACAGTACATAAATTTGTAACCGAATTTAATGTAAAATTAACTACAAAAAATGATTGTTCCTTCATGTAGAATTGTAGATATTTGTAACTCCACAAAAATTATTATAGGCTTGTGTATTTTGCTCACTTGTGAAGAAAGTTATTTACGTTACTCACTTGTGATTCAACATGCTACTTTGGTCACTATTTTAAGTTGAATAATAATTAATTTTGCTAAAGATTGTGGAAAAATATTTTTTCCTTTCTTTAAATTTGTCTTGTAAAATAGAAATTGTTTGCCCATTTAACCGTCTCTGTAGTCGTCGAGATAGCAATGGTGACCCATTTAAAATGAACAGCCTGTATATAGGTCACTGAACATGATTTATAAATCATTAGACTATGGAGAATATACAAAAATTCGTAAAATGAAATATAAATCTGGGTCTGAGGATCAAGGATCAAGTACCTACCGAAGGTATCATGAATGATTCTAATTAATTCGAGTTAATAATTGAAAATTGCACATATGCGGAAAACTGACCATGTCGATTTGAGTGTGATGAAAGATGTTAAGATTTAAAATATTTGCTATAGTATGTTAGAATTACATTGTACATAAATTTTTTATTATTTTTTTTTTTTATAGATAAATGCAGAAACTGGAGAATCTATAACTCACGGAGAAATACTCCTTCGCGCTGTTCGATGTGCCCAACATCTTCAGTCCCATGGAATAACTCGGGATGATGTGGTTTCTCTTTGCACTTACAATCATATGGACAGCTGCATCCCTTTTCTGGCTTGCATGTTCATTGGAGTAAAGATTGCGTCATTGGATCCTACATTGTCACAAAGTAAGCAAAATTCGATATTTAATTAGTAGTGAGCAACCTTAAAAACACATGCTTGTATAAAGCATTTAAGTATTAATATAATCTGTTACATATATATTACATGCTTTTAGCTTCTTGTATTATATTGTCTGAAAGTTGTAAAATAACAATAATTTTACAGTTTAAAACAAAATGCTCGTACTTCAAAAACATTTTTCTTGGAAAAGTGTCAAGCGCACAATTTTCAGCAGATTTTAAGTTGTTCAAGTCACTTGTCTATTCTCGCCATATAGGATGAGTAGTTTTTTTAACATGCCATGCAAATAAGTAGCACGCAATTTGGAGTGTTCGGCAATTTTAAAATTATAAACATGGTGCAACAAAGAATTTATATTAAAATTTTGCGTTGAAAATGGAATAAAGTCCGATAACGTGTTGGATTGTTGCATATGGCTTTGAACAAGTTTGCTATGAGGGGCACAAGTGTTTCAACAAGAAGTTGAAGGTGAAGAGGGAGTTGGACGTTCTAAGCACATTAATTACAGATGAAAAGGGGAAAAAATTAAGAAAATTATTTTTGTTATTCTTCGAATCACTATTAAGATTAATTATTTTAAATGAGATTTTAAAAAGGGTAATTTAACAATTGGGAAAATTGTTTGTTTATATACTTCTTGAGCGGAAATATATTAACAATAATTGCTTTAAAGAATTTATGTATAATGATAATAACCCGTTGCGTTGGCAAAAAATTTGCTATTATCATCATGATATTTGATATTATGAATTCTAATGCCATATATTTTTAATTTTGATATTGTGTGGTTTGTAAGTTGTTGAAGTTTTGAAGTTGAAGTTACAAACTGGTGACCCCGAATTCTGAAATCGACGTAAGATGTCAGATAACGAAAAATACTTTTCTAATTCTTAATGTTTCATCTATTTAATTCTCAGGTATTGCAAGAGTCTTCAATAACTATAATGAGAACTTACAGTTTACTGTAGAAGTGGAAAAAAACGGAGTCATCCCATTTTTAGACACAGCATTGTTACACCAACAGAACGGCATTTTAAAATATATGAACCGAACATAAAATAAATATAAACTAAATTTATAATATGTAAATTTAAACTATAATTTAAAAAATACTAAGAAGAGAATTGACTTAAAAATCTAGCGGCAATTCGAGAAACGACCTTCGGAACAAGTTCCCAATAAACACAGATACGTGTATAAAACGTTTTTTATTGCACAAACACCATTAGAAAAATACGAGTCTCTAATACGTAGATTCAACTTTTAAATGTCGCGATTCTAAACGTTGCAAGATACTAATAAATAAACGTGTTATTTTAATACCTAGAACACGTACATTAAACGTGTTAAAATCTGAAAATCTTTTGGTTGTAATATAACGTTTTATATTTGTAAGTATTAAACGTTAATTTAAAGTTTAAAATGTTTTATTTAGAAACGTATAACATTAGCGTCTCTTCAACGTATTAAGAAGCCTTATTGTCTACATATCTTTTGGGTTTTTTAAATAAAATTTTTTCTTATTAAATACAAAAATGAAAACACATTTATTATTTATTTTTTAATACAATATAATTTTAATACAATACATTCTATTTTATAGTATAATTAGCAAATTAAATTATATTATATTATATAAAATAGTGCTATATATTATTTTTTTGATTGTTTGTTCCTTGTACTGTAATGTTTCAACCACTCCTTCACGGCCCAGGTTATCTGCATGTCATTTCTCTCATTAGCCGGGACATTTAATTTGGCCGCTTCTAAAAATACATATTATATAAATTTAACAAAAATGAGTAAAATTAGCTGTTTGGGCTGTCAGAAAATGACGTTTAAGGTTATTTGGCTTCCAGATATTTAGATGTCATTTATTACACTTATTTTAAATCAATATCAAATATGGCAGTTGTTAAATATGATTTATTTATGTTACTATAGTGCATTATAATATTTACAAAGTAAATAACCTCTAAAAAGTTAACATCTCAACTGACCATATACACACAAATACTAATTTTACAATTACATAAATAGTTTACTTTTATCGAAAAGTTACTACACTTACCAGGACCTCTAATTTAAAACTTATTACGAACTAAACTGACTTTTACCACGTGCTTCTGTTTACAACACTTAGGCAGTGCGTACTTTTCTTTGCTATACGCCAAAGTTGGTGTACTGCACGTATACAGCGTCAAAACATCAAATTTTTATGTAGTTTAACTCAGATGAAACATTTTTGCATGCTGAATACTTTTGAAAATATTGTACTTACCATAAACACAAACACAAATAAAAACCAGGGCTAATTCTTTAGGTCAAAACACAAACACAACTAAAAACCAGGGATAATTCTGTGATCAACTATATGCAGAACTGTTTGATATGATGAAATCTTTAGCAACACTGCGACCCTTACCACAGCGCTGTATCACATGATCATCCCGAAACCAATCAGGTTGTTTCGCGCTATACAAAATTATTTAGCTACATGCATAGCATCAACGTTTAAAAAACGTTACTTTCCTTCTTTGTTGCAACGAATTCAAAACAAAACGCTACAACTACCATTCATTTAAAAAATTGTGTACAACACAAATTATTTTTACTGATACGATTCTCACCGGCTGTAAATAATAAAAGCAAAATAATATTTTCTGTATTCTATAATACTGAAGTTAAACATTTCTTTAATTGGCATTCAAACAATATTATCTATTAATACATTTTGTTTTATATCTAAGGACGCGTTTGGTATTAGATATCATGCCTGGCATATTATACATGTTCAACATAAAACTGTTATTAAAACGATATGAATATATTTTTGACGTAAAATAAACACGTTACAAGCACGGCTTTAATTATACCTTATTTCAAAATACGTTAAACTACACGTTACAGTAACATTATTTGTAATGTTGTTTATATAAGATACAAATAAAGTTATTTTAACGTTATAATATAATATACTTATATTTTGATACGAAGATTACGTATTTATAACGTTAATATGAACATATTTCTAACGTAAAATTAAAACGTTAGAAAAACGGCTTTAATTATACCTTATTTCAAAATTTCGTTGAACTAAACGTTACAATAACATTATTTGTAATGGTGCAAATATAACATAAAAATAACGTTATTTTAACGTTAGAATATAATATACTTATATTTTGATATGAAAAGAACGTTTTTATAACGTTAATATCAAATGGTGTTTATATGACACCAAATATAAACCGTTGATTTTTTAACGTAAAACGTTTTATCAACCAATGACACGTTTATTATACGTTTAAAAAACGTATGTGTGTTTACTGGGTTATAACTTAATTTTAGTTAAAGGGTGCCATTGTTAAGTCAAGGTTTTATAAAAGTATATCTTAATTTATTGACGACTACATGAGTTTTTTAATGTATTTATTTATTTATATTTTTAAATTTTGACGACCATTGTATGTATTATATGTTATTTATTATTGTCTTATGTATTTATCCATGTTTTACAATTTCAAAATTTTCACGTAAGTTACACATGTTTGTATTTTTTAAAAATATTTTTTTCAAAAACTGTAATATTATTGTAGCTCCTGAAGAAGACACATGAGGTGTCGAAACCGGTAGAGGCGGAAAATATATGTAATATTTGACTGAAATCCAGTAATTTTCTTCCCTTGTTATATTTCGTTATACAATTTAATTGTCTCAGCGTTTGTTTTACAACTGTAACGGCTCCAGTCGTTACATATTCATTCAACTTTATTATTATGAAAAAATCAAAAATGTTTTTTATTTAAATAAAGAAATTTCATTATTGATATATTTTTTTGCAAATACTATCTACCTGCTTGACTGTTAACTTTAAAAATATTTTTTTCAAATATTGTTGTCTTACTGTTATCTTTTTCGGTCAAATTGATAAGTCGACTTTTACAATATTATTTTACAAAATTATTGATACAATGAATTATACGAATAAAGTTTTCTTCCCATGCTATATTTAATTACACTCGAAATATCTGTAAATAAATAATAATGACGAGCAGATAAGAATCGTGTTTAATAGTATTATAGTTTACAATAATTAGGTAGATCTATACACGTGTTCTATAATTGATACATCATAAAAAATGTTCTGTCGTGCGTCTGACAATTATGAAATTATAGATAATTTTGAAATCTGATTGAAGCTTCATATTCTTTTTCAAGGTTGACTTACGTATTTGTTATTATATTATAAATTTACCAGTTTCAGTAAATTTGAACACTATAATAATAAAATTGTTAAATGTATGTCCAAAACTAGAAATTAGAACTTTAAAAAAATCTATAAATACGTATATTATATTGAAGCATAATTTTTCTGTTTATTTTAGTATGACTTCTTATTTATTCAGTATGTCCATTATTCTTTAAATAATGTTATCTAAACATGATGTTTATTCTCATAGACGCCGACTTTTAAAAATGCTCTGGGAGGCTGGATTCATGAGCAATGGGGTCTTCCACCATAACAAAAAAAAAGAATAAAATGTACACTTTATACGTAAAGTAATACTCAATAAATAACGATTAATATAAAAAAAAAAACATTTTTTGTGTAATTACTTTGGGAGATATTTGAGATTTGTTGTCAGTGTCACTGTTATTCAGCCTACTATATAGTACTAGTGCGATGGTGTCGCTGTGACGTCATATTGACTTTAAAAATCAAATAATTAAGATTTTTTAATACTACCACTTGCTTGAAAATTAAACGAACTTTTATTTAAAATAATAAAAAATAAGAGTGGAGGATCCCAAGTAGTAATAGTTTTAGGGTTAAATTTTGTACGCGAAACGTATTAATAAATCTATGTTATATTAAGTAGTTATTTTACAGTTACATCAGTATAAAAACATAAATCTCTATAACTAAAAAAAATAACAAATTAAGAGTTGTTTTTTATGCATGCCACCATTGCTTAAATTTAAATTACAAAGTTTTCCTTAAAGGACAACAAGAAATTAACAATAGTAGCAAGCATCCTTTCAATTATTTATTTATTTATTTATCTACTGTAGCCTTAGAAATAAATTCTTTGGCGAGGTATTCTAAATTTAATTTTTCGACTAATTCCTTATTTACATTTTAAAATTCTTGGAATATAGGTAAGTGTATAGTCGCCGGAAAGATCTTTCAGTGGAACAAGACGAAACTGGAATGGTTAAAACAATTTTAATAAGTTTTTCAAGTTCGGGCAATAAATTTACTACAGTGTTATTATTTTTCAAAAAAATCCACTACGTCACACGGTAAATAAAAACTTTGTTATGATTACCAAAAATGAGTTCCAACAGCAAATTTTTTTTGTCAATATAGGACCAGCAAATATATTTGTTACAGTTACCTAGGTAAATTTGCTGGTAAAAAAGTGTTGTGGCAACAAATACAATTTTGTTATATATAACAAAAGATATTTGTTATGCGAACAAATAAAATAAGTTACCATTAAGAAATGTAAATTTGTTATACGAACAAATAAATTAAGTTACCATTAAGAAATATAAATTTGTTATGCGAAGAAATAAAATAAGTTACCATTAATAACTATGAATTTGTTTTCGAAACTAATAAATTTTTGATAGATATACAAATGCATTGATGAGGTAGTAAGGTAAAAATTAAATACATGCGTATTATAATAATTTTATTTATTTATAATTATAATCTATATACATGTAACAAATATTATATAAACAAAATAACGTATGAAACAATAGTCACTTAAATTATAATAATTCAAATTTCTTAATAAGACACTCTAATGGGGGATTACACCATTTTTTTTTTATAATTTCATCTGAAAATATTAGGAAAACTAAGGCTATTGATGAAAATCCGGTGAAAAAATTCCTATTAATAAGCGAGTTATGGTCTCCCGAATTTTGAAAAGATTGACGTGACGTCACATATATATGTTTTTTTATCAAACTGTTTTCATCATGGACCTAAATGTTCTTGAAGTATATGCTATTTTAAGTTATATTTACATAAAAATAAATTAATATTATAACACTGTACAAGTCTACATACTTTATAATTACAGGTGTATTTAAATTATTAAATTTAATGCAAGAAATTTGTGTTAAAATAAAAACTGTTTGAAACTGTAGTACAGGAATGTTAGCCCCTCCTTTCGAATTTGAATTTCTTAACTTCCATTGGTAGTAATCCCACCTCCTAACACGCTATTTGTAATGCATGTATAGGCGGTTTCTCGGCCGCCAATCAAAATATTTTCATATTAGTGTCGAAGCGCTATAACAAAAAACCCTTTATTTCCGAAAAATCTCAATTATACCATTTCATTTTTTTATTAATATTCGTTATTCAGCATATACATTCGTAATTTTTTACTATTTTCCTTTAATTCGATTGAGCCGTAATCCCCCATTGCCATTGTTTTAAAATATCTTTTACAAAATCATCCATTTTTATTGACGGGCACAAGAAACAAGCACTTTTAAAACACAATTTTCGACAGGCTAAACTTAACTGCGCAAGCAAATGAGACACGACATAGTGTAGTATTGTATAACACGAACAGTGAATTATGCTGTATACCAGGGAATACCCTGTCTACAGAAAAGTTTTAGTTACTTGTACAAAGTATATGGCGGGAAGAAGAATTGGTAATCTTTACAAAATATAATGCTACAGGATACTAAAAAATAAGATTTGTCCCAGTAACAGATTAAATATCTTTAATTGTTGCAAAATGATTTTGTAATCTGAACAAAGTAACAAAATGACTGCTTAGTACTACTAATAATAATTGCTACCATGAATAATATTTTACAGCAAATAATACTTTTTATACACAACAAAAATTGTTTAGTTTTGGAAACTTAAAATACAAAGTTCTTCGTATACACGGCAAAAAAATATTGTTGAAATAACAAAAAAAATACAGCTAACTGAATTTTGTCCGGAATATCAATGTAATTTTTTACCGTGCAGTAACACACTATTCATTTTCTGATTTTTATTCCGAGCGATATGAATAAACACATCTCTGTGCAAATTTATAAAATTCAGTAAGATATTGAACATTACTCTAATTATGGGTTAAAAATTTTTCTATTTCGCTCAAGTGGTTACCAATTTCACTATCAAATCGATCAGATAGACCAGCTACTGTATAATCGATCACCTCGTAAAACATAGGTTTATACATAGCCTCAGGAGACGAAAATATATGTATGTTGTTCACTACCAACACAGTTATCCGTTTTCGCAATTTATGTATGGCCGAAAGTGCCTCTTGAAAATGAAGGTTAGAGTATTATAGAGTAGAATTCAGAACTTCTAGCTTTTTTAATATGTGAATTAACAATTTTAGCATAAATACTGTTTTAAAATAAATACTGTTTTAAAAGTTAACATTGTCTTTAAAAATCTATGTGCTATTTGTGCTTGCGTTTGTTTTATCACATGAGTTATTCATAAAAAATCTAGCAGTGATTCATAATTTGCTTCCAGCGATGGAAGCGAAGATATTCCCGTGCACCAGCGGGTTGGACAAAAGGGTCTCAATGAAACGTCATCATTTCCATCTTCAATTTGTCGTGATTTAAAAATGGAAAGTCTTTGAGTGGCATTCTAACAAAATTTATAATGTCCTTAAATAAATTTAAAATATCTCTTATACGTTTACTGTTTTCATAGCATCTTGAACAGCCAAATTCAGTGAATGAGCGAAGCAATGCACGTGAACAGCTCTCTGTTCAACTTTTTTTTTATACGTGCTTGTAGTACATGAAATGCTCCACTAACATAAGGTACTCTATCAGTACACAACCCACGATATTTATTGGTGTTTAACTGAAATCTTAGTAAAACATCTTTCACTATACGAAATAAGACATCACATGTAGAATTAGTTACATAAAATCCAAAAAACATTTCATGGATTTCTAAATTTATCGTCAACAAATCTAAAACAAATTGACACTTGTTCTTAAGTGGCTATGTCTCTTGTTTCATCTAATTATCTAATAGAATATTTTTTAACATAACTCTTTGAGAGTTCATTCCATGTAAAAAATTTAAGAACCCTTCTATGTACAAAAAAATTATTAGTTTTAATTTTTCATCCTTGTAAAATTTTGATACTGGCCATTGCTCTGGCGGACATAGCCAAAAACAAAAAAAAAAAAACTTTTTTTTTGTACCTTTGATCCAATATGGAGGCTTTCGCCGAGCCTCCCCACCCCAAGATCAAAAACTTGAATTTGTCATCCACGTCCCCACCTAAACAATAAGTTAAAATCCTTTCTACCCCACCTTTTGTAGGATAAAAATCTTTATTGACTGGACTAATATAATAAATGAGATGAAAGTAAATGTTCCTCTGTATTCTGCTAATTTGGTACTGATTGCAGTTAAAAAAATAGACAAACTGCCTCTTCATAAGCTTTTTAAACTTGCGTCGAATTGTCAAATTTAGTTGTTCCAGAATCTGTTAATTTTCCAATTTTTGATGAAGATGGAAGTTCAATTTTCTGCCTCTTTTAATAAATAAACGAAAGATGTTAAGTTGTATTCTAAATAAAAAGGCTTTAATTAATAAAAATTATAACAAGTGAGTGTGATATTTTATATTTACCTATTGTATTCTTGTAAATTCGTACGCTTTTTTTTTTTGTCTGGTAGATAAATTCAGTTTAGATTTATTTTCTTTCCGATTGCCCATTATTATAAAATATTTTTTTAAAGCATACAGAATAGACTAGCAAGTGAATATCTTTCACAGCACTGTACTAGGCGTAGATTATGGTTGATATTAATAAATTCCACTTGTGGCGCTACACGGTAAATAAAAACTTTGTTGTGATTACCAAAAATGAGTTCCAGCAGCAATTTTTTATTTGTCAATATAGGACCAGCAAATATATTTGTTACAGTTACCTAGGTAAATTTGCTGGTAAAAAAGTGTTGTGGCAACAAATACAATTTTGTTATATATAACAAAAGATATTTGTTATGCGAACAAATAAAATAAGTTACCATTAAGAAATGTAAATTTGTTATACGAACAAATAAATTAAGTTACCATTAAGAAATATAAATTTGTTATGCGAAGAAATAAAATAAGTTACCATTAATAACTATGAATTTGTTTTGGAAACTAATAAATTTTTGATAGATATACAAATGCATTAATGAGGTAGTAAGGTACAAATTAAATACATGCGTATTATAATAATTTTATTTATTTATAATTATAATCTATATACATGTAACAAATATTATATAAACAAAATAACGTATGAAACAATAGTCACTTAAATTATAATAGATTTATCAATAATCGATACATACCTTCAAATTTCTTAATAAGACACTCTAATTGCCATTGTTTTAAAATATCTTTTACAAAATCATCCATTTTTATTGACGGGCACAAGAAACAAGCACTTTTAAAACACAATTTTCGACAGGCTAAACTTAACTGCGCAAGCAAATGAGACACGACGTAGTGTAGTATTGTATAACACGAACAGTGAATTATGCTGTATACCAGGGAATACCCTGTCTACAGAAAAGTTTTAGTTACTTGTACAAAGTATATGGCGGGAAGAAGAATTGGTAATCTTTACAAAATATAATGTCACAGGATACTAAAAAATAAGATTTGTCCCAGTAACAGATTAAATATCTTTAATTGTTGCAAAATGATTTTGTAATCTGAACAAAGTAACAAAATGACTGCTTAGTACTACTAATAATAATTGCTACCATGAATAATATTTTACAGCAAATAATACTTTTTATACACAACAAAAATTGTTTAGTTTTGGAAACTTAAAATACAAAGTTCTTCGTATACACGGCAAAAAAAATATTGTTGAAATAACAAAAAAAATACAGCTAACTAAATTTTGTCCGGAATATCAATGTATTTTTTTACCGTGTAGAGCAGTAGCAACTTTATCACAGAAAAAGGGTTTCATTTAACTAATGAAACAGACACTAATTTAAAAAAATATGCATTTTTTGCTCGAAAGACAAAAGTCTGTACTAGGTTTGGATAGTAACACTTTTCTTATTTTCATTAGTTTTTATAATATATGGTAGTCAACTTATACTAAATTCAAAGCCTTGTAAATTCAATAAAAAAAATAAAAATTTAAAAAATTGGCGCTATATGTATACTCTTGAAGAAATCCTTCATCTTTTTAATAAAAAAAAGTTAGTCAATTCGGACCAAAGTTAATGTAAATTTTGTTACCCTGACAAGAACATATTTTTTGCTTTATTTAGCACGGGTAATGCGTAAAATTCAGAACTTCTTATATTCGCCGATATGTCCCTTAATATTTCATGTGACATCATAATTAAAATTTCATTTATTATATCATGTGATACCCATTTATATCTACTTTTATGGAACTAAGTGTTTAGGTTCTAGTATATCATTAGCGCGCAATTGTAATAAACGTATAATATTATAATCTCCAACTTCATGACCACGGATAGCCATTCCATTTGTTTCTAAATATTTTAATGAAGATATTATTGCTACAAGAGCAATTCTGGTGTCCTTCATTTATTTATGTTTTGCAGAAGATAAAACAGAAAACACGGTTGTCCTTTGGTCTAAATTGAATGTTGTTTGACTCAAAATTTTATGCACGTTAGATTTTTCATGCGCATTAAACCTCTCTATTGCTTTTTACCTTCCGTCACCTTTAGGTAAGGAAGGTATTGTCTTTGGTCAAAAAATTCGGTGATGAGTTTTTAATGAATAAGCACGTTTTAGGGTCCCTACAATACGAATTTACTATTTTTAAGATGATGTCTGTATGTGTGTGTGTGTGTGTGTGTGTGTGTGTGTGTGTGTGTGTGTGTGTGTGTGTGTGTGTGTCCGTGTGTGTGTGTCCGTGTGTGACAAATTTTTCTCCGACGATAACTCCAATACTACAATTCTAAAAATTATAATTCTTTCGTATTCCTCTTCTGTACATCCATATGAAGAGTTGATTAGATTTTGGTTATAATTGATCCACCGGAAGTACCCTTATTTGAAGATTTTAAAAGTTTTTCTTAAAAAAACGCAGTTAAATATTATTTTTTGACATTTTATTATTATATATATTAAAGAAAATACTCTTCTCTATACAGTTTGATTATACATTTTCCTTCATATTCAATAGATGTAAATTTAAAGCATTATAAAGAAATTAATTTTCAAAAATTAGTCAGCTTTGCTCTTTATCATGGAAACAGCTGACATAATTATTCAAAAAAATTTAATTGACAGATGTCAGTTGCAAGTGCAAAACGTGCAAAACCAAATAGGATCTAAAATTGGTATGTCATAGTGTTGCTCGCAAGTGACACACAGAGAAAGGCCAAAGAGAAGATGGAAGGACATTACTTAGTGTAGTTTATGTTATAATTTTATTGGATTTATAGAACCTTTTCAAATGAACTTTTGGTATGGAATTTGTAAAAAATAGTATGTGTTTTTACATGATATTATATAGAATCTGTTCCAAGGACCTTTTGGTATGGGATTTGTACAAAATACATGGAATTGACGGAAGGTCTTGTGCTGGCCACAACAGATTTTTTCTAGTTAGTGAAGTCACTCACAATAAAGGCTTTACGTGAGTCTTCATTTCTAGAAAATTTTCGAGGGATGTATATTATTGAGTAGTGGTAATACACTTTATCTTCAATCGTAATATATTCCAACCATTGATATGATGGGGTCGCGTAACCGTGTGCGTATAGTGTCCGGTTGCCAATCTGGTGACCCGGGTTCGATCCCGGCCAGGGCAGGCTTTTAATCGCACAAAAGTGATCCCTGTAGTGCACTCTCCACACCAGCTATGAGTGCCCGTAAGGTGACGACTGGTAAGCGCCCACACGGTAAAATATAGCGTCATCATTACCGAAGTCTACATGTGTTGTAGATAATGACAAACCCAATAATGATGTAGAGCTGTTGCTCTAATTAGTAAGCTATTGAGAACAGCAAATAGTGGTAATTGGCATTTTGATATAATTTGTAGTTATATTTAAACTGTCAGAAAATAGTATATTGTACAACAGAGTGGATAATGATGCTTATATCCCTTGAGGATGAAGTTTGGGCTTTGGGCATTCCACTCGAATTGTACAGTACTACGACCAAGACAAAAAAAAAAAAACAATAACGGATATTTAGATATTTTTTCAATTAAATAATACTTTAAGATATAGTACATATTTAAAACAAATAAATGTAAAAACATTATATGTACCAGCGAATAGGTTTAATTACTTCTTTTTTATTTAAAACTTGTTGTTATTATCCACCCTAGAGTGAATATAACTTTCAGATCCACACTGTTCAGCTTCAGTTGTTTTTCATATTCACAGTAGAGTAGATATCATATTATATCCACACTATTCAGCGTGCGAATATATAATCATATATAGTAGAGAGTAAGAAAAATATTATTTAAATGACATGTCCTAGGTGACTCAACGTATCTGATGAAATTGGTTTCTCCAAAATATGTGTTTGCTGTTCCTGAAAGTATACAGATGATTGAGAATTCTATAATTGATGCTGATTTGGACTCGGAAATAGTGGTATTCGGAGCAACAGACGATCACATCCCCTTTGCAACGTTTGCTGAAGAAACTGGCATCGAGAACGAGTTCAAGCCTATACCGGTAGATGACATATTTGAAACTGCTCTTATTTTCTTTTCCAGTGGAACCACTGGCTTGCCAAAAGGCATTTGTACCACTCATTATGGTATATTATACCAAAACAAACTTCTGGGGTAAGTTTATTAAAATTTATACGATTATTCCTCACTTTAATTAAGTAAATGGGATATGCGAATATTTTTGTATCCAACTAATTATAGAATTAAAAATAATATACCAGTGCTTTCAATTTTTTTAAATACCTATTATTTAGATTTTTCGCTAAGAGAGGCATTGGATTTATTCTAAAAATCGCATATCCAGATCTTAGTGAATAAGCTCGTTTTAAGAACCCTAGAATCAGATTATAACATTTTTACGATGATGTCCGTGGGTGTGTGTGTGGATGTTGGAACCACGGTTTCTCAAATACTATAACACTTAAAACATGTTTAACTACGGTTATCTCAATGTGATATTAATAGGGAGCTGGTTAGATTTTGGTAACAATTGGAAAATCGGAAGTTCAAGTTTCTAAATTCTAAATTCTAAATATTTTTTGAAAAGTTATGTTATTACAAATATTAATGATATAAAAATCTCTATCCGATACATTGTTTTTATATGTTCTTTGGATTTAGAGATAGCGAAATATAAATATATAAAATATTATGTTGTAATAAATTTCGCAACCCAAACAATTACATGAAAACCAGTTGAAAAATTGAAAAATCCAAAGACATTACTGAAGAATTTATTCTGGGACGTACATTTAATATTTATTAATTAAATATTTAATACTCGTATTATAGATACATACATTACATATACGCATATACCTGTCAGAATTACTGCCAATCTCATCAATGAATTGGAAGAATATCGAACATTTAGAAGAGCAAGAGGAAACTTGTTCATAGAATGAATTAAAAAATACAAATATATAAAGAAGACATAATTTAAGGAATACGTAGTTATATTTGTCTTTTGTCTTATAGAATGTGAGAAACCGTCCTTCGAACATGCAGACACACACACACACACACACACACACACACACACACACACACGTACCCACATAACACATCCACACACATACACACACACGCACCCACACACATACACACGAAGATATCATTGTAAAAATCGGATTCTAGGGACCCTAAAACTTACTTATTCACTAAAATATGGATATGCGAGTTTTAGCACGAATCCAATACCTCTCTTGGCGAGAAATAAAAAAAATATTTTTATATTTTTAGCTTGATGCAAGATTCATCTGTAACCTTGTACTACACATCACTTTATTGGATTTCCGGAGTTATTTTATTAACAATTACAATCCTTTTTGGCGGTGCACGTGTTTTTGCTAAAAAATTCGATGAATTTTCTGCTATGAGATATGTTGAAAAATACAAGGTATTTTTCTTCATCCATAATGAATAATATCATTCCATTCATATCATGTTTGGGTGTATTAGTTAAAACCTTGACGACGACTTAACACGTAATTCAGGGTTATAAACAAAAATTAGTGATGCCACTATACTGATTAAACCGAAAATGTACTGACAGGCAGTCAATACATTTGGCTTCAATATTCTAAATAATTTATCATACAAACAAGTCAAGGGACAAATCATATTAAACCATTTAAAATAATGAAGCCAAATGTATTAAATATGCCTGTCAGTACATTTTCGGTTTAATCAGTATAGTGGCATGACTGATTTTGTTTATAACCTTGAAGTACCTCCATATCAAATCGTTAGCACGGTTCTAGCTAACACCGGTGTTAGAACCGTTTAGAACCGTGATCGTGGTACGACCCTATGTGTACAAAGCGCAGAACCCAATCCAGAGGTACCAACACGGGCCATTTTCTGCTTCAAACCCCATTAAAACGATAGCCTATCGCTGAATTACCCAAAACTAAACCCAATTTGGTACTTCGCAAATATTTGCTAGACACACTCATTAAGTCATACTGGGAAAAAATTCAACTAAAATATTTAACTACTTTACAAACCCGACAGAAATCGTCAGCTAACACAGTAAAAAATCGGGCAGGTAGTCATAATTAAAGAAAATCGTTTACTACATTTAGAATGGCCATTGGGAATTATTACTAAATTTCATTTTTGGAACGACAAAATAGCTTGCGTCGCGTTGGTCAAGACAGAAAAAGTGTAATTAAACGCCCAATTAACAAATTGTGTTCATTACCAACTCAATAGATAGATTACTAGTCGTCGAATTTAATTATTGTTAATTTATTAATTTCTAAATGCCACATTGACACAATTGTCACTTTGACATAATGTCAGTGATTTTATGTCAGAATGTCTTATATCACTTGTTAACTGACACTCGATAGATTGTCCAGTTGATCATTTGTTTCTTTTCGTTTGTTCTTGTTTGTTGCAGTGTACCTTTTTTTGCCAAATCAAGTTAACACATTTTGTAATGGCGCATGACCGCCCCGGCAATATGTTATGTTTTGTTATGAGATGTTAACGGACAAAGATCAGAGTTGCTGAGGGCAATAAAAATTGTTATTGTTTCAACTCTGTATTATAATGTTGTAATCATAGTCATCTGTACAAAAAATAACACGATGCAACAATCAGAAACCTTAGCGATTTAAAACTATTAAAACACATACCGTGAGTATTTTTTAAAGTGAAACTTTGGGTTGTCTATAGTTACGACTTGACATTTGATTGACACCAATGTATTTACCTGTCCCATTTAAAATGAAACATAAACAACGAATTTGACATTTGACAAGAAGTCAATAGAGGTTAATTTTGTTTAAATAATTATACCTGCTTTCTAAATTAAATTTAATTGTCGGAGAAATATTCTGTGCACTTTGTGTCTAAGTGATTTTCTGACTCGGTTAAATTTCTTACAATATTTAAATATAATACTTCTGCCAAATTCATTCCCCATGTTTCATTTTAAATTAGACAGGCAAATATATTGCTGTCAATCAAATGTCAAGGCCTAACCTATAGGAAAATTCAACGGTTATCTGTCATATTGACAAGAAGTCATTAGAGGTTAATTTTGTTAAAATAATTATACCGGTTTTCTAAAAATTAAATTTAGATGTAGAAAAAAATATTGTGTGCACCTTGTGCCCGAAATATGTTTAGTGCTCTCGAGTGGTTTTCTGACTCGGCTAAATTTCTTATAATATTTAAATATAATACTTCTGTCAGATTCGTTCCCTATATTTCATTTTAAATGTGACAGGCAAATACATTGCTGTCAATCAAATGTCGAGTCGTAACCATGGATACGATAAACCCAATGTTTCACGATAAAAAATACTCACGGTATATAAACAAGTCGGTAGTGAATCACAAAGGTGTTCAGACGTATTTTCATTTTCGTTAACAAAATTCTCAAAATTATTCTCAATTTTGCATCGAAACCATTTGAAAAAAATAAAATTTATTTACTTGAATTTATATCGTCACTTTTTCTTGTATAGTGGGGAATTTTCATCTTTCAGAGATAGTGAAAGTGTAGTAGCAGTTGTGATTTAATTGTGTTTGTGTGTCAACAAAACAACCCAATTACCCTAAAACCTACAACTGATTCTTCGAGCCAGAGTACCCACTACAGTCGTGCATGGTTTAGCGTAATGCATCAATTCTCCGCCATTTTAAGGCGTGAAGACTACAAGAGCATCTGTTCGACTGCCGCTTCAAGAAACAATTAGCTTCATCTGCGAATCCTGCTGCAAGTAAAGTAGTTGGATCTGCGCATCAAATTTGCCCTGACGAGTTCCTGCCTTCCCATGAATATTCCCTGTCTCCCATTTGGCCAATGTCAGTACTCTTTTCTTTGTGCGTTTGTTACCTCATAACAATTTGCGAGCATTCTAAAATATATACACAGTCCATTAGCATTCTCCGTCACAGTAATGTTGAATAATTTATATTATGTTTAAAAGAATATTGGCAAAGTTTCGTCTTCTGAAGAATGACAGCTGTTTACACCAACCGTGAATTGTCATTCATCAGCTGACATATCATATTTGATTACACAACATTTTGCAGATGTGTATAAAATATGTATAAACGTATTAACTATAGCTAATAATGTTTATAAAAATAGATGTTTCAACTTAACTCAATTTATAACAATTGGAAAATATACATGACAGATGTCAACATTCAGCATTCGATATTCAAAATGACGGCAGTAGAAGGACATTTTAGTTCCATAAGAGCGGAGTTTCGTTAACTAACTTCGCCAATAAAACCAAAATCAAAGCAAGCAATTTTTATAGTACCTTATTAAAATACCCAACACCTACTCATGATACATAAAATAGTGGTTATGATGTTTATGTACTGTCCTCAATTGTATGAAATATTACAATAAAATAAAAGTTTTCACTTCAGACGTACGGTCTTACGCACTCACAATTTTATATCCCGCTACTCTAGGTAAGGGAGGTATAGGGATCGTGCTAAAAATCGCATATGGAGATTTTAGTGAATAAGCACGTTTGGTGTGTGTGTGTGTGTGTGTGTGTTGATCCTGTGGACACGATTACCCAAAAACTGTCAGAAAAATTTGAAATTTTGTATACCCATTCTATACTAATGTGGGAAGAGCTTATTAGATTTTATTGTATATCGGATAACCGGAAGTATAATTTATATAAAAGCTTTTGACAGTTTTTTTTTTGTAAAAAATTCATTGAAAATATTTTTTTTAGCAACTTTTACTAATAAAAATTGGATAACTTTGTTCTTTAATATTGTTTTGTAACTATAGGGAACTCCAGATAAGCGCTACACCACCTGGCGGACATTTTGAGAACTATCCAGTCCGGGACTATTTGTGAAGATTACAGTAAGTACATATATGAATTTTATCTTAATATGCACGTTTTACTGTCTTATTAATGCAAATTGTTTGTGTTTTAGTAAGAGTGATGACATAGTATTAGGGATAATTAGTTAGCATAAGTGAGACATTGTATAAAGAGTACATAATTATATATAATATAATATTTTTCCTTTCAAATTTCTAGGTACAGGAAGCTATTCGTTTTTCATTGATATATTTTATAAATTCCCTTGATGAGTTTGTCAAGGAAAAGAAGTTTATGCTGGTCGCATTTTTAAGTGTTTTGACTGAAACAATAGGAAAGTTTAAAAATTGTTCCATCTGTTCTTGAGACAAATGCGTTACAATCACCACCACGCAAAACTGAAAGAGTATTTTCAATTGAAAATTCAAAAGCACAATTTAAAAACAGTTAAAAGTGGTTAATAGTGGTCGTTGCGTTGGTTTCCCAAACACTTAGTATTGTTAGTTGCCTTTTTTACGATGATCTGTACATTTTATTTGGAATTTGAACATCAATTTATCCAACGCAATTCTAAAACATAATACAAAAACAGAAGCACCAAAATAGTTAAATTAGGACCATATCATAATAACCAAATAAGAACATTAATTGAAATAGCTTGATCACGATTAATACATTTTACTTCTGGTTCAATGAATTAATGTGGTGGATATACATATGTTTTCAGCGGCCACTATTATCCGCTTTATCCCTACAAAACATTTTTTAACCTGGCTTTTGTATTTTCAATTAAAAAATAATGGAATCAGCATTACAAACCTCCTCTCCTTGATAAATACATCGCGAACTCTTATATACATAAATGTAATTTACAAAATATTTCATTGGAAAACGAATAGCTTCTTTAACCTAGAAATTTGAAAGTAACAATATAACGATATTTACTGTTTATTCAATATTTCACTTATACTAACTAATTACTCGTAATACTATGTCGTTTCTGTTACTGAAAAATAAATTATTTGTGTAAATAAGGCAGAGGAAAATGTGTATTCAGATAAAAGTTCAGTACATACTTCCCGTAATCCCATACTGTCCCGTACTGGATAGTTCACAGAATGTACGCTGATGGCGCAGCGATCTTAAATTGTTTTACCTATAATAACAAAAAATCTGTTGTGGCCAACACTATACCTCCTACCAGTACTTCAGATGATGCAGCAACTGACGAAATTGTACATTAAAGTAAAATATGCTTTTATTGTGAAATTAATCCGAGTATTATTATTTTAATTCTTTTTTAACTTTTATTAATTAAAATATATACTTACATATTTATTCATGCTGGAAACTATATTATGTTCCTTTGCATTCGTATAATATAACTACAACTGTTGTTTTATTTACTATTACAATTTTCTTTTTACCATTAATAATTTGAAATGATAGTGACATTTATCTGTCAGTTACATACATTTGAAATCTGAACTGTGTAACTAAAGGAATTGTATTTATCTTTAAAACACAGGCTCCGGAATTTATAAAATAGATTATTTTATATCTTTATCTATAAAATATATAGAAAAAGTATGAATGCATACCTATAGAAAATATAATAATATTTAATTCTTATAATAACATAAATCGTGAAAAAATACATTTAAAGGTATTTTTAGAAGATAAACTATTTTGAGCTTGTCGTAAAGTGCCATTTCCGGTTACGTAATTCAAACCAAAATCTTCTTTCCATATTAGTATAAAAAGAAATACAAGGTTGGTTGAATTTTCTGAATGATAGTATTTGGGAACGTTGACAAAATCCATACAAACACATACATATATACAGATATAATCGTGAAAATGTTAATATCAGATTTTAGGGACCTTAAAACGTGGTCATTTAGCAAAATCTCGTCCTGCGATGTTTAGTACGATTCCTATACCTCCCTTACGAAAGATAGCAGGAGGTAAACGTAAAAAGAATATAATGGCTGTGGTCGGTTTAAGTTTGTATAACATAAACTGAAAGTGGTACTTAATTTCGAGCTTTTAACAGATTTTCGAGGTAAAACATAATAAAATATAATCCAAAATTTCGTATTCCAGACTTTTCTATTTATTGGAACAACAAATTAGATTTTGTTTACAAACGATCAACCGGGAGTGATACTTTACTTAAAGCGCATTGCTATTTTAAACATGGAATTGGTGGGAGGTTATGTGCTGGCCACATCAGATTTTTGTATTATTTTTTTTTGCATATTATCTAAAGCAGTGAAGATACTGTGTACGTGCGATGTACATCCAGATATGTTTGGCATTGATGCTCCCGTCAACCGCTAGACGCTACTTGTTGGTATATGAATACATTTATGATAAGGAATTATTTCTCAGTCAGTATATGTTCGAATGATCGTCGTTCACTTTCACGGTTTACAAATTCGAAGATATTCCCAATAATGTCCCGACTTTGTTTGATATTACGGGTTCACTCAACGTGGATTTAAACATTATACTTCTGCCTCAGAATGTACTTTCCCGATGTTAACTATACGGCTGACGAGTCGCTGGTCGGACTGTATATGTCTAAAATTCAGGGGTGGTAGCCGAAATCGGATGCGAAACCGTTAACCGAATAAAACCGAAAATAAAATGAGAACCGAAATCTGTACCGAAATTCGAAACATACAAAACCGGAACCGAAAGCAAAACACTTTTTTATTTATCGGTTTAGCATTATATAAAGGTTTCTTGTTAGTTGTTAAATATTGTAAATTTTTATTTTTAAAATACTTATGTATAAAAGATTATAAGCATAAATTTATTTTTTATTTGCCCTTTTGTCTAAAAGTATTTCAATTTTCAATGTAGTTCCTCAATCGGGTGGCGCTCGAAATCCGTTTCATGTTATATTTACATAAGCATTTAACATTAACATGGGAAATTAAAATATTTTGAATATTCGCTTTCTATTAAAACGGATTGTTATAAAACTTAGTACACGTGTTTATGGACATTTTTTGTCAATTAAAATATCTGATGTGAACACCACATGACTTCCTTGTACGCCTGTTACTTTGACATTGACATTAAATTCTTTATTTTTTTGTTATTTTTTGTACTAATTCGTAGCAAACTTAATTACAGAAACCAAAAGGTGCATAATTTTTAAATTTACATATCTCGCTTATACCGTGAGTATTTTTTAACGTGAAACATTGGATTTGTCATCCATGGTTACGACTTGACATTTGATTGACAGCAATGTATTTGCCTGTCCCATTTAAAATGAAACATAGGGAACGAATTTGACATTTGACAAGACGTCAGTGGAGGTTTTTTTTAAATAATTCTACCTGCTTTCTAAATTAAATTTAGTTGTAGAAAAAATATTGTGTGCACCTTGTTCCCGAGGATTTTCTGACAATACTTAAATATAATACTTCTGTCAAATTCATTCCCTATGTTTATAAATGAGACAGGTAAATACATAGCTGTCAATTAAATGTCAAGTCGTAACTTATAGCGGTTATCTGTCATATTGACACGATGTCATTAGAGGTTAATTTTGTTTAAATAATTATACCTGTTTTCTAAAAATTAAATTTAGTTGTAGAAAAAATATTGTGTGCACCTTGTGCCCGAAACATGTTTAGTGCTCTTGAGTGGTTTTCTGACTTGGGTAAATTTCTTACAATATTTAAATTATAATACATCTGTCAAATTCGTTCCTTATGTTTCATTTTAAGTGGGACACGCAAATGCATTGCTGTCAATCAAAAGTTGAATCGTAACTATGGATACGACAAACCCAATGTTTCACATTAAAAAATACTCACGGTACAAAGAGCTAATTTAATCTTACTTGACGCAGAATTCAATTCTCTAAAACTTTTATTTGAAACATTTGTTATTTAAATCAAAATAACACCATTTTTTTTTTTCAAGAAAAACTGATAACAGCTTCAAGTAAAGTATCACTTCCGGTTAGACTATTTTAACCAAACCATAACTGAAAAACGGAAAGCCGTAGAAAGTTAAAATTTTGTATTTAGGACTGTTGTATCATCTAGTTGTGCACCTCCCTTTTTGGTCATTACATACCTTTCGGAAGTGGTACTTTACTTGAAGCCTATTATAGATTTTAATGAAAAACTATTAAAATATAATCCAAAACTTTTCAAATTTGGTATATAATACGTTTATATCATTGGGAATAACATAATAGATTTTAGTTAAAATGGTCTACCCGAAAGTGGTACTTTACTTGAAGCCTATAATAGATTTTAATAAAAAAAACTATATTAAAATATCCAAAACTTTTCAAATTTGGTATATAATACTTTTATATCAATGGGAATAACGTAACTGATTTTAGTTAAAATGGTCAACCCGGAAGTGTTACCTTACTTGTAGCCTATAATAGATTTTAATGAAAAACTATATTAATATATAATCCAAAACTTTTCAAATTTGGTATATAATACTTTTATATCAATGGAAATAACGTAATTGATTTTAGTTAAAATGGTCTACCCGGAAGTGTTACTTTACTTGTAGCCTATAATAGATTTTAATGAAAAACTATATTAATATATAATCCAAAACTTTTCAAATTTGGTATATAATACTTTTATATCAATGGGAATAACATAGTAGATTTTGGTTTAAATAGTCTAACCGGAAGTGATACTTTACTTAAAGCTGTTATCAGTTTTCTTGAAAAAAATGGTGTTATTTTGATTTTAATAATAAATGATTCAAATAAAAGTTTTAGAAAATTGAATTCTGCATCAAAAACATCAAGTTTGATTAAATTAGCTCTTTGTATAAGCGAGATATGTAAATTTAAAAATTATGTACTTTTGTTTTCTGTAATTAAGTTTGCTATGAATTAGGACAAAAAACTAACAAAAAAATTAAGAATTTAATGAAAATGTCATATTATGTCAAATACGAGCAATTTTATGATTGGGTTTGTTATAATACAATGGGCTACTTAAGGCCTATTTATAATGAAGTAACGCAAGCGGTAACGCAGTTGCAGTAAGGTAACGAAAAAGATAAATGTACGGTACAGCATACACCGTTTTATAATGAAACGCAACGCAGAGCCGCAGAAGTAACGTAACGCAACGCAACGCCAAAGCTGACCAACTTTCATCTTTCTACCTTACTTTTGTACCTCTAGCTAATCAGAATTCAGTGTTTGAGTTTTACTATAAAAATCTGTATTATCGATATGTTCGTGAACTGTCAAAATTACATAATAAATTCTACATTTTATGGTTAGACCGGTTAGATTTTCAAAGCGATACAAAGAATAATTATGGATGATAGAAAATTAATCAAATTTATCGAGAATCACCGAGGCAGAAACAACATTGCCGCTGCAATATCGTCGTCACTGTCCATTTCTATTCAAATTATTTTATACACTTATTTATGTCATGTGTCATAAATAAAAGCGAGTTGAATTTCAACGATATATACATAATTCTTTTGATTGGTTAGAAGTTCTATCTTCGGCGTTATTATAAATCACATATTTTGTGTTTGCGTTACTGATTACGTTGCGTCGTTGCATTTCGTTTTACGTTACTTCATTATAAATAGGTCTTTACGTGGTATTGAAAATCCATTTTCTATCACTTAATTCGTAATGTTATGTTGAAAAATGTATAAAAATATAAATCTTATTTTAAAAAAATTATTTGTTTTTTGGTAAATTAAGAAAGAAAATTTTCTGTAACGTCATTATATTGAACTGAAGAAGAGAACCATGTTTAAGAATGTAACTTATAGATGGCATTGCGTGCGAGAAAGTTTTAATTTGAATTTGACATTTTTCTCTTTCTGGGCTCTCAAATATATTAATTACTTCACAAATAAACATATAGGTAGTTACATGTAATTTAAAATATCGATACGAAAAAGACAAACTAAAATACTAACCTCCAAATTATTGTTGAACCGTCAAACAGGAGATCTACATTACCCGTACAAACAAACGCTATGGCTTTACGACCTCTCATTGGTGCGGCGTAATTCTACGTCATACATGGCGGTAATTCAAATAATCAAATTTCATTATTTCTTTTCTGGCTGATTAATAAAAATTTTGTCAAAAGAAAAAATATGGGTAGCAAGTTTTTACCTGCTCTTCAAAAATATGAAATAAAAAAGGTACGCAAGTAGCCCATTATTAACAAAATATGTATAGTGTAACAAGCGTACAAGGAAGTCATGTGGTGTCCACATCAGATATTTGTTTCTAATTTTACCTGATAATATGTATAAGTAAAACTAAAATTACAGGCTTAAATCCGGTTCTAAAATTCTGTTAACCTATGTGAGTTTAAAAAAATAAATATTTTTTTCTACTCCCGTGCGTGAAGTGAGTACTTCACGTATCAATTTTTATGTGTGAAGTTTGATTTTTTGCACCGTTCATTATTTTAAATATTACAAACTGAATTCTATTTTAATAAAACAAAGCTGTTAAACACACGGAACGTTGGTAACCATGGTTACACAAGTCGATATTACAGAGGCTTTACGTGAAAAAAATGACAATTTGAAGAAAAAATATATTTTATTGCAAGGTCGAAGAAAAAGTATAGTATGTAACACGTGTGTGAAGCCTATTTTACATTCGGGTGGTTTGCAACACTCGCCTTTGGCTCGTGTCGCAATCTCCACCCTCATGTAAAAATTTCAGCTTCACACACTTGCCACATAATATACTATTTTGTGAGTCCACGTACTAGTATTCAAATAAAAACTGTTTGCGATGCTAACTTTTAACACGTGTCCCGCTATTTGTAACTGTTGATGAGTTGATGCGGTATTCAGTCTCCAATCAAAATACTGATATTCGTGATGTCACACAATAAAAAAAGCCCCCTTATTTTCGAAATATTTTAATTACGACTACCTATATTCTATATCATTTTATTTCATTATTTAATATTCATTATTAATCAAATACTTTCTCATTTTTTACTAATTTCACTTAATTCAATTGATCTGGAATAGCCCATTAGAAACCTCTTAAAAATGTCTAGGTATTTTTGATATATGTATGTATTCATATTTTTCAGGTGACTCAAACTTTCTTCGCCCCAATATACACATACAAACTGACTCAGAATCCTGAAACCTGTAACTATGATACTCGTTCTTTGGGCTGCATCATGGTAGGTGGTGGGCCTGTTAGCGCAGATCAGATGAACAAGCTGAGAAAGTTACTTCCGTATACCACCGTAGTAAACTGTTACGGTATGACGGAATTGGCTGGTATTGGAACTACTTTTAACATTAAAACTGATATTGATCTCATTCAATCTAAGCCTGAAAGTGCTGGAAAGCCTGTTGCTGGAGTGAGCTACAAGGTGAGACTGCTTTAGTGTTGAATGAAAAATAAACAAACCAAGAAGTGCAATGGGGTATTCTACCGTATTTTATTTTATATTTTTTTCTGATCATATATAAAAATCGAAGAGTACCTATTAATATTACCAACAAAATTACAGCTACTAGATAATACCTAGATGACTCGTCCGCCATATTGGATCCCAAATGAACGTTGTAAATTATGAAACAAAAGTGGATTTTATAAGTTTATGCAGTAATTATTTTTTCATAAAAATAACTTCCATATATGTCATATTAGGTTTATTTAAAATACCTAATTACAAATCAATACAAACATTACGGACGGTGTAGGTCGCTGTACTAAAGCCCGATTATATAATTCAAGATTAAGTTTGAGTTGAGTTTAATTTTGATGGCCGTAAAATTTAATTGGATTTTCTAAAGCTTGACTAACAATTTATTATAAAATAGATCAATGTTTGAATGAAATAAGAAATGACAGGGCGATGTATGCCTATTATGACGCTACATACCTAGACCCATTTGGTAATATTGTTAATAGTTATTTAAGTCTTAAGAGTAAAATTTTGATGAGAATATAATTTATTAGTCACGTGACATGTTTTCCGCCAAACACCATTCAGAATCTCCCTATAGATACTCTATCACAGCGATGTTAAAAAACGAAGAAATTATCACCTTATTTATTCGTTACTAAGGGATTTTTAACAAAAATTCTTATATTCTCTCATTAAATATAAGCTCGTGGTATGATTAAAAATCGAAGATATTGCTCGTGAAACCGAAGCAGCAAATCTGCAACTCGGTTCCACTCGATGATAAAATATGGGGCCTTAGGCAAAGAGTTTACGTCAAGCCCTGACTCCCAACAAAGATAAAAACTTCGAACTTGCCTTTGTATGTACCTATTTTCAAACTATTTAATTTTTGTTATTCTAAGGTATTTCTCAAATATTTTTTTACTCTTTTGAGAACCGAAAATGTGCTTTCTCACCTGTATTGCTTATTGGCAAAGTGAGATAATATTAAAATACTATCCAAGTTTGTTGCTATTATATTATTCCGGGCCCTAGGCCTAGTTGACTAGTAGTTAATCCGGGCCTGGCACGAATAGGGCTAAAAACATTCGCTTTGCAAGAGTTAAATTTTGCAAATTAGAGAATGTAAGTTATTTTGCAACACTCGATTAACGAATCATTGTTATAAAATTCGTGAAACAATAAATACATACCTACTCGTAGTTATTTATGGTGCAAGTGTGTTATATTTCTAATAAGTTATGTACACGCGAGAAGTGTTAGCCCACAAGGCCAGGCTGAGTAGGGTACTTTTCTTAAGCGACATATAATTAACAAGCGTATGCTGTACAAAATGTTATTCAGCACTTCTTTAAGTGTTTCATATATTTTAGATAGTTGATCCGGATTCAGGAAAAGTGCTTGGGCCAAATCAACGTGGTGAATTACGACTAAAGGGTAAAAACGTAATGGCAGGATATTACAATAAACCGGAAGAGTCGAAGAAAGCTTGGGATAGTGAAGGATATCTTTACACAGGAGATATAGCGTACTACGATGAAGAATATTGTTTCTACATAGTTGATAGGATTAAAGACCTCTTAAAATATCAGTCTTGGCATGTAAGTAATAATATATTACTAACCGAGGTAGAAAGTATTTCATTACTGTTGAGAGCTGTTACCTGAAACGAAATAAATCTTTTCTCCGAGGTTTGTATATATTTGCCCAATGCATTCATTGTGTTTGGCAAACTTCGGTGCTCAGCGATTCTGGCTATGGCAAGTGCTGAATGCGGCCATTGATATTTCAATAATAATAATAATAACCTAACATAAATAAACGAAAGGGTTGAGGGGTTTGAGTTTGTTCATTTGTCACATGAACTGTTAGTTCGATTTCTAAACTTAAATTTTAATTTTTCGTATTTGTCCACACTCATTTAGTTATTTGTATTATTTACAATTTTATGTCTCTTTACAAATAAAATGTAGTTTTTTAAATTCCCAATGATAAACAATTACCTCCAGGGCCGGCCACAAGGGGAGTGCAGCGAGTGCATTAAATCCAGGCCTCGCATTTTTAGGGACCCTAAAACTGAAAATGTTTAACAAATTAAAGTGAAATTATTCTGAATATCAAATATTATTTTCTTTACTTTACCAGTTAGTGTAGCAAGTACCGAGCGTTCGTTTAGTAAACTGAAATTAATAAAGAATTATCTTCGGTCCAGTATGTGCGAAGAACGCTGAAACGCACTTGCTATGTTAAGCATAGAAAAAGAAATTTTAAAAAACTGTAATTTATCTAATATGATTAATGATTTAGCTGAAAAAAATCGCATATTTAAATAAAATATATACAATAAAGCTCTTATTTTCTTTACCTAAAAAAAAAAAAAACATAATACGCCCTCAGGTTGACGATTGTGAATAAACATTTATGTGGGTATCTAGTTAACTACATTTTTTAAATTTTTCGTACCTATATAATTTTTGCCGGAAATTTTTTTAGGAGAGCTGGTTGCTTAGCATTTTTTCGAGTTATTTTTGATCAATGTGTCTAGGTAAATTAACACCAGGCTCCAGTAAAGCAAGCGGAAAATTTTGCCAGGATAAAATTTAACCACGATTGATATTCGGATGACTGTTTCCAAAATAGTCAATTTTATTTCCGAATATATTATTGCATTGTTTTAATATCCGCTTTAACTTAATGCCTTATCTTACAAGCTAAGTGTTTGGAATATTATCCACATGACATTAATGTTCTAGTTTTGAAGTTTAATTTCACGAACCAGTAAAATATTACAATTTGGGGTGAAGAGAACTTCTATATTATTCTACAAGTGAAACAAGTTCAGTCTTTTTAGCTATAAGCTATGTTACACAATTTTCATATCAAATTAGGAGGACTTTTAAGTTAGAATAAATCATTTTCGGGAAACACAGTGTTTTCGAACTCATATTAGGATCACGAATTGTTTTCTGGGTACTTGCATAAAAGTTTGAAATTTCCCGGTTTCCTAAATATAAATAAAATGAATATTATTGATTATTGGAATACTTGAGGCTTTTTAATTCCATTTTTTTGTAACTCGCAATAGTTTTATTAAATTTTAATTAATGATTATTTAATAACCTTCAAAATTAAACATTTCTCATATTCTCCAGTTTATACTATCTGTCTAAGCACCATCTACCCTAATGTAGTACTACGTACATATTACATTAGCATGTAACATGGGAAAACAAGTATTCCGTACGCGTTTCTTCCCTAATGGCTCCTCAAATAAAAGATGTAATACATAAAAATTCGGCTTATAAAACAAGGAACAAAATTCATGTAAATTGTTCTGTAACTGTCAAATTACGAGTAGATATGAAAATTTAGAAAATTGCAATTTAAAATCGCAAGCCATGGAATTAAAAAAAAAAATGTGTGTGCCTAAGACCGCAGTCCGAAGTGAAAACTTCTATTTTATTGTAATATTTCATACAATTAATGACAGCTCATAAACGTCATAACAACCATCTTATGTTTAGTATGTACTTGAGATTTTAATAACTATAAAATTGCATGCTTTGATTTTGGTTTTATTGGCAAAGTTTTGACATTTCTATATGGCAGCCCTTGACGATACCTCTCATTTGATACCAAACACGACATGATTTTGATAACTTTGTGCAAAATACAAAAACCAATCGAGCTGTTAAATTTTTGACATTTATGCATGAGAGTCCTTGACTATACCTCTAATTTAATACTAAACACAAATTTGTTCAGTAGATGTATGGTTGGCAACATGTATTTCAAAATTTCTTCTTGTCAGATGTGATGATTCCCGGCTTAGTATTAATAACGCAACGTAGGCTATGAACCGAATACGTTTGGCTCTCCCCGAGTTTACCCGAATACTACGACGCGTGACGAAAGTTCACTGCCCGTAAAAAAATATACAAGGTGCGCCTAAAGAAGTTTTCACTTCAAAAAGGCAAACAAATGTATCATGCTTTAACTGTCAAATATTGCGACTTTTTGGGGGGTATTCTGTAACGCCATTTTAATTTTAACTTCCTATTTAAATTTTTTACCAATTGCAATAGTAGACAGGACAATGAATAAAATATCTAATGCCCGTATTCATAGTCGATACTCAATCTCGTACTTGAGTATTACTTCGCCAAGCATTACTCCAGTCGTTCTCGACCTCAAGCACATCATATGTTTCATAGTCGAAACTTCGTGAATTTTCGGTTTTCTAGGGAGGATTTTAGAGAATTTGTAATAACTATGTTGGTATATTTGTAAATTTTAATATTTTTCTATCAAATAGTAAATTTGACATCTACATAATGTCACAGATTACAGATATATGAGTCATATCACGGATATATTTTCTTGAAACAACCCTATTTCATAGTTATTATTTAAGGCTTCTTCTACTATGTCTACAAATGCTAAAAATCCTATATTATCTTCATGATTCATTATGTAACTTAAATGTCATATGTGATGGAAATGACAGTTTTTTTTTTTTATATATATTGATCAAGTCTACCTAAAATTTAAAAAAAGCATCAAGCATTACTTGAGCATTACTCAAGATTGCATGGAGCTCGCCTCAAGTAAACCTTCGATCGAAGTATGAGTGAAGAAACAAGTACCGACTATGAAATGAAATCTGGTACTCAAGGCATACTCAAGTATGAGTCCATGCTCAATCTCATACTTTAGTATTACTTCGCCAAGCATTACTCCGGTCGTTCTCGGCCTCAAGCACATCATATGTTTTATAGTCTAAACTTCGTGAATTCTCGGTTTTCTAGGGATGATTTTAGAGAATTTCTGATAACTATGTTGGTATATTTGTAAATTTTAAAATTTTTCTCCCAAATCGTATATTAGACATCTACATATGTAACAGGTTATAGATACATGAGTCATATCACGGATATATCTTCTTGAAGCAACCCTTTTTCATTGTTATTACTCGTATTAAACCTTCTTATACTATGTCTACAAATTCTAAAAATTGTTGATTATCTTCATGATTCATTATTTAACTTAGATGTCATATGTGATGGAAATGACAGGTTGACAGTTTTTTTTAAATATTGATCAAGTCTATCTGAATTTTTTGAAAAAAGCATCAATCAGTACTTGTGCATTACTCAAGGTTGCTTGGAACTCGCCTCAAGTACGAGTGAAGAAACAAGTACTTAGCGACTATGAAATGAAATCTGGTACTCAAGGCAGACTCAAGTATGAGTCGAGGCGAAGTACTGACTATGAATACGGGCATAAATGCCAGATAATAAATCTGTTTCTATTTGTTGCAGATTTTAATAGGCTGTTCAAATTAACATGGTACATAGAATGCATGCCATTCAATTAAAATAAATATTTGAGCTGTATAAATAGTTATTTATGATACAAGTGTTAAAAGTGACATTTTATGAGTGAGTGGGGAAGTTTGTGAAACGAGGCGAAGCCGAGTAAAACAAACCCCACGAACGAAATAAAATCACTTTTAACACGAATATCATACACTATTTTTCCTACAACCCTAGTTATGTATTAGTAAAAACTAAAAACTATAGAATGACATTTATGACAGGTCATGATGTATTTGCTATGAACAACTGAAAATTGTTTATTCTAACCTCTGCTTCCAACAATACTGTTTTAAATTCCAATTCTTCAAGCGCCTTGCAAGGAAGTACTATAAACAATTGTAATAATTGTACTATAACAATAAACGTTTCCAAAATCAAAATAATGTATACTTCTAATAAAATACCTATATAAATAATTTCAGTACAAAAATAAATATAAAATGAAACAAACATTTACTTATGAACACTAAATATAACTAGATTTAGTTATATTTTTAACACTAAATGTAACTAGATGTAGTTCTTTTTTAACATTAGTGTTAAAAGTAAATTTGTTTTTTACTTTTAATCCGTTGTCAATGACAACGATTTAAAAGTGTTCACTGTGTTATAAACTGTTATTTTTAACTCGCTAAGCAACCGTTAAAAAGACTACTTTTAACAGTGGTCGTAGGAAAAATAAATTATTGTTCTGTTTATGAATTTCTTGTAACTTATTATAATTTTATTAAAAAATTAATTCAATTTTATATAGATAAAACATTCCACATTTGTTGATTTTTGTTTTGTATCGTTAGCATTATTAAATTGTAATTTAAAAAAAAAACCTGTCAATTTTTTTACAGTTAGAAAATAGACGAAATTAATTTTGTTTACCGATTTATAAGCAGAATTTTATGCTCTACAACTTTTATTTGAAGAATTTTTGCTAAAGTAATACACAAAGCAAAGCGCAAAGAGGAACTGTTTTCCCATGTTAAATCTCTGTTACGAGTACCTATATCGGATTTCGAACGCCACCCAGGATAAGATGCTTGTTGAAGTATTGATATTCGCTTCTTAATTAAAATAATAAATTGTAGACTGCATTATTGCAAATTGTCACATTGTTAGTAAAATCATAATATTCAACTACACGCAATCGTAATCGAAATAACAGGTAACTTCAAATCGGCTTAATCGACCAACCATTCGACCGCTCTTTATTGTTAACCGTTTAATAGGATAATCGAATATTTTTTACTGCACTAGTGTACAGAGATTTTTCTGATAATCATTTTTTGTTTTATTGAAGGTTGCTCCCGCTGAAATAGAGAGTGTTCTCCTTAATTATCCCGCCGTAAAGGAGGCGGTGGTGATCGGCATTCCCGACGAAGTGGACGGCGATTTGCCTATGGGCGTTGTCGTCCTCAAGCCCAATGTAAACGCCACTGAAGAAGATATAGTGAATTACGTCAACGGTAAGTAGATAATATGAAATGTGTGGATATGGAAGCTCTTGAGCATTTGAATTTGTGGCAGCTAACCTTTTCATTAGAAAAACAAATTACTTATATAATAAATTTTAATAACAAATTATGATTTAAAGCTCATCAAGGACATAAGGGAGCCGAGGGTTGCAGTGTTGTTGGCTTGTAAATCCAATTATTCTGGGTTCAAGTCCCCGATAAGGCATAGTGTTTTAATTTCAATAATATCCTCATCGTTCCTCATATTATCGATTGCATGTGATTAACTCTTTGGGACAGGCTTTCATTAATAAAGTTTAAAAAGATTTTCGATGTATATCTGTTTCGTTTAATTATAATAAAAATTTATGTATTTAGGCCCGGTCTTTCTATCTCTGGATAAAATGTCATTTAATTAACTGCCAGAAAGAAAAATATCGCATCATACATATAATTTACGTGTGTATAATTGTGTCAATTACGCTCTAATATTGATACGATATTTTGATTTTATTTGGCAGTTCAATTAACTAACACTTTATCAAAAAAAATCGTCTTTCCTTTAATAAGCGAGACACACTTTACCGTCAAATTTATTTTAAAATACCAAAGTTCAAAACATACTACACCGTACACCCCTACGGAACCGCCCATGGCGGCACTTCTATAATAATCAAAGACAAAATACGCCACTGTGAAATAAAGAAAGACAAAACAGCATTTATCCAAGCCAATAACATCAAGATAAAAGACGAAAGTGGGGAATACGTAATTGCCGCTGTATTCTGTCCTCCAAGACATGCCATCAAACAAGATCAATATGAAGAATATTTTGAGACCTTGGTCCAAAATTCATCGTAGGTGGAGACTATAACACAAAGCACGTATAGTGGGACTCAAGAACCTACAACCCAAAAGGAAGGGAATTGCAGAAAGCAAGAACAAGCAAACAATACAGACACATAAGTACAGGAGAACCCATATATAGGCCAAGTGATCCCACAAAAATCCCAAACCTATTAGACCTCAACAATACATATCACCGATTAGCAAAGAAGATATCACCTGGACAAGGGCAGATCAAGACAAAGCAGAAATATTCGCAAAACATTTCTCAACCGTATTTCAGCAGCACGTCGCTTCAGCAACAAACGATATAGAAAATGAAATACTGCAATTCCTAGACGCTCCACTATAACTCTCAAAACCAATAAATCACTTCACACTAACAGAAGTCAAAATCGAAATTTCATTACTAAAAGACAAAAAAGAACCAGGATACGACTTAATCACTGCAATAGTCCTAAAAGAAATCTCGAAAAACTAGTAGCACTATTAACCCAAATATGCAAGGTGTATCACAGAAAGTGAAACTTAAGCGTTTAACATGGGAAATCAGTTTTTCTGTGCGCATGGCTCCCCTAATTATTTTAAACAAAAAGTTTCAAATGGATGATGTAAAACAAAATTTCTACATCCGAATCAATAAAAAAGATCATTTTGGCTACTTCATAAGTGCAGAAATAAAATTTAAAAATTCACGGAATTTAATAGCATTAGCCATAAATTTAGAAAAAAAGAGACGAACAAAAGCGTAACGTTTTATTATGTAAGTGTCAGAATAGTGATTGTCAAAATAAATATTTTTCGTAGTAAATATTAATTTTCTAAATAGAAATTTAATAATAATAATAATAATAATAACAATAATAATAATAAAGCAATAGGTTTAATTAGATTTATTGTTTAAGATTAATAGAATAAAATAAAGTAACACTAACAATTAATTAATGTAACAAATTAAATTCAATATAAACAACAAACTAAAAATGTTTTTAAATTATAATAGATATTTAAACAATCTTCCGTTTTGTACTAAACAATAATCCAAGCTATTGTAGAAACTTTACCGAACTTTACTTAATTTTCTATTATTTATTTTTTGACATTCTTGTGTTATAGCATTTTCACGTTCTTCTACATTTTAGTCTTTTTTATAAACATTAGTTTTAAAATGACCTCATAAAAAATCGCACGGAGTTAAATCAGGCGACCGTGCTGGCCAGTTAATTGGTCCACTTCGTCCTATCCAGCTTTCAGGAAATTTTTGGTTCAGATGTTCCCCAATATCTCTTGTGCTATGTGCAGGGCAGCAAGGGCGTCGTTAGACCATTTCTGAGAGGGCTTGTGCCCCTCCTGTTTAATTTTGCGTCCTCCCGTTATTAATTTAAATAAAATAATAAAAATCATTCTGAATTTTTTACTATTTTTTTTATGCACTTATTTATCTACAACCATTACCATTGAATTACGCTACGCTTATTATGGCCGTCTCAAATGTCACTAGAATTACACAAATGAAATTTATAAAGAACGTCGAGTGGCGCCACGCACGGTGGAACATTGTACCATACCGTGAAATGGGCTACTTGCGTACCTTTTTTATTTAATATTTTTGAAGAGAAGGTAAAAACTTGCTACCCATATTTTTTCTTTTGACAAAATTTTTATTAAATAGCCAGAAAAAAAATAATGAAATTTGATTATTTGAATTCCCGCCATGTATGACGTAGAATTACGCCGCACCAATGAATAGTCGTAAAGTCACAGCGTGGTGCCGTCTCACAGTAATGGTATGTTTGTGCGGGTAATGTAGATCACCTGTTTGACGTTTCAATAATAGTTTGGAGGTTAGTATTTTAGTTTATCTTTTTGGTATCGATATTTTAAATTACAAGTAACTACCTATGTGCTTATTTATTAAGTAATTAATGTATTTGAGAGACCAGAGAGAGAGAAAAATAAACTGTCAAATTCAAATTAAAACTTTCTCGCACGCCATGCCATCTATTGATAACATTCTTAAACATGCTTCCCCTCCCCCAGTTCAATATAAAGACGTCACAGAAAATTTTCTTTCTTAATTTAGTAAAAAACAAATAATTATTTTAAAATAAAATTATTATATATGTTTTCAATATAACATTACGTATATAGTTACAGAAATCGGATTTTCAGTACCACGCAAGTAGCCCATTATCTGTTACAAATGGCTAGGTAAGCAAAGTCCTAATGTTCATTCATCAACATATTCAATTCTCACTTTGTTCAGTTTCATAACGTTCAAATCTACAAAACGTTCAACCATGAAGTTGGCGTCTATCAAAACGTTTATTTCTCTCGCGCTTCCAAATTTAAACAGTACATTCTAAAAAACAAATTGCAAAGAAAATTGTTTTACTCAGTACATTGACGTATTATAACTAACGTAGACCAGCACGCAGCCTTTGTTGTGATGTTAGAGCCAGAGGTGACGAGCATGGTAGTGGCACAGTCTGTATCGCGGGTCTGCATACATTGAACAACTTATTTGAAATAAATTGAAGTCATCGCTTGGCGTGGCATAAATGAAGCAATATATTTATTTTTTCTTTAAACACTAATTCACAAACAATCAAATAAAGATCACGCTTTGACGTTTGCACTTCTCAAATTTGTAAAGAAAACTATGCAGTGCAGACCCGCGATGCGACTGTGCCACTCCCCTGCGTCCCACCTGTCACACTTTTAGCTCTAACAGCACAACAAACTGTACAGCAGCATAGGCCGCACTGTGTCTACGTTAGTTATAATACGTCAATGACTCAGTACAAATGGGTAGGTATACAAATTCATAATGTACATAGATCTCCCTGTACATACCTTGCCTTGTACATTTTCTTAATGTACAAATATTGTCTTGTACATTTCTTGTCTTATACAAATTCCTAATGCACATAGATCGCTCTGTACATATCTGGGCGTGTAACTTTTATAAAAATAATCTTAAACAAACATAACTTAATCGCACACCGAATTTAGGTAGACGCAGTGATGTACTGTTTAATTTTGGAAGCGCGCGAGAAATAAACGTTTTGATAAGCGCCAACTTGATGGATGAACGTTTTGTAGATTTGAACGTTATGAAACTGAACGAAGTGAGAATTGAACATGTTGATGAATGAACATTAGGACGATGTGTGTGTTCCCGTTACAAATAAATATTAATTTGAATATTTAAATTTTGAAGTATTGTATGTACTTTTAATAAATTAAAAACAAATTTTGCACATTTAAACTTCATTGACGGAGACCAAGGAGGATCAGGAACATCGACATTATCCTTTATTAAAATCATTGAGTAAAACATGTTTTCCCAATTTAGTTACAATCTGAAATTGGCATATTGGCAATAATAACTATTAGTTAATGTTCATGTGAGTGAGTGTGTATTAAAACGATTAAAATAAAATCGTATATTAGATCCACGACCACGATGAACCAGATGCAACTTTGCACAATAGGCCTAATGTCAATTGAGGTGTCGACGATATTAATGTAGATGAAATTATAGATAAATTTGCTCGTAGAACTAATAGAATATAATAATAATATATGTTACGTTAATATTTGGCTATATATTATATACCTAAATTATATATTACTGTATCATATTTTTTTCTATAATAGTACTTTTTATGTTTCTGGTTTATGTAAAGTTTTTTATATATATATATATATATATATATATATATATATATATATATTAATTTATTAAATGTTGTCATTTTTAATTATTTCGATCTAAAAGTGCGCCCTGTTGCGCCCTCCCTGTTAAAAATTCCTAGTGACGCCCCTGCAGGGTAGCCGTCATGTTGGAACCACACATTTTCTTTATTTGTTTCAGCAATTTCTGGCCCAACAACATTTATTAATAAATGCAAATATGACTCCGAATTTATTCATTTAATGAAGAACGGGCCAATGATTTTGTCTTTCAAAATTTCTGCCCATACATTTACAGTTTGTCGATATTGTGTCCGAGGCTTATTTTGGAACTAATATCGGTAATTATGACCGTTGAGTTCGCCATTCATATGTGCATTTATCTGTGAATAAAATATTGCTTAAAAAGTCTCTATTATAATTTGACTTCTCCATCATTATTTCGGAGAATGATACATGCAGTTCAAAATATCGTTCCAAAATATGTTGATGATTTTGAAATTTGAAAGGAATGTATTTATGTTTTTTAAGAATTCTATGAATTGTCGTAAAATGAACATTCAGTTCTCAGAAAATTTCTCTCACAGTCATTGTTTGCTCCAGTTCTATTAAAGCAAGAACAGTTTCTTCATTTTCATTGTAGTTTTCGTTATTTTCTTCCTCTTTTTTGAAATTAAGTGTACCTGTCTTCTCAAACTTGGCAATAAATCATTGAATAGTAAACAATCCGGGAATATCATGATTTTGCCAAATAGCACTAATATAATCTCGAATTTGCCGTAAACTATGACCAGTATAATGCCACTTAATTATTTGTAACTTTTCTTCAATTGAATAATTATTCATTTTTGAAAATAATTAACTCTAATATAGATTTACTATCACAATTTGTCAAAATAAATAAATACCAATAATTTGACTTATAAAACGTTACCCTTTTGTTTGTCTATTGTTTCTAATTCCATGGCTAATATTATTAAATTGTAAATTCGTGAATTTTCAAATTTTATTTCTGCAATTATGAAGCAGCCAAAATAATTTTTTTATTGATTCGGATGTAGAAATTTTTGCTCTACAACATTCATTAGAAACTTTTCGTTTAAAATAATTAGGGGAGCAACGCGCACGAAAAAACTGATTTCCCATGTTAAACGCCTATGTTTCACTTTCTGTATAGTGCTATAATAAGAATTCAATACTTTCCGATTCAGTGCGAGCTAGCCCACATCATACTTGTAACTTGTACACATAACCAGAGAAACCGACTCACGAAGTAAAGTAACCTCCTATGGGGATATTTCACTACGTAGAGATGGCGCTGTGCATCCTACGTCAAACTTTGAACAAGAAACGTATCATTCCTGTCAGTAGTTTTTCTTTAATTATTCGCGTATTTTGACTTTTCTTTTAGTGTTTATTATTATTTTAGGTAGTGTACATCTTCTTGTTTCCTGTTTTAATAGTAGTATCAGTAGATTATTTATCGTTTTTTTCATTTTAAATACTTTAGCTAGTAGTTGGAGGTTATCTTTATAGTTCAGTTTCTTTTTAGTTTAATATTCGACCATAGTAGTTTAATTAATTGTAAATATTAGTTCTATAATCTATTTTCAAGTTAATTTTTATACATTACTAGTTTACTTGTGTAAATATAATTTCTTTAGTTGAGTAGATAGCTTTTTCGGATAATAATGAATACTTTCATTGCGTTAGAGTTGGATACTCTTTGGATATTTGCAAATTGCATTATTTCTTGTAGAAGCATGGTAGAAGGTCAGTAACTGATAAACAGTGGTCACATAATATTATGTGGTAGTGTCTCTAGCGCATTTGAAAAAATCGAAGTCTATTCACTGTGTCTACAAACAAGTGCATTGACTGAGGTTCCACACACAATTACTGATGTAATTAACATCTTGAACGATACAGCATCTGTATAAACTATGAATTATTCGTGCAAAGCAGGAGCAAGTGAAAGTTGCATGTTGTGGCGGTTTGTATTTTAACAGGCATGATCCCAAGAACAAAATACTTGTACATATTTACAATTAATCATTTTTTTTTATTAATTCTGTTCTCACTTTGGAAGAGTGTCTTCTACTGACAGAAAATATGTATGTCACAGAGTCATAAAAATTTAATAGGTCCATTCTCGCCTACGAAAAGCATACCAATGAAATAAATTTGTTCCCTTGACTTAGTTCCAAATTTTGCCACCAGATTTCGCATTCTTATTTACAGATCCCAATAGGACAATATCGCTGCTCCCAATTCTGTCGAAGATAGCTGAAAAACTAATTCTAAAACGCCTGTAACCAATCATGGAAGAAAATTATAATTCCTCAACACCAATTCGGGTTTCGATCGCAGCACAATTAAACAAGTTAATCAAATGGTCAATAAAATTGAAGAAAGTTTCGAGGAACGCAAAGTGTGCAGCGGAGCATTCTTAGATATCAGCCAAATCTTGATAGAGTTTGGCATCCCGGACTTAAAATAAAGAACTTCTGGTCATACCATTTCTACCTATTGCTCAAGTTGTATCTTAGCGAAAGATATTTCTACGCAGAAAGCGAAAACAATCGATCTAAAACTAATGAAATAAAGCAGGAGTACCTCAAGGGGTGTACTCGGCCCAGTTCTTTACCAGATATTCACTGCTGACCTACTCTGCAGAGACGATGTGCTAACCGGCACCTACGCGGATGACACAGCAATTCTAGCATCACATGAAAACCCAGTAGCTGCATCAGAGATCTTTCAAGCTGCCATAACAGAAATAGAAACCTGGGCAGAAAAGTGGAGAATCAAACTGTCGAAGTAGTCTTTACTACAAGACATACTACAAGCCCAGAGGTCCAATTAAACAACAACACGCTAGCTGTGAAAAATAAAACCAGATACTTGAGCATGCATCTTGATAAGCGCCTAACATGGATGTACCGTCTACAAATGAAAAGAAAGCAGCTAGACATGAAGATGAGAAAAATGTACTGGCTGTTAGGAAGAAACTCTAAGCTCTGCATCAAAAATAAAATTCTTTTTTCTACAGTCACTATACAAAGTAGCCATTTGCGCTCCCTTTTGTCAACGCAAAATGCTACTTTGCCGCTCATGCGCAACAAAGTAGAAAAAAAAAACGATCGCTGTCCAAATTTCTAACTATACAATGTTGAGAAATGTCACTTGTCTACAATCTTAATGGAAACGTGTAGTTAGGAACTAATGGCTCTGTAGTTACACATTTACCACTTTCACAAGTCAATCTGCCATATAACTGCTCTATCGTATAATATATAACTTCATAACTAAAAAAATGCCTCACTGCTGTGAAAATAAAATGGGGCATTCATTTACAGAAACGAAAGTACAAATGTTTAGATTAGATTGAAGCAATAACTCAAAAAGAATGGAAAATAACGCTAAATTAAAATTAAATATAAAATAAATTGTGGAAGTCATGGCGTATTGTGGGCAGTGTTTTGTTGTGTTATATGTCTTTACTTGTCATTTTACTGTAACTTAACGTTATTTTTTGCGTGTAGTTTGTAAGTGTATCTCGGAGTGTATCAAATTGTAATGAAAAATACAAAGAAAGTATGGATATTTCGTTTCATATGTAAGTAACAGGGATTTTTTTACAAATAATATATTAAACAAAGTGTAACTTTTAGGTTTCCTGCTAATAATGACGTAAGAGTAACGGGACTGAAATTTATTGGAAATAAAGGTGATTTACATATTTCAAAAGCAGCAATTAGTCATTACTTTGTAAAAAAAGGTAGTACAAATATTAAGATAATACGCAGTCCACAATACACCACGGCTTCAATCCGCAATACACCACGGCTTCCGCATTGTCTATCCGATCACAACAAACACCGTAAGGCGGCCTTTAGTCAGTATATCTTCGAGCATATACTGACTAGAGGCCGCCTTAGGCCACGTTCAGAGAGAAAGCAGGTTTCCCGCTTCAGCTTAACAAGCGCGTGAAAAACCGGTTAAGCCGAAGCAGCCTGGCACAGGTTGTGTTCACACAGAAAACAGGTCATACTGCTCTTACTGCCAAGTGTCAAACTTAGTGTCAGTGTCACTGATTAATACAAGAAATAATGTCTTAGTACTAAAGCTCCACGAATGCAGATTTTATTCTGTTGTGATAATAATTTGAAACAACGTAGAAAGAAAATAGGGATCCACGCAATTAATAAGAATAGAGTAAAATACGAAGAGTATCATCACCTATTCCAAGGATTCAAATTGTACGAAGATAGTTTTTTCGCGTATATGAGGATGACGAAAGACACTTTCGACTATATTTTACATAAAGTGAAAGGCTGTTTAATAAGAAACCAAAAACTGGTCTCTTAAATATTTTCATTTCTTCTTTAAAATATTAAATGGAAAGTTAAATGTATTTATATAATTAATATAACAGAAATCGTATTTTCTGGTGATATTTATGTCTCATACTTTCACATTGCATATTGATAGAAATATCTCCCCATAATTTTTCAATAATTTTTCCATAGAATGACATTTGTGAAATTTGTTCCAAATTGCTTCCCTTTTTTGAACTTCGGATATTAGAATATCCATATGAAAGTTATTTTCTGAATACATTCTGGGCTTGTTTACTTTAATCTGCTCAATAAGAATATTGGTCTCGTTCCGGCAAAATCGGAAAGCGGGTAGTATCTGCCTGACAAGCGCCTGTTGAGCAGTTGTCTGCTTTTACTCTGAACGCCTACTCCTAATAACATGTGAACATTTTTAAAGCAGGTAAAGCGGGTAAATCGGAAACAGGTAACCTGCTTTCTCTCTGAACATACCCTTACGGTGTTTGTTGTGATCGGAACACATGCGGAAACTGTAGTGTATTGCGGACTGCGTACTGAAGCCGTGGTGTATTGCGGACTGTGTATTATCTTAATATTTGTAATTGCTGCTTTTGAAATATGTAAATCACCTTTATTTCCAATAAATTTCAGTCCCGTTACTCTTACGTCATTATTAACAGGAAACCTAAAAGTTACACTTTGTTTAATATATTATTTGTAAAAAAATCCTTGTTACTTACATATGAAAAGAAATATCCTTACTTTCTTTGTATTTTTCATTACAATTTGATCTACTCCGAGATATACTCACAAACTACACGCAAAAATAAGGTTTGGTTACAGTAAAATGACAAGTAGTGACATATAACACAACAAAACACTGCCCGCAATTCACCATTACTTCCGGCTCCCCGCCTACTTGTTTTTCGATCACAACAGTGGCGTAACTACCGGTGTTCCATGTGTTCCGTGGAACACGACCCGGAGACCTTAGGGGCCCGGAGACAATCGACAAAAAAATAAAACATTTAAATAAAATTTTTCAACCTAAGAATCGTGAAATACTATGAAATAAACATTAGGTAGATGAACTCCAATATTTTTTATCTTTATTATTGCACTTGGTGCAGAATGATTGAAGGTTCCGCCTCGTTCTGATTTTTTGTTTGCCGCATCGTTATGATAGTGAAAAACTGATACAAAATTTTTTCCGTGGAAGATAATTTTGATCATAATCAGAACTTTTTCAAGTCACGTGACATTCAATCATTCTGTATGTATTCATACGTGAACTTCTGTGAAATTATGTAGTTAAAAAAACGGAGTGGTCCGTTTCTTCCTGGTCCGCCGGCTGGCATCGGCACACATTCTAATGTACCTACATGCTATGAACATTTATATATATATATATATATATATATATATATATATATATATATATATATATATATATATATATACAGGTTGTCCCATTTAAGGTACGAATGCATTGGTATCTCGAGAACCGTAAGAGCTACGAGGTTGGTTTAATTAGACAAAAGTTGCCCCATTAGGATGCTATTTTAATGGTGTTTTGTTATTTGCGAAAAAATGCATAGGTCACTAGATACAGGTGAAAATGTAAATTTTGCGATTTTCTTTTTTTGCTTATAACTTTGTTATATGAAATAATACGAGATTCTGGTTTGCACTTTCTTAAGGCAATTTTGTATGGTGAATTTGCAGAAGTACTCAAATTTTTTTTATATCTAACCGTTTACGTGTTACTGATAGCAACTTTTATTTTTCATATGGAGGTCATATTAAGCTATGGCATTTTTAAATAGAGATTTTTTTTAGCTTTACAATGATATAAAACAATAATAATTTATTTTAATAATTAACAGAAAAATGAATAAAAATTGTTATTTATACTAAAATTAAATTGAAAAAAGTAAATCGAAGGCTGCTATGGAAACAACAAACAACAAAAAAGTGCAACAATTGAATTTCTGAATTTTACTTGACAATAGTAGATTATTACGAGTAATAAAAATGAATTTTTCTCGTTGGGAAAAATATGATATGTTGAGTTCTTACATTCGTTGTCAAAGTTCGTTTATTACTCGTAATAATCTACTATTGTCAAGTAAAATTCAGAAGTTCAATTGTTGCATTTTTTTGTTGTTTGTTGTTTCCATAGCAGCCTTCGATATACTTTTTTCAATTTAATTTTAGTATAAATAACAATTTTTATTAATTTTTCTGTTAATTATTAAAATAAATTATTATTATTTTATATCATTGTAAAGCTAAAAAAAATCTCTATTTAAAAATGCCATAGCTTAATATGACCTCCATATGAAAAATAAAAGTTGCTATCAGTAACTCGTAAACGGTTAGATATAAAAAAAATTTGAGTACTTCTGCAAATTCACCATACAAAAGTGCCTTAAGAAAGTGCAAACCAGAATCTCATATTATTTCATATAACAAAGTTATAAGCAAAAAAATAAAATCGCGAAATTTACATTTTCACCTGTATCTAGTGACCTATGCATTTTTTCGCAAATAACAAAACACCATTAAAATAGCATCCTAATAGGGCAACTTTTGTCTAATTTAACCAACCTCGTAGCTCTTACGGTTCTCGAGATACCAATGCATTCGTACCTTAAATGGGACAACCTGTATATATACATACAGGGTGTCCCATTTAAGGTACGAATGCATTGGTATCTCGAAAACCGTAAGAGCTACGAGGTTGGTTAAATTAGACAAAAGTTGCCCCATTAGGAGGCTATTTTAATGGTGTTTTGTTATTTGCGAAAAAATGCATAGGTCACTAGATACAGGTGAAAATGTAAATTTCGCGATTTTCTTTTTTTGCTTATAACTTTGTTATATGAAATAATACGAGATTCTGGTGTGAACTTTCTTAAGGCACTTTTGTATGGTGAATTTGCAGAAGTACTCAAATTTTTTTTATATCTAACCATTTACGAGTTACTGATAGCAACTTTTATTTTTCATATAGAGCTCATATTAAGCTATGGCATTTTTAAATAGAGATTTTTTTAGCTTGTGGGGGGGGGGAGGTTTAGGGGCCCGGTCTAAAGTTTGGAACACGGCTGAATATCACCTTGTTACGCCACTGGATCACAACATCCTATGCACTGGTATAGGGAATTACTTCTCTAGTCAGTATATGCTCGAAGGTCAAGAACAAATAAAGGAAACTGCCACCAGATACGAAATCATCATCCAAACGAACAAATGGAAGTTAACTCATAGTGCGGACTGGTATAAGAATTACCCGATTGGCATTAATGGAATGTCAAAATGGAAGGCAAATTGGTGTGGACACTGGAAACAAAAAATTTACCAGCCATAGTCATCGATCTTCAGCAGTTACTCACCTTGCCCAATCTGAATCACAGGGCACACTAGTTCAAATTTTCTTAAGCCATATTTAAACATGCAATCTAAAAGACACGAAGAAATCCTAAACAGAATCAGAAACAGCAGCACTACCATTAACGTGAATTCGGGATCTAATATCAACACCACCAGTATAAGATCTTAATCAAGTGAACAATCAATGTTCTTCCAATGTAACTACTTTCAGTACACAACATTTTAATTGTTATAATCTGTAATTGTAGTATCCATAGAAATGCTTTTCTTATTTAGTTTCTCTTGCTTGTTAAATTCTCACGTAAAATACAGCTCGTGACAAGACCATTGCCAAATTATTTTTTGACATAATTTTGAATCGTTGTTATGCTAATAGGAAACACACGTGCTGCACACTCGTTATATTTTCAACTCATTAAAATGTATGTCAAAAAAGAATCAGCAATATCCATATCACTTGTTATATTACTTATGATAATTAATTTATGGCTTATGGGAAATTATTACGAACAAATTTATCATAAGTTAAGTAACAGTTTCTGTTGAAAATATGGTTAATAATAAAATTTCCACATGTAAAGCGTTTTTAGGTAACTGATAAAAATATAAATATTGGTTTTGCAATCTATGCTGATAAGATTAAATTAAACATTTATTAATTCAAAAGTACCGATAATATTTGTTTGTTTAGAGCGAGTATCAGAACGAAAGAAGCTAAGGGCTGGAGTAAAGTTTGTTAACTTCATTCCTCTCACACCTTCTGGAAAGCTGAGAAGAAGGGATGTAAGAGACTGGATCTTGAATGGACCTGCTTAGTTAAACTTTTAAACTTAGAATAGGAATTATACTTGTATATGCACAAATTTATTATAAACGCTTTAAATAATGTAGATGGATAAATTTGTTTTATAAATTCATACACTAACATTTCAAAGGTAAAGCTAAAAATTTATTTGGTAAGTAGGTATCTACATATAATTATCTATAATTGATATTAATATTAATGAGTATATGAATTTTATTATTTTACCTTTATGATAATTATACAAATTTATTAAATGTATTAATTTTATTTTTACATTATTACTAATGTTTTTGTTTTGCAAAGCTAGAAATTTGTTTGACGTTAATTATTTAAATGAATGATAATAAAATTAATAATAAATACGTGATGAATTTCATTATTTAATTTCAATGATACTTATATAAAGTTATGAAATGTATTAATTTTATGTATAGGCAATGTAAAATATTAAAATTAGTTAAAATATAAAAAATTTCTTAATTTTTTTTTTTACTCTCGTTATTCATATGCAACTTATATTTATACTGATTCCTATGGCACTGCGAACACTTGTTAAACTTGATAAGCAGCTACTTCGAGCGTATTGGACACAGCGTGAAAATAGCAACTATTACCAGCTGGTTTATTAAGTATGTGTTGAAGTTAGCTTTACTACTGAACACAACTCGGAAAGCAATTGGTAGTTTTATATTTGTGAAAATAAGTAACCTAAAATGAGTTTTTGTATTTTTGCTATTTTAATTCGAAGAAAAATTACAGTATATGACTCCTTTTTAAAATATTTAGATATTTATCTTCATAAAATAGCTATGTTTCGCTCATGTCAAAAAAAAACTTGTGACTTAGGATGTTTATGAAACATGTTACATAATGAACTATTAAATTATCTACGACTAATAAATATGTACCTATATTAAATATGTGTTTTTTGATAATTACATATCTCATATAAATCCCGAATCTCACAGGAAATAATTGTATTGTAAGCATTCCCTCTGGTATATCAATCAGAATATTTTTAATTAAATACTTATGCAAAAAAAATCAAAATGACAAATTTTATCACCATAGTACATCACAAAACTTTGCAATGTTAACATAATTTTAATGAAAAAAATACATCATGTGCAATATTTGGTTTGGGGTTATTAAATAAAATTATAAAAAAATGTATGTAATACATTAGTCGTAGATAAAGTACAGAATAGGTACAACTAACTTTCGAATGTTGAGCAAGCGGATGATAAACACCCCAAAAAGATCCTTACTCAGTGTCTTCTACAGGCGTCAGTACACCACACTGAAGAGCTCCAATAAGAGCGAAACACGGCTGTGGTCTGGTTGAGTGAGCGGTTGATACCTTATTAGAACAGTTTCACCAAGTGTCGCCATCATATTTTACTTTATAGTACTTTTACTATTATTTACTGTTGCCTAAACTCACGGCGTTCTCGATAGATGGCTCTGCATGTAGTTTGGGATGTTTATCATCTTGCTCAACCTTAGTCAGTGCGTCTTAGAGGCGTCAGTACACCACACTAAAGAGCTCCAATAAGAGCGAAACGCGCCCGTGATTCTGGTTGAGTAAGCAAGTCTCTAATAAATGATCGAGAGGTTAATTCAGAGAGTCAAATCTTGTGAAACATGTCAAGAGTTATTGTAAATAGCTTTTTGCCCTCCTGAAGTGTAATGGGAACTTTACAATTGTATACACAGCAAGTGTAACCTACATTTTACGCTTACTGTGTTGTAACTTGTCTAACTATGCGGTAAAATAATCAAAATACACTGGACGTTTATGGGCAATTAGAAAAGAAATCATCTTTACTCTAATAAAGTTCATGTAAAAAAGTACTACCTACTTAAGTTATTTTTTTATTTTAACATTTCCTATATTTAAAATTAATTTATATAAACCAAAATCACGGCAGCGACATCTGTCATTATTGTAAAAATCCGCCGTTACCGACATAGTCACCGATCGATATACCTGTCAAATAGGCGAGGCGAACATTGCTGAAATGTCAAATATCAACACCTACCTATTATTTATTACGAAGAAAACATGAGCAAATAAATATATTATCAGTCGTAAACAGCGTCTATTATTACAGATAAATTTTCGCTAGAAGAAGTGCTCTAATGAAGATAAGTAAAATCAAATTTGGAAATTGACAACCCCAGTATTTTAAACTAACCCTTTTCAGAAGAACAACCTATCTCATTAAAAAAAGTGATTTTCATTATCGTCGGCCAAAAAATTTAATACAATTCTCGTGTGTGAAGTATTTTACAGCGCTCCAGCTAATAAGGCACTCGCCTTAGGGGCTCGTGCCTTAAACAAAGCTGTCGCGCTGTAAAATACAACTTACACGCACTCGAATGTAAATAACTATTTTAGCGTTTCGTTTGACAGCCCAGCTGGTACTTGCAGGCGCCTTTATATGTACTATGTGCAGAGATAGAAAGAGACAACTGTTGAATTTAAAAGGTCTATTGGGCGATAGCGAAGGAAAAAAATGTTCCTTTTTTCATCATATATGAAATTTTAACAATAATGAACAAGTTTACGTCAAAATTATTGCAAAATTTACAACTTTTTGTTCATAATTCAAATATAACATTCTCTATTCGATACATTTAACATTTTTATTATATCTTCTAAAGATAGAGAATTGTAAATATATAAAATAATCTGTTGTAATGAATCTCACAGACCAAATAACTCCATGGAAACCAACTGAAAAATTAAAATGTTTGTAATTGACAGAAAAATCCAGATACATTACTAAAGGCATATTCTGGGAAGTAGGTACATTTAATATTTCTTATTTAATTAAAAATAAAATAAGAAATATTAAATGTACCTACTTATACCCAAGTAACACTGACCAACGGTCGACCAAAAAGTGACGTCGATTTTAGGTCGAATTTACGTCATATACGGCCGTCTAATTAGACGTCTATGCGACGTCACTGTGACGTTGATTTTTGGTCGAAAATAGGTCTATTTAGACGTCTAATCAGACGTCTATACGACGTCACCGTGACGTTGATTTTTGGTCAAAAATTGGTCTATTTAGACGTCTAATTAGACGTCTATGCGACGTCACTGTGACGTTGTTTTTTGGTCAAAAATAGGTCTATTTAGACGTCTAATCAGACGTCTATACGACGTCACTGTCACGTCTGTTTTTGGTCTGAAATAGGACTTTTTAGACGTCAGATTTGTGGGCCATGTGACGACTTTATTTGGTCGTAATTAAGTCTATTTAAACCTTTTTCAGACGTGTAATTTGATGTCTTTATAAAGACATACACTTCGTTTATTTTTACTTAATTTTTTTATTTACTATAATTATTTTTAAAATTCGAATAAATATAATATAAAACTTATTTTATACATATATGTATAATATATATTTTTATTTATGTAACGCCATCACCTAAAACTACGAATAGAAGTAAATTTGGCACACCCAGAAATGGGTAATAAGCCATGGTAATATTTATACTTTATTTATTTAAAACATAATATATGTTTACATATTTAATTATAAATGTGAAACAGAAAAAAAATATGTTATATTTTTTCGTATATATGGACATTTTAATTTTCAACATTTTAAACAAAACCTAGTAATGACAAGACAAACTTTTAACAAATGTTTATAATAAAAAAACAAAAGTATAAACAAAGGGAAATATACATTTTGTAACTTTGGTAGATCTTGGGGTCTTCAGTAGTGATCTAGCATCCTTTGGAATGTTGTGATATCTAAGAATAAATAATAATTTATTTACTGAAGATTGAGTAATATTTTCTTCAACTGCCCATTTTCTTATATCGTACAATATATTATTGTTCTCATTACTCTTTTTGTGCACAACCGATTTTAAAGGCAAAATTTCTATAAGAAAAAAAGAAATATATTAATTAAGAATATAACTAACATTTAGTAGGTATAGTATAAGGACCCAGCTGTGCATGTTTCAATTCACTTGGAATGAAGGGTTTTTGTCATTTAATTTATCGGCATACAGTAAATATAAATACTGAGAAAAACCAATTGTTTAATGTACTAAAAACTATGACTACCATCCATTTGCCGCAAAACGAAAATATAATACATGACTTTTGAATTTTCCGCCCTATTTTCCGATGTTTTTCGTTCCACGCATTTCAGACATCACTACATGTGTATAATATTAATTTCCTTTCTTTTTATGAAATATTATTTAGCTTCAACCTAATAATAAATGAATTATAATATTTTCCCGGGATCACAAATTATTTAAAAATTATTCATAAATTCTCAATTTTATGACATTTTGACAATTGTATTAAAAAATAAGAACAATAAAAAAAGTCGGATTGTGTATCCATGGTGAAATTTTCCATTACAGTACTCAAAAGAGGTAAAATTTTACATGACGTATAATACTGCAAATATGAATTTTCAAAACTTAAGATAGCCATGAAAATTTTTGACAGTTAAGGGAAATATGTATGTTGTATAGACGCACCCTCTGACATGTCACAGACGCTTATAGAAGCTATAATGGCTGCGCTGCAGTCAAGTGAAAAATATATTAGAATACTTGTAATTACCATTAGAAAATATTGAAAATAAAATTTCATAATATGAACATTGAAAATTTAGTATAGGTATTGTAAGTAGATCAAATTGTGGATGTATTACATATTACATTTATTTTTTTATAGCTATGGCAAGATATGAAAGCAAGTGGCTCTATGAGGAATATAAACAAGGAATGGCGAACTATGAACTATGCACGACAATGGGCGAATAATTACAAAAATAATTTATTGTTTTATAGATATAACAAAATGCATTATTTAATTATTTTTATTTTTCGTGAATATTTATCTTTTTCAAAAATACTTTTTATGTTTAATATTTTATTGTAGGTTTATTGTTTTACTTTATTTAATATTTCCTAATTAATGTTTTATATTATAGAGTATAAATAAAACTAGAATTAAATTATTTATTTTTCGTAGTAATTTTTCCCGACCATCATTTATGTTTATATCATAAAAATGACGTCGAAACAACGTCTTAAAATGACGTCTAAACAACGTCTTGAAATGACGTCGACACAACGTCTTAAAATGACGTGGAAACAACGTCTAAAATGACGTCGACACAACGTCTTAAAATGACGTCGAAACAACGTCTAAAAATGACGTCGAAACAACGTCTAAAAATGACGTCGCACAGCTCCACGCTGAGACGTGGTCAGGACGTCTATATGACGAAATTTCAGACGTCGTAGTGACGTCGATTTTAGGTCATTTGTGTTACTTGGGTATATATATATATGTATATACGCATCTGAAATACCGTTAATACCTTGAATGCATTTGAGGAATTTTGAACATTTAGAAGAGTAGGAGGAATCTTATTTATAGAACGAATTAAAAAATACAATTTTATTCATCCCTTAACCTATAACCTAACCAAGAATTCTGGACTGGAGTTCTTCATCAACAATATAAAAATATATTAATAATAGATGTAAATAGAATTTTTGTGTATGTACCAAAAATGTTAAATACAATATGTACTTATATAGCCTAATATAGAAATGGCGAGAGGTCTTGTGCTACCCATAACAGATTTTTTATTTTGCAATATGAAAAGATTTTCAAATGTCAACATGATGCATTGGATGTGCTATCCAATGCAACTGCCTTTGAAATTTTAGATTGGAGTCCGATTTCCCTTTAGACAAATTATTTTTATTTACATAAAAATTGTTGAACTTTTAAAAATCTGTCTTATATTTCGTATTCCAGCCATTTAAAAATTATGATATCACTCAATTATTGTTGTTTACTACTTGTATATAACAAACTTGCATATCAGTTTGTCACTCCAATGACTATGCATACATTTATTTCATGTTCCCGGCTAACTCAGTAACGCTAATGAAACCAGTGATTGTTTTCCATAACGCACATTATACACGAGAAATTTGAAATAAATAACTTACCGGCCGCCCAATCTAGGAACTCATCTAGGTTGCGCAAAAGATGAATGACAGCTCAGCAAATTTCCGATCTTCTTCGTTCGGATTCGTACTTACGAACCTTGAATTGAGTTGCTCGTTTGGGCCAAGTGTACAAAACATAAACGTTTATTTGAAATATATCAGAACAAAAAAATTAATACTCGCTCTCCCAGATTTACACGGCATAACTTGAACTATGGATTAAACAAGTAAAAATAAGGTGACAAGTTCATTTGAGCAAATGTCCGTAAATGTTTTGTTTCAGAGATATTCATGTTTTTCTTATTGGAGCAGCGCTACTTTAAAAGATCAACTTTATTACGAGATATCAAATATCAACTTATTAAGTTGTGACATAATAATTAAATTAATTATAGGTAAATGATTTGGCTATTGCCTAATTTTAATACAAAATTTAGTTTGCTTGCACTGAGGTCAGGAAAAAAAGAAAATGATCGATGAATTCAAACAAATGTATTATTTATGTATAATAATCTCGTTATAAGGTTGATTTTTAAGGAAGCGCTGCTCCAATAAGAATAACATGAATATCTCTGAAACAAAGCATTTACGGACATTTGCTCAAATGAACTTGTTACCTTATTTTTACGTGTTTAATCCATGGTTTAAGTTATGCCGTTTAAATCTGGGTCACTCTGTATATTCAACTAATTTCCAAATATTTTTAAAAAGTAAATAAATAAATACCTATATTATCACGGCATATTACCCATTTCTGGGTGTGCCAATCTGCTTTATCACAGATATCGGTAATAAAGATGACATATTTGTACCGCGCGGGCATTTATCAGGTGACGCCTCACGAGCACTCGTTGCTGGCGTGGAGAGTGCACCGCAGGGGTCACTTTTGTTTGTAAAATTAGAAATATTTGGCGTCGGTCGAGATCAAACCCGGTTCCCCCAGATTTAATAAATTTGGCTCATTAACTTTGTAAGATCTTGATATTTTACTTGTTTTTTTTTATATCTTATGTCTGAGCATATGTATAAAATACTTAATATGTTTATATGCCTTGTTAGTATAGTTTTAAATTAAAAATATTTATGCAATTTATTGTACCATAAAATATATAAGTAGGTACATAATGTATACGCTTTGTAAATATAAAGATATCTATAAAATATATAAATGATAACCTTAGTTATAAAGAATCTAATATTTATTTGCTTATCATTTAGCAAACTTATATATTTGCATGAGTTTGATATATTCCATAATTGATAAATATTGTGCTGAAAATGAATGTTGAACTTCTGGGTGAAAATAAAAATATTATAAAATGTGTCGACGATCCGACATGCGCCCCAGATCCAAGAGGGCTGGGAGTGCTATTTATGGAAAAAATGATGGAACATAGCAACAAGATTGCGCAGGTAAGTTCCAGTAGACCCGAATTATGTAATATAAAAATGTTATATGGATCTAACCCAATATCAAATATTAATTTAAAAAAAAAAAAAAAAAAAAGATACCACGATGTCCACCTGATAATAAACTACCAAATAACCATTTGGTAGATAAATTATTTATTAGATACATAAATTTTGTTAGTAACTTTATTAGAAGGTAGGAATCATGAACCATAGAGATTTTAATTAATATAATCCTCCGTATATTTTAATTTTGTGAGATAAATAAGTTAAAAATTAATATTTTCCAAATGCAAATGTTTTATTATGCATTTTCCATACAAGGGGGACTTTCAACACAGAAATTTCTAGCGAAAATGCTTAGTAAGCGAAACACTTAGCCACGATGCATTTTGGGTTAATTTAATACCAACCGAGACCAAAATCAATATTTGTGGGTTAGATTATGTTGTTAAGGTATGTTTAGAAAACTATCAAAGACATATATAGACCGGTAGTATTTACTCTTAAACAGGGGTGATTAAGCGTTGACTAAAGTAACAAATTCAGTTGTTTTTTAATCGCCCCAATGTAATTCTAAATGGTAGTAATGGTAGTTAGTTAGTTAGGGTGACTAAAATTTTGAGTAAATACTAGATTGCGTAGTAAACACAGCATAGGAATACACAACACAGGAAAACATAGAAACTTAAAACCAATTCAGAGATTGTACAGAAAACATAGAACTGTTGTATGTAGATAACTTCGTGTCAGTTTTTGTTGCTGATTTCACAAGTTTTATTTAGCTGTCACTTCTGTCAAAGAAAGTATTTTTCGTGCGTTAATATAATTAGTTATTAAACTACTATTATAGTAGTTTATATTAATATAATGAACAGAAATAAAATCAACACAGAAAAGGTAAAAATGTTATGTAAATAATTAACAAATATTTTTTGTTGTACAAAAAGAGGATAAAAAGAAGCCTGGTCTAGTGAAAACTCGTTTCATCAACCGAGATCGGAAGAAAATTGGATTCTTCGTGTATTTGAAGAAAATTAAACTTCACGATGAACAACAATTTTTCAAATATACAAGAATGAATGTTGATTTATTGAATAATTTATTTTTATTTAATAAATTTAAATTTTAATAATATTTTAAATAATTATAATAAACACAACTGCAATACAAAATAACTTAAAAGTTGTCTTAACCAAACTTCAATATGAATACTCACGAAACATAGCGCACATGGCCGAACATGGCAAAACATAGCTTTGAAATAAAATATGACCAATTTCCCATGTTTTGCTGTGTTGTGCTATGTGCTATGCTATGTCTGTAACTCTGAATCAGTACACGCTTTTCCGTATGTTCATGTTCTATGTTTTTCTGTGCTATTCTATGCTATGTTTACTACGCAATCTCTGAATCCAGCTTTTTAGTCTCGACTACATTGGTCTTCTCTTGGTCTTGTCGAAACGAGACTTAAGTTGGACTCGTTTTGTTTCGAGTCTCGGCAAGACTTTCGACTTTACGTCCATCAACAAATTGTTTATAATTGTATATAATAGTGCATGCAAATCTATGAAAAGAGTACAATCGCGATAAAAATTTCAAAAATTGATTGAGATATCATACAGTATGTTAAAAGACATAAGCACATTAAATTTAACCATTTATAGAACTTGGCAGAAGCAATATTTCCAATTTCGAGGCATATACTGGTGAAACAGAAAAAAGTAAATGGCAATTAACGGAATTCGTCGAGAGCAACAATATTTCTTAGTAACATTTTTTTTTGAATCCTCAATTTTTTTAGTTACCCCCGGTATTTTAAAGGACAGAATAAATTTACTTCCAGCGTAAATTTATTTTAATAAACAAATTCGAATCAATTTTATTCTTTTTATGGCATGTATAATTTTACTGTCAAAAATTCGACTGTCATTTAACGGAATAAATTTTATTTGCTTTGGAAGTAAATTTATCTGACGTTTATAAAACCAGCCATTACGCCATTAGGCAGGTAATGAATGTTGTTACAAAACTTTAAAGATTTTTAACACAATATCTAGAAGGTTCACAACAATAAGTTACTAAATATTGTTGGTCTTGGCGAGTTCTATAAGGTTAAATTTGTACCTACTTATTTTGTTTATAGCCTGTAAAGTTTTCTATAAGTGTAGTCAACTTGATACTCGATCCATTCAAACAATTAATATGAAAATGGAAGTACAGCTACACACCGAATGTTTTTTATTATTATTATTATTATTATTATTTATTTATTCTTACAAAGAATATAATTTTATTTCAATTAGGTAAATAACTAGATACAGAATAATAATTATTTCTGAGGGAAACGTTTGTATTTGGCGGTTGGTAATGCTAACAGGTTCGTCTTGTTATAAGTTGAGTAACAGTAACAAGAAGAAGTGGTGAAAAAGATAGGAAGGTGAAAGGGACGCCATGGAACATGTATGAAATACGTTTTTCTACAGTCTATATACAAATTAGGCATTTGCGCTCGCTTTTGTCAACACAAAATGTTACTTTGCCGCTCATGCGCGACAAAGTAGAAAAAACATTCGCTGTCCGAATTTCTAACTACAAAATGCATCTCCACAAGTCAATCTGATTTATAATTACTCTGTTTAAAACTGTCCAATTGATGTCTGGTGACTTAAAAACTGCCAAAGTTGTCAAATTCTCCCAAAAAATCTTATTTTGGAATGTTTTAAAATTAATTTTTGGGAGACATAAGCTGTTTAAAACTGTCAAATTGACTTCTGGTGACTTAAAATCTGCCAAAGCTGTCAAATTCTCTCAACAAAATCTTCTTTTCGAATGTTTTAAAACTAATTTCTGGGAGACTTAAGAGCTGTTTAAAACTGTCAAATTGATTTCTGGTGACTTAACTGCCAAAGCTGTCAAATTCTCTCGACAAAAATCTTCTTGTGGAATGTTTTAAAACTTATTTTTGGGAGACTTAAAAGCTGTATAAAACTGTCAAATTGACTTCTGGTGACTTAAAACCTGCCAAAGCTGTCAAATTCTCTCAACAAAATCTTCTTTTGGAATGTTTTAAAACTAATTTCTGGGAGACGTAAGAGCTGTTTAAAACTGTCAAATTGATTTCTGGTGACTTAAAAACTGCCAAAGCTGTCAAATTCTCTCGACAAAAATCTTCTTTTGGAATGCTTTAAAACTTATTTCTGGGAGACTTAAAAGCTGTATAAAACTGTTAAATTGACATCTGGTGACTTAAGAGCTGTTTAAAACTGTTAAATTGATTTCTGGTGACTTAAAAACTGCCAAAGCTGTCAAATTCTGTCGACAAAAATCTTCTTTTTTAAAACTTATTTCTGGGACACTTAAAAGCTGTATAAAACTATTAAATTGATTTCTGGTGACTTAAAAACTGCCAAAACTGTCAAATTCTTCCAACAAATCCTCTTTTGGAATGCTTTAAAACTAATTTTTGGGAGACTTAAGAGCTGTTGAGTCACTTGTCTACATTCTTAATGGCAACGTTTGGTCAGGACTGCTTTGTCGGTATATTACATAAAACATAAAATAGAGCATTTATTTACTAAAACTAAAGTAAAAAGATTAGATTATGGAATGGAAAACGATGAATTAGAATTAAAAAATATAATCGTTATTTATTGAGTACTACTGTAAATACAAAGTGTACATTTTATTATTTTTTGTTATGGTGGACGACCCCATTGTGGCGACTGTAGAAAAAATCTTGTGTTTGTTTCGAGTGCAAATGGACTTTGACCTCTCAATCGACAATGACCCATTTTGCGCTCTTAATACACAAATAGCTTTTAAAGAAGAAATTGTTTCTATATTATATTATATTATTACTTTAGTAAACCAATATGTTGATATGTAATTGGAATTTTTTCTGTATATTGACAGTTTAAATAAACCGTTATTATTATTATTATTATTATTATTAATATAAATTAAATAGCATCTTTTCGTTATTCCTACCAAACAAGAGGTTATGGGCCCAGGGTTGAAATTGAAAAAGTTGGGGTGGTTGAGTAAAGAGATATTTTTTTAAATAAAATTTGATAATGAAAAAACCGGTTATTGTTATATTAAACAAACTTCAGTACAGCGTGTAATTAAAATATTATAAATTTATATTAATATTAGTTAACATGGAAATAAAACATTTCTTTAGAACAGCCATTTCAAACTCGCGGCCCGCCGAGACCTTTTTGGTGGCCCGCAGAGTCATTTTCAATGAAAGAAAAATTCCTAGTTATTTTCAAATATATAAATGTACTTTTATTTGCACAAATCTTCCAAGAAATAATACTTTTGTTTTTGTTAGGTATTAATACGAAGTGAGTTTGACATGCCTGCTGTAGAATATTGTTTAGTTAACATTGAAATATAAAATTAATGGCGTGATAATGTTCCTCACGACCACTTTTAAAACATTATGCAGGTTTAGAAGAGCTGTGTGCTCTTTATGGATGTGTAGAATTAATATCTTCGTTAAAAGTTTCTGCATCATAAATAAGTTTTGAAACGCGTTGAAGATATTTGATTTCATACAAATTTTACCATAATAACATGTCTTCGACACCTAAAGTAAATTTGATAGTTTTTTTACAAAAGCAAACATAATCTATCCCCTTTTATGACAATTTTTATTACAAGTATAAAATTACGAGTTTGTAATAAAATTGACGAATTTTTGCAAACATTTCTTAAGACATGAACATTGACATCCGAATTGCATTTTTCTTGCATTTTATGTAATTACAGTAATGTTCACATATAACGAAGAACCTCAAAGGACTAACAAAAATTGTTCGTTTTAAGCGAAGTTCGTTATAAGTAATAAATTACAAAATTACTATGTATTTGAATAAACTGTATCTATTTATTTCATTGAACACATAAAAACGTATATACGTACCATATAAAGAAAGGTTATACATAATTACTTATATGGTAGTAAAAAATAATGTTACTTAAAAAAATCATACAGGGTGGTGAATCGAACACCCGGACCTAGGACTTTAAAATGTAAAATCAGGTTTTTATAATTTATTGTTTCTCTATAACTGTTTTAGGTAAAATTCTACATCTGAATCAATAAACACAATTAATTTTGTATGCTTTGTATCATCAGAAATTAGGTATGAATATATCGAAAATCATTCCAAAAACAGTGATAGCCATGGAATTAAAACAAAAAATTACCAAATGTTAAACAATTTATCTTTTAAGTTAGATTAACTTATTTTTATTTGTAATTTATGTTCAAGTCAATAGTCACATATTTAACTTGAACACAATTTATAAATAATACATAATAAAAATATTCTATAGCTATAGCTATTTTTGAGTTGATTTTAGGAATTTTCATACCTAATTTCTGCCGTTATAAAGTATGCAAAATTATTTGTGCTTATAGATTCAGACGCAGAATTTTAATTTCTGCAACTTTTATTTTTTTTATCTCAAATACGTAATTAGGGTCGCAGGAAATAATGAATTATTTTACATGTTAAAATTCTATATTCGGGTATTTAAATCACCAGCCTGTACATTTTTGACTGTTTGCCTGTCCATCTAGTATTGCTTCTGGAATGACGTATTCGGGGAAGTCCTTAATTTTCTATTTATAAGTTCGCTATAGCCAAAAACTTTTCAAATACTATATTCGAAATAACGTTCGTTTTATCGAAAAGTTCGTTATAAGCGGGTTCGTTGTTTCCGGAAAAAAATTACACACGTCTTATAGGACTTTAGTTCGTACTCTTTAGATTCGTTCGTTGTAAACATGTTCGTTTTAAACGGACATTACCGTAATAACATTTTTTAAATGTGAACTATTTATGTAAATGGTGGCACCTGTTTACATAAATTTTATGTAAAGCTGGATATCAGGGAAATGAATAAATTACAGTCATCGCATATTTTGTTACATATAAAGACACAAAACTTGAGAGGGGGGGCAAATTGTTGTCTTTGCCCCCCCCCCCCCCCCCACCAAAATTTACGAGGGAGCAACTGCCCTCCCGGTTCCTACGCCCCTGACTATAAGCAGTTTTCCCTTGTAAACACATGAAAACCAAGTTACGCATGCGATGCGCTTTCTCCTTGTTTTCAATGCTAGTTTGTTGAAGAGATAGATTATGTGAAATGCCTGTTAATAAAAACGTAGTTAGAGTAAGCTTTTTTACACAATAATATTCTCGCTCTCTGTAAATGGCTGTCCGATCAAGAGTGGTATACTCTGATCTTGAGTACTTACTACATCTGCATTGACAAGTGCAGTAGCTTCGTCTACCTTTAGTTGAAAGGATGTACTCCCTGCGGTTTCTATTTGGCCATGAACGTAACCTTGTATAACCTTCTTATTAATGGGGTTAATTTGGAGCCCAAGTACTTTTACTTGTACGTCGGTGATTGTGACGCAGCTGCTTCCAAAATCCACATATCCTCTGACATATTGGCCATTTACCATAGCGTTTACGTAATATTTTTCGTTTAAACTCTCCGATGTGGAATTGGTAACTAAAGCAGTACCAGCTGGTTTCTTTACTATCGTTTTCTCCGGGTGTGTGCTTTTCTTTAGACAATTAACGGTATAATGTCCTGCCTCCTTGCACCTGAAACAAATAACATTAGCACGTCGTTGTGGTCCTGGTTGATGCTCCTTTCGATCCTGACGTTGATATGGTGTGCGGTGAAAACGCCGACGGTGATGTGATATTCTCCTGTTTGAATTCGATTGAGCATCAGGTCTATAATATATTGGCTGTTCTCTGCAAGATCGCAAGAACTCATACAGTGTTTCCGGTGTTCCGTAATCCCCAGCCTTAGCTATAGAACGGAGATTTTCGTCTAAAAAGCCGCCTATTATGCAGGACACTGCATTTCTACCTTTAATGTTGCAAGCTGAGACCATCGCACTCTTTTCATAAAAGTATTTAGCAATGCTCTCTTCTGGACGTTTCTTTCGTTGTAACATTTCCTCTAATTAAGAGCAATAATCTCTTTGGCAGGGAAACGCCCGTTTTAACATAGCCTTCCACGTTTCCCATGTGTGATTGACTGAGGTCAGTCCGCTGTACCATGTGGCTGCCAGGCCCTTTAACTTCCCTAGTGCGTAATATATTGTAGTCTCTTCAGACCAACCAAATAACACTCGTAACTCATCCACCTTTCGCACCCACTTCACAGGTGAGAACGATGGTACAGCATCTCCACGGTAAGCATGTGAAGTTGATGGCTGGGGATTGGTGGTCCTTGATTGACTCTGCACCACTTTCGTTAGATTGCTAACAATTTCGGTTAATTCACCTAACCGACGTTCCCCCGAACGCTGTCGTTTACGCCTTGGTCTAAATCTCACACTAGAGTCGGAGGTACTACTAGACGAGCCATCACGGCTACGACTTACAGGTCGCCTGCGCCGTCTTCCTCTAGATTCAGTACAATGGAAGAATCCATTGTATATAAATTGAACTCGTAATACTATTCACACGAGCAGCACGAAGATTCTGATCCCACTTCTGAAATGTAAGCACAAAGCACTGGTCTGCACACTTTCGTGCCCAAATCACTACTGATCTATTCGTAATAATTGCTTGCCTGCTAATTGTAGTCTTTAATTATCGTTACCTCACACCCCAAGACTGCATTTAATTCAACAAAACAAAAACAAGCATGTTATTAATTGAACTAGGGGCTTACGCAACCAACGGTACACTCACAGACATCAACACCTTCCGGGAATGCAAAACCATCACTCGCATTCATTTTGGGGAATGCAAAACCATCACTCGCATTTATTTTGGTACTTCGGGCATCACACCCGTCCCAAGCATGGCATCTGCACCAGCTCACAATACTAGGGTATCGGACCCTCTCTGAGTATGCAACGCACCAACTCACAACACTAGGGCATCGCACCAACTCACAACACTAGGGCATCGCACCAACTCACAACACTAGGGCATCGCACCCTCTCTGAGTATGGCATCGCACCAACTCACAACACTAGGGCATCGCACCCTCTCTGAGTATGGCATCGCACCAACTCACAACACTAGGGCATCGCACCCTCTCTGAGTATGGCATCGCACCAACTCACAACACTAGGGCATCGCACCCTCTCTGAGTATAGCATCGCACCAACTCACCTGAAAAATAATACACTGAGAGGAAGCCGACCGCTCCCTTCAACGTTCACGAAGCTACTGTCCCAAGAATAAAGGTGATGCAATCAATAATACTCATTAATTGCGTAAATAATTTATTAAATAACCCCCAAAAATACAACAAAATGATTACTATTTGGATAGCGCTCACAATACTCAAAATATAGTTTATTACTTAGTTTTACACATTGTATATACTATTTTTTATTAAAATCTTCTTTTGTAACATCTGTTAATAAAGAGTACGGCTGCGGTATTTCGCTACCGATAAAGCGTCTCTGAGTTATACAGATCACTTCTCTGCCAGTTTTGGGATGGGTTTTCCGCTGGCAAAAGGAGAGTTTTCCTGAGAAGATGCATATCGCCGCCGAAGTTATTGCCGGGCATGCATATATTGTCTAGAAAATTGTATACATAAAAAAAGGTAACATTTACGTACTTTTCATGTTACCTTGGTTACTTGTTTTTTGTTTTTTCACATTTTTGTCAATTTCCCTTGAACAAGGTACCAGTTTATGGTGCCGAAACGTTGGGTTTTAATAATAAAAAATACAGAACTTAAATTAAAAAGGTAGTATTATTCCAAATACTATTTTTTGTTTATTTCTAGTCAGAATCGACGATTATTTTCTTATACTCGAAATATATTTTATTTAGTAGTGTATGTAGGTATATGTTATGTTGTTATGTTTGAATAATTAGTTTTAAACATAGCATATACTATTTTTTGTTTATTTCTAGTCAAAATCGGTGTTTATTTTCTTATACTTGAAATATATTTTTAGTAGTGTATGTACATGTTTTGTTGTTATTGCTGGGCAAGGGACAGGGTGCGGAAAGAGATAAAAGTTGAACATCACTCCATAATCATTTGACGGCGAGTATAGAAGCTGTAGATATAGATAATATGAAAGTATTTAGGGCCGTTTATTAAAACTAAACTTGTTTTCATTTTTATAATATAACTTTCGCGAGCACTATAGCATTATTTTAAAATAAAGATAAAGTCATAAAACAATTTAAATTAAAGTCTTAAAGTGAGCCTTATCAGAAAACTACCCTTAGTAATGTATGTGAAAATGATATCAAATATATAATAAATGTGCTATATGTTCCAAACTTAAGAACGAATCTATTATCTGTTAAAAAACTAGAGATGGCTAAAGTTATATTTTGTTGTAAATTAATAAATATTTGATAGGTAAAGGTTATAGGAATAATTTCTATGAAATATCATTTCAAGGTCAGAATAACGAATGCTTAAATGTAGAACAAGAAAATAAACAATTAAATTCATGGCATAAAAGATTTGGGCACATACGTAATGCAAATATCAATAATAGTGGAGGAGCGTTAGCTCAAAAAAGTGCATTGTCTCGGAACCGGTGAAAACAGCTCCGATTTTAATATATTTGTTTTAAATGTCCGTAATTAAAAATACTTTAACCTTTATAGGTTAAAAATTGACGCTCCAGCCAAAAAATTTTCAAAATTCGAAAAAGTCAAAATATTTAGAAAAAAAAATTTAATATTCCTGTTGAAAAAAATAAATTAAAAACAAAATATGTTTTAAAAATACGTTTACTATATTACCTAGTATTCAAAGATCGAGATAATGAGTATAATGCAGCAAAAATGATGACTACTTTAATTCGTTGTCAATTGAAATTTATTACAAAATACATTTTAAAAATATTTTTAATTATTTTGTACATTCTCTTTGTCTTCTATTTTGTCATCATTATCTGTAGTCATTGGTAGTGAAGGACAATTTTTGCAAATTTCACTGCTTTATTCTGTACAAGCGGGCATTCAGAACAGCCCGGTTTTTCTGCACCACAATTCCCAGTATAGTCAGATTTGCATCTGCAGAATATTATCTTCAATATCTGCTCTGGAGCAGGTGGCTGGTCCATGGGGTTTGGTATTAAAAAATTTGTAAGCTTCCACCCCCATTCAATCGGTGAAAAATAATTACCCAGCCACAACGGCACTTGTAAATAAACTTTTTTCAGATGTTCTATCGCTGCATCTGCTATGCACGGTAAATTGGCCAATAATATAACAAATGGATTATCCAAAATTCAAATATCAAGAATTCTACTATGTTATACTAATTGTTATAAATTTTCATTACGGCTAAGTGTCTCCCCACATATGAACAGAATGTTAGTTTGCAAAGAAGAAGCATGAGGCGTTGCACAAAGTGGAGTTATCGAAGAAATACGAGTAGTCGTTGAATATCACCCAGCTGAGCGCATGAAAAATGAAGATATCCAAAATGCTCCTAATTTTGGACAAGATTAGATAATCAGGGCAGCCCTCAGCGCACATGGATGAGTGAAAAGACTGTGGATGGATTGCCTACGAGAAGACAAGACATTTGAATTGTAGACGATACAAGCCGAACAAAGTGCGAATAAGATGACTCTCTACGAGATGGAAGAAGATATTTAAATGTTTTAAACACAAGATGAAAGTGAATTAAGAAAAATGTACTTAGAGAATCTCTTAATTATTGGTTTGCCCTGCGACTATTGTTGAGGTGACAAGTCTACGTTAAAGGACTGTTAAATTTATCTCAAACATTATGGGAAAATGTACGAGTACTGTAGACTACAGTAACATTGAACCGCAAAAAGTTATCATATTCTTTTTAAATAAGATATAATATTGACGACATTACACATCGATATTAGTATAAATAGAGTGCAATATCACCATCACTTTATTGAAATAAAATCAATGTGTTATTTAGATACATATATGAAAAAAGAAAATTTGATATAAGTTATGTACGAATATACGCACATTTCTAGATATACCTTATACAATTGAGACTGCCCAAAATTAATGTTTTCACTACATGTATGTAGAGAAGACAAACATTGTTCGAATTAATAATCCCTGTTATCTGCATAAAATTTTAATATAGTAAAATGTATTTTGAAATTTGTTGTACATAATTTATATTAAAATAACCTACAGATTTTGTAAATATATGTGAATAATATATAAAAAAAAGTTTGAACGTCAAAGACTTATACATGAATGTATTTGTATTTGTAAAATAATCTTGGTTTTATGCACACAGTCAGGTAAACTATCCGGCGAGAGGTTATGTGCTGGTCACATCATATTATATATTATATATACTCCAATCATTTTAGAATAGATCTTACTTGTCAGTATTCAATATACAAGGTCACTGGATGTCGTTTTTAAATATTATACTTTCATAAATAACATTATTTTAACGATGATGTTAATAATTTTTAAAAATTAGATAATTTAATAAATAAACAAAGAGCGTCAATTTTGAAACTATAAAGGTTGAAGTATTTGGAATTACCGACATTAAAAAAAAAAAAACATCAAAATCGGAGTTGTTTGAACCGGTTCTGAGATAATTACTTAGCGCTCCTCCACTATAAATTAATTAAAAATAAAATGGTTTATGGAATAAAAAATGTAAAAATAGGTAAATTTGAATTCTGTGAATCATGTGCGGCGAGTAAAATGACTGGATTAAAATTTAGTACTAGAAGTAAGGCTAAAAGAAATTGTGCATACGGACGTTGTTGGTCCTATTATTCCAATATCACATGAAAATGGAAAATGTAACGTAAGTTTTATAGAAGACTTCAAATTTTATTGTGGTATTTACAATTAAAAATAAAAGCGAAGTTTATAGTTGCTTTCGTGAATAGGTAAATTTTGTACAATCAAAATTTAATTCCAAAATATGTACTCTTAGATGCGATAACGGGAGAGATATATTTCAGAAGAATTGAAAAACTTTTGCAGGGAATATGAAATTTACATCAATTATACAACCCCTTATACACTGGAACAAAATGGGAAGGCTAAACGCTTCAACAGAAGTTTTGCTAATAAAGCTAGGTGTATGATACAAGAATCAAAATGCCGAAACAATTTTGGAGTGAAGCGGTTAGTGTGGCGACTTATATTTTAGATAGAAACCCTAGGGCACACTGCAAAATGCTACACCAGCGGAAATTTGGAATGGTAAAAGACCTGATGTAAGTAATCTCAAGATTCTGGCTCCACAGTATACCTATATTCACGTACAAGTTAGAGGCAAATTTGACGCAATATCTGAGATATCATGATTGGGTACACTACAACAGGGTATTGGATATGGAATACAGAAAAATAGAAAGTGGTGACAACTACAGACGTAATTTTTAATGAAAATGAATTTTACTACAAGAATGAATAATATTACACAAGTGGAAGATAAAAATGGAAATAATATGTAGATTAAAGTATTGTAGAGATTGAATAAAATGATAAAGCCGGGTTTATGCAGCAACAACATAGACACTATCATAATCTTAGTCTTAAATTATAATGATAAGAACAGTCTTAAGATAGGTGGTCGTTTATGCAGCATTTTTGTTGTGACTATTAATATGTCACTTTCTAACTTCATTTACTTTTACTTATAATAAATATTATATTTGCCCAATAAATAAATGTGAATACGTTAACATATAGTAGAGAAAAAATAGTTATTGCAAGTTTGTTCATAATAAACAACAATTAAAATAGATGTTATGTTTTCTGGTACTGACAGTTCTCAGGCATGCGCAGGTTGTAAGTCGTCATAGTCGTAGTCATAAAATTAAAATTAATCCAATTCTGTGATTATGCTTATGTTCATGATACTGTCTATGACGATGTTGCATAAACAGCTCTATTATAAATACATATTTTAATTCTTAAGACTAATAGCCGAGACAGACGACAAAAATTAATGTTCATTAACGGTTAGTTATAGTATGAGTACCTTAAGGTGATACTGTTGACAGATGTCAAAATTGCGTCTACCAAAAAATATTGAATGTAGTAAGCACGTTCCAATTATTGTATTGTACTCGTACAGTACAAGACAATAAGTAGCAAATGCTTACTACAGTCTGGTTTATTAATAGACGCAATTTTCACATCTGTCAACAGTATCCCTTTAAGGTAAGCATACTATAACTAACTATAACAATAACTATGATATTGCTGCATAAACCCGGCTTTTAAGTAGATAGATAAAAGGAGTACAGATAAAGGCTAGTCGTAGAACAAATAAAGATGAATCCAGAGCAGGGGCCGCGGAGCCGGGGGGGCAGAGGGGGCTTCAGCCCCCCCTGTAAAATTTCAGAGGGGGCTAAGCCCCCTCTGATCAAATCTGAAATTGGCCTCCAAATTTTCTTTTTTTTTTATAGATAACAAAACCAAATTTTAATATATTCTTTTTGTAACTTCCCGCATGAAGTTTTTTGGTTTTATGTACGTCGTGTATCAATTCGTGGAGCTTCTTGATTTTATAATTCGTCACCATGGCAACTTGTTTATTTGAGACCCTTAGGAAGCAAGGCAAAGCGCTGTACTGTTGTGTTATGTTTCAATTGCTGACCGGTAATATTTACTCAAAATTTTATTCACCCTAACTGCCTAACTAACTACTACAGCTACAATTTAAAAATACATTAGAATTATCAAAAAACCACAACTGAATAGCTGAAAAAGAGGATGCCCAGCAAAGCAAGGACAAAATTTTTATGTAATTTTATTAGCACCAAATATTATAGATATTGGCATAAAAAAATAATACTTAGATAGCCGCAGGGGCAATTTAATAAAAATATTGAGTGGTAAAGGGAGTAACATAAAATATTTTGAGCCCCCCCTGAGATAAAATCGTTCCGCGGCCCTTGATCCAGAGAAGAAACAGTAGAGAGAGAAATCAGGAGAGTAACTAAGTTACCAACCAAATATGATAATTATGAAATGTACATAGCTTTTTAAGCGGTTCCATATGTAGAAAACATACCAGAAAAGGTTACTGATATAAAGGTACAGTTAATGAGCAGTTTTGGTGAAAAACGATGAAAAAAGGTATAATATTGAACAGAATAATACATGAATAGAAGCAAAAATGCCAGAGAATGCAGAAATCTTAAACACTAAATGGGTTTTCTCTTTAAAACCTCTAGAAGAAAATATGGAAAACAAATATACATGTAATGAAGGAAATGGATTAAAATTATTAAAATCGATGTATGGTCTCAAACAGGCTTCAAATTGTTGGAACAATAATAGTATATTATACATCAAGGTTATGAAGTGTCATTATTAACCGTGCGAACCGTGGGATTATAATTCGCGATTTTGACACTATTATTGACCTTGGTCAATAATTGAACTCTAGGCGCAGAAAAACAATTTCACGGAACAATAATAAGTCAAGGTGACTTGAATAGTATATTATGATACAAGTGTATAAGCTAGCCTTTAAAGCACGCACGACAAGTTTAAAGCCACGACGCGTAGCGGAGTGATTTTAATGTCGTAGTGCTTTAAAGGCTAGCTTATGCACGTGTATCATACACTATTTTTTTATTATAAATGCATCATAACCATTTAAAACTGAAAATTATTGCAAATCATACGGTTTTGATTTTTAATCTAGTGAGTTTGAGCATTCCAAGGGGACAGTTAGCAATTATTGGTAATGTTTACGTTAAGTCAACAAGTCAATATAGTTTTTTTTTCATTGTTTTAGTTGTTATTTATATTTATTGTCATTTTTCGTTACCTAGGTAACTCAAAAATTTAGCGTGTTTTAATGGTCGATTTACGCACGCTTTTGCGTGTTTTAAAGAGCGATGCATGTATAATAAAAAAAAATTGTACTCCAAATAACTTATGAAAGAGACTCAGGAATTTTGGAAATAAATCAAACATAATATTCGGAAGGAATTTTGCAGCGTTTCAGTTTCGAAAACTGCAAAACATGTGTTATTTCTATAGATCGAAAATTAAACTTAAATTTAGAATAAAATCAAACCGAAAATTTACCATTTAGAGAACTAATAAAATGTTTAATGTTCTTAATGTACTTTGGTAGATACCAGGATAAAAACTCACTTGAGATATGGATATACTTAAAAAGATTTTTATGATACTTAAAGGGAACAGTTGATGATAACTTGAAATATAAACAAAAAGCTGCGTAGAGTCGCACGCCTAATTACTGTAATGACAGAAGATCAATTTCAGGCTCCTTAATAAAAGTATTTGGAAATACTGTTGCCTGGATAACGAGAAAGCAAAATTGTATGGCTTTGTTCAGTACGGAGGCGAAGCTTGTGGTATTATGTGAAGCAGTACAGGCAGTGGCGTAGCTAGCATTCAGTGGGCCCTGTATCAGGGATTGCTAAGGAGACCCCCTCTCTCAGTAATAAAATAATAGTAGAGGTCGGTGGGCCCTTCTAACCGGTGGGTCCCATACCATTGATACAAGATCGTATGTGGTTCAGGAAAATTATACATGGCATGAGTGTAAAATTGAATATACAAATACCAAGTATCAATTGGCATATATATTAACTAAAGGGGTGCACGGAGTTCAATTTTATGAAATATGCAAAAATTTATGTTTACAAATAACAGAGGCATAATATCTAAATACACTAAAATACTTAATTCTTTTGTAATCTTTAAGTAAAAAAAAATTTTTTTCTGAATATTAATAATCCTATATATTCCAGTCCCTTTTTTTCAAATTATTAACACTCATCTAAAACTTCGTGAGTGGCTTCATTTTAACGTAACCTACAACTTTTTTATTTACGAAAATTCTCGGAAATGGGCAGTTTTCAATCTGGAAATCGGAAAACACGTCAATTTAACGATGTACTAAGAAGGTATGATCAACCCTTTGCTTTCTACTTTAATCGTAAGATAATTTGATAATAACGTCGAAAAAAAAATTGGCCTACAAAAATTTGGGGCCATTTGCAGAAACCTCCACCCCCATGTCAAAATAAGGAGGGTATGAAAATTTATCAACAACCAGCTGATTTTCACGCAATTATTTAATAAATATTGGTACAATCAAATGGTCATACTGGCCTATAATTTTCATGTGCAGTTTTTTCAGATCTACAGAAACATGTCAATTTTACGATAACCCTTTTAAATTATTTTAAGTAAATATTATTATGTTTATGATTTGTATTTGTACTTATGTCAGTTAAAATAGTATATAAACAGATATAGTTTTCATTGAGAAGGAGATTAGGTACTACATTTGCCTTTTTTTTTAGATTGATGCCGAAACTGGAAAAATATTAACATATGATGAATTATTACTGCATAGTATTCGAGTAGCACAACATCTTCAGGAAAAAGGCATTAAACAAGATGACATTATTATTTTATGTTCCCGGAACAATATGGAATTATCGTTTCCAATCTTTGCAGGGCTATTTCTCAAAAACAGAATTGCATTTCTAGATCCCACGCTACCGAAACGTATGTTTTATTTTCAATTTGACTTGCTGCTAAATAAAAACACCCATACCATACACTATTTTTGAAGTCTAGTGATACAAGCATTTTAAGTGTATTTTGAATTAAAATATTTAAAAACTTCAATATATTTAATTATAGCTTTATTACCCGACTGATCGAAACTAGTAACAAAATATTGAATAAATCAGTGATATTAACAAAGTAATAAGTATAGTTTTATTTCTTGAGTAAAACTGTATCACAAAGAACCGGCTGAATTAATTCAAAATTTAAAAGAAACTGGTGTTGCACAACAAGCCAAAATGAATTACATGTTAAAGATAAACATGTAGTGATTCGGTCGAGACGAGACAAGACGAGAAATTCATTGTCTCATCTCGTTTCAAATTCATATATTACATAATTTACATGTTTTTGGTGTTATTTTTACCTCCCGCTACCCTAGGTAAGGAAGGTTTTGATGACCCCAGAATCCAATTTTAACATTTTTACAATGATGTCTGTAGGTATGTATATGTGTATGTCTGTGTGTGTGGATTTTGTGGACACGATTACTCAAATACCATCAATCAGAAAAATTTGAAATTTTGTATACACATTCTATACTAATGTGGGTTCATTAGTTTTTAGTGAATATCGGATAACCGGAAGTATCATTTATACAAGCTTTTAACAGTTTTTCTTGTAAAAAAATCATTGAATATAACTTTTTAGCATCTTTTACTAATTAAAATTGAATATAATGGTACAATCTTCAATTCTTCGATAATAACATTTCGTAAATAACTCTAAATAACTTTAAATATGAATATATAATATAATTTCTTTTCATATATCATCTTGCCTACGCGTCAAACAAAACCATAAAAAAATTACATTAAATTAATGTTCGATCATACACAATTTAATAGGCCCATTATCCATTTTTTAAAAATATTTTTAAATGAAAGTTCGATTAATTTTGAAACAATTCGTGGTATCAAAAAGTTGTAATTGTTTTTTGTATAGTTACATTTGATTTTTAAAGAAGCTATCTTTCTCACACCAGTTTCTGTAGTAAGATCGATCGGCTTTTGTTTTTAGCTTAAAGTTGTCAGAACCATGTTGTGTTTGGTATCAAATGAGAGATATTGTCGAAGGCTGGCATGCAGAAATGACAAAATTTTGACAGCTCGATCGGTTTCTGTTTTTTGCTTAAAGTTGTCACAACCATGTCGTGTTTGGTATCAAATAAGAGGTATCGTCATGGGCTGCAATGCAGATATGTCAAAAATTTGACAACTCGATCGGCTTTTGTTTTTTGCATAAAGTTGTCAGGACCATGTCGTGTTTGGTGTCAAATGAGAGGTATCGTCAAGGGCTCTTATGAAGAAGTGTCGAAAATTTAACAGCTCAATCGGCTTTTGTTTCGCTTAAAGTTGTCAGAGCCATGTCGCGTTTGGTATCAAATGAAAGGTATCGTCAAGGGCTACTATGCAGAAATGTCAATACTTTGGCAGCTCGATCGGCTTTTGTTTTTTGCATAAAGGTGTCAGAACCATGTCGTGTTTGGTGTCAAATGAGAGGTATCGTCAAGGGCTGTCATACAGAAATGACAAAAATATTAATATAAGTTCGATTGGCTTTTTTTTGCATAAAGTTCTCAGAACCATATCGTGTTTGGTATCAAACGAAAGATATCGTCAAGGGCTACCATGCAGAAATGTCAAAAATTTGACAGCTCGATCGGCTTTTGTGTTCTGCTTAAAGTTGTCAGAACCATGTCGCGTTTGGTATCAAATAAGAGGTATCCATGCAGAAATATCCAAACTTGGACAGCTCGATCGGCTTTTGTGTTTTGCTTAAAGTTGTCAGAACCATGTCGTGTTTGGCATCAAATGAGAGAGGTATTGTCGAGGGCTACTATGCAGAAATGTCAAAACTTTGACAGCTCAATCGGCTTTTGTTTTTTGCATAAAGTTGTCAGAACCATTTTGAGTTTGGTATCAAATGAGAGGTATCGTCAAGGGCTGCCATGCAGAAATGTCAAAACTTTGACAGCTCGATCGGCTTTTCTTTTTGCATAAAGTTGTCAGGACCATGTCGTGTTTGGTGTCAAATGAGAGGTATCGTCAAGGGCCGTTATGCAGAAATGTCGAAAATTTAACAGCTCGATCGGCTTTTGTTTTGCTTAAAGTTGTCAGAGCCATGTTACGTTTGGTATCAAATGAGAGGTATCGTCAAGGGCTACTATGCAGAAATGTCAAAACTTTGACAGCTCGATCGGCTTTTCTTTTTGCATAAAGTTGTCAGGACCATGTCGTGTTTGCTGTCAAATGAGAGGTATCGTCAAGGGCCGTCATGCAGAAATGTCGAAAAATTAACAGCTCGATCGGCTTTTGTTTTGCTTAAAATTGTCAGAGCCATGCCACGTTTGGTATCAAATGAGAGGTATCGTCAAGGGCTACTATGCAGAAATGTCAAAACTTTGACAGCTCGATCGGCTTTTGTTTTTTGCATAAAGTTGTCAGAAACATGTCGTGTTTGCTGTCAAATGAGAAGTATCTTCAAGGGCTGTCATGCAGAAATGACAAAAATATGACAGTTCGATTGGCTTTTGTTTTTGCTTAAAGTTCGCAGAACCATATCGTGTTTGGTATCAAATGAGAGGTATTGACAAGGGCTGCCATGTAGAAATGTCAAAAATTTTACAGCTCGATCGGCTTTTGTGTTTTGCTTAAAGTTGTCAGAACCATGTCGTGTTTGGCATCAAATAAGAGAGGTATTGTCGAGGGCTACTATGCAGAAATGTCAAAACTTTGACAGCTCAATCGGCTTTTGTTTTTTGCATAAAGTTGTCAGAACCATTTTGAGTTTGGTATCAAATGAAAGGTATCGTCAAGGGCTGCCATGTAAAAATGTCAAAAATTAGACAGTTCGATCGGCTTTTGTTTTTTTATGCATAAAGTTGTCAGAACCATGTCGTGTTTGGTATCAAATGAGAGTTATCATCGAGAGCTACCATGCAGAAGTGTCGAAAATTTGACAGCTCGACCGGCTTTTTTTTTTTTAAAAAAAAAAAACCTCTCAACAGGATTAAATCCCAATTACTGAGTAGGTTCACATACACAAACATCCATGCCTTAGTGGGATTCGAACCCAGAACCCTAAGCACACTCATGACTAAGAGACGTTGCTCTAACCATTGAGCTACTGGAGCCGGTTTTTGAATAAAGATAAGTCGTTTGAGTATCTGAAAGACTGTTAGCGGTTGCAATTTGGGTTTAAATAGCGCCTAGACGGATTGGATGTACGTAAAACTATTATAAAACACTACCGGCGGAGCCGCAGGGAATACTCGGCGTAGCCGAGTTTTGCTAGTATCTATACTAAATTTTCAATGTTCATATTATGAAATTTTATTTCCAATGTTCTCCCGTGGTAATTGGGACAAGCGATTTTAATGAAAATTTTTCCAAGATGTAGAGAATAACTCAACTTGATATCCTGGTAATAGGTCATTTTTCTGTACGATGCATAGTTTTTGTGTAAAAATTTTTTAAAGGTGGAAATTTGGCTTTTTGAAACAAAATATCTGAGTCCTCCATGAAATTTTTAAGACGAAGAACGATTCTTTGACATGTCAATCAGAATATTTAAATGAAATTATTCATGAAATGAGGACAATTTGAAAGAAGTTGAATTCATAAACATACATTATGGCAATGGGCCGTTATTCCACAATAGTTGAAACGGTTTGAAACATTATATTTAAAAATTATAATTTTTGAAGGTTCATGTCCGTGATTAATTTGCATTTCGAAAGTGTTGCCAAACATTCCTTAAGTAACTAAGTAAAAGCAAATATCCCAATGTCAAGAATTTGACAGCTCGATCGGCCTTTGTTTTTTGCATAAAGTTGTCAGAACCATGTCGTGTTTGATATCAAATGAGACGGTTCGTCAAGGGCTGCCATGCAGAAATGTCAGAAATTTGACAACTCAATCGGCTTTTGTTTTTTGTTAAAGTTGTCAGAAACATGTCGAGTTTGATATCAAATGAGAGGTATCGTCAAGGGCTACCATACAGAAATGTTAAAACAGTTAGATTAGGGAGGCATGTTGCGTGGACAAGTTCAGTGGATAAATTGGATGGGCATGTTGCGTTGGAAGTTTGGGTGGGTAGATTGAGTGGGCAGGTTGCGTAAGTAGATTGAGTGGGCAAATTGCGTGGGCAGATTGGGTGGGCAGGTTGCGTGCGGCAGTTTGGGTGGGAAGGATGCGTGGGCATTTTGGGTGGGCAAGTTGCGTGGGCATTTTGGGTGGGCAAGTTGCGTGGGCATTTTGGGTGGGCAAGTTGCGTGGGCATTTTGGGTGGGCAAGTTGCGTGGGCAATTTGGGTGGGCAGGTTGCGTGGGCAATTTTGGTGGGCAGGTTGCGTGAGCAGTTTGGGTGGGCAGGTTGTGTGGGCCGTTTGGGTGGGCATATTGCATAAGCAGGTTGCGTGAGCAGTTTGGGTAGGCAGGTTGCGTGGGCCGTTTGGGTGGGCAGGAAAAAAATATTTTGAAAGACTCTTAGCGTTAGCATTTTGCGTTTAAATTGTTCCTAGACGAATTGGATGTACGTAAAACTATTATAAAACACTATCGGCGGAGCCTTAGGGAATACTCGGCGTAGCCGAGCTTTCGCTAGTATCTATACTAAATTTTCAATGTTCATATTATGAAATTTTATTTCCAATGTTCTACCGTGGTAATTGGTAGCTTTCTAATATCTCTTTGACTTCACTCTTTGCTGCCAGCCATCGTAGCATTTATAAGTGACATGTCAAAAATTTCGAATGGTGCGTTTATACATACATACAAACATATTTCACTTAACCGTCAATAATTTTCATGGCTATATTGAATTTTGAAAGTTCATATTTGCAGTATAAGTGTAAAATTTTACCCGACTCTTTTGAGTACTATAATGGAAAATTTCACGGATACACAATCTGACTTTTTTTATTGTTTTTATTTTTTAATACAATTGTCAAAATGACAAAATTGAGAATTTATTAATAATTTTTAAATAATTTAAGCGATTCCGGGAAAACATTATAATTCTTTTATTATTAGCTTAAAGCTAAATAATATTTCATAAAAAGAAGGAAATTAATATTATGTACATGTAGTGAGGTCTGATGGGCGTGGAACGAAAACATCGGAAATTGAGGCGGAAAATTCAAAAGTCACGTATTACATCTTCGTTTTGTGGCAAATGGACGGTATACCGTATACTATAGTAATAGTTTGTAGTACTTTAAACATTTGGTTTTTCTCAATATTTATATTTACTGATGCCTACAAATTAAATGACAAAAAACCTTCATTTCAAGTGAGTTGAAACATGCACAGCTGAGACCTTAATACTATACTAAATGTTATTTGTATTCTTAATTAATATATTTCTTTTTTCCTTATAGAAATTTTGCTTTTAAAATCGGTTGTGCACAAAAAGAATGATGAGAACAATAATATATTATACCATATAAGAAAATGGGCAGCTGAAGAAAATATTACTCAATCTTCAGTAAATAAATTATTATTTATTCTTAGAAAATATCTTAACATTCCAAAGGATGGAAGATCAGTACTACTGACCCCAAGATCTACCAAAGTTACAAAATTTATATTTCCCTTTATTTATACATTTGCTTTTGTATTATAAACATTTGTTAAAAGGTTGTCTTGTCATTACTAGGTTTTGTTTAAAATGTTGAAAATTAAAATGTCCATTTATACGAAAAAATATAACGTAATTCTTTTCTGTTTGACATTTATAATTAAATATGTAAACATATAATATGTTTTAAATAAATAAAATATAAATATTACCACGGCTTATTACTCATTTCTGGGTGTGCCAAATTTCCTTCTAATCGTAGTTTTTAGTGATGACGATACATAAATAAATATATATTATAAATGTGTGTATAAAATAAGTTTCATATTATATTTATTCGAATTTTAAAAATAATTATAGTAAACAATATATTGTTTTATATGTTTAATAATATTATAAATAAATGAAGGTGCCCGAAGGAAAAATAATCGGACAAGCAGTCTGCAGTAAGAGTATTTATTTCAAGCCGACGTTTCGACTAATACATTAGTCTTCTTTCTTCTTCAGGGCACTACGGGCAATACAAAAATGTACAGTAGTGGTACAGATTGAAAAACAGAAACATGAAAAGTTGTATAAAAAATGTACAAATACTTACAGAAATGGTCTAATAACATGAGTTTTTTAGCAACCATCCATAAGGAACAATTAAAATTATCACAGTGTTGATTGTCGTCATGGTTACAAACATAAATAAATAAATAACGGTTAAAAACGATGAAAAGTCAGTAATCCATACTAATATAATAAATGCAAAAGTAACTCTGTCTGTCTGTCTGTCTGTCTGTTACGTTTTCACGCCTAAACCGCTGAACCAATTTTGATGAATTTTGGTATAGAGATAGATTGGACTTTGGAGACGGACATAGGCTACTTTTTATCGCGAAAATAAAACTTAAAGGGGTGAAATAGGGATGAAAGTTTGTACCCCTCTATTAGTACAGTTGCACAAGTGAATAATGAATTGAACGTCACTGACGCATGATGAGTAATTTGGTTAATTGGACAATGAAATTTTTGTCATTGGCGTGTAGCGCAAGATAAAACTTTCGTGAAAAAAATTGAATTATCAAAATTTAAAAATGAATCGAGAGCATAAGCAAGGTTCTACAATAAATATTTCACAAAGTACAGTAAAAAGGATTCTAGCTAAAAACAAAAAGATATTTAAATAATCCAGAATCAAAATTAAATTCTCCGGAAAAGAACAAAATAGAAAATTTTGATTTCCAGGTATTTCTCGTATTCTTTCTCACATCTATTACTTTTACAGTTTATTACAGTGTAGTTTTATTTGATTAAAACAAATAAACGTTCAAATACAAAAGATTAAATTTGATTACAACAATGGAAAGTTTTACAGTTAATAACAATGTAGTTTTATTTGATTACAACAATTTTCACCTACAGTAGACTAAATCTGATTGCAATAATAAAAATAACTACCTATCACACAAATTATTGTCATCATTGTTAACTATATTGATTATTGTAATAAAAAAAAATTAATTGTGATTTTGATTTTTTCTTTATTTAATTGTTAATATTAAATCCATACTAATATAATAAATGCGAAAGTAACTCTGTCTGTCTGTCTTTCTGTCTGTTAGGTACGTTTTCACGCCTGAACCGTTGAACCAATTTTGATGAATTTTGGTATAGAGATAGATTGGACCTAGGAGAAGGACATAGGCTACCTTTTGTCGCGAAAATAAAACTTGAAGGGGTGAAATAGGGAATGAAAAATTGTATGTTCGAACCCATCATTTCTCCCGCTGAACCAATTTTGATAAATTTTGGTATATAGATTGGACCTAGGAGAAGGACATAGACTACCTTTTGTCGTGAAAATAAAACTTGAAGGGGGTGAAATAGGGGCCGAAAGTTTGTATGGAGAACTCACCATTTCTCAAGTTAGGGATATAAAAATTCTTATTTATGCTTTTGGTAAGAAATAAAGTATTTTAGCGTTTTTAAAAAATCATCCATCAAGGCGGTACGATAGGGGCTGATTTCAATTATTTTTTTTATCTATAGTAAAGATTTAACCGTTAGCAGATTTTCGATATATGTCGGAGAGATAGCTTGCATCATATGTCCATAAGTAAAAGTACCTGAGACATGTTTAGAAAAGGCGCTTTGAGGTGCGGTGCGGGGATCGGGCGGAGCCTGTTACATGTACGATGCGAGGCAGGTTGCCGGCTCCCTACGCAGCGCATGTCTCCGAAGTAAATGTGAAAAATTACTGGTACACGTGTAGCTAATCGTTATTTTAGCTTTACCCGTGCGAAGCCGGGGCGGGTCAGCTAGTAATAAATAAATAAATAAATAAGAACTGATATAAAATTTTGTCGTCAGAATAAAATAAAATGAAATTTTTTTACACGTGTAACTGTACTTAAGTACTTAAGTATATGTACAAGGATAAACATGACTTAAGTAAGGTAAAAAAAGATTAATTAAAAACTATCCAATGGTGTCGTCGAACTGTAAACTGCAGCTTGAGAAATTTTATCTTTGATTGTAAGCCTGGAGAGTATGTAGCAATTGTTGGGTCTATGTATAGCAGTGTGAAAATTTTAATTTTTCTTTTTATTTTTGTTTTTATTAAGTTATGATATATTGTGCTAAGGTTTTCTATGTATGTTTGATGATTTACGTTATTATTGTCTGATTTTATGTGTAGCATTTCTAATGTAAGTCGTTTGTGAAGATTTCGTTCTATTTGTAATACCTTTGTATTCTCAAAATCAAATTCATGGTTTATATATTGTTACGAATATGATTTACTAGAGCACATTTCGTATTATTATTTATGTTTTCTTTAATTTTATTACAGTTTCTTTTGTGTTCATCAAGTCTTATTTCTATCATGGCACTCTGATTACATGTAGAAATAAATATGAAAATAATAATCATGTTGCTATTATTATTGTTATTACTCGTACACTTAAATAAAAATGATTTTTGTTCCTACCATAGTGATTTCTTGTCCTATTTTTGAGCAGAAGTTAGATAAAAAATCTTTATGTAAATTATATTTTTTTTATATAAAATTTGTGAAAAAGTTGTTTCAATTTTCGAGCGGCTTTGGTAAACAAAGTGTTAAATACTCGTAAGTCTGTAATTTTTAAAACAAACTTGCACTAGAAGGGTCTCTTTTTTAACTACTTATGTTAACTAGTGTTGAAAGTTATAAGAATGTAGAGGTTTTTTATAAGTTTGACACGAAAAAAGTTAAACATTTCGCCTTAACATAAAAATCAACATTAGGAATGCCGGATGCACCCAATTTCGAGCTTTGGCCCGGCCCGGCCTGAAGCCCGGCCCGATTTCGAGTCAATTTTCGAGCTGGGCTTGCTAATTTTTTTGTCGAGTCGATCTTCGAGTCGGGCCGTTAATTTTTATTTTCGAGCCGAGTCGGTCCAAACCTCAAAGCCCGGCCCGGCCCGGCCCGAATGCATCTCTATATAACACACAGTAAAATTGAGAAACTAAAACTCTGAAATTGGACAATTATAGGCTGTCTCACTCAAGATTTATGCACATTTTTACCTGCGCCCTTCCCAGCGGGGGGCAGTTTAAATACATTAGAGAGGCAAAGAGTACTGGGACGTATTTATTTATTTTTTATTTTTTTGAAGTAATCAAATAGGTATTAATTTTCATGAAGTCAATTTTGCGACATTTTTATTGTTTAGTTGTTATAAAAATTTATTTAGTAACATTATTTTGACGAATAAAGCTAACAATTTTTTTTTTTAAATGCTTTTATATATATATTTGAGATTCTTTGTTCTCACACATTTTATCGCTAACTTTATGCTGTTATTACTACTAAACACTTGAAGAAGTAATAATACAAAATACGTGTTTATGCTACTTATACAAAAACGGGTAGCCATCTATACTAAATACATCATTAGTCAAATGTACGTTTTCTTTGAAAAGAGCGTTAAACAGTTAATATTTATCAGTGGTAAATTATAATCATATTTGGAAAATATATTTCTTTGAAAATAATCATCCTTTTAAAATTTACCTAATCCTAACCTTATTAGTGATTTTTTTTTTTGAAAATAGCGTTATACAATTAATATTAATCACTGGTAAATTATAATCATATTCCGAAAATATATTTCTTTGAAAATAATCATCGTTTTAAAATTTTCCTAATCCCAACCTGGTCAAATCCCCGACAAAATATCCAGCTGTAAAGGGTCGGACCGCTACTTCACAAGTAATGGAATGTGCATATAATTTGAGACAGCATATACTAAAGAAATTGTCAAGATTTTGTCAGACTAAAAAATGCTCTACAGCACCTAGTATTTGTTTCAAATAGATACTGCCCTTGCCAGTACGTGTGGCAATCAGCCAAAAAATATTTACAAACAACAATAAAAAAATATTTGAATCACTCGCCAGATCCAATCCTCACTGTTCGTCACAGAAACTTTAACTTGAATAATAAAGTAAACAAAACTAAAATCGAAACCTATACTTCACATGTGACTGTGTCTTTGCGTACCTGGCAAAGCGACTACGGTAGCTCAAAACGTACGGCCTTAAGAGCCAAAAACCATGAGCCAAAGAGCTAAAACTAAGAGCCCAAAGAGCTAAAACTAAGAGAGCGATTGCCCGCAACGCCTCGCTTTTATACACAAAAACTACCGTCAAAAATGCGAACTAATCTGACTGAACTTTATAATTGTCAATTAATCAGTAATAAATCACTATAAATTTTTAAAATACAAATAAACAATGATAGTAACTGAAATAAATTCAAAGCAGAGCCAATAAATATTTGAATAATAAATAAACTATTTAAAAATATTTCAACTCAGCTACCGCGTGAAACTACTGCGAGTTAACAACAAATATAAAAGGGTTCTACCGTTTCACTTGGCGTTCAATACCATATCAATCAAAATGTTGCTCGGGAGATTTATTTAGTTGACTGAAAAATTTGTGTCATGAAACTAAACCTGTGACAGCAAAACGTCTCAATATATATATATATATATATATATATATATATATATATATATATATATATATATATTTATATATATATATATATATAATTTTAAATACGTAATTTAGAATAATATAAGAATATTAAATGTACTTCCCAAAAAAGCCTGCAATAATGTCTCCCGATGTTTGACAATGACATTTATCTGTTAATTACAATCATTTTAATTTTTCAACTAGTTTTCATAGAGTTGTTTACACTGTGAGATTCATTATAACAGTTTATGTTACATAATTACATTTCTTTATCTCTAAATCTATAGAAAATATGACAAAAACTTAAATGTATCAGACAAAGAATTGTATGATCTTTAATATTTGAAATAACATAAATTTTCAAAAAATAATATTTAGAAGAGTTTTTAAGAAATTTCTACTTCTTTATGTCCAATTATTACCAAAACCTTTGCTGCTCTTCCCATTAATGTCAGACTAGGAAGTACATAGTTAAACAGGTCTTAAGTCTTATATTTTCTGAGAAATCGACTTTCCAACATACACACATCCCACACACCCACCCTCTCTATCACACACACACACACACACACACACACACACACACAGAGAGAGAGAGAGAGAGAGAGACATCATCGTAAAAATGTTAAAATCGAATTCTAGGGACCTTAAAACGTGCTTATTCACTAAAGTCTAGTTATGCGATTTTTAGCATGATTCAATACCCCTCTTAGCGAGAGGTAAAATATACATGAAATTTAATATTATAAAAACATTAAAACAGTCCTATGTTATATTCTTAAGAAAAGTGCAATGATTAAATGATCTACTACATTTTTATTAAATGTCAGAGGCTTTGCAATTCGTTTATACTACGTCATATCTTTCAAATTTAAATATTTTATTTAATGAATATTCAAATTAATGTAACAATTTTATTGTTGGAAAATATTTACATCCATATCTAATTATTAAACATGAAACTAAAGACAAATAATATTATTATAATACACATTATTCACAAAAGTGGATTACAAGCCTTTGCATGTACTTATTAAAAATATTAATTTAATATTTTAGATGAAATGGATTATCTCTTAAAACTGGCGAAACCTCGATTTATCTTCAGCGAAGAATCATGTGCTAATACACTGGTTGATTTAACAACAAAAGCTCAAATAAATACAGAAATAGTAATTTTTGGAGAAACGGAAAAACATACTTCATTTTCTTGGTTTCAACTACCAACAGGATCGGAAAACGAGTTCGAGGCACAGCATGTGAAAAGTATAATGGACACTGCTATGATTTTCTTTTCTAGTGGAACAACAGGTTATTCAAAAGGAATTTGCGCTACACATCACGCTTTGCATACATATCAAGCAGCATTAAGGTGAAATTACATTTACGATATTTGTTTCTAATGGGGACTTGTGATATTAGAATTTAAAGCAATGTTTTAATGGTATTGGATAATTTTTTGTTTCGGTATTAACATTTTTTTTCTAGAATTTATCAACAACTGACAAATAATTGTTATAATAAATCTGATCACTTATACAAACGTCAAACACTATGGCGAAACAAAACAGAGCAAATATCAAATCGGATTTTGACAATACGTTGGGAAAAATACTCAACTATCTCTCTCTTCGAGCTTGTTGTATTCTTCTAAAAGCATATACGAGTAGTATTGGAGAGAAGAATGTGTGTTGTGTAACTGAAATAGGGGATTTCGAAATTGATGTCACAATTAGCTTCACTAGTGCATTTGTGGAACTCTGCAGACAAATGATGAGATTTAAACTGAAAATCCAGTATTAGTGAAATTTGTGTAGATAAAAGTTCAAAGTGTAGATAAAAAGTTAAAAATGTAGACAAAAGATTACTTTACCTACTGTTGATTATTATATTTATTGTTGAGGTTAAATTGTTACTTTATCAACAAAAAAATGAACGCATATAGCCTACTTTTAACATCAGGTACTAAAAGATTTTTTTACTTTAGCCTAGGGTGTGATACGTCGGTAATGTTAGCATTTTCATCATTTTATTGGATATCCGCTACTATGGTTTTGATTATGTGTACGCTTGGCGGATCTATTCGAATAGTTTCAGAAGGATTCAACGTTAACACTGCCATGGACATTATATCGAAATACAAAGTATTTTATTAAAAACATTTAAGTTATTTTTTTAAGAAAATAAAATTGAATTTTAGGTCACATTTGCTTTCTTTGCACAATTTTATTCTTATCAACTAACTCATAAGTACTCGTATAACAATACAGACTATGATACTTCAAAATTAAATACATTGAGCATTATTGGTGAAAAATTATCTAAAGAAGAAATGGAAAATGTCAGAAAACTATTTCCGCACACTGTTGTTACTAATAGTTACGGACTAACGGAAGCAAATAGTTGTGTTTTAAATTTTGATACAACAAGAGATAAAGATTTAATGAAAATAAAAGATGAATCATGTGGCAGACCTATTCAAGGATTTACTTATAAAGTAAGAAAATAATATATATTTTAAGGATATTCCGAGTAATATTAATTATAGCCTAAATAACAATTCTACGGCTAATATTTTGAGACAAAATTAATAGTAACCACATGAATTTTCTATCATATTTGTTTTTGAGGTACTAGCTGAAACTTTCATATCGTTTATTTTGAAAATAACTTATATCTTGCCTATTATGATTGAAAGAGACAAAAAGTATAAATATTTTTTAAACGTTTTTTTTTACTAGATAGATTCTTAGAGAACTTAATAATTCTCGAGATATTACACAAACAATGGCACGTATTACGATCCCACTTTTATAGAGCGCTTTTGTTAGAAGTGACGTTTTAATCTATAACAATATAATGTAAAAGCGCGTTTCATAACAGCGCTGGTATTACAGAGCGTTCGTACTTAATACAGGGTAATAATAAATAAAAACGATGAGATTATTTTCTGCATAGGTTCTCATTTAAAAATAATTATAGTTAAAGTGAAAACTGATTAAGCAAGCATTTGACTAGCATTTTTGTCTGTCAATCGTTAATGGATTATTTTAGAGAAAAATAAGAGTTTCAGAAAAATGTTTGTACAGTTACAGAAAAATTAATTATACGCATCTTTTATTTGAAGTATTTTTATCTAAAATAATCCATAACGATTGATGAAGAAAAAAGGCTAATCAGCTGTTGGCTAATAGCCATGAATCAGTTGTTCATACTACGGTCATTATGTTTGTGTTATATCTCTAGAAGTATTAAGTTCTCAAAAAATATAATTTCACCACGTTATTCTACGTAAAAGAAACACATATAAATGTTATGTAAATATTTTTTCTTCGTCTCTCAATAAATGAGATTTGAGGTACATATTTTCAAAATGAGCAATAAACTAGTTTCAGCCTGTAACTCAAAAACAAATAAAAATCGATTGAAAATTCCTGTGTTCGCAATTAAATTTCTCTTAAAAATACTTCCAAACGGTTTTGTTTTATTATTAATATTACCCGAAATACTCAAAAAAAAAAAAAAAACATTCTGTACACTGAAATATGTAATCTGTGAGCTCGACAATTGTGAGTAGTTTATTAAATTGTGGCAATTATTTTCGTGAATTTTATTTCCAGATAGTTAATCCTGACACCGAAGAAATATTGGGGCCGCGTCAAAATGGAGAACTTAGAATAAAAGGAGCAATGATGAATGGGTATTTGAATAATCCAGAAACCAAAAAAGAAATATTTGATGATGACGGATTTTTTAAAACTGGTGACTTGTTATATTATGATGAGGATTATTGTTTCTATATTATTGGTAGAGCGAAAGATATGCTGAAGTATAGGGGCATAATGGTAAGAATTTTTTAAAATTTGTTTTCTTATTCATACACAATTATAATTTCTATTCAGAAAAAATAATTACTATTCCATTATTTCAAGTGTTCTAATAAATTTTTAGTTAATAAATCACAAGAGCTTCGAAAATATTATGACGACTGATAAAACGTATTGCCATAGAAACACATCCGAGACCGCAGGGCGAGGGGTGTTTTGTGGATCCAGAAGCAATAGAATTTTCTATTATTTTCGATGCTTTTGTGGTATACCATAAAGGAGGTTTCATACGTCGTATACACATAGCTCCAACTTTTTACATTTCGTGCGATTTTTTCGAAAACTAGTAGCGTTTTAACGCAAAAAGTTGCACGTAATTGGGAGTTGCAGTTAATGTTTGTGTGACAAGTTGCAGATACGTATACTCTGTTTCCCTGAGTTAATCTTCATCTTATCAATTTCTGCTGCAAGAATTACTATCAGTTTTGTCGTACACACATGACATATATAGACTTTTATTCGCTAACTCATTATCATATTTGTTACAAAGGAGAATGCGCTGGCTATCTTCGTCCAACTAACGGTGATAAATGTAATAGAAACTGTACTGTAACTGCGGTAACGAGTGCAATTTTGAAATATTTAAATTATTTGAATATTCGTCTCATTCTCTCATTCATGTGGTGCAAGATGATTGTGGCATTGATAATTTATGTTTCATTGTGTTTTGGAAATTTTGTTAGTTCATATTTCTTTCAGTCAATAAAAAGAGGTTGACACAAAATGAGTTATACCGTCAGTTGTTAGTTTTAATTTGTATGAATACCTCGGAAATCACACGATATCACCTGAGAACATGACGTCATTAATTTTTAGTACTAATTTAATTTGTTCAATTATATTTCAGCAATCTCCTTTAATATTAGAATCATATCTACAAACACATCCAGAAATCAGAGAAGCAGTTATTATTGGTAAACCGGATGTAGCTGATGGAGATCATCCTGCAGCTTTTATAACATTACAAGAAGGATCTGAACTTACCAGTGAAAAAATTATAGAATTTTATAATGGTAAACTATCTCTTTAAAAGCAAGTATTCTGAAATAATAAAATTGTATTTATTTATTTATAGAAAAAATCGAAAATTATGAACCACAGAAGTTAAGGGGAGGAGTTTACATAGTCGATGAGATTCCCAGAACACCTTCTAGAAAAGTTAAGAAAAGACTCTTAAGAGCTTGTTTGACAAATAATCCATAATAATTATTAAGGTTAATTTTTCTAAATTTGTATGATTGTAAAATATAAAAATAAAATTGAGGATAGTGTATACATTTTTTCAAAATTCGAAAAATTATTTCTTCTATTTATTTAATATTTGACAAGACCCCTGGCCTACACCAATTTTTTATTTTTTAACATGCTGTATATGTATACCTACATAAACTTCCATAAACTGGGTTTGGGTTACTATAATCTCAAAATGAATGCATTCATTGTCGCAATCACTCCCCGCCACACATTTCTGTCCGAACATACTTCTTTCGCTTCGTTTTCATTATTAAACCCATGCATACAATCTCTTTATCTCTGTACATTTATCCGCTTACACACTGGACTCTCTCAACTTCGCCAGAATATTAATTGCACATGGTATGCTCTTGTTATTCCTTATACATGGCCATGACCAAACCATCTCAACTGACCCGACCCACTTAATTAATTAATTAACAATATTACGCCTAACCATACCTACACGCGATCCAGCCTTAAATACCCACATACACCGCGTAAATACTTCACTTTCATGGCAATCACTCTGCATTTATGCATACCCCAACATTCACTTCCAAACATTAAAGAAGGCTCAAGCAGTCGAAATTATAAAATAAATAATGAACGAAGACAAACAATTTTTTCAACTTAATTTTTAACATATGAAATTTACATAAATAGTTTTTTTATTTATTAACTACAGATTTATCAATTTTGAACTGATGTAGAATATTTAAATTTTAAAATATGATTTTGATGTTATGAGAACTATCCATGTTTTGTAACATATTGTAAAATTTAAATAATAAAATACCTACAGTTGTAGTAAAATAAGACAAAATAAAGGAATGTAAAAGTACATTTTAATAAATTGTTAATTACAGTAGGTGATAACAAATACTCGAAATATCAGTCATAAGCATTTATTCTTACAAAACTGAAGTTTCAGTATACCCATATAACCTTATTCAGGATCTACAAACATTCGAAAAGAATTTAATATTTATGTTTAATAACATTAACCTGAGCATAATCACACTTTAACGCACGTCAAAGTAAAATCTTAGAGTTTCTTAAACATAAATTCTCTTACTTACACATACATACATATATACATTTGTTTAAACAGTCAGTACAAACATCGTAGGAAAATTTGGAAGAAACACATATACATCAGATCACCCTTAAAATCAACGACAGAATAATAATTAGGAAAGAAGCCGGATATATATTGTGCACAACATTCATGGAATGGTTTTCTCCGATAACATCTTCGATACGGACTTCATTTGATCGTCTTGCTTCAGAATTTTTTTTTTTTAACAAAGAATAATAATAAATAAATGAACCCTATTTATAAACCCATCTCATTTTTCTTCAGAGTACGCTATTATTTTAGTTAATGTTACTTTTAGTAGATTATTATGCGCTATCAAGTAAAATGACAAATAGAATATTTCATACAAAATATTTACAGAATGAAATATTTACAGGCGTTAATTGTAAATCTGTTTGGTTAACTATATTGTACGAAAATATACATAATAAATTTAAAAAATGGCTATTAGGTTCCTTAAAAACTTCAAATGTTACGTGTTGTTTGATAGAAACTGCGAAACTAATAACATAAATCACCAGGTTAGCGTCGATTTTCAGAGAAATTATGCAATCTAAATGAATAATGTTAGTTTAATGTCCTTGTTTACTACATTTTACTTACCTATATATTGGTGCGGTAAAGTTCAGAAATTTGGGAAGTGAATACAGTTCAAAATTTTGCAGTTTCGCGTACAAAATTTTAAAATGACTCGTGATTATCTTATTCAAGTTCCTCAAGATTCTTCCTACGCAGTGAATCCTGAAGGAGTAGGTGTTCACCTTCAAGAATCAATGCAAAAGTATGGAGATAATGTTGCCCTAGTAAGTAATTTACTTGCTTATGATATAATTTTTCTTAATTAATAGCTATGTATTTGATCATGGTAAGTAAAAAATTGTGTAATAATCTTATTATTTAGTAGTGAATAAATAGATTTTTAAAATTGCTATTAAACAGATATTTAACGCAAAGAATATTATTTATTTGATGAAAAACATGTAAATACACATATTCTTACTATTTTTGTAACTTTTATTTGCTTGGTTAACTGAAATCAAGAGTGACACTGTTTAAATTGTTTTTGTTCAAAAACTAGTATACGTTTACCGATTAATAAAATCAGTCAAAAGTCAGAAAACAAAAATTTATTCAAATTATTTTAGTTCAAATTGTAGTTACATTTATTAAAGTTAAGCATATTGAAAAAACTGCACTTTCATTTCTTTCTAGAATCGATTAAAAAGCTGGTAATAAATTATTTTGGTTAATAGTTATCTGTTATAGATTTAAATTCCGCATTAATCGGTTTTTAAAACCCTTGTAAAAACTGGCTTTTCCCCTGCTTGAAACAAGAAATTTCATACATACTATAATTCGTAACTAACAATAGGAGTTCGAACTTATTCAAAGTTATTGTTCTGCACTGCAATTTGTAATATACAAATATACATGGTGAATACTAAAAACCATGACATAGGCTTTTAACATGGGAAAAGAGTTTTTTCCAAATATCTGCCCCGTAAAACGTTATGTAATAATTTAAAAATAGAGATTTAGAGAATAGAATTCTGAATATTTAGGAGTCAAAGTTATTAAATTTATGCTTTTGATGGACGATGGACAACTGGGCGCCGAGGTTTTTGGGCGACGGTCAACTAGGCTTCGCAACATCTGGGCGATAAAATAACAGACGTGTAGAATTACATAATAATTGTGCGTTAGGTTAATGTTTGTCGCATAAAGTATTAGGTACTAGACATAGTGCCTATGATAATTTTAAAGGCGCAGTGTTAGGTCGTATAGGTTGTATCAGGAAATATCGCCCAAATTTATTTCTACAGCTATAAGTAAATTTAGAAAGAATGATTGTGAACAAGGGGTTCAACTACAGCTGTTGTGTCACTGCACAGATGATGATGATTATGACGATTTATTGTGTTTCCGATAGCCTGGATTCAAATCTCATTAAAGTAGAATTTAAAATTACTTCCAACTATTAGACAAAGAAAAGTGACCTCTTGTACTTTCTAAAGTTTCTGGTAAATGAGGACATGGTCACCTGGGAGAGAGCTAACTGTCAACTGGGCTACAGCCAAGGGGGCGCTGCACATCTGGGCGATAACATAATAGTTAGATTGAGTTATACTAAAGTTTGTTTAGAAAAATGAGAGCATCACTTCTAATTATTTTTCCTTTTGCAAAAAAATCTACCGAATTGTATACCTATTAACTAAATAAATAAATATATCAACACGGCATATTACACATTTCTGAGTGTGCCACAATCTGCTTTATCGCAGATATCGGTAATGATGATGACATATTTCTACCGTGCGGGAACTCTGTGCTGGTGTGGAGAGTGCACCACAAGGGTTACTTTTGTGCCATTTGAAATTAGAAATATTTGGCGTCGCTCAGGATCGAACCCGGTTCCCCAGGTTCGTGACCAGACATTCTGGTTTCAGTCGCATACTTAATCGTCGCCTACTTGACTACCGCATCGCCCAATGTAACTCACCTAGTTGTCCGTCGTCCAGTTATCGCGTACCGTGATAAAATGCCCATTACAGTACAAATATCTTATTAATCTTATTATTATTATTTAATTATTGGACTATAATAATTGATGCTTCTCCTTCTTTATGCAAATTTATATAAATATATATATATATATATATATATATATATATATATATATATATATATATATATATATATATACAGGTGTCTCAATAAGCTTGCTCACTATTGGTAACTTTTTTATTTGAAGAGATACGAGGTTGGTTAAATTAGCAAAATTGTGCCATTTTATATTAGAAAATTGGTCATGTAGACAAAATAAAAATTGTGTCAGCGGTTCCCAAAATTTGGGACAGAAGATATATTTTTTTATTATCTTATTAGAAAGAGTATTTTCTTTTCTTTCCAAAAAGGTAATATTGTTTATGTACAATTTTTTCAAATAAACGAGTTATTTACGTTTAAAGATAAAAATTATCTTTTATTAGTTTAGGTCAAGTAAACTAGGGCAACAATTGTCTTTTATAAAATTATTATTTTATTAATTTATTTTACAGTAATAACAAAACAAAAAAAATATTCAAATTGAAAGCCATTATTTCTTTCGCACATTTAAACTCTTTTGGAAAGAGAGCCGACCGTTCTACGTAACTGGTGTCTAGATATAACTTCCCATAAAGCACTATCATATCTAACTTTTTTTCATTTGTAACGTTATTAAACATTATTAAACACAGAGAACTTTACGGGAGAAATTATTAAACGTCAAACAAACAAAGAATCAATTGTTTCCATAGCTTACTTGACTAAAACACTAATATAATAGTTTACAAAATTTAAATTTTTAACCGTAAATAACTCGTTTATTTGAAAAAATTGTACATAAATAACATTACCTTATTGGAAAGAGAAAAAATACTCTTTCCTATAAGATAATAAAAAATATATGATTCCATTTAAAAAATATATATATATATATATTTACATCCCACTACCATTGTGGCGTCCCCTGTGTAATTTTCTACGTTCAAAGTGACGTCCTTGTGCATAAGACGTCCGTATACCGGACGTCATATGCACATGGCCTTATAAATTTTTTTCTGACATCAGGGGGGCCTCTAGTATCGTATAGCAAAATTTGTTATGGACGTCAGAATGATAGCGGAATGGAAAATGTATATTTTTTGTAGTTCAAAAAAATTCCACTTGCGGCGCTAGTGTCGTCCGGCGTATATACAATGTATATACTGAAGTTTCACTTCAGCGACATTCTGAACTCCGTACACTTGGCAACAGTGGAACTTTGGGTACTACATTAGCGCGCAACTCTCTTAATCGTATTTAAATCTACATTGTGCAGTCCTGGTCAATAAACTTTGAAATCAAAATGTATGGTTTACAAATGTAATAAATTTAAAAAAGGTAATTATTTATAAATACTCGTATCATAAAGCTGAATTATTAAGTACAAAATATTGAGTAAACTGTAAATAAAAGCCAGTTGTAAGGGTGAGAAGATTAATGATTAAATGTATGGAATAAATATGAGCACGGTATGCTACAGTGAAATATATAAATAAAATATTTTTAAACTTTTGATCTAAAATACGAAGACCGAAATTTTAAGTAGAGTCGAAAAAGAGAGTGTAGAAATAATTATTAAAAGAAAAAATGTTTAAAACATATTAATATGTACTACAAACGATTTATTAAATACAGATATTTTTTATTCTGGGTACTTCTTCCTATTTCTCCTCTACTTGAGGTGTTTCATTAAAGTGTTTTCATTTAATTAGAAAATATTTTTATACATTTTAGATAGTTTAAATACGTTAAAATATTTGCTTTTTATTTTTATTATAATGTAATTTGAAAAATTTTATTATATGCGTTAGTGAGATATGTAGAAATATAAATGATCAAAAGTAATGACTTTTAAAAACACCGTATTTTTATTGCAATCTATATGCAAACATAGAAAGAAACACGGATAAATAATTTGTTTATGTGTAACAACTAAAGATTAATGAAACAAATTAATGTTTATGAAATACTCTCTCTGGAAATAAGCACGACTGTTCGATGTAATAATAAATATTTCATAAATTTCACTTATTTGTTTTTACCTCCCGCTACCCTTGGTAAGGGAGTTATAGGGATCTTGCTAAATAACCACGTTCTAGGGTCACTAGAATCCGATTTTATCATTTTCACGATGATGTATGTATGTGTGTGTATGGATTTTGTCAACGCTCTAACTCAAATACTATCATTCAGAAAATTCTGAAGCGTGTTTTAACCCTATTCTAATATGGAAAGAAACCATTAGATTTTGGTGTATATCGGATAACAGGAAACGGCACTTTACTTGAAGCTCATAATGGTTTTTCGTCAAAAAATACCATTAAATGTCATTTTTTCGCATTTTATACCATGAAAATTAAAGCTAATTGAATTTTCTACAGGTATACACTAATAATTTTTCTATGTATTTTACAGATAAATTTAAAAAATAATCTTTTTTATAAATCCCGATGCCTTTGTTTCAAAGAAAAACAAAATTCGGTATGAATTTAAATTAATAAAAATGAAATAGCGGGAGGTATTGTGTTGGCCACATCAGATTTTTTCAATTTATTTTCTCCGAAGGGGCTCAATAACTCTCAGGGGAGATTGATAATTTCAGAACAGTTCACAAGCTAAAGCTCTAAAATTATATTTTGCTGTGATTTATAATATTTTATCAAATTTCCAGAATTTCGATTATGCTCCTATCTTAAATAAAAAAAAATTGATGTGGATCACATTATACACTGTGTCCCATTTAGAAGTGCCACCATTGAGATCTCGAGAACTATAAGAGATAAAATGTCAGTTAAATGGAACTTTTTGTGCGCCTTTGGAAGGCCATCTCAGATGTGCTTTTGTTTTTCCAAAAATTCTCATAGGGCACTAGATAATGACGAAAAACTGAATATTGTTGATTTTTTTCTTTCTCAAATAACTTCTAAACTATTAGTAATTGAGAAAAACGTTTCAAATATAAAAGATAGATATTTTTATTAGCTAACCAGTGGCGTACAAAATAAATTTTTATATCCGTAAATTTTCGAGATATAACACAAACTTATATTTTTTTAAATGGAACCCATATCTGATTTTAGTCTCAAAAAAATCAATATTTTTTTCCCTTTTCAATTATGTAAGGGTTATTATGTTTTATATTTGTTTAGCTCCTAAAATTTAATTTTTCTCTTTATTTTCCTGAATTTTCTTATTATTTCCCAAAGAAACATTATTATTTTTATTAATTATATTGTATTTGATCAAAATAATTTGTTTTATGCCTTTATTACTTAATATTTTCATTCTAGACTCATAATTACAAATTACACTATGATGAGCCAAGGGCGACCTGATACAAAATATTATAAAAATTAATTTGATACGAATTTTGAGCAAAATTTTCTAACGAAAGAAATTATTTAAATACAAGGAGTATTTCCAAATAGAAATCTACCAATATTTTCAAAATAATTGTAAATTTAATAGAAAATAAGGAAAAAATAATAATTTTGAAGGCGAAACAAATATAAAACATAATAACACTTACATTGTTGAAAAGAGAAAAAAATATATTTTTTTTTGAGACTAAAGTTAGATATGGGTTCCATTTAAAAAAATATAAGTTTGTGTTATATCTCAAAAATTTACGGATATAAAAATTTGTTTCGTCCGCCACTGGTTAGTTAATAAAAATATCTATCTCTTATATTTGAAACTTTTTTGTCAATTATTAATAGTTTAGAAGTTATTTGAAAAAGAAAAAATGAACAATATTCAGTTTTTCGTCATTATCTAGTGCCCTATGAGAATTTTTGAAAAAATAAAAGCACATCTGAGATGGCCTCCCAAAGGCGCATAAAAAGTTCCATTTAACCGACATCGTATCTCTTATAGTTCTCGAGATCCCAATGGTGGCACCTCTAAATGGGACACACTGTATACCTTCCCTCAGTTCTATACAAATGCCATACAAAAAGTTTCTAGCAAAAGATTCTACATTTTCAGTATTTCATTACATTGCATTCTGGCAGTTCCATGTATTTTGTACAAATACCACATAGAAAATTTCTATATTTTCAGTAAAATTATAACACAAACATATTATGTAATTTGCACTTGACACTGACTTATTATGTCAATTAGAATTTTCTTAATAATATGCCTATTATTGTAATTTCCGTAAAAATTTCAATTTATTGGAAAAATAGCCGAATCCAAACGGCTGCTTTTCATATATTTTTACTATTTTATTGACATCTGAAAAATAATTTGTTCAACAAATAGCTATTTACTTAGAATAAGCGTATTAAAATCGGAATTGAATATTAGTAATAAGCTTATTATCATAAATTTCATAAAAATTTGAATTTATTGCACAAATAGCCGAGGTGCATCCAAACTGTTGTTTTTCACATATTTTCACTCTTTTTTACAAATAATTTGTTTAACAAATAGAATAAAAATATTGAAATCGGAGATTAATAATCATATTAACCTTATTATTATATTTCTTCACTATTTTATTGACATGTAACAAATACTTTATTTATCAAATAAAATTTTTATGACTATAATACAAAGGATGACGGCAAATTTTACTAAAAAAAATACTGCAAGTATTAATTCAGTTCATATTAAATTAATATTAAAAATAACTATCTGTACTTTTTAATTGTAAGATTTTGGGGTTATTTAAATAGTTCATTCTTCACTTATTTTCACATATTTACATTTACCGTCGGAGAAAATAGAACTGTTATTCTTGTACACTAAGTGCAAGAACATTTCACATTTCTATCACATTTTGTACCATCGAGTTCTTTTACTGTAAATACATTATTAAGATTTTGTTATTGTTTACTTGTATAACGGGTATCTACTTTATTTTTGTTATATGTATGAGAAATACAATGGTAAAATTTTAATTTGGAGAAATTTTTTTCCTAATAATTTTAGAACAAAAATATTAAGTATTAAAAATTACATTTTAAATGACAAATGAACAGTTCCATTTTCAAATTGCTTACAGACTGCCAAAAGAAATTACCATTATCAAACATTGTAGGAATCTATGATGTTTACAGCAAAGTATGAATATTGTTGTGAAAGAATGCTTTGGTTTCTGCATCAGAATAATGTATTTAATATTGGCAACGCTGCTGGACGTCACTGTAACGGTAGTATGAATAAAAATATACAAATTGGACGTCACAAGTACTGATTATGTCTGAAGTATATACTGTGGACGTCGGATTCACTCAGTGTGGAGGAGCTCATAATGTCGTCAAATGAACGGAAACGTATATCGTTGTAAATCGACTCTATTGAAATTTGAACCGAAATTCATAATCAGGGGGAAAAATAAGTAGATATACTTTATAAAGTCGAAGCCTATCTCTATTCCTTTCGGTGGTTGCCACAATGTCCTAGCCACGAAAGGACGCAGCAATGATAGCGGGATGTAAATATATATATATATATATATATATATATATATATATATATATATATATATATATATATATATATATTGTCCCAAATTTTGAGAACCGCTGACACAAATTTTATTTTGTCTACATGACCAATTTTCTAATATAAAATGGCACAATTTTGCTCATTTAACCAACCTCGTACCTCTTCAAATAAAAAAGTTACCAATAGTGAGCAAGCTTATTGAGACACCCTGTGTATATATATATATATATATATATATATATAGAGTGTCTCCTAAATAGGGGGACATGGCTTAACCACAGATACCTGTGGCTAAAATAAGACGATTTAACTAAACTTGCTTCTACCGGAAAGTGTACCATTTAACCAGAATTTAAAGTTCTTCGAAAAAAAATTAATTTTGCTTATAATAACCGGACGCTTTATTCGATTTGGATGAAATTTGGTATGACAGTTTATATGGTTATAAGTCATCTTTTAAGATGATAATTGTTATTATTAGTGAACTACTAGTGTATGAAACGTATGTGTCCCAACATTGATTAGACCATAACATTTTAATGACCATGCCGATAAAGGGAAATTATTTTTTTTCAGGAAGATACATTCAATAGTAAACTTTTTTCTCTCTATGTAATTTGTGATATCTGTTACGGTTCAGACAGAAAAAAATAAAACCTGAGTGACTGCACCGTGAATTTTTTTAAAATAAATTTAATCTAGCAATCTATCCAAATGTCAAACAACGAATTTCTAATGACAGTAACAATTGTTTATGGGTTGTCAAAAAATTCCTTCACAATATTCAGAAACTAGTAACATCTGTTTGTTCGGCCTAATAGTATTTTACTACCATTATTATAAATAACACGAATAAATATGTTAGCTTACTCCAAAACAAGTTGAGAAGATTGACAACTCATTACTGTCATTAAAAATTAGATGTTTGGCATTTGGGCAGACTGCTAGATTAAATTTATTTTAAAAAAACTCACGATGCAGTCACTCAGGTTTTATTTTTTTCTGTCTGAACCGTAACAGATATCACAAATTACACAGAGAGAGAAAAGTTTACTATTGAATGTATCTTTCTGAAAAAAAATTTCACGTTATCGGCATGGCCATTAAAAAGTTATGGTCTAATCAATGTTGGGACACCTAAGCTTCATACACTAGTGGTTCACTAATAATAACAAGTATCATCTTAAAAGATGACTTATAACCATATAAACTGTCATTCCAAATTTCATCCAAATCGAATAAAGCGTCCGGTTATTATAAGCAAAATTAATTTTTTTTCGAAGAACTTTGGCTAAATGGTACACTTTCCGGTAGAAGCAAGTTTAGTTAAATCGTCTTATTTTAGCCTCAGAAATCTGTGGTTAAGCCATATCCCCCTATTTAAGAGACACTCTATATACAGGGTATATATATATATATATATATATATATATATATATATATATACATATATTGTAGAATTATTTTATTTGCGAAGTAGCCATGATATGTATTTTTATTATTTTAAAACTAGAAGCTTTAGAAATAATTGTTTTTAATTAAGTGAATTATTCTTATGTATATTTTTATGTCAAGTTGTTTTGTATAACTGTGAATTTGAAGATAAATAAAAGATAAAGATTATTAAATATACGTCTATAATATATATATATATATATATATATATATATATATATATATATATATATATATAAAGGTTAATTTTATTTAAATTTTTGCATTACCTACGTATACTTATATTATTATTATTATAAGTATTTGCATATTTCTGATCACGTGTTCAAAAGTAACCAATCAAAACAACACTACACTAAAAATTTTTTGGTTAAAAAATTATGCAATTGAATCCCTGTATTTCTGAAAACGTGTGCGAAAATAACCAATCCAAACAAACTTACACTGAAAATTTTTTGGTTAAAAAATTATCCAATTGAATCCCTTTATTGCTGACCACGTGTGCAAAAGTAACCAATCAAAACAAACTTACACTGATAATTATCCTAAAACAATTATCACTTTTGTCACTAAGTTGCTAAGTAACAAACACTTTTTGACTTATAATTAAAGATTAATTGTTTTAATTTAAAAATGTCATTTTCACGCTGTCAATGAAAATGATGATTTAATCAACAAAATTATAAAAGAAAATATATCAAAAAAGACTGTATTAAATAAAAAAACTAAATGTGGAGAATATTTATGGACTTTTCTATGTCTTATCTTCTTCTCTTTGGTCTCACTCAAAGAGATCTCATTCTCATTGCACACTTCACACTGAACATATTCATAGCCACATTCATGGTCATAGCCACTAGTGACATCTACTGGGTTATGTTAGACACAAAAATTCTGTCAAATACAAATTTTAGGCAAATTTAATGTTAAAACTGCAAAAAATTTTCTCACCGAATACTCCTCGGTCATTGATAAATACTTATAATTTTATCACACTTCCTCAAGCACGTTGCTTTTAGGTAACACCACCTCCGCCTTCGGCGTCGGGCTGTTAACAAGCAACGCGCTTTCGGTAACTGTCATAAAATTATTTCGTAATTATCAATGTCCTCGGGATATTATAGCTCAAAATTTTTTGGTTAAAAAATTATCCAATTGAATCCCTTTATTGCTGACCACGTGTGCGAAAGTAACCAATCAAAACAAACTTACACTGATAATTATCCTAAGACAATTATCACTTATGTCACTAAGTTGCTAAGTAACAAATAGTTTTTGACATATAATTAAAGATTAATTGTTTTAATTTAAAAATGTCATTTTCACACTATCAATGAAAATGACGATTTAATCAACAAAATTATAGAAGAAAACACATCAAAAAATACTGTAAAAATAAAAAACTAAATGTGGAGAATATTTATAGACTTTTATATGTCTTGTCTTCTTCTCTTTGGTTTCACTCAGAGGTCTCATTCTCATTGCACACTTCACACTGAACATATTCATAGCCACATTCATGTTCATAGCTACTAGTGACATCTACTGGGCTAGGTTAGACACAAAATTTTTGTCAAATACAAATTTTAGGCAAATTTAATGTTAACACTGCAAAAAATTTTCTCACCGAATACCCCTCGATCATTGATAAATACTTATAATTTTATAACACTTCCTCAAGCCCGTTGCTTTTAGGTAACACCACCTCCGCCTTCGGCGTCGGGCTGTTACCAAGCAACGCTCTTTCGGTAACTGTCATCAAATTATTTCGTAATTATCAATGTCCCCGGGATATTATAGCCGAAAATTATTCTAAGATAATTATCACTTATGCTATTAAGTTGCTAAGTAACAAACACTATTTGACATATAGTTAACGATTAATTGATTTAATTTGCAAATGACGTTTTCATGGTATGTCAGTGAAAATTACGCTTCAATTAATGAAATACACACTCACATTAAAACACTCTATTGTAAATTAAAATTAGAAAATATCATTCTATTATTATTACTATTAAACGTTTGTATAATAAAACTGAACGTGTCTTGGCATCTCGTACTGTTCATGTCAATCTTATTATCGTTCCACACTTCACGCTCAACAATATTCATAGCTACTATGTACTACTGACATGTATTGGGTGATTTTATAATTATAAAAATTCTGCTAAATACAAATTCTTCGTAAATTTAATTTAAATTGCAAAAAAATTTCTCACTGAATAACCCTCGATCATTGATAAATACTTATAATTTTATCACAACTGTCATAAAATTATTTCGTAATTATCAATGTCCTCGGCCCTCGGGATATTATAGCTGAAAATATTCTTTCTTCTAAGATCGATGCCGAGACAAGCAAAAGTCGAACCTACAGCGAGTTACTTATTAGGAGCATTCGAGTAGCTCAAGAAATGTCAAATCGAGGAATTACTTCCAATGATATTATTTCAATTTGCGCTTACAATAGTTTGGATTCCAATTTGCCGATGTATGCAGCCTTATTTTTGGGAGTGAAGGTGGCTACCCTTGATCCGACCTTGCCACTAAGTAAGTATAATATTTTTTAAAGGTAATTTACGTGAATTTGAACGTTTGAAAACACCATGTTTTGGCTTTTCGTTTTCGTTCATTTGGGTGATTATTTTAATCAAAATTAGAACACATCAAAATCAAATAAGTACATTTTATTATTTGACATGTTGTTTTTTTATTTAAAAAAAATATCATATGTCTATTAAGAAAGATATGGTTTTAAATGTATAAATACTAGTAACATTTATTCAGATTCATATACATAGTATAGAATTGATAAATAATTACTCCTTAGTACTTTATAACAGCATTGCATACATATTAAGTAAAAGTTTGTGATAATATATGTAAATTAAAAATGTATTTATAATTTTATTGAGCATTTTTATGACTAACATGCTTTCGTTCAAATGACCGTGTCCGATACAGTCGTCGTATAAATATAATTAAAACTTATATTTGAATTAGACCGGATTTTTTTATAGTTGAGAAGTATTATTTGAGAAAGCCTTATTCATGAAATATAGTATAATATGAGGTAAACCCAAGTAACACAAATGACCTAAAATCGACGTCACAGTGGCGTCTGAAATTCCGTCACATAGACGTCCTGACGACGTCTCAGCGTGGAGCTGTGCGACGTCATTTTTAGACGTTGTTTCGACGTCATATTAAGACGTTGTTTAGACGTCATTTTAAGACGTTGTGTCGACATCTTTTTAAGACGTTGTTTAGACGTCATTTTAAGACTTTGTTTAGACGTCATTTTAAAACATTGTTTAGACGTTCTTTCGACGTCATTTTTATGGTATAAACATAAATAATGGTAGGGAAAAATTACTAGGAAAAATAAATAATTCTAAAATTTTATTTATACTCTACTCTATAATATAAAACATTAATTAAAAAATATTAAATGAAGTAAAACAATATACCTACAATAAAATATTAAACAAAAAAAAGTATTTTTGAAAAAGATAAATATTCACGAAATATACAAATTAATTAAATAATGCATCTCATCATATCAAAAAGAAAAATATTATTGTAATTATTTGCCTATTGTCGTGCATAGTTCACAGTTCACCATTGCTTCATATCTTAACATAGCTATAAAAAAATAATTATAATATGCAATATAACCACAATTTGATCTACTTACAATACCTATACTAAATTTTCAAAGTTCATATGATGAAATTTTATTTCCAATATTCTCCCATCGTTAATTAGAAGACTTTGCAGCCATCAGCCACCATTGGTGACATGTCAAAAATTTCGGAGGGTGCGTCTATACATACATATTATTTCCCTTAACCGTCAAAAATTTTCATCTTGAGTTTTAAAAGTGCATATTTGCAGTATTATTATGTCATGTGAAATTTTACCTGACTCCTTTGTGTACTGTAATGGCAAATTTCATCATGGATACACAATCTGACTTTTTTCATTGTTTTTATTTTTTAATACAATTGTCAAAATGACATAAAATTGAGAATTTATGAATAATTTTTAAATAATTTAAGCGATTCCGGGAAAATACTATAATTCATTTATTATTGCCTTAAATCTAAATAATATTTCATGAAAAGAAGAAAATTAATATTATATAATATAGTAATGTCTGAAGGGCGTGGAACGAAAACCATTGGAAATTAAGGCGGAAAATTCAAAAGTCATATATTACATCGTTTTGTGGCAAATGGACGGTAATAATAGTTTGTAGTACATTAAACAATTGATTTTTCTCAATATTTATATTTACCGTATGCCGATAAATTAAATGACAAAAATCCTTTATTCCTAGTGAATTGAAATAAGCACAGCTGGGACCTTAATACTATACTAAATGTTAGTTGTATTCTTAATTAATATATTTATTTTTTCCTTATAGAAATTTTGCCTTTAAAATCGGTTGTGCGCAAAAAGAGTGTTGAGAACAATAATATATTATACGATATAAGAAAATGGGCAGTTGAAGAAAATATTACTCAAAACTGAATCATCAGTAAATAAATTATTATTTAGGGCGAAATCGATTGTCAATAAAAGTATTTTTAACCAAAAAGACAGTGTACTTTATTTTAACCATTTACACATTATTATTTATTCTTAGAAAATATCACAACATTCCAAAAGATGCTAAATCACTACTGAAGACCCCAATATCTACCAAGTTACAAAATTTATATTTCCCTTTGTTTATACATTTGCTTTTGTATTTTAAACATTTGTTGAAAGGTTGTCTTGTCATTACTAGATTTTTGTTTAAAATGTTGAAAATTAAAATGTCCATTTATACGAAAGAATATAACATAAAATATAAATATTACTACTACGGGTTATTATTACCCATTTCTGGATGTGCCAAATTTGCTTCTATTCGTAGTTTTTTTGTGATGACGATTGATAAATTAAAATATGTATTATACATAAAATAAAAATAAATAAATATATCATCACGGCATATTACCCATTTCTGGGTGTGCCAATCTGCTTTATCGCAGATATCGGTAATGATGATGACATATTTGTACCGTGCGGGCGCTTACCAGGCGTCACCTCACGGGCACTCATTGCTGGCGTGGAGAGTGCACCACAGGGGTCACTTTTGTGCCATTTTTTTTTTTATTTTTTTACATATATGTATAAAATAAGATTTGTATTATATTTATTGGAATTTTAAAAATAATTATAGTAAACAATATATTGTTTTATATTTTTAATAATATTACAAATAAAGTAAAAATAAACGGAATGTATGTCTTTATAAAGACGTCAAATTAGACGTCTGAAAAAGGTTTAAATAGACTTAATTACGACCAAATAAAGTCGTCACATGGCCCACAAATCTGACGTCTAAAAAGTCCTATTTCAGACCAAAAACAGACGTCACAGTGACGTCGTATAGACATCTGATTAGACGTCTAAATAGACCTATTTTTGACCAAAAAACAACGGGAGGAAGTTAAAATGATGACTTGTTTTCATAGTTATAATATGTACTCATGTTATATTAAGTATAAAATATTTTATAAAAATTATTTACAATTTCTTTTTGAATTGACCTTTTAGATTATAAATTAGTTGGCTAGTTTTAGATTTCAGTACATACCTATTCAAATGTAATTAAAGGTATACAATATACAGTAATTACAAAATTCAATCGAAATTCTGTTTGTTAATTTTTTTAAGCTTGTAATAATATAATTCTGTGTTCTAGATGACATTAAGTATTTACTGAATTTAACGCGACCAGCAATGATATTCTGCAGCGAAGAGAGTACATCATTGATAGAAACAGCAACGAACGAATTAAATCTTGCCATTGACATTGTCGTGTTCGGAAACACACTATGTCACAATCCTTTCTCTAAGTTTCTGGTTAGCTCAGGGACGGAGCATCTTTTCAAAGCAAGGCCAGCTAAAAATTTACGCGAAACTGTTATTATTTTGTTTTCAAGTGGAACTACTGGTCTTTCGAAAGGAATAAAAATGCATCATTATGGGCTTATGGTTCAGCAACATAATTTACTGTAAGCTAACGTTATTTTTATATGAAAGAAAATTTTTAATTGTATTTTTATAGCCGCAATAAGGATATTAGTGTTTTACTTTCCTTCACTTCCTTGTATTGGATTTCTGCGATTATGTGCTTTTTCATGGCATCTCTGAATGGCTATGCTAGGGTAATGGTCAAAGGATTCAATGAGAAAACTGTTTTAAATACCATAGAAAAATATAAAGTAAGTAATTTTATGAACAACAGAATAAATGATATAATAGTATAAATAGGTGGTTACTGCTTGTATGATTGAATAATAAATAAAATATTTGGAGTGTAAACGCACAGACTATTACTATTATTATTATTATTATTATTATTATTATTATTATTATCATTATTATTATTTAGATTATAAAAATAAGTCATTATTCTACAAAAAGTCACAAAATTTTGATTACTGGATATGTTTAGGGGTCTTAACATTCAACAAAATACTCAAGTTCTCGACCTGGGTGGAAAAAATGGCGCGAAAAACGTTAGTATTTCTCATCAGCATCAGAAGATATAAGAACAAAATAATTATCATTATTTTTGTAGATGATTGAATTTTCTACAATTTTTGTTTAAACAAATTTTGCTGAAGTTAATTTTCGAATATAATTTTCATGTATGAAACAATGCTGAATTATAGGGATGCTCATTTTTTTTTAGAATCAGTCTTGTAAGTACATTATTGTTTATCCCATCTTGGGTCGCCGAAAGGAACTAGTAAAACTAATTGCTTCGTCGTATTGTCGTTACCACTGTGATGAATGTAATGACCAGGAGTTCCTCACGATTGTATCAAGGATTATCTGGTCGCCGATTTGTACTAGTTCATTTAGCGTTACCCACGGTGCATCACGAGGAGGCGAATTAGCTCTTCACTCAATTCTTTAGCGTTATTTTGCACAAACGGTAGTGCACCAACACCAAGGTTGAAAACATATGAATATTTTATTGTGACCCAAAATTAGAACATAAGTATTTAAAAATAAAAAAATGGCAGAGTTTTTTGCAAGATGAACCTAACCTACTACTGAACAAATGTAACCAACTTTGATATATTTAAAAGACAAAACGCTCTATTCGATGCTCTTTTCTATACGTCGAAGTTTGAAATTTCGGCATAGAACTTTTTCAAAAATATTGTTGATTTGCTATTACTTTTTGAAACATTGCTATGCATACAGAGATACTTAATTATTACAAAATATTTTCTACCTTAATTTTATTTTTTCTTTAGGTAACTTGTTGCTTTATGGCACCCACTAACACTTATCAGATTACAAAAAATCCATTGATACTGAACTATGATACTACTTATCTTCAATCAATAGTAATTGTTGGTGGATACTTAGGAAAACATCAACATGTAATGTTAAAGAAATGTTTTCCGAGAACACTTATTTTAGTCACGTACGGAATGACTGAATGCCATGGGTTAATATGTGTATTTGACTCAATAGATGACAAGACTATCTTGGAAGATGGAAATAAATTAGGGTCTTGTGGGCATCCTATACCTGGTTTAACATACAAGGTAATGATAGAAAAGGTTCCTTGACTGGATGTATTGATAAGGTAATAAAAATTTCTGGATTGCAGTCACAAATTTTATTTGTTAAATTCTCGGGTCGACCGGTTTCGAGCTCCACATGAGCCTTCCTTAGGAGCTGAACAATATTTACAAATCGTAATGTTTATTGTATATATTGTTCAGCTCCTGAGGAAGGCTCAAGTGGAGCTCAAAACCGGTCGACCCGAGAATTTAGCAAATAAAATTTGTGACGGCAATCCAGAAATTTTTATTATCTCATACAAGGTAATATTTACAAAATGTGAATACTGAGTTTTCCCATAACCGAGACCAAGAGTAAAAGTCAAATTCTTTGGTATCAAAATTGAAAGAGAAGTTCACCATTTTTTCTTCAAAGAAAAATTTGGACGAAATTTTTCTCCTAGAGGAGCTTTTATTATATTTACTAGTAATGACATTTAATATTTTATCATACATTTCTCTGGATTTCAAAACTGCCGCACTTGCACCATTAACTATTTTTTGCGGTTTTTTAAAATTGAATAACATTTTTTTTTTTGTCTTTTGCAAGGATTCGAAGGCTATTAAAAGTGAGAGGATAAAATTTTGAAATTCTTTATTCTGATAACCTTAAAACAGAGTGCTATTTTCCTTCAGTGTTTGGAATCTCTAGGTATAATAAACTATTATATAGTACTTAGAATCTAAAGTATCGGGCATTGTATTCTTTAAATCTACTGTTACTATAAACAGAGTGACTGTTAGTTTATTACTTTGCTTATTTTTGTCACTTTATTATTGATTCCATAAATTTTATCTATTGTAGAACTGTAGAAGTGCTAAAAATATTAAATTAAATTTCATATTCATTTTTCCTTTTTTACATTATTTAGATTGTCGATGTAGAAAATGAAAAGTCTTTAGGACCAAATCAAAAAGGAGAAATAAGATTGAAGGGGTTAGGGATTACTGATGGATACCACAACAATCCTAAGGATACCAGCACGATGTTCGACAGCGACGGTTTTTTCAAAACTGGTGATATAGGTTACTACGATAATGATCAATGCTTCTACGTTGTCGACAGGATTAAAGAAATGATGAAATTTCAATCTTGGCATGTAAGACGAAAAAGTTATTTTGTCCTTATATTTCCCAAATGTAGTATATCGAAAACAAAAGTCAGTATATAGTTTAAACAATATTTAAAAAAATTCTCACTAACAAATTTTACCATATATCCTTTTATGAATATAAATAATCTTTAATGAAATATTTTAGATTTTACCAGCTGAACTTGAAGCAATTCTTCTTACACATCCTGATGTGAAAGAAGCAGCTATTATCGGTATCCCTCATGAAGAAGACGGTGAACATCCAATGGGAGTAGTTATCCCAAAATCTAGTGCCCATGTTTCCGAAGAAGACATAGCTAACTACTTTAATGGTATGACTATTTTTTGCACTAATGGCAGTGGCTATTTACTATTTAGTAGGTACCGCAAGAACTGTGACGAATCAAGAATTCATCCTCTCACTGAATGTTAAATATTAGTCATAAAACACCACTGAATTTGAATGTTCTGAAACGTGCTCCTGATCCGAAAAAATACTATACCTACCAAAATTTATTCGAAATTAGTTCTATAAAAGCTGTAAAATTCATATTTATAATACACAAACAAAATGTTAACTACAACTGATAAAATTCCTATTCAATAGTCTGCAAAGTTTTTTTTTTTTTATAATGATTATATACAGAGTGTCACTGAAATGGGGAGACAAAGCTTAACCACAGATTTCAGAGACTAAAATAAAACGATTTAACTAAACTTACGAGTACCTTCCCCGGAAAATGTAACGTTTAGCCAGAATTCTGTTTCAAGGTTTCTTCAATAAATAAATAATAATAATTTTGCTAGTAATAACAGAACACTACTCGATTTGGATGAAATTTAGTATGATACTTCATATGGGTATGGGTATAATCTTCTAAGATGATCCTTGTTATTATTAGTGGACAACTAGTGTATGACACTTGGGTGTCCCGATATTGATTTGGCAGTAACTTTTTATCGGCCCCGCCGATAACGTAATTTTTTTCACAGAAGACATTTAATAGTAAACTTTTCTCTCTCTGTGTAATTTGTGATATCTTTTACGGTTCACAAAGAAAAAATTAAACCTGAGCGACTTCAGCGTGAGAAATTTTAAATAAATTTTATCTAGCAGTCTATGCAAATATCAAACAACTAATTTTTAATGACAGTAACAATTGTTTATGGGTTTCCTTCGCAATTTAAATAATGTTTGCTTATATATTTCATTTCGTTTTGACAACAATCATATTACTTTATTCCTATGTAATCTCTAATTTATATACCGATACCGATTCCACTGTATAGGTACATATTGCTTATATTTCATTAATTATAAATTTTATTACGTTACTCACATTAAATTTTTGCATCTAAACCAATAGTCATAAATATTTTCTTTGGCATGTTTGGTAACCGAGAAAATTGAATTTAAAATGTTATATACTTACTTCTTTATATGTATTGAAATAAAATTTCAAACAAATTTTATAACACTTTACCTACCAGAAACTATAAAATATAGTTTTCATCAAAATAATACTACTAATCTTTTCTTACTGTGAATAATTCTCCGTTTTCAGTAATGATAACTCAAAACAGATCGTTTCTGATAGGTAAAATTACAAACATTGGAAATCAGTTTATCCGCAAAAGTAGCCTATTAATTTTAGACAAAAATGCTTCAAATAAATGGTGTAGGGAATTCAATTCTGCATTTCTGCATCTAATTCAATAATCACAGTTTCGTTAGCGCGTTTCGTAACTTAAAGTTATTTCTTTATAGTCTTAGCCCATGATATTGAAATAAAATTTCAACAAAACTTTATGTCATTTTACCTGTCAGAAATTATAAATTATAGTTTTAATCAAAATAATACTACTCAATGATTTGTATCTTCTTTTACTGTGCATAATTCTCCATTTTCAATAATGATAACTCAAACAGAGCTTTTCTGACATGTAAAATATGTCACAATCTGATAGATACATTTCTGACAGGTAAATGTCACAATCTGACAAATATGTTTCTGACAGGTTAAATGTCATTATATTTGTGTAAAGAAATGTTTAGATGTATTTCAACAGTGAATTTCTGTAACTTGGTTACAAATATTTGTGTAAAGAAATGTTTAGATGTATTTCAACAGTGAATTTCTGTAACTTGGTTACAATGAACAGTGTTAAGTGTTCTAATTAAATTGTGTAAATAACGAAGACACATTTGTGAAAAATTCATGAATATCACTGGGATTTGAACCTAGGGCGTTCCGATATCTAGTCGGACACTCTACCAACTGAGCTATGAGATCCCATGAAGTTCTTGAATTTTTCACATATCGTTGTAGACAAGTTTTGTCCCCCACTTGGAGTATCGTCACCCGCACAACACCGCGACATCACCTGCAGCAGTGTATTGGCATTGCAGTATTATTTGTGTAAAGAACTGTTTAGATGTATTTCAACAGTTCAAATCCCAGTGAGATTCATGAATTTTTCACAAATTTGTCTTCGTTATTTACGTCATTATATTTGTTTGTAATTTTACCTATCAGAAACGCTCTACTCTGAGTTATCATTACTGAAAATGAAAATGATAGATGCACAAATTCAATGTTAATTCTATTTTATTTTCAGATAAAGTATCCGATCGCAAGAAATTACGAGCTGGTGTCAAATTTGTTGATGCTATTCCCAGAACTCCATCAGGAAAGCTTCGCAAAAGGGACTTGCGAAAGATGATTATAAATAACGAGTAATAATAATTTTGTACATGTACAATTAAATACAAATAAATATATCAATATTATTTTTACTTACCATTTACCATATTCTTGCAAGTATTACAGGTTACTTATCGTGCAAATTAAAATTTGATTTAGATGTAGAATTTAATTATCTGCAATTTTTATTTGAAACATTTATGTCTAAAACTGATTGAGAAGTTTGGTGCAAGAAAAACTGAATTTTAAACATCTATGGCACGCTTTTTAATTGACATTCTGCATACATTTAGGAATACATTTCAAAAATAAATAAGTAAACATAATATTGAACAAAATGAATATGAAAAATAATAACAAAGTTAAACATAGGTACAGCTTAATTTTTAAAGATGTCTGATGAAGGTCATCTTCGAGTATATAACGTATTAACTGTTACATTTTTATTTAAAAAAATTATGTTATAGTAAAAGCACAAAAATAAATCAACTGGAAAGTTTATTGATGCCTGTAGAACCAAATACGTGAAATATATCATAGTGACACAATGTCATACCCCGCCTGATATTCTAAACAGAATAATGAGGAGTAATAATAACATAATTATAAAACTAATAAAGATGTTTTATTTAAATAAGAATGCTACATTTTGGCGACGAAGTTAATTTGAATACATGAAAAATGGCGGAAAATAATAGTCAAGTGTGTAATTTTTGTAAAGAAATGATCGATTCTAAAGGTAAATCAACTGTGCAATGCTACGTAAATTGTAATACAAACTTCCATATGGCTTGTGCTTCCCGTAAAAAAGCGAATTGTCTGTAAAATCTGGTAATTTGCAAATAAAGTGGTTTTGTGAAAAATGTTTAAAAACGTGTGATACAAAAATTGAAAATGATATAAATAAAATGGAAAGTTTACCTTATTACTAAATTATTAATTATTACTAAATTATTTTGATATCATTAAAAATCGAGAAATGATAATAAATCACCTGAAACAAGATATTTTAAATTTAAAGTCAAGTATACATGATATAAATAATAACCTTAAAGATTTAAAAATCATGCATGAAGCCAAACGCTGTTCAATTAGTTACTAAACAGCGGTCAAACACCTTCTAACCTATCAACTTTAAACCAAGAGGAAATAATGCAAAAAATTAATACAGGTGACAATACCAGTTTAAAAAACAATAAAAAATCATATGCTGCTTCAGTGAACAATCAACAATCCCCTGCTAACATTATTAAAACAAGATCTCAAACCCAATATGAAAACAATAATGTAAGAACAAGTGCATCTAAGTAAAGATCTAATTCAGTTTCCGTTCCAATAAACCAATCGGCTGAGGAAACTGTTTCAAATAAAACTATAGATGAAGATGGTTTCATCGAAGTTACAGACAAGAGAATTAAACCAATAAAAAGCGCAGTTCTATTACAATGGGGCACTCGCATGTGACGTTTCAACAGTGCGACTAACAGCTGATTCTGGACAGGTCAGTTTACATTGCGCCTTACGGAGAAATTTCGTCCCGTAAGCTTTTATTGTTGATTTACATCACTTATTGTTATCTTATGGAAAGAGTGATTAGAGTTTGCGAAGGTTAGTGTAGAATAGGGATTCACCAAGCCAAGTTACTTGGCTTGAAATAAAAAAGCTTGGCTTGGCTTGAAATTTCAAGCTTTTTTAATGTCGGGCTTGGCTTGGCTTGAGCTTGATGGACACGAGGCTTGGCTTGGCTTGAAAATTTCAAGCTTCTAAATTTTTAGGCTGGCTTGATTTTCAAGCTTTATCAAGCTTTTTCAAGCTTTTTCTAGCTTTTTCAAGCTTTCAAGCTTTGTAAATGCTCATGCGCGAACTTATTTACGCACGCACATAATATGATAGTTTTATTTCATGTCATTTATTGATACAGTATATTAAGTAATATACAGGGAATTTATTTTAACATGCAACATATGATCAATCACTTCCATGGTTACCTACTCATTATTGTCAAAAATGACAGCAATGTAATATTCGTCCATTTTAAAATGCAACATACAAAATTTGTAGTTTTGTATTATCAAAACTAATTTCCAATAAATTAGCCTACATACGATTAACAAAAAATCAAAAAATGAATGTTGCACATCTTAGCAAACTTTAGCTTACAAAAATTCATAATTTTCATGTAATAAATTAAAAAAATATCCCCATTCACACTGAGGCAATATCCTAGTCGGTCGTAATAAGAATAGACAGAGGCGTAACTAGGAATTAAGGCACCTATGGCCAGGCAACAAAAAAGTGCCTTTTATTAAACAATATAAAATATTACTTACGGGCCGTGAGTTTTCACTCACTGGCATCACTAGTCTTGGAGTCACCCGGTGTAGTAACTCATGGTGTTACCTCCATATAATTAAATTGTTTGAAGACGCAATAAACTTTTCAGTAATTTGGAATAACGCGTTATATCCTGTGCTTTGGTTTGCAATTGATTATTTACAGTGTTTATTTTCCCCGAAATTTTGTACCACATTATTAAGGAAAATATGAAAATAAAATATGTCATGCTAGCCGTCGCCGTAAGAAGGATCTTCAGACGGTGATATTAGAGAATGTTTATAATAAAAATATATATAGCCACAGAGATTAAGATGATATAGTCCGCACCCACAAAATTACGACTAAAAATTCGAGTATAACCTATATCACCGACCAGAAATCTAAAGGCCTATATCTTTGCATTTAACCAAACAAAAAATTGATAATAACTAACACAACAAGAGGGTGGGAAATTGGGACACTTGCTTACACGTCTCGACGATAGATGTCTACAGTGGAGGAAAGATAAATAGGGTACCCACTGGAAATTTATTTATTATTGACAATATTTATTTCTTGACAATAGTAAGTAACCATAGAAGTGATGAACCATAATGTTGCATTTTAAAATAAATTCTCTGTATGATATATAAAATTAAACTATTAGTTCCGTATCAAGATTTGAATATTGATATTCGATATGAAATTAATACCGATATATCCGATATATCGATATATAATAGTTATTTTCGTAACAAGTTATGAAATATACCAAATATCATGCGAGTGTAAATTGACGCACGACGCGTAGCGGAGTGCAAGTCAATATACACGAGCTAAGATATTTGAATTTCATACAAGTTTTGAACATTATTTTTTAGACGAGCATAAATAAATTTTACTTTTTTTTCAAAACTGATATTTAGGTTCAAACGTACGGACAGCTGACAAATGAATAATGTATACATATAGCCAGAAAATAATGACATAGTAACCTAGCAACCGTGTCAACTATTATGATATGAAATATATCGTAACACTAATGTCATAAGTTCAACTTTCAGTGTTAGGATACTACGTTGATATGTCATACTTATCACAATGGTCGTCTAAAATAGTTATTTTCGTAACTAGTTATGAAAAATACCAAATATCATGCGAGTGCAAGTCAATACACACGAGCTAAGATATTTGAATTTCATACAAGTTATGAACATTATTTTTTAGACGAGCATAAATAAATTTTACTTTTTTTCAAAACTGATATTTAGGTTCAAACGTACGGACAGCTGACAAATTATTATTATTGTTTATAGCATTACAGCGACAAAAATGTATAAATAATGTATATATATATATATATATATATATATATATATATATATATATATATATATAAATATAAATAATAATATTTAAAACGTCAAAAAACATAGTATACTACAATTGTATATCTAGGTCTTCCAACCAAATCAATGCAGAAGGAGTGGCATTTATAAAATCTGCGGTTGATCCGTGGTACTTTCTAGAAGGGCACTCTTGAATAATATGTTCCACAGATTGTACTTGTGCTCCGCAGTCGCAAGCTGGAGAGTTACACAGACCCCACTTGTACATCATTTGGTTACATCTCCCATGTCCAGTTCTTATCCTGTTAAGTTTCGACCACAGACTCCTTTTTAATTCAAAACCTGGCAGTCTAATAGTAGGATCGACAACTCCTTGATGGTTTATTGTAGCATCATTCCACTTTTGTCGCCATTTATCTTTAATATTAAAATTGAATTCATCTGCATGGTCCCATATTGGTTGTCTTGACTTCAAACGTCTCGGCGGGAGGTCATTTAGAACGTGATGAATCGGAAGATCTTGAGGATAGTCTGATCGATGTAATTTTGTCCATATACGTGATTTTGCTTCATAGCGTCTTAACTCTGGTGGTGGGATATTACTAATAGTATATAACCATGGTATAGGTGTAGATTTAATTCTCATACATGCATTTAGCTGAACGTCTATCTTTTTGCTATGAAAACTGTGATGCCAAACAGGGGCACAATACTCAGCAACTGAGTAAACTAAGGATAATGCAGCAGTGCGTAGAGTACGTGCTTCTGCACCCCATGTAGTTCCTGCTAATTTACTAATTATATTGTTACGGGACTTTAGTTTTTTATTCATATTTTCCAAATGTTGTTTATATGTAAGGAATTCTTTTTTCTCAGGGTTATCGCTCAAAAACAGCTGTAGACACGTGTTTCGCTCTTATTAGAGCTCATCAGTACAGCATAGCTAGTTAATAGGTGGACATTAACTAGAGGTAGTAATCGAAAAAAACCAACACAGTGTAACAGCACTAGTAAGCAGCCAAATACACCCATGTTGCCTCGGTCAGCATCTCCACACACTTGTGGATCAACACAACGTCGCAGCGGCGGTGATTTATAATGATTTGTTTATATGTTAGTGTGCGGTCTAGAATTACGCCAAGATATTTAGGATGAAAGTTGTATTTAACTTTTTGTCCGCAGAAGTTTACGTTGAGTTCTTGATTAGCTTTTCGGTTATCTAAATGAAATGCACAAGTTTCAGTTTTTGATGGGTTTGGGCATAATCTCCATTTTTTGTAATATGTATTTAAAGTTTCAAGATCTTTAGAAAGTACCTGTGAACCTTCTTCTAGTGTTGTGGATTGGAAAGCTAATGCTTTATCATCGGCGTAACAGAATTTCCTACTATTTGTTTTGGCCATATCGCTGGTATATAAATTGAAGAGCATTGGTGCTAATACAAATGAATAATGTATACAGATAGCCAGAAAATAATGACATAGTAACCTAGCAACCGTGTCAACTATTACGATATGAAATATATCATAACACTAATGTCATAAGTTCAACTTTCAGTGTTAGGATACTACGTTGATATGTCATACTTATCACAATGGTCGTCTAAAAATGTTTTTTTATACCATTGTACCATGTTTAGTTTTACATCAGGGATTTGTTAACTACTGGATGGAGCAAGTGTATATCGATATATGTATTTCTTGCCCAGCCAGATTAAGAGAGAATACAGGAAGTGTGAGTGAGAAAGATATAGATAATTCTGATAATTCCACTTTAGACGTATGAATTTGATATTCATATCTGTCATATTCACATCTGTCAAATTCACGTCAAAAATTAATTGTGTTTAAGTGTATTTCATTATGAAACGTGAAATAAGTACGAATACAACCAATGCGACGCTAAATTAGCACACATATAAGAATAAGTCAATGAGAGAAGGTGTTTTTTTTTTAGAAGAAATCATAATTTTAATCAAAACTTACTAATAAAACGACACAGCACCGTTGATCACATATTTTGATATTCGACACAACACTTTCGAACTATTGTCATATATTAAAATAATTATATTTCAATGAGAATATAATTCATTAGTCACGTGACATGTATTCCGCCAATCAACATTCAGAATTTCCCTAGTTACAAGTCTATCACAGCGATGATAAAAAACAAAGAAATTGTCGCATTATTTACATTCGTTACTAAGGGATTTTTACAACATTGACAGTTAATTTTAACAAAAATTCATTATATTCTCACATTAAATATGATATGATTCATAATCGAAGATATTGCTCGTGCAACCGAAGCAGCACATTTCACTTGTCCTTTGGACTCGTGAAATCTACAACTCGGTTTCACTCGAAAATATCATCGATGATAATCATATCACTTGTTATATTACGTATGATGATATCAAGAATAACTTAAAATCTGTCAAACCTGTCAAACAAAAGATTTGATAAGTAACGGAAACAAAGACAACGAATTATGTATCACTATCTTTGTCTATCTGGCCGGGTACATGGTAAAGATTCACTCGCTCCATCCAGTAGTTAACAAATCCCTGTTTTACATCAATTCATTCTGGTAATACTAAAGAATGTGTAAAGATGAAATAAGAAGGTAAAATATAATAATATTGATATGGACGTTTAATTGAATTTTATGAGAGGAAACGATCAACATAATTTATTATTTTTTATTAAAAGTATAATCGTATACATAGATAAATATTTTTTTAATAACAACAAATAAAAATATTTTACAATTTTTAATGTTTATTGATATTTAGAATTTTATTTTCGAATTTTAACCCTGCAATTTTTATGTTACTTTTATAAATTTTATTTACTGCACTCATTCATTATAGGTTTATGTTTATGCATTAGTTTGACTTTATTGTATTTTGGTAACTAAAAGGCATGACATGTATGTTTATAATACCATTTTTACACGAAATAACCTTCCAACAAACTGTTAAAATTTGTTATACTCGTTCATACTCATCTTGCATAATTAAATAAACTCAATACCCCGGAGATAGAAGATTACGACTTACTCTAGAACAGTGTTTAAAATAAATACGTATTTTTGGAATTTTATAATAGGATGTAACGGTCAACCTATCTCTTTTAATACATCTGGTAATCATAAAACCCTATACAGATGGGAATTTCCTTGAAATACTCTTTCTTTTGTTGTCTATTTTACAGCCACATACAATATCAGTTTATTAGGGGTAGATTAAGGATTTTGCTATAAATGATTTTGAAATATATGTTTACAAACAGAAACTTTCTCTTTCCTAGGTTTTGGAAATAGTAGAATAACAAAACATTGTAAATTCTTTGCTACCAAAAATATGACTCAACTTTTGTGAACTATTTAACAAAATACAACTATAATATTTATCATAATCGTCATACGCAATCTTTCACCCAATTTACTTTTCGGTGTTAAGTGATGTTAATAATAAAAGTACAATAAAGTATGACGGTGACACTTGGTGAAATTGTTCTAAGGGCCGTTTTCATAATCAGGCTTGCTTTAAGACTTTAATTAAAATTACTTTAAGCCTTTATCTATAATTTAAAGTTGTCGGTTTTCATAATCGAAATCCATAGTTACTTTAACAAAAGTAAAATTTTAGGATTTTTGAAGTATGTTGGTATACCTGAACGAATAAAAATTCGAAGTTTGACGTTTGACATGTGAACTTTTCGAGTTTCTTGTCTTTAATAATGTCTACAAAAGACAAAAATGTAGCTGCAAATTTCACAAGATCAGAGAAATATTAAAAAGTAGTATTTTCAAAATAAAAATATAATATAATCAAAAACTTGTTATCCTATTTTCCCACATGAGCGGATAAGTAATTTAAATCATTGGAATATGCCAATATATTGTCACATTTCATTTAAAGGAAAAAGCATGGATTTCATGAAAGAATTAAATAATATAAATTCACATACAAATCATATCCAAATCTTAGTGAAAAAAGGCACAAGAATATATTGACAGCAATTACGAAAATTTGAAGAAAGCACAATAAATAAATGGAAGAGAATTTTTCACATATTAGAAGAATATTTCAATGATATATCTGCATAATCAATCCGATAAAATCTATTCTTAATAATTCATTTTATCATTTGAACCAACAATGACAAGAATTGATTACAATAATTAAATACAATAAAAATACATTATATTTTCTTTTCATTTTAATAAAAAATTACTGATATAATAAATACGTGTGTATGTATTGTAATTTTAGTATATAGAAAGTTTAGTAAGTCGTATAGTTTAAGTTATTTTGTTCGATAACTGATAACCACTTCAGTACTTCCAATAAAGTTAATATTTATCGCTAAATCATGATCGGAATCTATTTGTAATTTAACTAATTAATTCATATTATGATTGTATAATCTACAATATATTTAATAAAATTTGTAATTGCGCGGATGGCCTTTATAAAAATGGTTCGATGCTCTTTCACACAATTACGTCCCAGAAAATCCAACAACAATCACAGCTGTGCAAGTAAACTCATTTATAGTCACTAAATTACATTTACTTACGTTTCAATGACATTTAATAAAGAATAATACAAATACAAGACTATTAATTCATGTATTTTAAGTTTATTATTACAATATATTTTTTATATTCTGACAGATTCAAAAACTCATCTTTTTTTTTTCATATGTTGTCTCGATTTTTTATATATTATTTTTTTAAATCTAACTTGGCGTTGCTACACTCCCCCCCGGTTTGGGGCTAGTATGTCCCAAACCTTCATTATTACGTCCAAATATGCATACTTTGTTGAGGGGACGAGTGTACGAACTGGTTAATGTCCTGATGGTGACTTTTCGGATAAGTCCGTCGACTCCAGGAAACACTTCTTCAATGACGCCCAAAGGCCATTCCTCTCTTGTCTTCAGGTCATCTACGACGAGTGCTAAATCTCCTATTTTAGGATTGTCCACAGGTTCATACGATTTTTGACGACAAGCCAATGTAGGCAAGAATTCTTTTAGCCATCTTTTCCAGAAATGTTCTGCTAGACGTGACGCTTGTCTCCAAAGTTTGTTGAGAGTGATATCTTTGTCATCAAACTTCCCTGTTGGCTGGCTTCCATCTGGAGTTCCCATTAGAAAATGATTTGGTGTTAAGGCCGGTGAATCATTTGGATCCGTTGATACGTAGGTAAGTGGATGCCCATTGACAATTCTTTCAGCTTCTGCGAACACTGTCTGCAAAACCTCTTCTCGTGGATATTTTTCTTTTAGGATCCATTTTAGTGTTGACTTGACTGATCGAACTAGTCTTTCCCAGCTCCCCCCCATATGGGGAGCATATGGTGGATTGAAAACCCATTTAATTTTCTTTGGAGCCAATTCTGCTTTTATTTGATCTTGAGTCAGCTCTTCTCGTGCTTTCTTGAGTTCTCGTTCTGTTCCCACAAAATTTGTTCCGTTATCCGAAAAAATTGTATTTGGATGACCTCTTCTAGCAATAAATCTTCTTATAGCCATTATATAAGAATTAGTAGACATAGAATAGGCAATTTCTAAGTGAATAGCACGAGTTAAACATGTGAATAAACACCCATATCATCCCCCTGACAGCTTATAGGATTTTTTGTGATCAAACAACTTGTGGAGCAGGGGAGGTAGAGAGTAAAGAGAGAGTATAGCTTTGGAAACACCAACAGATGGCAGCACATTAGCAAGTAGTTCCTGCAATATCTCCAGAGATGGCGGGAAAAGTGCGTGTGTTAACACATTTGTTTTTTGGTCGGTGCTTTGACATTTCACGACGGTGTTAGTGTTAAAGTCGAAGCTTCTTAATAGAGTGTTTGGTGTGTTGGTTTTTGCTTTTGTGCATCTTTCAGTCACATTTATAAGGTATGTAACTTAATTTTTATTTTATTAATCAACCCCAAACGATTTTCATGAAAATGAAAATAATGCAAATTTTTAATTTCAGAAAATGTGAATAATGTATTGTGTTGTTCCTGGCTGTAAAAGCAACAGCAGGGATAATAAAGAGCTTGTTTTTTTTCTTTGCCAAGAGACATTATTGTTTTGGAACAATGGACTTCGAATATGGATATTCCAGAATTTATGGACAAACCACTGTCTACTCGGTTCCATATAAAAGCGTGTGGATTACATTTTGAAGAAAAATGTTTTCGGACTCCGGATCTCAAAAAATTAAACCATGGAGTTATTCCTACAATAAAGCAGCATTCTTTTGGTAAGCAACTTATGTATAATGTTTCCTATGCGCACGCTATTTTACTATTCAAAAATTTGTGTTCAATAAAATTATAAATAAAACGTTTAAATGTTTTCGTGAGTGGCCAGAAAAATACAACTGTCGCGCCGCATTTACTGCCGCTCCGTGGGTAAAAGGCGCCTTTGTGCAAATTTATATATCAGCGCCTCCCCGTAATTTACATTTGCAAATTAACACGCACTTTCAACTTTAATCTAAAATACTTTTGAATCTTCGAAGAATGTTAGATTTAAAATATTGATGAAAGTTTCTTTGTTAGATTCATTCTTGTAATCAATATGGTTATGTTATAATCAAAATCGTTTGTTGTAATCAACAATTTTACAGTTATAGCTTGCAACATAACAATGCCAGAAAATTATCCGTTTAGCGGGACATTTATTTTACGTTTTTTGTACTAAATTCATTGTTGGATTCATTCTTGTAATTAATATTCTTGAGCTATAACCAAAATATTATTATTTCAATATAACAATGCTAGAAAAATATCGGTTTGTTAGGATAATTATTTTACTTATAACTTATAATTAGAGCTCTAATGCAAACAAATTAACAAAATAGTAATTATCTTGAATTGACGCCCGTCATGATCAGGCGCCTTTGTGCGGGGCAAACTTGCCTACCCGCACGGAGTGGCTCTTCGAGTCATCGACGGTGTACGAGTTGTACAAGTTGATTTCTCGTACGCAATTTGTCAGAAACTGTAAGGTTGATATGGCACAAATTTGTCGCCTAATAATCGTTTTTACACACTAGCAGTTAACACCATTATATATTATCTGTTACAGGAATGTATAAATGTTTGACTCGTGGAGAAATAGCAACGACAGAACAGTCAGACTTGTTGTTCAGTACGTCTTCTGGCAATTTCAATGTGCCACCTAGGCCTGAAGAACCTTCAACTTCCAAGACCTTTACTGATAAAGATATTAATTTTGCCGAATGCCGAACAAGTAGAACCATTACAGATGCACGGCTTCTGAGACTGACTCGTGGAGAAACAGTAACGATAAAACAGTCAAATTTGTTGTTCAGTACGTCTTCTGAGAATTTCAATGTCCCATATACACCTGAGGAACCTTCAACTTCCAATATCTTTACGGATAAACTTATTAATTTTGCCGAACAATCAGAACCGTTACATGTGCTTAGTACGCCGTCTGAGACTTTAGATTATTAATTATTATTATTATTATCATTATTTCAGTGTTATAATTTGTAAACACTTTTATTATTATTTACTGCTGTAATAAATTTACAAATAATTATGACGTGTGTACAATTTAATAACCCATATATTCTAATATTATCTGTAAAAACCAAATAAACTACATATTTCTTTCATAAAATATCGAAAACATGTTTGATATTCAATTTACTATCAAAAATGTTTTCGAATGTTTGCGAAAGAAATTGAATTTACTTACAATCTTTTAAATATTTAAATTCAAGAGATGCATGCTGCCCGCATTACAAAAGAGATGCATGCTGCCCGCATTACAGAATAGATGCATGCTACCCTCATTAGCAATTTGAGTTTTGGAAACACCGTCGGAGGTCTCTGCTGACCAAACCCCCCCCCCACCCTCGCTCCCCGCACTTCTATCTTTTCAAATAACATGGAGCTGTCAAGTCTCCCTTTGTTTTTTGGTCGGTGACCCATATCTTTTATGATGTGATCGTCCAATCGTAACTTCAAGAGGTCCAAAATAGTCTAATCCACACACAGCAAACGGTCTTTTACCATAGGCTAGTCTACAGTTTGGTAGTGGAGCCATCATCTGGTTCTTGGGCCGAATTTTCATTTTTCTACATTTTCCACAATTAGAAAACACATTTCTAACTTCTTGTCTTAAGCGTGGTATATAAAACTTTTGCTTTATGACGTTTATTATTTGTTCAATTCCCTGGTGTTGAAACTGCTCGTGATAATAACTAATAAGTAAACAAGTGAACTTGTGTTTCCGGGGGAGGATAATAGGCAATCTTGTGTCGTAAGATCCTATTTCTGACTCACTTGGTCTTCCTACCATCCGTAACAGTCCTTTTTCATCAATTGCAGGATTTAGTGTATATAGTGTACTCCGTTTTGACACCTTTTTTGCTGGATTTAACAAATCTGCAAGTTCTTCCCCGAAACACTCTTCTTGTACACGGCGAAACCACCAGTTTTCTGCCTGATTGATTTCCGCTGGATCTAGTTCTCCACTTCGCTTCATATTCGAATGTTGTAGATTCCAGGTTATTCTATATAACCAAGCGGTTGTCCTGATTAATCGCAAATATCGTGAGTAACGAATAATATCAATCAGATTGGAAGATGCACACAGTAAAACATATTGTTTCTTGAGTTCCAGTTCTTCTTCTGGAACCTGCGGTTCGTTTCCGGGTAGTTTAGGCCCCTTATCCTCTGATTCTTGCAGAAATGGAGGTCCGTTTAACCATCGGCTGTCAGGTGACCAATCGGAATGATCTTCATTTCTAGTAGCTTCATCCGCTACATTTTGGCTTGTGGGAACCCATTTCCACTCAAACGGATTGGTTAGCTCTTGAATCTCACCAATTCGATTGCTTACAAATAGCTGATATCTTCTGCTTTCTGAAGTGATCCAGTATAATACTGTTCTGTTGTCTGTCCATAAATATTGTCGGCCGATTGAGACGTCATGTGCTTCTCTGATCGTTTTTGTTAGCTTACTTCCCATAAGTGCAGCTAGCAGTTCCATTCTGACAATAGAAATATTTTTCAATGGTGCTACGCGGGTTCTTGCCATTATAAATTTAGTAACCCAGTTATCTTCGACTTGAAACCGAAAATATGCCACAGCAGAATAAGCTTTCTCAGACGCATCAACAAATACGTGCAGTTGTACATCGAGTGATCTTGATAACGCTGGAGAGTAACAACGGGGCACATTGAAGCTTGAGATAGCTCTTAAGTCTTCTAACCATATTTTCCATCTTTTGGCGATTGATGAGGGTATAGGATCATCCCATCCAATTTGTAATTTCCATGTTTCTTGTAGCATAATTTTGCCTTTTACCATGAAATGAGCTAGAAATCCCAATGGATCGAATACTGACATAATGAGAGACAGAATTTCTCTTTTAGTTGGAATTTCTTCTCCGTTAACAATCTCTTTCTTGACTTTGTAAAAATTTGTCATAAATGTAAATTTATCCTGAGATTGTTGCCAGTAGAGACCTAGTACTCGTTCTACACTATCGTTTTCTTTGTTCATGTTTGTTTTCAGTTGAACTGGAGCTATTAGTTCGGTAGGGATATCTTCGGATTTGAAGCTATCCAATTTCTTATATTGAATCCACCCTTGGCATGAACTAAGATGACTTCTTTAACCATCTTCTTTCCTTCTTCTATAGTGTCAAAGGAATCTAGGTAGTCATCAACATAAGGTTTATGAAGGATGGCTTTGCAAGCCGCTGACATCTGCTCTTCTTGTTCCAGAGCGTTTTTATTTTTTACTTCCTGGGCACAACTTGGGGAACATGTTGCGCCGAAAATCATCACAGCCATTTGATAAACTTGTGGTGGTTCCGATCGATTCATTCCACGAAACAAGAAGCGTTGAGCTGGTAAGCCTTCCTGACGAATCCGAACTTGATGGAACATTTCGGCAATATCTGCTGTTACTGCATACTTCCGTTGTCGAAACTTGAGGAGAATTTCTTGAAGTGGAATGAGTTTGTCTGGACCCTCCAGTAGCAGATCATTCAGGCTCACTCCATTGGCTTTCGATGCTGCGTCAAACACCATTCTGAATTTTCCTGGTTTCTTGGGATTGGTAACAGCAAAATGTGGAAGAAAGTAGGAATTATTGTTATCTTGGGTCACGTTTAGACTTGTCTTGTAGGCGTAACCCTTCTTTACGTACTCCTCCATCTTCTGGCAGTATTGTTGCCCAAATTCTGGTTGTTGATCCATTTTCTTCTCTAGTAGTCGAAATCTTCGCAAGGCTACAGATGTATTTTCCGGAAATGAAATTTTATCATGGCGCCAAAGTAATCCGATTTCGAATCTATTGTCTTCTACTCGCTTGAGAGTTGAATCCATAATTGTCTGAGCACGTTTGTCTTCTTTGGATCTGGGTTTTTCATGATAATTGCATGCAGATTTTCATCTTCTTCCTGCTGAGCTTGAATGAAAAAATTGGAATCAGTCTTGAATCCCTCAGTTTCCCCGGTCAACACCCACCCCAACTCTGTATGAACGGCCATGGGGGAATTGGGTGGTCCTTTTCTTCGTTCAAAAGGCATAGTTAATTCCTTGTTATCTTGACCAATAAGGATAACTGGTCTTCCTCCTATATACGTCTGCAGATCAATACCTTGCAGATGTTTCCATTTTTGAATTGTTTTTCTTTTAACCGACTGGTATGGTAACGGTAAGTTCTTGATTGTTCGAACATCTTTCAGTTCAAACTTCTTGTTTCCATCAGCTGTGAGTATTTCTAAATTGACGCTGAAACTCTCTATTTCTGATTCACGTTGAAGATCTTGCACACAAAGATATTATCTTTGAACTATAATTCCTAATTGGTCGGCGACATCTTTGCGTATGAGCGTCGTAGTAGAACCTCCGTCAAGCATGGCAAAGGTATCCAAGGTACCTTTAGGACCTCTGAGTTTCACAGGTAGAATGAGTAGGTTGATTTAACTGTCATTTACGTCTTCTCTCTTGGATGCATGAAGACTAATTGCAGGTTGCTGTTGAAAAGTGCTATTGGTTTCTTCTGTCTTTTCTCTTCTGATCTCAGAATGTAGCCGGCAATGATGCACTTTGTCACATTCATCTATTTCACATTTCTTCTTTGAATAACAATTCTTCAGAACATGTCCATAATTTAAGCAAGCAATACAAAGTTTCTTCTCTTTAACAAATTTCCAACGATCATCAACTTTCATTTTCTTGAATGCTTCACATTTAACAAGTTTGTGGTCAGTCTTATGACACTTCAAATATACTCTGGGTTTATTTTTATTTTCCAAGCATGGCTTCTCATTATATTGTGTTGCTAAGAAAACATCTTTCTTTCTACCTTCTGGCTTTCTTGTCTTCCCATCCTTTTCTTTAGAAATATTTGAATTTAATAAAAGCATACGATACCGGGCAAATTCTGTTTTCTTTTCCAGCCACTTTGAAAACCAAAAAAGATTCTTTATGCCACCGTTTGTTTCCTTCCATTCTAACCATTGCATATGTAATACAGGAGATAGCTTCTCTTCTAATCTGCGTATCAATATAGGATTTTCTAAATGTTGAGGCTTCTTTAATGCTGTTATGGTGGCAGTTAAATTGATTACCGTATCCCCAAATTCAGTTAGAGCATGGCACTGATACTCCCTTACAGGCGGAAGATTTTCTACTTCATGTATCAATGCATCAAAGATATGTTCTGGTTGGCCGAAATTCTTTTCCAGTCTATCCATAATAGTAGTTAAATTATCGGGAGACAATAATAACGACTTCAGAGCATCTCCCTTTAAACATTTTCTAAGTCGAGATATATTTTCAAGGGCACTAAATTTGCAAGCGTAAGTGGTATCTTCATATGTAGCTTTAAAGTAAATCCATTCTTCCGGTTTTCCACTGAAATCAGGCAGCTCCTTAGCTACAGCTGCTCTTGTTATATATTTTGTTTCTTCATGAGTTGAAGTTGATGACTGAGGTTGCTGGTTAACCTTTGAAACCAATTTTGTCACTGCTTGAATAAGCTGGGTGATGTCTGACTGTGGCGCAGTCACAATAGTCTCTGCAACTGCCGTTGAAACTGGTAGTGATGAGGTACATTGTTGAATTGAGTGTAGCGTTGTTTCTTCCTTTTTATAACTTCGTAACTTCGCAACATTCAATTTTTCTTGATGTTGAATGTCATCATCAGCAGACTGGTTAACCATTTCAAACTGGTCTTCCATATCATCTTTTGTTATCTGCGATGCCCATTCTTCGGTTCTGTTCAACCGCTCTTCAATAACTTCTGCTTCACCATCTGATACATCAGGTTTTTCGCTTTCCAGATCCATTTTATTCTTGTCTTGGTCGGCACGGGCACGTATGAGTTTCATTTTTCGCTTTATCTGCTCAATCTGCCTCTGCCTCTTCTCACTGTGGTGCTTGAACAATTCTTCACTTTCATTTAACTCTTCTGTCAGCTTCTTTATCTTCTTCTTCATGTCAGGAGCTGTTTCTTTGTCTTCAATAATCGTTATTTCTTCTTTTGACACTTCATGATGAAGTATTCTCAATTTAAATTCTTCATCATTGTTTTCTTCCATTATAACATCTAGTTCTTCTTGCAGGTCATTTAGTCTTTCTTGTGCATTATGTTCTATTTCATTTTTCTCTAATGCAACACTATTTTGTGACTTGACACTTCGTCGGGAGTTCAGTGAACAAGCACTGACGGATGGTGACTTGACACTTCGTCGGGAGTTCAACGAACAAGCACTGGCGGATGATTTATTCTTCCCTACAGAAATTTGAGCAGATTCACCCATTCCTGGATCTGATACCGATGTTGTTGCATTTCTGGAGCTTCGTAATTCAACTTGGTAGTTGTTAGTTTCGCCGGTCAGTAGTTTATTTTTCAATCTCTCGCTCCTTCTGATATTTTCCATCTCCATGGCTAAAACTCAATCAAATTTACAAATTAAATTTGATTCAAATTGGAATGAAAAAACTGGAGCCAACAGACCGTATTTGGTGTCTTTTCTTTTCCGTGGTAGACACAATCCACACTCGTACAAGTGTTCTTAGGCCGAACACAAGCCGACGTCTTCACACTACCAAATTGGTCAATGATGAGCAAGAAATTCCACGAGCTTGGCCGATCCGGCTCGAAAGACCATGTAATTGCGCGGATGGCCTTTATATAAATGGTTCGATGCTCTTTCACACAATTACGTCCCAGAAAATCCAACAACAATCACAGCTGTGCAAGTAAACTCATTTATAGTCACTAAATTACATTTACTTACGTTTCAATGACATTTAATAAAGAATAATACAAATACAAGACTATTAACTCATGTATTTTAAGTTTATTATTACAATATATTTTTTATATTCTGACAGATTCAAAAACTCTTATATCTTTTTTTTTCATATGTTGTCTCGATTTTTTATATATTATTTTTTTAAATCTAACTTGGCGTTGCTACAAAATTCGTAGTTAATTCATGTATCTAACAAAAAATTAGAAATAAAATTTTCATGAATTATAGTTTTTGTTAAAATAAATAAATAAATATTCACTTTTGGAAGAGAAAAATAAATTTATTTCGAAATTGAAAAATGAGAGATAAAAGTAAACTAACCTAACAAAGAAGAGTTAAAGTCTTAAAGTAAAAGTAAATTGATGAATGATTTCACTTTATCTTAAAGTAATGCTAAAGTGCTAAAGTTGTTTTATGAAAACGAACACAACTGAAATTTAATTTAGGGCCGGTCTTTCCACCTTCGGATAAAGTTCCGGATAAAGTTATCTGGTGGATAAATCAAAAATGTGTCTTCCCACCTTCAGATAAGGTTATCCGCCAGATAAATATTGCCTATCCGACAGATAAGTTATCCGGAACTTTTCTACCGGATAAATATGATATCTGACAGAAACATATGAATCGATGCAATAAATTGGGGGAAAATGTCAAATACATGATATTTTGATAGAATACAAACATGAAATTTCACATATTTAATTATTATTTATTGATATATATGGCGCCAGAAAAATTTCCAATGGGGCAAAACTAATATTCATTCCTACAAGCTACAAACCGTATTTTTTTTGTCATACCAAATTTTAAATAAATATACACCCGATTATGAGTATCAGGGATATGAAGAATAAGAAATATATACAAATAAATAAAACATTACACATCTAAAGTTTGAGAGACCAGAGTTCGTGCTTCTCAGACCTTGTTCCATCATCATTTCACTGCAGTTTGTCTATCCCTGGTTACTCATTTTCACTGTTAACGTAGTTAGTGTTGTTGTAATCAAATAAAATTGTTATAATCAAGTATTATCATTATTGTCATCAAGTTTGATCATTACCATGATGAAATTTGTCTTGAATTATACTATTTTAAAAGTAATTTTAGAGGCAATACACATTTTTTTTTGTCGGTCCAAGGGAGGTCATTCTTAATCCCTCGCCGCTGTATATATCTTTTTATTTTCTATGACATACTGATACTTGCACCTTAGTACAAGTACAAATATAAAAATATTCCGTATTTCAATAATTTCAAAATTATTGGAGCTCTCACGTTTCTTTCAGATTTTATAATCCTTAAACATTTCCAAATATGAACAGAAAGCAGAATATCCTGCACACATGTTATTTATCCAAATTACTTTTAAATTATAACTTTTTGATCACAGTAAATATTTGTAATTACGTCAAAAAAATCTTAACCACAAATGTCAAAATATAAATATTAAGCAACTTGATCTAAACAAAACTTATATTGCATTTTATTGCTCTGCCTTATTACATTTGCAATGCTGTTGTCTCTTTTTAATTTTATTAGAGATTTTGGAACTGCATATACTGCACTTATCTGTCGGATAGTTATCTATCAGATAAATTTGAAATGAAAGACAGAAAAAAGTTATCCGTCGGATAAAGTCTCAGATAAGTTTATCTGGCGGATAGCTATCCGGAACTTTATCTGAAGATGGAAAGACCGGCCCTTAAAGTGTTAAAGTGACGATAAAATTTATTATGGAAACGGCCCTTAGATATTTAAAAATATCACTTGGCATGTTTCACAAGATTTCAATCTCTGAATCAACCTCTCATCCATTCGCTTAGTCTTACTGCCTCCTAGATGCGTCAGTACACCACACTGTAGAGCTCGAATAAGAGCGAAACGCGTCTGTGGTCTGGTTGAGTGACCCAGTCTCTGATAAATGACTGAGAGGTTGATTCTGCGACTGAAATCTTATGAAACATGTCAAGGGATATTTTTAAATATCTTAAGTGATATTATTATTTCTTTCATTCTGAACCAAAATTATCTATTTGTAGCATTACTGTAGTCATAAATATTTAATATTTGTTGATGTTTGTTGTTTGGTAGGTATTTAAAATCAAGTACAATGAGATAAATTTGAAAAGTTTATTTCTTAAAGATTTGTGTTTATAATTTATTCCAGTTATATAATGATTTAATTAATTAGATTTATTCAAAGTACTTTTAACTTAATAAAGATTTAATAAAAATATTAAGTATTTCTATATGTAATGATTGATATTTGCAATAAATTTTGTTTTGTACTTATACACATATCTCTTCGTATTTTGTATTAATACGACGTGTGGCAATTAAATAACAAGATTGATCTTAGAACATTGACAATGTACAAAATTACACAAAACAAATATTGCCACCTTCAATGTACTCTCCTCCCCAAACCCTACACCGCCCGATACGAATATTCCATTGTTGGAAGCAATGCCTGCAGGCTTTTTTTGTTAGGTTGTTCATAAGATCTGCCGCTTTTCTATAACTACATCTCGGCCCCGAATTTGATGCCTTTTAACGCAGAATTACAATTTGGGAATAAAAGCAAGTCACATGGCACTAGGTCAAGTGAGTACGGTTGATGCACCAACACGGTGATTTTGTATTTCGTCAAAAATGTCTTGCCGGACAGGGCGTTTTGTTCCGGGGCGTTGACTTCATGGAGAATGCATCACATTTCAGCCCTTTTTCTTCTCACCCGTGCATGAAGGGTTATCAAAACCTTCTTGTTATATGCTTGGTTAACGAAATGCCTCTCAGGTACCCAATCCATGTGTACAATCACTCGCATTTCGAAAAAAACAATGTCAGTGCACGGCCGAGGCGCTAATCGTCTCCGACCTCTTTTCTTCCTTCTTTAAATCTTCTTAACTGCTCGAAAACTTGAGTACTAGATAGACCCTCATCACCATAAACATTCTTCTACAATTCGTACATTTCTTTAGCGGAAGTTTCACACGGAATTTCATATTGACACTAACATAATTACGGCGGAGTACGGTAAAGTAGTTAAATTCAGTCAAAGGCTACTGCCAAACGGTTTGCCTAATTATCATGAAATTTTAACAGTGGATGGAGGGAAGATTACAAATTAATGTGACATAGCATGCAATGTTACTAAATTTACAGGGAAGCCGGAAAAATATAAATCTCGTTATTTAATTGCCACACCTTACACTACTTGCAATGTTATTGTTATTTGAGTAGACAGTGCTTAATAATAATCCTCTTTACATATTTTGGAAACTACATAAACTGCCAGGTAGTGAAGCTGGTCCTTTTCGGAACCCTAATTCTTAAAAGTTTGCAATTTACAGTCTTGTCGGACTCCACAACAATTTTATGAAAAGTTTGAAAAAGCTTGTTTCCAAGCCAAGCTACTTGACAGTCAAAGGCTTGACTTGGCTTGAAAATTCAAGCTTTTTTTAATGGTAGGCTTGGCTTGGGCTTGATAAAACAGAAGCTTGGCTTGGCTTGAAAAATCAAGCTTTTTTGAAAGACAGGCTTGGTTTGATTTTTCGAGCTTTTTCAAACCAAGCCAAGTTTTCAAGCTTCAAGCCAAGCCCGTGAATCTCTAGTGTAGAAGCAGTGTTTTCCGTAAAAAATATTTGAGGATATTATTATTATTATTTAGTAAATTCGAGGTTATTAAATTAAAACTAATCTAATCGTAGTTATTTGTGTATACTTTAATTGCATATACAATAATTTAAACATAATCGGATGGGAACATCTTATATGGATGTTCAAATATATGTAATTTTCGTTACTAATGTGTACAAAAAAAACATGAAAAATTATTTTTTAAATGACAAAATCACAGAATTTGAATGATTTTTTTTTTAGTAAATAGAAACAGAAAAAATACATACATATTTGCGTCTATGATGTTTCTTACGAAGGTTTAAAAATTAGATAATCAATTATTGATTTCATATAGATTTTTGGAAGGCATTTTACAATCCTTGTCGAAAATGTATAAGGATCCACATTATTCATCCACTTAAATTTATCGATTTAATGTACTTTGGCTTTTAGAGACACTCAATAAACTCATCATTAATAAAATTACATATTATAAGAAAAAACAACCCGAAGATAAATATAATATATATTTCAAATTTAATATGCTGCCTAAATCAAAAATATAATAGTTATTTATATTAATTTCAATATTTTAAAAAAAATTTCACAGGGAAACCGCTCATAGCAGCTGTAGACATGTGTTTCACTCTTATTAGAGCTCATCAGTACAGCATAGTATTTGGCTGCTTACAGGTACTGTTACAATTTGTTCATTTTCTATTCACTATTTCCAGTTAACGTCCATCTGTTAACATGCTATGCTGTACTGATGAGCTCTAATAAGAGTGAAACACGTGTCTACAGCTGCTATGAGCGGTTTCCCTGTGAAAATTTTTTTAAAATTTTGACAGCTTCAGGCTCGTTTACAAAAATCTTTCATTAATTTCAATATTTATGTTTTCACTTAAAAATACACACAAAAAATACTTATACAAACTCAAATGAATGTAATGCAACCTGATGCTACAACTACAAGCTACTAATTTCAACTTAATAGTTTTCAAATTATATTTATAAATATGGCTGCTTTGTTTTACTAGAAAGTAATTCATACATTTATCTTTGATTACGGCTAGTTACATTTTAAAATAGAAGTTATAAATTTACAAAAAACTGAAATTCTTGCACAGAAAACACATTCGCTGCATAAGACCCAATGTTAAATGGACGCTTGGTTGTCCAGAATCAGCCTTTCATCCGCCATGTTGTGACGTAGGGACAGGTGCCCTATAGCAACTGGTACAGGTTTATAGTTCGAGGAAGGAATCTATGAAACTGACTTATGCAGGGTTTACAACCTTTTACGGAAGGATGGGCTTCTTTGCTTCATAAATTATTCGAACTGGAAAATATCACATTTAAGGCAAGAAATGGGCCGTATTAATAAATAAAACTCAATTTTTGTATAAATTTTGTTAATTGAAACTGTATAATAAATAAGACAAAACAAAATTTTAGTTTATTAACTGGGAAAAAATATTTACATATAAAAAACAACACATAATAAAATAGAGATTTAATACAGAGTACATAGTACACTGCAGTCTGATAAAGAAAACAAAATACATTAAAACAAAAACAACATACTACAATAAAATAGAGATTTAGTACAGAGTACATAGTACACTGCAGTCTGATAAAGAAAACAAAATACATTATAACAAAAACAACATACTACAATAAAGTAGAGAATTAGTACAGAGTACATGTACAGTACAGTACAGTCAGATTTAGAAATAGTTATTTATGTATTTTGAGCCCGAGGCGTAAGCCGAGGAATAAAAACATGTCAAAGGCCATAAAAGCAAGTTACGCTCGTGGTAGAAAAATTGTAGCGAAAAGAATTTGTCCTCGTATATCCAGTATGTAGTGTTTCTATGAAAGCGGAAAACAACAGTTTATTGTTTGTTTATTAGTTCTGTCATTTGAGTTTTATTTGTGTATCTCCGTGCTTTCCATATAAATATCACAAAATTAATTTTCATTTTTCAATAAAGAATATAAAATTTTTCGATTTGTAATAAAAACTTTTCATGTTGCCTGTTTAAATTGTTTATAATGTAGGTTGCCGGGCTATAATGAGGCCCGCGGGCTATAAAATAACGTTTATGTCAAAGAAATTCGTGTATAATTGTCAAATTATGATACGTCCGTGCATAAAAAATATTTACATATAACAAAAAAATAACACATTATAATAAATACAGAGTGCTACAGTTCAGTCAAATTTAAAGAAAAATATTTACATATAACAAAAAAATAACACATTATAATAAATACAGAGTGCTACAGTTCAGTCAAATTTAGAGAAAAATATTTACATATAACAAAAAATAACACATCGTAATAAACACAGAGAACTACAGTGCAGTCAGATTTAGAAAAATATTTACATATAACAAAAAAATAACATTATAATAAATACAGAGTACTCAGTGCAGTCAGATGTAGAGAAAAATATTTACATATAGTAAAAAAATAACACATTATAATAAACACAAAGAACTACAGTACAGTCAGATTTATAAAAAAATTTTACAAATAACAAAAAACAACACATTACAATAAAATAGTGATTTAGTACAGAGTATATGTACAGTACAGTGCTGTCAGATTTAGAAAAAATATTTACATATACATAAGAAAATAACATCACAGTTTTCTTACTCACTGTCGCTATCACTATCACTGCCACCCACTTCAATTATAAGTTTATTTACGTGATTGGCCCTATACCAATTTTCAATGTCCACTACATGGCTCACTGAATTCTTCCAACTTTCTGTACTGGTCATATAAAAAAAGAAAATAACTGTTTGTATTTAAAGTTACGTTTGAATGTATTGTAATCCCCATAATATTTTAATCTCTATTCAATTTACAAATTGAAGTTAGGGAAAAGGATATTTTAAACACATTGTTATTTGAATACAGATTTAAAAGTACATAATTTGGAAATATATTATAATATTTTAATCTCTTTTCAATTTACATATTCATGTTAGATGAAGTACATTTACAACGCATTATTATTTTAATACAGATTTAAAACATAATTAAGAAACATCTTGATGCAAATTTCGGGTACGGTTCAGGACAGAAAAATCTACCTGTCTTCAAGAACCCTTACCGCAAAGACTATAATACTTTGGATCTGTAATATATTTCATAGATACCTTCTTCCAACTATAAGTATAGAGTGTTCGATAATACTTGGCGATTGACCCATTAGCATTTCTCAGCAGGTAAGAGGATTAAAGAAATTTATAAGAGGTCTTACCGTTAAACTTACCAGGGCAGTATTTGAAAATACACATACTTTCACTTGAGTTTTTCAAATACAGATACAACTTACCTATAGTAAAAGGAAATAATTAATTAAGTCATGATTAATAAGTTATTCTCATTCATTAATGCCCACTTGCGCAAACAAGACTTAAATTTTAAGGTGGGTTTAGACAAAAAAAAATCAAATCGTAATTTTGACAGCAATATATTGTAATTCATTTGACATTTTATTTCGATGCAATATTGTCCATTTAAGCCGCGCTTAAATTTAAGTCTTGTTGGTGCAAGCGGCCATAAAAGAAATATTTTATTATGATATTAAATACCTAAGTACAATTATATATTGTATTATATATTTTACTGTGTCATAAGATTACAAGAAAGGGTATAGAGAAAAATTATACATAGTTATTTAACATACATACATACATAAAATCACGCGTTTCCCACTTAGTGGGTTAGCAAAAACCCGAAAATACTAAGAAAAAAGATGAAAGCAAGAGCTCCACAGAATCACTTAACTCTTTAAAAACATTCTTCTTCCGCCTTGCCCAAAATCATCATAACATTCATTCAAGAAAATATTATTGTGACCGATTTTCGGTAGCGAATAACCGCATCCGGACCACAATAATAGTTACGCAACAATCATCTTTCGCTACACATTCCTATCCATGCATACTTCTTTCACCACAGCCACATTCATAAACGTATTCTTACATAATAACATATTAAAGTGACCGATTTTCGGTAGCGAATAACCGCATCCGGACCACAATAATAGTTACACAAAAATCATCTTTCGCTACACACTCTTGTACAAACATACTTCATTCTTCTCGTCCACATAAAAGTTCAGCTGTCTCTCCATTCTCACAAAACATTCTTACTAACCATTTATCTTTACACCACAATAATTACGAAACAATCATCCTTCGCAACACATTCCTATCCATGCATACTTCTTTCACCACAGCCACATTCATAAACGTATTCATACAAAATAACATATTTAAGTGACCGATTTTCGGTAGCTAATAACCGCATCTGGACCACAATAATAGTTACACAAAAATCATCTTTCGCTACACACTCCTGTACAAATATACTTCATTCTTCTCGTCCACATAAAAGTTCAGCTGTCTCTCCATTCTCACAAAACATTCTTACTAACCATTCATCTTTACACCACAATAATTACGAAACAATCATCCTACGCCACACATTCCTATCCTGGCAAACTTCTTTCGCCTCAGCCACATTCATAATCGTATTCATACATGCTCTTCTTCTCTTTCCACTCGGAAACTTACGCTCCTTCAAAACACTACCAATCACATCCATCCACTTACACACTGGACGGCCACGCAATCGAACACCCTCAACTTTACCAACATATATGCGTTTTACAAGTCGTTCACTTATCATTCTCTCCACATGACCAAACCATCTCAACTGACTCACTCCAACTCTCTTAACTACATTCTTCCTAACCATACATTCTTCATACACCAAATTATTCCTCACGCGATCCCGTCTTATATACCCACAAACACCACGTAAATACCGCATTTCCACAGCAGTCACTTTCCTTTTATGCTTTCTCGTCCATGCCCAACATTCACTTCCATACATCAAAGCAGGCACCAGCACTCCATTATATACACTTAACCGAGCTTCTCTAGATACGTTTACGTTACGAGCAAACGTGCCCAGAGCACCCATTACCTTACATCCCGCACTCACCCTCCTATCAATTTCACGGTCAATTCGTCCATCCCTCGACATCATGCTACCCAAATATACGAACTCATTCAACCTGCTCCAGTTTTACTCCATTCACCAACACATTGCACTCAGTCACCAATTCACTCCTTTCAAATACTAACACCTTAGATTTATCAACATTCAACATTAAATTCATACTTCTTCCAACTTCGTTTATTCTCTCTATCATTCTACTCAGTTGCTCTTCATTTTCACTTAAGACAACTACATCATCCGCATACGCTAACGCAGGCACAATACTTTCACCAATATGTACACCATCCAATCCATTCAACGCCTTCCGCAACAACACATCCATATACAAATTAAACAACCACGGAGACATACCACAACCCTGTTTAACACCTACATTTATACGAAACCAACTACTCAACCTACCATCTATTCTCACAGCAGCTTCACTACCCTCATACAACGCTCGAATCGCTCCCAACCAGTTTCCATTCACGCCGTACTTTTTTAGTACACCCCACAAAGTATCTCGAAGAACACTATCATACGCCTTCTTTAAATCTAGAAAGCCACAAAACACCTTCTTGTTCTTGTCAAGTGACTTCTGTACAATCATACGAAGAGCAAACAATTGATCGACACATCCCCTCTCAGGCAAAAAACCACCCTGAACGTCACTAATTTTTGAAATTGTTAAGGTTCGCACCTTATGAATTAAAACCTTACCAAAGAGTTTCCCTACCACACTCAACAGACTTATCGCGCGAAAATTTGTACATTCACTCGAACTGCCTTTGCCTTTGAATAAAGGACAAATAACAGCTTTTTTCCAATCATCAGGAACTACACAACGTTTTAGACAAAATCTAAATAAATACACTAACCAATCAAATACTTTCTCTCCCCCATACTTCAACATCTCATTTGTAATCCCATCCAAACCCGCAGCCTTACCATTCGTTACACGCGCTAATGCATCACATACTTCACTTTCATCTATATCATAATCATCTTCACTAGCATTTTCACTTGCAGCTTCGCTACTATCATCCCTCCCAATCTCACCTCCGTACAAACCCTTAAAATACTCGCACCATCTATTCCTTACGTCTGATTCATTCCACAATAACTCTCCATTCGCACTCTTCACAGCTTTCACAACTCGACCACTTCCACCCCGCAGTCTCTTCACACTCAACCAAAACAATCGTTTATTTGTACTAAAATCATTTGTCAACCTTTCACTCAACAAATCATCAAATTGTTTTTTACTTTCTCTCACCACTTGCTTCACCCATTTATTCTTTCTTCTATACTCTATCAAACATTCTTCGCGCAACCTCCCAGGCGAATCCTTAACATTTAAAAACTTTAAATACGCCCTCTTTTTCTCAGCAATCGCTTCTTTTACCTGTTCATTCCACCACGCATTTTTCGGACAACAGCCTAATCTGCTTTCACCACAAACTTCTTTTGCACATTTAAGGAGGGAATCCTTAAATTTCTTCCAAACTTCATTTATATTACATTCATAATTAGGCTCACATTCAGGCATGGATTCATTCAACCTATCAACAAATTTTATCCTAACATCTTCATTTAAAAGGGTACAGGATTTCACACGAAACATTTGCCCAGAACCTTTCTCCTTCATTCGCCAAAATTTATTTAACCGCATTCGCGACACAACCAAATAATGATCATTCGTACCCAATTCAGCGCCTCTTTTCACACGCGTATCTACAATCATGCTCCTCAAACGCTCATCATAGATTACAAAGTCAATTACACTACGTTTATATATGTGAGCTAACTTATGTTTAAAAATGGTATTTGAAATGAAGAGATTTCTTTCCAAACAAAATGAAACAATTCTCTTACCATTGTCATTCACTCGACAATCACCGAAACGTCCCAACACATTCTCTGATTCACTTCGTTTTACACCCACCCATCCATTCAAATCGCCACATACTATCACCCTCTCACCCGGATCACACAAATCAATTACATTATTTATCGACATCCAAAACTGATCTTTTTCAAGGTCATTTTCAGATTTTGTTGGACCGTAAGCGGACACAACGAAGATTCGTATATAGACTACCTTGAATCTCATCCAAGAAATTAATCTCTTCAAATTTGTCGTTCTCACCTTCACCTTGCAACATTTTTAACGATAGGAAAAATAATCGGACAAGCAGTCTGCAGTGAAATTATTTTAAGCCAACGTTTCGACTAATACGTTAGTCTTCTTCGGAGCAAGAAAATGTCTAATTACATGAGGTTCACATATATTTAAGTCCTTAGTGCAGTCACAAGTGTAAAAATTTTGTTCAATATTTTTATTTTACATGCCTTGACGACAAAATTTTACATTTTCTTTTATTTATTTATTTTTTATCATTATTGATTATTCATCTTTTTAAATGTTATTTATGTTTTTATGAAATACGACAATCAACTGTGTGATTATTTTGTTATACCAAAACATAAAAAAATAAACCTGTCGCAAGACAGATTACGATCTGATATAATTTATTGCTCTAATTAAAAATTTATTGCTTGTAAATAGTCAAGTTTTTAGTCACATACATTGTATACAAGTCGTTTGAGCATACTAAATGAATATCTGACTTCAAAAACAGTTTTTCTAAGAAAATTATACTTTCTCGCAGGTCCCAACAATATACACGCGTGTGAGCTGGAGCAATAAATTATTTTATTCAATTTTGACGTTTTAACTGTCATTATTAACTCCATGGCAACAACTATAAGTAGCATTTTATTCACTAGTGAATTAAAAAAATTTAAATCACTCTTACAAAATTTTAACTCACTCTACAACAAATAATACTTTTAAAATAATATCAGGACGAAAATAACACTTACCATAATATTTATCAGACATCAGCCATTTTCATTATTTTTCACGGGACAAATGACAGACAATAAAGCAGTTTAAATAGATGATTTGACGTCTATCAGCGACGATTGTCATGCTCAGCCTACTAACTGATCAGTTTTTTATTTTGTCAAAATTAAATATTATAATGGTTTTATTTATTATTTCGTCAAAATTGAATAAATTACTGTGCAAACCACGTGAGTTAAGAATGTTTATTCACTCGAAGAAATTAACTTACTTGCCCTTACATTACCTTAGCTCACTTGGTGTGTAAATATCTATTATCCGCGCATTTAGCTCAAACTCGACTTTTACAAAAAAAATTCGCATCGAAAATTATTTTTCGCCCTAGACCCCATCATGAACTGTTTTTCTACGGAAATTGTGCTTTTCCGCAGGTCACATATTAGTTTACAACAATACACACGTGTGTAAGCTGGAGCAATAAATTATTTTAGCCGCGTATTTATCTTAAATTCGACTCTTAACAGAAATATTTCGCATCAAAAATTATTGTCGCCCTAGACACCTTCAAAAACAGTATTTTTAAGAAAATTATACTTTCTTGCAAGTCACATATTAGTTTACAACAATATACACGTGTGTGAGCTGGAGCAATAAATTATTTTAGCTATGCATTTAGCTTATACTCGAAATTTAAGGAAATATTTCGCATCAAAAATTATCTGTCGTCCTAGAGCCCTTCAAAAACTGTTTTTCTACGGAAATTATACTTTCTCGCAGGTCACATATTAGTTTACATCAATATACACGCGTGTGAGCTGAAACAATAAATTATTTTAGCCGCGCATTTAGCTTAAACTCAAAATTTAAGGAAATATTTCGCATCAAAAATTATGTCGTCTTAGAGCTATTCAAAAACTGTTTTTCTATGGAAATTATAATTTCTCGTAGGTCATATTTCAGTTTCCAACAATATACAAGTTTTTGAAGGGCTCTAAGACGACATAATTTTTGATGCGAAATATTTCCTTAAATTTTGAGTTTAAGCTAAATGCGCGGCTAAAATAATTTATTGTTTCAGCTCACACGCGTGTATATTGATGTAAACTAATATGTGACCTGCGAGAAAGTATAATTTCCGTACAAAAACAGTTTTTGAAGGGCTCTAGGACGACAAATAATTTCTGATGCGAAATATTTCCTAAAATTTCGAGTTTAAGCTAAATACGCGGATAAAATAATTTATAGCTCCACGTCCCACGTGTGTATATTGTTGTAAACCAATATGTGACCTGCAAAAAATAGAATTTCCATAGAAAAACAGTTTTTGAAAGATTCTAGTACGACAAATAATTTGCGATGACAAATATTTCATTAAATTTCGAGTTTCAGCTAAATGCAAGGCTAAAATAATTTATTGCTCCAGCTCACACATGAGTATATTGTTGTAAACTAATATGTGACCTGCGAGAAAGTAAAATTTTCTTAGAAAAACTGTTTTTGAAGTCAGATGGGGTCCCGTGGCCACGTGCCTAAGTGTCTGGTCGCCAACCTGGGGGAACCAGGTTCGATCCCGACAGACGCCAAATATTTCCAATTTTAAATGGCACAAAAGTGACCCTTGTGGTGCACTCTCCACGCCAGCTATGAGTGCCCGTGAGGTGACGCCTGGTAAGCGCCCAAACGGTAAAATATATCGTCATCATTACCGATGTCTACATGTGTTGTAGATACTGGCACACCCAGAAATGGGTAATATGCCGTGATGATATATTTATTTATTTATTTATATTCATTTAGTATGCTAAACAACTTGAATACAATGTATGTGACTAAAAACTTGACTATTTGCAAGCAATAAATTTTTAATTAGAGCAATAAATTATATCAGATCATAATCTGTCTTGCGACAGGTTTATTTTTTTAATTTTTGGTTGTGAGCTAGCGAATCGGCTAGAGCAATAAATTTTTAACATGAGCAATAAATTAGAAATAAATGAGCTGTAAATATTAGAATTATATTTATTGTTGTGAGATGAAAATGTTGAGCCAACTTTATAGAGCTTATCTTTTATTAAAAAAATTCCCTGGAATTTTTATGTTATCTTTATAATTTCTATTGAATGCATTCATTTAAGTAAGTTTATGTATTAGTTTGACTAGACTTTTTTAATAACTAAAATGAATGCTCATAATGTAATTTTCCCTCGAAATAACCTCCCAGCAAACTCTAAACCCAAACATACAAGAATAGTGTTCAAATAAATATATAATGGGGAATATACACTGGGATGTAACTGACCTATTATTGTTATCTCTTTTATACTAAAATTTTGTTTGTTCGTGAGATAAATACTCGTCTCTTTCTATTTAAGACTATAAAAATTTTACTAACTTATCATAATGAAACCAGATCTGTGCATGTACTTAAGTACATGTACTTTAAACTATACTTAAATACATTTTTATTGAACTTGTACTTGTATTTAAGTACAATTTTTCAATGTGTAATTGTACTTCTACATAAGTCCAATATTTTTGGAATTGTACTTGTGTGTTCACAACCACATGGACAAGTACTTTTGCTTTGCACGTTTCAACAATCTGCAACATTACGCAGCAGAAACTATATATCCAATCCAGTTTGTCTCGTATTCTCGAACTAAGCAATAAGTTGTATTATTTAAGTTATAAAATCATTTCATTTGCAGTTCAAACTGCGGATATATTCTTTGCTATTAACTGTTGTTCTTAACCGTTTATTTTCTTCGTAAATTAAATAAAACGTTTTACTAAATGTAGTGTGTAATGTACTTGTACTATCTATAAATATCTACAAAAATTAATTAACAATTTGTACTTCATGTTAGCTTTTTGTTTGAAACCCGCAGTTCCGTAGAACAAATACTCATACACCCATGTTGTCTCGGTCAGCATTTCCACACATATTGTAGATAAATACGTCACAGCGGCGGTGATTTATAACCACCCACCAGACCCTTTACTTGGACCCCCAAACGTAAATATACGAAAACAATAATTTTTCTTGAGCGCAAAATTTGTAAACAATTCTTTTTTCCTAGGGTTATCGCTCAAATGCAGCTGTAGACACGTGTTTCGCTCTTATTAGAGCTCATCAGTACAGCATAGCTAGTTAATAGGTGGACATTAACTAGAGGTAGTAATCAAAAAAACTGATACAGTGTAACAGCACTAGTAATTACGCCCAACAACAGTTAAAGAATGTATTCTTGCAGAAAATGAAGATGAAGAAGAGAAAATAAGAAAAATATGTCGATGATCGTCACAACATATCCATAGGAGTCCGATAGGTGTAAATAGAAGAAATCAGAAGTTCCTACATCTTCTTCCAAGTATAGCTGATGAGGTCAACAAAGAATCACTTGTCAGAATAGAAAATGGTAAAACTAATGTTGTTAATAAGAATGAGAATGTTTCAGGTAAAACAACGCCTGTTGCCAGTCTGGAAACCGAACAGGTTGAAGTCATTAATCCTTTCGAACCTAGCGCGTAGCGCTGCTTGGTATTGCTCCCAGCCGAGCGCGGGACAAACAGGCGCGCGCTACCTACTGCGCTCTTATTGTATGCAGTAGTACACGACTTAGAAAAAGCCAAGGTAAGGAAACATGATTCATGTGTGTAGAATGCGATGTTCCTTTATGTGCTGCTCCTTGATTTCAAGATTATCACACAAAAAAGAAATATTAATTGTAAAGGGATGCAATGTAGCAATATAGAAATGTACTAATTTTTATACATTTCCTATTATTTCTTGTGTTCGCACTAAACTTTATATTACTTTTTGTTGTTGAAACATTTATCTTTTGTATTTTTGTAAATGTGTGTTTTTTTTTTTAATAAAAATATATATTTTATGTTTATTACATGTTTTGAAGTATATAATATATTACAAATAGAAAAAAGACTCACGACGTACCAGTACGACAAAAGGCGAGAATGCTACCGTGTACAACCGCACATATACGACAGGAGGAATGCATGATTGTGTCTATGACGCACCGGTACGTTCCATGGCAACATAGAAGAATTAAATGTGTCGTACAGATACGTTCCACGGTCTGTTAAGGCAGAAAATCGTCAAAATAACTACGGCAGTCGGATATGTAAAATGCAATAACTTACGCAAAAGTACGACACTCGGTCCTCAACTACACCTAGAATTGAACGTACATGTTCGTCACTAGGTTCGAAAGGGTTAAAGATGCTGCAAAACCGAGCTCTACTCCAGAGGAATTTTAAAGAACCAATTTCTACACAAAAGGGACTCCGAAAGTTCAAACAACAAATTCTAAAATCAAGTCGTTTGAATCTTTAAGGGGGAAATGTGTGATAAAATGAACGCACCCGTGCTAGTCATGAAAAAACTACTATGTATGTATTGGCGGTTAGCTCATGATAATGTTTGTATAAAAGATATAGAATAAAACTGTTTAAAAGTATTGCATATAACCTTACAGTTTCTGAACGGAGTTAGAGTAAATTCCGAGTGTATAGTATACGAGATAACTTAGGCATAGTGCTGACATGCAATTTTCAGTTACGTAATTATTTCGTAACAGTTTGATCCGAGGGTCAAACTGCGCTACCGTAAGCAATAAAACCATTAGGTGTATAATGCAACTAAATTGTTGGTTTCAATATGGATTTTATTCATTTCGGGCTCGTTCCACCAATGTCGTTTAAATTTTAATCCTCATTTAAATAAGAAATTTAGAGTAGATTTCAAGTTAACAAATATAAGTATTGCTATAATTGTTTATTATTATTATTGGGTTTATATTATCGAATTGATAATTCAATATGTAATTTCAAAAATGACTAATTAACTCAGAATAAAAAATAAATATTTTTTTAATTAGTTCGATTGGAGAAGACATCTTTCCTGCAAATCATCAAAACTAATTATAACAATATTCTGAACTCTGGTATCAATGGCTGTAAAATCTTTTCACTGGGCAACTGTTCCATTGCATCGACGTATTTGAATTAATTGGACACAAAGAAGTTGCACACAGTTGTGCAACTGAACAGTTTGTGACAAAACACAAATTTTTAAATTGGCTAGGTTTACAGTTGCATGTGTGCGCGCAGTCATATAAACCCTTGGCCGTCACTCAAGAAATCAAATTGTTTCGCAACTGAAAATTGAATCCTAGCGCTAGGCCTTAAAGGACAACTAATTTGGAAGCTGAACCACCACAGTCGGGGGTGTCAGTACCTGCTAGTAAGGGTATACTTACAAAATTTTGCAATTACATATAATTATTGTAAACGTATACCGTTGCAATAAGAACAAATCCGGATAATGCATGGGCAACTGTCTCTGAAGTGCAGAAATATAACTTTACGGAGTAAAATATAACTGCAGAAATGTCAGATTTTTTATAATGTGCATAAAATTATTATGCTTGCACACATTGCAACATTGTTCTATCGTTTTGAGATCCATTTTACTAAAAATAATTTGTTACGTCAGATATATTTGAAATATGTTGTCATTAAACAAACCATGCCACAACCAACTTCAAGTTTAAAAATTCACTAAAAGTCAGAGAAAACGGTTGCTCAAAATTGCAGTGTGATAGATGAAGTTGCTCATGCAAAATAAGTCAGCGAAAAGGGTCAACGGTATGATTGTAGTGTGATACGGTCTTTAAATGAATCACTGGCAGTTACATTTCAATAAGTGTGGAAAGTCGGAAATGAAATTGACAATCTCTAGCATTCATATGTGAAATAACTCAATATAATTTTAAATGATTGTAGATTTCATTCTCTTCAATAAAATAATTCCTGTTTCATCATCACTGCCATTTTGAATGCTTGGTGACAACATGCTAAAACTTAATAGTATTTCTCGGGAAATCATAATTATAATAGCAATTTTACGGTTTGAAGCATTTTATGTACAAAAATTTATCGCTGCGTACTGTCTACCATACACTTCCCCAATCCCGTTCTAAATGAAAAGATAAGTTAACATCATGTGGCGTTACAATAATTTCACTCTCACTCTACCCGTCACTTTTCTATTTCAAACGTTCGCCCATTTTTAAGCAGAAATTAAATATTTAACTGATTAATCGTTCTGAAGCTGATATTCATTTTATTGGTAGTGAGTGAACGTATTATAATTTAATTTTCTTTATTAATAAATTTTATCTAGGTAGATTAAAAAGTAGATTACAAGAAATTACGAGCTGGTATTAAGTTTGCTTCAAGTATCCCATAAACCTCTAGAAAATTTAGTCGCATGAAAATTATATAAATAGTTACTAATACTAATAATGAAATTTGAGAAGGGAGAAAAAATCAAAAGTTCTTGGATTGTTTAAAAAACAAATTAACTGCAAAATTCAACCTTTATTTGGGACTTGAAATCATGAGCCCTAAATGGTTCATCTAATGCGTGAAAAAAGGATTGTTTTGTGTATTATGTTTATTTGTCAAAAAGCTTATTTTAATAACAAAAAGTTATTGAATATGTACTTCCCCAAGCAAATAAATAACCTAATATGAACGGATATATGACGCAATTTTTTGACGTTACAATAACGATTATACGTGGGTCAACTTATATAGTCGAAGATTGTAGACCTGTTTACATAAGTTCATAAAAATACTTTTTATAGTTATAAGCTTACGTTAAAAGTTTCAGCAAAAAGTAATCAAAAAATAATGCAAGCGCATCTCAAATGTATTTATTCCGGTAGAACCGTAAATATTCAAAGATAACTTCCGAACAAACTTTTCCTGTGTAACCAAAACCAAATATTAATTTTAAAGCTTGAAATTGTGTAACTGAGTATGCTGAATTGTTGTATCCTAATAGTGCATATTTTATGTTTTCTTTTAATTCTAAATCTGAATATTCTTTTTGTATGTTAAGTATTCGCAAATGTTCAATTAAAGTTGAATGGAATCTTTCCACTATTCCATTAGAATAAGGATTATCCACACTAATAAAATGAATTTGTATTTTATATAATTTTAAAAATTCTTTGACAAGTTTATTGTTAAACTCGGGTCTATTATCTGAAATAATTTTGTCAGATATTACATACAGAAAAAAGTATTTTAATAATTTATTTGCTACTTTGAAGGAAGTAATATTTTTTTAATTCAAAGGCTTGAGCGAATTTGGAAAAGCTGTCAACTATTGTTAAGAACTTTATCTTCTCTAATGATACTACATCAATATGGACTATTTCAAAAGGCTTTGTTGCTGTAGGAGTCTCTCTAAATGTTTGTTTTATAGGGTTGCTTTCATACTTGTTTTCAAACAAACCTCGCAATTGTTAATATAATTTGAATTAATAAATTTAGATTAGGCCAGTAATATCTTTCTTTAATACGTCTTAATGTTTCATTAATACCTCTGTGTTTTGTCTTTTCTTCATGATAATTTTGGATTATTTCTCATCGTCGTTCTTTATTTCTAATATTTTCTAATTCATTTTTGCAGCTTATTAATATAATGTGTCCGTGTAAAAAGTACCTTCTTAGTAGGTATAACATTTATGTTATAGTATAAATCATCTTTAAAAAGACAACAATATTTAGAATTTGGTTTCATAAAATCTTTAAACTATTTTAAAATATGTTTTGCCAAATCATTTCGTGGTGGTAAACTTCTTGTCTCGTTTTTGTTTCAAATGGCTTTGAAATCTTTACTCTTAGTTCTGGAAAATCTGTCAGATAAAATATTATCCGTTGTTGAGCTCTATTGATAGGGGACTCGCTAAATTCTACTCAGAACCCACTTCTGACGTCGGAGACTCGGGTCGAGATTCATTTTGGGCGTGTGGAGAAGACATCGTTTATTTTATTTTAATTATCACTGTTCTTTTAATTAAACACTAGTTAAACACTATTACACACATTTACCGACTAACACGAATAACAATATGAGAATAATAAATGATGAAAATAACAATATAACCAGAGTTCAAGAACTGGCGATCCAACCCACAACACTTCACTGAGTTCATTCAACTTCTCTCAATCACTGCATGAACAGTATTTCATTCATTGGCTTTGACCTGTTGGTTTTGTTTTACCCGCACACGGCTTCGTGGAAGACGTCTTCAAAGATAAGATGCTTGTACACAGAAAAAAAAGATTTGAAATTTTGTCTAATTATAATTACATATTATTTATTAGGCAACATGTCTAATAATTTAGTACAATTTACAAATCTTAATTTAGCATTTTAACTAACCTGAAATAGATAATAAATATTTTGTAAAAAATCGTTAATTTAAATATGTAAATAGTTATTTTAATTACCTATTTTATTTAATTTTACTATATTTTGGCTTCATTATTTTTGTCTTTCAATTTTCGGTGATTTATCTTATGAATTAGGTAAGTAAATAAAAAAAATTAAATAAATATTTAGTTAATAGCTCTGTTCGATGAGAAGTGCTTGAAGTGTAGAGCAGAATAGTGCAGTGCAGTGTAGTGTACACTAGTACAGTCTAATTCTTGTGATTTCATAAAACACACTAGTGTATATTTGGGCAAGTTTGCTCAGCTGTGAGTAATCAAGCCAAGCATAGCCAAAGGTGTAAAAGATTAGGTTGTTTATAAACACAGTCATATCATAAAGCTGCAAAAAAGTGACTGCAGAAATGTCTGTTTTAAAGAGCTTAATGTTTGAACTAATAAACGATTCTGACGAAGATCAATCATCACTTGATTCTTCATCAGATTCAGAGACAGATATACACATATTAATTAATTCTTTATATAGCAAAACAAAATTTTAGGTTAAATAAACAGATGTGTAGATAGGATACCGAACAAAATTTAGCTACCCCCACTCCTAGTCTGCACTTTCTACACTACCTCACGAGTCAGGTCAGAAAAGTGAGCACTAGTTCTTAAAATTTTTGTCATCGAACAGCCTGCCAGAAGCTGCCCGTTTCTTATAAAACATGTTAGTGCAAGAAAGTTAACACTAGGGCGGCCTAGTACATTTCATCGAACAAAGCTAATATCTTTATTTATGTTTAGTTCAATACTAAATGTATTCATTTAATTTAATTTTGTATTTAATTTTACTATAATTTGTTATTACAAATTTAGAAAATTTAACTAAATCAACTTAGATAATTTAAGAAAAACATATTAGAAGGCTGAAAATCACAGATTTATTTAGTTACCGACATGCATACGATGCATATACGAGTAGGCTAAAAGTTTGGTGACCGGTTTATAAAAATGAGTGCCCATGAGGTGACATCTGGTAAACAACCGCAACGTATAAATATGTCATCATTATTACCGAGATCTGTGTACAAAGTATAGAGTGATCAAAAGGAAATGTTGCAGTTGGCAACACAATTCTGGGAATTTTTATTCCACAGTTTATACAACACCAGGTGAAAGCGGGAATATTATTTGACACGTCATTTTAACAATAAATACAAATTGGTTATGACAGAGCAAAGACTTGACAGCTAATAAGATTTTGAGTAATTGAAATTCTTTAGATTATTGCTCTATGGGTAGTGTAAAAAATAAAAGTACGTAGGTATGGGAAAAAACAATCACTCAATCAATAGCAGGAAATAATTTTTGTATCAATGTTATCAACTTCAAGCAATTTTTTGTTATTGCCGACTGATAATATATTCATATTACATATGAATTTACTTTCAAGGTAAATAAAATTTATACCTCCACATCAAAGTCAAACTTTTGACAGTAAGTTTATATTATGATATAAAACAAATAAAATTGATTTGAATTTACTAATTAAAAAATCTGTTGTGGCCAGCACAAGACCTCTCGCCAATTCCATATTAGGCTATATAAGTATTGTATTGCACTTCGCTTTCAAACCGTCGTTTTATAACATAATCTTACAGAACATTACCCAAATTTTGTTTTTTACTATATTTAACATGTCTTCTGCACACATATTATTCTAATTATATCTATTTTTCATTGTATGAGGAAGTTTCTAAATGCCAAAGATTGTTCCATTTCATTAACCAGATTGGCGGTGTATCTGATGGATTTATGCATTTTACCACAATTTTACCTATAATTTCAAATATTTAATTAATAAAACAATAAGAAAAGTTAAATATACTTCCCAGAAATAGCTATCAGAATGTCACTAAAACTGTTGATATTTGACAATGACATGTGTCATGTTATAAACATTGGAATTTGTCAACTGGTTTCCTTAGTGCCTTGGCCTCTGCGATTAGTTTACTCTATAAATTATAGAGCCTTTATCTCTAAATCTATACAAGATTAATAAAATTTTTAAGTGTATTAGATGGAGAATTTTATGTTCTTCAATATTTAATAAAAAAAACCTCCCAAAAAATTATATTTAGAAGAAATTTTCTAAGAAACTACTACTTCCGGTTGTTCAATTGTTACCAAAACCTTTTCAGCTCTTCCCAGGAATGTCAGATTGAGGAAACTGCAGTTAAATATTTTTTAAGTCTTATAGTTTTTGAGGAATCGTGACTACAACATCCAGACATACATACATACATACATACATACATACATACATACATACATACATACATACACACACATACACACATCCACACACACACACACACACACACACACAGACATCATTTTAAAAATGTTATAATCGGATTCTAGGGACCTTAAATCGTGCTTATTCAATAAAATCTGGATATGCGAATTTTAGCATGAATCCAATACCTCTCTTAGCGAGAGGTAAAAATCTGATATGGCCAACACAAAACCTCCAGCTATTTAATTTTTATTAATTTAAATACATACCTACGTTACTAATGCTGCAAACTATATTATGTTCTTTTGCATATAACTATTGCTTTATTTACGATTTTCTTTATTATTTAATATGTCACTATTTTTAATTTGCAGTGATTAATTTTTTGACAATGACGTTTACCTGTCAGTTACATCCATTTGAAAAATAAACTGTGTAACAAAGGAATTTTGTTTATCTTAGGCTTCGGGATTAAAAAAAGAAAAATGGCTTTTAAATTTATCTGTAAAATATATAGAAAAAGTATTAGTGTATACCTGTATAAAATTCAATAATCTATAATTTTCCAATGACATAAAATGCGAAAAAATGGCATTTAATGGTATTTTTTGAAGAAAAACCATTATGAGCTTCAAGTAAAATGCCATTTCCGTTTATCCGATTTACACCAAAATCTAATGGCTTCTTTTCGTATTAGAATAGGGTAGAAATACAAGGTTTCAGAATTTTCTGAATGATAGTATCTGAGTTAGAGCGAAGACAAAATTCATACACATACACACACACACACACACACACACACACACACACACACACACACACACACATACACACACATACAGACATCATCGTGAAAATGTTAAAATTGGATTCTAGGGACCTTAAAACGTGGTCATTTCCTAAAATCTCGATCTGTGATTTTTAGCACAATCCCTATACCTCCCTTACCAAGGATAGCGGGAGGTAAAAAATTAAATTAAAATATCGTAAAACTAACATAATATGAATATCGTAGTACAAAATGATCAAAAACAAATGATGCAGTTGGCAATACAATTCAGCAAAGATCTGGGGGTCTTTTTATTCCACAGTTTACACAACACCAGGTGAAAGCTAGAGACATATACATATATAAAATAAGTTGTAAACGAATCTCGCAGCCCATGAAAAACAAGTGAAAAAATTAAAATGTTTGTAATTGACAGATAAATGTTAGTGTCAAAAAACCAAAGACATTAATAAAGATTTTTTCTGGGAAGTACATTTAATATTTCTTATTTTATTATTAATTAAATATTTATAATTATTATAGATACATATATTACATCCCTTCGGAAATACCGCCAATCTCATCAATGAATTAGAAGAATCTTGAACGTTAGAATAATAATAGTGAATGAATTTAAAAATATAGAGATATATAAAGAAGATATGTGTTTTTGTGTGTATCAGAAATGTCAAATATGTACAATACTTATATAGCCTAATATGGAAATGGCGAGAGGCCACAACAGATTTTTGGCTATACGCGAGGGTATTACACTTGTCATTCAGCAAAATTATTGCAACCTTGCATTTTATTTGGTATAAATGGAATAGTTAAGAATGTCATGTCATTAGGCCGGTATGAGGCAAATAACAGACGCGGCTGACGTTTATAACTAACGTTATTTGCATATCGTCCGTGTGGCGTTCAATATTTTTCGTATAACATAAAATTTAAACATTTAGGATTAATAAAATAATAATAAAATTCTTCTCATTATTAAAATATCTTTCAGAACTCATATTGCCAGGCATGCATATATTGTCCAGAAAATTGTATACATAAAAAAAGGTAACATTTACGTACTTTTACCTTGGTTACTAGTTGTTTTTGTTTTTTCACATTTTTATGACAATTTTCCGTGAAGAAGGCACCAGTTTATGATGCCGAAACGTTGGGTTTTAAAATAAAAAATACAGAACTTAAACTAAAAAGGTGGGTCATTTCACATTTTCTGATTTATTTTTTTCTTGAAAAAATAGGTCAAATTAAACATGTATGTGTATGTTTTACATCTTACAAGTCTTTAGAACCAGAGATATGATTTTTTAAAAGTTGCGTTTAATTTCAAATATTTCAACGGCTGACGACACAATATTCACGGATACGACAGTCGAGCTCTACCTGTTTAATTTAGAACTATGATTATTTGGTTTGGTATTTATTTAAATAAATGGTTTATTTACATACCTTATACTTCACTAGTACTTTTAAAGAAATAGAAAGTAATAATAATCTCTCTTGTATATTTTTCTGTCAGCTGTCACACTTTTAGGTTAGGTTACTGTTTCATGTTGTGAAGCGTTTGTGTGTGAGAGAGATTTGTCTTTGTGTGAGTATGAATTTGTGGTGTCACAAATTAAGTCCGTGTTTAAAAGCGCGAAAGTTTATTACCAAATTTTGAATGAAAAGTCGCATATTTCAAATTATTTTCTACTACTATATTTATTAAATGAGATGGATTTCATGATTTTATAAAAAAAATCGACAATTATTTTTTCTGAAATGACCCCATTCTTCTCCTTCTGTCATAGGTACTGAACAATTTTTTTGTTGATTTATAAATTCTCCTTGACAACGATCCATCAAGATGCTGTAATTTTTCTAGGAACATTTGATCCTTAATTATAGGCGCCTGTTATAAAAAATAACGGCCGGCGTCCGTTATGTTTATCTTTTCACTTTTGTTTTTAATCCTGTTACATCATAGTAACAGTGTGGTATTACGAAAAATATATAAACGGGCAGTAAAAAATTAAATGGCAGTTCTATTTTTAAATACAGCTCTGATAAAAAATCAGTCTTTTTACCTAGTCGTGTTCAAAATAAGTAGGCGATTTTTGAAATGAGTTTTGAATTTAATTAGCTTGGATATTCCTAAAAATATATCTTGCAGTATTACTTTGACACAGACCCAATACATATATATTGGTTCTGTGTACTTGATAACGACTGAAGATTTTTATGAACCGAAAAGTTGCGTAACTCAAAAATAATGACGAATAAATTTAAACTAATGCTAAGCCCGAATATTTTTTTAATGCCAAAATATTTATCTTACTGCAGAAATATTTGTTTACTGTCCAAATATTCTTTTTACTGCAGAAATCTTAAAAGTCATCATAACAGTAATTATCATACGTAATGTTCGTAGATATCTTATCTTCACCAGCTACTATCACAAGTTTTTATATGTACTTTATATTTAATAATTAATGTCTAAATAATTATTATTTTTGTGTAGACATTTTCATTTTATATACTATATTAAACTCCTTAATGACCAAACAAGAAGAATAAGTGACGTATTTTTGTATATGCAAGAAAATTTGATATTTAAGCCGTTGTTTAATTTGTTAAATACGTGTGCTTAAGACAATACGTAACTTGAATTGGATACAATATTTTTTTTATTGGTAATTAAAACAGTAAACAGTAAAAAAATATCAGAGTTACAATAACTCAACGACTTAACCTAACAAAAACTTTGTACCTAATTAATTAGTTTCCCTCTATAATCTTAGTTATGGTACAGGTACAGTAAACAGTAAATAATTACACCAATAATATATTTCGTAACGAGCATCGAAAGTGAGAAATATTCTGCAAGTGTGAAGTTTGATGAACTAGGTGTAACTAAGTTTAACAATCGCTACTGAGGTGCTACAGAAGTAGCGATGTTAAACGATTTATGAAGGAATATACTTCCCTGCTGTCTGTTGCGTCAGCTGGTAAACTGATTTCTGCACTGGATTGGTGGCACAATTATTTGCAAACAATTTAGCAAAAATGTATAGATTTATTTCTAAATATTTACTAATAATAAAACAAAAGACTAAACCCTAAAACGGTTGGACTGAGAATTGCGGTTATAGGTTATAAAATAGTTAAACACAAAAGTAAACAAAAATAAATAAGTTTTGTATTGATAAAAACTAGTTAAATAATAAACAAAATAAATACAAATATATTTATATGATATTATAATTAATGAAGGATATTTAGCAATGTATTTCTCATACCTAGGGATAGACTACCCCTGAAGAACTAGTCTCATTTTCAGCTGGGTTGAGTCGAATCGAAGAATAATGGAAGCTGAATCGAATTGACTGTCTTGATTGTCCCGTAATTATATTTGTTACTGCCTGTAACGTATTGTAACTTTTTGTAATACATGGCCTGAGTACATAATTATACTTTTTTATAGTGTCATTTTAATATTATCTTACAATACAGCCGGTTTATTTTAAATATTGACACTTTATATTTTCCTTAATGCGAGTATATGACAGAGAGGGAGATAAGAGATCTTGTTTATCTTAAAAAAACGTCCGATCGAGCTAGCCTATTTATGTCGAGACATTAGCGAGCCCTCATATTTAAATTTAGTCATTTGTGAGCGAGATGTGAAATGTTTCATAATTGGCCAGTAGATTATATGACGAATCATAGTTAAGATTTTTTGTCGCGAATGTACTCTCGGAACGAAATTACGTATACAATATTCCATTACTTTCTCAACGTACATTATTATGTATTCTGTGAATTTCATCATTATTTGTGTGACAATTGAAAAATTTGCTATTTTTTATTTTATTTTTATTTTTTCAAAGAAATAGTGTTATATTATTGCAATTGCAGTAATTTATTTAATTTTTTTATTGAAGTGTACCGCACAGACTGGTAAGTGACGCCACAGAGCACACCTCCCGGACCGCCAGACCTTCAAACTGATATGGTATGAAACTTATTTAGTTTCAAATTTCAATGTTAGCGTCATGCGTATAAGATAATACTCGTAATTACTTATAACTTGTAACAGATAAATTTTATCTCATAAAGAGTATATATTTTGATGTAACAACAAATACTTACTGTGTTTAGTCTCGCAAAGAACTCAATAAGAAGGTCATTTAAGAAAAGAATATGGTGTATTTAACTGATAGAAATGGAATTCTGGATTACCCTGAGGATCCTAAATTTAATCCTGATCCGAAGGGATATGGAGTCTCCTATTACAATAAGATGAAAAAAATGAGTGATGAAATTGCCCAGGTAAGTTAACTGTTTATAAACTAATAGGATCCTCCACCCTAGTAACAAATTAGAGCAAGGGTCAGTTATATTAAAATTAGACCTTAAAACTGTTTATTAAGGACTATGAAAGTTTAAAAATAGTTATTAGTTACAAATATATGATAGATTTGTTTTTTTTTTACAAACGTTTTATATCATATATTTCTGCGGTCGATATTTATTAATAAAATAATATATCGGTTGGTGGTGGTAGGGGTGAACATAGAGATTTAGCATGGGATTTTAGTCTTATACAATTTCCTGCTCTTCATGATTTCAGGATTAATTCAGTTCATTTTACGGCACAAACAGTAGAGTACGAAGTTGTTCTGAATTAAAAGTTGCATACAAAACTGTTTTTATCTATCTATTAAGTTGAATTTTAACTAACTTACTGACATTATGAAATGTCACTTTGTATATAAATGATACGAAATAAGTTTTGTAATAGTTATTTGCGATACAAGTACGTAAAGATAGTATTTAGTCGCGAATGTGTCAATTAAAACACGAACACAGAGAGGATTTTAAGTCCCGTGAGTGACTAAACATGCTTTACCTATGTGAACCGTGCAATATATTATATACGATAGAATCTAATAACCCAATAAATATAAAAAAATACTTTTATTTATGAACAAGGATCACAATATTAAATTAGATGTTTGCCATAATAGCAATATATTCAAGCTGTTTTTGCAAATTTAGCGCGTTGAAAAATTTTAATCACTCGTTGCTCGGCACCCCGATGCTCATGAAATCTTGTTACTAAGGCTGCGTTCCAAAGACAATATACCAAGTATAGGAGTAAGAGTTAGAGCATGATGTAATTTAAGAGTGTAGTGTGTTTTGTAATGAATGAAAGTTTTGTTGGATAAAAACTAAATTAAAAAGAATTTTAAAAAATTTAACGAAACTACTTATAATTACAACATTAATGTCAAACCTGTATTATAAGCGCACTTTTATAATAAAATCGATTTTATGGAGCACTGTCCTCATAATATAATGTGAAAGTACGCTCCAAAAAAGCACTTTTATTACAAAGTGTGCTCGTAATACAGGCCAATGTGTTTACTTATGTTTATTTTCAACCAAAAGCATATTTTCTTCCTCATAATGCAAATTACTTTCGTTTGTTGAGAATCGTGAGCATCCATGTTTGAAAATATTGTGGAGTAATTTCTGTACCCTCCTCGATAGTAGAATAAGTAGAGCATGACTTTGGAGTAAACTCTGGCTGTTTTGGAACAGGTTAAGGGTAAACTCTGAAAGTAAGGTTATTAGTTTTGGAACGACTTTGAGTAATTTTGTACTCTACAGTAGGGTTTTGGAATACAGCCTAAACAGCCGTTTTACAAACTCAAAACTAACAACTAAACCTTAATTTTACGCATTGTCATAGATAATAGTTATTTAAATAAGCTGTTATGCAAAGAGTGATATTGTTTGATGAATATAATATTTGCCAACACGAGCGAAGCGCTTTTTGCAAATTATGTGAGTTAAACAATATCACGTTTTCATAACGTATTATGTACAAAATTTTGTTTAAATCTTCTAAAATAATTTTAAATTACTAAAAATGACAGCTCAATATACATATTTCAAAATCAATTTATCAAAGCGTTGCCGTGAAAATAAATGAATGTATTTTTTAAATTTAATGCTTGTCAGTGCATGGGTATCATTATTGAAAAGGAGTTCGGAATGTCTTCTGAAACCGAAATAAATCTTCCTTCAAATGTAGAGGAATTGGGTGTAAGTCAATAATTAATAAATTGATACTATAGAAATCATTATTGATATTTTCTTGTCTCTTTTTTATCAGTTGTCAGTTACGTAATAGTATATTATACGCCAAGGTTAAGAAGATAATCTTTATTGACCCAGCGCCAATATTGTAACCCGAGGGCGAAACCCAAGGGATACAAGGCGCCTGGTCAATAATGATCTTTACAACCGTGGTTTATATATAATTAAATGAAATACAAATCAAGGCCCATAAGTGAGGTTATCAAACCAGCGAAATGAGCAAAACGTCAAATAAAAACAAATGCAGCCTACTTTGTTTTTGTGAATATTAACAAATCAGTAACGTTATTATTCATGTCAAAATGATTATCAATAAAAAAAAATTCAAAGATGATTTATGTGCTAGTAGTGAAAAAAATAGTATATAAACCACGGTTGAGAAGATCATTATTGACCAGGCTCTTTGTATCATTCGGTCTTCGCCCTCGGGTTACAATAGGCGCTGGGTCAATAATGATTATCTTCTCAACCTTGGTGTATAATATACTATTATGTTCTACTGCATCATAATCACTTGGTTTATGGTTGCATTTAGTGTCCATAATGTGACACTTTATTGGACTAGTACATTTACTTTATTTTATTGAATAAAAATGATATTTTTATTTACATAAAATAACAAATACGTATTTTCAACAAATTTTTCGACTTGGGCAAGAGTGATTCTTTGGCACTTGTTGCCAACTCTTCTACACTTTCTAAACTATCCATTTCATTGTATAAAGATATGGTTAATAAACAAATTATTAAATCATATTTGAACAATTTTTGACATTTGCGTTAATACAAAAAAAAAAAACAATGAAACAATAGCATCATTAGAAAGTTATACCGAATTTTTATAAAGGGAAATAAAAAAAATTATTTTAGGAGCTATCCAGCTATTCTAGTGCAGTCGAACATAAAGCTTTGTATGTAATTCGTACATAAACAAACTTTATAGACTCGCCTTATTTATTAGACTCGCTCACTCTGCGCTCGCTTGTCCAAAAACAGCGGCTCGTCCAATAAAGTTCTATATTATGTACTAATTACATAAATAGCTATTACAAAACTCATTTCGTATCAATTATGTAAATAGTGTCATTTCTAACGTCAAAAGGTTATGTAAAATTTAACTTTTTAAAAGGGAACTAGTTAAAAACATTTTCATAACTGAGTCACGTAAAGAAATACACAACTGACAAATGATAATAAAAGAAACAAGAATATATCAATATAAAATACTGACTCACACTCAATTCCTCTACATTAGAAGGAAGGTCTATATCGGTTTCAGAACATATTCAGAACTCAATTTCAATGATGATACGTAAGCACTGACTTAAGGCTGGTTTATGTAAGCTATAAACTTATGCATTTACCTTAGCATTAGCATTATGACTTTGCATTAAACTTTACATTACGCTGTCCGGTTTATGTACCTACTTCTTAAAGCAAACCAATGAGAGCAGGCCGATAATGTCACTTTTTGTAAAATCGACACGTCTTTTTTATCATAAATATATCTGTATTGTTCAATTAACTGTATTAGTTGGACATCTTTTTCAATGACACTCATTTTTAGTCAAGACAATATGACAGAAATATTCAAAAATAACAAAATGATGACAGATGTCAACTAACTGTCGTATACATCGCCAGAATCAAGCTGTCGTCCACGAACAACTCTTGTAATTGGTCGGCATTAGCATTATGACTTAAAATTTAGAAATTGTCATATTGTAGGGTTAAGGTTATAGTTACATGTACCGCAGCACGCATTTGTCTATACTTCAAATATTAATGCAAAGTCATAATGCTAATGCTACGGTAAATTCTTAAGTTTACAGCTTACATAAACCAGCTTTCAAGCAGTAAATTTAAAAATTAAAGTCATTTATTTTCACGGCAACGCTTTGGTAAATTGATTTTGAAATATGTACATTGTATTCAGCTATCATGGGGAAACCTAGAATTTTTTGTATTTTGAAATTATTTTAGTGGAATTGGATAAAATTTGTACGTTATACGTTATAAAAACATAATATGTTTGACTCGCTTCGTTCGTTTCGGCATATATTATGTTTATTTATTTATTAATATTTGGTAAGCCTACAGTTACCCAATAATAGGCTTCCACGATTTATACATAAGGAATTAATAAGCAATTAATAACAATAGACAAATATAGATGAACAGTTATGGTTTATAATAGTTGTAATGCAGTCTTAAATTGACCAAGTGAGAGGCTAAAGAGATCTAAATGCTGAAAATTCTTATTATATGTTATCATTATTTTATTCACAGGGGAGTTTTTTTAAATTATTTGAGTTATATTTTTCGACATAAAATAGACATTTATTGCGAGTGTCTTTCGATGGAGCATGAAAATGTAATTTATCAATTATAGTATGGTTGTCAATATAATTATTAACAATTTTAAATAGAAACAGCATGCAGGGATGTGCATTTACGCGTAAAAAATATTTTTCCGTTTACCTGTAAAATATGCGTAAAAAATGTTAAATAAGTAGAAAACGTAGATAATGTATAATTTTATTTCTTCATAACGATACTAGATGACTTGCTGTTTACAAATGTTACATTACAGTAACTTTCCTTAATCCTATTATAAATATATTTTAAAACGACTGAAACTATGATAAGTTTATAAGAAAGAGACTGAAATTATTGTAAAATATTAAACAAACATTTTGAAACTATGAAGTTAACATAAAATGCTTAAAATTTGTATAAAATTAATTTTCAATAAGTTTGGAGCTAATGATTTAAACCTATTTCAAATTATTTGAAACTATATGTTATTAATAATTAATAAATAGAAAATAAAATTTTTATTTTGCATTTTTTTTTATTTTTATTTTTAAATGTCGTCAAATTTTATTTCTTTACAAAACTGTCTAAAATTTACTTAACACATATAAAACATTTTAAAAATATAATATAACGTGCTTCAAATTTACGTATTTAGTCTAATTTTGACGTAAAATTTGTTTAAAGTTTGACGTTTGAGGTTATGTCTCAGGAATATATTTCCCTATTAATCTGATTGTTAATAGTTTGAAAGTACCTGATTGTTTGTCTGAATCAAAGAAACATGTTGATGTCACGTGGGCTGCTTGTTCTGGAATATTCATTATAGTATAAAAGAAAATATCTTTATAAAAAAATCTGATGTGGCCAACACATGGCCTCCCGCCAATTTCATATTTAAAATAGCAGTGAGCTTTAAGTAAAATATCATTTCCGGTTAAACTTTTGTAAATAAAATTTGTTGTCCAGTAAATAGAAAAGTCTGTAATACGAAATTTTGGATTGTTTTATTGTTTTTAATAGGCTTTAAAGAAAAATCGTCACACACACATTCTTATAAAAATCAGCATCATCTTCTAGGTGCTCTAAAACGCAATCTTTGTAAATTCTTCGCCGTACATGATCCATTTCGTAAATGTGTAGTTGTAAATTAATATTAATTTATAGTGCTGCAAAAATAGCAATTAGCAAATTTAAATCAGATCATCCTGTACATCTAACATTTATGTATGATGGAAAGTTTATTATTTTTACAAACCTTAATTAAATATTTTACTATTATATTCTCCTTAACACGGTTTCATTATTAATTTTAATATAATTGCTTCCTGTCAGTGACATTTGTTTAAATATGTCAAAACTAACATTAAAATTATGTTTTTGTTTGACGCATAGGCTAGGTGATACATGAAAATAAATCATATTATAAATTCATATTTAAAGTTATTTAGAGTTATTTACTAAATATTATTATCGTAGAATTGAAGATTGTACCATTATATTCAATTTTAATTAGTAAAAGTTGCTAAAAAATTATATTCAATGAATTTTTTACAAGAAAAACTGTTAAAAGCTTGTATAAATGATACTTCAGGTTATCCGATATACACTAAAAACTAATGAGCACTTCCCATATTAGTATAGAATGGGTATACAAAATTTCAAATTTTTCTGATTGATAGTATTTGAGTAATCGTGTCCACAAGATCCACACACACAGACACACACACATACATACCTACAGACATCATTGTAAAAATGTTAAAATCGGATTCTGGGGACATCAAAACGTGCTTATTCACTAAAATCTCTATATCCGATTTTTAGCACGATCCCTATACCTCCCTTAGCTAGGGTAGCGGGAGGTAAAAAATATACACATGGTAATAATATTTTACATTATCTACGTAAAAAATTCTCAAATATTTTCAACGTAAAAAATAATTTTTTACGCGTAAAAAATAACGTATAATACGTCACGTATTTTACGTGCCCATCCCTGACAGCATGTCAGCGTAAAATCTCCTTGTCTCAAGTTGCTTTTAAATTATAATCAATCTAAATCTCTTCGTAAGTTGAGTTAAGAGAGAATAATGAAATAAATTTACTTTGTACAGATTCAACTCGAATAATATGTTCATCATATTGTGGGCTCTTAATCTGAGATGCATATTCGAGTATAGACCGAACAAAAGAATTAAATAACAAAATGAAGGATTTTAAATGATTAAAACGTTTAGCTGATCTATATATAAAGCCTAAGATTTTATGTGCTCTATTCACTATTGAATCTAGGTGTTCATTTAATAAAAATTTACTTCATTAATTCATGATTTAGGCTGGACAATCGAATTTTGTATTTTGTAAGAAAAGTTACAATAATACCTATTCCTGTTGAAACTTATAATGAAACATTTACTTATGTTTAAGATTAGATTATTCTCAATACAATATTGTTTTAGCTTCAGTAGATCTTCTTGTAGCTGGTTACAATCTTCGAGTCATCTTATATCTTAAAATATTTTTAAATCATCGGCATACAACAAGAAGTAACGAATTTAGGAGACAATGAACAATTGAATTAATAAAAATATTGAACCATAAAGACCTTAAATGCGATCCTTGCGGGACACCAGATGATACATTGATTAAACGTGATTTGAAACCATTTACGCATACAATATAAATAAATAAATATAAATATTTCATCACGGCATCTTACCCATTTGTGGATGTGCCAGTATCTACAACACATGTAGACATCGGTAATGATGACGATATATTTTACCGTGTGGGCGCTTACCAGGCGTCACCTCACGGGCACTCATAGCTGGCGTGGAGAGTGCACACAGGGGTCACTTTTGTGCCATTTAAAATTGGAAATATTTGGCGTCAGTCGGGATCGAACCCAGTTCCCCCAGGTTCGCGACTAGACACTCAGGCACGCGGCCACGGGACCAAAAAAATATACAATATTTGTAATAATTTTCACAAAAAAATTGTTTACCCTGTCAGTCTAAGACTGGTATAAGGGTAAACAACAATTTCATCATAGTTTGTAAAAAGAAACGCTTTAACTGAACAGTAATTATGAATATTATGTAATATTAAGTAATTATGAATGACATCGTAATTTAAATATGGATGTCATGCAGAGTCACATATTCTTTAATTATCCTTTTAAATGTTCCTAAGGTTTTTATCGATTTGAAGGATAGTGGTAGATTATTAAATAATTTCAATATATTATGTTCGAAAATTTGTTTCCCTTTATTAGTCCATATTGTATGCAAATGGTAGAGTTCTTGCTGTCTTGTGCCGTAGTTGTGAAGATCTCTGTTCTTCTTCACTACAAATTGGTGCTTTTGAAGAATATTTAATATTTTGTAGGCCAGAATTAATTTTTCCTGATGTATTAGTTGGTTAATACTCAGTTGATTGGATATCTTCAATACTTCCTCAGTGGGCGTAATATGATTAGGATTCGATCCAGCGTAACAAAGACCCATGAATACTGTAAGACAATAATATTTTGGTTAATATTGAGTGATTTACTCTATCAAACGCCTTACTGAGGTCAGTGTAAACAACATCAACTTGTATATTATTATCCATGTTTCAACTTAGAAATTCAATAAACTGAATGAGGTTATTTAGTTAAGAATTCTTAGAGCAAAACCCTGTTTGTTGTGGTATAATTATATTATTGAAATCTGATTTAATTTGATTGACTACGAGGCATTCAAAAATTTTACCAAAGTGTAATAGAATGGAGACGGGTCTATAATTTGTCACATTTCTTTTGTCGCCAGATTTAAGAACTGGTGTTATATGAGATATTTTCCACATGCTCGGGAAAACACCTGTCTCTAATAGGTTCATAAAGCTCTGACAGACCACTTAAAGCACAAATGATAAAAATATGTGCAGATGTTTGTGCTTCATATTAGAAATCAGCAGACCAAAACGTTCGCGTGTTATAAACAAATTAAAGTGGTCTGCCAGCTTGACGCTTCATAAAAAGGGCAAACAATAAAAGTATGTGCAATCGTTTGTACTTGTTTGTGCTTCAAACTAGAAATTAGCAGACCAAAGCGTTCGTGAGTTATAAACAAATTAAAGTGGTCTGCCAGCTTCACGCTTCATAAAAAGCACAAACGACGAAAGTATGTGCAATCGATTGTATTTCGTTTGAGCTTGTTTGTGTTTTATACTAGAAATCAGCAGACCAAAGCGTTCGCAAGTTATAAACAAATTAAATTTCACTCTTAATAAATGCAAAACGATGAAGCTATGTGCAATCATTTGTATTTTACTCGTGAGCATTTGTGCTTTATACTAGACTAAAATTGTTTTCAAGTTATAAACAATTTAAGTTGCCTACGATCATGAAAAAAGCCCGGCATTCGAATACAAGCTTACCCGCAACCGAGCTGTCCTATATGTAGCTTGCCTTCTTACACAAATAGTAGAAACTGGTAAAGCTTAATTTTATCAATTGTGTTAATATTTTTATAACTTTAATTATTTATTAATATTTAATAAGGGGGTTGTTATATCTTACAACTGTGTTCATTATTTCAGTTAATAGTCGGTTCAATTTGCATGTATACGAGCCCTGCGTCAAAAGAATTCGCCTACATCCCTTCTCTTTACAAGGTAGCTACACATTTATTAATTATGATAGCGCATTTTATGTAAGCTATTAATTAACTCTAATAACATAAAAGTAAGTTTAGGAATAATAATTGAATAAGTGTAAACAATTTCCTTTTATATGAATAATGATAATAAATAGATGTGGGCGAATTCTTTTGACGCAGGGCTCGTACATCTAGCTTATTTTGAGATTTAGACAATATAACTATGAGAAAGCTCATATTTTGATTGTTACAATATGAAAACAAGCAATTAATATAAAATATGTACTTCATGGTTATATTTACATATTTACTTCATTCTATTGTATAGTATAAATCTTAAAGTACTGCGGTTATTTTCTCAGTTTAGTTATCGCGTAAAATCTTACATTCTCATTTTCTTATCTAACAAATTTTACCCGTTTAAAGTTTCGTTTCACCGAATATTTTTTGATACCTGCTTCCTATGGATTACCTACTTTTATAAATTTTCTCCTTTTTGTATCATAAATCAGCCATCAAATTAATTTTTATAAATCAAATATATACCTATACTTCCTATTTTTTTATAGGATACTTATATTTTGTGTTTGTATTATTTTATATTTTTTGTAAATTATTAAACTGACCAGTTTGTTATTTAATTTAATTTTTTTCTTTTCATCCACTTGTTTAGATACACTGAAAATACCCCAGTCATAAATACATTCAATAAAGTATCCAGAATATATTTACTTCTTTCTATTATACTCGTATACTATAAATCTTTTGTATTGTTAAAAAGTACTGTGGTTATTGTATCAGTTTAGTTATCGAGTAAAATCTTATAATCTTATTTTATTATCTAACAAATTTTGCCTCTTTAAAGTTTCTTTTCACCGAATATTTTTTTGATCCTTACTTCCGATTGATTACCTATTTATATAAATTGCGTCATAAATCATCCAACAAATTAATTTTTATAAATAGAACATACTTTATCTGTGTAAATATTTGTACCTAATTCGAAGAAAGCATAGGCAATATTTGCCTTGCACTTTTGTTTTATCCCGTAGCACTAGTTTAATAACAATTCTGTAATGAATTTTAATTAAAAGATGATATTTTTCTTGAGTGTGCAATTTTTTTATAAAAACAAAAAATAAAAAATTTAAAAGGTAATATTTTTACCACCTTCTCTTTATACATTATTATATTAATTTGTGTAATCTGAAAGTTTGTTAAAGAGGTAGAGTTATAGTACTAAAAATAAATTGAAAAATGCACCACTTATTTTCATCTTTATTATAATTTTATATTGATTTTTAAGAAATTATTATGCTGTTAATTTAAAAAAGATATATAATGAAGGTATTACTTAATGGTCGTGGAAAAAATGAATACAGTTTGTTAAAAAAAATCCTAATTCGGAGTAGGCTATGAACAAAAAAAGTATGTCAATTTGAAAGTAATTAATTAAATGCCAATTTGACACAAGATATTGTCAAAAATGTTATCTAAAGAAATCTTGAATCTTTATTTTAGAAATAGAAATAAATTAGAAAACGGTGAATTGCAATATTCTGTATCCTTCTTTATTATATTTTCTCTTTAAAATAACATTTCACAATCAATTTTGACAACTTGACTTTTTAATTGAATAATAATCAGACATACGTTTCTGTGTTCATAGCCTACTCCGAATTAGGTTTTTTTTCTGAACACACTATTTATGGATTAGGATGACAATATTAAATGAGAAGTTTGCCATGACAACAAAATAATATATACCCTGGTTTTGCAATTCAGCGTGTTTAAAAATTTTAATTACTTGTTGCTTGGCAACAACTGTTTTACAAACTCAAAACTAACAACTAAACGTTAATTTTATGCACTGTCGTAGGAAAATAATATTGTTTTCTATAATGACATAAGTCATGGCTATTGCTATGAATTAACAGATTTTAAATTTCTTTTTCAAATTGAGAAAAAATAGGAACATTATAAGAAATGTGAAAGCAATTTTGTACGTACTTATCATTTTGAACAACTGCACTATATAGTTTTTAGCGTAAAATGAACAGGAGAGCAGGATATTGCATAAAACTAAAATCTTATTAAAGTCCTATGTTCACCATAACCGCCAATCCCAGGTATAAAACTAAATAACGTTGTGGTAGCACTATACAACAAAAATATGGGAATACATATGAGCCCCGTCGCACATCAGTTCGCCCACCCGCTTAAATTTCATTTTATTTAGTTAATATATGATACAAATAATAATTAACATAAATTATCGCCAATTTTTAGTAATATATCATATTTTGTCGTTCTAATGTCACAGCAAAATATGTTTTCTTAAATAGTTTATTGTTTTTTTTTTCTAAAATGAAATAATGCTTAGTTTTACCAACTCGACGAATTTAAATCGTAAGATTGTGAGGTTTTATTAAATAAAATGTCTAAAAGTATTACAGTAGTAATATATAATAAAATATGATGTTACCCAATATTAATAAATAATCTGAAACTAATATTTTATATTTTGTTACGGTTATATCGTTAAATTTTTAATCTTTAGCTAAAAATTCAATTTAAAATTACGTTATAATGTTTAAAAATCTTCATTTTAAATAAAAAAAGTATAGATTTATTTTATTATTATTTCAAATTCTATAAGTTAAGTTATGATAATTGAATTATCAAGTGGTCGAACTGACGTGCGATGGTGCTTGTATGTCTCATGTTTCCATGGTACCAATTTATTTCACATTACTATTTTAGAGTGATTTTTCTTTACAAATATCAAGTTTTTGTGTTCATACCTAAAGAGCAAATAAAGTAATAGACGTAAAAGAGCCTGAATTTAATGAAATTTTTTTAATTGAATATGAACAAAATTTGTAGGTTGTAAACACTATATTATTCCGCAGGTACTATACCTATACATTTTTACTAAATAATGTCGAATATTTGGTGTCTGCAGACAAAGGCGGGTATTACCAACGCAATACTATAACACAAGTGCGCTTCTTTTATTATATAGGTCATTTTTAACAAAATCGCTTCATAGAAGTTAATTCGTTGCCAATATTTTTCACAGCGCATACAAATGGTGTAAAGTGATATATTTTACAAGCCCATTCCTACCATTATTACCGTGATGAAAAGATTTTTTTTTTTACATGATCTGAAATAAAGATTTACTTTTATTTGTGTACCAGGCGCGCAAAATAATTTCATATTCAAAAATATTGAATAGTTTTTTAGCATTATTTTTCTTTTTTTTTGTAATATGTATGTCCTTTTTATTCTTAAGCATTGTAGTTTGCAAACTTTTGTTCTTACACATTGCCCTTAGTTCTTAAAAAATCTCAGTTTACTAAATTAAAATGAGCTGAGATAGGATTTTTATACCATTATTAAAAACTTTAATAAAATATAGTTTAATATGAATTAAAGCCGTGTTTTATTTTAGATTTATACAGAAACCAACCAATGTGATACCTACAGAGACATTCTGACAAGAAGTATCCGTGCAGCCTTACATATGAAAGCATTGGGAATTCAAAAAGAAGATGTTATAAGTTTATGCACAAATTTACATCCCGATACGTGCACTCCATTTTGGGCCGCAGCGTTTTCCGGAATATTAACTGCAAACTTAGATCCATCGTTGGCACAGAGTAATTAATATACGAGTCCAACCCCAAATGTATTCACACCACCTGTAAAATGTGCTATGAACAAATATAAAAAATCATTTACGTAGTATAATTGCCGTTACATTCAAATAAATTTTAGCATTACATAACGTTAGAGTTTATTGAACTCAAATATATTATTCTTTGTTTAATTGTTCATTATAACAATAATTTACGCTTGGTTAAATAATAGGCTATTCCACCGTAATCAAAAATAGTAAAAGTTTATTGAAAGTATGAATGATAATAGTTAAAGGGTAAGGAAAATTATATTATTTCAAAATATAAAATTATATTTCTTTTATTATAAATTATTCCTTCTAGAAAACACGGGGCGTTTTGCTTTTGATGATGCAGGACATGTGCACGAGTGTTTGAGCAAATAGGATCCAAGTATGACCACCGACTTTGAGAAGCCACGCCCTAACTCCACCTTAACTAAGAATATACTTCTTCGGGTGTGTCGGATCTGTTCGGGTGACGTTCTAATTTCTTTGTTTTTATAAAATGACAAAAAAAGTGAAATAAATTAAGTATAATAATTTATTTTATGTCTCTAATAATAAATTCTAATATTACAATTTAAATATACATTATTTTGTAATTTGTTTAACATTTTTTTCGTGGCTTGTGAACCATTGTTTGTTTACTTCTGGTATATCCACATTACCTACTTAATATTTCGCTTATTTGGAGGAATTTTTAACTTGGACTTTCACATGTGGTCTTATATTTTTATGTACTTGAAGAAAAAAAAATTTTTTTTAAATATCGTGGAATAGCCTTGCGCCAAATGTTTTCGTACCTACATTGAAATCTAATAATTTAATTCATTTAATCTTAAATTAAAAGCGAGATGCATTGCCTTTTGCCTCAATTACTGCTCTCATGCTTGTATGCATTGCATTTAATAATTCTTGGCAATGTTAAGTGGACACAGATCAGTCCTTGAGTAAGTTTAACAGTTCTAATAAGGCAATATAGATAAAACACTTCATTTATATTTGTTTTTTTTTATTATTATTATTATTTTTTATCTTATGGTGAAGTTTTTTTCGGGTAACCACATTTTAGCGCAATATCAATATTTCCTTCTGTGGTATACTTTAATATTATGTATTAGACTGTATTATTGGGAAAATAATAATTAGTCGCCATATATTCGTAAGATATACCACTATTGTAGGTTTCAATAATACTTTTTTGTAAATTTACAAAAAAAAAAACATAATGTAAATATTTTTCAACAACACTATATAAAAATAGGATGTAGGACAAGTAAAACTATATGCATTTGTGTATTGAATACATTTTTATTTATTTGTCAAGGTTCCGAGAATATTTGGCGTAGACTGATAATTATTTAAACTCGCGAAAATTATTGTTATAATAGATAATTAAATAAAAAATAATGTATATACGTTAACTATATTCTAACAAAACATAACGTTAAAATTTGTATGAATATAACTACAACTAAAGTAAGTAAATGATTTTTTATATTTATTTATAGTAATAGTATATTTTACGAGTGGTACGAATACATTTGGGGTTGGGCTCGTATCATCATCATCATTAGTACATTCTTTCCTTGAACAGGTCTCAACGGAGATCGGAGATGTCTCCAAAGTAATCTGTCCTCGCCTCCCTCTTTAGCCTCTTGTAATTCTGTCCGTTATTAATTTCAGTTATCATTCCAAATTTTCCTCTTCCCCTTCAGCCATGTATTTATATTGTATATATTTTAAGTTCAGTATACCTGCAACTAATATTCATTTTATTTTAGATGACATGAAACACTTGACAAATTTGGTTAAACCCAAGCTAATATTCTGTATTCCTGAAAATGTTGAATCTTTAGAAAATGTTATTAATGAGTTAAAGTTGAGTACAAAATTAGTGGTGTTTGGAGAAACCACCAAGCATATACCATTTACAGACTTTTTAATTCCACACGATGGAGAACAAGATTTTCAACCACATGTTCCAGAAAATATTTTCGATACCCTTTGTATACTATTTTCTAGTGGAACTACAGGGTTACCGAAAGGAATATGTTTATCACATTATGGATTTATGAATATGGTGAATATAACAGAGTATGTATGATTTTTTTTTTAATCTGATGTGGCCAGCACAATACCTTCCGTCAATTCTATGTATGTTGTACAAATCTCATACCAAAAGTGCCTTGGAAAAGATTCTACAAATTCAGTAAAATTGTAACACGAACATGTACTATTTTCTATAAATTCCATACCGAGCGTTCCTTGGAAAAGTTTCTATAAATCCAATAAAACATAAACATACATTATGTAAATTGCACTTGACACTGACATCTGTCAATTTATATTATTTGAATATATCAGCTGTGTCCATGATTATAGCAAAGCTGACTAATTTATGAAAGTTAATTTCTTTATAATTCTTTAACTCTATATCTATTGAATATGAAGAAAAATATATAATCAAACCGTACAGACAATAAGATATTCTTTCATATGGATAATCATATAAAATGTCAAAAATGATATTTAACTACGTTTTTTCAAGAAAAACTGTTCTGAACTTCAAATAAGGGAACTTCCGGTTGACCAGAAGAAGAGGAATACAAAAGAATAATAATTTTTAGAATTGTAGTATTGGAGTTATCGTCGGGAAAAAAATTGTCACACACAGACAGACATACGGACACACACACAGATACATAGACTTACATACAGACATTGTAAAACCAGTAAAATTGTATTCTAGGAACCCTAAAATGTGCTTATTCATTAAAAATTTACCACCGAATTTTTTGCCCAAAGACAATACTTTCCTTACCTAAACGTGACGGAAGGTAAAAAGTAAATAATACATACAGTTTATTTTTAGGTCAACATATAATTGCAAAAGTGTTTTATTTTACACTAGTCCATATTGGGTATCATATTTGGCTCTTATTTCTTGTACTGTTGCGAATGGAGGAAAAGTGATTTTAAATAAAAGTTTTCTACCTAACCAAGTATTAAAGATAATACAGGACTATAAAGTAAGTACAAATAATTTATAATCTATAATTCTGCATTCATCCATCCATACACACATACCTGTGTACATACAAATATAAATAAATATTACGCATATACCACTTAGTGAGCTAGCATAAACCAGAAAATAATAATAAAAGCAATAAGACCTCAGTTGACTCACTCTACTCTCATTTTTGTGGTCCGGATGGGGTATTTCGCTACCGGAAATCGCTTACCTTTTACCTTAATATGTAAGGAGTGAGGAACATTTACTGTACGTAGATGTGTGGTTAGTAAGAATGTTGTTATATTTTGTATTATGTATATTGTGACGTAAACAAGGAATCCGAAAAATTTAAATACAACTGTAAAACAAAATTCCTTCTATCTGTCTATCACACTTATAAATTTGGCACGGCTAGCTGGGAAAAAAAATATGTCGGCGGCTTGGTGAAGGTTCGAAACTTTTTTCGAGAACAGGTAGCTTAATCAAAATGTACAAGTTACGCAATTGGTCAATTTTTATTTAAAAAACTAAAGTTCAACTTTAAATTTCTGGAAATAATTTTCGTGGGCGCCAGACCTTATAAGGGTGAAATAAAGGGAGTAAGGTCCACTCCAAAGAAACAAGCCGAAAAGTAAAATATAACTGTTTAATAAAAAGTTTTTTAAAAAATCACAACTTACAATTTTAATTTGCAAGACGTTGGGGTCGCTACTCGCTACTATTACCCTCAGAGGAGTGTCTTGTCCTTCCAGGACCCCACCTCGGAAGCGCTGAGCCCTCAGCCCTCCTGCAGGTCCACTGGCGACGAGAAGTACTCGGCGCACTCAGCCACGATGCGCAACTTGGCGAGATGAACTCTAAGCGTCGGTGTTTTCGCTGGTACAGGGTGCTCGGCGGGTGTAGGTGGTGTAAACCGCTCGTGCCGATGGTGGCGGAATACAGCCCTGGGCGAGAGAGAACTTAGAGAACTCTTAATCCGACAACACCGCCCCAACAATGTTGGGGCGGTGAAAGAGCTCGGCGACCTCCGAGATCCGATCCCAAAAGGACAAAGGCAACTCGTTCTCTTTCTAACGTCCCTAAAAAAAACTAAACCAGCAAAAAGTTCTATCTCGTGAGAGATGTACAAGAGGCCTGAAGGGCTGGGTACTATACAGAAAAATGTCCCTAGTTTGAACCCAAAACGTTAGCAAAATTTTATACAAAAAGAAATAAAGCTTCCAGTTCCAAAATTTATAAAAATTAGAACGGCCGTAGATTAAAAGAACAGAAAAGAAAATAGCACAACAGAAGAGATTGAGATCGTAAATTGACTGACTACCACCGTACTTTAAATCGCTAATTCAAAAAATGATAAACCGACTGAACGATTAAAAAATAACTAACGACAAAAGTAATACTCGACAATTTGAGAATGTGATCACGAGCGGTAGCGCACAATTAAACGTTACACAACAATATTGCGCCGCAACAAAGACAAAATAACCACGGGAATAAAAAAATAAAATAAAAAAAAAAACGCGAAAATGGATCACTATTCCCCGACTATAAAAATGGTACAAAACCGAGCCACTAATTGACGAGTCAACAGGTCCTGTCAAGTCAAGTCACGCCACTCAACATTCACCCGCACTCATCCAAGGGAAAGGGAGAAAAGGAACAGTGGTTAAAATTATTTATCACAAGGAAGAATTTAAAACTCAAATGTAAAGTTATCATACCAAAAATTTTAATAATGAGCTCAAAAACAATTTACTATAAAAGTTAAACAGCACTACGACAAAAAATGGTATACTTCAAAAATTGAATGCGTAGTAGCTTTACGGCACTAAGCCGGCGAGTTAAGGGTTGAAACTCGCATAAAATTTTAAGCAAAACTACTATAAATTAAAAAAAAAAACAACTTTGAAGATGCAAAATTACATCGGGGAACTGGAACTATTAGGTTACTTAGCTCGGGCAAATTTAAACAGAAGTACTTAAAAATGGCATATCAAAAATTTAGTCAATTCTCTCGGGAATAAAAAATTAAACTCCAAAAAATTAAGAATTTAAATCACAAGAAAGGAGGGATCCACAAATAAATCCAATAAAAAAATATGAATTTTGAAACTAAGCAGATAAATTGAATTAATCCACTCCTGCTAGTCAAACAAAAATTATAAAAAATGCTCTCAAAAACTTTCTAGCGATCGTCCAACATTAAGTGATCTTTCACACAAAAAAATAGAACTCTATGGTAATGGTAAGAAATTCCACTCCATGCGGTCACTCGACCAAGAAAAAATTTCGCCCACATGGCGACACAAAAATTTAGCAACACGCCAAAAATTACAAAAATACTAAAATAAAATGGAACATCTTACTAAGTTACTCCAGAGACGAGAGATGCGGGAACTTCCCATATTATACAAAAAAAAAAAATCACATGACTTCAATTTCGAATCAGAGAGGTCACTTAAAGTCGATACTCATCACAGAAAGAACCGAGAGAGAGAGCTTATGCCTAAGAGACGAACTATCCCCGAGAGAAGCGGGTGCCCGAGAGAGAGGCGTGTGCCCGAGAGCCGTTGCTTAAATAAACAAATCAGTCTCACCAATTTGGAATCAAATGTCACTAAATATCGACATTACAATAATTAAATTTTTAATAAAAATGAGAGATAAATAAATTCAGAAATCGGAACTGTAAAATGATAATACAAGTGTAAATAAATTTAAAATAAATTTAATAAATGAACAAAATGTTGCGGGAACTATGATAGCTAACGGTAAACATTTCACCTTGCGCAGTCAGACAGGTTACAGTCCACGGTAACAGTGCAAAAGTAACTGTTACAATATTATCATTATGTATTTTTAATAACTACATGTGTACTGGGTGTAACAGTTAAACAAATTATGTATCTTTATTATTATAGACACAATAAAATACTAAGACAATCTTATACAAGACCAACACAGAAAAAAAAAGAATTGAAATTTTTTCTAATTATAATTAGATATTATTTTATTGGGCAATATGTCTAATAATGTAGTATAATTTATAAATCTTAATTTAGCATTTTAACTAACTCGAAATAGATAATAAATATTTTGTAAAAAATCGTCACTTTAAATATGTAAATAGTTATTTTAATTACTCATTTTATTTAATTTTACTATATTTTGGCTTCATTATTTTTGTCCTACAATTTTCGGTAATTTACCTAATGAATTAGGTAAGTAAATAGTAAATTTAAATATATATTTAGCTAATTTCTTTATTTATGTTTAGTTCAATACTAAATGTAGTCATTTAATCTAATCTTGTATTTAATTTTACTATAATTTGTTATTACAAATTTAGAAAATTTAACTAAATCAACTTAGATAATTTAATGAAAACATATCAGGCAGAAAATTACAGATTTGTTTAGTTAATTTATCTACAATTTAAATAGTTATTTTTTTTTTTCTGTAAAGGGGGACATCCGAGTAGAGAAGTAAATATATTTTGTAAATCAGTGGTTCTCAAGTTACAATAAAAAGTATTTTTGAAGTGAAACTTCTTTACAGAGGATGTAAACTAAAAAATTGCGTTACGGAATTGAAACACGGGGCACGAGTTAGAGTATAGACAAGAAGAAGCGAAGCCTGCGTCGTATTAAAATATATTAGGTGTAAACACGCGAACACCAGGGCCCCCAACATTCGTGAGTGGCGGAACTTTATCTCCTTAGATAGCTGCCAGAAGCTTAAAAATGGACCAAGGAAGAATAAGCGATACGAAAATAAATCCCTGGAAAAAGTAAAAAATTAAGAACCCCGACAGCATAAACAAGGATATATGAGAGGAGACAACCTCGACAAATACAATAGCGAAGAGACCCCAGAGGTTAGAATGACAAGGCCCCAAGATTTCACAGAAGTAAGGCCGGGAACAAGTCAGTTGGAAATAGTGGGAAAAGAGAGGATATCACCTCATATTCCCGAAAAGAAGAAAACAAATGAGTGCTGAAGATAGTATGGAAACTATGACAAGCGGATAAATGATTATAGACGTAGACACGCTCTCAGATACAAAAAAAAACTAATACTTCAACAAGAAAATATGGTCGGCCCCAGACAACAGCATGCTTCAAGCACTAATAAGGACCTTTAACACCAGAACAGTTGAAAGATACTCAAACCCAAAATAGCAAAGAACTCATTATAGATGACGTAATTAACACCTTCAAAGACGAAAGCATAATAAAAGAACTTAATCTCATAAAAAAAAGAGCGTAACATGTCAAGTCCCCTCGGGAAAAAGAAAGGTGCGAGGGCTCTACTACCAACAAAAAAATATTGATTGTAGCATCGAAGCTATCAAAACACTCGCGCAGGTGGTATAATATATATGAGAGAACAAGGGAGAGCGACCGGTCGAACTATTCAATTGTCCAAGTGGCAAAAAAGACTGTACAAACGCGAAACAGAGATTCTAATAGAACTAGAAAAACACCTCATTGATCTTAACGAACTTGCAGAGGTAAAATACGTTAATACAGCCAAAGATATTAAACATGAAGTTCAACAGGTAAATTATACGTGTTTGAAGCTTAAATGGGATTGTATGAAGGTAATACATTAGCAGAATCATGGAATTAGAAGGAAAAATATCGGCTACAACACAGGAAGATAAAGAAAGAGTAGAAAACCTAGCGAGACAAAAAAAAAACAATTAACACAGGATAGGGAAACGGATATTAGCAATATAGAGAATAAAATTAAAGCGGGGTATGATATAAAACTTGCATTGAAGAATATAAATCTCAGCATCCATATGCGGATTCCACAAAGGCATCTAAATATAAAAATTTAAAGAAGGCCTTCGAAGAATTTAAAGATACAGAAAAAACTAATACGCCTGACTATACTAAACCTTGAGGCTTAGTGGAGGCCTCTTGGCCAAATGAAGCGTACTCCGGAATTAGTCGTGCAGAGGGTAACCCGCTGTCTTAAAAGAAGAACAGAAACATGGTTATACATTGGGAAAATGAAAACAGAACCTCTCCGATCTTTCAGCATATGAAGGATAATTACTCTGGGGGTTAAGATCTCATAAATAGGGAAATTACCAATACCAATCTGGCAGCTCTAAACATAACGAGCAATCTCGTTATAGACGGAGAAAAATGACAGGAAGAGAAACAGAAAATAGTAAGCCTCAAAGTTAAGGAAGGAACTATGGACGAAAAGAAATGGGGGTGCGTATACACTACACTCCAAATAACCTTCATTAATCTGGATAACCGCAATAAAGAAGAGATTGCCGCCATAATAACGAAAAAAGAATAATATGATAGGCTGTCAAAGCTAATCGTCCATGCATCCTACGAGACAGACCTAATTATAACGGTATTCACCAAAGAAGCTAGAAAGAGTTAGCACAGTACACTTTACAGACATCGAGGCGGTGATTTAAAGGGGGGTATCCTACAAAAGGTCGGGTAGTTCTAAATTTTTGATATGTTATATATGATTTTCACAATCCCCCTTCCTCCGCTTCCTTCGCCATCTTGTAAAAACTACAGAAAATCGGCACTTTTTTCAGTTTATTACCTATAACTTCTTTCTGGTGCATTTTAGCACAAAAAAAGTTATTTGCCGACTTGTAGAGGATAAAATTTCTTGCAATTTATTTCAAAAGTGCGTGCTTTTCAAAATTTTGAGTTTCCATCCACTTTACATCGCAATAGCTCCGTAACACATCATTTTGGCGTAAAAGTCCTCATAATCAATCTTGTACAAAATCCAATTAGTTTCTTACGATCAGTGCAACGGAGTGGGGGTGAATTTACAGAAAACGATATAAATAGTTTTTTCTAGTTTAGTGCAGCAACTTTTTTTGGTTTATTATTTCTAATTATAAAAGTATTATTCAAACAAAGAATCTGTAAAGATACAAAATAAACGTAATTATGTGTGGGCAAACGTCAATGAAGTCTTATGGGAGCATTAGAAAAAACTTTTTTAATAGCAGCACTACTTTCTTTTATTTGTCTGCGACTTCTTTCCACTGCTCTTCAGCTCAGAATGATGTTCGTGCAATTCGTATTACGTTTATTCCGCATCCAAAATGAAGTATAGTGTCAAAAACTGGAAGGACAGCATTTCTACACTAAACTTAAAAAAAAAAAACACTTTTCCCTATTTTTTTGTAAAACGTTACATTGGTCATAAAACAAGATTGATACATGGATTTTGTAGGTGCGTAAATTCTCAAAATTTATAATAAGTACTTTTACGCTAAAATGAAGTGTTACGGAGTTATTGCGATATCTAAATCATTTACTCGAAAATTTAATTTGTATACGTACTTGTAGAATATTTTATAATCTCAAATTTACATAATAACATATGTCGCGAAAATATGACATTAAAGGTATATTTCGAAGAAAAACTATTTTGGGCTTCAAGTAAAGTGCAATTTCTGGTTATCCGATTTAAACTAAAATATAATGGCTTCTTTCCATAATAGAATACACAGACGCACATACACACTCCATCGTAAAATATTAAAATCGAGTTCTAGGGACCTTAAAACGTGGCCATTTACTAAAATCTCGATATGCGATTTTTAGCACTATCCCTTTGCCGAGAGTAGCGGGAGGTAAAAATCTCCATGCGCCCCCTTAAGGATCCTGAAATAATTAATTATTTCTTTTTGCGCCCTCCACTGAGTTAAACAAAAAATCGCCCTGCTATTTAGCACAGCTTTCGTATAATCAATTACAAGTTTCTAGTCAATGCATCTTTTTTAATTTGAATTAAAGTGGTCATTTTTTAAAATTGTAATTTATTTCAGGTTACCCTTATTTTTTTAGCACCATATCAAGCCAGTGCCTTAGAAAGTGTTAAATCATACAACACGTCCAGTCTCCAAACACTAATGCTGGGAGGTGCCTCTGCAGGAATAGATTTAATTACAAAATTAAGAAACATGCTTCCTCAGACATGTGTCATTCAATTCTATGGACTGACCGATATTAGTGGCGCCTTCACTTTATTTCATCCTGAATCAGATAAAGAATATTATTCTAAAAATATGAACTCTTCAGGAAAGGTGCTTCCTGGTACCATATGTAAGGTAAGAGAATTTTTTAGGAAATTCAAAATTTGAGAAATATATTTATATAATTTGTATTTATAAAATACAGTGCTATCTCGTCCACTAGCTGAATTTGGCCCTAACTTATATGTTTTCTATCTAGCACTAGTAGTAAATAATTATGTTTTGGTAATATGGTATGGTTAAAGTATAAACTTTTTTTTTGAAAGATGGGTTCTTCTGCGTTTCACGATTAGAAAATGTTGCGGTTGTGTTCCGAGTTTGGGGTTCAATTCGGATCGACCCGTTATATTGAACTAATGAAAATTGAATTTTTTTTGATAATCTTTTTACAGAGATAATTTACAAGCCAGCTGGATTTTATAAAGCACGACAAGAACATGAACATATTTTCATTTCACGAATAGTGAACACAGGCAGCAACGCAGACGCAGAAGGAGTCGATGATCGGCTGTATTATGATTACACTTTCGTTTCGAACCAAAAATGAACCTGAACCGGAGCTAAACCTTGAACCCGAATTTTAATACCCGATTTGGTTCCGACTCGGATTCAATTGAAAAATATATCTGATGTTCGGTTTTGAGGTCGCTAAAATGTTACGGTTTGGTTCCGGTTTTGATTCTGTTCGGATTCAATGCGCTGATCCTGATATATAGCGAGAAAATTACACACGAAACGTCTGAAATATTAGGGTCAGACATAAATATCTGCACTGCTTCGAAGTATATATTGTCCCCTGTGCGTTTGAGGCAATTGCATTTGATTTATTATCCTATTGGTTTATAGTAATCAGCTTAGATCAAGAATAGAGGGGCGGCAAGGAATATTCAACCGTTTCCATATTATCTGAGTGATTTTGAACCTTAGTAACGTCAGAATCAAATGAAAACAACTAGTCGACCAATTAAATTCTGTTATGTTACAATTGTGCAAGTCCAAATAAATACCTGATTATCCATAACTACAATAGCTATGAATCAAACTGAAAACACCAGTAAAGATTAATGGCGGTAAGATGCTTGTTGAAACTTCGTAGGTTTCCACGGCTGGTGTCACTAATAATTGAATTTTCTTGCGGTTGTTGCCGTGTGTCGTTTGTGTTGATCGATGTTTCGCTGTCCATGCTGTTTCTTCAGAATCTGAACTCAGACTGATTCTTCGTTGTTGTGTTCCCCTATATATACGACACACGTGACACTTACAAGAAAATTCAACCTAGTTGCTTGTTGTTGACATTAGAAACTTAATTGTCGGCTGTACACATATGTAACATTTCTGGCCAACTAGCTGATTCGAAAATCGCTAAGATGATTTTCAGTCTTCTTACGGCGAAATACATAGCCTATCTCCCCACTATTCTTGGTCTAAGGTAAGCAGTAAGCAGCTTCACAATTATTACCGACTGAGCGCATATGCGGTCGTGGACGTATGTACACACTTCATTGACAAAAGCAGAGATATAATGTCCCGGACATTTTCCACTTACATGATCGGTAAAGGTTCACCGATACATGTATATTATGTTGGCGCTGGCGCTGCTCTAATGCCGACTCAATACTCAGGCTAATCTACATGTAAGAACAGCATAGGAGTCGCAACCCCAGTGTTTAAAATTTTTATTTCTCTTAAAATAGGGTCAAAATCACTAATACTCTAAATATGTTATGAAGTATGTTGCATTCATTATAAATATGTATAAATAATAAATATTTCAAAATGACAAACAAAAACAAAACAAAGACGTTCCGGTTTTCTTTCTCACAATAAGGAACAATGATTATAGAACAATATATTCATAAATAATAAAAATAACAATATACTAAGAAAATAATAACTCTCTTACAAAATAAAACAATAAGCTTACAATATTATAATATTTAGGTACGGGTGTAAATGTTTAATAAAGATACCGAGTAGTGTTATTGTAACCCGCCTTTATGAGGCGCATTAACAAATATAATTTAAGAGAGGGTTCTTGCCAGATTGGAAGTTACGATTCGTATCAAATTAGTTTGTGACTTGTAATAAAAATAATAATTACTTACTTTTCGAAAGTGGTAATTGTTGCAACTACTGGGTCGTTCAAGATTGAAATCACACAGAGTTTAATTTTGAAAAATGTAGATCTTTTATTATTAAACAATACAAAAAGTAAATGAAAAGAGATAATACAAACGCGTCGACTGAACGAACAGGCTACAATGTTAGAGCTTTTCTTCCCTGTCATTCAGTTGTCTATATATAATCATGTAAAGAAATTGAGGTCTGGTATTTGTTATTTTAAAAAATATATATTCAGCAATTGCCTACTTATTATTGTTCAACACATTACTATGTAATTTGGAAATATACGCGACTTCATTTATGTGCTGACTTAGGTTTACATACCTCCCCTCTTTAAAAGTTTGCTTCCTTTGGGGCACAATTTTTCTCAGAGCTATCCTTACGAGTCTCTACATAGACCACGAATTTGTCCTCTTGGAACACTACACTTCTTTCTTTACGCTGTCCTTGAACTTGATGGTGGATGTATGGCTTCAGACGGTAGGCAGTTATTTGCGCGCTGATGATGCTGGTTTACTGACTTCTTCGTCGTTGTCATTTGGTCCATAAGATGAATGACTGGCATAGATGGATTTTGTGGTCTTCTTAATATATACAACAACATTCGTAACAATATAACTGATCTTCCAGGTGACAAAAAAAAAATTACAACGACGTCTTTTATACTTAACACCCATAACATTATGTCTGCAATTCTTATCTATGATATGCTCGTTGGTACATCTCTTGCTTATACGAATTACAATAGCCAGTTCGGAACATCTCATAAACAAGTTGCTTTCTGGAATTCTAAGCAATATTTATTTAACAACAAAAAATTAATATTTTGAATATGTTATGAATGCTTGTTACCTCATTTACATTAAAACTTAAACTGGAGAATCAGTTATACTCCTATTATTGTACCTGATTTCCTCTGATGATATGGTTGTTAAGTAAGTGGTAAAGGAACCTCTGCTATCGAAACCTTTGAAGGCATGTGATGCTGCGTTGATGAACATGGATGCGACGATGTGCACTAGTGCACAAGACTAATCACGTTTAAATATAGAAAAATTGAAGAAATTAATAATTAATTATTTATTTATTACAAATATTTATGATCCCGGAGGACTTGAATATGTGATCCAGGTGAGGATAATTCAGTATCCACAATATTATTTGTGAATAGTTTCAGCTTCTTGATTGTGTTTTCTTTCTCCCCTAGAATCTTCTTTCCAATTTTCTTTTTATTTTCTATAGAATTCTCTATATACGAGGTGTGTTCAAAAACTATCGCGAATTTTGAATTTTCGCGAATTACGTATATTCGAATTTCGATCTTTTTGTGGCTTTATGTTGGTACTCATGTCTCTCACTTATGTCGACAAGCTCGGCCATTTTGAATGTTCACTTAATTGTTGACAGCTGCTTTGCTTGCACGTGTTTTGGATCGTCTTCGATTTTTACCTATTCAAAAAAATGGAACAAAGAACCTGTATCAAATTTTGTGTGAAAAACGAAATTAAGTGCGCGGATGCATTCCGAATGTTGACTGTGGCATACGGAGAAGCTACCTTGGACCAAAGCAACGTTTATCGGTGGTACAAAATGTTCTCAGAAGGCCGAGAAGATGTGAACGACGAAAAGCGTGCCGGACGCCCGAGCACTTCAACAACAGACGAAAAAATTAATGAAGTGGAGAAAATGATATTGGCCAATCGTCGAATCACCGTTAGAGAAGTTGCTGAGGACCTAAACATATCGATTGGCTCGTGCCATTCGATTTTTATCAATGATTTGGGCATGAGACGGGTCGCCGCGAAATTTGTACCAAAATTGCTCAATTGCGACCAAAAACAGCATCGCATGAACATTGCTAATGAGATGTTGGACTCTGTCCGCGACGACCCAAATTTGCTCCAGAGGGTCATAACTGGTGACGAATCGTGGGTTTATGGTTATGACGTGGAAACCAAAGTTCAATCATCTCAATGGAAGCTGCCGCACGAACCAAGACCGAAAAAAGCGCGCCAAGTTCGGTCGAATGTGAAAGTTTTGCTGACAGTTTTCTTCGATTGCAGGGGCGTGGTGCATCATGAGTTCTTGCCACAGGGTAGAACGGTCAATAAGGAATATTACCTGCAAGTTATGCGCAATTTGCGCGAAGCAATCCGCCAGAAACGCCCGGATTTGTGGAAGAACAAAAATTGGCTTTTGCACCACGATAACGCCCCTGCTCACACATCGTTGCTTGTGCGCGACTTTTTAGCCAAAAACAACACACTAATGATGCCGCAGCCACCGTATTCCCCAGATCTGGCCCCCTGTGACTTTTTCTTGTTCCCTAAACTGAAGAGGTCCATGAAAGGACGACGTTACGCTACGCTTGACGAGATAAAGACGGCATCGAAGGAGGAGCTGAACAAAATAAAAAAAAATGATTTTTTGAAGTGCTTTGAAGATTGGAAAAACCGTTGGCACAAGTGTATAATATCTCATGGGGATTACTTTGAAAGGGACAAAATAGATATTCATGAATAAATAAATAATTTTTGAAAAAACACAAAATTCGCGATATTTTTTGAACACACCTCGTATGCCTCCGCAACAGAAGTAAAACGCCAATCCCCATGTCTTTTGAGCGTTGACATATTTGCTCCCGCATCAGCTAAGATGGTAGCAGAGCACCGGCTAAAACAGTGGCCTGTATACTCACTAGCATTGGGTACACAAAGAATAGCGATCTTTTTTTGGTACAGTACCAATAGTATTGATACCTACAGGTTGCACACCACACCTTGAATTTCTGTAGAAAATAAATGCAATTACATTCGTGAATTTACTAATATCCTCATTTCAATTAAGATAAATTCTTGTGTGAAGCATTGAGTAGTTACTCTATAAAGTAAAAGGTTTAAATTTTAAAGATAATTCGGAAAAATATGCCAAAATCACCTTTTCTATAATGGTAGACATTTTTTTCTGCTCACACTAACTTCCAAATTTGTTATAACAAATTTTATATAGTTTCCTGGAGTTTTCGGGAAGTAACGTAGACAGCAACCTCTGGAGGATTTTCGATATCAGAATTCTCTGAATCAAGAAATTTTTAAGTTCTTTTTGACTCACAAATTTTTCAACTCAAAGTACTGTCAATAAAATTTTATTTATAAACAAGTTCATAGCAGCTTTGTTCTGTTGGTAAGACCTAGTACATCTTTGAAAAGTGTAATGATTTAATAATGTCATATAGAATATTTACTGTGGAATTATGAAACGAAATTATAAAAAGTCTTTTGTGTAATACATAGCGAAATGAGTGCTTTAGGCATTTCACGTGTTGTATCACTCGTTTACACTTGTGCGTACAAATTTCACGTCGCGTGCCTAAAACACTATCATTTCTCCTTACATAAATAGCTTTTTGTTCTGCACTGCACACTGTAATACTTTATTAAACTGTCACAAAATATTGTTTTCCGACGACCACTATGAAAAGTACATAAATTCACACGCTATACTGAAAGTTGGTCAATGCACATCACTAGCAATGCTGTGTGATACGAAAACTCGTTAGCCAATCAGATGCGTCCGCAACTGTGTGATATGATTTTATCACACGCTGCGATAACTGAACGAACTAACCTAAAAATTTGTATTTAAAAATTTGACAGTTGCAAATAATTTGCTGGATTTACACGGATTAAGAAGGTTGGACCCTGATTTATCAGATTTTAACATAAATTTTGGTGAATTCTGATAGCAATGATGTTAATGTTTTAATATTTTTTTTATAATTTTTTTTTTTTATGGTCGTCGGAAAAGTATCGTGTACAACACGTACTGAAAGGGTATTTCATACTTATGTGATTAAAACACTGGCCTTCGGCTCGTGGTTCAAACTTCACACTCGTGTGAAATATCCAACTATCAGCACTTGTTATACAATATACTATTCCATAATCCATAAAAGATTGACACAGATGAAAACACTGGCCCTCGCTAATCACCGTTAATCAGTTATTCATGCTGCCAAACATTGGTTTTATTTCCAACGCCGTCTGATTCTTGACAAAATTTTATCATTTAATTTCTTAAATATCTCGTGCTGCAGATATGCGATTACGCAGGATTTAAACTTTTTTAAATGTAAAATTTGATTTTAAATTTTTGTAGTTTTTCTTTAAAAGTTACAGAAAAGCAAATTTCCAATCTTATTTAAAATCTCATGTTAAATCCATTCGTTCTGATTTTCGGTGCTCATCCTCTATATTTATAAATATACATACAGGCTGTTCATTTTAAATGGGCCACCATTGCTATCTCGAGAACTAGAAGAGCTACAAAAACGGTTAAATGGGCAAACAATTTCTATTATACAAGACAAATTTAGGGAACAGAAAAAAAATTTTTTTCAACCAGTGGTTCTCAAAATACGGGACTCAACTTTTTTATTTTAAATGTGAATATATATTTTTTATTTGCTTATTCGGTAGAGAATTTAATTCTGAATTCAATGATATAATATTATCATATACTTACATAACGATTTTTTTGAGTAAAATAGATATAAAGTTTTAAATGAATTTGATTAAAATATGATATTACTAAGAGTGCAATGAATGGAAAAACTGAATATGTACATGTATTTTTTACGCATAATTAGAGTGCCATGATAGAAAGAAGTGAATAAAAGTATAATGAATGAAAAAAACTGTTATAATTTTTATTTTAATATTTAATTATAAATAAATAAATATATCATCACGGCATATTACCCATTTCTGGGTGTGCCAGTATCTACAACACATGTAGACATCGGTAATGATGACGATATATTTTACCGTGTGGGCGCTTACCAGGCGTCACCTCACGGGCACTCATAGCTGGTGTGAAGAGTGCACCACAGGGGTCACTTTTGTGCCATTTAAAATTGGAAATATTTGGCGTCTGTCGGGTTCGAACCCGGTTCCCCCAGGTTCGCAACCAGACACTCAGGCACGCGGCCACGGGACCCCCATTTAATTATAATGAAGAAATATTTACAAAAATAAAATAAACTCCTATAAATTTATAAGTACTGTTCAAAATTGCCTCCATTTTCACTCTATGAAATAAACTATTTCTAACTAATCTTAATTTTCTTCCGTCAGTATTGTTCAAAATATTTTCAATGCTGTTTTTTAATTGTTGTAGATTCTGATGCACAGTATCGTAGACTTTATCTTTTAAATAACCCCATAAGAAAAAGTCTAAAGGGTTTAAATCGGGTGATCTTGCAGGCCATGCAATGGGTCCTTTGGTACCAATCCATTGATTTGGAAATGTTTCATTCAGGTACGCGGTTACTTGACGAGAATTATGGGCTGGTGCTCCATCCTGTTGAAAGTGTAGATTTCTAACGACATTTAATGGCAGATCATCCAATATATCAAGTCTGTTTCTTAAAAATTCTAAGTAACGATCTCCAGTTAGAGTACCTTCATACATGTGAAAAAACACTGTATCGTGCAAAATTGCACACCATACATTTATATTAAATTTTCTTTGAAAACTTCTTTCACGTACCATAATAGGATTCTCGGAACTCCAATAATGTTTATTTTTTACATTAAACATTCCATTATTGGAAAAATTTGCTTCATCCGTCCAAATAACACATTCTAAAATATCAATTCCTTCATTAATGATTAAATGGCAAAATTCAAGTCTGCGGTCATAATCACCAGGTTGCAAGTGTTGAACTTTATGGAATTTGTATGGCTTATACTTTTGTCGTTTTAAAATTTTATGCACCGTCCCTACACTTAATCTGCATTCATCAGAGGCCATTCGTACAGAAGCTCTTGGATTGGCTTCAAAATATGCCAAAACATTTATTTCATTGTTTTCATCCACCGGTCTTCTGGGTTTATGTATAAATGCAGTAGTATTACCACGTAATATTAGGTCAAGTTTTCGGAAATATTTCCGCGACGGTACTACTCTTTCAGGATATCGTTCCCTATACATATTAACTGCAGCTCGCGAATTTTTTCTTGGTAAAATGTATGTTTCAAACATCTCAACTTTTTCAATGTGAGTAAAATTATACATTTTTAAAATTAAATTAAATGATTTTGAACTTCACTTGACAGTTATGATCACTTAACAAAACAAAATATTCACTTATTTCATTCAGAGCACTCTAATTCCAGGTTAAAAAAATTACTTGTATTCAAATTATTAAAATATCTTTCAGAACTCATATTATTAATTGGAAAAATATTACCTTTTTTTAGTTTAAGTTCTGTAATTTATTATTTTAACCCAACGTTATACAAATCACTTCTCTGCCAGTTTTTGAGACGGTTTTTCCTCTGGCAAAAGGAGATTTTGTCTTGAGAAGTTGCATGTTCGCCGTCCATGTTTTTGCCGGACATGCATATATTGTCTAGAGAATTGTATACATAAAAAAAGGTAACATTTATGAACATATCTTGTTACCTTGGTTACTTGTTTTTGTTATTTCAAAAAATATGTCATTGTATCCCCTGAAGAAGGCACCAGTTTATGGTGCCGAAACGTTGGGTTAAAATAATAAATTACAGAACTTAAACTAAAAAAATCTGTTGTGGCCAGCACAAGACCTTCCGTCAATTCCATGTATTTTGTACAAATCCCATACCAAAAGGTCCTTGGAACAGATTCTATATAATATCATGTAAAATCGAACACGAACACATACTATTTTTTACAAATTCCATACCAAAAGTTCATTTAAAAAGGTTCTATAAATCCAATAAAATTATAACATAAACTACACTAAGTAATGTCCTTCCATCTTCTCTTTGGCCTTTCTCTGCGTGTCACTTGCGAGGAACACTATGACATACCAATTTTAGATCCTATACTTTTTTCCATATTTGGTTTTGCACTTGCAACTGACATCTGTCAATTAAATTTTTTTGAATAATTATGTCAGCTGTTTCCATGATAAATAACAAAGCTGACTAATTTTTGAAAATTAATTTCTTTATAATGCTTTAACTCTACATCTATTGAATATGAAGGAAAATGAATAATCAAACCATATAGAGAAGAGTATTTTCTTTAATAAATATAATAACAAAATGTCAAAAAATAATATTTAACTGCGTTTTTTTAATAAAAACTGTTAAAAACTTCAAATAACGGTACTTCCGGTGGATCAATTATAACCAAAATCTAATCAACTCTTCATGTGGATGTACAGAAGAGGAATACGAAAGAATTATAATTTTTAGAATTGTAGTATTGGAGTTATCGTCGGAGAAAAAATTGTCACACACGGACACACATACACACACACGCACACACGGACACACACACACACACACACATACATACATACATACATACATACATACATACATACAGACATCATCTTAAAAATAGTAAATTCGTATTGTAGGGACCCTAAAACGTGCTTATTCATTAAAAACTCACTACCGAATTTTTTGACCAAAGACAATACCTTCCTTACCTAAAGGTGACGGAAGGTAAAAAGGTAGTATTTTTCCAATTACTTGTATTCAGTTTTTCCATTCATGGCACTCTTAGTAATATCATATTTTAATCAAATTAATTTAAAATTTTATATCTATTTTACTCAAAAAAAAATCGTTATGTGAGGATATGATAATATTATATCATTGAATTCAGAATTAAATTCTCTATCGAATAAGCAAATAAAAAAATATGTTCACATTTAAAATAAAAAAGTTGAGTCCCGTATTTTGAAGATCACTGGTCGAAAAAAAATTTTTTTCTGTTCTCTAAATTTGTCTTGTATAATAGAAATTGTTTGCCCATTTAACCGTTTTTGTAGCTTTTATAGTTCTCGAGATAGCAATGGTGGCACATTTAAAATGAACACCCTGTACATAAAAGTAAAGAGAAAAAAATTAAATTGCCAGCATATTATCTCCCGTCGTATAGTAGTTATTCATTCAAATAAATAGATAAATATTTAACAATGTTGATAAATGTATCAAGATTTTTATATAACTTTTTTTATAATAATATTTTTTATTATTCCACGCTTTTTGTTCCAATTTTCTGTATATTAACAATATTTTCTTCTCTAGGTTGTGGACTTGGATACAAACAAAATCCTGGGAAAAAATGAGCAAGGTGAACTGCTAGTAAAATCGAAAAGAATAATGAATGGGTACTACAATGATCCAGAAAAAACTGCCGAAGTGTTTGATGAAGATGGTTTCTTTAGAACTGGGGATATAGTGTACTACGACGATGAATATTTATTTTACATTGTCGATAGAATTAAAGAAATGTTTAAATACAAATCATGGCATGTAAGTAATATTCCATCAAAATATTGTTTAGTTAAGACCACAAAATTAAATAGTTAATCATTTCTCCAATTAATGTTCTAAAGCGATAGTTTTGTTATTTATATTTTGTTTGCTTTCGCGATTATTTAATTACTTAATAATAAAAAATGGTTTTACAGTTGCTTTTTGTCAACTGTATTATTTGCTTGTACAGAGTGATCAAAAATGGTTCAAGCGTGCCGCTTCATACAATTTTGACATTTGCCGCTTGCTTAGTATGACGGCATAACTATTTCCATGGGCGCACCTTTCGAATTTTGCTGTCATAAGAATACACCCCAATTCACAATGAACGTAAGTATCGTCTTCTTTACGTTCACCCGCACGAAAATATGCTTCAAGAAGAAAATTGAAGTCATAATGAAATGAAATTAAAGATTTTTCACGTAAGTATACGAAACAAATATCAAACACATCAACGTACCGCAATGATATTAAACAAATGTCATGCACCTATCATCTGTCATATGTGAAATAAAATTTTGACGACTTATGGAAAATTGAAATATAATTTTGACAATATTTTGTAACAAAAGTGATCACGTGACCTGCAGCCATTTTTGATTACTCTGTATATTTATTTATTGTATAGTCTACTCTACTTTAATATTTATCATTCTTTCTCATTAATAATAGCATTTTTCTTAAAATAATTCCTAAACAATATTTACATCGTTTATATCGTTGAAATTAGAAAAAGATCATTTTCTAATAGACTAAAAATGACAGGTTACCGTTTAGAAAATTATAATTTTGTTCCACTGTTTAAGAACCACTGGTTGAATTTTCGATTTGTTATTATGATAAATTAGTCCCTTATTCCAGATCATTTTTTATATTTAACATTTTTCTGTAAACTGTAAAGTGATTATTTCACCAAAACACCACTGGTTGTTTTAAAAGAAACTCTGTATAAATAGTATGTATCTCAACGAGTCATGTACCTACTTCCTTACTTTTAATACTATTTTTCGTAAAACAAATAAATCACCTATGGACATAGTAGCTATAGTCCATGCAAAATAGATATTCAACTTCGTAATAATTCGCATAGAGCTGAAAATTCTGCTGCTCACATGCTGTTGATGTTTAGCATAATTTCAAATAATGTTATATATTTTGATGTATCCTCGAACTCTAACATCTAATTTTCATTTTCAAAAATAATTTGACTGTAAGTAAATAAGTTACCATCTTTAAGCTTACTAAAAATCTTAAAATGTATTTATGTGTACGAGTGTATGAAACATCGATGTTCGTCAAAAAATAAAATACCATCTTCAATGACAGCATTCCTTTTCTCGTTATCTTTTAATACCCATTCCGTCTTCCTTCAGGGTCGAGTTCGTTACCTAGCCATACTTAGACTTCATGTATACACGATATGATGATAAGCAGTAACAGATGTTAGAGGAAGACAAGATAACTGTACACTTGTATTGTTTCGCGTATTTTTTACAAAACTTAAATATCTACACTTGTCTATAGAATCAATTTTTTTGGAGCTCCATACACAGCAAGAAGAAAACGAATTCCATTTGTGAGGACGATGTCTGCAGAAGAGCCGATCTTTGTAACTCCTTCAGCGCAATCAATTAAATCATGACGTTTTTCAATTTGAAAAATGCTAACGTAATATCACAGCAAGTTATCACATGTAAATATAAGATATGAGGTGTTATTTTGGATATGAAGTTAAACTTTGTGATGAATACATTTTTGTTTTATTTATTCGCGGGGACACAAATTTTATTATAAAGATTTATTTTTATTGTTTCTAAGAAAATGTTCATAAATATAAATTTTTCAGCAATATTTAAAAATCATTGACGAATAATCGTCACAGTTGAACACTGAGCAAGCAGATGTTTCTCAAGGCTAGACGGGCGAACGAAATTAGGGACACATACTTAGTTTACATGCACATTTGAAAACTGTTTTCAAAATGTTTTTAGTTTTGAAAAAGCCATGTATACAGTATCAAAACGGTTTTAAGTTATCTCAAATATGTTTTGACCCGTATACATGGCGTTTTCAAAACTGCATGTAAACTAAGGAACAGCACGCATTCGTAGCTATTTACCTATCCTGTGTTTATAACGGTGTATATGGTGTGTCTGTGCCAATTATCAGCTCTATGCGACTTTTTCCGAAGTTTAAACCTTTTATTCTTTATTTTGACTAGACTACTACAATGCCGCAAATTTTAATATGTGACATACTGACATACATATATATGATCGAAAAGTGTTTAAAGAAGGATTTTAAATTTTGTTGTTGCCGATTTGAATATGACTATTACCTTTTCTAGACTAACATTTAACATTATTTCCATAAATAATTTTAAAAAATATCCTTTTTGTTGAAGATCATTCCTGCTGAGTTAGAAAGCATACTTTTGAAACATCCTGCTGTGAAAGAAGCATTAGTTATTGGTTACCCTCACAAAGAAGACGGCGAACATCCTATGGCGGTAATCATTCTCGAAGATGGAACAAATGTTTCAGAAAGTGATGTACTACAATATTTTAATGGTATGACGAGTCGATTGAAAAGAATAAAATTACAAACTTTTTTATTTTTAGATCAAGTGTCCGATCGTAAAAAGTTACGTGCAGGAGTTAAATTTGTAAAAAAATTACCGAAAACAGCAACTGGAAAATATAATCGTAGAACATTAAAACGCATGATTATAAATAAAGAAATTTAGTTGAAATGCGGAATACTTATTGTACACTACTATTTGCATTTAACAATTTTTGTATCTGTGCATGGGTTATGAAATATGAAATAAAAAATGAAAATTGATAACATATTTACTGTTTTGTTTATTGAAAAGGTAAACACTAGTAAATAATAATTCAATCATTTACTTTTAACACTACATACAAAAGAAAGATTATTTACAACTATATTTTTTCCGATATCAGCTATTTTCCTTATTGCATATTTACGTTGTCAGCCATTTTTTTTTTTTTTCACGAGCTAATAAAAATAAGTAGGTACATTCATTTAACACAATATTGTAAAAACCTTCGCAGACGGATAAACCATATACGGGACGGATCGAATAAATAATATAATAAAAATGGTATTAATTATCACAGCTTGCAGAAATAGGTCCATTCTCATTCTTAGCGTTGGTCGGAGCCGAAACCAGTATGACTTCAGTTGGTATGTCAAAATGGCGAAGGTGAATGTCTGCTACCTCGTGCTTTCCCCGTATACAATTTTTTTGAATATCAGTTAATAATCAGCTGTACCGCTCCATATTATTGCTTTTTGGGTATAGTACCAACAAACTTACAAAAGAAGGAAATGGAAAAATTAAAAGAAACCTGAAAAATACATCACCTTACGATAGTGTTATTTTATGAATAAAAATTTATATTTAGCAAATTATTATTTATAACATTATAACATAAATTAGAATTTACTGTATTTGAGAATAATAAAAATTTGCAAATAATGAGGATATAATTCTCAAATAATTCCCAAATAAATGATGTTATTAAGACCAAATTTTACAGACAGACATCTAAGTACTCCAAAAATCTATCACATTCAAGGCAATTACTAAAACTACTAAAATTGACGCTCTAATGAGTCTAATGCTGAAAAAATCCACTTATCTAATTACGAGTAATTAAAATATAAAAAATAATGACTACTTTAATTCGTTGTCAATAGTAATTTATTGCAAAATACATTTTAAAAATATTTTTTATTATTTTGTACATTCTCTGCGTTTTCTATTTCCTCATTATTATGTGTAGGCATTGGTGGAGACGGTACAAGCTGAACAAAGTGCGAATAAGATGACTCTCTACGAGAAGAAAGACAATACCTATTTAAATGTTATAAACACAAGATGAAAGTGAATTAAGAAAAATATATTTAGAGAATCTCTTAATTATTGCTTTGCCCTGCGACTATTGTTGAGGTGACAAGTCTACATTAAAGAACTCTTAAATTTATCTCAAACATTATAAGACAATGTACGAGCACTGTAGACTACAGTAACACTGAACTGTAAATATTGACGACATTACACATCGATATCAGAATAGACAGAGTGCAATCTCTCCATTACTTTATTGAAGAAAATCAATATGTTATGTAGATACATGTATGAAAAAAGACAATTTGATAGAAGTTATGTACGAATAGACGCATACTTTATGCATTTTAGACCACCCAAAATTAATGTTTTTTCTAGAAGAATATATAGAGAAAACAAACAAGAACATTGTTCGAATTAATAATCCCTGTTATCTGCATAAAATTTTAGTGTGGTAAAATATATTTTGAAATTTATTGTATATAATTTATTAAAATAACCTACAGATTTCGTAAATATATGTAAAAATTTTTTTGTGTTAAGACATCCATCCTATTAAATAATAAAGAAGTTTGAACGTCAAAGACTTATACACGAATGTATGTATGTATGTATGTATGTATTTGTATTTGTAAAAATAATCTTTGTTTTATGTACGCAGCCAGGTAAACTATCCGGCGAGAGGTTATGTGTTGGCCACGTCAGATTATATATATATATATATATATATATATATATATATATATATATATATATATATACCCCAATCATTTTCGAATGGATCTTACTTTTCAGTATTCAATATGCTGTGACGTTTTACAACGTCACTGGTTTAGCTCGTGACAATAATTTTCTTAGTAAAATCACTAAAATCTCCGAACAACTTTGTATTGGTCGCAGCGCTAAATAAAACGATAGAACCCTAGTGCAAATGTTTATTCACTCGCTGTTATTTCACGCTGCCGCCGCAGTTGAAATAGTTTTTAACACTTTATTCTATTATTCAATTGTTTACTGACGGTATTTTGATTTATTTCAGTTACTATTTTATTTATTGGTATTTTCAAAATTTATTGTGAGTTATTACAGTTGTTTGCTTTGAAAATTATTTCGTCAAATTAGTTATTAGTTCGCATATTTTATGATAGGAGTTTTTTATAAATAGCGACGCGTGACGGACAATCCTCCTCTTGGTGAGCACGCCGTGTGCGTTTAAGTTTTTTTGGCATCTTAGACAGAAACTTTGAGTGTTACATTTGAGTTTTCATTTAGCTTTTGTGTTCCAAATTTTATGTTGATATTTTTGGTGCTATTTGCTGATTCTACAATCACAGTATGGGTGAGAACTCGAAACACATTTTTTTGATTTTTGACGATTTAGTTGTTGAAATTTTTAGTATTTTTTATGGACCACGTGTTGCTGTGAGTAGCCGTGGGTACCTGTGGTTCGAGTAGTTACTTTACAGTGATTGTTTCTTCTTAGCAATAATTTGCTGAATTTATTAGCTGTTGCTATGATCACAGTTTTATGGTTTGCCCTAATTTTGTACACGAGCTCATATCTAGCACTCACTGTTTCTGTGCTTCAAAATTCTAGTAAATTTTCTTTCGACTTATTTGGATGTAGAATTTTTGTCAAAATTTATGATTTTTTTTTTTTTTGTAGTTGAAAGTATCGTAGTATCCTGTTTAAAGTACTTTAAACTACTCTACCTTGTAGTTTCAGTTCCCCCGGGTTATCGCACCCCTACATTTTTTTAAATAATATTTTACTAAAACTTGCTGGTACTAGTTGGGGAGCTACTGGTCATATTTTGCTAATTACAGGACTAGCTCTGGTATATTCTTCTGCAGAATATTGTTGTCCAGTCTGGAAGAACAGTGCTCATATAAAGAAAGTAGATTCACAGTTAAACACAACTTTACGAATAATAACTGGTACTATAAAATCCACTCCTATACAGTGGCTACATGTTTTAGCAAATATCGCACCCTATGATATAAGAAGGAACTATTTAACCAAACGTTTTTGGAATATATTTCAAAATTCACCGGATATGTTTTCCATAACACAGGTTTTAGAAAATTTACCAGCCAATAGACTAAAATCCCGTAAACCTTTCTGGAATGAACTATTTCTTAATGCTCCTTTCTGCACTATCGATCAATGGAAAATTGCTTGGCAGAAAGCCGATATCCCTAATAAAAATTTAATTTTAGATCCAACAAAAGAAGTTCCAGGTTTAGATCAACTAAGGGCTATTTGGTCTAAACTAAATCGTCTTCGTACATGCCATGGGAAATGTGAAAGTATGCTATTTTATTGGAAAATATGTGATAGTCCAAATTGTGAATGTGGAGCAGAAAAAGAAACAATTCAACATATTGTAGAAGAATGTCCTATATCTAAATTTCAGCAAGGTTTTTCCGGACTCCATCATTTAACAGAAGATGCTCTAAATTGGATAGTTAAGATCAAAAATATTTAATTTGTTTTGTTTTATTTATTATTTTATTTATGTATTAATTTATAAATTGTACTGTCTTTTATTCGAAATAATAATAATAATAATTTTTTTTTGTATTTTTCCATTGTAGTAATATTCTGTTTAAATTTTATTAACCTGTTAACCGTTGGTTCTTGGTTACCTCAGTTTCCAGTTAGACATTTTCAAATTTTGTCTAAATTATATTTTAGTAAATCTGTTTAAAATTTCACCACTTCACCACCCTGTCCCTATCATGTGTGAACGTGGTGTAAATGGTGCAATTGACGGCCATCTTGTTTAGTCCTGTTGGATCCACGACTCGAACGTTGCTTCCTTTTATAAAGTCGGATATAATTTTTCAGCGCTACTTTTTTGTCGCGATACAAGACTATTTTGGGGATGGCCCCGTTTTATTTTTGGATTTGTTGCGAGCCCAGCGGGAAAAATTTGACCATCAGGATTTGTAAATTTAGTTGAGCGTGAGGTACAAAGTCTTGTGTTTGTGAGATTATTTTTTCGGCGCCTATTTTGTTTTTCGCGATTCAAATCTGTTTTTGGGGACGGCCCCGTTGTTTTGATTTGTTGCGAGTCTTGGCGGAAAAAACGATATTTGGGTTTTGTACTCGCTTTAATTAAATTTTTTTTTGGACTGCAGCTTTTTGGCATATTTAAATCATATTCTATTGACTTGTATAACTTCCGGTTGGAGTGCAGGAGTCTGAATTTTGATTGTATGATTATTTTATTGTATCCACACCCTTCAGGTGTCGTTGTGACACCTTGTGTACAAAGTACTGCGAAGTTTATTTTTGTAGGGAAGTTAGCGGCTGTGGTGGTCGGACACAAACTTATTCTTCGAACCCCAACCTCAGCTCCCGCCCGAAACCCGTGAGTAACCGGTGCTCAACTTATATGTGTGTGATACGGTAAGTAGCCGTTTCTCTCTTGTGTCACAATGCAATACTATACTTTTATAAATATCGTCATTTTACCGATGATATTGATAATTTTTAAAAATTAAATAATTTAATAAATAAACAAAGAGCGTCAATTTTCAAACTATAAAGGTTGAAGTATTTGTAATTACCGACATTTAAAAAAAAATTATCCAAATCGGAATTGTTTGAACCGGTTCCGAGATAATTAGTTAGCGCTCCTGCACTTTAGTTCGGTTTGCCATATGCCCATCCTTGTTTATATGACAATATGACAGATTTCTTTTTGTTTTGATGATTCCGTTTTTCAAATAATTATGATTACTAAATTTCAAGGCCACGAAATACTGCCATTTGAAATTTTTTGACTAGTTTGGAAAATAAAAAGTCAGGTTATATTTATGAAAGTATTGTTGATGAATATACTTCCCTTTTTCACATACCACTGCAATAAGTTCATCATTTGTATATTTTTAATGTTATTTTCTTTATTTTTTACTCATTTTTCTAATTTCTTTTTCAGAAAGCATACTGAAACACGTTTCGAATTGTATCTAAGCCAAGTACAACACCGATAAAAAATTAATTAACTAATAAAAAAATAATCAATTAAAAAAAATTTAATTAATAGATGTAGAATAAAAATAAACAATTGATGATTCGTAATTGATTTTTTTCATAAATTTCATTATTTTCACCCCTAAAAATTAATAATTCATGTATTATTAATGTTTAAAACAAAAGATTGTAGACTTGTTATACATCATTGAAAAGCTTATAAATTAAGGAAAAAGATGAGACTATTTTCAACATACGTTCCTTTTGAAAAATGTTTGTTATATGTTTATTATTATATCTCGAGAATTATTAAGTTTTAATAAAATTATTGCACTAAATTTATTTTACTTTTTTTCTCATTTTACAAAAACAAAGAAATAAGAAAGTAACCCGAATAGCATCCGAACAGATCCGACACATCCAAATTCCTATTTTCATGTTCTGCGTCGTCAAAAGCAAGACTCTCCGTATGTTTTAGAAGGAGAAATTTAAAATAATAAAGAAAAATGGAATATTCCGTATCTTTTAACTGTTATGTCATATTTTCAATAAACTTTTACTATTTTTATACCTATAAAATGTATTATAAGTACGCAACCGGCTATTATTGTATTATTGTTTATTGTATTTCAAGTAATATGTATAGAATGAAACAAATTAGAATTCTTTATATGAAAAACGTTCTTATTAAGCACGCTACAGAAAATTGATGTTGGTCTTCACGAGCCATCTTTTTTTAGACAACTTAAATAGGCACCACAGGAATTTTCTATCGTCTTTTGTTTTTAAGCTACAGACTAAACCTTGATTTTCGCTTATTTTGAAATTACCTCACATTAGATATTTTTGTTATTGTTTTTACGTAGAATAACGTCGTGTAAATAGATTTATTTCTCTAATACTGAAATAGTATCACAATTTAAACATACATTGTTTTGTAATTTGCTAAACACTTTTTCATAAGCCTGTGAACCACTGTTTGTTTCTTTATGACAATTTGTTCCATTGTAATTCCGTAACCAAGAGGAATAGGACCTATGTTCAAATATTGTTCACTCAATTGGGGTTAGAAAGTAGACACAGAAATGCTGTTATAGGATATCCAGCCAGTCAAGCGATTTACGTCATAAACACAATATCACTAGAAACAATGACGTCATGCGTTAATAAGTTTAACTGAGCATGTGAAAGGGATTGAAGTATGATCAGCGGGTGGCTTTTTATGGGAAGAAGTAAGTAATTATGTGCAACAGACTATCTAGTGTTATGTGTGAAAAAACACAAAATACAGAATACTGCATAGTTAATACCATACAATTTCTCACTGTTTATTTCATAGATTACCTTCGGTGCAGCAACTCCAATGAAACTGTAAATTTCAAACACAGGGCTTGATCTTAGCTTGGTTATTTTTCTTCGATGATTGAATTGGAATGCAGATTTTTTCAAGGCGAAATTTTGCTAACAGTGCTTAAGGGGCTAGTCTACCTATAGCAAAAGTGTCGTTCGTACTTTTCTAATATCTTATTTTTTATGCATTTTAGAGAAAAATGTTATTTGAAAAAAGTTTTTAAAATAACATTGTTAACATCGGATTGTCTTTGAAATTTTAATTTTGTCCAAAATTATTTTTTTATTCAAAATTTGAAACGTTTTTGAAAAAATATAAACAGTCCGATGTTGACATTACTTATTACTATAGAAATAACTGTGATTTTTTTCAGAAAAATCATTCTATGTATAGAAGAGTTATTAGAATAGTACGATTTTTGTAATATTTACAGGTTACCGTCACTCGGGCCAAGTGGGGAACGACGTAAGAGGCGCAATGATTGCTTGCTACACTGTTACAAAATATTGCTGAGTTCTATGATATATATATATATATATATATATATATATAATCATTGGGCGCGTTTAGCGAACGCAACAGTTGTAAAAGCGGAAACTGATTTATCGCTAAACGTTACCGCTGAGTATGCGCTGTCTCTCAGCTGTTTGTCAGCATTGTAAGCGATGAATTTTTACGCTGTATACAGTCTGCGTAATATTAATACCGTAAAAAGTTTGACGATAACAGCTTAAATATGTGGAATAATTAAAACATAAGTTTTAATCAACTCGTTCCTACAGATTATATAAGTACTGGCACTATTCTTTCCGGAATAATATTTTAAGGAACGTCAGCAATAACTACTTGAATTATATTATTCATATTAAAATCATTGTCAAGAAAATAATCAATTATTATTTTATCCATAATGAAAAAAAAAATATCTATCTTCACACGAACACCTTATAAATATAAGTCTGTTCAGCGAATATGCAAGTGCTGATACTAATCAGAAGTAAACGTGTTGTAAGATGAGTTACAAGTTACAACTGATGTGTTCGCTAAACGCGCCCATTGATTAAATAGTCTTTCAGCAAAAATCAAACTATATACATTTTAATAAAACTGGAAAACGTGAATGCAAATTATTGTAATTAGAAATCGATTAATGGAAAGTAACAAAAAAATCAAATTATAAACATTTTAATAAAAAATTAAAGCATATAAAATAAAAAATTATTGCACTAAAAATCGTCTCAATCTAATAATAATAATAATAATAATAATAATAATAATAATAATAATAATAATGATAAAAATAATAATATAAAAATCGAATTAATATTTTAATAAAACTGGAAAACGTATATACAAATTATTGTATTTGGAAATCGATCAATCGAAAATAACATAAAAATGAAATTATAAGCCCCTCTTAAACAGTAGTTTATTCTTTTTCCTCCAACAAATTTAACTATAATAATATTAAAATTTTCGGCATAGATATTATAATCATTAGGTATACATTAAACTATTTTACTGACGAATAACAATATTTAGTGCTGAAATAATGTCTTCTCAATCTAAATTCATGCTAAAAATCGCGTATCCAGATTTTAGTGAATAAGCACGATTTAAGATCCCTAAAATTCAAATATAACATTTTTACGATGATGTGTGTGTGTGTGTGTCGATGTGTGCGGATTTTGTGTGTGTGTGTACGTGTGGATGTTGGAAGGACGATTCCTCAAAATTATAAGACTTATGCTGGGTACTACTTATAACAAAATGGAAATGCCACAACAGATTTTTCATTATGATTTATATTTTGTTTCTGGCTATGGTAAATGATTAGAAAATCACTCGGATAATCATTAAATCATTAATAATCTCAACTGTAAGGCGTTTGCCACATGCTGCAAAAATAATAGATTTTCTTTCAAATTATTACTAATAAATAGATTAATTATTAATTAATACAATAGTAAGGGCCCACCATTCTGTTTTTCATTTTCAAAATAAGTTAATAAATTAACTACAAGCTCTCGAATTTGTGTGACAGAGCTTTTATGTTAGCAGGTATATTAGAAAATTTTTAAAAAATATTAAACAATGAATACATATAAAGAAAAAATTGTCATTATAAGAAATTTACATAGACTAGTGGTTGAGAAAGAACTATTTAGTTCTAATCCTATTCTAATTCTCATTAATTTTTAAAGTTTAGTATAGGAAGATAATATCTGATCACATAATCGCATTACATTAGTTACCTTTGGGTTTTTCTTGTAATTATGTTTAAATCATCGTCTTTACAGTATAATTATATGCAGCATAATATGTAAATTAAAATTACAGTTACTAAAGTACAAAATGTAAATGTTTCTCAATTCGTTAACTTTACTAATATGTTATATATATATATATATATATATATATATATATATATATATATATATATATATATATATGAAATAAACATAAAAATTGAATCGTATGTAGTTTTCTTATTGTCAGTAAGAAAATCTATGCACGCCTATGTGCAAACAGTATTGTTTGAGTATAAATCTACTAAAGACTCCGGTTCAGAAAGTTTTTGTATTGTATAAAAGTTTGTAAACTCACTATTCCACTTTTAACGCAGTGCGGCATCTAAGAAAGAGCTTGTAGTTTACAAAATCGAACTGCAAACTTGCCAAGTAAAATCGTCCAGACTGTAACGAGTAGTGAAAATTAAAAGTACTCATGAGTACTAAATTTAATTACGTATTAAATTTCGAGTAGTTTTACTTAAGTAGTGTCCAGGTTCTGATAATAAAGTGTTACTTTATTTATTGAAATTTCTTTACAAAAGGAACGCTTTAATTATGAGGATGAATACAAATTTCTTTTAAACATAATTGAATAAATGTATTTATATACATACAAGCAACAAAATATGTATTGATAACTACGAAAATGTAGTATAACTGTGAACCTTTCAATCACAAAAGATCTTAAAAATCGTTAAGCCTCATTTCCACCGATAGCCCTAATGCGTTAGATCTATAACAACAACAATCTTTTAACTGTTAATTTAAATTGTTTAACATTTAAAGTTTTTATATTCTCGGGTAATTTATTATATAATTGTATTCCGATAAAATTAGGTAATAAAAGTTTGTTGTTATTTCGAGTATTATAAGTATGTACATTGTTAATTTCCTTATAATCATGATAACATTTTTTTTACGTAGTTACATTAAATTTTCAAAAATACAGCAACAAGGAAAAGTTTATATTTGTTGTTGAATAAAAGTCTCTCTACAGTGTTCATTAAAATTTAAGTTGAACATTATCCTTAATGCCTTTTTTTGAAGTTTCAAGATCATATAGTTCGCAGGACTATTTCCCCATAACAGAATACTATACGTCATTTTAGAATGAAAAGTACTGAAGTATAAAGTTCGTAAAATATGTAAAGTAACACTTGTTTTCATACTGTTAAGTAAGTGAAGTACTTTGCTTAATTCTTTACATATAAGTTCAATGTTTTCGCGCCAATCTAATTTGCATTGCTAGGTTCATCCAAGCAGCTTAACTATAGGTGAGCCAAAGGTATATGACTCTTATTTTAAGGTAAATAAAATGTTTTGATTTTTGTCCTCATTGACTGTTAATTTTTTAGCAGCGAACCATTCATTGGCTAAGTAAGATAATGGAAAGGTTATTTTTAAAAAGTAATGATTCAATATTATTACAAGTATTTAATATAGTGGTATCATCCGCGCAAAGAATACTTTCCAAATTTTTAAAGTATATGGTATATATATATATATATATATATATATATATATATATATATATTAAGAATAATGTTGGTCCTAAATGAGAACCCTGAGTACCCTTGTAAACTACTATTTGTTGTCTGTTTTCTAGGTAATTCTCTAGAAGTTTTAAAGGTATACCTCTAGTTCCATAGTATTGTAGTTTGTTTAGTAAAATCTCATGACATATGCAATCAAATGTTTTACTAAGGTCACATAATGTTGCTGAAACTGAATTATTATTTACTTATTTTTCCTAAATTCATATTGATTTCGTTGAAAAAACTTATTTTGTTCAAAATAATATACAAAATGTTTATTTATTAAAAACTCAAAAATCTTAGATAATGCGAGAATCAGTGAGATTGGTCGAAAATTATTTAAATTTGTAATATTTTGTTTTTTAGGTACGGGGCGTCTCCAGAGACTATCACGTTATGTTTATTATAATTAAATTTTTTATTACAACAAACTAATAATTCTTTATTTTATTTTTATTAAAACTATTAATTTAACATGTACTACCTTATAATTATTGAAGTTTTCTATTTCTTTGCAATGGTAAAATACTCCGATATTTCCGTTAAAACCACGTGTTAACCCATTTTTGGCTACGTGATGTAATATAAATAATAATCTATTTAAAAACTAGTTTTCAACTAAAACCTTGAGATATAGACATAACAAAATGTAAAAATTAATATAAATTTGTAAAACTTCTAACGTAAATACCTTTTGCTATAGTATCGCACTAAAGAATTTTCTAACAAAAAATATATTTACATATTATTATGTTGCATACATAACGAGTACCTAATTAAATATTGTCACATATCTCATAATTTTAACGGTACAAAACAATAGTCTTTTCTTTATTGACTTAATGATGTACATTATTAACAAAATGTGATATTATTCAAACAAGGTATTAAACGGAATATCGTGTAAAACTTCTTGTAATTTCGAAGCAATCGAATCGGCAAGCATTTCGCTTACAATTCCGGCGCCAAGAATGTTGATAAGTTTCCAGTTGTCGTTGAAAAGTTTATTTATTCTTGCCGCTACAAAAAATTAAACATAAATAATGTAAAATTAAAAAATATGTATGAAAAATAAAACCTCGCGTCTGATCTGCTGTTTGGAAGTCGATAATCATCCGATCTATATTATAAACCAATTCTGGTTTATCTATTCTTATATATTGTTCATCATCAACTGTGTCTAGGTGATATTTAAATCTGAAGTTATATATACCTTCAACTAAAAATTAATTTTCTTTATTACAGCTTTTCTCTTAAAAAAATTAACTGCCAGAATGTAAAAGAGGTCTAATCCATCCTCTGAACATGGCATAAAACAAGAAATAATGTCAAAATAATAAGCAGTGTAGACATGTCAGCAAAATTTCGAAGAGCTAAGTGCTATAGACAGTTTAAATGAATTGCTTAGTTTCAAAATCCGACAAATCCACTTAGGTCAAATTTTGGGAACTCGCAGAAAATTGTTTTGATATGTTTCAAATGAATAATTATACAGTGTGGGATTAAAGTATGGAATATCCAAAAAAAATCAGAACTCAGTCGGTTTTTTTTAAACACGTCGATTTTAGTTTTTAAAAATACACATTTACTCATTTTCCGACTTTCATTTGTTTTTAAGTTATGACGTCATCACAAAAAAAATAAATGGCAACATAGGTTTTTAGTAGTGGAATACAAGAGTGATTTTTCGTCCCTCTATAATTATGCAAATAAATCATAAGGGTGCATAACAAAAATTCCGAGAAAAATCGAGCTGAACATCTAATACATAATAATGAATAATCAACAAACCTTGATAAAAAATTTAAAATCTAGCTAACTGTTTCATACAAGCATTCTGTCAATCTTCAACGCTCTTGCCATAATTATTATTGTGGTTTACTGTTGAATTATAATAATTCTACTAAGATTGATAATCTTCTGCAGACAAGAGCGACGAAATACTAATCGGACTTATTCAACAGTTTGTATATCTATATTCTTTTATCCTATATAAATGTAATTACACCGTAATTTCACATATAAAAGTACGAAATGTCAAATATAAAATTTTCAATTTTAATTTACTTCATAAACGACGTTATTTTAATATAGTTCCATAATTTAGTGGCTTAATTTAATTTTATACTTTACATGCTACATAAAACCAACATTAATGAGCACCATTTCCTTATGTAATAATTACGGGAAAGAAACAATTGTCATTATTAAACAAAATGTATACCCAATAGGACCACGTAACTTCCAATCGCTTCTCTGATTAACTAATTTGGATATTCTGTCATTAGTTTGTGGATTTGTCGGGTTTTGAAACTAATCTGATACTTTAAAAGTAAATATCATATGAATTAGTTTAGGTTTACTAGTTTAGTTTTGATACGTAAACATCATAAGTTATTGGAGAATGAGAAGATGAATTCGTTGTGATATCACACTCATTTTGGTAAAAAATGGATTTGTCTGGCTTTGAAACTAAACGATTCTAATAATACTAATAATATTGTGTACGTTTTTAGTTTTAGCTCTTAAAAACATGTAAGCATTCATGAAAATTTCAAATAATTGACTAAATATCAATACCAATGTTATCAACTACAAAATTACACTTACAAAATTCCCTAAATCAACTCGATTAAATATAATAGCTGCTTTTTTAAAATTTTAACATATATAAAAGACGCAAAAAATGTATAAAAGACTCTTTGTCACATGTCTAATAAAATTCATTCTTTAATATATTAATTTATGCTCATAATTTATAGGAAGTGTTTCACTTCTTCTTCCTGTTCTAGTATGTAGTCTTAAATAACTTATTCTCAAAATTACAAAATGGTGACATTGTTCTTTCATTATGTCAATCTATACTTACTGAAAGTATTATTTATTGGTGCATCATCATTAAGAGACAGACCTAAAACATTGCCTGTCACATTTACATTTGCGTACAGAGTTAATTGTGGACAAGTGAAAACTGCAGAAAAAACTCTCTTTTTTGTATTAATACTATAAAGAAATTATTACTCACATTACTTAAAAATATTATGAAAGTATTTGGTGGGTACATTTAACAAGAAAGGTAAACCTATCTAGAAATGTTCGGTTAATTTTATGAATAAAAAAGTTTTGTGCTGATTCAAAAATAATGATCCCTGTTATACGCCAGGAATGCGTGCCCGTAGGTATACATACATATATATATATATATATATATATATATATATATATATATATATATATATATATATATATATATATGGTGTGTTAATTAAAAATCTGGTCATAGGCGTTTAACATGGGAAAACAGTTTTCCTTTGCGCAAAAGTCCCCAATTAATTTTAGAAAAAAATGTTTTAAATTAATGTTGTAGATAATAATTATATTCTGCGCCTAAATCAGTAAATTTTACATGTTTGGAATCTTGTAAAATCTAATTTGAAATTGTATAAATATTGCTCTTTTGTAGCGATACCCATGGAATTGAAACAAAGTTACATAGAAATGCGTACCGTCTGAACTGTCAGAAATTCGGTTTTTAATTAAATGTTGCAGATAATTCAATTTTGTACCTAAATCACTAAACAGGTATTATTTTTAAAATCTAACACTTAAATAACTTTTATTTTTATTATTATTATTATTATTATTATTATTATTATTATTATTTTCACATTTTGTAATCTATAAAATTATATTTCTGACGGTTCAAACGATATGACTTTCTTTGTAATTTTGTTTTAATTTCATGGGTATCGCTAGTTACATCCTGTAAACCCATTACGTCTTAAGAAATAGGAGACCGCTGATACAGCACATGAAATATGTTATAAATACGAGTATTGTAACAAAAAACAAAGAGTTGATAGTTGTCAGTCGTTAGTCGTAGAAACTTGTAGTATTTTAGTCTTAGAATAAAGTAATAAAGTTGTAATTTTTCCTTTTTAAAAAACCTCCTTTCAATTTGACAAACTTAACTGGCGCAGTCGCTGTAGGATTCTCGAAATTGGACGTACCGTACGAACAATTTTAGTTTCAACGATTAATCGAGAATTAACGGTCGGTTCGGTAGTGCAACGGTAAAAATCGAGCGCATATCGGTTCAGCACCAAAGTCACACCTGCCGTCCACAAGAACCTAGTCAGAAGGCGAGGAAAGAAGGAAATTACAACTACTGGTCGAGGAGAAGCATCGCTGAAGCCAGCCTAGCAGTAAGAAGACCTGGGGGAAGAACAAACTCGTCGGAACCTATAGGCACCTACAGTAAGAAGAATGAAAACAACTATTTTATTATCATGGTTCTTCATCGTTACCGCAACGTTAGAACTACCAAAATACCATAACCTTAATCATAATCCCGGCCTTTTCCCTCTAAAACTGGGTCATGCCCAAATACAGACAGACTATTGGACATTTATACAAATATTTGACATTACCAACATTATTAATGAATTTCATGAATTAAAAAATAAATTTTCATTTATTAAACAAGAAATGGAAAGTTCAACACTAGGTCATCATTCTTATCGTATAGTTAACATTCTCGAGGATAAAGTTTCAACTCAAATAGAACAATTAAATCCCTCTCTAATAAAAAGACATAAAAGAGCCTTAGTAGAAGGACTCGGTTCAATCATTAAGTCTATTACCGGAAATCTTGATCAGAGAGATGCCGAAAAATATGATGATATCATATCTAAAGTATCAAATAACCAAAACAAACTTGAAACACTCTTTAATAATCAAATGACTATATTGCAAACATCAATTCAAAATTTTAATGATAATATTCAAAAACTTTCAGACAACCAAATTCGTTTAAATTCAAAGATAGAAGAATTAGAATCAATTATTAATAGCACTCTAATAGAATATGCAGAAACAATGAATAATGCACTTTTACAAACTGTAATAACACAATATACATCCAGTCTACAAATTATTTATGATTTGCTTGAAAAAATCGAAGTGGCTATTACTTTTTCTAAATCAAATGTATTTCACAATTCCATTGTGGAACCAAACGACTTATTTTCCGAAATTATTATTATTATAGCGAACTCTGTGGCTAAAACCTCCATAGTTCTTCACTAGGGATGGAGGAGTTACATCCTGTAAACCCATTACGTCTTAAGAAATAGGAGACCGCTGATACAGCACATGAAATATATTATAAATACGAGTATTGTAACAAAAAACAGAGTTGATAGTTGTCAGTCGTTAGTCGTAGAAACTTGTGGTATTTTAGTCTTAGAACAAAGTAATAAAGTTGTAATTTTTCCTTTTTAAAAAACCTCCTTTCAATTTGACAAACTTAACTCGCTATAAATGATATACAGGGTGTATCAAGATAGTGGAACAGTGCATTTTATTCGGCTATGTGAAAGGATACAAAAAAAGTGATATTTTGTAAGGCATAGAGGGGGACACATTTTAGCATAAACTTTATTATCTTAAATCCAGTGGTACTCAAACTACAGGGCAATATTATATTTTTTTAAATGGCATTATATATTATTATTATTATTATCTCATTAAATAGAGAATTTTGTTCTTAATTCAACGATATAATAATATCATACCCCTACATTGCGAAAAATTTGATAAAAATTAATTCAAAATTAATATTTCATTTTTACTTTATCTAAGTAATCTGAGCAAACATTCAATCAATAAAACAAAATAAAATTTATTTTAGTTTTACATTTTTACTTTCAAGTAAGCTACAAGTTTGGCAATAAATTCAACTTTTAAAATAATTTTTTTGTTTTATTGATTGAATGTTTGCTCAAATTACTTAGATACAGTAGACATGAAATACTAACTTTGAATTAATTATTATTTTTCTTCGCAATGTAAGGGTATGATATTATTATATCGTTGAATTTAGAACAAAATTCTCTATTTAATGAGTTAATAATATATATAAAATGCAATTATAAAAATATAAAATTGCCCTGTAGTTTGAGTACCACTGGATTTAATATAATAAAGTTTATGCTAAAATGTGTCCCCCTCTATACCTTACAAAATGTACTAAATACTTTTTTCTTTAATTTTTGACATGCACGAATAAACGGCGCTGTTCCATTATCTTGATACACCCTGTACATGTACAATTTCAAATTAGATTTTACAAGTTACCAAACGTGTAAAATTAAATCTGTTTAGTGATTTAGGCGTAGAATATAATTATCTACAGCTTTTATTTGAATCATTTTTGTCTAAAATTAATGGGGACTTTTGCGCAAAGAAAAACTGTTTTCTCATGTTAAACGCCTATGGCCAGGTTTTTAATTAACACACTGTATTGTATATATACATATATATTTATTTATTTATTGTGTTGTTTATTCTTACTTGACTTCCTGAAAATGAGTATCTGCCAGGCCTATAAATTTTCCTTTTGTTATAAATGTTTTTCCTACATTTACAATATCTTTTCCGACATCTGCAATAGGAAGTTCGTTCCAAGTATTATCCTCTAAAAAAAAAAAAAAATCATTACATTTCTCCTATCATAAACTCTGTCAATATAAGAAAAATAATTGGTGGACTCAATACAAAATGCAAAAATTCATAATTAATTTCAATTTTGAGCTATACTTCATAAGTAGGTATAATATTTATTTGGGTATATTTGTTATATTTTTCATAGTACACTGTAAACAGTTTGAATATGGAAAGTTTAATTTTTGTCTCTCTCGTGATAGAAATATATTTTTGTGCACGATAGGTTTTGTTTTTAATGTTACAGATAGGGTTTCTAAACCATAAACCAGTAGGCTTTATTTACAGATTACTGATCGGTAAGTGATGTGAATATCTTTATCTTAAGGCTTATTTATAATGAAGTAACGCAACCGACAACACAGTTGCAGTAAGATAACGCAAAAGATGAACGTATGACATTCCTATATGCTGATTTATAAGTAACGTAGCGCTACAATCAGTAACGCAATAAACGCAAATCAGATACGGACTTTGGCAATTGCAACAATGGAGTTTTTATCGACCACACTAGGAGTAAAAGTTATTCAAACGTACTACGATAATGGGGTCCCGTGGCCGCGTGCCTGAGTGTCTGGTCGCGAACCTGGAGGAACCGGGTTCGATCCCGACCGGCGCCAAATATATATTCGAATTTTATATGGCACAAAAGTGACCCCTGTGGTGCACTCTTCACGCCAGCAATGAGTGCCCATGAGGTGACGCCTGGTAAACGCCCGCACGGTAAAAATATGTCATCATCATTACCGATATCTGCGACAAAGCAGACTGGCACCTAGAAATAGGTAATATGATATATTTATTTATTTTATTTACTACGAAAATCATCTTTCCATCATAAAAACATTTCGTAAAATTCGAGATTAATTCGGTCAAAATGATCATCCTAGTGAGTCAGGAATCCGCGGTATAGTGAGTGCGACGATTTGAAGAAACTGGATCGGTGGAAGGTCGTAAAAAGTATCCGTGCTTCTTTGAAGATGCCGATGGAGCTACTGTTACCGTAACATGATAAGAGAATCCTTGTGGCCTATATTAAGTGAAATGGATGTGAATCAGCTCTGCTTTCAATAAAATGGCGCAACATCCCATACAAGCCATGTAACAATTACCTTATTGCTTTCGAAGTTCGATGATCGCATCATTTCCAGAACCTCTGAGGTGAATTGGCCCCAAGATCTTGTGATCTTACTCCTAAAGATCAGAGCTGGGCAGTAACTAGTTACTTTAGTAACTTAGTTACTAACTAGTTACTTTTACTTAACTTGTAACGTAACTTAGTTACTTTTTAAAATATGGTAACTGTAACTGTAACTTAACTTGCTGCGGTAAAGTAGTTGGTAACTTTCCGGTTTTTAGTTACTAGTTACTTGAGTAACTTAAGTTACTAGAATGTAACTTAAGTTAGTCAAAGTAACTTAAAAAGTGGAATGTAACTTAGTCATAAAAAGTAACGGGGGGATTTAAATTTCTAAGAAATATTTTGTTGAGGCTGATGCCTTTTTTAGAAACACTAACTAAAACTGTTTTGTTTTAAACAAATATATGTAATAATTAAATTCAATATTATTATTGATTGATTTCAAGCCATAATAGATAATAAAATAATTACATTCATAAATAATAGAGTTTTTGTACGGTAAACAGAAAAACTAAAAATAACACATTATTTTAACTTTTAATTCTACAATTAAAAAGTCACTAAATGTTAAATTTGACTTATAAAATATATTATTTTCAAATATTTTCCTCGCTTACAAATGATACGTTTTAATAAATTATAATTAAGCTGCCACTAAATCATGAAAATTATTCCATTTTTCAGGTTATACAAAATATAGTGAATTTTGTTCGTTGTTCTAAGGGTTGCAAGACTTGAATTCGTCTCATTTTTGCAAATTCCCTTCTCACAAGATAAAATGTCACTTTTAATTTTTGTTATATTATAATGTAGGTCCGCAGGGCCTTTTTATCAGATTTTTGGGCCCTAAGCCAAATTTTTTTTCGGGCCCCTCTCCCTCTTTATAGTAAAAAAACAAGTACGTACAAATATTTGTATAATTATAATGTAAGTTTATTTATTAAAGAAAAAAATAAAATTGCCTGCTGAGAGAAAAGCTGATCAATTATACAGTACCGCATGCTCGATTCTAGTTTGAGGTGAAATTTTAGCGTAATATTTTGTTACTCCTTTTTAGGGACGGTTGGCGATTTTGCCGGTTCTCGGGAATATGTTATTAGCGTAGCGGGGCCCCAAATATTTATAAAAAGAAACTTTTTCATCAAAATTTCTTATATATGTGAGCGCGGGGTCTCAGATTGAAAATCGACGTCTGATCCGAGGTTTCCAATAAATTAATCATTATCCACTAATAAGTCTAGGTAGGAAATAATGTCTGCATGTTTTATACATTATAATGGTCATGTCATGTTAGAAAGAAAGTAGATTCTTTATATCTTGGTATAAGAAAATTGAAAAATATATTAATAAATTTTTAAAAAATCACAGCAACCGGGCCCTGCGGGCCCCTTGTTAAAGCGGGCCCTAGGCCGTAGCCTCGTGGGCCTAGGCGGTAATAAGGCCCTGTAGGTCCGTTGACATTAACAATAATAATCTGATTGGGTGTTGCCAAGCAATAACGTTAAAATTTAGGTTAACGTAGTTAGTGCAAAAACTCCCTGATATGTATCCTACACAATAACTAAGTCAACAGTCTAAGTCTACACTTCACGCCATTAAAAGTAGTTAGAAAGTAACTCAAAGTAACTAAGTTACTTTTAAATAACTTAGTAAATAACTTAGTTCTTTCACCAAAGTAACTGGAACTTAAGTAACTTAGTTACTTTTTTTTGGAGGTAACTGTAACTGTAACTAGTTACATTTTAAAAGTAACTTGCCCAGCTCTGCTAAAGATTACTTTCTTTGGGAGCATTTGAAGAATAAAGTGTACACTAATAACCCACCAATACATCACCAGCTTAAAGACAACATTCGAGCTGCATTAGATGCCATTGAATATTGAACCAGTTTTATTGCGTAAAGTTATGGAAAATTTTGACGTTCGAATAACCTTCTGTCAACGAAGCCGTGGAGGTCAAATCAATGATATTGTTTTTCACACATTATTCCTACATGTTCAAATTTCTCAAATAATAAATATTTCTGAAGCAAGTTCATAAAATTAATTTTTATTTGATGAAAATATCTACGCTAACTGTTGGATCACCCATTAATTTTATGACTATATCCATACCAAAAAATTAGAAAACTTAAATAATTATAAAACAGACTTACAGTTGACAGTTCATATTAGAAAATTTAGATAGACGAATAACAGATATATCCATCTTACAATAATTTTGCTTAGGCATAACGCCTTAAAGCTTGAAGTTCGCAAACTTTTGTTCCTATGCATTGCTTATTACATAAGCATTAAGCCTTAAATAAAAATTTCTTGTATAATGAAAAAGAGTAGACACTCGGTATAATAATATGCAAGACAATATAATACATTAATTTAAAATAATAAAAATATATTTTACCTTCTACAAAATGTGGCCATCTTTTATTCGCACTGTCTGTTAGACATTTCTTAAGATCATCGTCGTTTAGTTTACATTTTTGAAAATGAAATGCTTAAAAATATATTAAATAATTATTTAAAAACACTTATCAAACGATACTTGTAACTTACAAACATTGCTTCCTTCTGCATATGCAAAAGTGGCTAAGAACAGAACTGCGTAGATCTTCATTGTGACGATTGAATAATTCTAGATAGATATTCTTCTATTTATACAAATATCTAAATAAGTTTCTTTTATCTTTATATGCATTTTAAAGTACTAATCAGTTCATTAATATTTTTTGTTAATTAGGGACGTAATAAATTTTTTTGTCACCTTAATCTTTACATTTATTTTTTATTACCTTTTTCGGACAATAAATCAAATTAAGATGCAAAATATGCCAAAAAAAAACACGTGTTCATTTTAATTGGATTAGCTATTATTTTGAAAACTATAAGGCTACAAAGACGTTTAAATGAGCAAACTATTTCTATTTTATTGAACGTTTTTTTTTTGACTGTTAATAGAATAATGAAGTAAAAAATATTGGAAGATCAGTCAAATTTTGTTATTTTAGGTTTTAATAGCAAATAGACGTTTCGGATCCTATTGATCCATCAGCGTATGTTCATTTATTTACAATTTATTTCCTTATATATTATATTTTACAAGGCAAATTTATAGAAAAGGAAAACAGTTTTCAAAATACCTCTCACTATAAGAGTGGTATTGAAATCATGCTAAAATTCGCATATTTTAGTGGATAAGCACGTTTTAAGCACCCTAGAATCCGATTATAATATTTTTACGATGATGTCCTTGTGTGTGTGTGTGTGTGTGTGTGTGTGTGTGTGTGTGTGTGTGTGTGTGTGTGTGTGTGTGTGTGTGTGTGTGTGTGTGTGTGTGTGTGTGTGTGTGTGTGTGTGTGTGTGTGTATGTGTGTATGTATGTGTGTGTGTGTGTGTGTGTGTGTGTGTGTGTGTGTGTGTGTGTGTGTGTGTGGATCGTGTGAGAACGATTACTCAAATACTATTAATCAGGAAATTTTGAAATTTTTATTTTGTATACCCATTCTATGCTAATGTGGTAAGGGCTCATTAGTTTTTAGTGTATATCGTATAACCGGAAGTATTGTGGCGGCTCAGTATCTTGAAATCAAGTCGACCGCCACGTTACTAACCAACCAAAATACAAATTATTATTATATTTTGAATTTTTGTTATCATTAGTATCAAAATTTACATGTTAGCATTTTTACAATATATATTATTATTTATTCTATTCCTTTATTACATTTTATTTAAATAGTAAGCATAATAAAAAAATCTTACATTGGTGACCCCGAAGTTTAAAAAAAAGGAAACGACAAGTTTTGGAAAGGTTCCTACTAGTGGTGAGAACCGGTTTCGGTTCGGTTCGGTTCCGGTTCCAAAATTACCCGGGTACCCGGTTATTTGAATGTGTAACTACCCGTTTCTCGGTTCCGATTCCAAGTCTACCCGATTCTGGAACCGAAATTACCCGGTTCTCGGTTCTGGAACCGAAACTACCCGGTTCTCGGTTCTGGAACCGAAACTACCCGGTTCTCGGTATTGGAACCGAAACTCATCGGTTCTCGGTTCTGGAACCGAAACTCATCGGTTCTCGGTCCTGGAACCGAAACTCATCGGTTCTCGGTTCTGGAATCGAATCTCAGCGGTTCTTGGTCCTGGAACCGAAACTCATCGGTTCTCGGTTCTGGAATCGAATCTCATCGGTTCTCGGTCCTGGAACCGAAACTCATCGGTTCTCGGTTCTGGGAATCGAATCTCATCGGTTCTCGGTCCTGGAACCGAAATTTATCGGTTCTCGGGTATGGAACCCGAACAGATTGAGTCTTGAATATAGGTCGGAATATATGTAAAGTGCATACTAAGTGCATCCTTGCATATTTTTAAGAAAATTGAATAATACATGTGCAAAATAAAACGTGTGCATATAATATGAAAAATTTTGACAATGGGGTATGTGACCATAATCGAATTTCAATATATAAATCATAATATACAAAAACAAACCTCTATAGCTTCTCATTATAATAATAAAAACTAAACATTAGTTTGTAATAATATTGTTATTAGCAATTTAATGTTTTGGAGAACGGATCTGAGACGTCAGTAGGGTAGAATGGTAGAAGACAGTTAGACTGAGATAGATCTGTTGTGATAGGTTATGGTATGGCGAAAGTGACAGCTGCTGTCACTTTCGTCTACCACAATATATCTATCTCAGTCTAACTGTCTTCTTCTATCATTCTACCCTACTGGCGTCACAGATCCCTTCTCCAAAGTTTTAATGATTATTTTCTCGTAAACTACGAATAATTAATCAATTTAAAAAAATACGGGTATTTTATTTTTTGGTCTAGTATCATATATGTAAAAAATCAAAATTTAGTCACATACCCCATTATGAATTATAAATTATTACTTTAAAGTAAAACTTTTATTAAAAAATTTATGTTCTGCTATGTGTAATTTGTATTTTGTATTTATATACATTATCAGGTATTTGCACTTTTACCACGGAATTTTCCCATTTCTCTACCCGACTCTTTGGTGTGAATTTGCAGTAAAGAAAATGATACATATAAACAAAACATATAATTGTCTATTAAACAAAAATGATGAAGAAGAGGTGCAGGACATCTTCATCCCTGAGCACGCGGCGAAGATTAAAAGCTCCATATTTCCTTCACAAACAATCCCTAACACCCACAAGCAAGTACGGGTCCAACAATTCAATTTTTGACATTACATCACAAACAACGTAAAAAATGCCACACGTCATTTCACTTACACCACAACACAACATGAAATTTTTTTTCTATACTTTCTCTCATCTTTCTTCTTGCAACGAATCATTCCCCGGTCGGCAGACCCACTTGCCACGATCGCGGGAAATTCTCTTAATTTTTTTTCTTTTCGTCCAACCAATCATTGTTCTGGTGCTGGACACTTTCTGGGCAGACTTACTTGACCAGGAAGATATTAAACTTTTCTTAAAAAAATTTCTAGGATTTTACATGTCAGCATTTTTACAATATATATTATTATTTATTCTATTCGTTTATTCCATTTTATTTAAATAGTAAGCATAATAAAAAAAGCTTACAGTATCATTTATACAAGCTTTTAACAGTTTTTCTTGTAAAAAATTCATGGAATATAATTTTTAGCAACTTTTACTAATTAAAATTGGACATAATGGTACAATCTTCAATTCTACGATAGTAACATTTAGAAAATAACTTTAAATATGAATATATAATATAATTTATTTTCCTTCATCATCTTGTCTATGCGTCAAACAAAAATATGATTTTAATAACAATTTTGACATATTTAAACAAATGTCACTGTCAGGAAACAATTACATTAAAATTAATAATGAAGGAGAATGTAGTAATATTATATGTATTTGAATTTAATAAAATTAAGGTTTGTATAAATAACATATTTTCAATCATACATAAATATTAGAAGTACTATTGATTTGCTACATTGTGTTGCAGAATGTGAATATAAAAATATTTGAACATAATGATTGCTTGATGCGTGATTAAATATCCAGCGGGAGGTTATGGGCTGGCCACAGATTTTTTTTATGTTGTGAAGCTACAAATAGATACTTCCAATTTTAATTTAAAAGAGTGCTTTACTGACTAAAAAATCGAACTTCAGTAATTTTCCATGAGTAATGGCATGTAATGACAATTAAAATCACAGACACTTATTTGACACTGAGACAAAGTTACCAACTTTACAATTTAAAAATATCCCCAGAAATAATTACATAAAACTATTCATTGTAATATTTCAAATTTCAATACTGTGTCTTTCAAAAACAGTGTCATAAAATTCACTTCATGAACGCGAAATACGAAAAAGCGATTTTATCACGTCGTCAAGGATATATTCAATACATGGTATATAAGTAACATTCTTAAATGTCATTGGCTGAATTAATAATTATTATTATAGAATCAGAAATTTCCGAATAACCGGTTACAAACCGATTAAAAATCGGCTATAAACCGATTAAAAACCGGCTATGAACCGGTTAAAAATCGATTAAAAACCGGCTATAAACCGCCTATTAACCGGTTAATGAACCGTTAACCGGCTAGCCGAATATTACAGTATTGAAAAACATGTTTCCGGTTAACCGATTAACCAGTCAACCGATTAACCGAATACTTATAACAGCCCTAGAAAATACCTCTTATCTCTCTTAGTATAAAAGATACAGAAAAAATGTTTAGATGATTTTTCTATGGTTTTTTACATAGAATGACGTGGTGTAATTATATTTGCTAATAACTTAATAATTCTCGAGATATAACACTAACATAACATTTTTTAAATTATGTTGAGAAGAGTATCACCTTTTGCGTATTTTATAAGCTTTTCAACGAAGTATAACAAGTCTCCATCCTTTTGTTTCAAACATGAATAAGATATAAAATATATTGATATTTTGGGAGAGAAATAATGAAATTTATTAAAAATCAAATGAAAAATCAATTATAGATCACCATTTGTTTATTTTTAATGTTATTTTCTTTATTGTTACTCATTTTTCTAATTTAGGTACTTCAGAAATCATATTAAATCATATTTTTCGAATTGTGTCAAAGCCAACTACAACGCCGATGAAACATTAACTTATTTGAAAATAAGTAAACAAGAATTTTGAGGATTTAATTAATAGATATAGAATTATAATAAACAAATGATGACCAGTAATTGATTTTTTCAACTATTTCTTAATAAATTTCATTTTTTCCACAACAAAAAACAAATCATTCATGTTTTCTTAACGTTTAAAACAAAAGAATACAGACTCGTTATACATCGTTGAAAAGCTTATAAAATAAGCAAAAAGATGAAACTATTCTCAACATATGTTCCCATTTAAAAATATTAAGTTTTGAGCAAATTATACCAAGCCATTCTACGTAAAAAACAGTATAAAAAGTATTTTTTATTATACATGCGTCATAATCGCTCTTTAAAACACGCAAAAGCGTGCGTAAATCGACCATTCAAACACGCTAAATTTTTGAGTTACCTAGGTAACGAAAAATGACAATAAATATGAATAACAACTAAAACAATGAAAGAAAAAAATATTGACTTGTTGACTTAACGTAAACACCAATAATTGCTAACTGTCTCCTTGGAAACGCTCAAACTCACTAGATCAAAAATCAAAACCATATGATTTGCAATAATTTTCAGTTTTAAATAGTTATGATGCATTTATAATAAAAAAAATCTGTTGTGGCCAGCACATGACCTCCCGGCAATTCCATGTTTAAAATAGCAATGAGCTTTAAGTAAAGTTTCACTTCCGATTGATCGCTTGTAAACAAAATCTACTTTGTTATTCCAATAAATAGAAAAGTTTGTAATATGAAATTTTGGATTATATTTTATTATGTTTTTCCTGAAAAATCTGTTAAAGCTTCAAATTAAGTACTACATCCGGTTTATCATATACCGGGAGTTTATTTTATCAGTAAACATAGGGTATATTATTGCCATAGTTACGGTATGAATGTCTGACAGCAATGTATTGAAGCGTTTATTTTATGAGTAAACATAGGCGTTTAACATGGGAACCAGTTTTTTGTAAATACAAAGGGCTAGCAATAAATCAAGCCATGCTATTGAACATGACAATAGTATATTACATCTTGTACATTATTTAATATTAATTACTTTAATAATATTGCAAAAATTGCAATAAATTACAGAAAATTGTCAAATAAATAATTGTTTCAATTTTTTATTATGCAATATGAAAAGATTTCTGAATGTCTCTGTGGCGCAGTGGTCATAACACTAGCATCTGAAATTTTTGGTTGGGGTTCGATTCCCCATTGGGGTAATTATTTTATTTTTTTACATAAAAATTGTTGAACTTTTAAAAATCAGTTTATATTTCCATATTACAATCATTTGAAAATAATAATAACATTGTAATAAATAAAGAGAAAATGATTGAGAATAATTGATTACAATAATCAAAATTTGATGTAATAACAATGCATTGTATTTTATTTGATAAATACAGTAGACATAATATTTGCACAAATTTATTATATTTCAGTTATTTTTATTAATATCAAAGGAAATACAATGCATTGTCATTGCATCAATATTTTGATTATTGTAATCAATTATTTTCAATTATTTTCTCTTTATTTATTACAATGTTATTATTATTTTTAAATGATTGTAATATATAAATATAAACTGATTTTTAAAAGTTCAACAATTTTTATGTAAAAAAAAATAAAATAATTACCCCAATGGGGAATTGAACCCCAACCAAAAATTTCAGACGCTAGTGTTATGACCACTGCGCCACGGAGACATTTGAAAATAATTTCATATTGCATGATAAAAAACTGAAACATTTATTTATTTGACAATTTTTGTAATTTATTGTAATTTTTGCAATATTATTAAAGTAATTAATATTAAATTATGTACAAGATGTAATGTACTATTATCATGTTCAATAGCATGGCTTGATTTTTGGCGATACACTTTGTATTTACAAAAAACTGCTTCCCATGTTAAACGCCTATGTTTACTCATAAAATAAACGCTTCAATACATTGCTGTCAAACACTCATACCGTAACTATGGCAATGATATACCCTATGTTTACTGATAAAATAAACTCCCGGTATAGTCAAAATCTAATATGTTGTTTCAAATTATATAAGAGTATTAAATACCAGCTTTGCGAATTTTGGATCATTAACATATTTTAAGGAAAAATCGTTACACACACATTATTGTCAAGATCACCAACTTCCTTATGCTCTAAAACGCAATCTGTGTAAATTCTTTGCCGTACATTATCCATTTCGTAAATGTGTAGTTGCAAGCTATTATTTGACACTTTGAAATCACGTTCTGATTGAGAGCTGTTTGACATATAATGCTGCAAACATCAAACTTACATCAAATTATCCTGTATATCTAATATTTATGTATGATGGAAAATATATTATTTTTACAAACCTTAATTTCATTAGAATCATATATAAACTACTAAATTCTTCATAACACGGTTTCATTATTAATTTTAATGAAAATTGCTTCGTGACAGTGACATTTGTTTAAATATATCAAATTTGTTATTAAAGTATTGTTTTTGTTTGACGCAGAGGCAAAGTGATGTACAAAAATGAATTATTTTATAATATAATATAAAGTTATTTCAAGTTATTTACTAAATGATATTATCGTAGAATTGAAGATTGTGCCATTATATTCAATTTGTATTGGTAAAAGTTGCTAAAAAATTATATTCAATGAATTTTTTACAAGAAAAACTGTTAAAAGCTTGTATAAATCATACTTGCGGTTATCCGATATACACTAAAAACTAATGAGCTAGAATGGATATACAGAATGGATATACAAATTTTAAAATTTTTCTGATTGATAGTATTTGAGTAATCGTGTCCACATGATCCACACACACACACACACACACACACACACACACACACACACACACACACACACACACATACATACATACCTATAGACATCATTGTAGAAATGTTAAAATCGGATTCTGGGGACATCAAAACGTGCTTATTCACTAAAAGCTCTATATCCGATTTTTAGCACGATCCCTATACCTCCCTTACCTAGGGTAGCGGGAGGTAAAAATAGCGTATGATACACGTGTATAAGCTAGCCTTTAAAGCACTACGACATTAAAGCCACGTGCGTGCTTTCAAGGCTAGCTTATACACTTGTATCATAATATACTATAAACATTTTTCATTTATCTTTTATAATAAGCGAGATACTAGGTATTTTCAAAATAAGCGTAATTCAAGTATTAGTTTGTAGCTCAAAAAGAAAAGAAAATTCCGGTGGTACCTATTAAAGTTGTCTTAAAAAGTTAGCCCATAAAGACATATCAATTTTCTGTAGCGTGCATAATTAGAATAAGAAAGTTTTTCATATAAGGAACTCGAATTTGTTCCACCCTGTACATACATACATATTTTTAAAAAATTAAAACTACGTATTTCTGTTAACTAATAATATAATTATAACAATAAATAACTACCTATGGGTGGTAGCATGAACTAACAATTAAGGGTAATTAGCGAGGAGTTGAATAGGAGTGTTTTACTCTGTCAGTCGATTATGTATTATTTTAGAGATAATATTTCTCTAAAATAAACGATAAACAGCGATTAATCACTACTGGTCATCTCCTCGCTAACCATCCTGAATCCATTGTATGTGTTTTTAAAATGATCTGAACTAAGATTTTGCATTCTCTCAGTAAAAAAGAGTTTCAGAAGAAAATATACGTTCAACCTCTCAAGAAATTATAGTACGAATGTATTTAAATTTGAATCAATATAAGCCTAAACATTGTAATGTACTATTTTGTTTATTATATGTGTAAATTTTCCAAATCCATCATTTTTGTTTAATACACAATTATACATATATCTGTATTATTTTATTTTCTGAGTCTCACAAACGTTCTAGTGAGTTATTACACAAAATTCAATTCAAAGAGATAACTAATCATTACCTGGGAATGAGAAAATTACGTTGTAAAAGCACCCTCGATCCCTAGGTCATCCGGCTTACCATAAAATTTTATTTTAATCTCTTCTTCAAGTACGAAGAATCAGTTTTTCTTTGAAGTAAAATTACCCATTGTCAAAAATTCGCAAAATAGCCGGGAGCATTTAGACTCAAAAAGGGTAAATAGGGGAAAGTTTCTCAGTAGTCGTGATATTTGGTACCTTTGTGTTTTATGGGTCGCTGAACACGAATCTGAGGTTTGTCAATTCCGATTTTACTCGGAAACATGTTTTTTTTTGCAAAAAACGTGTAAATTTTGGCGTTTTTTTGGTTTTTGACATATAACTCGGAAACTATACGATTTTTCGAAAAGATCATTCTATACAAAATTAAAGTAAACAAAATTTCCTACATTCTTCACATAAAAAGTTTTTTCTACGACCAACCGCTAAACCGCTAAAGTGCGCCAAAAATAGGTCAAAAAAATTTAGAAGTGCGGAAAACGTAATTCACGACTGTACGCCTAACTTACGCGGAAACTACAAATTTTAAGTTAATGTTAACAATGTATGAAATGAAAAGTGATGAAATGCACTCACAAATGCATAAAATACATGAAAAATAAATTTAATGTACATGAAATATCTGGATATAATATAAAGTCCGAATAAAAATTAATTACAAAAAGTAATTTGTGATAAACTAAATATAAAAAGAAAACTGAATAATAATAAAAAAAGAATACCTACATATAAATGATATATATATATATAGAAAAGACAGAAAAAACCGTACGGAATCAGTGAATGTGTTTATTCGGACCAAAGATTTGTGTGGTACAGAGTTTTCTAAAATGGTATTGTTGCATCCCTTTTGTGGATCAAGGTCAACGTGTTGTGTTACTGGGTTCTCAGGTAAATTTTCTATCTCTTAATCTATAGACGATACAATAAAAATGTTCGATGTATTAGATAGAGAGTAGTGAAATAATAAGAAGTAATGAATAATAAGTAATTTCTAAAAAAAAAAAATCAAAAAATATAATAAAATAATATGATCTAATGAAGCATTAGGGAAATTTTCAAAAATTTGCTCTGTTTGAAGCGCTGTAACTCGCTATCTATTAATTATGAAAAAATGTATTAGATGAAAGTTGTAGGGAATTTTATTCTCAACAATTTCAAAAGTAACTATTTTTGCCCTAAAGCAAATAGGTGAAGAAATATTTTGAAAAAACTGCTTTCTTGTGCCTTTTTTCCAAAGTTGCCGCTGCTTCCCGAAGACCTAAGAGGTAGAAAAATTGCATTTTTTATTAGGACCCCTAAATACATAATATATCTAAAAAAAATACCCTACCTTTTGTGGAATAAACCCTTATTTTCAACCTAATGACTGACTATTAGGCAATAGCAATAGTCTAATATTTTTGTATAACTTGCAAAACTGACTAGCATTTTAACTAATTTGAAATATGTAATAAATATTTAGTAAAAAATTGTTCATGAATTTATGCAAATAGCTATTTTAATTACACATTTTATTTAATTTTACTTTATTTTGGTTTGACTACATATTTTTGGTAAGTTATCTAATAAGTTAGATAAATTAAATAGAAAATTTAAAAGTTTCTTCAGTTAATTTCATGATTTATGTTTAATTTTTATTTCAGTACTTATTACGATAAAATATTGTCAGTTAATATAATTTTGTATTTAATTTTATTTTATTTTGCTACTACAAATTTAGAAAAATTGACTAAATCAACGAAATTCATATCCGTCCTTAATTTCGAAGATTGAAGAGTTGGCCTAGAAGGCAGCATTACATTATTCATTTTAACAGTATCAGCTAGCGAATTAATCTGTCAGGACGAGTTGATATTATAATAGTCACATTAGAAAAACAATAATAGTATTATTTGGTTTAATAAATATCAATCTAGGGCCCATTGGTAACATTTTTTTTAAAAAAATACTACTATTTATAAATTTTGCCTGGAGCAATATCAAATTTCACCATGTTTATTAATTAATTGGTAAACAAAAAGTAGTACAATTAGACGCAGATTGATTCTTGTTCTATAAACTACAATTTATTTGTTTATCAAAAGTTTAGCGACAACAAAGATATGACTGGATTTTAAAACCACTTTTTCACTTAATTTCAACGGGGTGCATCATACTAAAGAGAATTTCAACACAGAGAGGGTTTGGCTGGCATTCCAAGCAGATGAGTCATTTTTGTGAGCATATTTTCCATTCGTCTTAGTGAACTTTTCTCAAGGTTTCATTCTCCAATAGGAGTGGAGATAATCGTTTACCCAGCAGTAAGGGTGGGGATGGGGGGGGGGGGGGGTGAGATTTTCTAAGACTGATGTTTTTAAAAAGCAAAAAGGCATTCGTTCTCTTGCTTCGAAGAAGAAAAGTTTTCTGTTAAGTGTCAAGTACTAGAAACTTAAAGTGCCTTGTTGAGTGTGCGCTCCAATTCCTAATACATACTTGGTAAGCGCAAACTTATTATTTAGTTATTAGTAATTATTGTAATTTTTGTCATATCGTCATTCCATTGCAAGATACTTTCCACTGTTCTTGCAGGTAGCTTGTAATCTATAGGTCATACTTATAATTTCTTTCCTCCTGTCATTTCATTTATACGTATTTAAACATATTAATATGTATTATGCTGATCTTTTTATTTGACATTCCATTATTATCCAGCCATTTTCTGGTATAGTTGTATAGCTTGTCTCAAAATATAAGCACATGGCAGCGGGAGGTAGTTTATATAACATTAGAGTGGCAAAAAATACTGGGACATATTTTTTTTCTAAGTAATCTAAATGAAGTCAGTTTTACGATATTTGTACTGTTCAATTGTTATTTACATTTATTTATTAAAATTATTTTGACGAATAAAGCTTATAATTATTAAAAAAAAAACAATTTTGCATTTATATATATAATTTATTTTTACATAATTTTGGTCTGCAATTACTTATGCAATAAATACGTCCCTATCTACACAAATATGTTTAAAATTCAAATCTACAATGGGGGAGTTTTCGAATTTTTAATTAAAATATTTTTAAATCTAAAGTGTTTTTACTTTTATATTTTGTAAAATTGTAAAAAATAATAGTTTTGTAATGGACTAGACTCGATAAGGAAGGTTACTTGATCATAAAAACTCCGATGATGATTACAATATAAAGTTTTATTGAATCGTCAACGTGACGGAACTAGCAGCAACGAGTTGTAAATTGTAACTGAATTGTGTTTACATATCAGCTCGAATATATACATAGAATTTATCATATAATTAAATAAAACAGTTGACTTTATTCTGGTTTGGTCTGACCAGCTATGAGAAAATTAAATATGAGATTAGGGTGGAAAAGAACTAGTGAAAAATATTTATATTTACAAAATATAACGTTTAAAGTTCAAAACATGATATGAGCAAATTATCTCTGATATATATATATATATATATATATATATATATATATATATTATTATTTAAAACAAAGTCTAATAATTATTTATTATTTGCAATTATACATATTATTACGTTATACCTATTACATTACACCTATCCCCTTAGGAAAATTAAAAGAACTGTACAACGAATTTAAATGAGGTAGAAGTTCTTTTAATTTACTTTCTAAAAATAAACATTTACATCGCATGGTTATATATGTAATTAACTAAAACTCTTATTATAAAAGAAGGATTATGTTGCTTTATTTATCTTATAACCTAAAAGAATATATATTTCTTATACAATTTTTATTATAATCAAACACATAATTATTCTAAGTTCACTGCTTCAATTTCGCTATTCTGTTGCTTCGTCTTAGAGGTGTTTCAACACTAGCACCTGAAGTCGAAGGGTTTGATTCGTTATCTATATCTATATCTACTGCGTTACTATCATAGGTTTCATGTCTCTTTCTACAAGAGTTAAATGAAATACAATTTACTATTTTGCTACTACCATGGTCATGTGGGGTGTTGGCTAGTGATAAATTATTACAAAATTTATTTTTCAACCGTTTCATGAGTCTGTAGATAAGATATATAATAAAAGCTTTAATAATAGAATAGTACGAAAAACATATACGAAGTATGGATGATTTACAACATGGTTGAATTTAGATTTGGTTGAATTAATTTCTTCTATTGTTTCTTCGATTCGGTTTAATTTATGGCTAGCAATTTGTAAACTATCTTTATCAAATGAAAACGTGGTATGCGGGTTTAAATTTAAACTTGAAAAGTTTTGATTGTTACGTTTTATACAGTCGTCATCTGTTATATTAAATTGAGGTAAAAAGATCTCATAATTGGATTTTAATGAGTTATCTTTAGTTGAACTTATGACTGTTGTACTTGTGCACAATTTACAATTTGGATTTAGAGTTAAAATGCCGGTGTTACCAATTTTATAATCGACAGGCTTTTCTGACATACAGTTTAGTGTAACATCTACAAATTTCTTTATAACAAATAACCAACGATTATCAGATGAAATAATAATATTTATAATAATAATATTTACTTTATTGAGTAAAAAAATCTCAAAGGCGAGGTTCAGCCAAGGCTGTTCTTCCACCTAACCAGCATATTACAAAGAAAAACATAAGTAAACAAACAAAAATATGAAAAATATATATCAATAAACAGATGCACATATACATAAGTACTAAAATAGTACCTACCTATACATATTAAATAGAAAAATACAAAAAAATAAATACAAATGTTTGCATATACATTACCTATTAATTACAGATACAAGTTTTGTACATGTTTTTTAAATGTACTGTATGACAGAGATTTCCAATCATGTGGAATATTTTTGTACAGTGTTGGAGCTAAGTATGAAAACGAGCTTTTAAATTTAGTTTTTTTGAATGATGGTACTGTGTACAAGTCCTTGCCACGTAAATTATAGTTATCATTTTTGAAAACTAGTTTATCGTACAGATATTTAGGACACCCTGTAATTTTTATTTTGTGTGTAAGACAAATTAAAAGTATCTTCAGTCGATTATTAATAAAATTCAGACCAGCTAAAGCGCGATATTGAGAGATGTGATCATATTTTCGCACACTATACACATATCTCAAGCAGCTGTTTTGAAAAAGATCAATTTTGTGTTTATCGCCTTGAGTTAAGTTCGGTATGTAGACAGAAGCACAGTATTCTAACAGTGGAAAAATTAATAACTGGACTAGTCGAAGTTTTACATCAGAGGATAATAAATAACGGTATTGGTATAATAATTTGAGTTTAAATTTGGCAGATTTCAATTTATTAATTAAATGCTCACGAAAAAGCAATTTTTCATCTATAGAGATACCCAAACTCTGGACCACAGTACTACGTTGCAGTGTTGCACCATTAAGTACAACTTTTGGTGTCATATTTGTGCCATATACAAGTAATGATGATTTATTAGCATTAATTAAGAGGCCATTATTTTTAACCCAAGTAGAAAAATTTTCAAGGTCCACAATGACACGCGCCATGCTATTAGTTTCATTTTTATTTATTGTTGCTATAATCTGTGTATCATCTGCATATGAATGTGCAGTACAAAATTTTAAGGTGTTAGGTAAATCCGCAACATATAATAAATAAAATAAAGGGCCTAAAATAGAGCCTTGTGGGACTCCTCGATTTAAAGGGAAAGATGTGGATTGTACAGAATGAGAATTAGATGACATTTCAACTTGGAAGGATCTATTTATAAAATAACTAGAACACCACTGCAAAGCACTCCAGCCAAACTTGTAATATTTTAATTTTGCTAAAAGCAAATTATGATCTACCATGTCAAAGGCCTTCGAGAAATCTATTTGAATTAAAAGTGTCGCATTTGAATCATTAAAATTTTTAATCATATCATCAATGATATTCAATAAGCACGTGTTCGTACTGTGACCTTTTCTGAATCCAGATTGGGTAGAAGGTAAAATATTTTTATCATGTATATAATTCGATATTTGTTGGCAACAGATTTTCTCTAATACCTTTGACATGGAAGGTAAAATGCTAATAGGACGTAGATCGTCGAGTGATGTCACAGTATTTTTCTTGGGTATTGGTTTTACAATGGCTGTTTTCCAAGTATCGGGAACGATTCCTTCTATAATGCTAGTATTAATAATATGAGTAACGTGATCAATGATTTTGGGCAGTATTATTTGCAACATTTTGAGAGAAATACCGTCCTTTCCGACTGCATTTGATTTAAGTGACTGAATTACTTTCTCTATATCAGATTTATCCACACAGTTGAAACAGAAATAATCAGGATTTTCGCTCTGTTGATAAAAATTACAATTATAGTAGTCCAAGGTTTTAGGATTTATATTAGTGGCATTGACTTTCTCAGTGATGTGTTTACCGTAATCATTCGGTTTTAAAAGATGGTCAGGTAACACGGCTTTATTCTCATTCTTAATTCCCACACGTTTTAAATTGTTCCATAGCTCCTTGGAGTTTTTTATATTTTGATTTATATTATATTCGAGAAAAGCTTGTTTTTCACGACGGATCGCCGCTGTTGTTAAATTTCTTAATTCTTTATAAAATTTTAGTTTAACATCTGTTTTATATTTTTTGTAGTCCAACAATGCCTTATCTCTTTTTTTGCATGATTTTTATTACTGGTGTAATCCAAGGAGTGTACTTTTTGTTAATTTTTATTGTTTTTACAGGGGCATGTTTGTCAAATAGGGAAACTATATTGGCATTGAGATAATGTAATTTATCGTTGATATCTTTTAGGGATATAATAAAATTCCAATCTATTTGGTCACAATCCTCGTAAAAACAATGCAAATTAAAATGATTAAAATCTCTGAATGTTACAATTTTTGGTGTGATACCACTTTTAGGAAACTGCAATGTGCAATATACACAGTCATGGTCGGAAATATTAGTGGTATCCAATACCCCCGAATCCACACAAATATTTCTATCTGATACAATAACCACATCTAATAGGGTTTTTGAAATTCGCCTAGTGGGCTGTGTTATAATTTGATGCATTCCGTTAGTAGCTACTATATCAGACAGAAATTTAGACTTATAATTATCAGCGAGCATGTCAACATTTATATCACCAGAACATATTACATAATCATATTGGGAGATGAATTCAGTAAGTATTGGCTCCAGTACTTCAAGATCTTTATAATACTTTTCATGTGGGTTATATATTACACCGAGACAAATAGAATATTTATTCAATAAACACTTTATCCAGAGATGTTCTAAATTATTTACAGTGTCCGCAAAAGTAGTATCTATCAGCGAGAATTTTATGCTGTCACGAACATAGAATGCGACTCCTCCGCCACGCTTATTATTTGGTCTTTGTAAGCTTGTAAACTTATATCCATAAATATTAAATAGTTGCATGGGGGAGTTATCGGAAATCCACGTTTCTGTGACTGCAACGACATCAACATTATGTTCATATATTAAATCTATCACATCCAAAAAACATGAGTTTAAAGATCTAACATTTATCTGTGCAAAAGTAAACAAGTTATTGTTGAGGGCGTTGACCGGACTGTTATTAATAAGCGTATCTACCATTTTGTGCGAAGAATTACAACTTTATGCGAAACAGCTGAGATAAAAAAATCAATTTAGTGTAGAGAGTACTCCAAGGTCTTTTATAAAATGAGTTTTAGAAGTATCAGTCTTTCTCGCGTAAATTTTGCAATTTTTCGTCCAAATGAACTTATACCCTTTCGGTTTAAGTATTTCGCGTGCTTTTTTGTATAATAAGTTGTTAGTGGGAGTTAAATGTTCGTTAAAATAAATTTTAGTATCGGGACTTTCAAAGTTCAACGTAGATGTGGAAAGTTGTTTATTCCTTCTCGCCGCTGTCAGAAACTCATCCTTAGTTCTACGTGACACAAATTTAACAATAATGTTTTTGGAGTTAGTATTGCCGAATGGAAGTCTGTGGGCAGCATCAATGTCACCAGTTTTAATATTTACACCAAGTTTTTGACCGATATCGCAAATTAAATTGTCTATATTTTCATTCGGTTTTTCGGGAATGTTATTAACAATGACATTATTTAATTTGGAATATTGTTCTAAATCGTCCACTTTTTTATTTAAAGATTTAATTTCTGATTTTAATGATTCGTTTTCGTTTATAATGTGATCTAATGTTTTCATTTTATTATTTATTTGTTTTAAATTAGATTCAAATTCCGTTATTTTATCCGAGCAAAAAGTTACGGATTGCATTAAGGAATCGAATTTAAGATTCATAGTATTTAATATTCTCTTCTCAAATGCTTTGAACAATACTTGCAAATCAGGTGAAGCAGTGTCGTCGAGCGTGTTGTCGTCAGCGGGGGTCTTCTTAGGTACTTTAGGCCTAGACGGCCAGCATCCGCTACAGTGCCACAATTCAGCTGCACTTGCATATAATTTGTACTTCTCGTCACTGATACCCGCACAAGTAGAATGAAAAGGGAGAGAGCACCCGGCGCACACAACACCGGGATATTTAAGATTAACTTCCCGTCGGCACGTACCACACTGGCGAGTCATCACGGACAAATTAATTAATAAGTTGCTTAAAATAAGTAAGAACTTGCTAAACAAAGTTTTATATCGTATGAACGATTTACACTAGTTTTATGGTATTAAGTTCACTATTTTTTATTTTCAAGAGCAACACTTTCGCTCACCACTTCAAACAAAACTCACTGCACAAGTTGATATAATTTTTATAATAAAATAATATAAAGCTTATGCCATGTCTCGGATGGTAGAGAACTAACACGAGTATCACATGAGAATGGAATTTCATTAGAATGTAATAAAAGTTCGGACTCGCAAGATGGTCTTCCTTGTGTAGAATAATAAGGATTATTTAATGGACAAATTAAATTACCCGTTGTGAGCTTTTTGCACGTGTCTATATGTAACATGGGTACATACGTTGTTTTTGACGTAGACATAGATATATAGTTATACTGCGAAAGGATAAAAATATAATGTTCATTGAACTTTGTTGGCAAGGGTATAATACTAAATAAATTATAATCTACTTCCGTAATTAAGGGAGTTAATATAGAGAATATTAATTTATTATTTGAATATAATAATTTTATTGAGGCTAAGGATAATAGTTCGAAAGCATTTTCAGGTGTTAAAGGGTAAGTAAAAGAGGTTAATGTAGGTAAGTGTTCGGTGATAGTTTTTAATTGTTCAAGAAGTTGTCGAGGAGAAAGAATCGAAGGGTGAATTATATTATTTTTCGAAAACAATATGGCATCAATGAGTGCTGTATACTCATTGTCTAATTCCGTAGTTAATAGAATCAAAAATGATAGGTGTTCTTCTATACTTTGTTTAGCACTGAGATCAAAATAATTTTTAGTAACATCTTTTGTGAAATTTTGAATTTTCTCAAAATTAGCTCTTATTACCAAATTATTTGTTTCAACGTTAGTTATAGTGCTATTGAAATTTTGGATAGTTGTTTTAACAATTTGGACTTGATTTTTCAAAAGATTATTAAAATTTTCTTCGTTTTGATCTATTTTACTAATCGCATCGTCGTAATATTCAGCGTCATAATGATCTAAGGTACCAAATAGACTTTTAAATACAGAACCTAGACCATTAATTAAGCCTCTTTTATTTCGATAGTATTTAATTCTTTCATGATGAGTTAATTCTTTAATAGTTGTATCTTTGTTAATAACATTTGGTATCATTTGGTTTAGAATAGATAATGAGTTGTTACAAAGATTAAAAGTAGAAAAATAATTATGATTGCATAATTCACGGGTCTTATCGAAATTCGTTCTTAATAAATTTAGTTTGGTTTCGAAGTTGGACAAATCTAAATAAGTCACAACATTCCAAGAATTCTCAAAATATTTTAATTTACCTAGATCTTCAAAGAATATGCCAGGAGATGGATTAAGATGTGTGATTGCTAAGGAGTCTACTACGCTGCATACTGCGAGTGTTGTAAATATTAATCTGAAATAAATGCACGTTTCAGTCTATCGGAATTTACTTTTACTTTCTTTTTATTAACTAAAATTGTATAATTAACAGGGGAATTTTTACTTATTACCTTATAAGGTTCGTTATATGGTTTTGTCAATTTTTTTGATTTCTTCAATTGTACTTTTTCATTTGTGAGATATACCATATCACCACATTCGTAAGACGTGTTATTGCATTTCTTATCATAGTAGCTTTTATTCGTCTCTTTGCTTTTTATTTGGTGATCTCTTGCTATCTGTCGTGATTTTTGAAATTTGAGTGTGACATCATCTACATAGTTGTCATATGTATACTTGAAGGTAGGATTTTTGTCGATTTCTGAAGGTATGTTAGGTTTTAATCCGAAAACTAATTCGTAGGGTGTAAATTTTGTGGAGGTGTGTGTTGTCGTGTTATAACAAAATGTAGCAAAGTTTAACCATTCGTCCCAGTCAGTTTGGTCTTTATTAATGTAATTTCTCAAATAATCTGTAAGAGTAGAATGGAATCTTTCGAGTGCTCCATTGGTTTGAGGATGATAGGCTGTACAATTAAGTTTTTTAATTTTTAGTAGTTTGCTAACATCAGTGAAGAGGTTTGAAAGGAAATCAGCACCTTGATCGGTGAGGATAGATTTCGGAATACCAAATTTACAAATAAAATTGTTAACGAATGTTTTAGCAATAGTGATAGCTTGGTGGTTGGGTAAAGGGTATGCTTGTGTAAATTTTGTCAAATCGTCTTGAACTGTGAGTATATACTCATTTCCTGATTCAGTAATTGTTAAAGGTCCTACAATGTCAAGTGCAATGCGTTCGAAAGGTTCTGATGAAGTTGTAGTTATTTCCATAGGATGTCTATTCTTCTTTCTTACGATTTTATTACTTTGACATTTTGTACAATTTTTAATAAATTCTTTTATCTCAGTTTTCATGTTTGTCCATTTGTATTTACTTTTAATACGATTATACGTACGGTGATATCCGGAATGTCCTGAGGTAGGGTTAGAGTGATTTTCTTCTACTATTTTAGGAATATCGTTGGGTTCAGGTTGGGTTAATACATCGTGACAAATTTGGATGTTAATATTGGTTTTGTGGAATATAAATCTGATAATGCATCGTAATTTTGAAAAACTTAATTTGTCAAATTCAATTCCAAAACGAGGTATACTGATTCTAAGTATATTTAATTTTAATAGTTCGTTTTTTAGTTTAAATAAGGTATTATATATAATTTCATATTCAGTCTTTTCCCAGTGAAATTGTTTTGTGATTAGATAAAAGAAATACTGATTAGATTCTTGAATAATATGAACATTTCCTAATTTACAATTATGATTTTTTAATTCATTGACGTGATTAAATTTTGATTTAATATCAGCTTGAGGTTTTTCATTAAATTCTAAATCTTCAGAAATGCAAATGGCAATATTAGTGTTTTGATCATCTAAAAAGTGGTTACTAGTCTCGGTTACATTATCATTAATTATTATTGTGGAGCTTTGTTTCATTAGAAAATCTTGATATGAAGGGTCGTTTGGAGAGTCATGAAAGGTGTTAATATTAGTGTCTGGGAGTTCGGGTTGAATACGACTGAGTGCGTCAGCATTTTGATTTCTTTTACCTTCTCTATATTTAATTTCGTAATCGAATTCTTCTAAGGTTAATCGCCATCTAAATAATCGTTTATTACTTGTTTCTTTTATATTAAATAACCATTGCAGTGGTTTGTGATCGGTAACAATAGTGAATTTACGTCCGTAAAGATAAGGTCTATAGTGATTAACTACCCAAATGATGCCTAACATTTCTCTTTCGATTGTACTATAATTACTTTCTGATTTATTAAGAGTTCGGCTCGCATATGAAATTGGGGAATCTTCACCTATTTTACCTTGTGAAAGGATTGCACCTATAGCAAAAGCACTTGCGTCAGTAGTCAGTATGAATGGTTGGGAATAATCTGGATATTGTAAACAAGGTTCTGAGGTTAATGTTAATTTCAATTTTTCGAATGAATGTTGTTGTTCAGACGTCCATGTAAAAGTAGAGTCCTTTTTTAATAATTTAGTGAGAGGTTGTGCAATCTTACTAAAATTTGGAATAAACCGACGGTAATAGCCAGCTAGTCCAAGGAATGATCGAATATCGTCGGGTGATTTCAGGATAGGATAGTTTGCAACAGCGGAGACTTTATTAGGATCTGGTTTTACTCCTGATTCAGTGATTAGGTGACCTAAATACATAACTTCTTTTCTGAGAAATTCACACTTATCGGGTTGAATTTTGAGGTTGAATTTAGCAAGACGATCAAATACTTCTACTAATCGGTCATTATGAATTTTGAGATCTGAACCATGAATTACGATATCGTCTAGATATACGAAACATCGGTAATTTTGAATACCTGCCAAAACGGTGTTCATGAGCCGTTGAAAGGTTGCGGGTGCGTTTTTTTAATCCAAACGGCATACGATTAAACTGATAGTGTCCTGAAGGTACTGAGAATGCGGTTTTCATCGCATCGTTTGGGTCCATTTGAATTTGATGAAACCCGGATGTCAAATCAAGTGTGGAAAAATATTTTGAGTGACCCAACTGGTCTAAGATTTCTGTTATGTTTGGCAAGGGGTATGAATCACCTACACTAATTTCATTTAATTTCCTATAATCGATAACGATTCGCCATTTCTTTTCACCTGAAGCGTCTAACTTTTTGGGTACCACCCAAACAGGAGAATTCCAGGGAGAGTTGGAAGGAGATATTATTTCTTGATCGAGCATTTTTGTTATTTGTTTTTCGACTTCATTTTTAAGGACTTCAGGAAATCGGTATATTTTATTATTGGTCGGAATAGATGAAGTGGTAGGAATTTGGTGCATTGTAGCGTCAGTAGATGTGAGTTTGTCGCCGTCAACATGAAAAATATTATTATATTCGTGGCAGATTTTAATAATTGATTCTTTTTCTTCTTTGTTAAGGTGTTCTGTTCTTAAAAGATTTGTTATTTTGTTTAAACGATCGGAACTAGAATTATTGTCAGTTTCATTATTTATTATATTGATTTTTGTTTCAGCTTCATTATTAATTTTAAAAGGTTCAGCTTGTATGTCAATTTGTCTAATATTTACACATTTATCAGTGGTGTTAAGAATTGATGTAATTGCACTGTTGTCATTATTTACTTTAGAGATACTAGAACACAGATAAACTCCATCGAGAATTTCAAGTTTTGGAATAACTGCTTCGTTTGTTGGTTTAAGATTTGGAATGTTTACTTTTACAATTGTTTCGGTGCGTGGTTTTAATGTATACAATGGTTTTGTTAATTTTTGTTTTGATGTATCTAAATTATTAATACAATCTTCTTTATTAAATATCTGATTTTTGTCTGAATGTGAAACGGGAGAATTTTGATGAGAAATTCGTGATTCTACTATTTAGAGTTTGAAAGGTATGTTATTCAAATACAATAAATCGTCTTTATAATCAATAAAAGCATTAAATTTCTTAAGGAGGTCGTTACCAATTAATCCATCATATTCGATTGGAAAATTGTCTAAAACAGCGTGAAATGGATGTTGAGAATTACAATCTAGAAAATTTAGATATGCATAACAAATAGTTTTATGTGGATCGCTTGCGTCATCTATGCCTTTCAAAACGATTGGTTGATCTTCGTGACACGGTACGTGTCCATTTAATAAATTTAATTTGATAAGACTTATGTTTGCCCCAGTATCTATTAAAAGTTTACAGGGTCGAATTAATTCAGGTGATGTTAATATTACGTAGGAAGATATACCTTTAAAATTTATGAAGAACAATCGGCCTGAATTAGGTGAGCATTTCTCAAAGTGGCCGTTCTCTGAGAGCTCTGAGAGTTTAAAGGAAGATTTTGGTGGGAGTTTTGTTGAGAACTTGAGGGTTGTGATTGATTATTATGTCTGTTTTGATTATTATATTCTCTCTTGCGACATTCATTAATTAGATGCCCATTCTTTTTACAATAATTACAGAATTTTGACTGCTTGTGATTAAATGTATTTTGATTACGATTTTGAAAATTAGAATTTTGATTATGTTTGTTATAAGAGTTTGAATTTTGATTTTGTTGATTGTGAGAATTAGAATTTTGAAAATGTCTAACGTTTGGTTGGTTATAGTTTCGTCGGAAATTTTGATTGTGATTTGAATTAGAACGACAATTGAAAGATGTGTGTCCAGGCTTATTACAATAGGAACAAAATCTTGCGTGAGAAGAATTTATCATTTGATACTTTTGAATTTCTATTTTTGATTTTTGTTCTTCTTCCTCTCCGAGAGCAATAGCAATAGCGTTTTCTAAAGTTTTTGGATTTTGTGATTTGACAATTAAAGATATGCTTGGAATTAAACCAGTTATAAAAACGTGTAGAGCTTGATTTTTAATCATTTGTACACATGCATCTCTAGCTTCTGTGGTCAATTCTTCGTCTAGAGTATCTAACAATTTAATATAACAGTTTTCAATTTTGTTTGCAAAAGATATGACGCTTTCATTTGTGATTTGTTTACAAGAATTTAATTCAAGTTGCCATTGACCTGCTGTTCTTTTTTCTGAATATATGTCTAATAAATAATTTTTTAAATCATCCCAAGTTTCAAATGTTCTATTCTTTACTAAGGATCTAGCATTACCTGTTAATTTAGATTCAATTATACAAAGCAGAATAGATTTTAGTTCAGGTTTAATGTATTTATTAGCTCTGGTACAATTATCTACAAATTCATAAAGTTTTGCTTTGTTTCCGTCGAAATGAAATAATAATTTTTCTGCCATTTCCAAGGAAATACAAGGTGTAGTGGTAGTATCGGGCATTTTGAGAATAATTTAATACGATGTAGATATAAGAGATAAGATATAGAATATAGATATAGATTTGAGTTGGAATTGCGAAATTGAATAAAGTGACTTACATAAAAATCTTCATTAGTTATGTGGAACTTGTCGTAGAGTAGGTAGACTTCGGTGATGACTCTACGGAATTACAATGTTGTACTCGGTCTCGGGGACGCTGAAGATGCTGCTTGGCTCTGCGATGCTCTGGTGGAGTTGATGTTGATCAGGTAGGTTGTTCCGGTTATGGAGTCTGAGTTCGCTGATCCTCGGATACTTCTCTGGATGCAGTTGATTGCGGAGCGCGTCGTAATAAGGATAACACTTTGGTTAAAACGACGGTTTTTTGCAATACCTTTTTATAAGTCAATCCCACTTCTGACACCAATTTTGTAATGGATTGGACTCGATAAGGAAGGTTACTTGATCATAAAAACTCCGATGATGTTTACAATATAAAGTTTTATTGAATCGTCAACGTGACGGAACTAGCAGCAACGAGTTGTAAATTGTAACTGAATTGTGTTTACATATCAGCTCGAATATATACATAGAATTTATCATATAATTAAATAAAACAGTTGACTTTATTCTGGTTTGGTCTGACCAGCTATGAGAAAATTAAATATGAGATTAGGGTGGAAAAGAACTAGTGAAAAATATTTATATTTACAAAATATAACGTTTAAAGTTCAAAACATGATATGAGCAATTTATCTCTGAAATATATATATTATTATTTAAAACAAAGTCTAATAATTATTTATTATTTGCAATTATACATATTATTACGTTATACCTATTACATTACAGTTTATTGAATCGTCAACATGACAGAACTGCAAGCAACGAGTTGTAAATTGTAACTAACTAGTATTTACATATCAGCTTGAACATATACATAGAATTTATCAATTAATTGCATAAAACAGTTGGTTCATTCTGGTTTCATCTGACCATCTATGGGAAATTGAAATATGCGATAACGGTGGATGAGAATTTGTGAAAAATATTTATATTTACAAAATATTACATTTAAATATTAAATTAATATCTTTGATATTTTTAAAGTATATCGAACTTCATATTTATATGAATACTAGAAGGATAAATTTTAAATATGAGAGAAATATCAGCTGACGCCGGGGTTTATGGTGGTCCCGGGGTTCAAATCCAGGCGTCAGCTGAATTTTTCTCTCATATTTATAATAACATTTAAAGTTCAAAACATGATAAGAGCAATTTGTCTCTCAAATATATATTTTAAACAAGGTTTAATAATTATTTACTATCTGCAATTATTACATTACACCTAATACGTTACACATACATAATTAGGTCTCAACATACGTGACCAAAACGGGTACCCAGGTACAAGATTTCAAAACTATTCGGGTATTCGTGTACTCGGGTAGTGGAGCCAATCCAGTTTTGGTATTGTGCACTTCTTTCGATTAACTAATAATGAGTATTCATTTTATTCCTAATGAACAACTATTTGTGAGTATCATTTGTGAAAAAAGAAATTAATATAAGAAAATATTGAAAAGTAAAAGTACAGGTATTCTTTATATTCATGTATTATTACTTTTTATTTATGCTTTCTTTCGTAGCAGATATTATTCCAGAATTTTGTTAGTTACTCAATTCTTTGTTCATTCGTGGAATCCTGATGATAGAACGTGGAACCATAATGTTTTTTTTTTTCTTCGAAGTACCAGCCACCTAAATGGAATAAATGATGAAACGATTATTTTTTTGATTATATTTAACTATAGTAATTTATGTACAAAACTATACAAACGATGTTAGCTGGATATATTTTCGTGTGTTACTAGATACTGTCTTTTCCTACGTAAGGATGGAGGGGTGGTATACAATATTTTCTTGTTGTATAAGTATACTTGTACAGTGTCATTGAACTATGTTATGTATAGCTGTCTAGCTAAGTGTTGGTCAGTTCATGTTCGCTACTTCTTATGGCTTTAATAGTCTCCACACTGATGTCTTAAAGTCTTCAGGATAGCTGATCGTAATTTTGATAGTCTTTTGACATGTCTTGGTGTGACAGCATTACTATTTCTATGGGCCTACTATTCGAATTTTGCAGCTGTCTTAAGAATAACCCCAAGAACCGTCTTCCTTGCGTTTACCCAAACGAAAATATGTTACATGAAGAAATTTGTCACGCTCTTTATTTAAATCCATAATGAAATAAAATTAAAGATTTTTCACAAAGGTATGCGAAACAAATGTCAAATGAATCAACGTCGTTGATATCAATCAATTGTCATGCATCTGTCATTTGTGGAATATAGTCTTGATGAATTATGGAAAATGAAATATACTTCAGGTACGATTATTAAACACGTAGATGCGTGAGCGCCAACTATTTTTGATCTCTCACTCAGGTTCTCTTTGTATTTATCTATCTGTACATATCTTTATATATTTGAATTAAAATTAATGGATAAGACAAAAGTGGTTTGCAAATATTTTAGGGCGTATTACCAACTTTTGAAGCAGTTACTGTAGCAGTTGGTGTGGCGATGGCAGTGAAGCTGATCCAGATGGTGTAGCAGTATCGTTCGACGAAGATTAGGAAGTTAATAGTTAATTTGTATGTTAAACATTCCTTTGCAGTAACATCAATTTCATCATCTAGTATTTTCGAAATTCACCCTTTCCTTACATAAGAAACAATGGTAAAATGTAAATGGTTGATTTACTTGTTTTCAACATATTGCTTTAAAGTGTAATATGAATTCGATATAAAGAAAATATAAATCATTACTTTCAATTTACCTCTTCAACTTTACAACATTCTACGTTCAAATAGCAAAATATGCAATAGGTATTATTTTCTATGAAACAAATTCAGCAGGAAATATCTTGCTGACACTATCATACGTATTTACCATAAGCAGTGAACTGGCCCATCGTTTTATAACGAGTTTGTTATTAATAACTGAACATGTGCATCGTTCTCATAATGAGCTGTTTTCTTCTGGTGCACATCCAACATATCTACCATAAACAGTCAACTGATCCATCGTTCTGCCATTGTTTCCCATACTGGATGGGTTTCAGGACACTCAATATGTTATCTACTTCATTTCATAATGTTTCACATGCATCTCCGGATTCCAAATATACGTTTATTAAGTAATACTACAATTATTCTTATTAATATTTCATTATTAAACTTTTCGTTCGAATTGAATAATATTTGCATTACTTCCTAGTTTTTATAAATACCTAGTGAAGATCCAGTACCTTCTCGACATGTCAACTTAGTTATTGTTATCGTTTCTTATGGAACCGTCGATTCGAACACACATGAAACTATCCCTTTTTTACATGGTGCCGATTTCCGGAGGTCTGTTTTCAATATGCTATCATCGGTTTCATAATACAAAATTATTTTGCAACAAAATCCGCAGGATAATTTTTGCTGACAATGTGTTCGTTATTAAAAAGTGGGCATGTACAACGTTCTCAAAATGAGCTATTTTCTTCTGGTGGACACATCACCTGCTTCACCTACTGGAATATTTGGTTGAACCATCATAATTCACAATGTCTTGAAAGTCCATGACATTTCAAAAGCATACATTTAATGTTTCCGTTTTGCACATTTCCCTGCTCCCTGCAATTTCAATCTTCAAATCAAGGCATTCCAATAAAAGGCAACTATTCACAAATTAAACAGCTAGCACAATAAATCATGAAAATATGTTACAAAATCCTGTGCACTTCCTTTATTCATTATAAAGCAGACAAGTACATATCTTTCTTAAGTAATAAAGGATAATTAAAAGTATTATCTTGAAAAAAAAAAAACCCGTCATCGAGTCAGTCCAAATATAAATTACTCGTATATTAACGACTGATTTAACCCAATAAGTTGACTTCATGAAAAATAATATCTCAATTAGTCCACAGAATTTAATGCTAGTTGCATTACTTTATATTTTATATGGACGTTTTAATATTATTGAAGATCTATAGTCAATCAAGTTATTGTTTTGGTTTCTTTTGTTCTCAATTCGAATCTGCGTATAACAAACATGAATTTTTTACATGATTCTTGGAGGTTTGTTATTAAGATTCCGTAATTTCCTTATGATTTTTCCAAGGAAGTTTACAACGCTCTAACCACTGAGCCACCGCCCGCCGGAAAATATAGCTGCCAATCCAGGATATAATAAGCAACAAAAATTTACTGAGAAGAGTAAAAATATCTGTATGATGTCTTTATGCGGGTAATTTCAATCAAGAAAAATTTTTACGTTACGGTGTTGAAATGAGAGTACGAGTAGTTCGATCAAGGGATAGTTTTAATTTTCTGGCATCTGACTCAAACTACAAAGTATAAATTAACGAAGCCACATTACCTTTTCGTCGCGTAAAATTAAATCCAAGAATTTATTTAGCGCATATTAAAGAATTGGGAATGTCTACTAAAGTACCCCGTTTAGTGATGCATGCGAGGCGAGACGAGGCGAGAAATATGAAATATCGATCTCGCCTCGTTTCTGGATCTGTAATCTCGATCTCGCTCTCGTTCTCGCAAATTTTTTTGTGCCTCGTCTCGTTCTCGCGCGAGAGTCTCGCGAGACTCTCGCGAGAGTTTCGCTATAACAATAGCGCTTGCGCAGTGCATATATTCGTCACGGAAAACCTTAGACCAGGAATAGAGGGGTGACAGGGCATGCTATGTATTTCGCCATAAGACGACGTTCCAAATTATCCTAGTGATTTTCGACCTTATTGCAATGTCAGAATCAGTCACAAAGGCAAGGGCTAGTCGGCCGGATTTCTAACATACATAGCATTGAAACATTTTTTTAAATTTCGCTATAAATGTCATTGCCTACTATGACGTCCAAGTAAAAATATTAAAACTATAAATTAAAGAAACTATCAATGAAAATAATCAAATTGTTATTCCCAATTGTATTTTTCAATTGTTTCATTGCAACATTATGCAACAACCATTGTTTTTAACCTATAAATTTAGAAATTGTTGTATTTTCGATGTTTGAAAAAAATGAAAACAGACAAATTACACATGACTGGAAAGCTAAAAAAATTCTCTTTTCAATGGTGCAACTTTCCAATATGGCGTCCACATAAAAATTAAAACTTTGACATCATAACTCGAAAACTAATAGTGATAAAAAAATTGAGCATCGTCATTCGAAAGAACATAAAAAATGCCTTAAAGATGTGCAAATTAAAATCCAATATTAATTCACATTTGAAAGATATTTGCAAAAATAAAAAAACTGCAAAATTTACATTTTCGCTTATATTTAGTAACCTATGTATTTTTTCTCAAATAACAAAATACTATTAAAATAGTCTCCTAATGGGGCAACTTTTATCAAATTTAACCGACTTCGTATCTCTTATAGTTCTCGAAATCCCCATGTTGGAAAAGTTATCCTGGATATCCTGTACATTTACTTTATTCGGACTTTTAGTAAGTAAGATTGTTATTTGTTCAAGTTCACAGCGAATTTATGTGCACCTGCTTTCAAAACAGTACCAATATATTTATTTTATTTGAAGTTCCTTTATTATTTTATTTGCCTAGTTCGAAATACAATACATTTATTTTTTATATAATATACATATTTTTTATGTATCTATTTTTTAAATAATTAAAAATTATTTCAGAAAACATTTTATTTTTCCGTTTTTTGTCTATTTATTGCGAGAGTCTCGCGAGACTCTCACGAGACTCTCGCTTCTCGCAGTTGTTATATCGATCTCGCCTCGCATTTTAAAACGCAATCTCGCTCTCGCTCTCGCCTCGCATAATAATGCGAGGCGAGGCGAGATGCGAGAGTACTCTCGACTCGCAGTGCATCACTAACCCCGTTACAAAAGTCGAGGTGTAAGCTGTTACCATCCACGCGGGAATTCAAGGAAAATCTATGGATAATATTTTCTTATGCCAGCTTCCTAAAAGATCGAGATCGCCAGTTGTCCAGATGGTTATTGTTTAACAACATTTGATCTAACTGAAGACCTTTCCGAAAATTCAATGTCACACTGGAATTTGGCACGCCATGATTCTTTACGAATCAAAGTTGATTTTGAGTGTTCTTTAACAGAGACAGTAAATTGGGTTTTTATGCAGAATTCGATAATATTATTGAAATTCATAAGAATGGCAATGTAATTGAAGATTATGGTAGTTAATAAAGTGTATTTGTATTTTTAATAATATATGTATATTTTCAAATGTAAATATATTGTCTTATAAATAAATAAATAGTTAAAAACAACATATCACAGAGTGAAAATCGTCATAAATTAAAAAAAAAACTTGTCTTTGATGAGTACAATTAACATGGAACTACAACTAACTACAGTAACGTTACTAAATTGTTATTTTCGCTTTTTTCCCTCGATTAGAACTCTTTTCACAACAGACATGGGTAGTATCAAACTTCTCGGAATACGGTATGACTAGGTCAAACAAGCGTGAAGCATATGAAATTCCACCCTATTCACAAACCAGCGATTTGTAGAAGTTTATTATCAAGGTGCTATAGCTTTATTATAGATGATTTGTGGTCAACTTGTTAGTTTCATTTCTTTTGCCCTAAATTAATACCATTTGCACAACATACATGAAAATCTCCCTCAATTCACAAGCTGGCGATTGGTGGAAATTTGTTATCAAAATGCTGTCGTTTTATTATTACGGAAGATTTGTACTCAACTAAATTGTTATTCTTATTTCTATTAGCCTCGATTAGAATCTTTTTCACAACAGACATGAAACTCGTACCTTTTTCGCAAACTGCGGCGTTTTGTGGAAATTTGGTATCAAGATGCTGTTACTTTATTATTACGGACAATCTGTAGTCAACTATATTGTTATTCTCATTACTTTTGCCCTCAATTAGAACCTTTTTCGCAACAGCCATGAAATTCTCCCCTTTTTCGCAGACTGGCGATTTGTGGAGGTTTATTGTCAAGATGCTGTTATCTTATTATTACATAGGATATATAGTCACCTAAATTGTTATTCTCATATCTTTAGCCCTCGATTAGAACCTTTTTCAAAACAGACATGAAATTATCCCCGTTTTGCAGACTGGCGATTTGTGAAGGTTTATTATCAAGATGTTGTTGCTTTATCATTACGGAGGATCTGTAGTCAACTAAATTGTTATTCTCATTTCTTTTACCCTTGATTAGAACCTTTTTCACAATAGACATGAAATTCTCCTCTTTTTCGCAGACTGGCGATTTGTGGAGGTTTATTGTCAAGATGCTGTTATCTTATTATTACATAGGATATATAGTCACCTAAATTGTTATTCTCATATCTTTAGCCCTCGATTAGAACCTTTTTCAAAACAGACATGAAATTCTCCCCGTTTTGCAGACTGGCGATTTGTGAAGGTTTATTATCAAGATGTTGTTGCTTTATCATTACGGAGGATCTGTAGTCAACTAAATTGTTATTCTCATTTCTTTTACCCTTGATTAGAACCTTTTTCACAATAGACATGAAATTCTCCTCTTTTTCGCAGACTGGCGATTTGTGGAGGTTTATTGTCAAGATGCTGTTATCTTATTATTACATAGGATATATAGTCACCTAAATTGTTATTCTCATATCTTTAGCCCTCGATTAGAACCTTTTTCAAAACAGACATGAAATTCTCCCCGTTTTGCAGACTGGCGATTTGTGAAGGTTTATTATCAAGATGTTGTTGCTTTATCATTACGGAGGATCTGTAGTCAACTAAATTGTTATTCTCATTTCTTTTACCCTTGATTAGAACCTTTTTCACAATAGACATGAAATTCTCCTCTTTTTCGCAGACTGGCGATTTGTGGAGGTTTATTGTCAAGATACTGTTGTCTTACTATTACATAGGATGTATAGTCACCTAAATTGTTATTCTCATATATTTTGCCCTCGATTAGAACCTTTTTCAAAACAGACATGAAATTCTCCCCGTTTTGCAGACTGGCGATTTGTGAAGGTTTATTATCAAGATGTTGTTGCTTTATTATTACGGAGGATCTGTAGTCAACTAAATTGTTATTCTCATTTCTTTTACCCTTGATTAGAACCTTTTTCACAATAGACATGAAATTCTCCTCTTTTTCGCAGACTGGCGATTTGTGGAGGTTTATTGTCAAGATACTGTTGTCTTACTATTACATAGGATGTATAGCCACCTAAATTGTTATTCTCATATCTTTTGCCCTCGATTAGAACCTTTTTCAAAACAGACATGAAATTCTCCCCTTCTTGCAGACTGGCGATTTGTGAAGGTTTATTATCAAGATGTTGTTGCTTTATTATTACCGAGGATCTGTAGTCAATGAAATTGTTATTCTCATTTCTTTTACCCTCGATTAGAACCATTTTCAAAATAGACATGAAATTCTCCACTTTTTCGCAGACTGGCGATTTGTGGAGGTTCATTGTCAAAATGCTGTTGCTATATTATTACGTAGGATATGTATTCAATTGTTATTCTCATATCTTTTGCCCTCGATTAGAACCTCGATTACAACAAACATGGATTCCTTCCCTTTTTCTCAGAAGGGCGATTTGTGGAAGTTATTTTTAAGATGTTGTTTTCTTAATTATTATGGACGATTTGTAGTCAACCATATTCTTATTCTCATTTCTTTTTCCCTCGATTAGACCCTTTTTTCACATATGAAAATCTTTTTTTTTTTCTCGCAAACTAGTGATTTGTGGAAGTTTATGTTGCTTAATTATTACGGACGATCTATAGTCAACTAAATTGTTATTCTCATATCTTTTGCCCTCGATGCGAATCTTTTTTCATACACAACAGCTATTAAAATCTCCGCTTTTCCACAGACTGGCGATATGTGGAAGTTGTTATGAAGATGTTGTTGCCTTATTATTACGGACGATTTGTAGTCAAAGAAATTGTTATTGTTATTTCTTTTGCCCTCATTTAGAATCTTTATCACAACAGACATGAAATTCTTTCCTTTTTCGCAGACTGGCGATTTTTGGAAGTCGTTATCAAGATTCTGTTGCTTTATTATTACGGACAATTTTACTCAAAAAAATTGTTATTCTTATTTCTTGTGCCCTCGATTAGAATCTTTTTTCACAACAGATCTGATATTTCTTTCACAGAATAGCAACTTTTGTAAGTTTTGTTATAGTTTAGTTCAAGATCATTTCTTTGACTTCTATAATATCTGCAACTTCGACTACAATAGCGAAAACCGCAAATTATGATATTATAGCAATAGAAAATATGTTTTACTTACAAGCTCTTTCGGTTCACAATCGCTTACAAAAAGGCTATGTAGAGAAGTGACCTGAGCAGTACTCATGGTGGAAATTTTCTTTCAGGAACTATTCAAGAGATACTGCTTTCAGCTCGTTAACCCTTTTTATAGTTGAAGATTTCCCCAAGAGGCCTATTAACCACTTGTCGAAGGACGGGGTAGTTGTTATAAATGAGCGAAGATGATATCACAGCCTTAGAAGAAGATACCATGCAGCTTCTAAGAGAACTGGTATCAATTAATGCTGAAATAGTAGCCCTTGTAGAAAAAATACAGAGACATAAGCTTTATTTTTTGTCACGTGTGTCGTGCAAAATAATCATTTTTGCCGACCGAAAAACACTAAATAGGTTTCATGCTGGTACAAAACAAAAATTGTCACAGTTTAGTGAGACGCGTATGTCTACAAGCAAAAACATTTATAGAAAAGAAGCTTGGTAGAATAATATATCCATGGAATATACCAAAAAGGTAAATAAATAAAAGTTATAGGTAAACCGTCGAAATTATTAATAATAACAATTATGCAATATTTATTTATATTCGAGTGCGTGTAACTTGTATTTTACAGCTTTGTTTAAGGTAAGAGCCCTTAGACGAGTGCCTTAGTAACTGGGGCACTGTAAAATAGTTCACGCACTAGAATTGTGGCCAACAATAATGTAAATCACTTTTTAAAATGATATTTAAGCAATAATTTATTTCAAATAATTTCCGAGTCGAAAATGTTTACATTAAGGTTTTAAAATTTGACATTTTTGGTTGAATTGTGATAAGTAAATTATTTTAAAAAAAAATCACCCAAAAACATAAAATATAAAATGAGTGACAGCGAACATAGCATGATTTTAATGCCCCCGGAAATAAGAAAGTTGGCGCATAATGCGACGTTATAATTACTTGCACTAAAATCGAAGCCCAGGTACGAAGCTCAATACAACGAATTTAAGAAGTGGTGTGAAGGGAAAATTATCAAAACGTACTCAGAAAACGTAATGCTGGCCTATTTCAAGGAATTGCATTTGATTACATAATATTGTTATATCAAAATTTGTGAAATTAATATCATTTAAAAGGAAAGTCGTGATTGCACAAACAAAAAAAAATGTTAGAAGAGGCGCTGTGATAGGATGCTTCCGTCACAAGAATCAAAATAAAATGATAGAAACTAATATTTATTTTAGTAGCGCTACTACACGTATATTTTAATGGTAAATAACCAACCTAATTTTGAATTTGAATAATGAGGTATTTCCAAATAATATTCAAAGAAACATTAATTAAAATTTTGAATACGTTCGGAGGACAAGCCGGAATAATAATAATAATAAGGACAGAATAAAATAAATAAATAAATATATCATCACGGCATATTACCCATTTCTGGGTGTGCCAATCTGCTTTATCGCAGATATCGGTAATGATGATGACATATTTGTACCGTGCGGGCGCTTACCAGGCGTCACCTCACGGGACAGTAGTAAACAAATTAAGTATATTAAATAAAATAGAACTAAATTACAAAGAAATATAAAGATACAACATAGAGGTAAAATTCTGAATTTAAACAAAAGCAGATGGCTAGAATAGAATAAAATAATACAAGGGAAAATTTCTAAGTGAGAATCGATAATGACATAAACTAACTATATCGACAATTTAGTATTTATACGAGTATATGGAATAACGTTGACATAAAATATAATAATAACTAATACTACTTAATATTAAGTTTGGAATTACAAAACATTTGGATCTGGAGCGGACACTCGGCACACGAATCTGGCACTTGGCACGACTATGATCTCTTAATTTTTTAAATGCCCTGTCTTCGAAAATATCATCCCCACTAGGACTGTGAAGTGGACGTTTTTCAACCCTCCTATTGAAGAATTCAACTCTGAGAAAATTTGGCCGGGATAAGTGGAAACAACTTACAAAACATTCATCTGCCTAGAGTGTACGTCAAACTTTCTCAGGGTTGAACTTCTCTTAAATGCTTGCTGCGTGACTAATTTTGAAGCCTAAACTTAAAATTTAATCTTTATAAACTGTTGCATACAAACAAAATTTCAAAGGGTTTCTGATCAAGACCCAATAATAAATAAATGTGCCGCTTGTCACACTCCTTTCCCTTTAGAAAAGTTATTTTTATTAAGGATATACAACTATATACATTCATATTCTACACATTTCATTTGTCTGTACGCTTGGAATCGCAGCGCTATTTGAACTGGCACTTTCTGTGGGCGCCTGTAATGATCTCGCTAAACTTTGATCAGCATGTCTTACGATTGGCGATTGTGTCTTATTAGATTTATTCCGTACTTCTGATTCCAAGAAGAATCTTTAATTAACGGACTTTCGTAGTTTGGACCATCTCTTTACTACCAGGCTCTCCTTGGCCGGTTCGGGAGGTGGCTACGGATGTACCTCAACAAGAATACTGTCCTGGTTCATGCTGGAACGAGTTTTTTTTTTTGAGTATCGGCCTTAATATATTTTTATGATACTAATTGCTGAGTACAATTTATATTTTATACCTTTTTCTTTCTACATTAGTAATTGCACACTTTCCAACCTAAAATATAGTATGCTTTTATTCCTCTTAATGGACCTTCGTTAAAAGAACTTTTACTTATGCATTCAAAATACTGAATTTCCTCTTACAAATTTGTTCAGCAATTTACTTGGGTACATTCAAGTTTCGCAGAAGGCATATTTTGAAAGGAAGTAGAGACTACAATGACGGTTAATTTTATGTTATTTTGTAAATTTTAATTTCAAATATTGTTTCTAGATCGATGACAATTTTTTTGGTAATTCTTTTTTTTTTCACAATGATATACAAAATAGCGGACAAAACAAGAATTACTAGAAGGGAGCTGTGTCCATAATGTTTATATTGTTATATATTGTTATACTTTTATGGCTTGTTCTGAACTCATCTAGGTCACTTACCTCAGGTATGAATTTGTAAGTTACTGATCCCTTCTCCGTCTCATCCCATGATTCCTGCCATTTGCCAATTATCTTGTTCTTTAAATCTCTCCAGCAATCAGTCTTGCAGCTATAATCCATTTTGTATACCCCCTCGCCAAAGAGTGTAGCTGACTCGCCTGATGTTAGTTTGGTTTTAGCCATTCTTTCTTCTATAAGAAGGTTCAATGGGGGGAGCGCAACATACAGGGTGGGGCAGAAAAACCTATCCGATTTCAAAACGTTATAAAATTAAAACCACTCAACTTGTCAAAAAATTTTTTTATTAACATATCGCAAATTTTATGCCATTTTTAAATTTAAGTTTTGAAAAGCACATCACTCAAATGTCGTCCTTGGGAGCGGATACACTGATTTAGGCGCTCGCGGTAGCTTTCCATGACTTTCACCGTCATTTCCACAGGAATTTCTTCAATTGCCCGAGCAATTTCCCTTCGTAAAGCAAGAAGGGTCCTTGGTCGATGCTGGTAAACCTTCGATTTGAGGTAACCCCAAAGGAAGAAGTCACATGGAGTGAGATCCGGTGAGCGCGGCGGCCAGCCAAGATCACCTCTCAGGGAAATGAGGCGACCGGGAAACAGTTCCCTGAGAATGTCCATTGATCGTCGCGATGTGTGGGCGGTTGCCCCATCCTGTTGAAACCACACATTTTCCACGCCATTTTCTTCCATTTTGGGTCTAAGAAAATTTTCCAGCATGAAACAATAGCGCTCGCTGTTGACCGTTACGGTTTGCCCATTTTCTTCAAAAAAGTAAGGCCCCCAGACGCCTAGGCGGGAAAGAGCACACCACACAGTCACTTTTGGGCTATGGAGGGGTTCCTGATGGATTTCTCGAGGATTTTCGTCACTCCAATAGCAATTATCGAACCGCCGCATTCGATAAACCGCTCAATAACAAAAGCACGATGTTCACCAGACCAAGGCATGTTGACTACTGACAAATGGCATAAAACCGGCTTTCTAACGGTTTTTACCCCACTACTCTACCTGCTCCCTCTTTTGAGAAAAAGGGATTTGAAATCGGATAGGTTTTTCTGCCCCACCCTGTATAAGCACTCTTTCTTGTAGAAAAAGCAAGTTTATTTGTTTGTGCTCATCGTTCAACCGTTCTTAGAGCTTCGCTTGCGGTCCGCTCCAGGCTATCTCTATTGTTCCCACTGATCAATATGAACAAATCATCTGCGTAAGCAATTGTTTTAGTTCTATCGACGGCTACAATCTCTAGGAGAGAGTTCACCACAAGATTCCACATTAGGGGCCCTAGGATTGTTATTCTTATTTCTTGTGCCCTCGATTAGAATCTTTTTTCACAACAGATCTGATATTTCTTTCACAGAATAGCAACTTTTGTAAGTTTTGTTATAGTTTAGTTCAAGATCATTTCTTTGACTTCTATAATATCTGCAACTTCGACTACAATAGCGAAAACCGCAAATTATGATATTATAGCAATAGAAAATATGTTTTACTTACAAGCTCTTTCGGTTCACAATCGCTTACAAAAAGGCTATGTAGAGAAGTGACCTGAGCAGTACTCATGGTGGAAATTTTCTTTCAGGAACTATTCAAGAGATACTGCTTTCAGCTCGTTAACCCTTTTTATAGTTGAAGATTTCCCCAAGAGGCCTATTAACCACTTGTCGAAGGACGGGGTAGTTGTTATAAATGAGCGAAGATGATATCACAGCCTTAGAAGAAGATACCATGCAGCTTCTAAGAGAACTGGTATCAATTAATGCTGAAATAGTAGCCCTTGTAGAAAAAATACAGAGACATAAGCTTTATTTTTTGTCACGTGTGTCGTGCAAAATAATCATTTTTGCCGACCGAAAAACACTAAATAGGTTTCCTGCTGGTACAAAATAAAAATTGTCACAGTTTAGTGAGACGCGTATGTCTACAAGCAAAAACATTTATAGAAAAGAAGCTTGGTAGAATAATATATCCATGGAATATACCAAAAAGGTAAATAAATAAAAGTTATAGGTAAACCGTCGAAATTATTAATAATAACAATTATGCAATATTTATTTATATTCGAGTGCGTGTAACTTGTATTTTACAGCTTTGTTTAAGGTAAGAGCCCTTAGACGAGTGCCTTAGTAACTGGGGCACTGTAAAATAGTTCACGCACTAGAATTGTGGCCAACAATAATGTAAATCACTTTTTAAAATGATATTTAAGCAATAATTTATTTCAAATAATTTCCGAGTCGAAAATGTTTACATTAAGGTTTTAAAATTTGACATTTTTGGTTGAATTGTGATAAGTAAATTATTTTAAAAAAAAATCACCCAAAAACATAAAATATAAAATGAGTGACAGCGAACATAGCATGATTTTAATGCCCCCGGAAATAAGAAAGTTGGCGCATAATGCGACGTTATAATTACTTGCACTAAAATCGAAGCCCAGGTACGAAGCTCAATACAACGAATTTAAGAAGTGGTGTGAAGGGAAAATTATCAAAACGTACTCAGAAAACGTAATGCTGGCCTATTTCAAGGAATTGCATTTGATTACATAATATTGTTATATCAAAATTTGTGAAATTAATATCATTTAAAAGGAAAGTCGTGATTGCACAAACAAAAAAAAATGTTAGAAGAGGCGCTGTGATAGGATGCTTCCGTCACAAGAATCAAAATAAAATGATAGAAACTAATATTTATTTTAGTAGCGCTACTACACGTATATTTTAATGGTAAATAACCAACCTAATTTTGAATTTGAATAATGAGGTATTTCCAAATAATATTCAAAGAAACATTAATTAAAATTTTGAATACGTTCGGAGGACAAGCCGGAATAATAATAATAATAAGGACAGAATAAAATAAATAAATAAATATATCATCACGGCATATTACCCATTTCTGGGTGTGCCAATCTGCTTTATCGCAGATATCGGTAATGATGATGACATATTTGTACCGTGCGGGCGCTTACCAGGCGTCACCTCACGGGACAGTAGTAAACAAATTAAGTATATTAAATAAAATAGAACTAAATTACAAAGAAATATAAAGATACAACATAGAGGTAAAATTCTGAATTTAAACAAAAGCAGATGGCTAGAATAGAATAAAATAATACAAGGGAAAATTTCTAAGTGAGAATCGATAATGACATAAACTAACTATATCGACAATTTAGTATTTATACGAGTATATGGAATAACGTTGACATAAAATATAATAATAACTAATACTACTTAATATTAAGTTTTGGAACCACAAGATTCCACATTAGGGGCCCTAGGACTGATCCTTAGCCCTTAGTCAAGTCCTTGCTGACGGAGACATCCTCGACAGTATATACTGCGTATCTTTCTTGCAAGTAACTACGTATTACCTGCAGAGTATTGTGATTAACACTGATGTCCTTGAGCCTCTTGATGACACTAGGCCACCAGAGGTTATCAAAGGCTCCAGATATATGCAGAAAATTCCTGCAACGTACGAGTTTTCGACCCAGTCGATCATTTCACCCACTGCCTATGTTGTAGACTTTCCTTTCACAAAACCAAACTGGTTGGCACTGTGGAATTCCGGTCTGTCTTTGTGCAACAAATGGACAAGTAGCCTTTCAAACAGTTTCTCAAACTCCGACAGGAGGGATATGGGTCTGTATGATGTCGGGTCAGCTAAGTCCTTGTTGAGCCCCTTCGGTATTAGGACAGTATCCTAGAGCCAGGCAATCTTCAAATAACCTGCGCAAGAAGTTAACAATTATGTCAGCTATGGTTTTGATGAAGGCCCCAGGGACCCCATCAAGTTCCGGAGCCTTCTTGTTGCTTATTCGGCTGATGAGTTCCATGTTCAACTCGTCTGTCAACTCTGGAAGTTCTTTTTGGTCCGAAGACCGATCAGCTGTCATGCTTCTAATGTTTGTGTGCTCTACAATGTCGGTTTCTTCTGAGTCGTCGGGAATTAGTGTGTCTATAAGAGCTCTGAGTGACGAAACAGTGTCCTCAGTATAGCGACCATTGCCCAAGTGGACAGTGCTTAGTTTTAATTCTTTTGCAACTAGCAAGTTTGCATGTAAATCCCCAGGGATGTGCATTTATCTACCTGTTTGATCCTTTGCTCTTTGCGCCAGGCGCTTGAGCCTTTGGGCCTTGCGTCTGTGTCTCCCAAGATTATCATTCCACCAATCCACCCTGCCCTCGTATAACCTACGTTTAGGGACATGTCTGTCTAGGATGGCTTGTATTCCATTTGTTAATGTGCTGACTTCATAGTCTATACAGTCTGTTGTAAATTCCCATGGGAGAGAGTCAATGTGGTTTATGAGATCTTTCAAGCTAAGGCTTGCAGCTTCCCAGTTACCATGCTTGAGTACATATCCAGAAGTTCTGCTCTGTATGCTTATGCCAATGAGTAATTCAAAGATTATAGGTCTGTGATCGCTAGTGAGAACTCCCACCTTCACTTCCCACTCTCGAACATTAGGCAATGCGTTGCCGCTTGTTATTGTAATTGTCAATGTTACTTTCGTCATTAGGTCCGCTAAAAGTTTTTGGTTGGCTAGCTTGATTTGAAGTGTATAATCCTTTAGTGACTAAGAATTCCAGTAGTGCTGTTCTTCTGCCGTCCTCGGTGCCTGAGAACCAGACATCCGATTTGGCGTTTGATTCACAGCAGCATACTGTGGTGTGCTTACGCTCTTAGTGGCCATAGCATAGGTTTGTTTAGGCGCACTGATTTGCGCCGATGATTGCTCGAGCTTCACTAAAATTGCATCGAGCTTTTCATCCATAGGCATGTTACGTTTTATCGTTTTTAGAGTGTCTTTCATTGCTTCAATTCCGTCTTGAATAAATAATATTTTATCTTGTACTTTTATTGCTAAAGAGTCTTTAGCCTTAGCTGTTATGGCTTTTATAATGGCATCCACATGTTCACCAATTTTTGTCATCAAGCCTTCAAGGCCTTTGCAAGCCTTCAAGGGCTTTGCAAGCCTTGGAGGTGGAGCTTTTTGCCATTTTGAGGTTTTAGCCTTCAAAAAGGCTGGTGTTTTTGCCAACAGGTTTCCTCCGGGCTGCGCTCCGGGATCAGCCTACGATTTAAAAACCTTGGTGGTGCTTAGCCGTAAAAGGGAGTCTTATGCGTGAACGGATGTCTCTGGCAGCACAGATCTCCTGAGCAGCCCTTTATTCGTTACCGAAGTTACCACGGGGAGGTGAGTCACCAGGATAGTATGAGGCGTAATATATGCTATCTTTAACCAAATTTCTATTATGTATACACATACACTTTGTGTGAACTTTTAATGCGCAGGGATATCTATAACTTCGTTAGTAACTTTACTGCATTTACTGGAATTGCCTAGAATTACCGTTGTCGAACACTTTATCATCTTGGTCCCCTGATTCGGGGTTATCAGTGTCTAGGCAGAATTCAAATGCTGAGATTCTGGCGTGTTATCGTTTAATTTTTCTGTACAATTTAGTCTTTTATGTCCTGGTTTCTTACATCGAGTATAGTGTGCTTGCTTTGAAGTGTTTCTCACATTGCAATGCTTAGCGAAATGTCCCATGTTCTCGCATTTAAAACACATTATGGTTGCCATATCACGTCCTCTATTCTATATTGGTCTCTTGGATAGTATCGCGGAGGAGCGTATCGCTGGTTGTGATGTGAATTATGATTTGTATTCGACAAATTTTAATTATTTACGCCGGCAACAACGTCGTTATCGCCGTTGGTAAAATTAGTGCTGGGCTAGCTAATTGAATTAAGTTGTTGCGCAATACATGCATTTATAACCGCATTAAAGATTTCTTGAGACCACACGTCACTTGTATTTACAACATTGCGACCACGAAGCCGTATTTTTTCTTTTTCTAAATTTTTAGCAAGGTTTGTTATATCTTTAAACATTTGATGGTTATTAACATAAAAATCTCTGAAAATTGGGTAGACAACTGGTTTTTAACTGTTTTATTAATCGTTTTTCTAAACAATTTTGTCTATATTCTAAGTTCTTAATCTTTCCGCGAATTCTTTTACTATCTCGTCCCTTCGCTGGTAGCAATTTATAAATAAGTTTTCATTGCATTTATAATCTTGTTCAGGCCGAAATCTGTCTAAAAAATATTTTCTGATCTCTTCCCACTTGCGTGCGTTGTAAATAGTTGGATTCGACAGTAAGAACGTCTTAGCTTTACCCCGGAATTTAATTAATAATACATGTCTTGTGAATTCAACTGTCCACGAAAACAGTGATCTATGTACATCAAAATCAGTTAAAAATTCATTTATGGACTCTCCTACTTCACCGTGGAACTTTCTGATGGTATTACTTAAACCAACTACTGACAAAAGTTGCGGGGAATTAGGATTAATAAGATTCGCTGTGGTAGCTTCGGCGGTATTTTAATCGTCTAGACTCATTTTCTTTTAACAATTAAGAATAATGAAAGAAAAAAATCCGGAAAAGTTAAATGTTGATTGCAATTCTGATAATTTATTATTACTGTAAAAGAAATTGAAAGAATACGACAGAAGAATTAATGAATTAATCAAATGGTACGAGAATACACAATAAAATATTACGAGCGGTTTAGGTTACTGGAAATCGTTCGATCCCAACGCTTTGCCACCAAAAGTTGTAACCGAATAATATTTAAATATTAATAAATATTTGGAGTTATACTTACGCACACAAGTGTTACATGTAGGATTTGACTTTGTGGGCTAACAAATAAATAAATTCATCAAAACTACTAACATCAGATAAATAATAGCATATAATTGAATGAATAAAGTATACAAAAAGCTCTAGTGTGATAATATTACTAAGTTCTAGTGTGGTCTCAGGGTCAATACAAAAATATTTAACATTAATTAAAAAGACAACATGAAACATTACTTATATTTAATGTGGGTAGAAAAGAACCTTTCTCAAGAACAATAACTGCACAAACACTTGTCACTATTCTACAACCAGACTTTGCACTTCACAACGAGTCGCAAGAATCAACTAACTCACGTTTTTAAGTTACATTAAAAGGTAAATTTTTGGTGTTCTACAACCAGACTTTGCACTTCACAACGAGTCGCAAGAATCAACTAATTCACGTTTTTAAGTTACATTAAAAGGTAAATTTTTGGCTTCTCTCTTCAAAATGTAAGAGTTGCCCTGCCCCATTTTGGAGAAGATTTGACCAATCTTAGAACATTATAACATACCCCTAACTTAGGGAACCATCCCTTTAAAATCACCTAAAGACGGTTCACCCTTGCGGCGGAAGTGCCAAATCGGTTGCCTATTTGGAAGGCTCAAATTTCGCTACGGTTCGAAATGAAACTTGACCTCGAATCGACAAGGGTTTGAGACAGTGACCTCTATATACAAAATGGACCGGGGGCTTGAATAACTTGCGTGTATCCACCGAGAATACCACCCGCCTTACTGGTTGGGTGTCTATCTCTCTCTAACTTTCGTGTATAGTTGGACCAAGCAGATATGCGAAAATGTATTTAAGCTTTCTTCTTCATGTTCATCGTTAATTCGTCGTACTGGTACTAGCTGACGCATGCGTACTTCTCACTGTTAGAAAGAGATAGCCACCCAACCATGATAGTTGAGTGGATACAGCTCGCGCCGTTGTAAACAGATAGGAGTCGCCGGTCCATTCTGTATATAGAGGTCACTGGTTTGAGATACCATTAAAGCAAACAAGTGCGTGCTGCTTCAAAGATGCGAACAAAAAAGGGACGAGCTTTGAAACATAAAACCATATAGAAAAACAGTGGAAAGTTTCACCATGAAATATGTTTCCTCCTCAATGGCTGAGCTACTAAATCTTTAAAGTATTTCTAAGTAAGAGATAATAAATTTTCACAACCAGCAGACAAAATTTGGAAATCCTAGAAGCGTAGGGCCAATATATTCTTCCCGTCAAATAAAATATATCTAAAATTACTTAATTACCGAAACTAATTCCAAAGTGAAGCGACGCATATGTTTCCCTTTTACAAAAATAGTTATATACAATAAATGATGTTGGAAGATGTTTGCTACACATACATTTCAGTACCTAATGAAGGAAATTCCTAAATTTACTATAAAGGCTGCCACCGGATAACTGGCAAAGATCAATAGATTCAAAATGTAAAATTCCCAGACTTAATCCTAAGTCCAATACAATGGGGTGCAGATGGACAACAGGCGACAGATTACATGTAATAACATATAATAAAAATATAAACTAATAAAGTTGAAAGCATACTAAAGTTATAAACTAATAAAGTTAAGAAACATTAAGATCAAAGAAAATATACTTATAAATGCACTATTTCTTGTAATATGTTTGAATATGCATTTGCGAAGCACACATGCCGCCCGCCTTAAAGTACTAAAGTTCTTTAATTCAATTAATTCTATGGTGAGTCCATGGGTATGGGACATATTTTCGATAATGTTCTTTTATATGAATTTTTTGCTGTGCGTCACTACATGAACTGAACCGCATTTACCGGGCCACAATTTTTCAATACGTCCTATTTTCCACTAAGAGGAAGCACTATTTTCACACACCACTAGCGCTAAATCACCTTCACGGGGAGGATTTTTACACTGGCATTGCCATTTTGACCTGGACTGAAGTTGGTGCATGTACTCCAAGTGCCACCGCTTCCAGAAATGTTGGACTGTCTGCTACACCCGTTGGAATGCCGACAAACGATTTTCTGGCGTTGTTTGATAATCGTACTCTGGAAGGATTGTTAGTGGTCTTCCAATGAGGAAATGGGCCGGGGTTAGAGGAGTGAAATCGGTGGGGTCGTTACTAAGAGGTGCGAGGGGACCTGAGTTTGATACAGCTTCAACTTACGTGAGCAGTATATAGAATTCTTCAAATGTTAATATTGTAACGAAATCTCTCCGGAACATAATTTTGGCAGTAGTGACCTGGGGAGAAAGAAGTGACAGCAATTGACAGATAATAGAAGTGACAGGAAAAAAATAATAATACTGATTTGTATTAAGTTAACGTTTATTTTTGCCATTAAATATTAATTTTAGTACATGAACTTGTGTTTCATTTCCAAGAACCGTTACAATATTTTTCCCCTATTGTTTTTGTCAAATTAGTTTTAACAATTGTAATATGACTTTCCCAAATTCCCCCGAAATGTGAATTAGCGCCGGCAAAATTTGTGCCATTACCTGAATGAATTGTATAAGGAATAGTTCGTCGTGCAATAAATCTACGACGTGTTGTTAAAAACACTTCTATGGACAAATGTATTGCTTTAGTATTAAAACAAATATAAGATTTGTAGGTTTTGTAGCCACGAGCACGTCTATCGCGAGTTCGAAATGGTACAGCAAAATCAACACCGCAAAAATGAGGCGACGGTGTCACACGGTCTTGGGGTAGGTTTCCCATTTCTTGATTATATATTCGTGGTCTAACCTTATAACAATCTAAACATTTATGTATAATGCTTCGAATAAGACTTTTGCCCTTTACGGGCCAATAATTTTGACGAATCATGTTTAGTAAGCTTTGTTGACCACCATGCAAATTGTCAACGTGATATTGAGATTATAAGTTTTGCAAAATAAATTCAGTCTACCTCCAAGTATGTGTGAATCATCTAAAAATGGAGCTAGTGATAAAATGATTGAATCGGATGGTACTTCTTTGCCTTGTTCTAAATATTTAATTTCTGTTTGATAAACTTCAATCTAACTTAATTTTATTATTGTGTTAAGAGCATCAGATCGCTCTCTAACTAACAAATTTCCGGAAGTTGGTTTCTAATCTTTAATTTTCTTGTTTATAAACCTTTTACTATATGCAACTACATTAACTAATTTGTGTAATTTAGAAAATTTAAAAAATTTTATTATCGATAACAACTGTTTTTAAAACTATCGATGTTTGTTTTTTTTCCGGTACAGTGACGCCGTTTATTTATGTTTGTACATAATTTGTTTCTTTTGATAACCACGTGGGCCCAAACCGCCACAGAGTGGAATTCTTTAACTTTTCTGCACTTGTTCCACGAGAAATGAGGTTTTCAGGATTTTTTTTTTTTTTTTTTAACATAATACCAAGAATTGACGTCTGTTAATCTCTGTATTTCTGCAACTCTGTTAGCCACGTAGGTTTTCCAACGCCCTGGAGTAGCGGCTATCCAAGCGAGAGCTATTTTCGAATTTAACCAATAACATTTTATAGCAAATTCTAATTTCAAAATTTCACAAACACGATTTGTTAACATGACAAATAACCACAATAGGCAACAATGTTAGTATATTTAAACTATTTTCCAACGAACAATCAGCAACTACTGTATTAGTAAAACAGGTGTTTCGATTTTATCACCTTCAACATTAGATTTTTAAATTTTATTCATATGCAATAATGAGTTGTGCGATTCTGAACAATCTTTACATTTCGGTTCTTTGTATTGAATTAATTATCAGAAGTAGTTTTTAACGAATTTATAGTATTTAGAGCTTCACCCTTTAAAACCGATCTCAGGTAATATAATTTTTCGACATTAGACAAATTTGTATTTTCGTGGATAAGAGCATTAAATGCGTCTTGCAACGGACGCCATTTTGTAAATTATCCCGAAAACGAAGGTAAATCTATTACAGGCAATTGAAATGATTGTTTTTTAACAATATTACTGGTAGTAGAATTTTTGTTTTCCAAAATTTTATTACTTTTATTAAAGTTGTCTGTAATTGACTGAAGAATTGAAATTGCGTTCTATTTTCTATTTCTGATCTAATTTCATATTCACCATCTACATTATCGGTGTCAGTTAATGATTCTATTTCATTTTGAAAATTGTCAAATTCATTAAATTTTAATGTAATCTATCTAATCGTACTTTTAGATTATTCATAAAAATTGAATTTTTATCACTATTTTCATCTAAATATTTTTATAAATCTGTAAGATTTTTAAAGTTACCACGCTTACAGCGCAATTGTTCTAATATGAAAGGCATTGTACTCAACACAAGTTAAATCTGAAGCAACTCATGCAAAATGAAAGGAATGGACTACTTTTGCGATTACGATTATCGTCTTCAAAGGCTGGGCTGGATACAACACGGTGCTGCTTATCTTGGCTACTGGGCTCTCGAACTCGATGATGTTGCATTCCACGATGAATCAAATCGATGATGTAATCACGAAGTGCGAAGTATGTTTTTAAATGTGTGGTATCTGGATCCGACCAATATGTTAAGTATCGCGTTGCTTGGAAACTCCTTGCAGTGACACAAAAACTTGAGTTCAAAAACGACACAATAATTGGTGCAACACCATCACCAGCAGTGGCACTAATCACCAGCAGCAGCACTTGAAAATTTTAGAAAATATTTTAATCAGAGCGGCTGATGAAATAGTGGTCGTTGAGGATGACGACAGAGTCAACTCATCTAGGAGGATTAATAATGATAATGATAATTTCGTTTTAATTGAGGAGTACAGCAACGAAACCTTGGACAATATTGTTCAGGAAGCGGTATTCGAGCTATTTAAAGAGAGATCATTAAGAGGAGCAGGAAATAGTCTCCAAACGTCGGCGAACTTCCACCAGCTCTGAAATTGGCGAGCCGTATGGTCAGCCATTCGTTTATAGCAAAGAAGAGGAAGAACCGATTCAAGCATGAGAAGATGAACAGCGTGGAGAAGACGTCCAGCTGGGCTTGGTGTTGGGAGCAGCTGAGGTAGCGAGTTTCGCGTTTCCCGGAGACAATAACGATAGACTGCTGGACGTCCTTGCTTTTTCAATTGCGAACAACAGAAGAGCGTTCACCTCCATCGGTGTGGAACCCATCTATGCATGTATAGTCAGAGACACGAAAGATGAACTGTGGAAAATATGTTAGCACAAAACACTGTCTAATATATACGCTTTGTTTAAATCCATACGAAATACAATTAATTTACTTTCTGCATACCTAACCCTCTGGTCAACATTAGAGTCCCGCGCTATAACTGTACGTTTAGTGTGTGACGCAGTGAAGAAACTTTACATTGACATTACCGGCCACAAACAATTTATTAGATTTTTGAGATTTATACAAAGTATGTAAAAATAAGACAAAAATATAATAAATATAATGTAGAATGTACGGTGCTTCTGAAACGTAAATTAAAATATAAACTAGGAAATAAATATTTAGCTTTAAGTAGGGAAAATATAGATAAAATAATTAAATTAGATTTGGTTATTCAAAAGACAATTTAAGAATATGATAAAAATATAGTAGTATTAATGATGTTTATAAAAAATTTGTTCAAGATATCTGTATATATAATTTACATATAATTTAGATTTAGAAAGTAACGAAGATTTCTAATTAGCGCGTCAGAACTTTCAAATGAAACAATAATAACTACAAATGATAATCTTTATTTTATTTTGAAAAATAATTGTTGTCCCGTGGCTGCGTGCTTATATGTCTGGTCGCGAACCTGGGGAACCGAGTTCAATCCCGACCGACGCAAATTTTTCGAATCATAAATGCACAAGAGTGACCCCTGTGGTGCACTGTCCACGCCAGCAATGAGTCCCCGTGAAGTGACGCCTGGCAAGCGTCCGCACGGTATAAATATGTCAACATCATTACCGATATCTGTGACAAAACAGATTAGCACATCTAGAAATAGGTAATATGCCGTAATTTATTTATATTTATTTTATTAATGTCATTGTTTTAAAAATAATATCGTTTAAATTACCTCCACTTCGCCTGACTGAATGCATTCTGGAGACCCAATTTGCGAGTACTCTTTGACAGATATCGTGTGGTATATTTCTAATCGTGCGTTGAATGTTCCATTTAAGGTCGAGAATTGCTTGTGGCTTATTTTTGCAAACCAAAGATTTCACGTGACCACATAGGAAAAAGTAGCGTGAGATCACATGATCTGGTAGCCAGTTGACATTAGGATTCTTCGAAATAACACATCCAGGAAACTGTTGTTGCAATAAACCAATTATTTGGCTAATGTGTGACACGTCGCACCGTCATTGAAAGGAAAGATTGTTTATGTCGACATTTCTTAGTTCAGGCCAAAGATATTCAGTTATCATATTCCTGTACCGCTCAACATTACCAGTAACGATTTCCATCATTGTCTTCAAATTATGAGCCCAAACGGTGATCTTCTCAGGATAAAGAAGGGCTTCGCGAATCACTTAAGGATTTTCATCAGCCCAAATCCTACAGTTATGCTTGTTTACAAATCCACTGAGCCAGAAATGGGCTCAGCAGCAATATTGAATTCCGATCGGGCACCCCGATGACGCACTGATCTGCAATTGAGCCAGTTTGTTCAAACTTTTGAATTAAACAATAAAGCGATCGTTCGGTTTGTTATGTTAACCATAAATTTCCAGCAACGCGCGAAATGTCCAGCGGCCGAGCACGCATTTTGACGGTAAATACGAAGTATCTCTAAGAGCTGTTATCGTTATTCTATTCATATTTACTTGCCACAATACACTGAACTCATTTGTTATCAAGATTTGACATTTACATTCCAAAGCAATCTTGTTTTTGACATTAAAGTTCTGACGCGCTAAACCGTTTAGTTTATATAATAATATTTATAAAAGGACGGTAAAATTTATTAGATTTTTAAGTGAATTATTTATTATTATAATAAGACTATAAATGACATAAACAGTGTAAATATATTTAGACAGATAGAAAAAAATGAAAAAGTTAAATAGTTATTTTGTTTTATTTATGTTTATATTTATATACATGGACTGATATAATTTTCAGTATTCTTTAGTGAGATAACTCACAGGACGGGTGCCCAGAGGTTAGTTATTATAAAACGAGAAGGTAAAAATAAAATTTGGTTAGTATATCTATATAATTTCATTGTGATTCAACAATGGATCAACAACATTTTGACAATTTCTTTAATATCTGTGAAGAGATTACCTCTTCTTTGACAGTCTGAACCAAAGAGGTTGTGTTGTAATCGATTTGCCTCGTTTCACCATTTTTTTCGGACATAGAGTCGCAGCAAAGCCTTTTATTGTTGATGGAAAAAAATCACGTTGTGCATGAATTTATTATTATTATTATTATTATTAAAAGTACTTAGTAACCATGAAATTTTAAATAATTTAACTTTGTATCCTCGCGATGCATTATTCGGTGGACTGACAAATAATACACATTTATATAAAAAAGTTTAAACTAATGAAAAAATTAGATATGTAGATGTTTGCTCTCTATACCCGTATGTTTATAAGTATGGTAAATATCCAGAGGTCATCCAAAAATATTTGTGGGTTCAAAATGTGCCACATTGTATCTTAACAATAATATTAATCAAGTTAAAGGGTTAATTAAATATACTGTTTTACTATTCAGTAATCCGGTATTACCGCGAAAAGCACGTGGAAAACTCATGTTCGTTTTATGTCTGACATGTTGCGACGAATTACAACAATCTGACTGTTCCCGTATTGATGCAGAGAGAAAATTTGTGGGGACTTGGGTTGTTGATGAAGTTCAGTCGGATATAACATTTTAAAATTCACGAAATATGTCAATACGATGTGACTGTTTATAATAGAGACAATAAAGCAGGTGGGTTATATGTGGACTACATAAATACTTTTATAAAATTAGAGCAAGAAGCCAGTGGTTAGCTAAAGCAGAATACATTCCATTGTATGAGTTCAACGAAGGCATTCAATTAGATCCAGCGTAGATAGATAAGAATGCAGGCAGACGCTCAAATGCGAAACTTATACTGCATTCTTTACGTTAAAGTATAGGTATTGTTATATAAACTTTAATTTTCTTTTTGCTTGCAGGTAAATTCGCACAAGCCGAGAACAGATCACGTACATACCAGTGGGACATGAGATGTAAACTGGACGCAACAATAAGAGGAAATGTTTATGACTTGATGTCTTTAACCAGGCTTCAAGGGTTGTAGCCAAAATATGGACTGACTTTAATAATGCCGCTGAATTTCGTCTGGATACACCGTGATTAATGAAACCTTATACTAAACAACCGTTATTAAAACTTAAAAGAGGCAACTAAACATTTTTATGCACCATCGTATATAAAATAAATTATGTTAATTCAATTGCTTTTAATGATACCTAGAGATATTTAAATATTAAAGTCATCGTAACGATAATTGCTTTTAAAAATATGATAAGAAAATTTATTTTCCTATAAACAATATTAAAACTGTAACGTATTTTCATAATCTTGGATTGTTACTAAAATAGTTACTGAAAATAATACCGAAAGCTATTATATAAAGTCAATACAAGATATTCGCCATGGTTGCTTTCAACGTTAACAAGATTCAACAGAGAGATTTAGTACCAATATTCATCAACAGCATATTTTTCCGAACGTAATAGTCCATGAATACGACGAGGACTATTTGCCTTTTTCTGAGATATGTCCATCACCGTCACCACCAACACCGGCAGCAATCAAGAAGAACAAGTCACAGTTTATTATTTTAGAAAACATTTCAATAAGAACTACAGGTAAAGTAGTAGTCGTGGGAGATGACCACAATTTTGACTTCCTAGGGTATGATGATATATAGTTTTAAGAGTACTATGACAGTCACACGTTTGAAACAAGGAGGACGAAACGATGGCATGGAAAGGAGATGAGCAGCTTGAAGATGACGTCCAGGTTAGCTTGAAGTTGGGAGCAGTTGAGATAGCGAGTTTCACGTTTCCGATGAACGAACACTTCGGAGACACAAAGATATATTGCTTTCCCAGTTGAAAACAAAAGGGCATTTTTCTCCATAAGGGTGAACCCGAATCCCTGTATAAGGGTGACTGTGAGGTTAGGGCGTGACGTAGTGAATAAACTATACACAGATATTACTGAACACGAACAATTCATTAGTTTTTTAAGATTTATAGAAAGTGTGTGTGAAAATGTTTTGAGTTGGCCCCAAAAATATTTAGGCTTACTAGAGTTTTAGTTTTGTACAAATATAATATCTGAATGTGAATTGACAAAATAAAGACGTCAATGTTGTATAAGTTCTTGTTACTATAGAATAACGCAGTTTAAACAACAAAGATTATATTAGTTGTGGGTGCCTCCGGTTTCTCCGTTTTCGGGAGCAGTAACTGGCGCCATTGAGATAATTAAAAACTGGGGTAAAGTTGATTAGGGGCTATATTAGTTGTTGACTTAAATGTAATAATATAATCTTTGGAAAGAATATTATTTATGTAGATATTTCGGTAATGATAAACAAGGTACATTAGCTGTTAGTTAAATGTATTGATAATGACGGAAAACTAATTTGCGTAAAAGAGAATATAAGTTATTTAAAATGTATTTTAAGTATCCATCGTAAAAATCCATTGTAGTGTAGATATTTTGAAAATGATTAGTAGCGAAACTAGCTGTTAGTTAAAATGTATTGGATATTTTGTACATATTTAGAAAAGATCTTTAAGAAAATTTTGCGTAAATGAGATACAAAGATAAGTATAATACATCGATAGTTTTTACATAAATGTATTGACAATAAGGTGTTTATCTTAGGGAACTATCTTGAAGAGAATTTGTGTAAAAGACAGGCGACAAGAAAAACCTTGCAATAAAAATTTCGAACATGAAGTGAACTTATGTGACAGCAGTGAGCATAATGCACACAGGGGGTTCATAGGCGTGCCCACGAGGGTGTCTAGGGGTAACAAATTAGTATGAATTTAATTTTTGCTCTATACTGGTGCACTCCTCATTAACTCAACGCTGTGCACGCCTATGGTAATGTGTGGAAACAAGCCTTGGAAGAAGTGAATATAAGGAGGTTCAGTCTGCAGCTATAGTGCTTAGTAATACAACAGTGTTCATGATGGCAACATTTAAGCAATGCGGAGTTTCTGCAGTCGAGCAGGAGGGCCATATTGTGCCCAATGTGATTGTGCAAGAATTTTACATCGCTTCGCCGTCGACTCCGAAACTAAGACCCCGAATCAATATTCTGGAGAATATTGTAGTGCGGCCGCATATGAAGCAGAGGGGTCATCATCAGCATTCATAGCTGATATTGGTGAAGTAGAAACCGTGGATGACGACGACGACAACGACACTAATATGAGCTTCCTGGGTAATTTAGTCCACAAAGCGTCCACGGAGCTACTGAACATGCCAAGAGGACGATCGAGGAAGAGGACGAGGTCATGACCTCAAAGCGACGATAAGATTCTGAAGACAGCGAACCATACGGGCAGCCGCTCGTATTCAGCGAACCCCTGCTTATGTACATGGAAGAGCCTTGGGAGGGAGATGACCTCCTTCGCGGGGACGCCGAGCTTGACCTGGTGTTGGGATCAGCAGAGGTGACAATTTTTGCTTTCCCGCAAAATAGACATATCTTTTATAACAACGACAGGTTGCTGGACGTCGTGGTTTTTCCACTAGGGAAAACCAGAAGGAGTTTCTTCTCGGTCGGGGTTGACCCGAATTCTTCCATGGGAGTAGCTGTCCGTTTGATTTGTGATGTAATTAAAAACTATTTTTTAGAATAAGTGATTTTGAACAATTTATTAGTTTTGTAAAATACGTGCGAAGTAAAGGTAAAGTGAGACACAAATACAGTATATTTAGTGTAGATTTTATAGTATTACCTAGGGGACAATTAAGATATAAAATTAGTAATAATTGTTTACCTTGAAGTTCAGAAAATATTAGTAAATTAATAGATTTAGAATTAGTTGTTAACAAATTAATTTTATATTATAGGATTCAATATTTTAATGTAAATACAGTATACAAAAAAATGATACAAGACATAAGCGTAAATAGATTTAAGGTAGATTTAGAAAATAGTTTATATAAATATATTTTTTTAGAAAATAGAAAATTGATTAAATTATTTAGCGAAATATATATATATATACATATATATATATATATATATATATATATATATATATATTTATATTATTGTTTTGTTATAATATATATATTATAACAAAACAATAAAAAATTGCAGGTGTGTATACACGTTTTTGAAAAGAGAAAAAAATATATAATTTAAAGTTAAACATTTTCTTTTATTTGCTTACATGATTGCTATTTATATCCCGCATAAACATGAAGTGTTATCAATGATTTTATCATAATTCACTTTCACCCTAAACAATTTCAAATATTTTTAGAAAACGGTTTATATAAATATGTATGTATTAATATGTTAGTTATTTAGTGAATTATACTATTATAATAAAAGATGTGAACATTTATAAAAGAGAAAAATATATATCGTTATGACCCTCTCAGCAGGTCTAGTGTTAAGAATTTAACCTTGATATATGACAAGGGAAAGAACAGGTACGTATTCAATGTTTTCCTATTTTATGATACTTTATATTCACTCCTCTCGAATTACCTGAATGTCTTTTTTTTAATAAAAATTTTGAAAATTCATTTATATACGTCTGATGCGTCTTTGCTAATCTTATTTTCCCTAATTTAATACTATGGTCACGGTACGTTTTAACTAATCTTATTTTATCCCAACTTATAACAATAGGAAAAGACGTAATTTGATTTTGCGGCAGGTAGTGCTACACCCCAGTCTACCACAAAGTTAGTTAAAGCCTTATCGAAACAATTGTGTACAAATTGAAAAGTGTAATTAATTATGTCATGGAATAAGTGGATCCCAACAAGTACGCAGCATTTATTTTTCGAACCCCGCTCCTCATGCAGGGTCCAGCATGGTTAAGCTTTCGTCGTACAGATCAACTGCATATTAGTGTTGTAAGTAAGAAATTTTTTCTGCTGGTCAGTTTACAATAAAATTGACCAAAGTTTCGATGTCTTCAGGATGTGGCAAAGGTCGTATATTGCAAGGACACGGTCTCTCATAAGCAGAGTTTTGTAGAAGGAAATATGGGGTGATAGACATTATAAACAAAGACAATTTGTGTTTACCTCGTACACTAGTGGTTATAGACTCTTTACATGAAAAAGAACAATGTTTTAAGGACGTAGTGAGTAATAAACAGGGTAAACAGAGTACGAGGGCTCGAGATATGTTATTAAATGCTTGCATAAATGAATATGGGGCCGGTATTCCGGAACTTACTGAATTCCAGCGCTATTTTGCTCAATACAATATATGTGTAAATGAGTATAATGGTCGTGGGAAAGTGATTTTTGAGGGTGCAAGAGTAAAAAAATTTCCAAGACTGAATCTCTTCTATCATCAAAATCACTATACAGTAATTAAAGGTTTAACGGCTACATTTTCATGAAAATTTTTTTTCGAATAATGTCATGTCCCTTACCATGTAAGAGGCGGACATTCCTGCGAAAACATTTGCTATTATTGCAAATTTAGTCCGCCATTCCCTCCTACTCGGGATTTAATTAAATGTGATATGTGTGACAGAAAGTTTCGTGGACACGAATGGTATGACAATCATAAAAAAGTAACGTGTAAAAGACTTAAAAAATGTGATAAATGTTTGAAACTATACCGAATTTTGTAATGACTATGAAAATTCAGGGCATTTATGTTATATGGCAAAAGAGAATTCAAAGTGTAAAGACAAAAGTTTATTTATTTATTTATTATGGGTAACACGCCAGAAAATATCTGTTGGTGAAAATGAGCATGAAGTGAACCTATGAGTAGCGCAGCAATCACGTTCAGCTTGTTACAACATCACTGATCTAAAACAATTTTGCAGTTCATGTGGTATTCAGCAACACATTTTTACTAATGAACCTGTAAAGATTTTTTAAGTTATGTAGTATTGCAAAGAACTTAATTTTCTTCAATAATCTGCATTGCACATAATGGTAATGTTTCGACTGTCAATTTATTTTAAAACATTTAGTAAAAGAGCAGAATAATAAACCAAAATTAATTTTAAATGGATGTAAAAATGATGATACAATTTAATCACATTAAATTTGTAGATTCACTAAATTATCTCCCTATGCTATTGTCAGCATTACCAAAAGCAATGGATTTACCTGATATATTCCAAAAAAGGTTTCTTCCCTCACTTTTCTAATAAAACAATTAATCAAAATTATATACGCCCATTGCCTTTTACTGACTATTACGGGATAGACAATATGTCTATTTCTGTCAACAAAATTTTTTGAACTGGTATAATAAAGAAGTAGAGGAGAATGCTGAATTTGATATGGAGAAAGAAATCATTGATTATTGTGTGTCTGATTGCAAGGTAAGTCCGTTTTCTGAAGCTATTACCATCAGTAGTATAATTAACCACAAGTCCCGCTGTGGAATGCAGACTGTAATTAAGATAATGATTGATCGGTAATTAAGATACGTGTTATATGTAATTAAGATAATGTTCGATTGATAATTAAGATAATTGTAAATGTCATTTTAATTGATTTTCTCTAATTAAAATAATGACCTGTTAAATTGTAATTTCAAAATGTCATTTTAATTGAATGCAATTTCAAAAATGTAATTTTTATTGATTTGGTGGAAATCTTGATGTGACGTTACGATATGAAAATGGGAAATACATATATTTGTGTATATATTAATTATTCTGTAACTTGCGAGTAATGGGTTTCTTTTACCTGGTGAAAAGGTACTTGTGTAGACTTAAAAATTTATATTTGAAAATTACAATAGAGATTATTTGTGGTAATGAATTATATTCCAAGCCGGTAATCGGATTTCATTTCTGAGTTTAACTAGCGGTCTAGACTCCAGACGATGGGACTTGTTAAAATTTGACATAGACTTTAAAATTTATATTAATTTGAAAATTACAACAGAGATTATTTATGGTAATGATTTGGATTGCAAACCTGGTAATCGGATTTCATTTCTGAGTTTAACTCGTTGTCTGGACAATGGGACTTGTTGAAATTTGAAGAAACAGGTGTTTGCTGCTATATTCAAAAACAAGTTGAAAAGAACTAATGAGTATATCATTAATAGATATTTAAGCTGTATTGCGGATATTTTGTTAATGATGTATAGAAAAATGTGCATGCGTTGAAACTAGTCATTTATTAGAAAATGATAATTATTTTCGAATGAGTATTTAAGATTTCCCATTATCTGTTGAAATGAAATTTGGGTAATGATAATTGCTTTAATGACATGAAGTTTGAAATTTTTTGCAAAACTAATGAATACTTTCGAGAAATATAGAAATTTTGGTAGTTAAGAAAATATAGTTGAAATATTTATTTAAACTTTCTACAAAGTATTTCAAGGATGAAAATAATAGAAAGCGTATTGTAGGGAATATATAAATGCTAGTTTTATATATTCTATTAGTATCGAAAGGGGCCTGTTGAAGACATCAGTAAGAAGAAGAACAAGCTAGGTAAGTTTATATTTAAATCAATTATTTATTTCATTCACTTGTAAAATTCGTTCTTAGATATGGACTTTTCGAAACTGAATCAGCGAGGTCAGTTGGTAGATACGAAACCATGCAAGAAGATATCCGACTTGGAAAAGGATAAACTATATAAATTAGTTGACATAAAGGCTGTAAATACAACGTTTGGAAGAAAGATTATTACGGAGTGTGAAGAATTTATGTTATATCCCCCCTCACGCTTTGATGATTTATCCGATAATGAAGTATCTCAGCTGAAAAAATCCGTTACCACATGGAGTTTAAAATATACAGGTGTAAAACAATACGGACCCGGCAAACAAGCAGCATTATTAGAATTTGTAGAAATCTAATTATTACGAGTATATGAATATATTATGTTGAATGTATAAATAATAAATTTTGCTTATGTGTATATTTTGATAGTAATGAATATATATGAAATAAATTTACAAATACTTTAGTATTATTTCATACCCCATACAGAGAACATGACTTATAAATTTCAACACCCGTTTTCTGCTATAATAGCTGGCCCCTCTGGCAGTGGAAAATCTTACTTCGTTAAAAAATTTTTAGCGAATATTAATGACATGAGTGATACTAATTTTGAAAAAATTTCTTGGCATTACGGAGCTTGGCAAACTTTATTTAATACAATAAAAAGAGTAGAGTTTGTTGAAGGTTTACCTAATATCGAAAACATAGATGGAAATGATCCTCATTTAATAATAATTGATGATTTGATGTCCGAAGCTGATCAACGAGTTGTTGATATTTTTACAAAATGGTCACATCATAAAAATTTGTCTGTGTTTTTTCTTACTCAAAATTTATTTCACCAAGGAAAAGGCCAGCGAGATATATCCCTAAACGCAAATTATATAATTTATTTTAAGAATCCTCGTGACAAAGCGCAAATATTACATCTGTCACGACAAATACTTCCAGAAAATATAAAATTTATACAAGAAGCATATAGTGACGCAACTTCAGAACCACACGGTTATTTAATTTTTGATCTTAAACAAAACACACCTGATTGGCTGCGTTTTCGTACGTCACATGGTGGTTTTACATATGTCTATCTACCTAAAAACAAGTATAAATACAGCAGCAAACACATGCCTACAATTATTTCATAACAATGAGCAGTGCTGTAATAAACCACGCAGAATATCTGCGAGCATTGCACAAACAGAAATCAAAGGACAGGCTGGTGTTATTAAAAAATGCCGACTGTAACTCTGTTAAATGTATTTGTGAATGTGTTTATAATATTTTACATGGTACTGTCTCTCTCAGTCGAAAACAGCAAGCTTTACTTGTAAGACATAAAAATATTTTAAGGAAACTTACAAAACGTGGTGGCAGCTGGAAATCTAAAAAACGTGTGTTAGTTCAATCCGGTGGAGCTTTCCTGCCTTTTTTATTAGCACCTTTGTTAACCGGTGTTCTAAGTAGTTTATTTAAAAATTAAAATGGAACATGTTAGAAAAATGGTCTTAATATCACCAGAAAATTTAAACCGCTTACATAGTAATAATAGTGAAAAAGAAACTATATCTAGTCAGCTAGATAAAGACATGAAAAATATTCTAACTTTAAAATCATCAGAACATGAAAAATGAATAAAGTATCAAGAAATATTACAAAGATATTTATACTTTCAGAAACAAAGTAGAGAACCTATTAAAATACCTATCGAACATGAATTTACCTCAGATTTAAAATTAGCTTTAGAGAAGAAAGATGGTGGAACACCACCGTTCAAACAGGAAATTATTTCTGAACCGAAACTAGTTTTAGAAAAGAACGACGATATCAGAAATATAATAAATGTTATTCCTAAATCTCTACAGGAAAAAGCTCAAGTAATAATAGAAAAATTAAAATCAGACGGGACAGTTACGTGGAATGAAAAAGGTTTAGTTTCAATACGTGAAAAACAAATTACAAATTCAAATATATCGGATTTAGTCGGGGATATTGTAAGACGTAGAAAACGTAGTAATCCTGCGGGTTGGGAACATTTTTTGAATACTCTAAGAGAAATAAATATTCCATCAGAATTAATTAATAATCCTCGAAGAAAAAAACTTTTTACATCTGTATCAGTTAATCATTCTCCTGCGAAAAATAAAAGACAACGAGATTTTATAAAAGACGATTCGTCTAAAACAGCGAAAGTTAAGAAAATTGAATGGAAGCGGTTTACATTGTAAAATGGATAAAAGTTTATCTAAAATTTATTTTGATACGAAAAATCCAGCAGGGTTTTCGAGTGTAAATAATCTTATACATTCTATGAAAGGTAAATATAAAGTAAAAGATATACGAAAATGGATTAGCTCACAGGATGCATATACATTACATAAACCACTGCGAAAACATTTTGTAAGAAATAAATACAATGTTTCAGATATTAACGACCTGTTCCAATCTGATTTAAATGATATGTGCAAGTTAAGCCGTTACAACGATAATTACAAATACATTTTAACAACCATTGATGTCTTTAGTAGATATGCGTGGGCCATACCATTAAAAAATAAAAAACCATCCTCAGTTATTCAAGCATTTGAAAATATATTTAAAGAGAGAAAGCCAATTTACCTGCAAACAGATAAGGGATCAGAATTCATTGCAAAATCAGTTCGCTCATTTTTAAAGGAAAATGATGTGAAATTTTATGTGACGCATAATTCCGATATAAAAGCTTGTTTTGTTGAAAGATTTAACAGAACTTTGAAAACAAAAATGTATCGTTATTTTACTTATAAAAATACATATAGATATGTCGATGTGTTACAGGATCTCGTTTCTGCTTATAATAAAACAAAACATAGATTAATAAAAATGTCTCCTCGGGAAGTTAATGAAAATAATATATTAGATGTATGGAGGATTCAGAATAAAAATAAACTAAAAATAAAAGATAATCAACAGAAATTTAAAATTGGGGATATTGTATGTATATCCAAGTATAAAAATATATTTGAAAAGGTATACGAGTCTAATTGGAGTGAGGAATTATTTAAAATAAATGCGATTAGTAACAGAATTCCTACTGTTTATAAATTAAAAGATTTAAATAATGAAGTTATAGAGGGGACTTTCTACAAAACCGAGCGGCAGCGAGTTTATATAGAATCTGATACAATGTATAAAGTGGATAAAATATTAGCTACAAAAGGTACAGGCACCAGAAAGAAATTACTTGTCAAGTGGAGAGGTTATACTGATAAGTTTAATTCCTGGATTTCTGCAAATTCACTTCGTGTATTAAATAATGAATGAGACAGAATTTTTTATAACTCTACCTAGTAATAGCTCTATGCAATATTTTCCTAATAATAAAACCACTAGTTTTACTACACAGTTACCTCAAAATATAAAATTAAATGGATCTTGGGAGGTTGCATTGTCAGAAATGATATATCCCTGTTCAATCTACAATGTCAATGACAGAGAAAATTAAGTTAAAATGATGTTAAAAACTAAACAAGAAGAAAATGTGACAGTAAATATTGTACATGCAAAAATTCCTACAAAAAATTATGAAAGTATTGATAGAGTAATACTTGAAATGAATAAAAGTCTTGATAGCGCAATAGAAAATATGAATGAGGATACACCAGTTAAGAAATATGTAGCATTTACCTATGATAAGATAGAACGCACAATTCAAACATGCAGATGTTCACTCCCTGAAACTATCTCCTCGGTTAGCATTGCAACTTGGATACCCACCATTTACTGATATATATGAACAAAAAACTTCAATTAATTTGCCTAATTTAATGCTAGGTATTCCCCCGCAGTTATTTATTTATTGTGACATTATTGAACCTCAACTAGTTGGTGATGTTGTTAGTCAGTTGTTAAGAATTGTACACGTTAAAACTGATAAATATGTTTTTGGATCTAATGAAATGATATCATACGCGCAGCCTCATTTCGTTCCTGTGTTGAGAAGAGAATTTTCAAATATAGAAATAGATATAAGGACCAATGATGGTTTTCTAACACCATTTCAATTTGGAACGTTGAGTGTGAAACTTCATTTCCGACGAACATTATGAAAACTTGTCCGTATCAGGAATATTACAACTTACAGGCCGGAAATGGTGTGGGGGCTGTATATAAAGGCAATCAATTTCAACGGGACATGGCATAGGAAGTTTCTTTAGTGGATTGTTTAGAAGTATTTTTCCGTTAATAAAAAAAGGTGTAGGGGTACTTGGTAAAGAAGCAGTTAACACAGGCTTTAATTTTTTGGGTGATTTGACAACAAAACGGTCACCAAAAGAATCATTCAAGAAACGTCTCGCTGAGGCGGGGGTCAATTTAAAACGCAAAGCTGAAAATAAAATTGACAAAATAATCACTGGTGCTGGTTATAAAAAGAAGCGAGTGACTAAGAAATCTACTCACTTTAAAACTGGACGTGCTACTGTAAAGAACAAGAAACGCTCTAGACAAACAGACATATTTGACTAAAAATGGCATTTCTACATGCTCAGTCTTGTGAATGTATAAAAACAGAGTTAGATTTATTTGCTATACCTCCTACACAAAATAGTATTGAAAGTGGACAATGGGTAAATTATAAGCCTTTATCCTCCATCACTGAAGATGGACCAATTGAATTCGTCATTCCGGGCCAAGCGGACGACTATCTTGATTTATCTCAAACTATGATTTACATAAACGCAAAAATTGTTAAATCTGAAAATTCTGCCTTGAGTGACGGTGATAATGTAGCACCTATTAACAACTGGCTTCATTCAATTTTTAGCCAGGTAGACATATATTTAAATCAAAAACTTGTATCTCCTCCTAACAATACTTACGCCTACAGAGCATATCTTGAAACTTTATTAAATTATGGAAAAGATGCTAAGAAATCTCACCTTACTTCAAGTTTGTGGTATTCAGATGAAGCTGGAAAAATGAGTTATACAGATATATCTGCTAATCCAGGATATAATAAACGACAAAAATTAACTGAGAAAAGTAAAAATGTTGATATGATCGGACATCTTCATGCGGATATTTGTAATCAAGAAAAATTTTTACTTAACGGTGTTGAAATGAGAATACGACTAGTTTGATCACGGGATAGTTTTAATTTGCTGGCAACTGATTCGAACTACAAAGTATAAATTAACGAAGCCACATTACTTGTTCATCGTGTAAAATTAAATCCAAGTATTTATTTGGCGCATAATAAAGCTTTGGAAATGTCGACTGCTAAGTACCCTGTTACTAGAGCCGAAGTCAAAGCTGTTACCATCCCAGCGGGAATTCAAGGAAAATCTATGGATAATATTTTCTTAGGCCAGCTTCCTAAAAGATGCATAATTGGATTTGTAACCAATAAATCGTTCAACGGCGATTACAAAACTAATCCCTTTAATTTTGAAAATTTTAAAATAAATTACTTGTCACTATGTCTAAATGGACAGCAAATACCCTCGAAGCCATTTCAACCATCATTTGGTGATACAAAATCATACATTCAAATGTACAATACATTATTTTCCGGAACAGGCATACACTTTGGGAACAGTGGGAATGAGATCGACAGAACCAGTTATCCAGATGGTTATTGTTTAGCAGCATTTGATCTAACTCCAGACCTTTCAGCAAATTTAATGACACACTGGAATTTGACACGTCATGGTTCTTTACGAATTGAAGTGGGATTTGAGTCTTCTTTAACAGAAACTGTAAATTGTGTAATATACGCTGAATTTGATAACATTATTGAAATTGATAAGAATAGAAATGTAATTGTAGATTATGGTAGTTAATAAGGTGTATTTGTATTTTTTTTATATAATAATAATATATGTATATTTAAATGTTAATATATTGTCTTATTTACTACTCCTCTATGTATGTATATATAATCATATGACTATGAAATCAAATTTAGTTTGATGAAAGCATTTGTACTATTAAAACGAAATGAATGCTACATTTATACAAAGAATATTTAGAAATTTTTTCAAAAATACATGCGACTATGGTGTTTATGCTGCAAATAATTTACCACGACATGTTAATTTTCCATGTGCCCTTATAGTTAATACAGACCCTGATACTTTACCTTTACTTCGATAGTTATGGACGACCGCCATATGTACAACAATATATCGATTTCCTTAAAAGAAACACAAAGAAGTGGACTTACAACACACATACTCTGCAAGACGTTACATCATCTGTTTGTGGTTATTATTGTTTAATGTATTTGTTATTTCGAATAAATTTTTATGAACATAATGATTTTCTAAATTTATTCAATAATAATCACCATGAAAATGATGACTTTGTAAGTTATTGTTATTATTTCAATAAAGGTTAATAATTGTTAATTAATATTTTATTTTGTAAATATTACAAGATTATACATCATCAATGTAGTTGTTACTGTTCAGTATATTTGTTATTTAGAATAAATTTTTATACACATAATGACTTTGTAAAATTGTTTAGTATAAATAATAAATATGAAATGATATTTTCGTAAAGTATATGTTTTATCTTATCTTAATAAAACCCTGAAATTTTAAATAATAGTTTTATTTCATTTTACAATAATAATATTTTATTTCAAAGACCAAAAATACATGGTATAGAATTTGTCAACTATATAATGCAAGTTTATAAAAGTACATAATCAAATTAAGAAACAGCATGAAAATTAATAAAGAAAATTATATTTTGAATATTATAAATCTATATAAATTAACTAATTATATCTTATTCTTTTTTCTCCATATGGGATACTATACAAATTATTAACTAACCTACGTTTTGTAAATTTAATATTAAAAGTTTCCTTTTCTTTCTTACTTAATACCTTATGATCTACTGTACACCTAATATTATCAGAATAAATTATTGGGCCTGTTAAATGTTGATTAAAAACTAATTTTTTTCAACACTCAAAGTTTATAGTTAATGAGTTTTTATAGTTAAGAGTAAAGCCCTTAACTTTACAAACTTCAGTGGTTTTGTTCGACGATGGCGAATATACCCTATATGCATAATTTTTTGGTCCCCCGCAAACAAATTCTGTGATGTAACTACCTGCTCCATAATCGGATAATTCATCCGTAAGATCTCCTAATAAATTACCCGTCGGAGGCTCGTAATCACCAAGAGCATGATAGTAAATGAGAGAATCTGTTTCGTAATACAAAACTCTACGATCCAGGGGTTCCATAAATTCATGCAGACGTAATCTGGCTTGGGATGTTGTGTAGGCAGCAATAACTACATTGACGGTGCGTAGTTGTTGCATCGATTCTTCTTAATGAATCCAGTGTACGTACAACATCTCGTCACCAGCAGGGATAATCCTATTGACTTGAATCGAGGGATTAGCCAGCAAATCATATAATTCCTCGGCAGTTGAGACTATCGACGTACACGGTCTATTTTCGGCTTGCGCAAATTTTCCTGTAACCAATATAAATAAGTATTAAAAATTAAAATAATAAATAAAGATAATTGACTTACCCCAGAATGAATTCAGCATGAGTTTAGCATTAGATCTTCTACCTGCATTTTTTTCAATGTACGTCGGATCAAGTTGTATTCCTTCGTTTAAATAATAATTTTTTATATATTCACCCTTGCTCGCATCATTCGTACAATGTTCGGGGTAGCCCGACGCTTCTTGTTTAATTTTCAAGAAGGTGTCAACATAATTCACAAACAAGCCTCCTGTTTTTGTGTCCTTATTGTACGTAGTTACTTTATATTGCCAAACCTCGTGCACTTTAATAATTTTATAATTAAATAAAACGGCGCGTCGCACTTCATCCGCAACCCAAGTACCCATAAATTGTCTCTCAGTATCATTATGTATACAATTATTTTGCTCTAATTGATCACAGCACGTTCTACATAAAGCGAACATAAGTTTCCCATGTGATTTTCGTGGCAGTACCGGATGAAATAAATTTGTGGGGGGTAAAACGGTACATTTTATTAAACCCTCAACTTTATCTATATTGTTATTAGGGCATAATAAATTGCATTCGTCTCCTACAAAAATTTCTGGGTGGCCGATAGGATACTTGCCATATTTACAAATATAAGGATATAGAGAACATACATCCACATATTTATTTTTTTCATTATTTTCAGCTTTTTTGTATAAACATGTACCGCCCGTTCTACCGCCAAAGAGCGCGTCTCTTGGATTTAAAGGTAAATTGTTTAAAAGATCATGGTTATCACGCTGAGCTTTTAAAATTTTATCCTGTGCTAATTCTTTTTTAAATTCGCATTCCCAAATGCTAACAACATTGTATCCTAAATTTTGAATTTTGTTTATTTTATTCATTGTTTTTTCAAATCTATTTTCCAAGGTTTCTTTGGAACTATTAAATACTTCTTTATCTCACCCAGTTTTATAACAATTTATGCAACCATGCCAAAAACAGCCTAAAAATTCAAAAACTAACTTTTCTCTAGCATAATACCCATTAACTTTTAAATAATTCCCAATTATAGATTCCTCCCCATGTCCAGCATGCTGAATACGAATTCCACGAGTATTTTCTTGTTGTATTAACCATTTAAGAGCAATTTTGGATTGATTATCTTTCATGCGATATCCTCGCATTGGTATAATACCGATTGTATCAGGCTCTAAAAATAAACGCCGAAAAACACGATTATATGCTGATGCTATGGTGACAGCCTCCGTAAAGCGACACACTTTACAATCCTTAATAAAAGTATCTCGAAATTTAATACAAACTCTGCGAAGAATATCTACATCGCTAATACAATATTCAACTAGTTCGTTCTCCATATTAAATATGGTATTATTATGTACCTGCTCGTTATACCAGTTCAGAAATTTTTGTCGTGCATCAGCAGACATTGTATTTGCACCATAATATTTAGGAGCTGGTACCGGCCCCACATAATTTTGATTATTTAATGTATTAAAATAATGCGGAAAATATCCTTTTTTAAGGGTTGGCGGTAAATCCATAGCCTTTGGCAACGACGCTAAAGACATGGGTAGATAATTTAGTGAATCTATGAATCTAATATGATTTATTTGTAACATCATTATTTTATTACCATTTAAAATTACTTTCGGTTTAACATTAAGCTCCTCAACTAGATATTTTAATATAAACTGGCAGTCGAAAGATTTAGAGTTATGAGCAATACAGACAATAGACGAAAAACTTGTACGCGGTAAAAGAACATAATTTAGAAAATTTTTAATAGGCTCAATTTTAAATACATGCTCACGAATACCACATGAGTTACATAGCTGTTTTATATCGTCAGTGTCACTGAAACTAGAGCAAGATTGCTGAATAACACATAAATTAACTTCATGTTCTTTGTTTTCGCCGCAGTTTTTTTCCTGCCGCGTCTCAAAATCATAATAAAAAAATAAAGTATTACCTTTTATTTCAGTCCTATCTTTTAACATGTAATACAGATGATCGGGGTTTTTATAATCGTCACACAATTTGCAGAAAACTTCACCGCACAAATGTTGTTTTTTATTATTAATCCTATATAGTTTTAAACATTTAACACATTTTTTTAACTGCTTGCATACTGAATTGAAATGATTATTAAAACATTGTGGTCCTCTAAATTCTCTATTACAGTCAGAACATTTTGTAAGTTGAGGTGATGGAACACATGCTGGAGAAAATTTGCAGTAACGACATGTGTGATCGCAACCATGTCCACTTCTAATATTATAGGGAACATGACATTGTTCACAAAAATATTTACAACAGAATGTTACTGTTAAACTACGAATTACAGAAAAATGATTTTGATGATACAGAAGGTTTAATCTTGGTAGATTTTGTCCTTTTGCACCTTCAAAAATCACATTTCCTCTGCTATTATACTCATATACACAAATATTGTATTCAGTATAATAGCGCTGAAATTCTGCAAGTTCGGGAATACCAGCTCCATCGTTATTTATAATAATTTTTGATTTTTGTAACAATTCATGAACCCTGTCAGTCTGTATAACGTGAGTGTATTTAAAACAAGGATCTTTTTTTAATAATGAAACTCCAACAATTAGTGCACGAGGTAGACATAAATTATCGGCGTTATTTATTTCGATTACTCCATATTTCCGCCTGCAGAATTCCGCGTAGGGTAAACCCTGACCGCGTATTTTCCCTGAACCAGAAGGCAGAGTCACTTTACTCATCTCAATGGTAAATTTCCCATCAGAAAACACCTCCTTATTGCTTTGTAAAATTTTTTTGTAAAGATTCCCATATAACGTCCATATGTATCTGATCAGCTCTACGGAAACTTAGCCACGCAGGTCCATTTTCTAGACGAGGAGTAAAAAACATGAATCCGATAAAATCACTGGGATTAGCTGTCTTCAATGCGAAATCCACTACATTTTCAAGACCATCATGGAACCAATTAATAGAATTTTCACCTTCGGGCGGATCAATTATGGAAAATGTAATTCTTCTACCTGATAAATTAAACTGCTTTGTATGCTTCTCGATATCCGATATTATCTCGAAACGCGAAAATTCATTTTCATCACTAACTGTGTTTTGTACATAGCCGCTGCCGTTTTGTACATTTGCCAAGTCACTATCACTTTCACATAAAATATTATTACATATTTGAAAAATGTTATTTAAATTTTGTTGTACTTCTACTTCATTTGATTGTGTAGCACTGGTATTTGGAGTAGAATCATAGGGTCGTACATATTCACTATTTTCGTCTATAAAATTATTAAAATTTTCCTGGTCTTCAATTTCATCTACATGTTGCACATAGTCACTAACACTTTGTAAATTATCTCGTAAAATATCATTACAAATATTAAAAAAATTATTAAAATTTTCCGACTCTTCAATTTCATCTACATCTTGTACATAGTCACTACCACTTTGTAAACTTTCACGTAAAATGTCATTACAAATTTTAAAAAAACTATTAAAATTTTCCGGCTCCTCTATTTCATCTCGCAGTGAAACACTGTTATTATAATTACTAGCCATATTAAAACACACTTAGGTTCGTAAATGCTAGAATCAGACTGTCAAAAATTTACTCGTTTCGCCTCTTATATATAGGTAACGGAGAACTACCTATATAATCCCAAGACCTTTTCCATTCAGAAAACTACCTACCTACCCATTGTTCATTCGAAAATATTTGAAACATCTGTAAAGTTATTGTTTAGGTTTTAGGTAAATAGAAATAATGATACATGCATTTTTCTTAAAATTTATATTATATAGGTATATTTTTCTTCTCGTATTATAAATATACTCACAATCTAAATCTTTGTTGAACTGAAAATTGTAGTACATATAAAAAATTATTGTATAGGTAATAGAAACAAAGATACATGTATTTTTATTTAAAAAATTATATTATATATTTTCCTTCTCGTGTTATAAATACAGACACACATTCTAAATCTTTGTTGAACTTAAAATTATAGTACAAATACATTTCCTTAAAAATATTTGCAAAATTTTTGTTTTGTAAATAAATAAAATTATGTAAACTAGTTCTTAAATCTATCTTATTTTTAATACTATTAATAGTGACTGATTGTAATATTTGTTTGTAACAAGTGAACAAATTTTCATATTTTTGAGCATATTTTTCAACTGTTTCTAGAATATGTTCTTCAAATTTAATTAAATTGAAAATATGCTCTTTGTTCAGTACTATGTACTCGCAGTTTGTTCTGCATCGCATCTTCTCCTGGGGAAGTAGACTGAACTGTACATCTTTTACTTGGTGCACTCTTTTCAAGTCCAACTCACTGCACTTAACTTTAAGCCCTTTATTTTTTAAATATTTAATTACATCCTTGAAGTCTCTAATGTCTATATATTTTTTATACACTACCGATCCCACAAGTCGCAGCGTTACTCGCGGCACTGGTACGGGATTAATCCCGATAGTGATGAATACCTGTCTGTCGCGGTCCAAAGGAATCGGGTAGACGTCAAGGAGCCGATCATTGTTATCCCTCACATAGAAATAAGAAATTCTTCCTCTTCCTCCTCATAGCAATCTTCCAGACGCTGTCCGTAAGGTTCTTCTATATCATCACTATCATTATCGATGACAATAATCGAATCCTCTTCATAGCAATCTTCCAGACGTTGTCCGTAAGGTTCTTCTTTTATATCATCGCTATCATTATCAATGACAATAATCGAGTCGTCATCATCATCTATTTCTATTGGTGCAGCTTCACCCTGGGTCGGAGACAGCATAGAAACGGTATCATCGTCATCATCTTCTTCTGGCCTCACTTCTTCACCCCGAGTTGAAAACAGCGTAGAAGCGGTATTTTCATCTTCCGCAAGGTCCGCCAATAAATCAGAAACTGCCTTTTCTAAAATATTTTGGGAACTATCTAAAGAAGTTCTCGATTTCTTAGCTGGAACTTCTTCTGGTTGACATACTTCTTCAACGCGAATATCAGGTGAGGCACAACTTGACGTTGACAACCTTCGCTTTGTCGAGGAAATTTCATTTCCTCCAGGAAAACTCAAAGACGCGATGTCTTCCATACCGTTGCTTGGAAGCGAATTTCCCGGCTTGATTAAAATATCACTCAAAATAACCACTTTATTCGAAGACATAACGAAATATTAAAATACTCGTTGAAAACACACGCGAAATAGTAAAATACTCGTTGAAAGCACACCCAAGACAAGAAAGCCAAGTGTATACTACTTAAAAATATTTTTGGCTGTCTATTTATAAGTCTGCAAATGCTGCAGTTATTCCCCAGATACCAAAATGTCTAGAAAATTTTATCATAATGAATAATCATTTTAACTAAATAATGAATATTTAATTTATTTTAACATCTAGTTGATACGAGACATAATGCGTTAAACCTATACAAGCTAATTATCCGTAATGAGCCTGTAATGTCATAAAATTGTAATTACATCCTATACAAATTTTCTTAACTACCAAAATTTCTATATTTCTCGAAAGTATTCATTAGTTTTGCAAAAAATTTCAAACTTCATGTCATTAAAGCAATTATCATTACCCAAATTTCATTTCAACAGATAATGGGAAATCTTAAATACTCATTCGAAAATAAATATCAATTTCTAATAAATGACTAGTTTCAACGCATGCACATTTTTCTATACATCATTAACAAAATATCCACAATACAGCTTAAATATCTATTAATGATATACTCATTAGTTCATTTCAACTTGTTTTTGAATATAGCAGCAAACACCTGTTTCTTCAAATTTCAACAAGTCCCATTGTCCAGACAACGAGTTAAACTCAGAAATGAAATCCGATTACCAGGTTTGCAATCCAAATCATTACCACAAATAATCTCTGTTGTAATTTTCAAATTAATATAAATTTTAAAGTCTATGTCAAATTTTAACAAGTCCCATCGTCTGGAGTCTAGACCGCTAGTTAAACTCAGAAATGAAATCCGATTACCTGGCTTGGAATATAAATCATTACCACAAATAATCTCTATTGTAATTTTCAAATATAAATTTTTAAGTCTATACAAGTACCTTTTCACCAGGTAAAAGAAACCCATTACTCGCAAGTTACAGAATAATTAATATATACACAAATATATGTATTTCCCATTTTCATATCGTAACATCACATCAAGATTTCCACAAAAACAATAAAAATGACATTTTTGAAATTGCATTCAATTAAAATGACATTTTGAAATTACAATTTAACAGGTCATTATTTTAATTAGAGAAAATCAATTAAAATGACATTTACAATTATCTTAATTATCAATCGAATATTATCTTAATTACATATTACACGTATCTTAATTACCGATCAATCATTATCTTAATTACAGTCTGCATTCCACAGCGGGACTTGTGGTTAATTACACTACTACCATCGCTAGTGCATGTAATCGCGTATTCCGTAGTATGTTTTTAAAACCTAAAACCAATGGTATTATACCACAAAAAGATTATCAAAGGAAGAATAATCAATCTAAAATAGCCTGAATGTCGTTAATACATCAAGAATTCAACATGCAGGCGATGGTAAGGAAGCAATATTTAATTATATATTTAAAGTAGATGGTTACTATGCAACTGGTAAATTAGTATTTGAATTTCTGGGGTGCTTTTGGCATGGGTGTACTTTATGTTTTAAAACTAATAGAAATGAACCAGTTTTTTTTATTGTGTATTTTCAAAATTTTGTGTAATAAATATTGAATTCAATTAAAAATTAGTACGTCTCTGTATTTCTACCTGCATAAACTAGGGATGATCCTTGTGTACTGATAATGAAAGTATAGCTAAAGTCACTGCACCATGTCCCCAGTCTACTAAGTAGATATCTCATCCATTTGTATATGAGCCCAAAAAAATATTTATTCAGTAGTTTTTTTGCTATTCGCTACAACCATGGCTTCCTTCAACCTCAACACCATTCATCCGGGAGTATCTTCACAGATAACAGTCCCTTAGAAGAAGACACAATAACAAGAATTACCGTCTACCAGCCGTCAATCCACCATGTTACATCCTGTGCAGCAATATTATGTTGAATCGAGAGAAAATTGGGACACTTGCGATGATCCAGCATACAACACTACATTGCACCCCATACAACATTATCATGTACAATCAGGGGCAAATTGGAACACCTGCAATGAACCAACATTGCTATTCAGAAAAAACTGGTGCTAATTACTCTAACTCCGAAAACGAGTAGATCAGCTAACAAGACATCTTATGCAAGAAAGGAAAAGGATGGAGTTAATTAAAATTAAAACCAAATAATTATTTTGCAAATTAAAACGCAATGATTAATAAAATAAACTAATTCATATAAATATTTTTGAATATTATTGAAAAATGAGAAAACATATGTAACAAACTGATCCTTTTCATATTTGTCATTTATATTGACAATTTTTTGTTGCTGTAACTATTAATCTTAAATAACAAATATAAATATTATTGAGTATTTTTGAAATAATGTCAAAACATATATCTAACAAACTGATCATTTTCATATTTGTTATTTATACTAAATAATTTTATACAGTCCTTGTTGGTGTAACAATTAATCCTAAATAACAAATATGCTTAACAATAATAACCACACACTGATGAATTATAATCTTGTAATCCTATTGTGTTAAATGTCCATTCCTGAGTATTTATTTTTAAGAAATTCAAATGTGATTTCACAAAAGGTGGTCGGCCATAACTATAAAAAAATTTCCATTTCCTTCACGATCTATAAAAATTGCTATCAAGTGAGTTCCAGGTAGGGTATTCACAATAACAGCACATGTAAAATTTACATGCACTGATAATGTATTGGCTGCATACACTCCATAATGAGTAATATTTCTATTTTTTTTTTTTTTAATATACTCAGAATAAATGAAGCGTTCATTTCTATTGAACAGTATGAATGGGCTTCTCTAACTAACTTTGGTTTGAATGCTGCAGATTTAAAAAAATTTGAATATATTTTATTCAAAAACATACAAAACCAAACAAAAAATATTATAACTAGTTTACAGCATGGTTTCGTCCCGGGTCGGTCAACTGTCACAAATCTTGTACAGTTCACTCAGTTCGTTTCTGATACTTTAGAAGAAAGAAATCAAGTTGACTGTGTTTATATTTCTAAAGCGTTTGATACGGTTTCTCATAAAATTTTAGTACATAAATTAAAACTTGTTGCTTTCGATGTCAATTTATTAAATCTTACTTAGAAAATAGAAATTAATAGTAGTATGTGTGCCTAGGGTTGCCAACTTTACAAAATTACAGAAAAGGACATTTTTCGGCCATCTTTTTCTGAATTGTGTGTTGGATTTAAAACTTGAGGAAAAATGCGCCGCAGATTTTTTGTAAAATTTTCAAGGTCAAAGGTGTTTTAATGCAAGAAAATACATAGTTTCTTTACAATAAAGCAAATTTAATAAATTTAATAAAAATTAAAATCAATATTTTATGAAGAAAACAGTAAAATACAATAAGATATCTAACCTTAAAATGTTAACTGCCAATATCTAATTTTACATTTTAAATTTTTAAACTGACAAAGCAGTTATTTAGCGCTAATTAATTATAATAAAATAATAACGAGGAGGAGAACAACAATTAACAAATTTGACAAGTCAACACTAGTTAACCCTACATTAATAATTCAAAAATTCTATCATTATTTCATTACATTACATAAAATGTGAAATAATTATTTCATTTTCATATTTATAATAAGAAAAATATCATTAATAACAAAATATACCATAAAAGGACAAATTGCGTCCTTTCCTGGTTTAAAAAAGGACAAGGACAAAATATGCCCAAAAAAGGACTGTCCTTTCCAAAAAAGTTCAGTTGGCAACCGTATGTGGGCCCACTCCCGAGGCACAGCCGCTGCTGAGATTCGAAAGCAGGTGTCCGTGAATTAATAATAATATAATAAATTATGTTAATGCGGTTATAAATTTTTCCTTTATAATAACTTGACATGTATGACAGAGATAATAAATTATGTTAACTGAATTGTTTTTTATACTTGAAGATTCTTACGGCATTGATGATTGCTTTTAATATCTAGAGATTTGTGAATACCTTAATATCATTAAAGAAATACAAAAAAATTATTTGTTGTAGAAGTGGACCTTTTAAAATTTCGCTCGTACAGGTGCTCATGTAACAGCTATTGTACTGCTTTTTCTACCTGGACAGTGGTAACAGAAAATATATGAATACTTTTATAGTATTTTCTCACCTAAATTTTTTGAATGATAATAGGACTCGACTCTTTTCAGGGGGGCAGAGATAATAAATTATGTCAATTAAATTGATTTTTGCACCTGTGGATTTTTGGTGCTTTTAAGAAATACATAAAAATTCCTTATTTTCGAAGGAGACCTTTTAAACACCTGTATCTTTATACAGGCCGGATATAATAACTTAGATGCATTGTGTTGGTTTTCTTTTCTCTGCTTTGAAAGAAATATATAAAGATCCTGACAAATGAACGATAATATTATTTCGAGCGGAGTTTTAAAATGATGGGAATTTTTATATTTGAATAGTTTTAAAGATACCTAGAGATTTATGAATACTTCAATGTCTTTGTTTGATGATGATGTTGTTATAATTGAGGACTACAGCGATGAAACCTTGGACAATATTGTCCAGGAAGCTGCATCCAAGCTGGTTAACATGCCTTTAAAGGGAGGGCATCAAGAGGAGCAGGAAATGCTCTCTAAACACCGGCGAACTTCCACAAGCTCCGAAATTGACGAGCCGTATGGACAGCCAGTCGTCTATAGCGAAGAGGAGGAGGAGGAACCGATTCCAGAGTGGTACGGGGATGAACAGCTTGGAGACGACGTCCAGCTCGGCTTGGTGCTGTGAGTAGCCGAGGTAATGAGTTTCGCGTTTCCGATGAACAAGCACGTCGGAGACAATAACGATAGACTGCTGGATGTCCTTGCTTTTCCAACTGCGAATAACAGAAGAGCGTTCATCTCCACCAGTGTGGACCCGAACCCCTGCATGCACAAAACTGTACGTTTAGTGTGTGACGTAGTGAATAAACTTTATATTGACATTACAGACCATGAACAATTAGATTTTTAAGATTTATAGAAAGTAAGTATGTAAAAATAGGAGATAAATATAACAAATTTAATGTAGAATTTACGGTGCCTCCGAAAAAGCAATTAAAGTATAAAATAGGAAAAAAATATTTAGCTTTAAGTAGGGAAAATATAGATAAGATAATTAGTTTAAATTTAGTTATTCAAAAAACAATTTTAGAATAAAAGATAAAATATATTAATATTAATGATATTTATAAAAAAAATTGTGCAGGATGTTTGTATATATAGTTTCAGATATAATTTAGATTTAAAAAATAGTTTATACAATAATATTTATAAAGAATCAGTAAAATTTATTAGATTATTAAGCGATTTATTTATTTATTATTATAATAAAACTATAAATGACATAAGATGTGAGAATATATTTATAAAGAGAGAGAAAAAATATAGAATTTAAAAGTTGAATACTTATTTTCTTTTATTTGCTTGTATATCTGGATTGATGTAATTTTCAGTATTCTTTAGTGAGATAACTCACAGGAGGGGTATCCCGAGGTTAGCTATTATAAAAGAGCAGGTAAAAATAAAATCGAGCTGGTATACCTGTATAGTTTCATAGTGAGTGAACAATGGATCAGCAACATTTTGACGACTTCTTTGATATCTGTGAAGGGATTATTACCTCTTCATTGATAGAAGAAGACGTAGAAGAAAATTATAACGCCTTCTATCAAATTTTCGCAAATTTGATAGGTGACAGTCTGAACCAACGGGTTGTGGTGAAAGCGATTTGCCTCGTATTACCATTGTTTCGGACATAGAGTCGCATGCAAAGCGTTTTAATATTGTAGGAAGAAAAATCACGTTTCGCATGAATGACCCGCCGGAGGGTGAAGATTCAGTGCAGTGGTTTTATAATAGTGTTAAAAGTGTTACTGAGTACGCTATGAGCACTGCAGATCCGTCGAATTATTTTGGATTTTATATTTCACACCCCTCTTTTTGCATCCGGTCCAGCTTGGATTAGTTTCCGTAAGGCAGATCAGCTCCACATTGATGTTGTGTGGGAAGCCCTAGAGAAGATACTGCAAAGTAATAGAGAGATATTTTCAGACGGTCAATTCTCTATAGAAATTACTAAAGTTGCTGTACCTACTAGATGTGGCAGGCTGCGGGGACATGGCTTATAATTTGCGGAATTTTGTCGCAGAAAAACTGGCATTATAGACATAGTAAATAAAGACAATTTATGTTTACCTCGTGCTCTTGTGATTGCAGACTCTTTTCGAAAGAGCGAACAGTGTATAAAAGATATAATTAATGATAAACACGGTATCCAGCGTATGAGAACACGCGATTTATTGTTAAAAGCAAATGTTCAGATAAGTGGAAATGCTGGTATTCCTGAACTTATTGAATTTCAACGCTATTTTACTCAATATAACATATGTGTATATGAGTATAATACTCGTGGAAACGTGATATTTGAAGGTGCAAAAAGGAAAAAATCTTCCAATACTGAATCTTTTGTACCATCAAAATCAGTAATTAAAAGCTTAACGACCGCATTTTCATGCAAATATTTTTGCGAACAATGTCACGTTCCATACAATGTAAGAAACAGACATTCTTGTGAAAATACTTGCTATTTTTTTTAAATATTCACCGCCGTGTTCTCCTACTCTGGCATTAAATGTTCTCTTTGTGAAAGAAAGTTTCGTGGACAGCAATGTTTTGACAATCATAAAAAATGAGTGTGTGAAAGACTAAAAAAATGTGTTAAGTGTTTGAAACTATATCAGTGCAATAAAAAGGGACGTCAGCATGTATGCGGAGAAAGATACTGTAAATTGTGTGAAAATTCTAAAAACCCCGGACATTTATGTTATATACAGAAATACAATTCAAAATTTAAAGAAAATAGTTTATTTATTTATTACGATTTTGAAACCCGACAGGAAAAAACTGTGGGCGAACATTTAGAACATGAAGTTAATTTATGTATGGCGCAGCAGTCTTGTACTATGTGCTGTAACATATCCGACGTAAAACAATTTTGTAGCATATGAGGCATTCGACAACACATTTTCAAGCATCAAGAATTTTTAAATTACGTTGTTCTACCTAGAACATCATTTGCATCTGTTATATGTATTGCACACAATGCCAAATCCTTCAACTGTCAATTTATTTTAAAATATTTAGTAGAGGAACAAAAAATTAAACCTAAATTAATTTTAAACGGTTCGAAAATAATGATGATTCAATTTAATCATATAAAATTTTTAGGTTTAATTAATTATCTACCTATGCCATTATCTGCTTTATCTAAAGCATGGATTTGACGGCAACATTAAAGAAAGGTTACTTTCCCCATTTTTATAATAAATTAGAAAATAAAAATTACATTGGTCCACTTCCGTGTACTGATTATTTTGGGATAGACAATATGTCTACTTCTGAACGACAATTTTTTTTAAATTGGTATAATAAACAAAAAGAGGAGAATGCCATTTTCAAAAAGAGATCATTGAGTATTGTGTGTCTGATGTAAATATTTTTGTTTAGGGTTTGCGATAAGTTTCGTACTACTTTCACGCAAGTTTGCAAAGTCTGTCCACTTACTGAGTCAATTACCATCGCTTCAGCATGTATCCGTGTTTTTCGTCGTTTATTTTTAAAACCCAATTCAATTGATATTACACCATAGAAAGGTTATCGGTTGAAAGATAATCAATCAAAAATTTCCTTGAAATGGTTAATACACCAAGAAAACGTGAGGGGAATACAAATTCAACATGCAGGTAATGGTACAGAGGCAGTAATTGACAATATATTTAAAGTTGATGGTTATTATGCAGCGAGTAAACTAGTATTCCAATTTTTGGGCTGTTTTTGACATGGCTGTATATTATGTTATAAAACAAATAGAAATGAACCAGTTTTTAATACAACAAAAGAAACATTGGAAGATAGATACCAAAGGACAAATAAAAAATTACACAAAATTCAGAATTTGGGGTATACTGTAATTACAATTTGGGGGTCCCGTGGCCTCGTGCCTAAGTGTCTGGTCGCGAACCTGCGGGTTCCGAGTTCGATCCCGACCAACGCCAAATATTTCGAATTTTAAATGGCACAAAAGTGACCCCTGTAGTGCACTCTCCACACCAGCAATGAGTGCCCGTAAGGTGACACCTGGTAAGCGCCCGCACGGTAAAACTATGTCATCATCATTACCGATATCTGAGATAAAGCAGATTGGCACACCCAGAAATGGGTAATATGTCGTGATGAAATATTTATTTATTTTATTTTACAATTTGGGAATGTAAATTTCGGAAACAATTAAAACAAGATAAAGATTTAGATACAGCGCTTAAAAACCATGAAATTTTAAATAATTTACCTGTGCAACCTCGCGATTCATTATTCGGCGGGAGGAGAGGGAATACAATTTTATATATAAAAAAGTTGAAACTAATGAAAAAATTAGATATGTAGATGTTTCCTCTCTTTACCCGATGTTTGTAAATATGGTAAATATCCAGAAGGCCATCCAAAATTTTTTGTAGGTTCAGATTATACCACATTGTGCCCTAACAATAATATTGAGCAAGTTGAAGGGTTAATTAAATGTACTGTTTTACCACTCAGTGATATTTTTCATCCAGTACTACCACGAAAGGCTCATGGAAAACTCATGTTTGTTTTATGTCGGACATGTTGCGATGAATTTCAACAAACTGAATGTTGTCATAGTGATACAGAGAGACAATTTGTGGGGACTTGGGTTGCTGACGAACTGCATCGCGCCGTTTCAGTAGAATATAAAATTTTAAAAATTCACGAGATATGACTGTTTATAATAGATATACTAAAACAGGCGGATTATTTGTGGAGTACATAAATACTTTTTTAAAAATGAGACAAGAAGCCAGTGGTTATCCTGCAGCCTGCACCGACGACGTAGCTAAAGCAGAATACATTCGTTTGTATGAATTGAACGAAGGCATTCAGTTGGATCCAACGCAGATAGCTAAGAATGCTGGTAGACACTCAAATGCGAAACTTATGCTGAATTCTTTCTGAGGTATGTTAAAATTTAGGTATTATGTAAAGAACTTTAATTTCCTCTTTGTGTACAGGTAAATTCGCACAAGCCGAGAACCGAACGCGTACTTCAACTGTTTCTTCAGCTGAAGAACTATACGCACTTCTAGCAAATCCTGCAGTTCAAGTAAATAGGGTTATACCAGCGGAAGATGAGATGTTATATGTAAACTGGGTGCATCAAGAAAACGCGATGGATCAGCTGAAGACAGTAAATGTTTTAATAGCGGCATACACAACGGCCCAAACTCGTTTACGTTTGTATGACTTTTTGGAACCCCTGGGTCGTAGGGTTCTGTGCTACGACACAGATTCCATTATATACTCTCATTTCCCTGGCGAATACGAACCACCTACAGGAAATTATCTAGGTGATCTCACAGATGAATTGGAGTGTTATAATCCAAACAGTTTTATAATAGAATTTGTTTGCGGTGGTTCCAAAAATTATGCATACAAAGTCTTTCACCCTTAACAGGTAAAGTAAACGAGGTATACAAAGTTAAAGGTTTTACTTTAAATTATCAGAATTCAAAGATAATAAATTTTAATTGTTTAAAAAAATTAATATTTAATAATGAAGAACAAGTCGTCCTACAATTTAATAGCATAAGATGTACTCCCCATCATAGTAACAAAAAAAGAAAAAAAGACGTTTACTACGTTTAATTTTATGAAACGTAGATTAATAAATGATATAAATAGTGTACCTTATGGAGTTAAAAAGATTAGGTTAGATTAGTTAAATTATTTAATTAGGTATTTTATTATTTATTTTCTATTTCTTCATTGCATTATTGAATTAGATTAGTTAATTTATTTATTTATCTAGGGTATTTGATAATGTATTCGCTTTTTTTATTTCTTAATTGTAGCATAATGTATGTTTTCTTAATTTGTACATATATGTTATTATTTATATAAATACATGTTATTTTGTTTAAATAATAATTTACAAATATTTCAGGTTTGAATTTAAATTAAATAAACGTATAGTTGTATGAAGCGATATATTATGAAATTCTTTATAGAATAAGCGCCCACACGGTAAAATATATCGTCATCATTACCGATATCTACATGTGTGTGGGTGGGTGGGAGTTTGCAGTATATATATACCTGGCTAAAAATTATTTTTCAGTATACAGTTTCTTCCTAGTCACTGCGGCCATGGCTTCATTCAATGGTAACAATTTTCGACAGAGAGTATCTTCACCAGTAACATTCCCGAAGAAGGAAAAGCAAGAATCGTTGTCTATCAACCATCATACCACCCTGTTGCATCCAGTGCAACAATATCATGTGGAATCAAGTGAGAACTGGGACTCCTGAGATGATCTAACATACAACCCCCCATCTGCTGTTCAGGAAGTGCTGCATCCCGTGCAGCAATATTATGTCGAATCATGCGAGACCTGGGATTCCTGCGACGATCCAGCATACATCCCAATACTTGCTATTCAACAAAAGCTCGTACTAATTTCTCCACCAGGGGATACAAGCAAATCAGCTAAGAAAGCTTTTTATGCCCGAGAAAGGAAAAGATGAAGACAATTGAAAAATAAAACAAAATAGTAATTTTATAAACATTTATTTTGTAAGATATAATATGTTATGATTTATAAAATAAAATAATTAATATAAATTACTGGGTATTATTAAAATAACTACAAAACATATATCTAATAAACTGATTATTTTCATATTTGTTATTTGGACTAAACAATTTTATAAAATCATTATCAGTGTAACAATTAATTCTAAACAATAAATATACTAAACAATAATAACCACACACTGATGATGTATAATCCTGTAATCCTGTAGTGTTGAAAGTCCATTTTTTCGTATTTCTTCTTAGGAAATTCAAATGTGCTTTCACAAGCGGAGGACGCCCAAAACTATCAAAATATGTTCCATTGCCTTCGCAGTCTATAAAAATAGCTATCCAATGAGTTCCAGGTAAGGTATCTGGATCCGTGTTTACAATAAGAGTACATGGAAAATTAACATAACTGGGTAACGTATTTGCAGCATAGACTCTATAGTGACAAGAACGTTTAAAGTATTTTCTAAATATATTTAGTATAAATGAAGCATTCATTTTCAAAGTTTTGGGAATTTATAAGGAATTATTAAAATGAAACACTGTATTAACATTTTTTTAAAGTTTATTAAAGAATAGTAAATAAAACTATATTTAACTACCATAATCTACAATTACATTTCTATTTTTATCAATTTCAATAATATTATCAAATTCGGCATAAATAACACAATTGACTGTCTCTGTTAACGAAGATTCAAAACCTACTTCAATTCGCAATGAACAATTTTTAGTTAAATTCCAATGCATCATCGAATTTGCTAAGAGGTCAGGGGTTAGGTCAAAAGCTGCTAGGCAATAACCATTTGCATAAGTATTTCTGTCTATTTCATTACCGGTATTTCCAAAATGTATGCCTGTTCCGGAGAATAATGTATTGTACATTTGAATGTAAGATTTTCTTTCGCTAAATGAAGGTTGTAACGGTTTCGACGGAAGTTGTCCATTTAAATTTAATTTAAAATTTTCGAAGTTAAAAGGATTAACTTTATAATCTACATTAAAACTTTTATTGGATACAAATCAATTATGCATCTTTTAAGAAGTTGGCCTAAGAAAATATTATCCATAGATTTTCCTTGGACTCCCACAGGAATGGTAACTGCTTTTAGTTCGGCTCTGGTAATAGGGTACTTGGCAGTAGACATTTCCAAAGCTTTATTATGTGCCAGTAATATACTGGAGTTTAATTTTACACGACAAACAAGTAATGTGGCTTCATTAATTCGTACTTTGTAGTTTGGCTCAGTTGTCAGTAAATTAAAGCCATCTCTTGATCGAACTAATCTTACTCTCATTTCAACACCATTAAGCATAAATTTTTCTTGATTGATTATATCAGCATGAAGATGAACCTGAGCTTTTTGTAGCTACTATTTTATACACTGTATCAGTTTCTATATATACTCGTTGCAACTCGGCTTTGTAGAAAGTGCCCTCTATAACTTCATTATTTAAATCTTTTAATTTATATACTGCAGGAATTCTATTTCTAATTGCGTATATTTTAAATAATTCCTCCCTCCAATTAGACTCGTATCCCTTTTCAAACAAATCTTTATATTTGGGTATACGTACAATGTCTCCAATTTTATATTTTTTCTGATTATCTTTCATTTTTTGTTTAATGTTATGTTGATTTCTCCAAACTTCTAGAATATTACAATCATTTACTTCATAGGGGGCCATTTTTATAGAGCGATGTTTTGTTTTTTTTATAACTAGTAATCAAATTCTGTAATACATCGATATATCTGTATGTATTTTTATAAGTAAAATAACGATACATATTTGTTTTCAAAGTTCTGTTGAATCTTTCAACAACACAAGCTTTTAGATCGGGGTTATTCGTCAGGTAGAATTTAACATCTTTTTTTTTTTAAAGGAACGTACTGATTTTGCATTAAATTCCGATCCTTTATCCGTCTGTAAATAAATTGGTTTTCTCTCATTAAATATATTTTCAAATGCCTGTATCACGGAGCATGGCTTTTTGTCTTTTAATGCAGTAGCCCAACCATATCTACTGAAAACATCGATTACAGTTAAAATATATTTATAATTATCATTGTATCGGCTTAACTTACGTAAATCATTTAAATATGCTTAAAAAAAGATCATTTATATTTAAAACATTATATTTATTTCGTGAAAAAATTTTCGCGCTGGTTTATGTAGTGTGTACGCCTCCTGGGAGCTAATCCATTTTTTAATATCTTTCGCTCCATATGTACCTTTCATAGAATCTATAAGATTATTTACTCCAGAAAACCTTGCTGGATTTGACACATCGAAATAAATTTTCGGTAAATTTTTATCCATCTTACAACGAAAACCGCTTCCATTCAGTTTTTTTTTAACTTTTGTTGTTTCAAAAGATTCGTCTTTTCGTTTTCTTTTATTTTTTGTTGGAATTTGAATTTCTGATACAGGTGTAAAAAGTTTTTTTCTACGAGGATAGTAGTAATAAGGAGTAATTAGTGGGTATAATTAGCGCTAATTGCTTTTTAATTGCTTTTTAATTGCTTTTTTAATGAGGGGTAATTAGTGCTACTGACCTTCACAGTGACGTAGGTTGTTGTTGTTATTGACAGTTTAGTGCTAACGACCTTTCACTGTGACGTATGTTGTTGTTGTTATTGACAGCTAATTAGTGCCAGCGGCCTTTCATCGTGACGTATGTTGTTGTTGTTATTGACCGTGGTTGTTTATTGCTCCAGTATATTTTTAACACGGGCTCAACAGGTTGAAATTAACTTTTCAGCTGAATACTATAGAATTCACTTTTCGAAAGTTCATTAAACTAGCTACAGTAAAACCCAAAATTTTTCCAAATTAATTAAGTTGTTATTCTATATGTGTACAATCTATAAAAGATGAAATTAACTTTTCGAGTAAGTACTACGACAACGTTTGACTAGTAAAATTCACCGCTGCTAGAATCACGAAATGGCCGCAGGTTTAAATTCTGTTCCGAACAGTGATGTTCTTCTGAATAACAGAACGGTATCGGATGTATTACGGTATTTTAGTGCAGGCGCGTTTCAAACATCGAAACAGCTAAAAGATGCGTGCGAATATATTAACAATAAAATTGTGTTCGAGGACTACGTTTTCTTAAACCAGTGGGAGAGGGCCCAGTATGATAAACTGATAAGTCTTAGACGTCAACGTAAGTAAATTGTAAATTTAGCTTTATTATTATTAATTAACTAAATGAAAAATAATTAAAGATTCAGTGAATATAAAACTAACTAAAGACGATGGAAGTGATTTTGATGAAAATAATAATGCGAAAATTGCACCTGTTAATAATATTTTACATTCGATGTTTAGTCAAGTTGAAGTTTATTTAAATCAAAAACTTATTTCGCCACCAAATAATACTTACGCTTACAAATGTTATCTGGATACGCTTTTAAATTATGGGCCATCAGCTAAAAAGTCACATTTAATATGCGGATTATGGTATCCTGATACAAGTGGTAAAATGGATGTAATGACTAATGAGAATGAAGGATTTAATAAACGATATAATTTTACAAAAAATAGTAAAGAAGTTGAACTTATCGGTCATTTAAATTGCGATATATTCAATCAAGAGAAATTTTTAATTAATGGTGTCGAAGTTCGTGTTAAATTTGTTCGATCTAGAAACAGTTTTTCACTTATGGGCGACAGTGTGTCAGGAAAATTAAAAATTATGGATGCAAGTTTATTAATACGACGGCAGCAGATAAATCCAAGCGTTATGATAGCGCACGCGAAAGCGCTGGAAATGACAACCGCAAAATACCCTATTACCAGAAGTGAGATAAAAGTTTTAACCATTCCGCAAGCAATTCAAAGCAAATCTTTGGACAATATATTTCTTGGTCAGTTACCTAAACGGTGTACCATTTGCTTCGTATCGAATAAGGCATTTAATGGTGATTTAAAATTAAATCCGTTTGATTTTAAACATTGCGATTTAAATTATTTATCATTATTTGTTGATGGTCAACAAATTCCGAGTAAGCCTTTACAACCAAATTTTACAAACGATAAATTCGTAAGTTCTTATCACACCTTATTCTCAGGCATGGGAATTCATTTTCTTAACGAAGGAAATGACATATCACGGGAAGATTATAGCAACGGTTACTGTATTTCCGTTTTTGATTTAACTGCAGACTTATCATCAGGTACGCAGGCTCATTGGAATCTTATAAGAAACGGAAGTATACGTTTAGAAATCGGGTTTAATTCACCGCTTGCAGAAACTATAAACTGTTTGATATACGCTGAACTTGACAGTATGATTGAAATAGATAAAAAAAGAAATGTTATTGTTGATTATAGCAGCTAAAATATATAACTGCAGCCGTTTATACGTTAACTATTTAGTTTGCGTCATCTTTTGAAGCAATGACTGCGTTCGTTGATTTTCAAGGGTTTCTTGTTGAAGGCAAAATTTTCGTCATTAAGGAGTTAGCAGTTCTTACCTGCGCAGAGCAATTATCCCAAAAATATTATTTATTTAAATCACCAAAAGAATGTGCCGCACTTTCACATCGGGACAAAGTTCAAGTAAAATGGTTAACAAGAAATTATCACGGTATTAAGTGGACTGATGGATGCACTGAATATGAAAACCTAGACAATATTTTACAAACTTCGTTAAAATGTATTGACCGCGTTTACGTGAAAGGTTTAGAGAAGAAAAATTATCTTAGTAAAAAATTTTCAAAAATACGTATTATAAACATTGAAAATTTAGGGTGCCCCCGGATAAAATATTTAAATAACATATTTAAATCTTCACATTGCGGTAATCACTCTATTAAGAGCGCTAGGTGTTCTTTGGAAAACGTGAGTAATTTACAAACGTGGTACAATGAATACTATTCAGTTGGACGGTTGCCTCAAGAAAATGAATCACCTGGAGAAAACATATTTTGCTCTTGTTTCTGCAAATAATACACTACCGCATTACGTGTCTAGGCCGAGTCTAATTATCGTGAATCACGATCCTGATTACATGTCTGGTAGTCATTGGATGGCGATTTTCATCGATATTCATAATTTTACGTATTTTTTCGACAGTTTTGGAAGAAAACCCTACGGTAAAATTTTGAATTTTATCAAAAGAAACAGTACTATGTGTAGTTATAACAACAAACAAATTCAAAACCTGAATTCAACTGTTTGTGGACAATATTGTGTTTTATTTCTTTTAAATTATGTACTTGGTAATAATACTGATAGTTTTTTAAGTATATTTGATGATAATTACGACAACAATGACATTCTTTGTAAAATGTTATTTGCATATTATTTTAAATAAAAGAATATAATACAAATATATACATACCCATATTTTCTACGACTTTACCCTTCCCCTCATGCGTCTCGTAATTACTGTTGAAAAAGAAAAGGTAGGTGTTAGCATAAAAAATATTTCCTAATAAAAATAATTATGTATATTTAAACAAAAATATTACCTAATAATAATAATTATGCATATATATACAGGGTGTTAATACTAAGTCGTTACACCCGAAAATGGTAGTTAGAACTCATTAAAACAAACAACTTTTCTTAGTTCCAATTTTTGATTTGGTGCCCAGGTTCGTAGTTATTGGAGTTCTTTTGTTTTTCGAAAAATCGTCATTACTCCCTTATTTTAAGGACTATTGAAATTTTTTTTCTTTCAAATTTACCTTTAGGCTCTTTAAAATATTTGGCATTTACAATTATTTTTTATTTTTTCAAATGCCAAAATGGCGATCGATCAAAAATTTCAAAACATGATTTTTTGATAACCACTCCATCGATTTTCGAAAGTAAAACTTTTATAAAATCCTTAAACTATCTACTACAATATTTGTTATAAACATTTTTTTTAATCTATCCAAAAAAAAGTATTTAGTCATTTTCTTGACTTACATAAGTGCACTGTGTTCAGAAAAAAATCTAATTCGGAGTAAGCTATGAAAACAGAAACGTATGTCTGATAAATAATCAAGTTGTCACAATTGATCGTGAAATGTAATTTTAAGAAGAAATGATAATGAAGAAGGTTACAGATTATTGCCATTCACCGTTTTCTAATTTATTTCTGTTTTAATATAAGGATTCAAGAATATTTCTTCAGATAACATATTTGACAATATCTTGTGTCAAATTGACATTTAATTAATTACTTTCAAATTGATACACCTTTTTTTTCATAGCCTATTCCGAATTAGATTTTTTTCTGCACGCACCACTTATGTAAGTTAAATAAGTGAAAAAAGACTTTTTTGGATAGATTGAAAAAAATGTTTAGGACAAATATTGTAGTAGATAGTTTAAGGATTTTATAAATGTTTTACTTTCAAAAATCGATGGAGTGGTTATCAAAAAATCATGTTCTGAATTTTTTGATCGATCGCCATTTTGTCATTTAAAAAAATAAAAAATAATTGTAAATGCCAAATGTTTTAGAGAACCTAAAAGTAAATTTGGAAGAAAATTTTTTTTTCAATAATCTTTAAAATAAGGGAGTTATGACGATTTTTCGAAAAACAAAAGAACTCCATTAACTACAAACCGGGGCACCAAATCACAAATTGAAACTAAGAAAAGTTGTTTGTTTTAATGAGTTCTACCTACCATTTTCGGGTGTAACGACTTAGTATTAACACCCTGTATATATATATATATATATATATATATATATATATATATATATATATATATATATATATGCGCGTACATATAAATATTATACATTTTGCCGCTATACGGCTCAAGGGTCCACATTATCATTATCATCGTCACTCTCTGATGTTTCTGGGTCCGTATCGTCATCGCTCGCGTCGGAGGAGTCGATCTGAATAGGGCCTACTATAGGGTGCGCTACACCCTCTATAGCCGTGAAGTTGTTTTTATAGACATGGAAACTTTGGACAAGTGCTTGTATTTCGTCACAATTTACGCAGATGTATTGTTTTGACAGGTTAAAATTTCTAAAGGGGGTCCAGATTTCGTTAGTGTAGTCACAGCGCATGCATTTAAATTTCGCGATAATCTGCAATTAATTTACAAAGATAAACACATAAGTTACATGTAAGTTCATGGTTACTTCACCTCTCCATCTTGACGGCTGCTGCTATTGTTGGCCCTAGACATCTTGATTTCGTAAAGTACAGCGGTAAACTGTAAAATCAGACTTACCCGAGGCTTAAAGACAACTCCTAATGAGCTTTCGAAAACATTAATTCCCGGAAAATAAAATATAGTCGCACCCGTTTTAAAGTTTAAAATGAGGAGAGCTAATATGTATACTAGGATTCATTTTAAAATTGAAAATTTTGGATGTTTGCTTGTCACATTTAACTTATTCAGGGAGCAGTTTGTTAAGGATAATAATTATGACAACAGTGACTCGCTTTGAAAAAATGTTATCTGTATATTATTTTAAATAAAAGAATATAATACAAATATGTTATATCATTTACATTTTCGGCATATTCCACGGATATATACTTCTACCTAACTTTTTTTCTACAAATGTTTTTGTTTGCAAACACACCCGACCCATAAGACTATGCCAGTTTCGCGTCTTACACCAGTCATCGTTAAACTTGTTTATCGCTTTTTGATCGGCTAGAACCACGTCATTGAAACTTTTAGAATTAGAATAATCAGCGTCGTGTTCTTCAGATATCTCATCATCTCTGTCTACAGGGGTGCCACGGTTTAGCTTATTCCCAGGGCCGAAATACAAGTGCCGGGGAAAATTCATTTTAATAAAGTGTCGGTGTCAACACGACGATTTTTTGACACCTAATAAGCGCTCAGATGTCTAACGTCTCTACAGACAATTAAGAATGAGGGTCCTATATGCGTAAAAAGAAAAAACTATGTAAAATAAATAATCGTTTAATGATAAAGATGTATATAGTTTACAAAATATTTACAAATATACATTATTTACAAAAATCACCCGGTTATGTGCTATTTGAATTGATGTAGAAAACCATACGGTATCGTGTTGTAGTCTTCTACTAATCGGCAACGTTTAGTATATTTGTACATATACTTTTTTGTTGCCGATTTCGTAAACACGTCGTACTGCTTATTGTGCACTATAACCCTATCGGTGAGGGTAATTACATGTTCTTCATTCTGTCCACAAATCATGCTTTTAATTGTTTCAAAATTTACTTTTTCTGCGTTGTCGTAGTGGAGCGTCAAACCCTTCACTTTACAGACTGTGTCGAAACAATTTTTGCTGCTGTTCCAAAATTTAAAAGCATAATTTTTTGGACCGCCGCTAACAAATTCAGAAATGTAACTACCCTCACCGTACTCCAGCATTTCATCGGTCATGTCACCGAGGTAGTCACCTGTAGACGGAATCCACTGACCGACCGTATGTGTAAATATAACACTGTCAGTGTCGTAATATAAAACCCGATCCCCTAATCTCTCCAGATAACTGTATAGTTCCAGACGAGCCCCTGTGGTGGTATAAGCGGCTATAACCACATTCACAGTTTTTAAGGTTTCGACATCGTCGAGCACCCGCTCGTATGTTACCATCAGCGTTTCTGGGTTAATTATTGTAATATCCTGGATAGATATACCAGGGTTTGTAATTAGCTCGAATAGGATGTACGGCTGCGATATAATTGCCGTCTGCGTCGCGTTTTCTTTTTGGCCAAATTTACCCCAAAAAGAGTTTAGCGTTACTTTTGACATTAAGCGCATGCCTGAATTTTTTTCTATTTTAGATTTATCCAAATCGACCCCTTCGCGCTCTTTATATTCCCTGATATATCTATCCTTACTATCTTCATCGCAACACCACGCCGGCCACCCGCTACACTCCTGCTTAATTTACATATTCTGAAAAAAGGCCGCCAGATTTGGTTTCTTTATTATACGAAACTGTTGCGTACTCCCATACCTCATAAACTTCAACTAGCGTGTAACGAAGCTCAGGAGCCTTCCGTAGCTCGTCAGCCACGAACGTGCCAACAAATTGACGTTCTAAAGGCGGGTGACAACATTTAGTTTTAGCCATTGTTTCGGCGCAAGCTCTGCATAGAGGAAACATAAGCTTCCCATTACACCTGTATGGGAGTACGGGGTGATACAAATTTTGAGGTGGTAAAATTAAGCATTTAATTAAACCATCTAATTTTGAAAAATCCAATTTTGAGCACTGTTCGTTACCTACATAAATATTTAGCGGGTGACCGAGGGGGTATTTACCGTACTTGTTAACAAACGGGTACAATGAACAAACGTCGAAATATTTTATAGTTTCGCCTAAACTACATTCGTGGTACAATTTTGAAGCATTAGTTCGGCCACCGAAAAAAGCGTCACGAGGGTTCAGAGGTGTGATTTCGTCATCGAGTTGCGTGTTGTTTATAAAATTTTGCAAGTCTAAATCTATTTTTTTTTTTTTTTTTAACAAACATTCCCACATCGTTATTAAAACGTAGCCTGAATTTTTAATTTTCTCCTCCTTGTACAGCTTGTTCTCAAATCTCGTGAACATTGCATCGTTTTTATCTGCCAGTTTCTCTGTGCGGTTTAGATAACAGCGACGACACCCATGCCAGAAACACCCGTAAAATTCAAACACGGTATTTGTCTCGCGACAAAAACCATCCACTAGTAGGTTTTCCTTTAAGCGGACTTCGTGACCGTTACCTGCATGTTCAATGAGTACACCACGTTTAAGTGCTTCCCATTCGAGCCACTGCAGCGAAATTTTAGAGTGTTTATCGCTCTTTCTATACCCGTTTTTGGGTAAAACCGCTATAGTGTTTGGAGCTAAAAAATTTCGTCGGAATGTTAAACTACACGATGATGCGATGGTAAAACATTCATACAGTGGATCAACGCTGTTAGCTTCAACAAAATATTTTCGAAACCGCAGACAACTACGACGCAATATGTCGACATCCAGAGTACAGTACCTGACAATTTCTTCGCGCATGTTAAAAACATAATTTTGAGCCAGTTTTGCATTATACCAGTCCAGAAAGTCATTCCTCGCATCAGCTTTCATGTTACTGTAACCGAAATATTCTTTCTCTGGCAGTGCACCGACATAATTTTTATTTTCGGTTGTGTTGAAATAGTGTGGGAAGTAACCTTTTGCCGCTTTGATACCAAATGCTTTTGGAAATGATGATAAAGGGAGCTGAATAAAGTTTAAGCTATCAATAAAGCGTATTGATTCGCCACATTTTATCCGCATTATTTTAGCACCGGTTCTTATAATTTCGGGTTTCCATCGCTCTACATTTTCCATCATTTCCCTTAATATGAAACACCCGTCAAACGCTTTTAAATTGTGTGCTATGACAGTGACAGCAAATTTCAAAGACATTAGAGCGACGTATTCCAAAAACTGTTTTACGATACTGTCACCGCAGTCGTTTGTAAATATACGACGTCGCATTCCGCAGCGTGTACAGCAACTCTCAATATCATCATTTTCAACGCATTTAGCGCATACATGCTGAGCGACACACAAATTTATCTCGTGTAGAGATAAAATGCTGCTAACTTTTTTCTCCTGCATTGTTTCAAAATCAAAAAATCTGTTGTGGCCAGCACAAGACCTCTCGCCACTTCCATATTAGGCTATATATGTATTGTATTACACTTCGCATTCGAATCGTCGTTTTATAACAAAATATTACAGAACTTTACCCAAATATTGTTTTTTATTGTATTTAACATGTCTTCTGCACACATATAATTCTAATTACATATATCTATTTTATATCATTTTCATGTCAGAGATTGTTCCAATTCATTAACCAGATTGGCGGTATTTCTGATGGATATATGCATTTTACCACAATTTTACCTATAATTTCAAATATTTAATTAATAAAACAATAAGAAAAATTAAATATACTTCCCAGAAAAAGCTATCAGAATGTCACTAAAATTGTTGATATTTGACAATGACATGTGTCATGTTATAAACATTGGAATTTGTCAACTGGTTTCCTTCGTGCCTTGGCCTCTGCGATTAATGTACTCTATAAATTATAGTGTCTTTATCTCTAAATCTATACAAGATATAATAAAAAAATTTAAGTTTATTAGATGGAGAATTTTATGTTCTTCAATATTTAATAAAAAAAACTCCCAAAAAATTATATTTAGAATTTTTTTTTTAAGAAAGTACTACTTCCGGTTGTTCAATTGTTACCAAAACCTTTTCAGCTCTTCCCAGGAATGTCAGATTGAAGAAACTGCAGTTAAATATTTTTTAAGTCTTATAGTTTTTGAGGAATCGTCCCTCCAACATCCATACATACACACACACACACACATACACACATCCACACACACACACAGACATCATCGTAAAAATGTTATAATCGGGTTCTAGGGACCTTAAATCGTGCTTATTCACAAAAATCTGGATATGCGAATTTTAGCATGATTCCAATACCTCTCTTAGCGAGAGGTAAAAATATAAAAAGAAAATTTGATTTTTCTAATAATTTAGCTTTCGAAATCTTATTCACCGCCATGTAGCAGTGGTGACGAATTGGTTTGTCGCAGCAGCATGTTGCGCAGTATTCAAAGCCGCATACGTGTTTTTTCTTTCGCGAAATCCAAACATTTTTATTACACGTGAAACAGCGTTTTAATTTTGAGCACAAACTATTTTCAATATGATTACGTAAACAACCTGCACCTCGGAAGCTTCTTCTACATAACCCGCATAAAACGTTATTTACAGTTTCAACACATGGCGGCTTAGCGTGACAGCACGGGCATAAAAATGGGCAGGTATATGTATGCGTTTCAGGTGTGTTAAATCGCTTTAAACAATACTCACAAAAATACCCAGCTGAAAACGCGCCAGTCAAACTTAAAATAACGTTATAGTGAAAATTTTCCATTAAAAGATTTAGCCGCGGTTTTGACAGTGTGCGATCACCGTGAAAATACAGTTCGGTACCTTTTCTGTTGGAATACACAACAATTATGTAGGTTGTTAAAAAATTTTGCAATATTTCAACGTGTTCATACGAGCCCCCGTTAGCTAGGTTAACATTAGCACTACGACAAAGTTCTATGGCCCGATCATGCAATAATTTTGCCCCTGGTTTAGTTTTAAATGTTTTCTTTAACGCTGCCTTGTTGTAATTTAAATTAACATACTCAATGGCGACCACTATAGCATACGCCAGACATAAATTATTTTTATTTTCAATAACGTAGATGCTGTTTTTTGAAATACTGAACGCATGAAAAGAAACACATTTACCGTCTACAAGTGACCCCCTCCCTCTACCTGCAGGTAGCATGATGATGTCCAGCCGCATTGCCATCTTAGCGTTGGTGAAAAACGATGCGTTGCTCTGGAAAACGCTTCCAATCCTGTCCAGCACGACACCGCTGCTAAGCTGCGAGAATTTACGCCAAGGTACATATACGGGTTTGTCGGGGTACTCCTCGTTATCTATCACGACTTCCACGTAGGCGTCCGGGTGGACGTTGACTGCAGCGTACTGCACCAGCTCCGTTATTGTGTTCTATATTTAAAATAAAATAAAATAAAAATAAAATTTTAAATATTATAAAGATATTACGATCATACCTCTAGCCACTTCAAGGGATTTTCGCTCGCTATTGTAGTCATCGAGAAATGCAGCCGATGCGATGTTAATCCAAATTTTTTAACATACGCTGAGCTCTCGCCCGTTACGCTTACGTATTTTAAACGTGAACCTAAATAATTTCACACAACTGTTATTAAAAGAACTGATTAATAAGCTACAAAAATCTACCTGAATTAACACCGTCTGATGCCGTTATAGCTGCACTGTTAGTTTGACGACTATTTCTGGTGCCTGAAAATTAAATCATCAATATGTATAAACGAAACCGGTAAATATTTTTTTATCATACCCGTTGACGTGCTCGCACCGTAGGGTCCTGAAGCAGTGCTGGGGATGAGGCCACTGGTGCTATTTTTCATTTAGTTAATTAATAATAAAGCTAAATTTACAATTTACTTACGTTGACGTCTAAGACTTATCAGTTTATCATACTGGGTCCTCTCCCACTGGTTTAAGAAAACGTAGTCCTCGAACACAATTTTATTGTTAATATATTCGCACGCATCTTTTAGCTGTTTCGATGTTTGAAACGCGCCTGCACGAAAATACCGTAATACATCCGATACCGTTCTGTTATTCAGAAGAACATCACTGTTCGGAACAGAATTTAAACCTGCGGCCATTTCGTGATTCTAGCAGCGGTGAATATTACTAGTCAAACGTTGTCGTAGTACTCACTCGAAAAGTTAATTTCATCTTTTATAGATTGTACACATATAGAATAACAACTTAATTAATTTGGAAAAAATTTGGGTTTTACTGTAGCTAGTTTAATGAACTTTCGAAAAGTGAATTCTATAGTATTCAGCTGAAAAGTTAATTTCAACCTGTTGTGCGTTGTATAAATTAATGACTTAATTAGTTTGGAAAAATTTCGCGTTTTGCGGTAATTTGCTTAATGAACTTTCGTAACATGAATTCCAGTTGGAAAAATTTTGTTTTCGTATTAAAACTGCTTGAAATCCTTCCAAAGGTTTAACGCCAACTGCTAAAAATTTTTTAGCTGTTTTTGTTAACGGAAATTCCATAACATCTAACAAACGGTGCTTTTCATTTACCAGCGCTCTATTTAATTTTGTTTCTTCATGTTTCTCATAATTCTCGACAGCCTGCATCAATAGGGTATCCGTTTCTTCGTCCGCTTCCTGGTCACACTGTGACTCAGCCCGAGGCTTGATTGGCGGCTGGTCAAGCTCATCACGTGAGTCGTCGTAATTATAGCTGCTCTCCGCATAGAAACCGGCGCTTTCTCGATGCTGGGTTGATTGCATAGTTGATGGCTCGAAATTAGACTCCTGAATGCGGAATTTCTTTACGGGAGCTTCATCGAAAGCCGATTGTACACGTTTATGATTCATCTATAATCACACATACACATATTTTATAAAAACAATGTTATTTCTTTGTTGTAACTAATGTAATTATTACACTTTCCATAATAGAGTTTTTTCAGAAATGGATACTTGGAGGACCTCATCAGAAGCAAATAACAAAACACTTATAACTACAGTACTTATAGTTCGGCATTTATACGAAAATGAACAAAGTGAAAGTACCACAAATGTTACGGGTAGTTAGCCCGTGTTAAAAATATACTGGAGCAATAAACAACCACGGTCAATAACAACAACAACATACGTCACGATGAAAGGCCGCTGGCACTAATTAGCAGTCAATAACAACAACAACATACGTCACAGTGAAAGGTCGTTAGCACTAAACTGTCAATAACAACAACTACCTACGTCACTGTGAAGGTCAGTAGCACTAATTACCCGTCATTAAAAAAGCAATTAAAAAGCAATTAGCGCTAATTATACCCACTAATTACTCCTTATTACTACTGAGGATTATTAATTAATTCAGATGGGATGTTTATTTCTTTTAATGCACCTAAAAATTGTTCCCAACCTGTGGGATTACTACGTTTTTGAAGTCTAACAATATCTGCTACTAAATCTGATATATTTGAATTCTGAATTGGTTTTCAATGTAATGAAACTAGACCCTCATTATTCCATGTAACTCTCCCGTCTAACATTAATTTTTCAACTAATACATGAGCTTTTTCTTTATAAGACTTTGGAATAAGATTTATTATATTTTTGGTATCGACTTTCTTTTCTGTAAATGGTTTTTTAATTCAGACTCTATTATATCGGGTGCAGCTACGTCTTTCTTCATTAAAACTAATTTTGAATCTGAAGTAATTTCAGGCTCGATAGGTAACTATATAGGTCCTCTACTTTGATTCTGAGAGTATAAATATCTCTGTAATATTTCTTGATACTTTATCCATTTTTCATATTCGGATAATTTTAAACTTAAAATATTTTTCATGTCATTATCCAACTGATTAGTTACAGTTTCTTTTTCATTAATATTGCTCTCTATACGATTTAAATTTTCGGGTGATATTAAGATCATTTTTCTATCATGTTCCATTTCAATTTTTAAATAAACTACTTAGAACACCGGTTAACAAAGGTGCTAGTAAAAATGGAAGAAATGCTCCACCAGATTGAACTAATACACGTCTTTTAGTTTTTCAGTTGTCTCCACGTTTTGTAAGTTTCCTTAAAATGTTTTTATGTCTTACAATTGAAGCTTGCTGTTTTCGACTGAGAGGAACTGTACCGTGTAAAATATTATAAACACATTCACAAATACATTTAATAGAGTTATAATCTGCGTTTTTTAATAACGCCAATCTATCCTTGGATTTCAGTCCATGAAGCTCACGCAAATATTCTACGTTGCTCATCGAAATTCCAGTCTAGACGTCCACGCACCTGATGACACCTGCCTTGAATACTAATTAGGGTCGGCGGGCCTGAAATTACTGTGGTAGCTACTGACTTTACGAAACATTTGTTAATAAAGATAACGGCTGCGGTATTTTGCTACCGAAAAGCGTCTCTGAGTTATATAGATTACTTCTCTGCTAGTTTTTGAGGACTATATTCTGAAAGATTTTTTAAATAATTTATTTTTAGGTTCATTAAGGAAGCTAGACCTTACGAAACATCTGTTAATAAAGAGTATGACTGTGGTATTTCACTACCGAAAAGCGTCTCTGAGTTATATAGATCACGTCTCTGCCACTTTTTGCAGACGGTGTTCTGAAAGATTTTTTAAACATTTATTTTTAGGTTCAATTAGGGTATAATATGGCTACTGGCGAACCTCCCTTATACAAAAAAAGGTAACGTATCGTGTAATAATTCCTCAGTCTTTTTCAAGATAAGGAGGTGTGGAAACTTATTACTTTTGCAAGTATGTACATAGTACAAATAACTAAAAAAATTGTATAGGTATCTAACAAATGCAGTACATATTGTTCCATGGCAACAAAGTTAAACAAAATTTACATGTCTTTTCCATAACTATAATGACATAATGACAGCAAATTCCCTTAAAGCTCAGTGTTTATTATATCCACGACAATTTCAACCTTAAGTAAATTATTAGAAAAGCAGTAAAGTACGGAAGTATTATGCTGGATTTATGCCGGATTTATACAGCATAAGCCGTAACGTACCATGCTCTAGCGTAACGCAGAAAATAAAACAATGCAAACAAATGTGATAATTTATACAGCCGTAAGCCGTAACGTGACGTATCGTGCTCTAACGTATTAAAATCCTCGCCAATTTTATCTTTCTACGTTACGGCACGTTACGTTAATTATTACTTCCCTATGCTACTGTTTGTTTTTATGTGGCTAATTGTGTTAAAGTTTAGCCTTAATATATTAAATGGAAATAAATATAAAAAACACTTCATAACGAACAGTCTTTTCTTGTGGACTGTAACTGACATGAGTCATTTGTCAAAGTTTATATTAATGTTTTAAATGATTTTAAATGGAAATATATACGAAATATACTGCATTACGAATAAACTAACCTGTTAAATACAAATTTATCGTACAATTATATCAACTGAGCATGAGCATACTTTTTACGACAAATCATCGTAAAATGTCTGTATAAAATAGCATAAAAAATCACACGTTACGATACGTTACAATATGCCAAGGCACTGTACGTTACGTTACGGCTTACGCTGTATAATCCAGTATTAATTTTCATGTTACAGTCCTATGTTCAGGAATACTATAAGTATTTTTTGAAAGTGTGTATAATATTTAATAATTCCATGTGGAGTTAGTTAAAAATTATTTTCAATTATTTCCTTCTAATAAAGTAATTTATAAATAAATAATTAATAATAAAGAGTAAATTATTTATTAGTATCAACATCATGCATACATTAATGAATATAAAATATATATACTTACTTGGTATATCCCTTTCATAAATATTTTTTTCAGGACCTGGCATAAAATTATATTGTAAACATAACCTTTTGATAAACATTTCATTTATTTGCGATTATATACAAAAATAAACTTTAGTAGATATTTGTTAGCAATAGTTAAATACAAAAATAATTAATATTATATTTCTTTATTTGTAATCATCTGTTTTAAATTTTTACGGCTATATTTTCCTGTTGGTGTTTTCGGTAGACTTTTCACAAATATAACTCCAGCACGTAACATCTTATGATCTTCTACTTTCTCTGAAAAACAAGGAATGTTAGTTATTTTGTTATTACTACTTTATTATTATTATTATTATTATTATTATTATTATTATTATTATACAATTAATAATATAATTCATAATTTCAATAACCAATTAGAATAGTTAAATTACAATATAATAAGCTTCTCGCTGTATTTTTAGTGTAGTATTCCGTTACTTTATTATTATTTTTATTTTGTATCAATTGTAAACAATGAGTGGAAGCCGGCCGATGACCACCAATACTCAGAGCCGAATTAAAACAATTTTTATTTATTCATTATATTCTCTCCTTAAATATAATTCGTAATAAGCTTAATTTATTTTTTCCCAAGGATGTTACTCTTTATAATGGTAATGATACGAATTGCATGCAATTATCGAATTATAAGTCGTAATATCCTCGGATAAACTTATGATAATAACCGTAACACACTACCTTTGAAATATTGTAGGATATCACTTTCCGAAACATTTTCGCCATCTTTCAAAACGATTGCAGCCATGGGATGATGAACATCTTTTTCATGAGGGTAACCAATAACTAATGCTTCTTTTACTGCTGGATGCTGCAAAAGAATTCCTTCTAATTCTGCAGGAATTATCTGTAACAAAATATTATTGTTAATTAATTGATAAAATTCTTCGAGTGGTTTTAATGGAAAAGGGAACAATTAATGGAGTTTCAGTCACCTGATATGGATTGATTTAATTAATTATTTTTTATTAACAATATCGACGTTTCTAATCCATTTAAAAAATGAATCGCACAAAACTATCATTAATACCTTAAAACGCATTCTGATACATAAAGAATATTACAATCTAGCGGATTTCTATTCGGACTGTGCGAATAACCTTCTACATCAATGAATACAAATGTAAACAATTGCTTCCATCATGTTTATTTACCTGTATGAAGCTGCGCGGCGCTGCTTAAAAGCGTGCGTATGTATTAGTTACCTACGTTTTTTTGCACTTAAAACACTGTAGTATATTCCTTCAGAATATTAATGTAGCTATTTATTTGTATTTAATATGTATATCTTCTTAGTTTTTATATTTTGTTTTTGATACATTATTTATTTAGGAATAGTAGATATTAATAGGAATATAAATAATTATAGAATGTAACACACCATACACTCACAAGTAATTAATTATGTTTTTGTAATTCGTATAGTTTTATTTTCTATATACATTCAACATTTAACTACATGTATTTATTATTATAAATTTTTTGTAAAACTTTATCCATTCATCATTGTTTATCTGATACATATTTTTGTCAAAACATTATTGTATGGTTAGGTGGAAGAACAGTCACGGCTGAACCTCGCCTTTTGATCATTATCAATAAAGATTATTATTATTATTATTATTATTATTATTATTATTATTATTGACTTAAACTCCATTAATTATTCCCTTTTTCAATAATGTTAGTAGTAATGAAAATAATGTATAATTTTAGATGAGACAAATTACCTAAAATAAAATTGGATTTTGTTATTTTTTGGTAGAACAGGAGTAGTAAAATAACCATTTCTTATTATTATTTAAATTTTTCTTTTAGCACATTTAATTTATGTCAAAACCGGCTGCCGACAAAACTAATAATGAAGCTACGGATACATTTTTGAAAGTCACTAGGATAGGAATCAAAATAAAAAAGTCCTAACAAAAGTTCCCTTGCAAGGTAGTCTTCCGCCATATTGTGACCTTGTGACTGAATTTTTTTTTTAGCAAATATTTTATACGTATTTCTTAAATAAAATAAATAAAAAACAAAAGAAATAGCGCCAGAATATAAACATTACAATTTCAACAATTTTGTACCTTCCGCTGAGCTAATACGTATTCTGCGCACAGCAAAGCGACATACGTATATTTCGGCATTATAAGCGAAAGAAAATAAGATCTGGTAAATAAGGATCGCTTTCTTTTCCATAGTTACTTTACTACATGTACTTAAACATTCTACCTTCTTATAATTACAAATATTTAATATTATAATTCCGGGACAAACGTGCAATAATTTTAATAGTAAATCTTGCCGCTATATACACTTTGGGATTGAACATCTTTGTCTCAGGACGATAATAGGCGATCGTACACGAAGTTTGTAAGCCGATTTCCATCTCTGATCGCGAGGGGATGATGAACAGTAAGCAGTGGCGTGCCGTCCATGGATACGTTGGATGCGGCGCAACCCTTGGAAGTTTTTAAATTATATAATTTTTCATTCATTAAATCTTATTATTTATATTATATAATTTTTTATAAGATTAAGATAAATAGTTCAAAAATTTGCGCCCCTGCGTTAGCAACTTTCTGCTGCCGTATGCGCCCGAACTCAACCGAGAAGAGCTGTGCACACCATGCTTCATAAAAGCTGCTTGAATATCGCTTCCATTGCCTGCCTATCTTCTGTACTGAAGTTGGCGCATGCGCGGTCTGTACTAGTCGGTCGCACTCTACTGCTTGTGGAAGCGCTTTCAAAATCGTTTCTATATTGTACAACCACAGACAAACCCAGCTTTTTCCTAGATATTGTGTTAAAAATCTTGAGTTTTGAAAAAAAATACATTACATGCCTAAAAATACTTAAAAAATTGAGAATTCAAAAAAATGTTACTAAGAAATATTGTTGCTCTCGACGACTTCTTTCAATGTAACTTATTTCTGTTTCACCAGCAAATAAATTTAAAAAAAAAAGTACTTTTATATACGTATTAGGGTGAGAAGTTTGCCGTCATAACAAAATATACACCTTTGTTTTGCAAATTTAGCATGTTTAAAAATTTTAATCACCCGTTGCTCTGTAATCTATAACTAATGAAATGTAGTTCCTAAACAACCGTTTGACAACTAAACCTCAATGGGGTCCTATACCATAGTAAAATTTTAACTATCTTAAATATAAATAAATTAATGAGTATTAGTGATTTATTATTTAATATTAATTAGGTCACAAACTACAAGCGATTGAATCTGATTACTAATTGGGTATGACGCGTTAGATACTAAGAATTTGATTGGTCGCCTGATTCTAAAAAGGAGATTCGCGCGTCTTCTGCCGTCACCTTTAAAAGATTATGAATATCACGTTGATGTATAACCTAACATATAATTTAACAATTTTGTGTTCGATGAATTTGTTTAATTATAACATCTAGTAATATTAACAATAATGTATTTATAATTAAATCAATTTGTAATATTAATTAAATTAATATTGAAACTTCAAAACAGACAAACACTAACGCCATCGTTCGTCTTACTTTGTGTCATAGGATTGTCAAACTGTTTCAATATTCTATAATTTATTAAGAAAAAAATACTTATTATTTATGTTATTTATACTTAATAATAATTTCTTCGTGAATATAACGTATAAGTTTTTATATGTATAAAAATATTTCAGCTATGCAAAAATGAAAAAAATTGTTCCCTCTTAACCAACAAGTTTGTCCATTGTTTATTGTTTGTCGATCACTGGTCAGTACGTCACGCACCAAATTCTCAAACTTTAAAAATTCATATCTCGCTTATTACGTAAAATTTTTAAGTCGCATTTGCAATAAAAATCTTATTTCGTCCGGTTCTTACAGAAAAAATAAATAAAAAAAATGGTATAGGACCCCATTTTACGCACTGTCGTACATAAAAAATACATACAACGGAATTTTTATTTTAATCATAGCTTAATCAACCCTGATTAAAATAAATACGAGTACTGCCAATCATTATGTTATAGATTATATAGGGTATTTCCAAGAATTTTCTTCATGAAATGCAAACTAATAAAAAACTAATTTTGCCACAAAATGTTTTTTTATAATTAAATATTTCAAATACCTATATTTTTTTTTAAAATAAATATAAATGAATTCTCTACTTCTATTTGAAAAGTTTTTTTTCATATATATCAATATCCATATGAGGTACGAAAAATATTGTTTTCAAATGAAAATAGGGAAATCTGGTGTGCAACATATAATTCGTACACATTTTCAATCTCACTTGCGCTGTGACTAAAAATTTCACGCATAATATGAAAAAATATTAATTTTCCTTACTTGTTCCATAAATAGCTAATTTCATATTACCAAATTTCCTGTGACATCTTATTATATTACGTAATAAATAAATTCATACAAGAATACTTACGTGCCATAATCTGTACCTAAACATTTCTTTAATTCTATCAACGACATAAATGAAATAATCGTCATCAAAGTACACTATATCCCCTGTTCTGAAGAAGCCATCTTTGTCGAAAACTTCTATACTTTTTTCTGGATCGTTGTAGTAACCATTCATCATTCTTTTTGTTTTTACCAACAGTTCACCTTTCTGATTTTTTCCCAGAATTTCATTCTTTTCTATATCAACAACCTATAAAATATTCTTTTTAAATTACCTATATAAAATACAAACAAGTAGATAGAAATTTTTTTATTCAGGCTTTATCATGTTGGAAATTTAACAAAAAAAAAAAGTATTGGAGATTACTTGAAAATAACAATCATTGACTTTCATTGTTTGTTTTTGTCAAATATTACTATACAGATATTCCAAAATCAAACAACCAAACATAAAATTTAAACAAAGGAATTAAAAAAAGTATTTTCATGAGAAGATGGTATAAGACCTTAACAAAGAAATTTATTGTACAACATTAAAAATGCATCAAATTATTTTCTTACATTTGCTCAAAATTAAAACCTTGATCGTTTAGAGAAGATATACGCATTAGAAAGTTGTACATGTTTCAGTCTTCATGCAGTTATAACAAAAAACAAATCAAATTTTTATTTTAAAAATTTTAAAAGAAAATTAATTTTAAAATTGATATAATTAAAGATATTTTCCAGTTATCCGACCCGAATTACGCTGCTTGTAAAGAAGAATTTTATGATATTTTGTTTACATGAACTTATCCACTTATTCTTATTATTTATATTTTAAGTTTGTTTCTTTAATCTTGGAATATTCTGTATATTGATATGTACCACTTGTCACTTAGACACTTCAAGCGAGCATTGTTAAATACTTATAGTTTAACATGATTTTCATAGTTGCAAATTTTGTTTTTTATATAATTATTATTATTTTTTTGTGTGTGTTGAAATTATGTATTCTTTGTGTATCCACCCCGTAATTGGGATTTCGATCCTGTGGGATGGATGGGATAATAAATAAATAAATAAATAAATAAATAAATATTATGTATGTTTGACATGGATGGCGGTCATTAAATATCTAGTTCTTATTACAAATTTAAAAATAAATTGTTTCAAATTTCATATTGATTTTCTAATTTTCGAAGAAAATAAAAAACAAACATGAATGATTTAATAGGTATTCATGTATTTTCTATTTCGGGGTCCTTATGGGTCTATAAACGCACTAAACACGTCAGCTAAAAGTTTTAGAACGTTTACTGAAGGCAGAAGTCACGCTTAATGCAGAAAAATGTGTATTTGGTGCTACAAGAATCAATTTCTTCGGGCATCCAATTGATCAGAATGGCGTACACATTGACGAAGACCGCGTAACAGCCATGAAGAACATGGGCAAGCCAGAAAATGCTCCAGAGCTGAAAAGTTTACTTGGATCGGATAATTATTTGGGACGTTTCATTCATTTAAAACGTGGTCATTTACTAAAATCTCGATATGTGATTTTTAGCACGATCCCTATACCTCCCTTACCAAGGGTAGCGGGAGGTAAAAATTATTATGATGGAATATTTATTGAATAATACAGGATTTATTTTTCATAATTTAGATTGACGTTTGTAAATAATTTCTGAAACCAGAAATTAGAAAACAAATGTCATGGCTATTGCTACGAAGTAACAGAAATTTTGAATTTTTTTTTTTTAATTTTGAAGGAACAAGACATATGAAAAGTGCAAAATAGTTTTATATGCAACTTTTAATTCTGATCTACTTTGTACATTACAGGTTTTGCCGTAAAATGGATAGGAGAGCAGAAAATTGCGTAAAACTAAAATTCCTTGTTAAAAATTACTAAGTTCACCCTTAATAAAATCAAGAAATAAGTAAAATGTCCAACTAGGAATTTTTCATTTGTTTAGATTATTACCCACCTTACATGTAGTACCAGGAATCATTCTGCCTGATGATTTCATTTTATCCATATAATCTCTATCTGTTTTGGGATTAAACGAAGAAAAAACACCAGTAATATCTGACATTCCATAGAACTGACTAACCAGAGTATGGGGAAATAGTTTTCTTAATTTTGTAATTAACTCTATATCTGCACATCCACCTCCTAGTAACAGTGTATATAAACTGGAAGTGTTGTATGCTTCTTTGGATTGTAATATAATATGATTTGCTTGAACTGGTGGTAGAAAGAGGTAGGTTACCTGTAACAGATTTTAATTTTTAAAAGCAGGCAACGAAAAATTGTAGCCTTAATTACTTATTATAACACTCACTGAGTTTACATGCAGTTTTGAAAATGTTTTTAATTTTGAAAACCCCGTGTATACAGTGTTAAAACGGTTTTGCATTATCTCAAACATGTTTTGACCCTGTATACATGGCGTTTTCAAAACTAAAACATTTTGAAAACTATTTTGGAAACTGAATATAAACTCAGTAACTAGTATACATATTCATAGTGAACAAGAGAATCTGTAACATGGCGTTTAACATGAACAATTTTTATTTTTCGAAAATTTCTATCTTTATGAGCTGGTTTATACACTAGGTTTAGAATAAAGTGCCTTGGCAGCTGGCTCTGGATGCCACGAAAAAACTAAATGATTTCCGGTGTCGATTGTTTTAATATAATTAAATTCAACACGGCTACACATATGGGAACCGGCATTTTATGCGTTGTGTTTTTGCTATATTATTACAGAAATAGTTAAATCCAAATTCATAATAGGTATTATAATTTATTGCGTATAAAAATATTCAGATGTACAATTGCGGCCAAAAAAATGGAAACACCTACGTTTATCTAATTAGCTGTTTTTATGAATTTTTAACATTGTAATTTGACTTCCATGTCAAAATGACATCAAATAATGTCATACAAGCAGTGGTGTTTCCATCTACCTTTAAACTAATACCAAGTGTTTCCTATTCTTTTATTGTTAGAATAATGCTCCAACATAAAAGGATAGAAATATATATTCTGTCCTTCGACAATACGGAAGTTCTCAGTTAAAGTATACTGCGCATGCGTTCGTACTCATTGTACATCTTTTTCAGCCATATGTAAACCTCTATACATCGTTCTCTATCACTAAATAGTTGTCAAAATCTATTTGACGTTTCGTGACTGTTTGTGTATTATTTTACTTTTTTGGAGAATATTTACAATTATTTCTGTCAACATATACGAATATGTGTTGTGAGGGTATGCGACAAAATAATGGGGAAACGGTGTATTTTGTGCAGTCAGCAGTACGTACGCCTTTTAGTTGTGTCATTTCACATGTAAGTTCTTATTAATTATTACTTGTTCCCTGTAATATAATATGTGTTATAATATATTGTATTAAAAATATATAATGAAAGTAATTATGTACAAAAAAATTAAATATATACTCTTAGCGATTATGCACCAAGTATAACAAGTTAGGGACAAATCAAATTTTTATTCTGCCGCGTTTTCTTAACTTCCGTACTGTTGAAGGATAGAGATACTGTGTCTGCACCGTTATGGCGGGACAAACGTTTTGCTCGTACGCTGCGTCTATTAGTTTAAAGGTCGATGGGTGTTTCATTATGAAATCCATAACTTAATTTTTATTTTACTAATTAAATAATTTAATCAAAACAGAGAAAGAGAAACGTGAATTACTTATATCAAAAATAAAATATAATGAAAAACAGTGAATACAAAATTATAAACCAAAAAATCAAAAACAAAGAATTAATATTTTTCTCTATCAAAGTTGAAATAGCTCTCGTCTTTTCGTTTTCATTCAAATGTCAAATCATTTTAGTGCTTCAAATTATTTTCATTTAATGTGACATTGACATTTACGTAAATAATTACAGAAAATTTACGACGCCTATGTTTGAATATCCTGGCAAAAACTGAATTACAAAAATAAAAAAAATCTGTTGTGGCCAGCACAAGACCTCTCGCCATTTCCATATGAGGCTATATAAGTATTGTATTGCACTTCGCTTTCGAACCGTCGTTTTATAACAAAATATTATAGAACATTACCCAAATATTGTTTTTTATTATATTTAACATGTCTTCTGCACACATATAATTCTAATTATATCTATTTTTCATTGTATGAGGTTTCTAAATGTCAGAGATTGTTCCAATTCTTTAACCAGATTGGCGGTATTTCTGATGGATATATGTATTTTACCACAATTTTTCCTATAATTTCAAATATTTAATTGATAAAACAATAAGAAAAATTAAATATACTTCCCAGTAAAAGCTATCAGAATGTCACTAAAACTGTTGATTTTTGACACTGACACAAATTATGTTATAAACATTGGAATTTGTCAACTGGTTTCCTTATTACCGTAGCCTCTGCAATTAGTTCACTCTATAAATTATAGTGTCTTTATCTCTAAATCTACACAAAATATAATAAAAATTTTAAGTGTATTAGATGGAGAATTTTATGTTCTTCAATATTTAAAAAAAAAAAACTCCCAAAAATTATATTTAGAAGAATTTTTCTAAGAAACTACTACTTCCGGTTGTTCAATTGTTACCAAAACCTTTTCAGTTCTTCCCAGGAATGTCAGACACACACACACACACACACACACACACACACACACAGAGAGAGAGAGAGACATCATTTTAAAAATGTTATAATCGGATTCAAGGGACCTTAAATCGTGCTTATTCAATACAATCTGGATATGCGAATTTTAGCATGAATCCAATTCCTCTCTTAGCGAGAGGTAAAAATAGATGTTTCCATTTTTTTGTACATACCGTGAGTATTTTTTAACGTGAAACATTGGGTTTGAGATATTCATGGTTACGACTTGATATTTGATTGACAGCAATGTATTTGGCCGTTCCATTTAAAATGAAACATATGGAACGAATCTGACAGAAGTATTATATTTAAATATTGTAAGAAATTTAGCGGAGTCAGAAAACCTCTCGAGAGAAATAAACATATTTCGGGCACAAGGTGCACACAGTATTTTTTCTACATCTAAATTTAATTTTTAGAAAACAGGTATAATTATTTAAACAAAATTAACCTCTAATGACATCTTGTCAATATGACAGATAACAGTTGAATTTTTCTAAGTTATGATTTCACATTTGATTGACAGCAATGTATTTGTATGACTTATTTAAAATGACACATGGCGAATGAATTTGACAGAAGTATTATATTTAAATATTGTAAGTTGTAAAAAATTTAGCCGAGTCAGAAAATCACTCGGCCACAAAGTGCACACTATATTTTTTCTACAACTAATTTTAATTTAGAATGCAGGTATAATTATTTAAACAAAATTAACCTCTATTGACGTCTTATCAAATGTCAAATTCGTTCCCTATGTTTCATTTTAAATGGTACGGGCAAATACATTGCTGTCAATCAAATGTCAAGACGTATAACCATGGATATGACTAACCCAATGTTTCACGTTAAAAAATACTCACGGTATATACAATACAGAAGAGGGCAATTTTCGCATTTTTTGTTAGCTGGCACTAGCTGTAGATGTAACAGCGCCGGCAGCCACGGCTTTGCAATTTTGGAATTTTTAGTGGCATTTTTTACCTCTCGCTAAGAGAGGTGTTGCATTTAAGGTTCCTAGAATCCGATTATAACATTTTTAAAATGATGTCTCTCTCTCTGTGTGTGTGTGTGTGTGTGTGTGTGTGTGTGTGTGTGTGTGTGTGTATGTGTGTGTATGTGTGTGTATGTGTGTGTATATGTATGTATGTATGTATGTATGTCTGGATGTTGTAGTCACGATTCCTCAAAAACTTTAATACTTAAAAAATATTTAACTGCAGTTTCCTCAATCTGACATTCCTGGGAAGAGCTGAAAAGGTTTTGGTAACAATTGAACAACCGGAAGTAGTAGTTTCTTAAAAAAATTCTTCTAAATATAATTTTTTGGGAGTTTTTTTTTATTAAATATTGAAGAACATAAAATTCTCCATCTAATACACTTAAAATTTTTATTATAACTTGTATAGATTTAGAGATAAAGACACTATAATTTATAGATTTTCCTTTTGTTTGGTACCTTGGATGATGAATATGTGGAGAGGAAATTGGTTTCGCCTTCTCAAGGTTCAATGTAAAACTTAGTTTTTATTTGATATTTGGACGTTTCGAGGGACCCAAGGCCCTCATCATCAGCAGAATTAAAAATTTATTTTAAAATTAACAGTTTGCTACAATAACATAAATGACGATTATATAATTTTTTTTTTCACAAAAAGAATATTTTTTTTTTCCTTACCTTAAACATTGACTCAAGGGTCAATTTTAGAGATATTTTTGCATACAAGATTCCCAACTGCTACTTCACCTCCAAACTGGAATCGAAAAAAGTGGGCGGAAAGTTTAATTGTAAAAATTGTTTTTACTAAATGTAGACAGTACCTATTTACTTGAGGGATTAAAACTTGATCGTGTCTCCGACCCGAGGACAAACAGTAAGCGAAACTTTTTGGAGCATCGGGGATAACATTTTCAACCTCCATACTGGAAAATACGTGCCTGTTTTGAGTTTTAATGTTTATTTAAAATACTTTATTATTGTACTGATAAATTGAATATAGATTGTTCCAAAACTATCTGATTGACATTGTTGAATATTTACCTTGTTTTTTGAGGGATTAACACTTAATAAAGAGATACTTTTAATCAATGTTTAAGGTTTAAGGTAAGAAAAAAAAAATATTCTTTTTGTGAAAAAAAAATTTATATAATCGTCATTTATGTTATTGTAGCAAACTGTTAATTTTAAAATAAATTTTTAATTCTGCTGATGATGAGGGCCTTGGGTCCCTCGAAACGTCCAAATATCAAATAAAAACTAAGTTTTACATTGAACCTTGAGAAGGCGAAACCAATTTCCTCTCTATAATTTATAGAGTTAACTAATCGCAGAGGCCAAGGCACTAAGAAAACCAGTTGACAAATTCCAATGTTTATAACATGACACATGTCATTGTCAAATATCAACAGTTTTAGTGACATTCTGATAGCTTCTTCTGGAAAGTATATTTAACTTTTCTTATTGTTTTATTAATTAAATATTTGAAATTATAGGTAAAATTGTGGTAAAATGCATATATCCATCAGAAATACCGCCAATCTAGTTAGTGAATTGGAAGAATCTCTGACATTTAGAAACTTCCTCATACAATGAAAAATAGGTATAATTAGAATTATATGTGTGTCTTCAAATTAATGTTACTCAGGTATCTCTATGCAAAAGCCGGTGTAGTGGTCGTGGGCATTGAAGCGCTATGTCTCTATCTGAGGTTCTTCGGTGCGAATCTACCGGCCGGCTAAGTGCGTAGTTGTCAAAATTCCACAATATCAGGCATTAATCGCATGAGACGCACTGACGAGTTGTCCATGTTAAAGATAGCTGGTGCCAGCTATAGAAGGAGTATTTCCGCTGTCGCACAATTGCGTAGCAATCAGTGGTTGTCGCACGGATTAAGTACACTAACTGCTCTAGTACTATCGGTCACGAAACGAGTACAAACGGTACTTGAGGCCTTGGCCCTACAAGGACTGTTGTGCTATAGATTATGATGATGATGATGATGACCTCTATGTATTGTCTAAATCATCGCATAAAATTCTGCGAGACAAATAATATTTGAAAAAAAAAAAACAACTATTTTTCCATATTAACTCCCATGTCACAGAACCTCATGTTCATTCTGTATACTATACGATATCGTAGTAGTATATACAATACATGATAATAACAAAAGTACTTTTCAGTTTTCAGTTTAATTCAATTGTACTGATGTACACTCTTGCAATGTTTTTAAATTGTATAAACAAATCAATCATACTTTTCTGCTCTTTCGCCATATTGTGCTATATTATCGTTATACTTATTATGACTTTTACCTTATTTTATGTATTTTATTTATTTACCTATTTATTTATATATTTATTTATTTATTATTTATGTATTTTTTTATTATGAAGAAACTTTCTCAAAAAATTGGGACAGGAAGTAAAAGAATTTCTTTAAAACTTTATTAAAAATATTTAAATAGAAAATTATTCTTATTCTGTAAAAAATCTTTTAAAATAACCACCTGCACTTATCAGATCAGAATTAATAATTTTCTCTGATATTATGTGTACTACCTTTGTCAATATTTATTTATATTATTTACTTATTTTTTTATTCTCTCTCTTCTCGGAAACAGCTAGGGTGATCTATGGTGATTATGGGCCCAATTCTCAATTTTCACCATTGTGATATGATATGAAATGATAAATTTATATCATATCACTTGTCATTGTCATAATATAATTTGTTAAATGTCAGTAAACACATGCACCAAATTCATAATTTCTTATTATGCGCAACCAATATTGTTAACATATGGTAAATACATACACTATCACACTTTCTCAGTCATTTATATCAGATCACTTTGCAATTCAGAAAAACTTCAAGTGATAAGTGAAAAAATTTCGCTGAATATCACTTCAGTGAAAATTGAGAATTGGGCCCTAAGTTTATTTTACTCATTTTGGTCAGTATTATATGCACTTAAAGTTTGTACCCCAAGTTATGAAACAGCCTGAAGATCAAGTATCAGGCGAAAAATTGCAAGTTGATTTTAAAACAGGATTCTGAATAACTAATTGTTAGCAACGCAAATATATCTCAGTAATTAATGCAAAACATTGAAGTATATCTTTATATTTTTTTATTATTGTACATACTGAGTGTTTAAAAAATATTGCAGAAAATTAGGGGATCCAGTGAGTCCCATTCAGATCTGCCACCATTGACATCTAGAGAACTATATGGGATACAATGTCGATTAAATGGAATTTTTTATGAATCTCCGAAAATTTTCATAGGGCACTAAATAATGATGAAAAACTGAATTTTTTGTTGATTTTTTTTTTTCAAATAAACAAACTATAAGTAATGGAGAAAAATGTTTCAAATATAAATGTTAGATTATTTTATGATCTAATCCGAAACATACAAATATATTTATGTCTTACTAGTATGTTATTGTTTTATAACAATCTCAACATTAGGTCCGTTATTGAGTAAATAATGCCCTAGGGCGTATTAAGTTGCTATGGTAATATTGACAACAAACTGAGGTTAATAATACTGATACTAACATAAAGTGCAGTTAAGGTTAAGAAGCATTGTGAATTGTAGTCGTTTATAATCATATTTGTTTCATCACAAATACAAACCAGCATACTTCGTATCCTTAGCAATAACATTGCTCGTCTATATTGACAGAAAAATACCACAAGAAATTTATTTTTTGTTTGAAAAAATGCTTTGTTTACAGAAACAAAATATTACCTAGATACCGCATCCACAGGCTACTTTGTAAGTTGTATTAAAATTTTATGATTTATTACTTTTGTTTTCTAAATTCTAGTGAGACAAAATGTTTATTAAGAATTTCTAGTAAGACATAAAACGTTGAAGGCACCACGGGTGTTAAACGACAATAATGCCTTCGGTCAAGGTACTCGCCTCGGGCCAGAGGCCCTCGACAGTACACTGTTGACCTCAGGCATTATTGTCCTTATAACAACCCTTGGTACCTTAATTACTATTTTATCAGCAAATTTTCGAGATATAACTCAAAACTTGTATGTTTCAAATGGAAGTCATATCTAATTTGAGTCTCATTTTGAACAAAATTCCTTTTGCATTACAATCAGTATATAAAATAATATTTCCCCTTAATTTAATATGCAATAATTTTGAGACACCTATATTATAATAAGCTATCATTGCTTATATATTTATATTTATTTCTCATATAAATATAATATTTTATAATAAAATATCTGTACTTACTTCATAGTCCTGTACAATCTTTAAAACTTGGGTAGGTACGAAACTTTTATTTAAAATTATTTTTCCGCCAGCCGCAACAACGCTTGAAACAATAAGCAAATGTGATATCCAATACGGACCAGAGTAAAATAAAGCACTTTTAAAATTATAATTTGCCCTGAAAATAACTTCTATTATTTCTGCTAATTTTTCATCCATTTAATTATACATACTCGCATATATTCACCATATGCATCACACCATAATGTGATAAACATATTCCTTTTGGCAGACCTGTAGTTCCACTGGAAAAAATTATACAAAGTGTTTCAATGATATTTGCTGGAGATTGAGGTTTGAAATCTTTTTCCCCATCTTGTGGATTTAGAAACTCTTTAAATGAAATATGATTTGTAGTTTCTCCGAATACCACTAATTTTGTCTCCAAATTTAATTCTTTGATAACATTTTCCAAAACTTCAACACTTCTTGGAATACAGAATATTAATTTTGGTTTCACTATACTTGCTAAGTGTTTCATGTCATCTAAAATAAAATAAAAATTAATTATATACTGAATTTTGAAAGAAATATAGTAATTACTTAGTGCCAACGATGGATCTAGGTTTGCAGGTTTTATTCCGGAAAATATTGCGGCCCAAAACGGAACGCTCATGTCGGGATGGAAATCAGTACATAAACTGATAATATCTTCTTTCTGTATTCCTATTGCTTTCATATGTAAGGCTGTTCGAATACTTCTTGTGAGAAAATCTCCATAGGTATCAGATTGATTAGTTTCTAAATAGACCTGAAAAATAAAATTTGGTTAAAATATTATAGAAATGGTTTCGATTAATGTTCCAAATTTGATATCAAATTACGCTTTCTTTCGGCGCACTGTACTACTTGCACTTTATTAAAATACAATAATTATTAAAATTAAAGTTAATCTTAGTTGTTTCTGATGTATGCACGAATTTTATTATCTTTGATGCTTTTAGACGACATTTTCATCCTTTCAATTTTTGAATTTGTAATGTAATGATCTTTTTTCCACTGTACTTTAATTATCCCTGATGATGTTTCATATGGAATCAAAACTTAGGGAAGTTAATTAAATGTCTATATATTAAACACTGTTTACCAAGAATGCATCTCCAATTATTTTCTTATCATCCCTAACATCATTCTAACAGTCAAGTGATACCAATAAATTAAAATTATTACCCAACTTAATTAAAATATTGATGAACTACGAAATATTGCAAATGAAAATAATAATGGATGGATTCCAACTCTTCAAAATCATAACCGGGTATTTAATGCAATTTGCTAGAGGGTTAGACACTATATGCGTTTTGATTAGTTATGTAATTCTACTGCTGAAACTGCAAATCACTAAATTTTATTATCCAACACTGACTCATAATATACTTGTTAACTACGGTTATTTGAAATAACTAATGTACAACATTACTCACTCCGTGAGAGAATATTTAAGAAGTCACGGAGGAATTATTACTGACTTTTGCGTTTGTTTTTTTTAAATATAAATGAAAAGCAAGTTTATAAAATTATTTTATTATTGAAATAATTTAACATTATAAAACATCTATTTATATCAGTATTAACAATTATATGTTAAAAGATTCTTAGGTTACTTATATTTACACAGTGATAGCTGTCATCTACGGCTGATGAAACGAGTTTGTGGTTACTAGCTTCGGAATTAAATTCAACGACACTGCTTATGCTTGTAAGTGTTTTAAAAGAAGGTCCTAATTTTCACCTATTTTAATTTATTTTTCTTTCAAATAATTCTCAATGACACAATAATTATTGCAGAATTTCTTTCAATAACAATATAACAAAACAACAACTATTCAATGGCTACTTTATAATTTTAAGTAGTATATCTATTGACATGTCAGGGTCAAACGATGAACGAAAATATAAAAATGATTCAAGAAGTTTTAAAAAAGTGGTGGATAAAATGTTGTATTACACTCGTGTGGAATACATATTAATCTCTAAAGAAAATTAGCTACTCGCCCTCCAGGCCTCGTGGTTAAACTTTTTCTTTCGTGACTAATATGTTACATTCCACACTCGTATAATAAATAACTATTTTCTACTTCCGTGTCTTTATGAGTCTATAAACGCACTGAAAACACATCGTTAAAATGATCTATAAACGCACTGTTTTTAGCGCTTTTTGTTTTCTAGAGGTGGTATAACTGCTTTCAAAACTGAGATGAATTACATATAACCTCAAATTATGGTGATTCGATACAGTACAATTTGGAAGTTCAAACCATTTTGTATTTTAACTGAAAATAAGCCGAACGTAGGTTTGTTGTTGAATACTTTGGCTTTATTCATCATACATAATTTTCGTATGTACAAAATTTCCAGCCATTTATTAAAATAACGCGTTCTTTTCCGGATTGGAAAAGAAATACTGGTATAATATAATTCATTTATAAGAACGAAAAACATTACGAGGTCCCCGCAATCAACTTTAGTATTCGTGAAACAATGAATTCAAGAATTTTTCAAAAAAAAAGAACGATAGTACATTATGCTCGAGTTAAAAACTTACAATAACAATCATTATTTATTATTTTTTTTGTGAAATTAGTCATTTTCGATATTGTAATATTTTTTTATTGCAATCAAGCAATTTTTTGTTGCAATCAAAGATCTTTAAAAAAACCATAGGACATTTGTTTGTCCGAGTTAAAAGTAAAACAGTACAATAACAATTATCAATTTTTTTTATGAAATTATTCATTTGTATTGTTGTAATCAAGTATTACTTAGTTTTAATCAAAACTCTCTTTAAAAAGACCGGGTTAGAATGATGTTTACTAAATAATAATATTGATAAATGAATTATTTTTTGTTCTGTATCAAAATATTTCTCGGGGCCGGCCTAAGCTTGTCAATTTTTATTATTAGGGGCCCCGCAAAAGAACAAACCATCTCTGTTCGCTCGCCTGGCTCATATATAACTTTCAAAATCCTGTGTGTTGTTATTTTGTGCACCTTCCTTGGTATTAGGATTATTTGTTGAATAATAAAAGGATGGGGGAAAAACAGTCATACAGGCAAAAGAAGGATAGAATGAAGAAATATATTGCAGAAAAACGATAAGATGATGAATATAAAAAGGAAGAAAATGTTAAAGCAAAGGAAAGAATACAGAAATTAAGAGAAGATGATATATATAAAGAGAACGAAAATTTTAACAACAAAAAAAGAATAAAAAAAAATTAAGAGAAGTTGATGAATATAAAGAGGAAGAAAATGTTAAGACCCAGGAAAGAATAACATAATTAAGAGAAGATGATGAATATAAAGAGAAAGAAAATGTTAAGACCAAGGAAAGAATAAAAAAAATAAGAGATGATAAATATAAAGAGAATGAAAATTTTAACAACAAAAAAAGAATAAAAAAATTAAGAGAAGATTTATATAAAGAGGAAGAAAATGCTAAGACCAAGGAAAAAATAAAAAAATTAAGAGAAGATGATGAATATAAAGAGAAAGAAAATGCTAAGACCAAGGAAAGAATAAAAAAAAATTAAGAGAAGATGATGAATATAAAGAGGAGGAAAATTTTAAGACCAAGGAAAGAATAAAAAAATTAAGAGAAGATGATGAATATAAAGAGGAAGAAAATGTTAAGACCAAGGAAAGAATAAAAAAATTAATAGAAGATGACGAATATAAAGAGAGAGAAAATGTGAGAACCAGAGAACGTATACACAATTTAAGATCACAAGAATTATATAAAACCAAAGAGCGATTAAAAGATAGGCAACAAAAAACAAATAAACGATATGATGATCAACTCCGACTTAGAGAGAATATTGCCCGACAATGTCAGAGAAGTAATGAACAAAAAGTTAAGTATTTTTTTCAATTTATGAAAGATCGTGCATGTATGCCTCAATATATATGTTGTTCTTGTGAGGGTCTATTTTTCAGCCACTCTGTAGTTAACTTTAATGTAGATAAAATTAAAGCGTCTGTTTCTGAAGACATTTTTTCAAAAAATTACAATTATAATTCAAAATTTATTTGTAAAACATGTAACTCACATATAAGTAAAGGTAAAATACCTAATTTATCTACTAGTAATGGATTAAAATTTGTTGATATTCCGAATTGTCTGCAAATTCTATCCCTACTTGAAGAAAGAATGATTGCACCTTATATCAATTTCATGCAAATTAGACCTTTAAAATCTTTTTCAGTAAATCCACAACTTGGTTTAAAAGGTAGTGTAGTAAATATACCAATTGAAATAAATGGCGACATTACAGGTAAAGTTGAAAAGACATTTTGATCACAAGAGCAATTAGATGTTTGAAACGATTCGCCCTGCTGTTGTCTGCGAAGCACTAAAACATCTCATTGAAACACCACTTTACAAGAAACACGATATACATATTGATGGTAAATATTTACATCAGTTTCAGAGTAATTACAATGAAAAAGTTAATTTCATTGTAGATAATTCTGATTTTAATGACAACATAGTAATAAGTAATAGCCAAAATAATTTAAGTATTTTGCATGAAGTAAATTTTGATTCAGATTTTGAATTAGAAGTAGAATCAGATGAAGTTATGTTAGTTGATAGAAATGAAGAGATAGTCAACAATGTTAGAATTATTGCTCCAGGACAAGGAAAAGTTCCTGTACCTTGGCATGCGGTGGAAGATATAGACGAATTATGTTTTCCTAAGATATTTGGTGGTTATAAAATGAATATTCCTACTTTTATTTCGTATAGTGATCGGGCAAAATCAGAGATTAGGCGTTGGGACCGAAGGTCTTGTATATCTACTAGGGTTCTTTTTATGGCTAAAAAGAAATTAGAAAAATCATGCATAGCTAGTTTAAATATTTGTTTGAGAAAAACAAAGCGAACCGCAGATGTGCAAGTGAAAAATGTTTTAGATACGGCGTATTTAGACAATATGATAAAATTGGATCAGGGTCATAAAATTTTAAAACAAATTAGATCTTCGCCTTCTTATTGGGAATCAAAGAAACGTGACCTAATGGCAATGATCAGGCAATTAGGCAGGAGAAAAGATTTGGCTAGAATTATTACAATGTTTAAGTAAATTAAATTTGAACAAAGCAATTTCAATTGAACTGGCTTTACATTTAGATGACGCAGAAAAATCAAAATTAGTTATGCGAGATCCAGTAACCTGTGCACGATATTTTAATAAAATTAAAAATAACAGAAGATCAATATATTTTGGCTTTAAGGAGTTCATTAAAAAGAACGCAAGTGTTTTTACAACGCAATAGTTTAGAAGTAAATATTAATTGTTATAATAAAACCATATTACATTTATTTGAGGCTATTATAGACGTGCAGTTTGTTTTGGAAGAATAAGGTATACCATCCTACATAATTAATTACGTAGGAAAAGTGGGTGCAGGCCTTTCTAAACTTTTACGTGATGCAGAATCAGATGTCAGTAGTGGTAATATTAGTGTAAAAGAAAAATTTCGAAAAATCGCTAATGTATTTTTGAACAGTAATTTAATGTCGGCACAAGAAGCGGCATATCACGTTTTATCATTGCCATTGTCAAAAAGTAGTAGACAAACAATTTATATTAATACAAGTCCAATAAATGAACGCGCTTTAATGTTAAAGTCTCCGGACCACCAACACTCGAAAGTACATGTTTAGCAGATTTTGTTTCTAGTTATTCAAAACGGAAAATTCAAAATAATGAAAATGATGATGAATTACTTGAATACCGATCCAAAGAAAAAATTGCTATTATTAAATTCAGGCGGTACAAGTTAGATCAAGACTCGTTCAATTATTATCGCGAACAAATTTTGTTATTTTTGCCGTGGAGAAATGAAACTAATGAGAAAAAAAAAATTAAACAATATTTGGGTATAGTTCTGTATAAATTTATTAAAAACAACAACGTTTCGACAGCAAGGTGCTGTCTTCTTCAGGGTTTTATAATAATAACATAAATAAATATGTAGTCGAGACAAATTAGTTAATTTAATTAATTTGTTTGTAGGTAAAGATACTTTTTGTGTAAAAGGTTTCTGTTTCTTATATAAATTATCAAATTTAGTTTTTTAAATTAGTTATCAATTTAAGTTCGCTTTCTTTGTCAGATAATGCTTATTCTGTTTTATGCAAAGGTTTTGGTTTTGGAGTAACTCCTAGCCGTATACCAACTGAAGAGATAATTACAAGTGTTGAAGCGGCCATCCAGACACTGCCTGCAGAGAAGTCCCAAGAGATTCGTCATGAAACTGCGCGCATACTGAAGAAGGCTACGTCAATTAAACCGAACTTATCAAAAAAAGAATTATCATGTTTAAAAGAAATAAAGAACAACAAGGATATTGTTGTTTTACCAGCAGACAAGGGAAAAGCTACAGTTATCATGGACAAAGAATATTACATTAATAAGGCGAACGCTTTGTTAGATGATCCAGCGTATGTTAAAGTCAAGAGTAATCCGCTAGGTTCATCAAAATGCCAAACAACGAAACTACTGAAATCTTCTTCGTTACCACCAGAAGATTTGAAAAAACTTGTTCCCAGGACCCTGTAATTTCAAGATTTTACGGTCTGCCAAAAATTCATAAGAACGATGTCCCGTTAAGACCTATTGTTAATTCTATTGGTTCAACAACTTATGAATTAGCAAGATATTTGGACGGTTTGTTGAAACCTTTAATTGGTCATTCACCTTCTTACGTGAAAGATTCCAATTTCTCCCTCCATTGCAAATTTCTATATGGAAAATTTTGAAGAAAAAGCTCTAAATACAGCTAGAAAGGTACCAACTGTCTGGCTCAGTTATGTTGATGATGTTTTTGCAATTTGGCCGCATGGAAGAGATGAACTAAACGAATTTTTAAATCATATAAATATGCAACACAAGAATATCCAATTCTCCATTGAAATTGAAGAAAATAATCGCCTACCTTTTTTAGATGTTCTTTTAGAAAAACAATATGATGGTAAGCTCATTCACTCAGTATATAGAAAACCAACGCATACTAATCAATATCTTCATGAGACCTCTAACCACCATCCTGCACAAAAAGCTTGTACCATAAAAACATTGTATCAGAGAGCAACTACTTTATGTCATCCCAATAAACTTCAAGAAGAAATTAATTTTTTGGATGATGTGTTCCTAAAAAATGGTTACCGTAAAGCTCAAATTAAAAGAGCCTTAAAGACGAAGAATAATTAACTACAACAAGTAATTACAGATAGAAAATTATATGCCACCTTACCATTTGTTGCCAATGTAACTGACAAAATTGGTAGAATTTTAAAGAAATATGACATAAAAACATCTTTTAATCAAGTATAAAAATCCGTAATCTTCTTGGTAACGTTAAAGATAAAGTTCCTCTACAATGTTCTGGCATGTACAAGATTCCTTGTCATTGTGGAAAAGTTACATTGGACAAACTAGCAGAACAGTAGCTACAAGAATAAAGGAACACAAGCGCCATATTAGACTTAATCAGCCTGATAAATCAGCGGTAGCTGAATATGTCATAAAGGAACTACACGGAGTTGATTTTGAAAATAAAAAAAATTTAGCTAAGGAAAACCACTGGATTAGAAGATTGATAAGAGAAGCTATTGAAATCCGGAAGTCACCTAATAATATCAATCTTAACACAGGCTATGAACTAAATAAATCATGGTACCCTGTTATTCGTTCGTAATTTTTTCTTAATCATTTGTATGTTTAATGTTTTACCATTTATCAATGTATCTATGATTTTATATACTTGTAGTCTTGACTACATATTTATTTATGTTATTATTATAAAAACCTGAAGAAGACAGCACCTTGCTGTCGAAACGTTGTTGTTTTTAATAAATTTATACAGAACTATACCCAAATATTGTTTAATTTTATTAATAATTAGTTCTGAAAGCATATTTCGAAACTAATGAAGTAGAAAATGTAGATGATATATTAGATCAAGCTTTATAAAATGCTCAAAATGATATTCAGAATGTAGAAGATGAAGAAATTAGTAGTTTCTTGGAGGGTGAATTATCATGGCTTCAACGAATTGATATTTTACAAGATGGCAAAGAGATTTGTAAAGACAAATTTTTCAATCGTTTTGTATGCCCTAAACGCGTATCACCTAAAGAATATAATGTCTAAGTTAAATAATTTACGACGTGAATTTGTAATGCATGTATTGAACTGTTTCAAAACACACAAATTACTATTAAAAATATTCTTAAGCGGTTCCGCTGGAGTTGGAAGATCTACTGTTATTAAATGTATTTACCAAATGATTACCAGTTACCACGATAATTTACCTGGTCCTGAAAAAGATAAATTAGTTGTTTTACTTTGTGCACCTTCTGGTAAAGCTGCCTTTTTAATAAACGGAGTAACGTTACACACCGCTTTTGCTCTACCCGTAGTACAGTTTGGTGGCCAAATGCCAGAACTATCTGCTGATTTAGCAAACAATATAAGAGAAAAATTGTTTCATTTAAAATTACTAATTATAGATGAGATTTCAATGGTAAGCAGTACACTTCTAAATCGTGTAGATACAAGATTGCGACAAATACGAGGAATGGTTATAAATCTCGACAAATACGAGAAATAAATAAACCTTTTGGTGACCTATCAATTATTGTAGTTGGAGATTTGAATCAGTTACCACCTGTAATGGATTCGCCCATTTATAAAATATCGAAAAATAATGAAATGTTTAGGCTTTTTGACAAAAATCCTTTATGGCAAGATTTTGAATTTTTTGAACTGAGGCAAATTATGAGACAGAAAGATGAGAAACTATTTATTGAAGCATTAAATAACTTAGCTGTAGGCCAAATGACTGCAAATGATATAGACCTATTTAAATCAAGACAGGTTCAAGAATCAGATGTTCCTGAAAGTGCAATACGTTTGTTTGCGGAAAATATTAATGTCGACAATTACAACCAGATGAAAATAGAAAAACAAATCGGCACAGAATACATTTCTGAAGCAAAGGACACGATTTTAGGTAAACTATCAGATACAAATAGAAATCGTGTAATAGAATCATTAAAAACAAAAAGTATAACTGAGACGAATGGTTTACCCTTTAGAGTGAGATTAAAATTAAATATTAAATATATGATAACTAGTAACATTGATGTCGAAGACGGGCTTGTGAACGGAGCTTGTAGTTGCTTAAAGCACGTAACTTTTAATCCAAGTTCTACAGATCCGTACATAATATGGATAGATTTTGCATCTAGCATTGGTAAAAAGCTAGGCTTTCGTATAAAGAATTCATGAAATCCGAAAATATCGATTCCAATCTAACGCCTGTAGTGAAAACCAGTATTTCATTAAAAATTTCTAATAAATTACAGTACCAAATATTACAAAAACAATTTCCAGTAGTATCTGCGGAAGCATTAACAATACATAAAAGTCAAGGTCAGACTTACCAAGAAATATGTGTAGATTTTAATAAATCAAAGAGAATTACACGGTCTATGCTGTATGTGGCGTTAAATAGGGTTACAATGTTATCTGGGTTATATATTTTAGGTACATTTAAACCACCAAAATTAATCAAATCAAATGATCCAATTTTGCTAGAATTGCACAGATTACGAACTGAAAAACATTAAAATTATCCTTTGACAATTTAAAAGTAGCTAATGGAATTACGGTCACATACCAAAATATAAACTCACTATCGACAAAGTTTAAATTAATATTAAGCGATCAGTGGTATTGTAGAAGTGATATTTTAATATTTTCGGAAACACTGTCAAAATCAACTGACAAATTTGAAATTCATAATTTTGTTGAAGTATTTCGATCCAACGTGTATCGTTCATCAAGAGGTGTTATTTGTTTTGCAAGAAAAGGAATTAGTGTGTTATATTTGGATTATACACTTGAAATACAAGAAAATCAAAATAAAACTGAATATCATGTAGAATTATTTGGCATTAAAGTACTCGTAGAAAATTATTACATTATCAATGGTTATAAATCCCCTTCTTGCACAATAAAATGTTCCAGAAAAATTTTCAAAATATATATGAAAAAATATATAAAAATGACAATGAATTAATAGTTATTGGAGATTTCAATTTTGATATGAAATGTGAAAGAAAAATTGATATAATTAATATTTTTAAGAATTGGAACTTAAAATCTGTGTTGCCATCTGATTTATCTACTACAGATTTAAATACACAAATAGATATTATATTTTCTACAAGTGCCTCTGTGGCAACAGGCGTGTATGAAAGTACTTCTCCTACCATAAACCAATATTTGTTAAATTTAATTTACAGAGTAATGATCCTGTCTATGATGAAAATGTACAATCATCATTAATGATACAAAACACACTTTCAGATTGTAATATTATTGTTAGTAATCATGAAGTACTGTGAAAGAAAGTATTGAACTAAATTCGATTGAACTTTTAAATCTAGATGATACAATTTTACAAATTGCTGATATAATGCTGTCTGAGATTCATAAAATAAATGCAGCATTGTCTAAGGAAAATTATTGCAATCGTTTAGAAATGATATTTTTACGATATGAAGACTTTGTAAATATGGCAAAAAGAAGTTTTCTAACAAAAAATAATGCAGTTTTAATGTCTCAACCAAATGATTTTCAAAGAAACAAAAAAATTAAGATGCTTTAAGAGAAAATTTCTCAGTATTGAAAACAGAAGGTGATGGATCGTGTTTATTCCGTTCGTTATCGTTATGTTTATTCGGGACACAAAAATTACACAAATGTATTAGAATGTTATGTTGCTATATTTTTTTCGAAAATTGGTTATACTTTGAACACCCTGATAGAATGAATTTTTTGTTCGAATATGCAAGCGTAATAGAATTATTAAATAATACTGCAAACATTAAAACTTGGGGAAATGAAGTACATACAAAAGCGATAGCAATTGCAGCTTCAAGAGATATTTGTGTTTATGAAGAAGTAGATACTGGCGACATGAATAAGAGAAAGTCTTTACGGGAATTAAAATAGATGTGATTCAGGGCTACTGAATAAAAATCATTTCTTATTAACAAAACATACTTTTAACAATGACAATGATTCAGAGTCTTTAAAGCCTATATCCGTTCTATATATAGATGGCGGAACAAACATTGCTCATTATTCTGCAATTTTACCAAAAAGTTTGAATGCTATTCTTTTAAAACCAAAGTATAGAAGAGATGTAAGGCCTACTGAAAATTCACAAACTGTAGTGACAAATGTTATAAATTTAGAATAAATCAGAAGAGAAAAAACATTTATTTTTAGGAATAATACAACATTTTTAGTTTTCGTTCCGTAATATTTTATTAGTTCCACAAATAATGATCACAAACTGTGTGAGGGTTTAGAACCTAGTCGCGCATAGCTTCCAGTTTTAAATATGTGTAATATGTATACAATTTTAGCTAGACTTTACGAAAAATCTGTTAATAAAGAGTACAGCTGCGATATTTCGCTACCGAAAAGCGTCTCTATGTTATACAGATCACTTCTCTGCCAGTTTTTACAGACGGTGTTCTGAAAGATTTTTTAATAATTTAGTTTTAGGTTCAATACGGGAACTAGAATTTACGAAACATACTATGTTAATAAAGAGTACGGCTGCGGTATTTTGCTACCGAAAAGCGTCTCTGAGATACAGATTACTTCTCTGCCAGTTTTAGGGGACGGTGTTTTGAAATATTTTTAATAATTTATTTTTAGGTTCAATAAGGGTATAATATGGCTACTGGCGAACCTCCCTTACACAAAAAAAGGTAACGCACCGTGTAATAATTCCTCAGTCTTTTTCAAGATAAGGAGGTGTGGAAACTTATTACCTCTGCAAGTATGTACATAGTGCAAATAACTTTAAAAAAATTGTATATGTAGCTATTTATTTCTTAATAATAATAAATGCAGTAGATATTGTTCCATGGCAACAAAGTCAAACAAAATTTACATATCTTTTCCGTAATTATGACAGCACATTCCTTAAAGCTCAGTGCTTATTATATCCACCAATGCATATAATTTTAAAATTAAATATCTCGCTTATAGAAAGGACCAATTTTATATTTCTTTATATATTGGAGGCATGAAATCTATTAGACCTCCCGCTTTAGAGATATTCACGGTAGCTTAAAATCTGTAAGCCTTAAAAGGTTGAAATTTAGTATTTCCGTCTTGTATAAAGTATAGTTCTGCACCTCCCTTTACGAACACTATATCCCACCATTTTGAAATTTAAATTAATATTTTTAATTTAGTTATAAAAAAATATGTATAGTTTAACAGGCGTACAAGGAAGTTGTGTGCTGTCCACATCATATTTTTTCTAATAAAATTATAAAATGTCTTAATAAAAAAAAAAAAAACTGTTGTGGCCAGCACAATACCTCTCGCCATTTTTATATTAGGCTATATAAGTAGGTATTATATTTAACCATGTGACTGTTGTTCGCCATTTTACATGGTTTTATAAAATTTTGTGTGCTTTTGTAATATTATTTGGCTGACGTGCTACATTTTTATTTAACGATATCTTCTAGATATATTTATGACATTCTTGTACTGTAAAAAAAATTCTTAACTTGTTCTTTGCCCCGATGAAGTTCCAAATGGGGGCGAAACGTTGGCTGTAGAATAAATTTATTATCACTGACTGAAATCCTGAGTACATCTTTACTTTCATTATATTTAACATTTCTGATACGCACAAAAAAATCTAATTGCATCTATTCTTTATTTTTCAATTCATTCTATTGTTTCCTCTTATTCTTCTAAATGTTCGAAATTCTTCCAATTCATTAACGAGATTGGCGGTAATTCTAAAGGGTAGATGATGAAATATGTATGTAATGTATTTAGAATCTAATTAAACACAAACAATAGAACAGAATATAAAAAGTAGTGACATGCTTATGTATGTATTTAATAATTGATATACTTAATTAAGTAAAATATCCTGAACAATACTATAAAGAAAAGGGACAACGAAACAAACCATATGTATAGTAAGCGCGTGTTTAGTTGATACTGATACTGTGCATACATTGGCTTATAAATTAATAACCTTTCTTTTATTTTAATACCAATTTTAGATGTTGACGGAGTTTTTACTTCGTCATAACAATAGCATATTATAATTACTATTACATCTTGACTTGTCCAAGTACGAATTTTAGGTTTTTCCCATTCAAGAACTGTTACTTGAAAGGAGCTATATCTATAATTTAAGTATTTAATTAATGACAAAGTCTTAGTAATGTCTCTGGCTTTTTGACATTAACATTCATATCAATTACAAAGATTTTAATTTTTCGACTGGTTTCATGGGCTGTTTGATTATACAATGGATTATTTTATATATTTATAATTCTGTATATCTAAATTTATAGAAGATATAGTAAAAATGTTTAATGTAGTGAATAGAGAATTTTATATTCTTTAATATTTGTAATAACAAATTTGCAAAAAAAATAATATTTTGAAGATTTTTTTTAAGAAAATACTACTTCCGGTTTCCAATTATTACCACAACCTTTTCAGCTCTTCCCATTAGAATCACATTAAGGAGTACGTAGTCAAATTGGTCTTTGGTTTTATAGGATTTGAGAAACCGTCCCTCCAACATCCACACATCTACACACACGCATACACACACACATTGTAAAATTGTTAAAATCGGATTCTAGTGACCTTAAAACGTGCTTATTCACTAAAATCTGGGTATGCGATTTTTAGCATGAATCCAATACCTTTTAGCGAGACGTAAATATGTATAAAAATCTGATAAGGCCAGCACATGACCACCCACCTATTCCATGTTTAAAATAGTAATGAGCTTTAAGTAAAGTATTACTTTCGGTTGATTGTTTGTAAACAAAATCTGATTTGTTGTTCCAATAAATAGAAAAGTCTGTAATACGAAATTTTGAATTATATTTTGTTTTTTCTCGAAAATCTGTTAAGAGCTCCAAATTAAGTACCACTTCCGGTTTATCATACACAGTTAAAATTTAATATGTTGTTTCAAATTATATACAGATTGGTACACTCAGAAATGGGTAATATGCCGTGATGATACATTTATATATACAAGTTTTAAATTCCAAATTTGAGAATTTTTGAATATCAATATATTTTTTACGAAAATCTGTTCAGAGCTAAGTACCACCGGTTCTCAAAATCTAATCAACTTTTTATATTCAGAAAGCTTAAAAACATGTTTCATAGTGGCCGTTATCGCACTCGTCCTTTGTAAATTTCGCCTCAAAGCTCTTCGTTTTCCAAACATGGCCTCGTACATTAATAGATTGCCTTATGAAACTTGTTTTTGATGTACAATTATTTTATGTTAAAATAAAAATATATGTATAATAACAGTTTAAATACTTGACTGAATTTATTTTTTGAGGTGTTATAACTTTGCAATACAATTATTGATTACAATTTTTATTTAATATACACACACGTAAAATAGGTAACAAATAGAAAATAATGTGATAATAAGATTCAACTTTTTTCAAAAATGAATCAAATGTATATATCTGAATGAATAGTTAGAAAATTACTTACGTAATACCTTATGTATGTTTGAAAATGCAATATGTTAAAAAAAAAAAACTAACTCGGAGTAGGCTATGAACAGAATGTCTGGTCATTATTTAATTCAAAAGTCTAGTTACCGATATTGCTTCTGAAATGTAGTTTTCCTGATATTCATTGTAACATGCAAAAAATATTGTCATTCGACCTTTTTAATTTATTTCTATTTCTAAAATAAGATCCGAGAAGAAAAGTTCTGATTTCTTTAGATAAATTTTTTGAGAATATCTCTTGTCAAATTGAAATTTATGTAATTAAATACTTTTGAATTAATGTACATTTCTTTGTTCATAGCTTACTCTGAGCAGAAATGTCCTATTAAAAAGGTGCCATCATTGGAATCTCGCAAAACGATTTTGGTTGTATCTTGTACAGAATTTTCCTCTTCCTTTTGGGAGTCCATGTAAAATTTATTTTTGTTTTCTCAAAAATTATCTAGATATGAACGGAAAACTAACTTTGGTAAATCTTAACCTTTTATCTAAACTATCAATCATCCGAAAAATGTATTAATAAAAAAATTGATATTTTTATTGTTTATCCAGTGGCGTACAACATTTATTTTTAAGCTACATAATTTGCGAGATACCTATGATATCATTATATTTTTACCTTTGAAAATATCTCATTTTTTCTCATTTCTCAATCTTTTGTACTACACGAACTACTTTTGCATATCAAGTTATTTGGCGATCGACGAGTTATAATACAAATAAATTGGACGAAAATTATGTGTATAAATACACCCACATTAATACAATAACCGTACCTAACGCACAAAACTTGCGACCTTATACTTGTTTTTTGAACTTATTTTAAAAACTAATACAACGACGGATTTTGCCAGCGCTTGGAACATACATTATGTATCTTCGCAACTCCTCAAGTCCGACAACTAGAGGTTGAAACTGGTAGAGTGATCTACAAAACATTTTCCCGCAAACGACGGGTTGAAAACCAGTGATATAAAGTTTGCTGAATGAGCTCTTTCTGATCACTATTTAGCCCGGAAAGTCCTTCTTTGCTGAGCTAGCTCGGAAAGTTGTCTATAAGGGATCGGAAAGTACTTTACCGATCCCGGGACCGCAGTAAAAAATAAAATAATACTTTTTTATTCTTTTTTCAGGATCGCAAAAAAAATATTGTACCCAACATGACCTGAAAGTGTCTATACTGGGCTCACAAGCTTCCAAAGCTCGCCTACGGCTCGCTCTGGAATATGCTTGCTCACCCAGTAAAGTATCACTTTCAGGTCTTGTTACGTAAATTACTATTTTTTTTGTTATTTGTTGTGTATATTATGTGATGTGATTTTCTTACTTCAAGGCCCGGTTTTTTCAATTTCTGGATAAAGTGTCAGTTAACTTAACTGCCAGATATAATAAAAATATCGCATCGATATTAGAGCATAAATTAACAAAATTATACACGCTTCATTTTAATGTTGGGATATTTTTCTTTTATCTGACGGATAAGTTAATTGGCACTTCTTCAAGAGGTGGAAAAATCAGGTCCGAATTTATTTACTTTACATTGTATGAAAGCCGTTTAATAAAATAGGAAGACGACAAATAAGACAAGAACTATGAAAAATATGAATTAAATTTGTACCTAATGATTTAGTGTAAATGAATAAAATTTATAATACTATACATATTTTGAATGAAGGGTTTCATTACCAAGGGATTATTAATGAAGAATATAAATGTAAAGTAATCAAAATTATTAGTAAGTAGTAGCATATCTAAGGTTGAGGGAGCAAGGGGCCATAGCACCAGTTTTTTTTTTTTTTTTATTAATTATGTCCTATTCTTATTTTAATATGAATATTATACATCTAAGTATTTAAGCATATCATATGCTTCCACTATAGTCTTACGGGACAGATAACATCTTTCATGTTAAACACCTGTCACGGTTTTTATGGTTTACACTATATATATATTACATTTTTATCAAATGTGGTAAGTACTTTCTGTTTAAAAAAGTGAATTACAATGCCCACCATATTTAATAAAAATGTAATATTTTAATCATTCGCCATTATATTTTTTAATAATATGACATTAATTGTTTTTACACTGTTGGATAGCAAATTTCATGTTATTTCTAAATTTAGATAAATATATAGGGTGTTCTACTTGAAAATTAAAAGTTGCTATCAATTACTCGAAAACTGAAAGTAACAATGTTGACCTACTTCCGCTATTATATAAAGGAGTTTAAATACCGTAATTTAAGTTATACAGTTAATACAGCTAAATGTAATAATAAGCGAGATACTTGCTGGGTAATTTATAGACGGAAACCCTGTATATATAGGTGTTATGTAAGTAAGTGTATAATGCTTAACCCATGATAGAACTGACCCCATAGATAGTAAATCTAGCAATAATTTTTGTCTACATGCTTTCTATAAGAACTAGAGGCCTTTAAAATTGACCAATCACGTGATAGTTCAAAATTTTGTCAAAAAGTAAAAATCGATGAGTTCTCTGAAAAAATAAAAATGTTACACCTGTCACAAATACATATAAATTCATTGGTGTATATTTGGAAATAATTTTCTGTACCGTCTTGCAGCAGCACGACTATTTTGTAATGTTTCACCATAAACCATATGCATGTCTGCGTACTCTTGATTGTTGAAGGTAAATGGCATTTTGAGAATATCAAAAAAAAAAAACAATATAAATTGTACGTCTATCCAAAAAACGTTTAGCATCAGTTTTGACCAGGGTTTTGACAATCAATGTTTTTACAGAGAACACATTGATTTTTATTTTTGAATTTTGAACTATGATAGGTCAGTTTTAAAGGCCTCCAGTTCTTGTAGGAAGCATGTTAAGCAAAAATTATTGCCAGATTTACTATCTATGGGGTCATTTCATTTCTCCCATGGGTTAAGCGTTGTACATTTACTTGCATAACAACCTACATATATACAGGGTGTATCAGGACTAGTGTAAAAAAAAAATAATAGCGTATTCCTGAGCTAATTTTGAGCAAAAAATGTCATATGAAGGTATGCCCGGAAACTTTACAGAGTTACAAGCCTTTAAAAGTGCACCTCATCTGACGTATTTTCATTAATAACTCTGATACTAATTGCACTATAATTTTGAAACTTGATACGAGGATACTACTTATTGAGATGCATATTTAACCTTTCTTTTGTTTCTGTATCTCAATCAGAGGCGTCTCATATGGAGAAGTCATGAAGGTTTTTTATCCTTTTTTTTAGCTATTAACATTTTTTCATTTTTAATTATAAAGTATTACAAACAATTTAAAAATACACAAAAATGTACTTTTGATAAAAATTGATAAACGCAATAGTTTTTGAGATATTTTAACTTTTAGAAAATGTCACGTATTCAAAATAGTTAATTAAAAATCAATCAATTTACCATAGAAAATAGAACAAAATAGAAAAGCGACACAAAATCTGTTTATAACTATTGTTTAATTACCTTATTTTTAATATTGGTAATTTTTTTGCAAATTAAAAAAAAGTGTAAAATGTTAGTGTTGGTGAATATGTAGATATGGTGTTTATTTATAGATATTGTAAAAGTAATGGTTAGAGATGCATTCGGGCCGGGCCGGACGGGGCTTTGAGGTTTGGATCGACTCGGCCCGAAAATAAAAATTGCCGGCCCGATTCGAAGATCGACTCGACAAAAAATAGCTGGCCCGGCTCGAAAATCGACTCGAAATCGGGCCGGGCCGGGCCAAAGATCGAAATTTTTATGTGAGGCGAAATGTTTAATTTTTTCGTGCCAAATTTATGAAAAACCTCTACATCCTTATAACTTTCGACATTAGTTAACATAAGTTGTTAAAAAAATCTGATGTGGCCAACACAAAACCTCCCGCTATTTAATTTAAATACATACCTACCTACTTATTGACTAACGCTGCAAACTGTTCCATTGCAGAAAACTGTTGCTTTATTTACTATTTTCTTTTGAAAATGTCACTATTATTAATTTGAAGTTATAAGTTTTCTGACAGTGACATTTACTGTCAGTTACATTCATTTAAAAAATGAACTGTGTAACAAAGAAATAGTTTTTATCTTAGGCTTCGCGACTAATAAAAAAAATTATTTTTAAATTTATCTGTAAAATATATAGAAAAAGTATTAATGTATTCCTGTAGAAAATTCAATAATCTTTAATTTTCATAAGACATAAAATTCGAAAAAATGACATTTAATGGTATTTTTTGAAGAAAAACCATTATGAGCTTCAAGTAAAGTACGATTTCCGTTTATCCGATTTACACCAAAATCTAATGGCTTCTATTCCTATTAGAATAGGGTAAAAATACAAGGTTTCAGAATTTTCTGAATGATAGTATTTGAGTTAGAGTGCAAACAAAATTCTTACACATACACACATACACACACACACACACACACATACACACATACAGACATCATCGTGAAAATGTTAAAACTGGATTCTAAGGACCTTAAAACGTGGTCATTTACTAAAATCTCGATAGGAGATTTTTAGCACGATCCCTATACCTCCCTTACCAAGGGTAGCGGGAGGTAAAAAGAGACACTTCTAGTGTTTGTTATAAAAATTACAGACTTACGAGTAGATATTTAACCCTTTGTTTCCAAAAGGCGGTCGAAAATTTAAACTGTTTCAGAAATCTTATACAAAAAGATATCATTTACAAATAAGACAAGAAATCATTATAGTACAAATAAAAATCACTTTTATTTAAGTATACGAATAGTAACAATAGTAATAATAACGACATGACAATAGCATTATTACGCTTTAATGAATAACCTTGAATTTTTGAAGTAAAATAACATTTTTACTATTAAGATGTGAAGTATGTTGTTATTAAATCATTTTGACCCGTTTCAACTTCATCCATTTTCATTAAAATATTAAGAAAACTGTGCGTTTGATTGAACTATAAGATTTTTCGGGCCGGCCCGAAAAGCTCGAATTTTCGGGTCGGGCCAAAATCAAAAGTCCGACTCGCCTCAACTTTTGGAAATGATTAGCCCGATTTTTTGCATAATTGATTTTTTCTAAAAATTAAAATATGTATCTCAAAAACTACTGCGTTTATCAAATTTTATCAAGAGTACCTTTTTGTGTATTTTTGTATTGTACGTAATATTTTATAGGTAAAGTTGAAAAAACGTTCATAGATAGAAAAATAAGGATAAAAAACCTTCATGACTTCCCCATATGAGACGCCTCTGGTTGAGATACAGAAACAAAAGAAAGTTTAAATATGCATCTCAATAAGTAGTATCCTCGTATCAAGTTTCAAAATTTTAGTGCAACTAGTATCAGAGTTCTAAAAAAAATGTGCTTGATGAGGTGCATTTTTAAAGGCCTGTAACTCTGTAACGAGTAGTTTCCGGACATACCTTCATATGACATTTTTTACTCAAAATGATGTCAGAAATATGCTGTTAATTTTTTTTGCACTAGTCTTGATACACCCTGTATATACAGGTCTGCAGCAAAACGCGGAACTTAGGAGTTTAGCGTAGGATTTTAAAAATGTGCGAAAATTGGGTCTCCTGTACATTTTAGAGCAAAAATACAAGAATGAAAAGTTGTTTAGAATTAATTTTTAATAGGATTTTAAAAATGTGCGGAAATTGGCTCTCCTGTACATTTTAGAGCAAAAGTACAAGAATGAAAAGTTGTTTAGAATTAATTTTTACTTTTAAAAAGTCTTCATAATGCAATAGAATGTCTGTAACAATAGGTATTTTGTAAATAAAATGACTTTTTCGTCAAAAATAAAATAGCCATGGAAATAAAACAAATAGAATAAAATCTCATTCTGACCCTCCAGTGTAGTGTTATTGATGTTAATTATTGTAATCATTGTGACTACATATTGTTATAGTCTATAAATTACTGTACTGTACATTATTATAATTCAGCATTAAATATTTAAGTATTATGATCTTCATTAATTTTGATAACCACGTCATCGATGTTCGGAAGCAAAACATTTATAAAATCCTTAAACTATCTACTACAATATTTGCCATAAACATTTTTTTCAATCTATCCAAAAAAAGTCAATATTTTTCAGTTGAGCATATTTTACTGAATTGTAAAATTTAATTTTATTCCATAACAAAAAAAATTAGGTTAGGAACATCTGACACATAAGTCTTTGTTTGTGTATTTATGTGCTCATGTGTTTATGATTGACAATTGCTCAGCAATGGTATATGGTATCTATGGTTAAGTACTAAAATTGTTTATTAATAAAAAATCATGCATTAATAGGGGTCATTAATGAATTATTTCCTCAATATAACCTATTAATATAAGGTCAATTGAAAAATTTATTAATTAATTAATATCGTTGACAGTCTACTTCTCTGTCATTTTCGCTTTTGGCAATGGAAACAAACAACTCAACAGGTCAGAATACGTCAGAATATTCCCTCAAAGAGCACTACGCAAGTCTTTTTCCATCAAGCAACATCGAGTGCCGTACGAAAATAAAACAGGTTTGATAAATTCAACAAGTCGATGGTACTGGTACACGATCTTGCGCGATTGTCATTAATGCACATACTGTAACTATGTACATTGTTAAACTCAGGTTTGTATTTTACTCTATCGTGTTCGATCGATATTGATTGTTCAGTGTGACCACGACCTAATCCGAACGGCACGGTTTAAACCGCACACGAATAATCGATGCTCTACTGTATTTATATTAAATGGTATCTACTTAACCTTTGTGTATATATTTTATTATTTGTAGACAGAATTTTTTTTTTCTGATGTCAATCAACTTAAAGTCATTAGTTCGAGCAAAAAAGCACTGGTTGTTAAAAGGAAAAGTAATGGTGAAAAACCAAAATGTATACCAATATTGTGTAAAAAAAATATTTGAAACATTACCGAGCTTTAAAAAATTATGTTAGAAATATTTTTTTTCTACTATGCTAAGTAGCGTCACATATATCTCATTATGATTCAGATTTTTATTGTAATACAGATTATCATTATGATTCAGATTTTCTTTTTATTACGATGCAAATTATCATTATAATAAAGATAAATTTTATAACCAATTTATTTTCGAATTTATTGGTTTATAGTTTTATTTTTTCAATTATTATGAATAGTCGTAGAAAAAATGGTGTATGCAACTCATGCTCCTATTAATAGATAGCATTATAAACCCGTTGCATAATATACTATTATAGGTGCATGATTGCCTTGGTCTGAAGATAACGGTCATACAATAATTAAAAAATTGTGAAAAATCATTTAAATTATACATTATCTTTACTATTTTAGTACAAAAAAAAACTTAAATGGCATATTACTTTTATCTATTGTCGAACTGTAGACATTTTTGAGAGTATTCTCGTACAAAATGTAAAATTGCCATTCTAAAGAAAATATAACAATATTACATGAATATGGTCGTTCACCATAGTAATTAGTATTATTGGTAATTTATAAAAAGTAGACTTTTAAACTGTATCATAGGAACTGTCAAAGTTAAAAACAAAATTCGAGATTGCTATCTCTCGTCACCTCTCTCTTACACATCTACTATAATTTATATGACGCCAAATAGAAAGCATATAGTGTTTGAATAGCATAAACAGAACAATCGTGACAGTGCTAAATTGGACTATAATATAGAATAAAGAATATATTTACATAAGATTTTAAATTACTTTATTAAATAAACTAAATATTATTACTTTATTAAATAAGATAAGATAGAAATTTATGATACAATTGTACAAAGTATATTGCTTCATGCGGAAACGTGGGGCACAAATAAAAAGATAGAAAAAATATTAAAATAACATCCAGATGGATTTTCTTAGAAGAAGCGCCGGCTTATTAAGCTACAACATAATGAGAACGAAAAAATCAGAAACGGAAGAAATACGAACTAGAGTGGACACAGATTGGAGAGCATTATATTATATTTTTAACCATCTTCAGAACACTGTAATATAACAATGATAACATACAATATGCATTGATATATTACAGTGTCCTGAAGATGGTTAAAAATATAAACGAAAGCTTATCAAATTAAAAAAAAAGTATACTTAACTACAGCCTGTACAATTTTGACTGACAAACCCACTTTCCAGATTCCATAACTAATTACATTCGTAATACATATTTCCAATTATTGACTATGAAAATTATACGTATATTTAGATTTTTTTATTTTGAAATAGCTGAATTTATGAGACTCCATTTATTAGTGAAGTTCACGATTTGAGAACAAAATAGAATGTTAAAAAAATATTACTACCTAATGAATAATAATTAAGAAATTCTCGTATACAAATTGGTTTATTTTAGTTTTCATATTTATTTGTTAAAAACCTGTGTTTTGTTTCATTATATATTTTTTATTATATTTAAATCAATTTTTGAAAAATTATGTGATCCCAGATCCAATTATGGGTATCAGAGATAAATTATGTGTTTTGTTTAATTTCTCCTATATTATAAAAATCTGTTGTGGCCAGCACAATGCCTCTTGCCATTTTCATATTAGGATATATATATATACAGGGTGTCTCTTAAATAGGGGGACATGGCTTAACCACAGATTCCTGAGGCTAAAATAAGACGATTTAACCAAACTTGCTTCTACCGGAAAGTGTACCATTTAGCCAGAATTCTGCTTCAAAGTTCTTCGAATAAAAATTAATTTTGCTTATAATATTCGGACGCTTTATTCGATTTGGATGAAATTTGGTATGACAGTTTATATGGTTATAAGTCATCTTTTAAGGTGATACTTGTTATTGTTAGTAAACCACTAGTGTATGAAACTTAGGTCTCCCAACATTAATTAGACCGTAACATTTTAATGGCAATGCCGAAAACGTGAAATTATTTTTCTTCAGAAAGACACATTCGATAGTAAACTTTTCTCTTTCTGTGTAATTTGTGATATCTGTTACGGTTCACACAGAAAAAAATAAAATCTGAGTGTCTGCACTGCTAAATTTTTAAAATAAATTTAATCTAGCAGTCTATCCAAATGTCAAACAAGTAATTTTTAATGACAGTAACGAGTTGTCAATCTTTACAACTTGTTTAGGAGTAAGCTAAGATATGTAATCGTCTTATTTATAATAATGGTAGTAAAATACTATTATAGGCCGAACACACGGATGTTACTAATTTTAGAATATTGCGAAGAAAATTTTTGACAACCCGTAAAACAATTGTTACTGTCATTAGAAATTAGGTGTTTGACATTTGGATAGATTACTAGATTAAATTTATTTTAAAAATTTAGCAGTGCAGACACTAAGATTTTATTTTTTTCTGTGTGAACCGTAACAGATATCACAAATTACACAGAGAGACAAAAGTTTACTATTGAATGTATCTTTATAAAGAAAAATAATTTCACGTTTTCGGCATTGCCATTAAAAAGTTACGGTCTAATTAATGTTGGGAGACCTAAGTTTCATACACTAGTGGTTTACTAACAATAACAAGTATCACCTTAAAAGATGACTTATAACCATATAAACTGTCATACCAAATTTCATCCAAATCGAATAAAGCGTCCGAATATTATAAGCAAAATTAATTTTTATTCGAAGAACTTTGAAGCAGAATTCTGGCTAAATGGTACACTTTCCGGTAGAAGCAAGTTTGGTTAAATCGTCTTATTTTAGCCTCAGGAATCTGTGGTTAAGCCATGTCCCCCTATTTAAGAGACACCCTGTATATTATAAGTATTGTATTGAACATTTCTGGTGCACACAAAAAATTCTAATTACATGTTTGTATGTTTTATATTAACCATATATCAATGTACCTTTAATTTTATTTACTTGTAGTCTTGACTACATATTTGTTTATGTTATTATTATTAAACCCTGAAGAAGACAGCACCTAGCTGTCGAAACGTTGTTAATTTTAATAAAAAATTTACAGGACTAAACCCAAATATTGTTTAATTTTATTTATAATGAGTTCTGCAAAATAATAATAAATGTATTAAATTATATTTTTTGTATTGGAGAAATTGATTATTTTTAATTCGTGCATTATTATTATTATTATTATTATTATTATTTGTAGCGCATAGATTTATTATTTTCATGCTTTATTAATAAAAATAAATAATTTTCCATGTCGTATTGTTTTTTTTTTTTTTTTTTTTTTAATATATGCAGATAGAACTTCTACCCCGTGAAAGATTTGATGTGAAAAATTTACGGTACAAAGTTCTGCCTATTTTTGTAATAATTTTTTCGATAACTAAGCACACCATTGTAATTTTTATATTTCATATTCTTATATTAGAATTAAATCCATTATTAGAGTTAATAAATGTTAATTCAATAAAATAATGTGTTCAAGTTCAAATAATAGAGAGTTAAAATTTCAAATCAGATTCCTCGCCATATTACTTTTTGCAGTTAGAACCTTGCGATATCTCGTTCTTTCGCAGAAAATAATTCTATCTCAATTTTAACCTATATCAATTATAAAATTATTTTGAGTTTAGTTGTCTATCAAAAAAATTAAAATGAAAATTCAGACTTTAAAACTACTTTAGAATGATTGAGACTTAAGCTATACAGACTCAAATTTATACACACACATATATATATCCACAAAATATATTGAAGAAAAAAAAATAAAGTAAAACGTTTATATGCCGATTTTTATTTTAAGATATTCTTACATGCATGCACACACACACACACACACATACAGAAATAATCGAAAACAAGTTATAATCTGAATCAATGAACCGTAACACGTGCTTCTTCAATAAAATATCAATAATCTTTTTTATTTTATAATTTTTCATTTAATCTTATAATCTTATAAATATGTACTTATTTAAAAAAATATTGTTTTTTTTTTACATTTCACTGTTGTTATTCTGTTTGTATTTGAACTTACCTGGTAAGTTTCGTTGCTATTTTTCTTCATTTTATTAAAACAATAGACTGCATATCCCTCAGGATCAGGATTATATTTAGGATCATCAGGAACTTCAAGAATCCCATTTTTGTTAATTAAATCCGCCATTTTAAATTATTTTCAAATAAACTTTGCAATGAACCTACGACTGGTTGGCCTGACCAAACGAATTAAATACATATTGCCCCGTACGCTTTAAGATCGTTTTACATTAAACAATATATTGTACAATTTATTGTTAATAAAAATTCTGTAGTTCATTATTGTAAATTACGAACAAAATTTAATATAATTTATGAAAATGTAATCTGCTTTTTTATACACCATTATCTCCCGCTTTTATGTATTATTCTATTAAATATTAATTATATTTTCATGCTTTTCTTTTCTTATTTTTTTTATTTTTTTTTATTTTTTAACTCACTATATTTATTAATATTATTTTTTGAACATCTTACTAAATAAACACTAATTCTATTATATATTACTTTTTATTGTCAATCTGAAATCTAACAGTTGTTCTAATAAATTTCGAACATTACGCTGTATAATTTTCTTATTTTTTTTTTATTATATATTGCATAAAATCAAATGGTTATTAGATAATTTAAATATTTTAAAAGAAAACATTAATTAAATTATTGTTCAAGATTTTGTATAATGTGAAACTGGCTTTAAAATATACACATATTCAGGTGGCCAGTGCCGTACTGATGCAAGTTCATTCAAATTTCAATATTTATTGTAATATAAAATTCTATTTTTTGTACTTACAATACAATGTTTTAAATCAAAATTAATCCCGTCATACCACATACATAATTTATGTACTCAACTTTCGACCAACTCGTCGAGAACAGCAATATTTCTTAGTAATTTTTTTTGTAAACCTTCTACATATTGTGTTAAAAATCATCAAAGTTTTGTAAAAAAAATTCATTACCTGCCAAAAAAATCCAAAAAAATTAAGAATTCAAAAAACGTGTTCGGTACTAAGAAATATTGTTGCTTTCGACGAGTTCTGTTAATGTCATTTATATTTTTCTGTTTCACCAGTATGTATTGGAAATGGAAATATTTTTTGTCCAAAAATAAATTGCGATTTCGAAAAAAGTTACTAAGACATATTGTAACTCTTGCATAGTTCTATCACTGGTTAAATTTAATATACAGCACATTTTCTGTTACATTCTGTATATTATAAACACAAAATGCAGGAGGTTTGAAACTATCATCTCAATCTCAAGTACGAGAAAAGAGGATTATAGGATATTTTGCGGGTTGTATTGTATAAAATATTGTGTTTGAAAGATTAAATATTATTCCATTAAAATGATTGACATATTAAATTTATGCAGGCTCTCCCAAATCGAGCTTACTCAACTTATTTGTTCTTTTATTTATTTATTTTTATTTGCCTTCTCAACAGGAAGAAAACGCAATAATAAAGAAGTTCTATAGCACTGTATAAAAAAAAAACGGATGTAGACAACACATGACTTCCTTGTACGCAGCGGCGTCTCGTGCATTTTATAAGAAGGCAAGAAGCAATGGCGAAGGTAAGGTATAAAAAAAAATACGCCGCAGACGATTTTTTTTTTCATTCAAGGTCAAATGCCTTATAATTGACTTACATGTTTCGAAGGGATGTTCAAATGAATGTTTTTCCCCTTTCATGTGCAAAAAACAAAAATTGCCAAATCACAGACTTAACGTGATATTGCGTATGTATATTCTTTAAGTCGCAAAAGCCTCGCTTAATATCATTCCATACTGATTTTTCTTTATTAAATAATAAACATGGTCAACAATATAATTTTAGTAATGTTTCACTATCACATAGCCACACATGTTTGTCATATAAATCGGTATTAAAATGCCTTGTTATATGTTTAACAATTGTTTATTTATTTATTTATTTATTTTATTTAGAGTTGAGGCTGCACAACAGGACGAATCCCAATAACAGTACAGCACAGTACAATATAAACATAAAATAATTTTTTCATCAGACAAAAAATATACAGTGGAAATATATAAACAATAGAAAAACAGATTGTTACATATATATAAGTAAAAGGTTATTATATGCAACACAGATTATTACATATGAATGTGATAGTTATTTCTTATGAAAGACTTAAATGTGAGTAACGAACAATGAAAAATATCTGGTGAATTGTTAAGAGACAAAAGATTATTATATTTACACATAATTCTGTTTAAAGGAGAAAACATTGCTGAATTGGTCTTATAATTCCCTAAAGAAAATAGATCACATGAACGAGTAGAATGAGTAGGTATTCGAAAAGAAATTTTGTTCAAAAGGGTAGGACTGTTGATCTGATTATTTACAATTTTATACAAAAAAGTCATATCTAACAAGTCTCTACGCTTCTGTAAAGGGATAAACTTTACGTTATTGTTTGGAAATTTCCAATTTAGATAAGAAATAAATTTCTTTTGAATACCTTCTATTCTATTAATATACATTAAATAGTGGGGAGACCAGCATACAGCAGCAAATTCAAGTTGAGGTCGAACTAACGTGTAATATAAATTGACTAATGTCTTATACCTTTTAAAAAGAATGCCAATTCTTAAAATGAATCCCAGCATTCTATAAGCTTTTTTGACAATACAATCAATATGGACATCATAAATAAGTTTATTATCTAAAGTAACACCAAGATCTTTGATGTGAGATACCCGATTTATAATTTTCCCATCTAAATGATAGTTAAATTTAACTACATTCCTATTTCGTGTGAACGATATAATAGAACATTTATTAAAATTGAGTAATAAATTATTATTTTGTAAATAGTTATTTAGTCTGTCAAGGTCAGCTTGAAGAGCTAAACAATCAGATGTTGATTTTATTGTTGTGTATAACTTTAGATCATCAGCATACATTATAAATTTTGAATTAATGAAACATTTATTAATGTCGTTGTTGTTAATAACTTCATAGGAGGAACTGGTCTGCCATTTGCAAAAAATGTTTTTTTTCTTCAAAATTGCCAAATGGCTTTTCTTGTAATTTTTTATTATTATTGCACAAATGTTATCCATTCTGTATAAAAATATAAGGAGTAATATTATTTTCAAAATTTAATTGAAACAATATAAATGTAGAAATATAAAATATAGATACCTTATAAATAAATTTTACTTTTATTCGTATCCTATTTTAACATTTACTATCTATTTCACTTAAATTTTGTTCATGGAAGCAATATAAAAACTGCTTGCAGATGAACCTAAACAGCGAAATATTTTCAGTATAGAAGGCTACATGTTCGGCAATGTTCGGTATAGTGTAGGTGTAGGTATAGGCGGTGTAAGCACTCGAAGTTCTGCTTACCAGCACGTTTTGTACAACATGGTAAGATCGTAATAGTACGTATCCCAGTGATAGAATCAGATTAACGGTGCGGTGGGCAACAACAAATACATTTGTGTCTTTGCTTTTAAATTTTGATATATTAAAGTTCTAAATATATAAATATAATTGTAAAAATATATTAAAAGTAACAAAACATAAAGGCAAGCACTGCTTGCCTTGCTTGCATGGAGAAAACGCCACTGCTTGTACGCCTTTTACACTATACATATTTTGTTAATAATTAAAATATGTATTATAACAGACCCAATCATAATATTGCACGTATTTGACATAATTTGACATTGACATTAAATTCTTTATTTTTTTATTTTTTGTTCTAATTCATAGCAAACTTAATTACAGAAACCAAAAAGTACATAATTTTTAAATTTACATATCTGGCTTATGAAAAGAGTTAATTTAATTATACTTGATGTTTTTCACACAGAATTCAATTCTCTAAAACTTTTATTCGAAGCATTTTTATTAATTTTTTTCAAGATAAACTGATAACAGCTTCAAGTAAAGTATCACTTCCGGCTAGACTATTTTAACCAAAATCTATTATGTTTCCATTGATGTAAAAGTATTATATACCAAATTTGAAAAGTTTTGGATTATATTTTAATATAGTTTTTCATTAAAATCTATTATAGGCTTCAAATAAAGTACCATTTCCGAGTATACCATTTTAACTAAAATCTATTGTTATTCCCATTGATATAAAAGTCTTATATACCAAATTTGAAATGTTTTGGATTATATTTTAACAGAGTTTTTCATTAAAATCTATTATAGGCTTCAAGTAAAGTACAACTGCCGAAAGTTATGTAATGACCAAAAAGGGAGGTACACAACTAGATGTTATAGCAGTCCTAAATATTAAATTTTAACTTTCTACGGCTTCCCGTTTTTCAGTTATGCGAGATATGTACGTACAGACGTCACGACGAAATTAATCAAAATGGATTCAGAGATGGTCAAAATGGATATTTCCGTTGAAATCTGGAAACCGAAATTTTTCGCGATTACAATACTTCCTTTACTTCGTACAAGGAAGTAAAAAGAGTAAAATTCAATTATAAGAAATAAATAAAAAAAAGTAAAAATAAGAAAGATTAAATGTACTTTCCAGAAAAAGCTTTCAGATTGTCACTAAAACTGTTGATTTTTGACACTGATTTCTCTCATTTACAAACTATGTTATAAACATTTGATTTGACAACTGGTTTCCTTAGTGCCTAAGCCTCTGCAGTCTTTATCTCTAAATCTATATAAGGTATAATAAAAATTTTAAGCGTATTAGATGGACAATTTTATGTTCTTCAATATTTATAATAACAAAAATTTTCAAAATATATTTAGAAGATTATTTTTAAGAAACTATTACTTCCGGTTGTCCAATTGTTACCAAAACCTTTTCAGCTCTTCCGAGGAATGTCAGATTGAGGTATCCGTAGTTAAACTGGTCTTAAGTCTTATAATTTTTAAGGAATGGTCCTTCCAACATCCACACGTACACACACACGCACATCCACTCACACACACATACACATCATCGTAAAAAATTTAAAATCGGATTATAGGGACCTTATATTGTGCTTATTCACTAAAATTTGGATACGCGATTTTTAGCATGACTCCAATACCTATCTTAGCGAGAGGTAAAAATATCAAGCAATATTACAGGACCCTACCATTACAACCCGATTGGATAAAATAAATTGTTAGCAGTATATATAGTTACGCCTAGACACTCGTAGTGAACAGACATATAAACACAGCGCTCCCAAGTGGTTCGATAATCACTTATTCTATACAACCTCAATTAATTTACATTTAATTTAATTTAATGAAATTAAATTAAAATAAACAACAGCTGAATACAAAGAAAGTGTCAAAACACGTCGGCCTCTGGCCAACGTGCTTCCACCACCAAATAAATATGGATACATCCGACGAATTAATAGCCAGCCAATGGCAAACCAACAACTACAATAGAGGCAGGAAAAATAAATTGGATGACCCAGACACAAACGATATAAGAAGGGTAAGACCAAGAATCATTACACAGTCCAACACAGTTACTCAACAAATAACAACACAAAATCGATTCCAAGTTCTAAATGATATTACTGATGAAAGTAATCAACCTGAAGCAACAGTAATACCCAAACCACCACCAATATTTGTCCCAGATATACAAGATGTCAATCCTTTAATAAAAGTCATCGACGAGGAAGCTAAAAACAACTATTTCCTAAAAACTGTCGGTAACAAACAGGTAAAAATTCAACCAAATGACATTGAAAGCTACAGAAAAATAATTAAGCGTTTTACAACTGATAAGATATATTACCACACTTATCAAATAAAACAAAACCGAACATATCGTGCTTTCATTAAAAATCTTCATCACTCAACAGATATAAATGAACTGAAAACAGAACTCGAAACAATGGGACACAAAGTATGTAATGTATATAACATAAAGCATAGAACAGAGAAATATCCACTACCAATCTTTATAATAGAACTGGAACAAAGTGCGAATAATAAAACAATATACGACATCAAACACCTACAACATACGAAAGTAACCATCAAACCTCCCAGACCTAGAAGAGAAATTCCACAATGTGCTAGGTGCCAGAGATATGGGCACACCAAAAATTACTGCGCAAGACAAGAACGCTGCGTAAAATGTAGCGAAAATCACGCAACCAAAGATTGTAAAAAAGATGAGAAAACCCCAGTTAAATGTGTATTATGTAACGGAAATCATCCAGCGAATTATAAAGGATGTACGATATATAAAGAAATATATAAAAGAAAATTTCCACCACTACGACAAAGAAACACAGAACAAAACATAATAAAATATACACAAGAAGTTAATCCAAACATCTCATATTCACAAATAACAAATACAAATAATTTAAACAATTCCGATGTACCATTATCCCAAACAAACCCAATAGTCACACCGCAACAAAATAAATTAGAAAACATGATGGTACAACTAATGGGAAGGATGGACACAATCCTAAACCTCCTTACAACGTTAATATCTAAACTCCCATAATGCACCAAAAACTAAAAATAGCATTATGGAATGCCAATGGCTTGGCCAATCGTAGCCAAGAGTTAAAATTATTTTTAATAGAACATGACATAGATATTATGCTAATCTCGGAAACCCATTTTACAAACAAAACTTACTTAAAAGTACATCGATATACAATATATGATACACAACACCCAGATGGCACTGCCCATGGAGGAACAGCCATAATTATAAAAAATTCGTTGAAGCATTACGTACTACCTGACTACATGATGGATCACCTCCAAGCAACAACTGTACTAATAGAAGAATGGGCTGGTCCAATTACTCTATTTGCAATATACTGTCCCCCAAAACACAACATGAAAAAAGAACACTTTGAACAATTCCTAAATACCCTCGGCAATAAATACATTCTAGGTGGAGATTATAATGCGAAACACACTATATGGGGTTCCCGTCTAATTACACCACGTGGAAGAGAACTGCTTAAAACCATTCAAAGTAATCTTATTCATCATTCTACAGGAAAGCCAACACATTGGCCCACCGACCCGAATAAAATACCAGATCTCTTGGATTTTTATATAACTAAAAACATTTCAAAAAATAATGTAGAGATCAAGGAAAGCCTAGATCTATCGTCAGATCACACACCCGTTCTATTTGAACTCAATTCAAACATAACAAAAAAACCTACACCGCCTACACTTCACAACAAAAACACAGATTGGGAACACTTTAAAGAATTAATTAACCAAAAAATAAATTTAAATATACCTTTAAAACAACAAAAGGACATAGATGACGGAATAGAACTACTAACTCAAAGTATACAACAAGCCGCATGGGAAGCAACACCTTCCATGCCTGATAAGAAAATAGATTTGCCAGTTCCATTCGCAATAAAAGAAATCATAAGGGAAAAACGTCGCATACGAAGAACATGGCAACAAAACCGAAATCCACTGGACAAAAACAGACTTAATAGAATAGAAAGAGAGTTAAAACAAGCCCTACATGAGTGGAGAAATAACAACATACAAGAATACCTCTGCAATCTAACTAACACACAAACTACGGACTATTCATTATGGAAGGCAACTAAACATTTGAAAAGACCGGTACAAAGAATTCCACCTATAAGGAAGCAAGATAATAGTTGGGCAAGAAGTGATAAAGAAAAATGTGACAGTCTGGCTGAACATCTATCCCAGGTATTCAAACCCTTTCCTATAAACAAGAACACGCGAGAAGAAGAAGAAATAAAACAATACCTAGAAACCCCCAATCAAATGTGTTTACCGATTAAAAACATAGGCATGTACGAAATAAAAGACATCATTAGAACAATTAATCCCAAAAAATCGCCAGGCTATGATCTGATCACAGGTAAAATACTGAAAGAATTACCAGAAAAGGCAATAAAATTAATCACATTTATTTTTAATGCAATATTGCGATTAAGCCATTACCCTTCACAGTGGAAAATAGCACAAATAATCCCAATCCAAAAGCCCGGAAAACCACTCGAAGAACTTACTTCTTATCGACCAATTAGTCTGCTGCCAGTTTTATCAAAGGTTTTTGAAAAAATATTGCTGAAAAGACTAAAACCAATTCTACACAAAGAAAACCTAATTCCTGAGTACCAATACGGATTCAGAGAGCAACATGCTACAACCGAGCAAACACATAGGATTGTTAATCAAATTAGAAGTGATCTAGAAGGAAAAAAATACTGTTCAGCCGCATTCCTAGATATCACACAAGCCTTCGACAAAGTGTGGCATGAAGGTTTGCTTTATAAAATAAAAAAAACTTTGCCAAGCTCATTTTACCAGCTGTTAAAATCCTACCTGATGGAACGGTACTTCCAAGTCAAATATCAAAATGAATACTCTGACTTATGTCCCATCAAATCAGGCGTACCGCAAGGTAGCGTCTTATGCCCTGTGCTGTACCTTCTTTATACAGCCGACCTACCCACTACAATACATGCAACAATAGCCACCTTCGCCGACGACACGGCAATACTAGCATCAGATGAAAACCCACAAACAGCCTCACAACTGCTACAAACACACTTATATGAAATAGAGAAATGGTTAATCAAGTGGAAAATAAAAGCAAATACCACAAAATCCGCACATGTCACATTTACAACTAGAAGAAACACTTGTCCGATTGTGTACTTAAATAATGAACCACTTCCCCAAGTCAATGAAATTAAATATCTGGGTTTATACTTGGACAGAAGATTAACGTGGAACAAACATATTAAAACTAAAAGAAAACAACTAAATATAAAAGTTAAACAAATGTATTGGATGCTGGGTAAAAAATCAAAATTATCGACCGAAAACAAGCTATTGTTGTACAAAACCATATTAAAACCTATATGGACATATGGAGTCCAGCTTTGGGGCAGCGCCAGCAATTCCAATATAGAAATAATCGAAAGGTTTGAAACGAAAACATTAAGAAACATACTAAACGCACCTTGGTATGTAAGAAATACAACTATATACAACGATCTCAATATAAAAACTGTAAAAGAGGAAATACAAAATTATAGTACAAAATATATGCAACGTCTAGAGAAACATCCAAACTATACAGCAGTGAACTTATTAGACAACAGTCTCGACATAAGAAGACTAAAACGACACAGCCCACTTGACCTGCCCCACAGATACAACTGAGAAAGGAATCCGACCAAATTACCCCAAGTTGAAATAAAAAAGAGGAGTCTCACTGGATACCACCTCATTCATGTTTTGCTATATTTAATAAATCATTTACTTATTGTTATTTATAACAGATTGTAAATATAAAAGAACAATAAAAAAAAAAGCAGTATATATAGGTACATATAGGCCATCCAGCGAATCAAGCGGTTTACGTCATAAATACAATATCACTAAAAACAATGACGTCATATGTTAAAAAGTTTACATGAGCATGTAAAACGGATTAAAATCTGTGGGTTGCCTTCATAAATCCAAATTTTTCTTAAAAACACATCTGGTATAATATTTTTCCAGCGAAATCCAATTTTATTTAAAATATTCTGAACGATACTGCTTACGCCGTTATAAATACTTCATTCTTGTAGTATATGCAACAAACTATCTAGTATTATGTGAGATCCTTAAAAAAATACAGAATACTGCATACCATACAATTTCTCACTGTTTCTATACATTGCGTATAGCGTTTGCCACACGCTGTACATATAGATTTAATTTTCAAATTATTACTAACAAATAGAACCAAATATTACCTGAATATTAGATTTTAGTGAAAGTAAGAGCCCACCAATTTATTTTTCATATTCAAAATAAGATAAATTAACTACAAGCTCTTGACATTTGACATGACAGAGCATTTGACATTTTGACAATGAACAACGAAACCAAAAACAAAATGAAATCACAATACACGTTGAAAAGTATAATATAGACATATAATATTTAGTAATATACATGTTCAGAATTACCAATATTAAAAAAATATAATGAAACGTCATTTTGCAAAAATTTACAAAATTTTACTTAATAATAATATATCCAAATATAATTATTTCTATTAAAGGTGTCAAATACATGATAATAATAAAAAAAAACAATAAAATACCGTTAATAAAATATATTTAAAAAAATAAAGAAAATTTCAAAAATCCCTAAACGATGACGTAAACCGCTTGATTCGCTGGATGGCCTATACTTACTGACTTATGTAAATATATGTGTTTTGTTATCTGTTTCAAATTAAAACTTTTATAAAATTATAATAAATATGATATATTTACAGTTATATTACATTATTGTTGTTTGTTGTAAATTTATACCAGAGTCTTAGGTAGACATTTTTATTTTTAAATACTTTAGTGCTGAAATCGTTAAATTATTAATTAAAAATTTAAATAGCATTATGTTATGTATTTATTAGATCGAATGAATACTAGCTGTTGCCAGGGAATACTGAGAATTTTCACTTGAATGTACAGCTTTGATACACCGCTAGCGACATCTCTTGGATGAGGTGGTAACGACTATAAATGTTTTTATACCTGGTAGATGGCAAACTATTCCCAGATTTAATAAAGTCACTAGATATATAAAGTACCGCCTTCGACCATATAACTATAGACACGTAACAGGCTATGTTAGGTTATACAATGTTTTGAAGCATTAGCCTTTAAAAAATGTTTGAGACATTAAATATAATATTCCAATACAAATTATTTAAATATAAAATTTATATTGTCACTATTTTTAATATCAAAATTTAAAAATTTAAACACTATTTTAAATTAATTGCTCAGATGAAAATATTAATTTTAATGAATACCTAAAATTAATAATAATAGTAGGTAGTGTTATATACAATATTTTATATTCAAACGAAAAAAAAATCGTTATTTAACAAAAGATTCTACTAACAGCATGTAAAACTAGTAATAGTGAAACATTTTCCTATCACCGAAAATAAAACAATAATTATATTAAATTTATCTTCATAAAAATTATTAAAAAAAAAAAACTGATAATATTCGACAATATCTCTTAATCAATTTTTATGACGAAGATAAAAAAAAATCACTTTTAGTGTAACATGTAGTACATTTATGTATGTATTATCTTTGAATATATAATACCCTTATAAGAATGGGAACGTAAAGCACTAAGTTGAAACCTATATCTATCCTTTTCTACCAAAAATTTAAGGCTGCGAGCCATCGGTCTCTGGCGTCAAATATTGTAACTACGTGCAAAAATGAGTGCATCGTTGCCAAACACCATTAAATTTGTCTCGCGGTCTGGCGTACGATAACGATAAGCAAGAAACCAATAACCAATCGCAGTTGTTAGTTCACTGTTCGACATATAAGGGAGCACAAATATAATTTGTCTAAATTTTTCATTTATAAATATTCATATTTTATTTTTCTTTTCTGTAATTTTTTTCAATATAGAAGATTTTCTGCTAACATTATTTGTAGTTTAATAAAGGCTGGTTTATGTACTCCATAACTTTTACTTTTTGTTTAAATTTATTAGTAAACTTTGATTCCTTTGGATAATATTTTTACTAATGTTTTATAGAACAAATAAGCAAGAGCGCACACAAACGACCTTTAATTAATTGTAGTGTATAATTTTTCTATTACATTCTGTTGTTTTTTATAAGTATCACAAGGCTGAATAAATATATATATATATATATATATATATATATATATATATATATATATATATATATAAAAGTTTATTGTCAACAATGTAATATACATATAGTTTTACAATCTTTTATTTTGCATTTAATGTTTCGAGTTGATAACTCTTCACAATATAAAGCAAGTTTGTTATTTATCTGCGTTTTTACCTTTCTTACCTATGTTCTTATTGCGAGAAAAAAAAAAAGACAAAAAAAACTCACTAGCTTCAATTTACTTTAGTTTGCAACAGAGCCCATTTGACAACATATTATTATAATAGTAGGTGTTTAGTCCTTTTGTGTCTATATTTTTTGTAATTCAATGTATTTATAGTATAATTACCTATTACATTAATTAGTTCATTATCGTGTGTTTCGCACTTATTAAAAAATTTAACAGTTATTTTCTTAACATGTTCTTTTATAGTGGCAAGATTTGTAATTCTGTGCAGTTTACTAATTTTAGTCCATCTAGGGGAGTTGGTTATTATTCTGAGACGTTTATTTTGAATCACTTGTAGTTTATTGTAATTAGTTTCACTTGTATTACTCCACACTGGACACGCGTAAGTTATAATTGGTCTTATGAATAGTTTATAGATATGAATTTTGACTGATGTTGAAATTTTCGAGTTTCTATTTAAAAGTAGGAATAGGGAACACATTACTCCTGTTGCATTTTGGCAGCTTTGATTTGTGTGTTGTGTGTGTCTTAATCCTGGGTCTAGTTTCATTCCTAAATATTTAACAGAGTGTGCCCATTTGATGATATTGTTTCCTATTTTAAATTTTCAACGTTTTTTGGTCTACGTCTAGTGCAGAATAGAGCCTCGGTTTTGTTCGTGTTTACTTTTATTTTCCACTTAGTGAAGTACTTATTAATTTTGTTGAATGATTTCTCTAATCTATTTTTGATCGCACTAGGACGATAAGAGGAAGTGTATAACGCTGTATCATCGGCGTAGAGTGCAAGGTGAACACTGTCTGCCTAACTGTCTGTACGAGGCAGGTCGTTGATGAATATACTGAAAAGTATTGGGCCTAGTACTGAGCCCTGTGGTACTCCTGCTGCAATTGTTCTAATATTGGATTCTTCTCCATTAACTGATACCTTAAATTTTAAGTAGGATTCGATTATTTTTATGATGTACTTCGGAAAGTCCATGTTAATTAGCTTAACTATGAGTCCTTTTATCCATACAGTATCGAAGGCTTTCTCGATATCTATTAATAACAATCCAGTGTGCTTTTTTAAGTTAAAATTGTCTGTAATGTGTTCCGATAATCTGGCTAATTGTTGTACTGTCGAGTGGCTTTGCCTAAAGCCAAACTGTTCTTTAATCATGATTTTATTTTCTGATATAAATTCATTGACACGGATTAGTATTATTTTCTCAAGTATCTTACTGAGAGTGCAAAGCAAGCTGATTGGTCTATAATTTGTGGGAGTTCCTTTATCCTTTTTTGTGTATTGCGATAATTTTCGAAATTTTCCACTGATTTGGAAAATAAGAATACATTAACATGTTGTTGAACATTACAGTTAAAAACACAACTGTTTTCTTAGTGAAGTTTTTTATTATAATATTGGTGATTTTATCATTTCCGGGAGATATTTTATTTTTTATTTTCCTTATTATGTTTTTAATAGCATTCGATAAAGTTAGTCACAGAGTGTTGTTGGCCAAACTAAAGCATTACTTCAATTTCTCTGACGATCTCACTCAGCTCATTTCTTCATACCTTACTGATCGCAAACTCTCTGTTCACTATAATAATTATACTTCTAAACAATATACACCCTTATCTGGAGTACCCCAGGGGTCAAATCTCGGTCCTTTACTGTTTCTGCTTTTTATAAATGACATAGTTGATGTAGTTCAAAATGCTTATATCTTACTATATGCAGATGATATTAAAAATTTTAAAGCTGTCAACACAGTGGATGACTGTAATGCTCTCCAATCTGCAATAAATAACATCCTAGTTTGGTCTTCATATTCTAAACTTAGATTTAATTATAACAAATGTAAAGTTATGTCTTACACTGTCAAAAAGCTCCTATTCTTCATCAATACACTATGTATAATCAGTGGCGGCTGGTGATATCTTTGTATGGTAGGGCACAAAAATTTAAAAAAGTAAAAAGAGTATATTAAATTATTTAATCTTTAAGATACAGAAGCCATCTTCGTAATTAAATGAGTACTAGACGATTACAATTCAACAATAACAGATTACCTCGGAAAATGCCGGACATACTCGGACATCTTCGTTTAAATTGGGCTGTGCCCGGAACAGGCTTAATGCAGTCATATGCAGCTTCGCGCGCTTCGCTGCTATTGGTCAAAATTCGAGTAAAAATAGTGGGAGACCGGGGCAGAAAAATTTGTGCCCTAGCTTCTAGCAGCATATCGGTACGTGCACACGTCAGTATATAGGCTATCTAGCTATCGGCGGTGTAGTAAGAATTGCATAATAATGAAAGTAAATAAATAATAATTAATATATTTTTAAAATGTATATGTACTCGCTTATTTCTTTTTTTCTTGTCTTTTTATTTGGTAGGGCTGCGCCCTTGTGCCCTATAGCACGAGCCGCCACTGTGTATAATAATAGCCCAGAACGTGTTACACAATTCACCGACTTAGGTATTCTCTTTGACAACAAGTGTTGTTTTGTTCCGCATTACCTATATCAACCTTTTAAATAGTTCAAATAGAAATCTCGGCTTTATAATACGAAACACTCGCTCATTCCATAACCAACACACCTTAAAAATACTATATTACGCATTTGTGAGATCAAAGCTTGAATATTGCTCGCAAGTTTGCAGTCCAATCTACAATGCAATTGAATCATTACAAAGGAAATTTATTAAATATTTGTACTTCAAGAAATACAAAACATACCCAACAAATGAATTTAACTACAACAACTGTCTCATTGAATTTGGAATTCTGTCTTTGGATGATCGTAGGAAATTGCATTCCTGTTTATATCTTCACAAAATTGTGAACGGCGTGGTTGATGATTCCATAATTTTGTCCAATTTCAATTTCTATGTTCCTCGATCTAGAACGAAATTTAAACTCGTCCACTCTATGCCAAGGACAAACTATGAGTCTCAATCACCTGTCAAGCAGATGAGTATAAACTTTAATAAATTTCTAGCTGTAAACGATAAAATTGATTTATTTCACAATACCTTTTCAGTGTTTAAGAATGAACTGATGAAGTATTTCTTGCAAATTGCAGCTAATGTGTTGTAATATCAATGTGTAAAAATAGGTTATGATCTTTGTTGTTGTAAATATGTATGTAAATATTCTTTGCTCGTACTTGTTCATATTTTGTATAAACGTTTATATTATAAGTACACTACTGCTCGTTCATCGATGATGTGCTGTTAATCCATGTACGTATTATTGCTCTATAATTGGGATTTTATCCTGTTGAGCTAATAAATCAATAAATAAATAAATTTCTCTTGGGTTGGTTAGTGAGCAACTTGTATTTTTACCTCTCGCTATGAGAGGTATTGGATTCATGCTAAAATTCGCATATCCAGATTTTATTGAATAAGCACGATTTAAGGTCCCTAGAATCCAATTATAACATTTTTAAAATGATGTCTGTATGTGTGTGTGTGTGGATGTGTGTATGTGTGTGTGTATGTATGTATGTCTGTCTGGATGTTGTAGTCACGATTCCTCAAAAACTATAAGACTTAAAAAATATTTAACTGCAGTTTCCTCAATCTGACATTCCTGGGAAGAGCTGAAAAGGTTTTGGTAACAATTGAACAACCGGAAGTAGTAGTTTCTTAGAAAAATTCTTCTAAATATAATTTTTTGGGAGTTTTTTTTATTAAATATTGAAGAACATAAAATTCTCCATCTAATACACTTAAAAATTTTATTATACCTTGTATAGATTTAGAGATAAAGACACTATAATTTATACATAAAACCGCTTTAAACATTTTCCACGGCTTAACCATCTGACTTGTCTGAAGTATACAACGTCACCATATTCAGAATCTAATTCTTTCAGGAACTCCTTAAATTGTCGATGCGGAAGTGCATGTGAACGAATGTAGTTCACTGTTTTGATAACTACTTGCATAACATGATCCATCGATAATACCTGGGCACATAAATTTTGTTGATGAATCAAACAGTGAATTATAATTAAATCTTCTCGTTTGGAGTGGTTACTAGTTTTGTTGTTGGATTCTATTTTATCGATTAGTAATTTTATAGCTCCCTTTTCTTTACCTACCATAGCAGGTGCTCCATCAGTTGATATTCCAGAAAGTATTTCCAAATCCAAGTTGTTGTCAACAGCATGGAAAATATCTTCTCCTGTTGTTCTATCTTTTAAACTTATCAAATTTAACATTTCTTCAGTTACTTGAAATGATTCATTTACTCCACGAAGGAACACTACAAGCTGAGCTGAGTCTGAAATGCCTGTGCTTTCGTCAAATGCCAAGGAAAAATATTTGAAATCTCGAATTTTGTCGCGCAGTTTTACGATAATTTCATTTGACGTGTCATTAATTCGACGACACACTGTTTGCCGAGATAGGCTTAAGTTCGAAAACAGTTTACTTTTATCAGGCAAAATATCCTGCACAACACTTTCCAAACATTCTTTTACAAATTCACCATCCGAAAATGTTTTCATTTTTTTTGCAATCAAAAGTGAAACAGAATAACTTGCCTTAACTATATTGGAAGGTTGCTGTAATGCTGCACCAAACATTTTTTGTTGAGCCTTTAATTGCGACTTAAACTCCTTGAGCTTCGATTGTTTCACTTCTTTATCGAACTTCAAATAATCCTTATGTTTTGTTTCGTAATGCCTCTTAACATTATATTCCTTAAATACAGCAACGACCTCTCGGCAAATTAAACACAATAATTTTGTATTTTGAACTATGAAGAAGTACTTTTCTTCCCATTCCTCGCTATACTTTCTATTTTCCTCCACTATTCTTCTTTTCTTTGTAGTCATACTGAAAATAAGAGAGAGATTAAATATATCTATTTTTAAATTAATAGGAGTTATTACCTGGCTGTTGTTATTTTAAATATGTTGTTGAAGTTCTGGTATATTAAAATAATTATCCTGCAGTCACAGCACACAAAACAAAACCAAAAAGCAAATTTTCACTTGAAACTGAGAGTCTGTTCTGCTCTGCTTTGCTATCAACAATCAACTGTGTGTATCTAGGGATGCTCACTGCGCCACTGAGATCACTTAAGAGTGAAACATCAAGAGTTCGCAGAATATAATTTATTTATTCTGCGAACTCATAACGGTAAACTCATAAATAAAACAGGCAATATTTGTCACATATACGCAAGAATATTATTTTAAAATCAAAGTTAATTTTTTCTCATAATTTCGATAGTTAATTTTTGAATATATGGATGCACAAATAATGTATTTTATTATTATATATTGGTTTTCACTACTGTGGCCATTATAAAAGAAGTATATTTTGTAAAAGTGTGATGAATCTCGCGGGCCGGAAAAATGTTCAAGGCGGGCCACATGCGGCCCGCGGGCCGCGGGTTGGCCACCCCTGATTTATAGAGTGAACTAATCGCAGAGGCTACGGCACTAAGGAAACCAGTTGACAAATTCCAATGTTTATAACATAATTTGTAAATGACACATGTCAGTGTCAACAGTTTTAGTGACATTCTGATAGCTTTTACTGGGAAGTATATTTATTTTTTCTTATTGTTTTATTAATTAAATATTTGAAATTATAGGTAAAATTGTGGTAAAATGCATATATCCATCAGAAATACCGCCAATCTGGTTAATGAATTGGAACAATCTCTGACTTCCTCATACAATGAAAAATAGATATAATTAGAATTATATGTGTGCAGAAGACATGTAAAATATAATAAAAAACAATATTTGGGTAATGTTCTATAATATTTTGTTATAAAACGACGGTTCGAAAGTGAAGTGCAATACAATACTTATATAGCCTAATATGGAAATGGCGAGAGGTCTTGTGCTGGTCACAACAGATTTTTTTCTTGTGGGTTTGCTTTCATGAACATCTTATGTTTTTTATTGATTACATTCGTGTGATTTATGGTTCCAAGATCTATATTTTATTCATGTACTCTTGCGAATTGGTCAGCTAGTAGTTCGGCTTTTTCTTTGTTTGTGTAGGCGATGTAGTCATCCTTTTTTAGGGGTGGAATTTCGTTTTTTGACTTTGTAAAATGCTTTGTTATTCTCCATTAGCTGCCGTCTTGCATGTTAGTGGTTTTTAGAAATGTGTTCCATTTATTATTTTTCCATGTTGTGATTTTTCCTTTAATTTGTTTAATTAATTTGTTAACCACTGTGTGGTAGATTTTTTTTTTCGTGTTTGTTGCATTTTACGTCTGTATTTGTTTTTTAGTGTTGTTTTTCTATATCTATAGGCAGTTCATCTCGAATTTCTTTCTTTCCTTTAAGAGGAATTGCTTGTTTCATTGCATTATTTATTATGGTATTGAGGATGGTTGTGACAAACAAATAAATTTATACATTTGCAGATAGCGGATTACAGGAAAATTAAGAAAAAAATTTAATTGCTTATAACTTTTGAAAAAAAAATTAGGGTGCAAATTAGGTGCAAAATATTTCCAAAATTTCAGAATTTGCACCCACACTTTATGTGCCAAGTTCACGCACCTATTTGTCTTTCAAATACAAAAAATTCTTTGATTTTTATAAATTGTTTTCAGTTGAGGAAATGAGATATGGATATGACTGATTCAAAATAAAACAAAAGATTTTGTTTATTATTATTTTACTATTTTTTTGAACTAATAAACACGACAAAAAGTTACAAGAATTCGATTTGAAAAAAGGAAACTTAAAATTCTTTCCAAACTTAATGCATTACTGTACAATAAAATTTGATTACAAACAAGAAAATATACAGTTATGTTAGTAAGTGTACAACGCTTAATCCATGGTAGAACTGACCCCATAGAGAGTAAATCTGGCAATAATTTTTGTTTAACATTCTTTCACAATTGACATATAAGAAAAGCCGAAAAACAGATATAATCCGTATTAAAATCTATTTTTTTTTTTTTTTTTAATGGAGAGCAAATAAAAAGTTAAAAGGAGTCGACGATAATATTATACTGACATACTTTATAAAATTCATTACTCTGCAGTAATGGCTGCTATGATATAAAATTCTACATTACTAAACGATTATGAATGAAGCAATACAGTCACTTACTAAATAAAATGCGAAAAATATCACCAAACTATAAAAAGCTTCGGAAGTGTGGGTAAAATAATAATATATTTTTAAATTTAACAATAAATTGTAATAAAACACAAGTAGATTTATCTTCATAAAAATATAGAGATCATAAACAATAATAATAATAAAAATACGTAATAAGTTAACTTCATATTATATGTTTTTTAAAACTTGAAGTTTTTTCGAAACTTCGATCACTATTCGCAACTCAAATTAACTTGAATCCCTCTAGCGGAGAAAATATGAACTCTTGATGATGGTATGGGCATATAGGCTTGCATACATCGTACGCTGTTATAGAAGTGTTTTATGATTAATTATTATATTTTGTATTAAAATTGAGGTAAATACTTTTAATATAACTGTTGTAAAATACGATTGTAATATATTTTTTTAACAAAACTGTTGTTGAAGTTGACAATGGATCAATCTAAAAAAAGGGTTAGCAATGTCAACTGTTGTGTTTACGACTGTTATTCGAAGGCTAGTAAAAACTTAAACGTAATATTTCGTGCTTTTCCAAAGCATGCAAAAAATAAATTTGGACAAAAAGAACTAATAGATGAAAGATAAGGATGGATTAAAAATATAAGAACGGGAAAAAAAAAGCAATGTCACAACCATATGAGAATATGTTCTCTTCATTTTACTACAGAGGATTATATTTTACCAGTAAGTATATTACTTTAAATAAAATGAACAGTGTCGTACAATTTGTAAAAAAACTAGACTCTTAATATTTAATTTATTCTCATACATTAATGTGACCTGTATTTCCTGTAGGATTGAGGTTAACGCACTTGTTTGCAAACACAGTGCAAATATTGAACATTCTGTGTTTGTACATTTATCAACCCCACATCAAAACAATAACCCCGCATTTATTAGTTCTTCTCTCTAAATAATTAAACATCTCAAGTGAGAAAAGCCTGAGGTAACCTCCTTCAAACGTCATCTGAAAACAGTTATAAAAATAAAGCTCAATGAAATAACAGTACATATTTGCATTATTTTATATTTTATATATTCACCTTCAATATAAAAAAATTACCAAAATATTTTAATCTTCATTATTTTGTTATAAAAATGAAACTGACAGCCTGTTCTCACATATGCAGATAAACAAACAATACCGTTTTCACAACACGTGCAGGGCTCGTAGCACACTAGCGCCGCCATCGGTAGTTTGAGTCGCCAATCGCCAATAATAATCTGCTGCACGTATTTGCACTCACTGCATATGTACGCGCCGATGTTCTACGACATACGTACTCAACGTTCATTAGTTCCGCTCCCTTCCGAGAGATGGTACACATGCACCTCGGGAACTTTTTCGCGCCTCATTTCTTAACGTTACGTTGTTTCTCTATTTATTATATTTATACTCTTTGATTGTACCTACTATTGTACTACCTAACTGAGTTTCTCAAATTCATCGAGAGAAGGCAGTTGTGTCACTATCACTAACGTGTTTTAACATTTAGTAGACTAGACTAGATTAGTTTCGTTTATTACATTAATATTAATTACCATAAACTGTTATGATAATTAATATTTTTCGCTTCATGAAGAATGTCATACAATATCACTCTACTACACACATCTACTCCGATTTGGAAAGTGTACTCTTCTACGAATTTGTAAAAAGATTTGAGAAAAATACATTGACTTCAATGGGAAGCGACCTTGTGGCTCAGTTGGTTAGAGCGTCTCACTAGATATGAGAAAGTCCAGGGTTCAAATCCCGGCGATGTCAATGTATTTTTCAAAAAAAAAAATTCTTCGTATAAAATTTCTCCCTGATCCATTAAGCCCATTTCTATATGTTAAAATATATACATTTTAGAGAACAACAAATTTTGGTTTATGTCAATGTTGCAGCAAATGGACGATATGTATAATTTATTAACAACTTGATTTTTTTTGAATGTCGTGTTTAAAGTGAGAAACTCAATGAATGTGTTTGTTTTGGTTTTGGAATTCGTAGTAAATAATCGCTGAACTATTCGGTCATCGGAATATTACTGGTATTATTACTATATGTTAGTTTTGGCTTTTGGCCACTGTAATAGATGGATATACTTCTTACCGAGAAAGATAGATAATTAAAAAGCATTAATTAAAGCGAAACAGTAAGAAAAGCATTTATGTCGAAAATTTAGAAGTAGAGAGGGAACAGGAAACGTTTGTCTGTAATTATACCATATACACTCTAAATCTGAATCTGAAAACTAAATAAAATGTATGTAGTTGTTTTATAAATTTTTTGCGTCAATTTTTTTTAAATTGCTTGTGTTATCGCCTACTTTGTTGTCAGATAGACCCACGAGCCGCCACTGATATACGGATAACCTTCATCTTAAAAAAAAAACACTAGTCATTAAAACAAAATTATAATTACGTACATTATTACATAAATACATGATCTGCAGCTTTTAAGATAATATATCTATAGTTATATAAATACAAAAACACTTACAAGCGTAAGTCATTCCAGTTTGAATTCGCGTTGTAATATTTACTAATACTTTCGTATTTTTAATTTAGAATGTATTTAAATGATAACAATGGTGTTCTTGAAGTTCCTTATGATCCAAAATTTGAACCTGATCCTAAAGGATATGCTGTTCATTGTTTTAATAAAATGAAGGAATACAGAAATGAAGTTGCTCAAGTAAGTATTATTTTCATTAATTGGCGATTCAAATTAATTTTTCCCGCCATTATATATCAGTGTTGTGACATCACAACACTGTATGAGTTGTCAATCTATCACTGATATAATGAAATTTACGCTTTTTGAAAAAGTTTGAGAACGTGAAACTTGTATTAAAGGATGTTTTAAATAGCCTGCAATCTCTAGAAAGTTTCTGTGAAGGAAAGGAAATAATATATGGACATTTTTTGGTTCAATCTTTATCCATCAGATAGAGTTTGCTTAACTTGAATCGCGAAATTCGCTTGTTACTATCGAATCGTGACATTTATGTTTTTAATGGTCGTTACTAACAATTTTTTACTTTAAAACACTAATAATTTCTACTATACTCGTATCTTCAATTACAATACAATCCGAACAAATTCTAGAATATCAATTATCTGAACAAACCGACTATAACAATATAGAAAATTCATCTCAAATAGAAATATGTACGTCCCAAAAAATGTGCCCTGCACGGGGATCTCGAAAATTAGATCATTTTAGTGATGTATCGGTAGATAAAAAAAAAAATAGCATATAAGTATACAGGCAAAAATGTAAATTTCCAAATGTGAAATATTACTGGTTTTTGGCTTGCACATCTATGGGATGGAGCATTTTTTATGTTCTTTCTAATGACAATACTCAAATATTTTTAACACTGTTAGGTTTAGAGTTATGCAGTCAAAATATTAATTTTTATATAGATGTCATATTGGAAAGTTCTATTAAAACATTGAAAGAGAATTTTTTAGCTTGCTTACGATATATAACTTATCTATTCTATGTTAATTTGTTTCAACTAGCGAAAATAAATCTTTGGAAACATAACTCAAAATCCAACACCGCCATTCGAAATAAAAAAGTACCCTAAAAAGGGGAAAATGAAAATCCAATTTTCTGCAGTTGGAAGTTATTCGCAAAAATAAAAAAAACTGCAAAATTTACATTTCTGCCTATATCTTTAGTGACCTATGAATTTTTTTTTTTTTTTTTTTCAGAAAAACTCTAAAATGGTCTCCTAATGGGACGACTTTTATCTATTTTAACCGACTTCGCATCTCTTATAGTTCACGTGTTATCGAGAGCCCCCCGATAATTTTTATTTGTGACAACCTGCACTCTTACTGCATGAAACCACTGAAATTAGGGGTCCGCAAAGTGGTATGATATTGGTACTAGGGGTCGATTCGGACTCGGGGGTAGATAAAAAATGTATTATACTGGATGTAACAGAAATAAATTCATTAAATTTACCCAGTAATAGAACTTGTCGAGAGCAACAATATTTCTTAGTAATTTTTTTGTAAACCTTCTAGATATTGTGTTAAAAATCTTCAAAGTTTTGTAAAAAAATATTATCTACCTAAAATAACTAAAAAAAATCTGATGTGGCCAACACGAAACCTCCCTCTATTTAATTTTTATTAATTTAAATACATACCTACGTATTTACTAATGCTGCAGATTGTTCCATTGCATATAACAATTGCTTTATTTACTATTTTCTTTTTAAAAGGTCACTATTTTTAATTTGAAGTGATTAGTTTTTTGACAGTGACATTTACCTGTCAGTTACATTCATTTGAAATATGAACTGTGTAACAAAGGAATTGTGTTTATCTTAGGCTTCGGGATCTATTAAAAAATAATTTTTAAATTTATCTGTAAAATATATAGCACATGTATTAATGTATTCCTGTAGAAAATTCAATAATCTTTAATTTTTATAATGACATAAAAAGCAAAAGAATGGCATTTAATGGTATTTTTTGAAGAAAAACCATTATGAGCTTCAGGTAAAGTGTCATTTCCGGTTATCCGATTTACACCAAAATCTAATGATTTCTTTCCACACACACACACACACACACACACACACACACACACACACACACACACACACACACACACACACACACACACACACAACACACACAACACACACAACACACACAACACACACAACACACACACACACACACACACACACACACACACACACACAGACATCATCTTGTTCGATCCACATAATATTCATCAGTCCTTGCTCTTCTAATTTTGCAGCTAAAAGTTGTGTGACAAAAAACCAAAAAAAATGAGACCAAATCATGTTCTGGGAGTATATGTGACACCAAACACTAACTTTGACAGAAATAGCTAATTTAGTTTAACATGACTACAGAACGTTTAGGTTTTTTTTTTATCGAAATGCACAGTGAGTTGCAATAATGAACTTTTTATTTTCACTAAACGTTAACAAAATATCAAAACGTTTTGTTGGGTATTTGTCCATAATAAATAAAATAAACTTCGTGTGACGGTAAATTTAATATCGTCTTTTTTCAAGGACTTTGCAATTAAAAAATGTAATATTGTTATTCAATATAAATATTTTATTTTAAGTATTACGAAAGAACTAATATGACACGTAAATACTGTAGGTAAGGTAAATCTAAGATTTTATTTTTCTTTAAAAGAATCCATTAATGAAATAAAACACTGTTAGACATCTCCCCGCTAATCGTCTAATCAGATTTAATCACTTGGTCATGCTACCGGCTTATCATATTTGTATAATATTTTTTGAAGTAAAAAAACAAATAATATGAGTTTTATTTTAAAGAATGTAAATTTGTGATATATCTCGATTTTCGTACATCCCTGGATAAACAATAAAAATACCTAACTTTTTATTTAAAAAAAATCAGTTTTTCTTATACCGAGGTGACAAGAACCTAAAAACATTAAACCATGCACACGGAATGAATGTTTCTTACGTTATTTTATTTCGATTCGCAACATAATTTTATTAGTTTTGAGGTCGTAATAGCACAATATAAATGTTTACCAAAAAATTTGACTTAAAATATGTTAGCTCCGCCTCATCATGCATCAGTTTTAACTTTGTAGTTCCCTGTATTGCCTAAGCTCATTGTGAGACTTCTGTAAATATAAGACTTAACTTAACTTTGTATTTTTAATTAGATTAACGTAGCAACAAATAAATCTGAGACATACGGGGAAATTCTTCAAAAGAGCGTTCGAGTAGCGATGCATATGAAATCCATGGGATTGCAAAACAGTGACATCATAACATTATGCACGCACATACACTCTGAAACATGTTTGCCGGCTTGGGCCGCAATGTTCGCAGGAATCAAAACTGCCAATCTGGATCCAACGTTAGAAATAGGTACATAATCTAGAAATTTTTATTATACAGGGTGTATCAGGACTAGTGTCAAAAAAAAAATAATAGCATATTCCTGACATCATTTTGTCAAATGTCATATGAATGTATGTCCGGAAACTTCTCGTTACAGAGTTACAGGCCTTTAAAAGTGCACCTCACCAAGCATATTTTTATTAATAACTCTGATACTAGTTGCACTAAAATTTTGAAACTTGATACGAGGATACTACTTATTGAGATACATATTTAAACTTTCTTTTGTTTCTGTATCTCAACCAGAAGCGTCTCATATGGGGAAGTCATGAAGGTTTTTTTATTGTTATTTTTTGATCTATTAACATTTTTTCAACTTTACCTATAAAATATTACATACAAAAAAAAACACAAAAAAGAACTCTCGACAAAATTTGATAAACGCAGTAGATTTTGAGATATTTTAATTTTTAGAAAAAATCAATTATGCAAAAAATTTAGGTAACAATTAAGAAATAATGAAATTCACACAAATTCATTCTTTGATGTCCAAGTCGATATTCTTTGGACTAGGACAACCATTACTTTTACAATATCTATAAATAAACACTATATTTACCAACTCTAACATTTTATGCTTTTTTTAATTTGCAAAAAAAAATAAGGTAATTAAACAATAGTTATAAACAGATTTTGTGTCGATTTTCTATTTTGTTCTATTTTCTGTGGTAAATTGATTGATTTTTAATTGTTAACTATTTTGGATACATGACATTTTCTAAAAATTAAAATATATCAAAAACTACCGCGTTTATCAAATTTTATCAAAAGCACATTTTTGTGTATTTTAAATTGTTTGTAATACTTTATATTTAAAAATGAAAAAATGTTAATAGGTAAAAAAATAAGGATGACTTCCCCATATGAGACGCCTCTGGTTGAGAATGAGATACAGAAACAAAAAAAGTTTAAATATGCATCTCAATAAGTAGTATCCTCGTATCAAGTTTTTTTTTTTCAAAATTTTAGTGCAACTAGTATCAGAGTTATTAATAAAAATATGTCAGATGAGGTGCACTATTAAAGGCTTGTAACTCTGTAACGAAAAGTTGCCGGACATACCTTCATATGACATTTTTTGCTCAAAATTAGCTCAGGAATATGCCATTAATTTTTTTTACACTAGTCCTGATACACCCTGTATAGTACTTTATATGCTGCTTGTCATAATGACAACATTATAGTCCTCAATTTGAGTACTCTAAGGACTTTCATTATAGGACTATAATGTATCCATTAGAGTACTCAGTACCATAATAATCTATGGTACCTAGGTACTTGCTTACAAACAAATCGAAAAATGCAAATATGATTATTCAGATTTTGTTATTTATATACGGTTCCGGTAGCAAGTAAAATTTTACGGATGGTAACCAATTATTATGACACACACCGTGTTAAACTCAGCTTCGCCTCGTGTGATAATAATCTTTACGACTATTATGATTGACGTTACGATTCTTAACATATTTTATTTTATTATATTATTCGCACTTATGTATATACTCACATATTTTAATTTTAGATGATATGAAATACATGACCAATTTAGTTAAACCAAAACTAATTTTCTGTAGTGTTAAATGTATTGAAATTCTGGAAACTACTTTAAAACATTTGAATCTGGATACAAAGTTAGTTGTGTTTGGAGAAACAACTAAACATATTCCATTTAAAGAATTCTTAATTCCGCAAGCTGAAGAAGAAGATTTTATGCCTTCAATTCCGGAAAATATCTTCGATACACTTTGTATATACTTTTCTAGTGGAACAACAGGACTGCCTAAAGGAGTATGTCTGTCTCATTACGGACTGTTATATTCCGTAAACTTGTTCGTGTAGGTCATCAAATATTTAAAATCCTATTCGTAAATAATAAATATAATTCATATTTTAGAGACTTGTTCAAAATGAAGACCGTTTTGTATTACACGAGCCCATACTGGATTTCAAATTTGCTCCTGTTGACATCTACATTAATACATGGAGGAAAAAGAATTTTAGTTTCGGATTTTAACGCTAACGAAGTACTGAAAATAATTCAAGACTATAATGTAAGTTTATAGCTCAATGTAATCAGTAACATTATCTACTATAATGATCATATTAAAATTATAAGTTCGATTTCATAACTCAAAACCATAATAAACAAAATCTGATGTGGAAATGACAAATTTAACACAAAATAACTATTAGCCCAACTCTCAATTTTCACCATTGTGATATGATATGAAATGATAAATTTATATCATATCGCTGGTCAGTGTCATAATATTCTTTGTCAAATGTAAACGAACACATGCATCAAATTCGCATTTTCTTGTTATGCGCAACCAATATTGTCAATACAGTAAATACATACAATATCAGAGCTTCTCACTTATTTATATCAGATCACTTTAAAATTGAGAATAGCACCAAGTGATAAAGTGAAAAATTTTCACCGTATATCAATTCTGTGAAAATTGAGAATTGGGCACTATAACCCAATAAAAAGGAAAAAAATATAAATTATAAATTTGAGTTATATCTCAAAAAGTTTCTATACTTTATTTCACAAGAAAATAGCAGATGGCGTTTGGGGAGAGCCGACTGTTTAATTTAATTTCATGAAACTAAACTTCGCCAATAGCAAATATTTTTATCAGAAGTAATATCACAAGACCTCCTCGACAAATTTTTATTTTGCACGAATTTTTGTGCTCAGCATCAATGGGGGATTCCACCATTTTTTTTATAATTTCATCTGAAAATATTAGGAAAACTAAGACTATTGATGAAAATCCGGTGAAACAATTCCTATTAATAAGCGAGTTATGGTCTCCCGAATTTTGAAAAGATTGACGTGACGTCACATTTATGTGTTTTTATATCAAACTGTTTTCATCATGGACCTAAATGTTCTTGAAATATATGCTATTTTAAGGTATATTTACATAAAAATAAATGAATATTATAACACTGTATAAGTCTACATACTTTATAATTACAGGTGTATTTAAATTATTAAGTTTAATGCAAGAAATTTATGTTAAAATAAAAACTGTTTGGAAACTGCAGTTAGCCCCTCCTTTCGAATTTGAATTTCTTAACTTCCATTGGTAGTAATCCCCACCTCCTAACACGCTATTTGTAATGCATGTATAGGCGGTCTTTCGGTCGCCAATCAAAATATTTTCATATTAGTGTCGAAGCGCTATAACAGAAAACCCCTTATTTCCGATATATCTCAATTACAATGAAAGCTCTCATAAGCGGACACCGATGGTTCCAACTTTTTTGTCCCCTTATGGGAGGTGTCCGCTTATAAGAAAGCTCTATTTAAAGATATGAAAAAATTAATAAAATTTACTAGGAATTTTTTTAATGAAAAATACGCACTTGAAGAATATGTATATGCACATACTTCAAAATAGTTAAAATATAACTAAAAAAATAATAATAATAATAATAATATGTACGTACATAAAACTTAAGATTGAACACAAAGCAGAACAACATATTTAAACATATCGAAAAAAGATTATTTTTAAAAAAAATCTAATATTTTTAACTGTTTCAACTTTCTATAAAAAATAATATTGATAATGCGACTCAATATTTTTTAGATGTTCAAACGCAATAAAATCTTCTTTTGAAAACTTTTTTAGGTTTTCAACAACTTCAAGGCATCGGCATAGAAAGTTATGGGACCAGTATCTTCTTCTTCTTCATCATCATCATAACTCTCCCGAACAACACTTATTTCTCCAACTACATCATTTTCGTTTTTCTTCCCATTTTCTTCTATATTTTCATCAAATTTTTCTTCAATTAACAATCTTTCATCTAATGCTCTGCAAGTAATACCTCCATTTCCTGCCTTAATATAAAAAACGTTTTCCTGGATGCAATTGTCACAAAAGTTTCAAACTATGAATCTCGGAGACACGTAAAATACTGCATATCTGTAAAATAGGGGAACCCCCTGTGTTAATGTTACCTTGAGAGGAAATACTGAGGCTGTTTATGTCCGGTTTCGGAGTTTCGCGTCCGCTCATGAGAGCGCCTCGGGCCTGTCGGAAAAAAACTATGTTGTCCGTGTCCGTCCGGTAGAGAGTGCGCTTATGAGAGCGTGTTTTATATAGGAATTGATACCCATAAATATGGTTCCAGAAAAACTGTCCTGTTATAAGAGATGTCCGCTTGTGGGAGCTGTCCGCAAAGGGAACTTTCACTGTATACCATTTCATTTTTTTAATTAATATTCGTTATTCATATACATTCGTATTTTTTTACTATTTTCCTTTAATTCGATTGAGCTGGAATCCTCCATTACGAAAGGAAACTGCATGGTAAAACCCGACTCCGAAGGAGGAGAGGTCTTAACTAATGTCATTTTGCTTGAGCAATTTTGCATAAAACCAAAAAATGATTGCTTAAAAATAAAAGTTTGTGTAAGTAAAATCAGAGACGTCGTGTTTGGTAAGATAAATTCCAAAGACAACGCAAAACGAAAAAAAAAAAATAATATTAGAAATTATTTTTAAAACTTGAAATATTAATTAACTATGATGTTGACAGTTATAAACATTAACAACTGTTTATTTACTTATTACTGGAATTTTATCGAGGAACCGCTATTCTATCAGTGTAATACTGTTCAATTTTCAAGTGTTTTGCATAATGATTGGTGAGAAACTAGTGGTTGGAATTTAACTGTAAAAATGTACCATACTTAAATATTAAAAACTACGAAGTCGAAATTTAAACATGGTTTAATATCACTGAATTATGTCGATTTTATTTTATAATTGACTGCTGACAGGTGATATATTTTTCAGTTTTTCGCTTCTGTGAATTAGATGTGCATTCTGACCAATCAGAGAACAGAATTTATTTCCCTAACTAAACCAACGCTATTTTCTTACCTGAAATGAACTATAGGAAAAAAGTAATTTAGTATTCTAATGGATAAACAAAAATATTTAACTTTTTTTTGAAACATTTTTTATGGTTGTTGAGTTAAGAAGTCATAGCAAATTTCGATCTAAACAAAAGATGTTCGTACTTTAATTTTACATTTCACGATTTACATCATTGAAAAGCTAATAAAATAAGTACAAATAGAAGGCTATATTTTCAGCATAAACATGTTCCCATTTAAAAAATATTATATGTGTATTACAACTCGAGAAATAATGTCTATTTTCAATTCCTTTTTCTACGTAAAATATCGTATAAAGATTATTTAAACATTTTTTCTTTATTTCTTGTAACAAGTGATACGAGTTGTTTTCGAAATAAGTAAAAATCAAGTTTTAAGGCTGGCTTATGTAAGCTGTAACCTAATACATTTACCTTAGCATTAGCATTGGACTTTACATTAAGCTGTCTTAGGGCTGGTTTATGATGAATTTAATTTACTAATTTACAATTTATAATTTATATTTTAAAATATAAACTCACGTAAAACGTATATGATGGTTTATGAACGATTTACAAATTTAGAAATTTGAAATTTAGATTTGGAATATAACTATATTTTATATTTTCAAATGTAAATTTCAAATTCGACTAATCACAAGAGAGAACTATTAAACATGGGGGTAAGGTATAACTTTGCTTCATCTGTCAACTTTCTTTTTTGTTTGTGAATTGTTCACATTTTGAACCTGGAATCACATCAACAAATTGATATTTTGTTTTTTGTTGATAATCAGTATTCGCGAACATCGTAATTTGTATGACAAAGCAAATAAATTGTACAAAAATAAAACATTTGCGTAGTTTCAATTTCATCGCAACGAGGGGTGGCAAGGAATTAAATATATGTACACTCATATGAGTATATTTCAAGAATTGTTCATGATCTTATTTCACTTTCAGAAACAAACTATGATACTGCCCGTTAACAAATCAATGTGTTCATAGGCCTAACCACGGCCTAACAGACCGACCAACTACGGTTTTTAAGTTTGTGTTTGTTTTATTTCTGTACTATATAAATCAACAATAGTAAAAAAAAATAAACATTCCCGATATTATTAAAGAATAATCTTGTTCATTAGCGTCTATCAAATTCAGGGCTAAAATATATTTGTAACCTAAAATCTGAAGTGACAACTGGGAAAAAGTCAAATAACAAGCAGTGACAAGTCACGTGACGGATGCTGATTGGTCAGATCCAGAATTTTAAAATCGAACATAAACCAGAGAGAAAATTGTAAATTTTAAATCAAAATTTCTAAATGTAAATTTATAAATTAAATTCATCATAAACCAGCCCTTAGCGTAAATCAATAAAATCAGGCTGGTGCCGGTAATATCATTTTTTGTAAAAGCGACGCGTTTTTTTTTTTTATAATAAATATTTATTTTTAGGAGACAATGTGACATAATTCTTCAAAAATAACAAATGTCAAATAGACAAATATATCCAGAATCAAGCTATCGAAACATAAACATATACCTATTCTTTTGATTAGTCGGCATTAGTATTACGCATTAAAAATTGAGAAATTGGCATTTACTAAGGTTAAAGATACAGCTTCATATACCGTTGCACGCATTTATAGATACTCGAATTTGTAATGCTAAGACGTAATACTAATGCTAAGGTAAATTCTTAATGTTAGCTTCAAGAGCTCAAAGCTCAAAAACAAAAGACGACAGAAAATTCCTGTAGTGTGGTGACTATTAAAGTTGTTTTAAAAAGTTGGCCCAAAAAACCTACATCAATTTTCTGTAGCGTGCATTATAAAAAGGTTTTTATATAAGAACTCGAATTTGTTTCACTCTGTAGTTTAAGCCATGCATGACTCATTTGTACTGGACTTGCCTCTCCTTCATTATTGGCTTATGCTGTACATTTCTTCAATTATATATCCACAAAATCTCTTTTTACTTAATACAACCATCTTCTTTTTAATTATTGTTTCTTTTTGCTGATTTTAATAAACCTCCTTCTATATGTTCTCTATCTATGAGTAGGTACTCATAGAGAACCTACTTCATTTAGAATTAGATTTTTTAAATATATTTTTGCCAATCAATGCTATTTTATATGTATTGCATTTTTCAGGTAACTTTCGCTTTCCTGGCACCTACTTTAGTATTTGCTGCAATAGCGCATTCTGAAATTTCTTGTAATACTTACGATACTTCTAGTTTACATACCTTCATGATAGGAGGTGGAAACACAGGCGAAGAAATAATCAAAAAATTAAGAAAAAATCTACCACACACAATCATTAATCAGTGTTATGGATCAACTGATCTATCAGGAATGTTTTGCGCATTTAATTCAAAAACAGATATGAAACAACTTCAAGATAAAATACTTTCTTCTGGTAAAATGGTTCATGGTACTATATGCAAGGTAATTATCTCAAATACTCTCACACTGACAGTTACTCTATTTGGCATTTTGTGTTTGCCATGTTAGTAATTATAAGACGAGTACCTAATTATGTTATTCGCAAATTGCTTCATTTGGTTTCTATAAATTATTGCATGACATGACTGATTTGATAATCACCCGTATTCTGTAACTCAATCGATAATACATTGAAGCCAATAATTATAGCGTGATTATAGCAGGCAGTGAATAAAACATGAAACTGACATATGTAACATTTGTTTCTATTTGTTGAAAATTATTATCGATTGATAACTATTACTAATTGAGTTACAAAATAGGAGCGAGTATCTGTTAAATTTCTTCTATTTAACCTATTCCAGGTGATAGAAGATTGCAAATTAAATGCAGAATATATTCTACAATAAAATAACTCTTTCATTGAAATATAATTAGGGGAGAAAATATTCTTATATGAACATTTCAAAATTGAATACCAACCTGTATATTTACATTGATTAGATTAATAGTTACCTGCTGTTAGAAACAATAATTTTGTGTATCGTTATATAGTTCACTATGGGGATAGATTTACCCTGCAAAAGGTCGGGTATTTCGACATTGATGCACGTCTGGAAGCATCGCCATCTTGGAATAATGACGCAAATAATAAATTTTGAAAAAAATATCTCCTCGCCAGTAGATATTAAAGCAAAAATAGCTATTATATTGTAGAGGCCAAAATTTCCTATAACTCTGATCTAGATCTAGATCACTGAAATATATACTAACTGGAATGCGCGTACGAACCGTGACTGTGAAGCATATTGAAAGCCTGCTGCTGGAGTAGTCGGCAAACATCGAGACAGTTCGTGAGTAGACGAAAATTATTTCGTGTGGCGCATGTTTCAATAAATGAAGCATAATATGAAAACAAAGCGATCAGCTATGATACGAGTTATTCGGCTAGGTTCGGGACAGTTCGTGAATAGACGAAAATTATTTCGTGTGGCGCATGTTTAAATAAATGAAGCATAATATAAAAACAAAGCGATCAGCTATGATACGAGTTATTCGGCTAGGTTCGGTTCGGCACGAACGTGCGCGAACAGGACCAGCCATTATTGTTCAATGAGGCTTCAGTTCAGCGTACGCTGATAGGTAGAGTATGCGAGTTCCAGTTAGTATATATTTCAGTGATCTAGATCATTTTATATACGAGTACATCGAGCTAGCTACAATGCTTATAAAATATTCTCAAAATTTACTGAATTTAATTTTTGCAATTAACGTACATGTATGAAGCAATACTGAATTTTTGTTTGCACATCTTTGCGGCATTTTTTTATTTTGTTTTAACGATGTATCAATCGAATATGTTCTTTAGTTTTAAACAGCAGTTATTACCTTATTAATTTGATTAATGATATATTCTAGCTGTGTAAAACAAAAGAACATTGGCAAGTACTATAACGTTGAAGAGCTGAAAAAATCTCCTTCCAGTATTGATACTATCTATACTCGTATAGGATGTCCGTTTTTCGGTACTCACCTTTGGGATCTCGGAATCTATGTCATAAGAAGTCGGTTAAATTAAAACAAAGTTGCCCCATTAGTAAACCATTTTAAACATGTATTTTTTTCCCGAAAAATTCGTAGATATATAAGTTGAAATTAGCTGATCCCATATCTGATCATCCATGTCAAGAAATTCGCATTGTTTTGTTTGTGCTCGCAATTGGTATTGTTTTGAGGAGTGTAAGTTTCCGAGTGGAAAGGGAAGAAGAGCATGTATGAATACGATTATGAATGTGGCTGAGGTGAAAGAAGTGTGCCTGGATAGGAATGTGTGGCGAAGGATGATTATTTCGTAACTATTGTGGTGTGAAGATGTATGGTTAGTAAGAATGTTTTATGAGAATGGAGAGACGTGGACGTGGAATACGTTTATGAATGTGGCTGAAGTGAAAGAAGTGTGCATAGATAGGAATGTGTGGCGAAGGATGATTGTTGCGTAACTATTATTGTGGTCCGGATGCGGTTATTCGCTACCGAAAATCGGTCACTTTTCACTTTAATATTTTCTTATGTATGAATGCTATGATGATTGTGGACAAGGTGAAAGAAGAATGTTATTAAAGAGTCAAGTGAGTCAGCTGAGCTTTTACTCTTATCCCTTTTCTTTTTGTTATTACTGTTTTCGAGTTTTTGCTAACCCACTGAGTGGGACACGTGTGATTTTATGTATGTATGTGCTCGCAATTTGAAAATATATTACTCTATCGTCTCATTATCTGCTTATTGCATTGTCCGAAATATATGTCTTTCAAATATTATATTTTTCTTAGGTAGAAATTGATCTTCTAACACTTTTAGAGCTAATTCATAAGACTGTTTGTCATATTCTTATAATTCTTCCCGTTTTCGATGCTTTGATATTTGGCGTTATATCTTCCTCCGATAAAGAATAAAAGATATCTTGCGATGCTACTCCACCACAATGAAGTAATAAATTCATCCTTTTATAATCTACCAAACTTTTTGCAGTAGTGTATAGTTCGAATGACCTTCTGCATCTTTTCCAAGAATCAGGTTTACTTGTGTCTAATGCGGGTAACGATAATATTGATTCCATTGTAAAATATTTTTCGTGTTTAAACACTAGGTATAATTTATTGAAATACTAAACTTATCTTTCTAAAAAATTAGTCCATCCTCGTCGCCAATTGTAACATTTCCAAATTGTATTTTTGAAAAATAGTTATATTTGTACAAACTCTTTATTCAAAAATTACATGTCAATGCCCGTATTCATAACACTCCATTCAATCCAATAAAAATAGTCGACATTGAAAAAAATTATTATTATTAATTTTTAAAGTTTATTTTCTAAGATACTATGACTGAAAATCGTCAACTAGATCTTTTCAATTAATATCAAAATATAGGTATATACCTTTTTTCCTATTCTTTGCTATTACTATTTACTACAGGATATCCTTTGTTGCTGAGTATAAGAGATTTGATTTCAGTTTTACATTTACATAATAATTAATAACTGCGTTTCTCTTATCAGCTATAAATAAACAGTAAAATTAAAAAAGAGAGTACGGCGAGGATGGAAATTGGTTGGGAGTGATTCGAGCGTTGTATGAGGGTAGTGAGGCGTGGGGCTGCTGTAAAAATAGATGGTAGGTTGAGTAATTGGTTTCGTATAAATGTTGGTATTACACAGGGTTGTAGTATGTCTCCGTGATTGTTTAATTTGTATATGGATATGTTGTTGCGGAAAGCGTTGGGTGGAATGGATGGTGTACAAATTGGTGAAAGTATTGTACCTACGTTAGTGCATGCAGATGATGTAGTTGTTTTAAGTGAAAATGAAGAGCAAAAAAGAAGAATGATAGAGAGAATACATGTAGTTGGAAGAAATAATACTCTGGTGTTGGTGAATGTTGATAAATCCAAGCTGTTAGTATTTGAAAGGAGTGAATTGGTGACTGAATGCAATGTGTTGGTGGATGGAGTGAATCTGGAGCAGGTGAATGAGTTTGTATATTTGGGTAGTATGATGTCGAGGGATGAACGAATTGATCGACAAATTGAAAGGAGGGTGAATGCGGGATGCAAGTTAATGGGTGCTCTGGGTATGTTTGGAGTGCTAGTCTCTGCTTTGATGTATAGAAGCGGATGTTGGGCATGGAGGAGAAAGAAAAAATCTGATGTGGCCAGCATATGACCTCCCGCCAATTCCATGTGTAAAATAGCAGTGAGCTTTAAGTAAAGTATCCCTTCCGGTTGATCGTTTGTAAATAAAATCTAATTTGTTATCCAATAAATAGAAAAGTCTGTAATACGAAATTTTGGATTATGTTTAATTGTTTTTCCTCAAAAATCTATTAGAGCTCCAAATTATGTACTACATCCGATTTATCATATATGGTCAAAATCTAATATGTTGTTTCAAATAATATATGAGTTATAAATACCAAATTTGAGAAGTTTTGGATCATATTTTAATAGACTTTAAGGAAAAATCGTCACACACACTTATAAAAACAGCATCAACTTCTAGGTGCTCTAAAACGCAATCTTTGTAAATTCTTCGCCGTACATGATCCATTTCGTAAACCGCCAACTTGAGAAAAAAGGCGCAAAAAAGGGTTTTTTCTAAATATCTCTTCACTTATTTGCATTAGGCAAAAATGGTTATTATCTAATTTGTTGACTATAAAATTCTCTACAACTTTTATCTAAAACATTTTTTTCTATAATTAATAGATAGCGAGCTACAGTGCTTCAAACAGAGCAATTTTTTTGAAAATTACATGAATGCTTCATTTAAATTATATTTTATTATATTTTTTTACGTTTTTTTACACATTACTTTTTGACAATCATTAATTATTATTATTTAACTCTGCTCTTCCCACATTAGTATAGAATGGGTATACAAAATTTCAAATTTTTCTGATTGATAGTATTTGAGTAATCGTGTCCACAAGATCCATACACACACATACACAGAGACACACACACGGACACACACACAGACACACACACATACATACCTACAGACATCATTGTAAAATGTTAAAATCGGATTCTGGGGACAACAAAACGTGCTTATTCACGAAAATCTCTATATGCGATTTTTACAAGAAAAACTTAAAAGCTTGTATAAATGAAACTTCCGGTTATCCGATATACACTAAAAACTAATGAGCTCTTCCCACATTGGTATAGAATGGGTATACGAGCCCAGGCTCATAATAGTTCGACCGGCTTACAATTTCAATTAAACGCCTCAACAAATGAGAAAACCTGCACGAATGGTGAGAAATTTCTAGAATTTTTTTTTTACTCCTTGAAAATATATACTTTCAACATACTAAAATAGAATATTTTATTAAAGTTACTAACTAAGTACAAGTTATAAAACAAAAACTGTGGTCCAACAGTCGGGTCATAAGAGTTCGGCCGGGATTTAATATTGAGTTACATCGCCTTTATTACCTATAACACTGTTTATTCTGCTAGGTATTGTGTCCACTAGCTTTGCACATTCTTTTGGTACAATATTATCCCATTTGTTCAAATGAAATCTGGACGAGCTATAAGTCTCCGCAGATGTACGCAACACTCGTTTCTGCGAATTTTCTAGGTAAACGTCGAATTTGGCTTCGTTACTCCAAATTACGCTGTGCCATTGTCTTTGAGTCCAGTTTCGGTGTTCTCGAACCCATTTCTGTCTAAAATTATTTTGTAATTTTGTTAATATTGGTTTTTCTTTTGCCTATTGCAAAAATTAAATAAGCTATTAACAAATTGTACAAAAAAGGTAGTAGAATGTTACTTTATAGAACTTGTATCCTATATTTCGAACAGTTCTCTTCGTTATAGACATCAAAACTTCCTTTGCTATACTCCCCCTCTATAGCATAGTTATTTCTTTAGTATTTGACCGCGGATTTTTTTTACTATTCTACGTAAAGCTAGCTTGTTTACTTTTGTAATAGTAGATGGTTTTGGTTTTTCTTCAACTCCGACTGTTTTAATAAATTAATGTTATATTGCACTGTCGAAATAGCAACAGAATGCGAAACAGATATTCGACGTGCCGAAATTCCCTTTTTATGGGCATTAATGATGGATAAGCGCAAGTCTTTACTTAGAGATTTAGCACGAGGCATTGTGCTTGAAAACCATTAATTACAAACCGATAACTAATACTGAGAGGTATTTTGTTTATTTGTGCAATGTTTGTTCTGTGTTAACATGGGCGCATTATTTTTATGACTAACATGATAAGTGGCCGAACTATTATGACCCATCAGTTGGACCATACTTTTTGTTATATAAATTTAGTTTATTAGGCGATTTTAATAAAGTATTCAGTTTTTGTAAGTTTAAAGTCTATATTTTAAAATAGACGTAAAAGATTTACAGAAATTACTCACCATTTGGGTAGGTGTAATAAATTGTTAAGGCGTCTAGTAAAAAATGTAAGCCGGCCGAACTATTATGAGCCTGGGCTTGTACAAAATTTCAAATTTTTCGTAATCGTGTCCACAAGATACACACACACACACACACACACACACACACACACACACACACACACACACACACACACAGACACACATACATACCTATAAACATCATTGTAAAAATGTTAAAATCGAATTCTAGTGACCTTGAAACGTGCTTATTTATTAAAATCTGGATATGTGATTTTTAGCATCATTCCAATACCTCTCTTAGCGAGAGGTAAAAAACTTTTCAAACAAATTAAAGTATGACATTTGCAACTGTTATCATATAATTATATAAGAAAAAAAAATGCCGCCCGTATAGCTAAGTAGAATATAAATATGGGCTGAAATTTAAACTTATATGGAAGTAACTATTTAAATTAATGGACCAAACGTATTTACTACATTTTAAAATAAATAGAAATCAATACTAAAACAGAATATTTTTAAAGCCCTAGCCCATTAGCCACACTCATAATCGTATTCATACATGCTCTTCTTCTTTTTCAATTCGAAAATTTACGCTACCAATCACATCCATTAACTTACACACTGAACGGCCACGCAGTCGAACACCCTCAACTTACCAAGATATATGCGTTTTACAAGCCGTTCACTCGTCATTCTTTCCACATGACCAAACCATCTCAACTGACTCACTCCAACTCACTTAACATTCTTCCTGTGTGTGTATGTGTGTGTGTGTGAGTGGATGTGTATATATATATATATATATATATGTGTGTGTGTGTGTGTGTGTGTGTATGGCTGGATGTTGGACGATTCCTCAAAAACTATAAGACATAAGACCTGCTTAACTATGAATTCCTCAATCTGACATTCCTGGGAAGAGCTGAAAAGGTTTTGGTAACAATTGAACAACCGGAAGTAGTAGTTTTTAAAAGAAATTCTTCCATATATTAATTTTTGAACATTTTTAATATTACTAATTTTGAAGTATAAAATTCTACACCTGATACATTTAATTTTTTTATTATATCTCCTATAAATTTAGATATAAAGACGCTATAATATATAGAATATCGGGATATAACAAGTCGAGTAGGCGAAACTACACTAAGGAAACCAGTTGACAAATTCAAATGTTTATAACATAATTTGTAAATGACAGATTTCAGTGTCAAAAATCAACAGTTTTAGTGACATTTTGACAACTTTTTCTGGGAAGTACATTTAATCTTTCTTATTGTTTTATTAATTAAATATTTGAAATTATAGGTAATATGGATATATGAATCAGAAATACCGCCAATCTGGTTAATGAATTGGAAGAATCTGTGACACTGTGACATTTAGAAATTTCCTCATACAATGAAAAATACATATAATTAGAATTATATGTGTGCAGAAGACATGTTAAATTCAATAAAAAACAATATTTGGGTAAAGTTCTGTAATATTTTGTTATAAAACGACGGTTCGATAGCAATGTGCAATACAATATTTATATAGCCTAATATGGAAAGGGCGAGAAGTTTTGTGCTGGCCACATACAAAGTTTGAGAAGAATTAGATCTTCGCCTTGAAAATTTTTACTTTTTTTGAAAAATAATTATTATACGCTTAAGCTGTATATTCTTACATTCGAATGAGATGAATTATGTAGGTCAATGAGGAACACATCTGTTGAAAATATAGATTATGATTGTTAATCCGAGTTGTCCCTTCGGTTATCGTACAAACACTACAGTTTTTTTCTTAATAAATGAAAAATATTGTATAATTGGTTAAAGTGAACAACATTTTTGTTATAATAAATTAATTTAATAAATAAAACCGATATTAATTGCTGGCGTGGAAAATGCATCACATATGTAGCTTTGAAAATTGGTAATCATTTCTAAAATTTATTTAATTTAAAAATACTATTTTATTAGCTTCACCCTATCTACTTGAAATTGAAAACTAATATCTCTCTTATTTTTACGAATTTTCAAACATTATTTGCAGAAATACTCTTAAGTATTTGAAGCACTTTTAAGAAAAAGTATTAAAAAAAACTATGAATACAAGTCGAGAGTCTTGTCAAGACTTCAAGACTTTCTTAACAAGACATGATACAGGTCTCGTCCCGTCTTTACTTTTTAGTCGAAACCAAAATGATGCGGCAACACTAATCGTTGATTCATAAATAAATAAATAAAATAAATATATCATCACTTCATATTACCCATTTCTGGGTGTGCCAGTATCTACAACACATGTAGACATCGGTTAATATGCAAAAAAAACTAAGGCACGGTCTTTCCATTACATCTTTCATCACAATAGGTATTGCCTGCATAATGAATGATCAAATTCGTTTGTCAGCCGCATCTATAAATAAATAATATTATTAATATTGTTTCTCTGTTTCGGAATTAGTATTTCATGTTCTAGCAGGCTTATTGCTATTAGCATAATCTTCATTCTTAAACGATACATACTAAATACGTAAAATATTTTGGTAACGGACAAAATAAAAATATAAATCACTGTACCATAACTATTCTTCTAAAATTTCCTTCAATAGAAATGATCATCTATTTTTATTTTTAAAAAAATAATAATAAAATGGCAAGCCTAACCAGAAAAATACGAGTACTATCAAACTCTCGTTATAAAAGGCTATTTCGTTCGTTTACCTACTAACCGCAACGCGGCTCATGTCTGAATATGAAACTAGTGCTAGAATAAGTTAGCTTCTGTAACTTTTGTTTTAGTATACTGCTTTCTGGTTTTTCCTCAACTTCAATATAAATTTTATAGTAAAATAATAGTAGAAATTGATCTTTTGACTCATTGTACTTACATAGAATATATCGGATGTCCCACGCAAACATTGACAGACGTTTAATAGTTTTTCGTAAATAAAAAGTTTCCGGCAGAAAATTAAGCCATGTTATTGAACTATGATAATAGTACATTACATCTACGTTATTTAATATTAATTACTTATTGCATAAATTGCAATAAATTATAAAAAAAATCAAATATTTGTTTTTTTATTATACATGCAACAAAATCGCTCTTTAAAACACGCAAAAGCGTAAGTAAATCGACCATTAAAATACATTAAATTTTTGAGTTACCTAGGTAACGAAAAATGACAATAAATATGAATAACTAAAACAATGAAAAAAAACTGTCTCCTTGAAAACGCTCAAACTCACTAGATCAAAAATCAAAACCGTATGATTTGCAATAATTTTCAGTTTTAAATGGTTATGATGCATTTATAATAAAAAATAGCGTATGATACACGTTGTATAAGCTAGAATTTAAAGCACTACGACATTAAAGACACTCCGCTACGCGTCGTGGTTTTAAACTTGTCATGCGTGCTTTAAAGGGTAGCTTATACACTTATATCATAATATACTATTCTTTATTATGCAATATGAAAAGATTTTCAAATGTCAGCGTGGCGCGTAGGTTAGAACAACTGCTTCTGAAATTTTAAATTGGAGTTCTATTTCTCTTTAGGGTAATTATTTTTTACATAATAATGGGCTACTTGTGTGGTACTGAAAATCAGATTGCTATCACTATATACGTAATGTTATGCTGAAAACATAAAAATATATATTTTATTTTAAAAAAATTATTTGTTTTTTAGTAAATTAAAAAAGAAAATTTTCTGTGACGTCATTATATTGAATCGGAGAAGGGAACCATGTATAAGAATGGAACGTACAGATGGCATTACGTGCGAGAAAGTTTTTAATTTGAATTTGACATTAGTTCATTTTTCTCTCTCTCTGGGCTCTCAAATATATAAATAAACACATATGCAGTTACATGTAATTTAAAATATCGATACCAAAAAGACAAACTAAAATACTAACCTCCAAACTATTATTTCATTATTTATTTTCTGGCTTATTAAAAAAAAAATTGTCAAAAGAAAATATATGGGTAGCAAGTTTTTACCTGCTCTTCAAAAATATTAAATAAAAAAAAGGTACCTAAGTACTCAAGTAGCCCATTGTTGAACATTTAAAAATGTGTCTTCTATTTCGTATTATAATCATTTAAAAATAATAATTATAGCATTGTAATAAAGGGAAAGTAATTGCACTGTATTTTTTTTAATGTGTATTAACAAATAATATTTCTTTATAAATACATAAAAACATAATAACTACACAGATTTATCATATTTCAGTTATCTTTAATAATATCAAAAGGTAATACAATGCATTGTTATTATATCAATATTTTGATTATTGTAATAAATTATTATTGTTAATTATTTTCTCTTTAGTTATTGCAATGTTATTATCATTTTTAAATTACTGTAATAAGAAATATAAAACAGATTTTTAAAAGTTATAATAAAATTAATTATCCTAAAGGGTAATCGAACCCTAATCTAAAATTTCAGAGGCAATTGTTCTGACCAAGGCGCCACGCTGACATTTGAAAATCTTTCATATTGGATAATAAAAAAGTGAAACAATTATTTATTTGAAAATTTTTGTATATTATTACAATTTATGCAATAATATTAAAGTAATTAATATTAAATAATGTACAAGGTGTAATGTACTATTATCATGTTCAATATTATGGCTTAATTTTCTACTGGACACTTTTTATTTACAAATACATAACTGTTTTCCCATGTTAAACGCCTATGTCAGGGTTTGCTTGGAACACCAGGTATGTGTATCTACTTAAATTTAAATATTAACGCAACAATTATTTTACATATTTAAATTCTAATGTTGATATATTTCTTTTCAGATTGTTGACATAGAAACAAACAAAATATTAGGAAAGAACCAACAAGGTGAATTATTAGTTAAATCAAAACGAATTATGAATGGCTATTACAACGAACCTGAAAAAACCGCCGATGCTTTTGATGAACATGGTTTCTACCGTACAGGTGACGTGGTTTACTATGATGATGATTATTTCTTTTATATTGTCAATAGAATTAAAGAAATGTTTAAATACAAATCTTGGCATGTAAGTATAAAATAGTATATTAAGTTTTACAAAGGACGTGCGCGATAACAGGCTTTATGAAACATATTTTTTTAAACTATTGAATAAAATTTTGTATAAACCACCCGTGAGTTAAGAATGTTTATGCACATGAAGAAATTAACCTACTTGCCCTTATGGGCTCGTGTGCTAAACTCACTTGGTGTATAAATATCTATTATTACACAGCTTAATTATTAATCATTGCGCTTCATAATTTTATTGCTCTTTGGTACTTAAATAACAATAACTTCAAGACACTTCCCTTTCAATCTAACAATACACAATCAAAATTAGCCTTACATATTCGCACCCCGGCAGAAAAGTGACACAAGTCAAAATTTAGAAATTCTAAGTTCATCAGATAAAATTGGTCAAAAACATGTTTCTCATAATCAGGAATAGTGACAAATTAAAAGATTATATTTTTCGAGAGATGGAGCTAATGTTGTTTTGTTTCGAGCTAATGTAAATAACTTTACATTCGAGAAAAATGTCTTCTTTAATTTAAGTTTTACGCAAAACTATTTTTTGGACTTGTGTCACTTTTCTCGCCGGGGTGCGCATGTTTTATGAATGATAACGAAATAATAATTATTTACTATGGAGTAGTTATTTTTTTATGATCGATAAAAAAGTAGGATTTTTGAATATTATTTGGACAGAGAGTGAATAATTGAAGACCAAAGCACTTTGCAGACCGTTGCTAGTAGGTTAGTTGCAACGGTTAGATATAAAGTAGATATAGTACGATTAGCGAATAATACTGGTCTAAGAAATCCCAGGAATACATTACTATGTCTTGTTGAAAATAAATGGATGACTACGGTACCTGCCTAGTAACAGAATAACAAAACAGAAGTGCATTTAAAATATTTTATACATTTTTCGTTTATTATATAATATTTTGACTTTTAAACTTTTTAGTTTGACAAAATCTATGAAATGGGATTATTTTTAATTTCATCTAACAGTAGTTCCGATTCGAGAGTTCTTATACCTAAGACGAACGAATCATAATTCGCGATATTAAAATTTTTAAACACATCCCTGAATTCTGTTGCTAAGATCATTTTAAATGCCTCCTAGTATTTCACTGGTATTGAATACAATTCTAGTCTTCTCTAACAGAATACAGAAACATCAGTTTCCTTTCAACTTAAAATCATAATAAGACAAATTTATGAAAAGAAACCACATTACATCTGAAAAATAATTTAAACGTTAATTTTCAGTCGCTAGTCGTACTGTTGGTCTTCCAAAATAAGAAAACGCCACTGGCGGCAGTTGGTTGGTTGAAATTATTTGAAGCTGTGGTTGGTAATGAAGTACTAAAAATTCTTGAATAATGAAAGCTTTTAAACGATGAGTAATTGTTTATTTCATCATAAAGACGACGTTTCGGTCGTGGTTTCGACCATTTTCAAGTCTACAGAACATTATAAAAAAGTTAACAATGTAACTACACGAAAAGTAATAAAATTAGTTTTTATGAATTTAGAACTTACCAATAGTGAAAAACAATTATTAAATTTTCACAATTTCAACACTTTCCTCATTAATATTTCATCCTTGTCACCGACCAATAATCTAAAGATCCTTGTTGCTAGTTTCAAAACTAAATATTTTTAAAATTTCAGAAATTTATAGAACTGAATTTCAGATTAGTTTGTTAATTTTCAATAAATATAAAAGTGACCGATCAGCAAATGTTAAAATTTAATTTATTTTAGAAACATACTTGTAAAATTTTCACAATTTCAACACTTTCCTCATTAATATTTCATCCTTGTCACCGACCAATAATCTAAAGATCCTTGTTGCTAGTTTCAAAACTAAATATTTTTAAAATTTCAAAAATTTATAGAACTGAATTTCAGATTAGTTTGTTAATTTTCAATAAATATAAAAATGACCGATCAGCAAATGTCAAAATTTAATTTATTTTAGAAACATACTTGTAAGTAAACAATTACTTAAAAGTACCAGCATCTGGTTATTAATATCAAAATAAATATTTAGTTGTAATTCTTGCTGATACTGTGACAAGTAAATGCTATTGTTTATAAGTACATACGTATAAGTATTTACTTACTGTATTTATAGCACTGATTATAATGTAACAAAATGATATCTTTAAATTACAAAATTTGTATTCGTTTTGTTCAAGATTTAAAGTAACAGAGTGTTATAAAATTTAAATAAATACCTCATAATATATGTTATAAACATTTTGGGTGAGATTTTATAATTATTTTTTTTTTTAAATGACGTAACGGGTGCGTGGTTCTCACGTTGCACCTCTATCGGAAAAGGTAAGGACACAGGTATCACATTTGACACGCGTTTCACGGAGAGTGGCATAACCAGTATATTTTAAATCGTGATTGAACGGGAAGAAATCTGATACTCGATTCTGTAACATCAAACCAATTACAGCGCGTTCTGAAATTTGAAAATTTTAGCTGATTTTATTTACCTACTCATTTTTACAAAAATGACACAAAAATAGAATGTTTTTATTTATTGAAATCGTATAGATTATTTTTTAAGAATAATTTTATGTAGTTTTAGAGGAAAATAAAATTTATGAAATCACTCTATTTAACGTCTTCTTATAGATTGTTCCAGCAGAATTAGAAGCCATTTTAATTAAACATCCAGCTGTAAAAGAAACTATGGTAATTGGGTACCCGCATGAGGAAGATGGCGATCACCCCATGGCAGTCATTATTCCCAAAGAAGGTGTCAGCGTTACTGAAGATGATATTTTGCAGTTCTTCAATGGTAATAAAACCATATGATTTTTTTTTTCATACATACGTATAAAACTGTCCGTCCTCGACCTTCCAAAACTAGTTTATCTCTTAAAATAAGCAAGATATGAAGTATTTTCAGAAGAAGCGAAAATAAAGTTCTAGCCTGTATCTCAACTCAAAAACAAAAGACGATCGAAAATTCCTGTGGTGCCTGTTAAAGTTGTCTCAGAAAGTTGACCTATAAAGACCTACAACAATTTTCAGCAGCGTGCATAATAAGTAAATTTTTCATATAAGAAACTCAAATTTGTTCCAGCCTGTACAGTCTTCGTGAATAATTTAAGAAATACTCTTTGAAGTTTTTTAATTAATTAAATTGGCACTTGCGTACTAGTAACGCATCATACAGAATTTTATTATTTGTGGGCACGAATCTTTATATGCCTTCTACGTATTAAATTTTAAAAAATATGATTCTCTAATTAACCTCAAATTTGAAACTATCACGAAATATCCATTAGATATTTTACAACTAATTATTTAAATTTGTGTAATATTTTGAAAAAGTCACGTGATCGGAAATGGAATGTGACGTCAAATTTCGTACAGCTTAAGGTCGTCCGTTGATGGCCACAATTCAAAATTTGACTCAAATAAATATAAATAATATTCATTATAAGTCACAGAATTTGGATGTAAAGTAGAAATCATAGGTAACAGTTGAAATAATAAACATAATTGAATTTAAAGTTGACACTGGTATACATTGCATTTGGCAGTAGATTCACAACTGGTAAGATAATATTAATATGACAACATATCATCACATGTTTGAAAAAGGAATAATTATGTTATTCTTTAATATTTGAGATAATTATTAAAAACATAAAAACTATGAGACTCCCCTATCATTGTTGAAATAATGCACATAAGAGTTGCAGTTTTAGGAAAAAATATATTTTTGAAGCTATTACGCACATGCACAATATAGTGTTAAGTGAACTGGCAACGTTGCAATCAAGTATTCAGCGTGAGATTTAATTCACGCACGATCAGAAAAATAATTACTAATTTATTTCACTCGGAATTTGGTAAATAATATAAGAAAAAAATGTGTAACAAAATCATAGAAAATTAAACTTTTTTTATATAAAAACCAATGTTGCTATATCTTTCGGCTGGATTTTGCATTTCGATGCTACTGAAGTCATACAAAGAACGTATGATAAAAAAATAATTTGAAAAAGATAAACTTTACATTTGGTTTTCATCAATTGAAGCTAAAAATTATTGAATCAATTTTTAAAACAACATACAATTTTTTAATGAGTTTAACTATAATGACTCACTTGATTAGGGATGTCACGAATGAGTTGTTTAACATGTGACGAACTATCGCCTACGTTTACTTATAAATGTAACGTAGAGGATGGACAAACTGTTTTCTGTTTTCCTACATATTGGCTATGAGAATGACGTGCTGTGTGTAATTTGACGTCACAAGATTGGGGGGGAAGGGGTTGTTTTTCATTACAATTTCTAGCGCCAATCTTTTATTTAATTATTTACGAAAATAACAAGAAATTATTATTATTTCTTTTATTACTATGGAAAATATTGCATACATTTTCATTTAAAATACTTTTTGATAAATGTGAAACCAGCTCATTATTCTTTTACAATTGAGTAATAAACGATTACAATGATCGTAACAATAACTTTGTTCATTTTAATTTTTCGTGTTGTAAATATTAAATGTAAAATAAATTAGAAAAACACCACGGTTTAGAGAAGACTATAAACTAAATATTAGTAGATAAATTAGTAATAATACATCAATAATTCAAAAATTCTATCGTTATATCATTACATTACATAAAATGTGAAATAATTATTTCATTTTCATATTTATAATAAGAAAAATATTATTAATAACAACATTTACTATAAAAGGACAAATCGCGTCCTTTCCTGGTTTAAAAAAGAACAAGGACAAAATATGCTCAAAAAATTTAAGAGACACCCTGTATATATATTTATATACAATAGTTATAATATTTATTTTATTTGTAACCCAAAGTAATTCTAAAGTTCCACCGCCCATGGAGAGACATGCTGGAAGGTCACGAAGTCAGAAATAATTTATTTAATTTACGAAAATGAAAAACTGTTATTAAAATGTACTAAAAAGTTTGAAGTCTGTCGGATATGTACTAGTGAGTCAATATTGGATTACAAGATTTAACCCTAACAACTAACAATTTAGGTTCCATTCTACAACCTTATCTTAGATAAAATAATTTTAAAACAAATTGTAGTAAACTGAACATCTGTATGGTATTAGCCGATTTAGTCCTAACAAATTTGTATGGTAACTGGAAATTAGCCACTATGGCTGAAGGTTATATACATATTCCAAACAAAAGCATAATAATATACCATTCAAAAAAAGATACTAAGACACAGTAATTTCAAGAACTACAATTATTGAAATGACCTTTACATTGTTTAAGACTTAAAGAGTTATTCACTGAAATACATATGATTTACTTCAAAACTCCGTAATCGAGTATATTGTAGCAATTTCATTGAACGTACCAGTACCATTAATGTTAATGTAATAAATAATTTAAATATTAAGTAAATAACAAATTCACGTTTTTTATATTACATTATATTTTTGGAACAGTACAAATAATAATATTAGTGCGCTGTTTTAGATCATGTTAAGCTATGTTTATAAAACAAATAAATATCTCTTTGTTCGTTTAGATAAAAACTACAACGCAGAATTGTTTTTGTTTTTCGTTCATTGAGCGATTTCGACCTTGGAGTTCAACAATTATTCAATTCTTTTTATTATGGTATCTCTCGCGGCTATAACAAGGTGTGCCTCTTCGACCTACTTTGTTTCAACTCCTTTCTAGTTATATATTGTACTTCGTGGTTTATTGTTAATTTATTATATTTTTTTATAGATAAAGTCAGTGATCGTAAAAAACTGAGAGCAGGAGTAAAATTCGTAGAAAAATTTCCTAAAACTCCAACAGGGAAATACAGCAGAATTAAACTGAGAAATATGATTATTAACAATGAAGTTTAATTGTAATTCTAGTTTTAAGATTTTAGAATTTTTGTTGTACTAGGTACATAATAGTAATTAAGGTACCAAGAGTTGTTATAAGGACAATAATGCCTGAGGTCAACAGTGTACTGTCGAGGGTCTCTGGCCCGAGGCGAGTACATTGACCGAAGGCATTATTGTCGTTTAACACCCGTGGTGCCTTCAACGTTTTATGTCTTACTAGAAATTCTTAATAAACATTTTGTCTGACTAGAATTTTTCAAACAAAAATAATAAATCACAAAATTTTAATACAACTTACAAAGTAGCCTGTGAATGCGGTATCTAGGTAATATTTTGTTTCTGTAAACAAAGCATTTTTTCAAACAAAAAATATATTTCATGTGGTATTTTTCTGTCAATATGGACGAGCAATGTTATTGCTAACAATAAGAAGTATGCTGGTTTGTATTTGTGATGAAACAAATATGATTATAAACGACTACAATTCACAATGCTTCTTAACCTTAACTGCACTTTATGTTAGTATCAGTATTACTTACCTCATTTTGTTGTCAACATTACCATAGCAACTTAATACGCCCTACGGTATTATTTACTCAATAACGGATCTAATGTTGAGGTTGTTATAAAACAATAACATACTAGTAAGACATAAATTAAATTTGTTGTACTAAATCATAAATAAAGCATAATATTAATAATTTAATTTAGTTTTTATATTTGTTAACTAGGCTTAGGGGCTCACAAACCATGGTATTTTTAGCATATTGGTAGCGCTTCAGATTTAACTTGAAGTGATATTAACTAAATCTGCGTAAAATTATGAATTCAACATGTTTGAAATTAATTTTTATTGAAGATATAAATTACAAAAACGTAAGAGTAACCTAGTAAGCCATATCAGGTCAGGTAGGCTGTGATAACATATTAATCATTTTTTTTTTTAAATATAGAATTTACAAAAATAACTTACTATTTAAACAATTGGGTATTCAACCATTGGAGAGAAATAGTAAACTTCAATAATTATAAGGTAGCATACTTAATCTAAGAATTTTAGTACTTATGTATAAAATGAAAATGATGTAGTATTATTTCTTTTTAATAAAAAAGCTTAGTTATTGTAAACTTATCATTACTACTATCATTAATGAAAACATTTTTTGCGGAACGTAATTGTCTAATACTTTTAAAGGCAAAAAATGTTTTTTTCTGTCAATGGTAGAGAGAAGTTTCTCTGCTAGAATAATGACAATTTCATTATGTATCTAACGCCAGTTTTTACTTCTGTTTTGTAAGTCTCTTAAATTCTGTTATTATTTCTAAAACTTTTTAATGTGTTTGTAATAATATTGTATTTCTTTCAATTGTAACACTTTCCGGCCCTGATGATCGTTTTTTAAAAGACCGAAAATGGTCGATATTATATTCAACTGAATAATCGAATTAAACGCCAAGAAAGGACTACTCGTAGAGTTTTATTTAATCAACCTTTTCATCATTAATTTTCTTCACTTGGGTAACAATTTTCATATAAATACTATTGTCATTCTAATGACATTCTCAAAATGTTTCATGAAGTAGATTGAAATAATGTTTACCTATTCTAAATATCTTGTTTCGTATTTCTTCTCTGTTATTGGTGTTTCAACAGTCTTGCTATCCTTCATTCCGTATTTTTCTACTTCTTCAATATATTCTTCTTGACTATTTGTGTGTGTGTGTATCCAATACTACAATTCTGAAAATTATAAATCATTCGTATTCTTCTTAGAGCTGACTAGATTTTGGTTATAATTGCTCAACCGAAAGTTCCCTTAATTGAAGTTCTTAACAGTTTTCCTTGAAAAAACGCAGGTAACTATCATTTTTTAACATTTTATGTGATTATCAATATGAAACAATATCTTATTATCTATACGGTTTGATTATACATTTTCCTTCATACTCAATAGATATAGAGTTAAAGAATTATAAAGAGATTAGCTTTCAAAAATCAGTCAGCTTTGGTATAATCAGGGAAACACTTGATATATTCAAAAAGTTCTAATTGACAGATGTCAGTGTCAAGTGCAAAACCAAAAATGGAAAGTATAAGATCAGAAAGTATATATATTAATTTTATTAGCTTTGTGCGATTACTATGCAATACATTTTGCGCATTAATATGTATAGGTAAATGTAGATTCATTTTGAAAAACACTCGTATTGAACATTCGAAATAGTGCTCGTGTGGTGCTCGTGGTTTTTCGGTCCGCCTCGAGTATCAATTAGCAGTGGATCTTTGTCCAACTAATGCTTACACATAATTCTATCCTTCTCAATCTACTTTGAGACAACAAAATATATAGTATACGCTACTTCCATCTACGTTAGTAGATATGAATCAGGGAATACCTGATATGAATATTCAAAGGTCTATTCAGTGTGGAGAAGATAGGACTTATTTCATCAACCAAACAGATTGTTTAAATTGCAGGAAAGTTTACACGATGTAAATAACTGCTCCATCTCTCGTTCATACATACATAGGCGTACAATTTGTTAGTACTTGGTGATATAATTACTGTAATACTACGCACAGTAATTAATTGTAACAGGATGTTAAATTATAATACTGTTAATTACTAAATGTAAATTTAAATGTATTCAATTATACATATTGTTTTAAATCGAAAAGTTAAAAATCAATCAACTGGAAGTAACTTTTCTTCGTACGCCCATGATGTATATTGGTATGCAGTTGATTAGTAGTGAGGTTAAATAAATTTAATTCTGATTTTCTTATTTTGCTTCATACGAGTTTAACACTATTTACCTTTCTTTTTTTTTACAGTTTTATTACTATTGTTGCCATTGGTGTATAAATCTGTATTTTTCAAAAGAAATGAAATACCAACTATGGATAAAGTATTGCAGGTAGGAAATTTATATTACTGATTTTAAACAGTTATAATTAATTATTGTTTCAGGCAATAAAAGATAATGAATTTATTTCTCGTCCGTTCTACGTTTTTCAAAGTTTTGAAGAAATTTTTGTTCTTATGGGAACAGTGGATTAGTAGAGAGAGATGATATTGTGTTATAGCGAAGACGATATTTAACTAAAATTCAAAAATATCGACAAGAATTTTAAGTTATTTATAACCTGGATGAGACGTGGGTGAACTGAAACGAAAATTTGAAAGGAAGCAACAGTCAGAAATGCAGGCTAAGCCTTCATAGAAAACTTATCTCTAGGACTAAAGAATTCGCCTGTTAAAGAACATTGACTGATACTAACACATAGGTAATGGGGGAGTTCACTTATATTAAATTTGTAGATAAGATTTATTTATAACTGTTTCTAATCGTATTAGTGTATTATTAAATATAAAAAAATATAATTTTATTTTAACACTTTTTTTTTAATTACGTAAAAGTGTAGCATACATTTAAATCGTCCGCCAATGACGTCACGGGATTCAAAGGTGCTACTTCCTTTTGTGCAGATGGCGCTGTTGTCTTAATAAATGACATTTGAACAAACATAAACACAAATATAACCTTTGAATTAAATGTCATGCCTGTATGTATAATAACAATACTGCAAGAAAGAATAATAATGTAACAACATATAAACACAAGAACATAACCTCTGATAATGTATGACAGTAGCGCGTATACAGAAACAGAACAAGTAAGTAAAGACATACGGACATATACTTGTCTTTATTAATGTGTGCTCTGTACGTCGATGATATCACTGGCACCGGAAGTGAGGTCGGTGACGTCACAGTTGCGGGAACGGTCATAGTAAAATATTCGCCGCTATTTATCTCGGGTTTGAAGCCGAATTTTCAAGAAAAAAAAAATCGGGAATTTCTAGATTTAATAATACTATAACATAATATAAAAATAAAAAAATCATGAACTCCCCCATTAAAATGGATTTGTAGAAGGTGGATTATTACAATCTAAAAAATAGGCGATTATCAGGAAGACATTAATTCCAATATGTTTGAAGAGTGGATAGCACGAAATTTCTACTATCTTTGAGTGAAAATTGTGTAACTGCGGTAGTATTTTGTATTCTTAACATATATTATACAACATTGCTTGTGCTGGTGACAATTTATTGTCGTTTTAAGTTTCGAGTTTGTATTTTTTCTACTGTTTGTATAATGGGCTACTTGCATACCTTTTTTTATTTAATATTTTTGAAGAGCAGGTTAAAAACTTGCTACCCATATTTTTTCTTTTGAGATTTGAGTGAAACGTGGGTTTTTATTTAATACCAAAGCTTATAAATAATTAAATAAAACATATTGGACATTTTTATAAATTAATTTTACGCTTAAATTCATTTGGCAACAAGGACAAGGTACACAAACTGTAATCTTGGCAACCTTGTTGGGGTGGGCCATACAAGCAAATGTCAAAGCCCGCGTCTCATATGCAAAATGGATGCATTTTTATGTTTTTTACAGATCTGTAAAACTTACAGATTTGACCTGTAATCGAAATATATGTATAACTTGATGTATATTCTAAAAAACTCTCTATTCTAAAATGTCAACGATATTGCGCCTCTAGTGAGAAATGCTCGAACTAGGGGCCCAATTTTCAATTTTCATCGAAGTCACAGAATAAACATCTATACAGAAGCGACAGTCAGAGAGAGAAACGAAAATTAGAGAGAGAGAAAGAGTATGCCAACAAATTTAAAGGGCAAATCGGATAAAATCGGATTGTTTCGGCATATCTTCGTATCTTACGATACTTTGTTCTTTTCATTATCTCGACGTGAACATTTTCCGTTAGGGGTCAATAATAAAAGTATACTGAGAAACACAAATTGATTTCTAATAAAAACAAATATGTTATTTTTTCAACAAACGATAGAAAAAATCGTCATTATATTTCACATATTCTGGAAGAGCTGTTGTCTCAGCTTGTCACGCCCATGTATTTTAGGGTTATGGCTAATTCAAGCAAACCAAACACGTCTTCTCACTTTTGACATATGTCATTTTGTGAACTGTTTGTGAACTTTAGAAGTGGTGTTAGTTTCTAATGAAATGGATAAAATGAAGAAAGTGGAATCGGGAGGACTTATTTGTTCATATAAAGATTGTATAAATAGATTTAAAAAATGGAGAAAAGGAAATGTAAGTTTTTTTCGTTTCCGAAAGATCCAGAAATGTAAGCTATGTAAAACGACTACCATATCATGTAAAATGTAAATTCATTTAATAAATACAGGTGTAAAATGTGGCTCAAGGAAGAGAAGATTTTATGGAGGATATATGGGACATATATCGAGTCCGACGTTTGTGATTCAGGGATTTGTTTAATAAAAATATAATTATGTGATTATTTTATCTGATTTCTTTTTAATTCGTTAACAAAATCAAAATTTTAATACTTTTGTTCTAATTTTTCTTTACCATTTAAAACTATTTAAATTTCGCGCGTAAATTTGCCAACAAATTTAAAGTTCAAGCTCATAAACATAAAATCACAACAACAATGGTCCCGACAAGGAGTGTCGCTTCTGTATAAATCTATACTGTGCTTTGGTATTAAATAAAAACCAACGTTTCACTCAAAAACAAAACAGCAAATGTCAAATTACATTGATATATTCAAGTGGCCTCTAGTGAGAAATTCACGAACTAGATAAAACATATCTGCTTTTTCTTGCCCGTCGAAATCAAAACATTCAGTGAAGAGGGATAGGGAATGTTTTGTCTAGTTATATTTCGTCGTTGTTGGTCGTAATGCCATACCGTTTGTTTGTACAGGTAATGTAGATCTCCTGTTTGACGTTTCAACAATAGTTTGGAGGTTAGTATTTTAGTTTGTCTTTTTGGTATCGATATTTCAAATTACTACCTACTAAGTGAAATTTAAATGTTTTGATAATGTATTCTAAAAGTATATCATATAAGTAGCCTAATAGTAAATATAAAAGTCAAATTTATATTATCTTGTAATTAAAAATCGAAATTAAAAGTACCACGGTCGTTACAAAAATACGGTTATGACGTATCACAAGATAGATGCTAAATGGCATTACTTCGTAAAGTGTCTGTTTCGATCAGTGCTTTAATTATTCCAGTTTAATCAACAATTAATATATTTTTTAGTGAATTATGGATAAATATTTGAGACCAGGGGCCTGTTCCACCAATTTGCACTTTGCACTTTTCATTTTCAAATCTTGTGCCACCGTTGATATATTTTTTCGCAAAGTTGCAAAGTGAAAGTATTTGTTTTTCTTCAGATGATTTGATTATTTTATATTACTACTAGCTGTACCCGTTGCAAATATTTGCAACAAAATTATGGGGTAAAGTTATTAAATTATATATTTTCTGTATTTATATTCAATGTTTGGTACTCTTCAACACTTTTTTAACCACCGGTGCTTTGTTGGGCACATAGGAATAGGGAGATTATTTGATACAACACTGGTAATAAAAAGTAAGTTATTTAGGGTCGGTTTGTTAATGCAAGGTTACAGTCTATCTACCAGTTTATAAACTTATAGTTAACTCTAAATTGCGAACTGAAACTGTTTTAACAGATAAAAATACAGCTCTTGTAACACAGGCACAGAATGGATTTTATTGCTCGGTAATTATTTGATGAGGATATTATTGTACAAATTTTACAACAAACTCCAGCAATATTAAATTTTCTAACAGCTAAACGTACCTATTAAAAATATGCAATTGATATAGAAAATAATAATAATTATTATTATAATAATAATAACCACAGTAGGTGTTCATTTAATGAACTCGTTTATGATTTGAATATTTGATGCTAATGGTAAATTCGACATTTCATTTTAATTTTTTTTTCACTTATAAATTTAAAAGAAGAGAAAGGTAAAACATCTAATAGAGATTATCCGCATATTCAATGTCTTCAATGTTATATTTTATTATTATAAATTATAATTATGAATCAATGTTGCAAATGCAATCATTCTGACTTCATTTTATTCCATTTTACAATGTTTTTAATTTATTCTCACCAACAAATATTGTTATTGTCGTAATCAATGTGTTTCATTTATGATTTGAAGTTCAATTATTGTAGTAATAATGAATATTTTATTGTACAGAAATTTTTTATAAATTATTATGATCTATGAGGGATTAACGTGTTTCTATTTTGCAAATTAATATCTTCATTCGGTTTAAAACAATATGCATAACCATGGTATGCCTATACCTTTTACGGTATAATTTAACACTTTTGAAATTCTATTTTAGGTTAACAAAATTTGATTTCCCATTAACGAAGGAAATCGGAATTCACAGTAACGAAAACTAATTTATCACTCCTGAATACCAATTTTACAAATAGAATTCACACTTGTAAAAACCAGTTTCAACTTAAAAGAGAAAGAAGGAGCAGTTGCCACCTCTAGGGTAGGCAAAAAATAAAGCAAATCTATTGCCTCTAAAATAAATTAAAATATCTTTCTGAACTTATAAAATATTAAATAAATAACGAATAGTATTTTTAAGAAACTTTACTAAAGATTAGATTACAACAATGACAGAATGTGATTATTACAACAATGAGAGAACTTGATTAAAACAATGATGAAACGTGATTACAACAATGATAAAGGTTGATTACAACAATGTTAGCTGCGCTAGAAGCGAGAATAAGTAACCCGAGGGTTTGAAATCTGTTTTCGTTTAGTTGAAATTAGCTTTCATTAGTGTGATGTGAATTCAGTTTTCCTTTACGTGAAATCAGTTTTCGTTAATGTGAAATCATATATCGTTACTGTGAATTGTGAATTCACTTTTTATTTGTGTGGAATCAGTTTTCTTTAATGTGAATTCATATTTTGTTAATGTGAAATCATTTTTCAAATGTGTGAAAACATACTGTAAAAGGCAGCATTGAGGGGTAGCGTTTAATAGCGGGAAAATAGGAACATCCAACTTATTTATTATAACATACATATTATATCGTAATACAAAATATGTCGCCCTAATCATTTTGCTCAATATTATTAAATTACTTACTAAATTTGAATTAATGAATTAACTATTATATTTATTAATTTTTCCTTCTTATATTTTCACTTGTAATTTGACATGTTGACATATTTATCTGTCATATTTAAGGTTAACTTTTGACTGTTGAATGATAAAAACATTGCATGTTTCAAGATATTTACCTGTTAAATTTTTTAACTTTGCATTGATAAACCAGCACTAAATAGCACAAAATATTATTCTTCTACCAATTTTCACATATTATTTGCGTTTTACATCATTCTCTTCATCTTAATGTTGTTCAGTGCTGCCATCTATCGCTTGACAACGGTACTTAATAAAAAATCTTTAAGGCCTTATAAAAAATAGACGGAATCAAAACTGTAACATTTTAGATTTTTGTGCACATCTACATGCTAATAGCTTTCATTTAAAAAAAGAATCATTAAAATCGGTTCGGTAGAAGTCCATAACTAAGGCCCCAAAGAAAAACCTTATTTTTTTTATATATATAGATGATCTGACAATTATAAATAATTTACTGTCATAGAAGTGTCAAGTCAAATATGTGTTCCAAAAAAGAGGAGAAAATTGAGAAAAAATTGGCGTTACTAGAATTAATAAAGCAAAAAAATCTATACTATTTGCTTCGTTCAGCGGCAATAAATCTTCAAATAATGAAAAAGGAAAACATTGGAAAGATGTTTTACAAAAAGCCAAAAATTTAGGCTTAGCCAGTGACGATAGAACGTGGACATATGTACGGGATTCCCTATTTGGAGTGTGGAAGAGTCGAGCTTTAGTAAAAGATATAAATAAATAGTATATAACAGTTTCTAGTAATGAAAAATTTTAGAACAAGAGGGATAATGCAAGAAAAACTGGTACGGCAGGGGGTAAAGATAAAAAAATAGATGAAGTGGATAGAGCTATTTCAACATTATCGATAAAGACTGTGCTATTTTGAATGGGCTAAACATAATAGAGAGTGACGGAAGCACAATGTGTGCTAACAGTATCGTTAAATTGTATTTTACTGATTATTTAATAATTTGTAGATGTCCTATTCTCACCACCAGGGGCCTGTTTCTCAAAAAATACTAGTTTACAAGTTACAAGTTACTAGTTACAAGTGAAATTTTTATTAGTACTAGTAAATTGTGTTTCTGAAAGAATGTTTCTGAAAGGTATTTTACAAGTTCACAAGTTACTAGTTTACAAGTTACTAGTTACAAGTGAAATTTTATTAGTCAAGTAAAATAGTGTTTCTGAAACATTTTCAATAGTCTAGTGGTTTCTTTAAAAAAAAAATATTAGTATGTATTATAAAAATTTAAATCAAGTGATTCAATTATCTGAGTGACATTGACATTTTCAAATATTTTATATTGAAATTAAATTATTTTCAACAAAAATGTCTACGCTGGATGCCAAATTAACTGTTTTGGGGATGATTAGAGATGCTAAAGATATTTTATTTGGAGCATTCTCGAATAAATTAACTAAAGGAGATAAAGTAAATGAATGGACAAAAATATGCCAAACTTGCCACGCTTTGGGTATAGTAAAAATAGACAAGGACTACAAATATATCAGGGACACATTTTGGCCAAACTTAAAAAAAACCACATTGGTAAGATTATTTCCATATAATTATCTACTAAAAAATAAAATGTATTATATTAAGATAGAATACATTAAGAAAACACTACCTCGTAGACCTAATCTTGAATATAATAAACTTATAACACAAATTTATTCCAATAGACTAAAATTGACAATGCTAAACAAACTGGGGGAAAAGGTGGAAAGAAGTCAAAAAGAACTCCCATTGATGATATCATTTTAGAAATAATAGGAAAAGAATCACCATCTATTATTGGTTTAAACCAAAAAGATCTGATGATCGAAGATGAAAATATTAGCATCATCAGTAATGAGGTAGATTTTTTTACATTGTTAATTATTTTGCTAAATCATTATTTGCATGCAATGCATTTAGGGTGGACATACACGCATTATGGGTTTGCCAGAGGATGGTCGACAGCATATTAGGCAATTGGAGGATGTAAGTAGATTGGATACCAGTGTCCCGTCAACCTCAGGAAGTAATTCCATGATACAACCACTGGTTTCCCCTGCTAATTTTACGGAAATTCGACAAAAAAAATTAAAAAGATTTGTGACAAAAGGCAGTTCATCTTTTGAAGAACATCAAAATGATTTAGATTTGAAGAGGAAAAAATTAAAACTACAAATTGAGTATTTGGAATTACAAAATTACAAAACTAAATTGGAAATTTTGCAAAAAGAAAAGGAATTGGGATTTAAAAACAGGTCAAAATTTACAGTAGGGATAAAAGACGACAAGGAAAGTTTCAATAATGAAAATATTTATACGTTAAATGAAAAGGGAGAAATAGTAGGAGAAGATGGTAGAGAATTAAATTTTTTAGATTAAGTTATTAAATGTTTATTAATGTTATAAGAAAGTAATACTAAATAAAGTTAAATTTTGATTCTTAATTATTATGTTCGAAAATAATTTTGAATTCTTTGGAACTTTTCAGCAGCTTGTATATCTTCTTCTTCCTCTTCTTCTAAATCTTGGCCAATATTTAAATTACAGTCATCAGGATCAGGCTCATTTATAATAGCATCCAATTCTTCATTATTTGTATTTCGTGTAAAGTTGCATAGTGCTACACAACAATTAAAAACTTGGCATGCAAACATCGGGTCAACTCGTAAATAATTTAAACATGGAAATTTTTCTTTTAGAACCCCAATGGCACATTCTATTACTCTTCGTGTTTTCTTATGAGCACGAAGAAATCTTAAGTTGGCATTGTCGTTTATATTTGTCATAATTGGAGGTATTAGCCACTTTTTTAGAGGATATCCGCTATCTCCGAGAATAATCCCATTTGGTATAGGCCTCCAACCTCCTTCCATTCTATTAAATAACCCACTCCTCCTTAATACCCTCGCGTCGTGTGTTTGTCCTGGCCAATTGGCATAGGAATAATAAAATTTTAAATCTGGTCCACACACCACCATACAATTTATAGAATGGTTTCCGTGTCGGTCTACAAATTGTTCCTCGTTTTCTTTGGGGGCATCTATTTTAATTAAAGTTCCGTCTATACAACCGCAAACCAATGGAAATCCTCCAAGTTTAAAAAATTGTTCAACAATGTTATGCATATCTGTTGGCCATTGCACGAATTGTGGAAACATAATGTCTACAACACCATTAACCACACTATGTACAGCTCTACATACACTAGCCTTACAAACACCATGCATATCTCCAACAGCGTGAAACTGAACGCCTGTTCCAAGCCAATGAAGAGCAATTTGAAGTTGTATTTTTACGGATAATGCATGGTTTCTGTTTGTATCTCGCTGAAGTAAAGGTCCTAATAAATTAATCAAAGTTTCACACTTATTTGCCGTGAGTCTAAACCTTTCATTAAACTCATATGAGGTTTCTATATGGGCATAATTTATTCTTGTTTTAAATAGTTTTTGACGACGCACAACTACTTCTTCATCACTAGACTCAGAGTCACTTGACCACATTATTATATTATTTTTGAACACTAAACAAAAAACACTATATGAAACTAAATAAACATTAACGGAAAACCAGTGAATTACATATATGAAATAGAAAAACAGCACAAACTATAAAATAATTCAACTAGTAAAACTTATATTCATAATTTACAAGACTTTTGACACTTGTAGCTTTTCTCTAGTAAATTACAAGTCTGACAGTCAACACAAATATTTTGAGAAACAAAATACTAGTAATTTTTGTCAAAAATACTAGTAAATACTAGTTCCCGACTTGTAACTAGTATTTTACACTTGTATATTTGAGAAACAAAAACTAGTAAACTTCACTAGTATTACTAGTGTAGGGACTAGTAATACTAGTCCCGAATTTTTTGAGAAACAGGCCCCAGCTTATCTAGTGCTGTGTCAATAAATATTATATCCGAATATCAGAATCAGAATGGTAATACAGAAGAAATTCAAAATTTTCGAAAAAGAAAAAATAAATTTGTTGTGGAAGGAAAAGATTTAGAGATTAAAAGGCAAAAATTGAAAAATGAATTATTAGAATTAGAAATTTATAAAAAAAAAATTAGAAGTATACAAAATGGAAAAGGAGTTAGGAATACCGCCATCAAAATTCACTAAAGAATTTAACAAATTGTAAATACATAAAAATTAAAAATTTATTAATATTATTTCTTTTATAATCAAATTATGTATTTACAAGTATGTAAACAAATTAACTAAAAAAACGTAATAAATTATTAATTTTTGTCTGTGGGTTTTCATTATCTTCAATTTCTTTAAACTCCATTCTGTTATCTTCGTCAATATTTTCATTTACAAGTCCGTCATTTTCTCTATCTATTTAGGCACGGAAACTTTTAATATTCCAAAACTATCCTCTATCAGACATCTTGTTTTTTTATGCGCTAAATTAAACCGTTGTTCATTGTCATTATCGGGATTTCGACGTAAAGGCGGAATTAGCCAAGTCTTTAGTGGATAGGCACTATCTCCTAATATAACATCACCAGGAAATGGCCTGTATCCCCCCTCAAACCTTCGAAACAATCCAGAATTTCTCAACACGCGAGAATCATGTACACTTCCGGGCCATTTTGCATTAACAGCATAAAACATATCATTTGGCCCACATACGCACATCACATTTAAAGAATGTGCTCCGTGTCTATCTACATAATTTTCTTCGTGTATGGGAGGTGCGTCTATATTGATAAGAGTTCCGTCAACAACCCCACAAACCTTTGTCATAAAATTGTTTAGGAATGGCCTCTACATTGGCAGGCCAGCTAACATTATCTAGTAACATTGTTTCGACAATGTTATTTCCAACTTTCTCAACAATGCGGCATACTGTTGATTTCGAAATCCCATGCATGTATCCAATTCCATGGAACTGTCCTCCATTTCCAAGCCAATGCAAACATACAAGTAATTGTTGCTTGGCTGTTAATGCTTTATTTCTGCCGTTAATTGGTTCTATAAATACCCCAATTTTTCCTAATACAAATTCGGTTTGACAAGATGTCATTCGAAAGGCTTGCTTGAATTCAAAATCATTAAAAATGTTGAAATTTATTCTAGGTCTATAAGTTTTTCTTATTCTCTCCTTTATTTCTTCTTCGCTACTACTACTATCACTAGAATATAAAAATCTTCGCCACATTGCAACAATAACAAATATTCTTTTGAAAATGCAAAAAACTGTATATTTATTATAATCAAAAAACAAATTCATTACCATTGAAACATAGGTACCTTGCAAATGAAAAGTGAAACTTTGCACTTTTATCTTTGCATTATCAAATTTTATATCACCACTGATACGCGCTTTGCAAATGAAAAGTGAACTTTGCACTTTTCATTTACAAATTTTGTATCACCATTGATACCTACATTTACACCTATTTTTCACACTTGATCCCCATCCCATTAATTTCTGAACAGCAAAATAACAAGTAAATGTAACTCGAAAACTATGAGTTAGGACTTCAACTGAATGAGACTTTTTGTTTACCTTTCAGAGATCATCTCAGATTTGCTTCTTTAAAAAAAAAAAAAAAAATGTACTAAGACAAATGTTATGGTGACCTTAGCCAATATTTAGTTTACATATAACTTCGTAACTATTAGAAACTGATAAAAATGTTTTATTTGTTTTTTATGGTCTATTGACTGACAGACAAAATTTTGTGCAATCACTATCTTTGTCAGTTTTTCTTCGATTCTAATACAAAATGGCCTCTTGCTCAGAAACGGTTGAAGATCAGACCCATTTTAATTATTTTTTTTTAATTCATTTCAGTCAGTACTATATACACTCTATATAATACATATTTTTTACTGTTGTGATGTGAATTTTTCATTTTTCATTGATAGTATTAACGAAAGAGTCCATACTAATATAATAATTGCGAAAGTAACTCTGTTTGTCTGTCTGTTACGTTTTCACTCCTAAACCGCTGAACCAATTTTGATGAATATTGGTATAGAGATAGATTGGACCTTGTAGAAGGACACAGGCTACCTTTTGTCGCGAAAAAATAACTTCAAGGGGGTGAAATAGGGGATGAAATTTTGTATGCGGAATCCATCATTTCTCAAGTTAGGAATATAAAAATTCATATTTATGCTTTTGGTAAGAAGTAAAGAGTGTTTCAGTGTTGTTCCTATAATTTATGCAAAACGTCAAATTTACCGTCACAGAATAGCTTCTATTTTATGAAAAATAATATTTATTTAATTTGAAGCATCAAATTAAATCGAAGTGTATAATTTATTTTCGTTATTCTAAAGTGTTGCCATACAAACTAATGGATGCAACATCGGACACAGCCTAAGCCTAAATTTTTGGCTTTTTTAGGACATCTTTCCAACTTTTCTTTTTTCGGCGTGCGAAACTTTATTGCCGTTAAAGGAAGCAAATAGAATTGATTTTTTTAAATTTATTACCTCAAATAATGCAAATTTTGTTATGATTTTATCCTCTCTTTTCGAACACATATTGATAACTTCAATGATAATCAAGATGACAGTCATAATTGTCAGATGCAGTCAGATCATAGTAATATAAAATTATCAAATCATCTGAAGAAAAACAAATACTTTCACTTTGCAACTTTGCAAAAAAATATATCAACGGTGGCACAAGATTTGAAAATTAAAAGTGCAAAGTGCTTGGTGGAACACGCTCCAGAAAGGATTCGTTCGATGTAGAGCCAATTGCTACGTCGGCATGCAAACATTGACTATATTGCAGTGGCGTGCGGTGCGTTTCTGTCTTGGGTGTGCAGATTTTTTTTTAAAAAGTATTGTCTAGGTAGAATATTAGGTTAACAATTCAGAATTATCTTATTTTTTATACTATGTCCAATTTTTTGCAAAACATAGCACTTTTGTTATCACAAAATATATTTATCGGTTTGTTCACTAAGTTTTCGTCTATTTCTTTAATTAAATTTATTAACCATAAAGTTTCTTGACATGAAGCAGCAAGAGCCATGAATTCGGCCTCGGTCGTTGATAGGGCTACAGTTGTTTGTTTCTTGCTAAACCAAGAAATTAAACCACCTTGCATTCTAACACAAACACCCGAAACCGAACGTCTGTCTGTGGAATCGTTAGCCCAATCTGCATCACTAAACACTTCAAGTTTCTGATTGCCATCTTTACTGAACTCTAATTTATAGTCTCTAGTTCCATTTAAGTAGCGCATAATTCTCTTTACAGCTGACCAATGAACTTTGTTGTAATTCTTATTGAATCTGCTCACGAGACTAACGGCATAGGTAATGTCTGGTCTTGATATTTGAGCCGCATATAACAAACTGCCCATGTCTTCTTGATAAGGAATACTTTCCTTCTCGTTATCTTCATTTGTTGATTCAGGTATCTTCTGTTGGTCCAACTTGGTATTAGGATCTAATGGTGTGGCAACAGGTTTACTTTCTTCCATGTTGAATTGTTTGAGTACTTACAGAATGTAATCTTTTTGATCGATCCATATTTTATTTTGCTTCCGATCTCTTGTGATATTCATGCCCAAAACGAGTTTTGCTGGTTCTAGGTCTTTCATCTCAAAAATTTCTTTTAACTTTTCTTTAATGTCATTCTTCATTTTGTTGTTATTTGAGAATATCAATAAATCATCCACATAAACTGTTATTATCAGCATCCCTTTGTTTTCCATTTTATAGTAAACGCATTGATCGGCTTTTGATTTGACCAATCCTATCCTCGTCAAAGCGTCGTCCAACTTTTTATTCCATGCACGACCACTTTGTTTCAATCCGTATAATGCCTTGTTGAGACGCCATACTTTCTTACTATTACCAGAAATTTCTTTCGGTGGCTTGACATATATTTCTTCAGTGAGTTCTCCATGGAGGTACGCGGTCTTGACATCCATGTGATCTACATCCATATTTTCCTTCGACGCCAACGCAAGTAGATATCTGATTGAACTGTATTTCACCACTGGAGAGTAAGTTTCTTCATAATCTATACCTGCAATTTGAGCGCAACCTTTTGCCACAAGTCTTGCCTTGAATTTGCTTGTTTTGTCTAGGTCGTTAAACTTTCTTTTAAACACCCATTTTGTTGCCAGTAACTTCTTATTTGTGGGGGGGTCAACTAAAGTCCAAGTTTTATTTTTTATCAAAGAATCGCTTTCTTCCTTCATGGCTTGGATCCAATCTTCTCTATTCGGTGAGTTTAAGGCTTCCTCCACAGTTTCTGGATCTTCATTTTTGCTTTCTGGTGCTAAATATGTGACGTAGTCTTTGAATTTTTTTGGCTTCGCAGTTCGTTCTGTACGTCTCAATTGTTGATATTCTTGTTTCGTTTCTTCTCCTTCGATGATTTCTTCGAATGTCGCAGCATCTTGGCTCGTTGTATTGCTTATTTCTTCTTCTTCTTCCTGGTGGTTATCCAAGATATTCACCATTTGTCGTTTTTTAGTTTGAGTACCTTCTGTGACTTGTACGTTACCATCTTCAATCGCGGATTTATTGTTAAATGATTTACTTTTGCAATCATTCTCCAAAAATACGACATCTCTGCTATTGTAACTTTCTTCGTCGTTGGATGAATAAATCTATATCCTTTCGTGTTCTCGCAATAACCGACGAATGTGAGTTTTTCTGACTTCTTATCCCACTTTAATCTTTTTTGCTTTGGGATATGTACCATAGCATCACTTCCAAATATACGAAGATGTTGTATGTTGGGAACTTTACCAGTCCAAATCTCTTCAGGGGTTTTGTTGCCTATTGTCTTTGCCGGAGTTCTATTAATTAAGTACACCGCCGTAGAAACAGCTTCAGCCCAATATTCCTTTGACAGTTCCACTTCAAATATCATGGTTTTTGCTTTTTCAACAATGGTACGATTCATACGCTCGGCTGTACCGTTTTGCTCGGGCGTATAGGCGACTGTTCGCTGATGACAAATACCTGCTTTTTTAAGAATATCTGCCATATCTTCGTTCACATATTCCGTACCTCTGTCAGTACGAATAACTTTCAATTTCTTTCCTGTTTGCGTTTCTACAAAGGCTTTGAAGTCTGAAAAGGTATTAGTTACTTGATTTTTGTGTTTCAAAAAGTAAATAAATACCTTTTTTGAATAATCGTCAACAAAGGTAAGGAAATATCTGGATCCGCCAATAGATGTTGTTTCCATTGGCCCACATAAGTCGGAATGGACTAGTTCTAACAAATCTTTGGAATGTGTTTTGCTCGCTTTATATGGCTGTCGATGTTGCTTTCCCTCAAGACTTATAACACATGGATCCTTTTCAATTTCTGCAAGCGTGATTCCCGTAGCCGAACCATTTGCGAGCAAACCCATATTCTTCCTGTTCATATGTCCTAGTCTTCGGTGCCACAAATTGTTTTTGTTGGTATTTGTAGCGACATATGCCTTTTCATTGCTTCCATTTAGTTTATAGATTCCTTCATCTTCTGTTGCAGTAGCTATAACTTTTCCATGTAAATTCTGAATTTTACAACCATTTGGACCAAATGTTACTGTATGGCCCTTTTCTACAATTTTACTTAATGATAATAAATTTGTTGCTATTCCTGGTATGTACAGCACATCATTTGCTTCAATAATATCTGTTTGGTTATTCACAGATACTGACAACTCTACCTTTCCAACTTCTGTACTTACTATCTCTGTCTTATCAGCAGTCATTATTTTGGAATCTCTATTTTCTTTCTTTTCTTTCAATAATTTTACGTTATTTGTCATGTGACTAGAGGCACGCGAATCTACATACCAGTCTATGTTACTTTCTACGCTGTTTGAGCCAAATACGGCGAATGCCTTTTTCATATTTGCTCCTTTTGCTGGTTAATTTTTGTTTTGACGATTTCTGCAATATCTTGAAATGTGTCCATATCGATTGTAATTATAACATTTCGGACCCTTTGGTGCATGTTCCTTTGATCTTGTATTCGATTTTGAATACAATGCTGAATCACTTTCAGCATTTTTTGCATTTTCATGCCCCTTTACTTCTTGCAATAGTTTAACTTTGATGGAATCACCAGTGATTTTTGTACCTGAATTTTCTAGAGCCATGATCATTGGACGATATTCATTTGGTAAACCTGCAAGTAATAACGTCCCGATCCATTCATCTTTTACCTCAAAGTTTAATTCGTTGACACGTTGAGCAGTTGTCATTATTCGATTTACATATTCTTCGACAGAACTGCATTTTGACAGCTGTGTTGTCACCAACAGCCTTAAAAGTCAGACCTTCCGTGTGAGTCCCGAATCTTCAAAGGTTTCTTGAAGTTTGTCCCAAGATTCCTTTGCTGTTTTTGTATCTCTTATGTATGTGAAAATCGCCGTGTCAACAGAAAGGATAATTTTGGCTCGAGCTCGCGTGTCTTTTTTCGTATCAGCGATATATGTTGCATCGCCAGTTATGCAGCCCCATAGATCCTCCAATTCGAGACATGCCTGCATTGCGAATTTCCAGCAATTATAATTTTCTCTTCCAATTAACTTTTCGATTGAAGGATAATTACTTTGTTGCGCCATGATTTTTCAGGTACACCGGAAATATATAAAAATGTTACATTTACGTCGCAAGATATACGTCTCAAAAAACACGTGCCTTACCTCAAGGTTTAGGTTTATTATTTAAACCTTTCGTCGTCCTGGGCCCATAACCAGTTGAAAATGTATTTTTCTCTTGAAATAAGACACTATTTTATTATAAACTGGTTTATTTTAATTTATTATAATGAAGAACAATAAACATTATTTGACACATCAAAATCATAACAAGTGAACTAATTTATTTATTTTTGTTTACCAACATTTTTTATTAGTAACTATATTGAGTCCGAAAGTGATGATGTCAAAATCGACCGGGAATTACAAAACCTGAAAGTAGGCTTCCGGTTTCTTAACTGCATCTTGAAAGAGTTTGTTGTGAATGAACCGTACTAGCGCCAAATTTAAATAGCTGTCACAAATTTATCTGTAAAGTGTAAATACAACTTTTTTAGAATTAAAAATTATTTCTTATAAAGCTAATTTTATAACAATATTTTGCAATATAATCAATTAATAAAATGAATAATGTATATAAAAATAATGGACATGGAAAATAAAAGAAGCAAATATGCAAAATTTGAAAAGTAAATTATATAATCAAATATATTTGTCACATACGAATAAATAAAATAAAGAGTGTTACAAATTTGTAGGGTATGTAGGGGATGCAAAAATAAAATAAACAAAATTAGTAACTGTAGTGAGAGATCGTAACAGCCAACGAAAATTAAGAAAGATAATGGGGGATTACGGCTCAATCGAATTAAAAGAAAATAGCAAGACAATACGAATGTATATGTTGAATAACGAATATTAATAAAAAAAATGAAATGGTATAATTGAGATATTTCGGAAATAAAGGGTTTTTTGTTATAGTGCTTCGACACTAATATGAAAATATTTTGATTGGCGACCGAGAGACCGCATATACATGCATAACAAATAGCGTGTTAGGAGGTGGGGATTACTACCAATGGAAGTTAAGAAATTCAAATTCGAAAGGAGGGGCTAACGTTCCTCTACAGCAGTTTTCAAACAGTTTTTATTTTAACATAAATTTCTTGCATTAAACTTAATAATTTAAATACACCTGTAATTATAAAGTATGTAGACTTATACAGTGTTATAATATTCATTTATTTTTATGTAAATATAACTTAAAATAGCATATATTTCAAGAACATTTAGGTCCATGATGAAAACAGTTTGATATAAAAACACATAAATGTGACGTCACGTCAATCTTTTCAAAATTCGGGAGACCATAACTCGCTTATTAATAGGAATTGTTTCACCGGATTTTCATCAATAGTCTTAGTTTTCCTAATATTTTCAGATGAAATTATAAAAAAAAAAATGGTGTAATCCTCCATTACAATTTTATGAGTTTATTAGTAAAGTCTATTTTGCAACCCGTACATACCCTATAAATTTGTATCACGAATTCATTAAAAGCCTTTGTACATATTTACAAAAATTCGATTACATACTTTGTTCATTGTAAAATATTTCGACTTCCTTATAAGCGGGTATTGAAAATTTGTCAAAGCCCCACAAACTTTAAGGATGAGTGTTGCATGGGGCATTAAAAAAAGCAATCATATGTAATATCTGAAAAGTTTTAATTCCTCCTATGGCCCTTTCTACTTGTATTTTTACCCTTATAATATTTCTTGTTTTCTGAATTTGTTCCACTGTAAACTATGGAATCATTAAAAATTAATGCCTGATTAACTCGCAACTTTACAATGATTAAAACCCACTGCTTTTCCAAATTTGGCTAATTCGTTTCTTAATACTTCAACATATTCCTCAGAAACTGCGCGATAAGTGGATCTATGTGGTGTTTAAGGATATAGATCTTCAACTGTGCACTGTAATATCAATTGTTATCTTCTTCGACCAGGAACAAGCCGTATTTATTTTTTTTTTACTTTAAATACATAAAACAGGAATATGTAACAAAATCACATCATTAAATTTTCTAGTTTTCGAATAAGACAAATAAATGACAGCTATTTAAATTTAGCGCTAGTTCGGTTCGTTCACAATAAACGCTTTCAAGATGCAGTCAAGAAACCGGAAGCCTACTTTCAGGTTTTGTAATTCCCGGTCGATTTTGACGTCACGCTTTCGGAGTCAATTAACACAATAGATTTATGAGGTGCGTTCACACATTTCAACAAATAAACTAGGTAACTTACTTTTAATGCTGTGGAGTTTTCTAAGTCGTTGACAATGATTTGAGTATATATAATGAAGGAAGATTCGTGAGAATATAGTTTATTTAATAACAAAAAATTGACATTTATACAATATTGTCACAGAATAAACATCTATACAGAAGTGACAGTCAGACAGAGAAACGAAAATTAGAGAGAGAAAGAGTATGCCAACAAATTTAAAGGGCTAATCGGATAAAATCAGATTGTTTCGGCATATCTTACGATTCTTTGTTCTTTTCATTATCTCGACGTGAACATTTTCCGTTAGGGGTTAATAATAAAAGTATATTGAGAAACACAAATTGATTTCTAATAAAAACAAATATGATATTTTTTCAACAAACGATAGGAAAAATCATTATCATAAGGAAAAACATTATATTTGAAGTATTCTGAAAGAGCTGTTGTCTCAGCTTGTCACGCCCATGTATTTTAGGGTTATGGCTAATTCAAGCAAACCAAACACGTCTTCTCACTTTTGATATATGTCATTCTGCGAACTGTTTGTGAATATTAGAAGTGGTGTTAGTTTCTAATTAAATGCATAAAATGAAGAAAGTAGAATCGGGAGGACTTGTTTGTTCATATAAAGACTATATAAATATATTTAAAAAATGGAGAAAGGGAAATGTAAGTTTTTTTCGTTTCCGAAAGATCCAGAAATGTAAGTTATGTAAAGCGACTACCGTATCATTTAAAATGTATATTCATTTAATAAATATAGTTGTAAAATGTGGCTCAAGGCCTGTGGAAGAGAAGATTTGATGGAGAAGGATATATGCGACATATTCATCGAGTCTGACGTTTGTTTTCCCACATCAAAGATATAGAAAATTCTGCATTGTAATAAATTTGTAAAATTCAGGTATTTGTTTAATAAAAATATAATTATGTGATTATTTTATCTGATTTCGTTAATAAAATTAAGATTTTAGTACCTTTATGTTCTAAGTTTTCTTTTACCATTTAAAACAATTTAAATTTCGCGCGTAAATTTGCCAACAAATTTAAAGTTCAAGGTCATAAATGTAAAATCTCAACAACAATGGTGCCGGCAAGGAGTGTCGCTTCTGTATAAATGTATTCTGTGATATTGTTTTAAAGCAAAAGTAACTACGACAACAAATAATATAAATCAAGGAAATAGCGATAATAATAAATAACAGAAATCGTGATTCACCACAGTATACAGAGAATTTATTTTAACATGCAACATATGGCGAATCACTTCCATGGTTACTCACTATTGTTATAAAATGACAGCAATGTAAAATTTGTCCCATTTTAAAATGCAACATTATAAATAGTATTGCAGCATAGGAGATACCTCCAAAAACACATCACAAATGGTGTCAATTCTTATTACGACCAACTAGAATATTTCCTCAGAGTGTTTGGGGGTATTTTTTAATATTTATTACTTGAAAGTTATGAATTTTTGTAAGCTGAAGTTTTTTAAGATGTACAACATTCATGTTTTGATTATTTGTATTTTGTATGTTGCATTTTAAAATGGACACTAGTACATTGCTGTCATTTTTTGACAATAGTAAGTAACCATGGAAGTGATTCGCCATATGTTGCATGTTAAAATAAATTCCCTGTATGTATTAAATATTCGATTCGAAATGCTATTTATAATACTATTATTTCAGTGATTTTTTTTTTTTTTGAAATGTCATCTTTTGATGAAATACGTCTTAGGAAAAAAGTACTTTTATTTTGTTTCAATTCAGAATTTTTTATTTGGTTTTATATGATATACGTCCGTTACTAAAATGGCTGAAGCCCAAAGGAGCATTGATAAAAATAAACTTGTACTTTAAAAATTAAATTGTTTAGCATGGATTATACTTTTTTGATTGTACGTACTAATATGTGTAAAAATAATAAATTAAAAAGGTAGTGATGTCACTTTGCGATATAAAGTCATACAAAAAAGTCTCCGTACGACAATAGTTTTAATGTATTTTAGGAAAAATAGCAGTCTAAAACCTAATATATTTATTTGTAATAGGAATATGATTAAATGTTTTGATTTCGGCTGGCTAGAAAGAGACAGAGATATATTTTATATACCTGAATTTCTCACTAGATGCCACTTGAATATATCAGTGTAATTTGACATTTGTGGTTTTGTTTTTGAGTGACACGTTGATTTTTATTTAATATCAAAGCTTATAAATAATTAAATAAACAAAACATTGGATATTTTTATAAATTAATTTTACGCTTATATTCATTTGACAACACGGGCAAAGTACACAAGCTGTAATCTTGGCAACCTTGTTGCGGTGGGCCATACAAGCAAATGTCAAAGCCCGCGCCCACCCCGCGCCTCACTTGCAAAAATGGATGCGTTTTACAGATCTGTAAGACTTACAGATTGGACCTGTAATCGAAATATGAGTATAACTTGATGTTTATTCTAAACAATTTTCTATTCTAAAATTTCAATGATATTGCGCATAAAGTGAGAAATGCTCGAACTAGATAAAACATATCTCTATCTGGCCAGCTGAAATCAAAACAAATGAAACGATATTTTGTCTAGTTATATTTGGTCGTGGATGTTAACTCGATCTTAAAAACTATCACTACACTCTTCCTCCCTCTATTTCTTGACGTGGTCTGAATTTTATTGGGACTCGTCTTTCTCTTGACGGTCGTTTCTGGGCCCTGATTCTGTAATTTACGTTAGCACTTGCGTGACTAGATTTACGTGAGCATATTTTATGACGTCATTGTTTACTCCTAGTTCCTTTTATAGAGAATTTTGTGTGTTAGGTTTTTACAGTATTCCCTGGTTTTTACGTCGCTAAGTTTACTGTTGGTATTAGGTTTGAAATCATCACAGCTAAAGCCATTATGAGGAGAACTAGGTATAATCTGAAACAATTTAACAATATAACCCAAATAATAAAGTAAATTGATAACCTCAAATTATGATATACGTACATTTGTGAATTATTTAATCACTAAAAAGAAACGATAAAAATAAAAACAAATTAAAACTAACAAACTTGAAATAACAAAAAAAAACGTAATATAACAATAAAAATAAAACAACAATAAGCGCAAAATTACAGCAATACGAGACAACGACAGAATTAAAGTGAGATAGATAGTCATAGTCATGCAAGTAAGAAACAAGACCTCTGTAGGTCACGCAACTATATTTGCGTGTCTCGCATTTACGACGTCATAACTTGTACTTCTTCAGATCTCTAATAGATGGCATACTGTACACATGTGACTAATTTGTATTAGTATTGGTGTCGTAAATGCTCACGCAAGTTACAGAATCAGGGCCCTGAGCATTGTCTTCTAATTGGCGAATTGCAATAGGTTCAGTGTTAGGTGTGGTAGGAGCCGTAGAAGTTTTTTCTGAATTTTCTAGTTCTGTATTATTCTTCTCATTCGGTTGAAAATTACTTATTGATTCTTCTGAAATAACTGTCTCCAAATTCGGTGAGTTATCTGGCGCTAAATGCTTCAAGGACTCTATTGAATCGTCTCTAAATTAAGTGTGGCAGTGGCGGATTATCCATGAGGCGCGCGCCTCGGGCCACACCTGAATAGGGGCCTCAGAAAGTCAACACAGTACAGTACAAAATAATAGATGAAGATCTTTGCGAATGGTAATTGTTTTTGACTTGTTTTAATTTGGGCAAATATGTTTATTTGAATCAATTTTCAAAATTATTGTAAACATTTTGAGTTAATTAATTTGGTACTGTATATCAGATTTTTATTCAAAAATAAAAAATGTCGAGGGGCCTCAAAAAATATTGCGCCTCGGGCCACAAAATATCTTAACCCGTCACTGAAGTGTGGTATCCCTTCTTGGCGCTAAATGCTTCAAGGACACTGTTGTTTCTCTACCGTCCGCAAGTTTGACTCGGGCGTATTGCGGGTTCACGTCAATAAGCTCTGCTTCTTCTACCAAGGGATCATATTTGCTCAAACCCACGTGTTTCTTCATGAACACTTTAGCAGAAGGTATTAACCCTGAAGGTAAAGAACATCCATTTGAAGATCTTCGATGATGTTTGAACATTCTTTCATGAGGGGTTTCATTTGTTGCGGTACATAATAAAGATCGAATTGAATGAAGTGCATCCGCTAGTTTCAGTTCCCAATCATAAATAGTCATATTATTATTTTTTAGGGCAAGGGATATAGTTTTCCAAATTATTCCATTTTCTCGCTCAATTTGTCCATTTCCCGGTGGATTGTATGGAGTGGACATTGATGTTGTTACTCCTCTGGTATGAAAAAAGGATTGTATCTCCTTAGATATGAATGCAGTACCTCTATCCGAGTGAATATATGATGGCACGCCAAAAACTGAAAATAAATCTACAAGACGGTCGATTACTGTGGAAATGGAAACCTAGAAAATTCGTCAATTATCGTGAGCAGATACTTATTTTTAGACTTTGATGGCAGTGGTCCTTTAAAATCTATACTGAGCCGTTCAAAAGGATGTGTAGCCTTGATTAGAGAAGCATTATTATTTTTGTAAAATTTTGGTTTCACAACTGCACATGAAGGGCAAGATGCTGTCATTCTTCGTACATCCTCCCCAGAAAACGGAAGATTGTGAGTTTGAACCCAATGAACCATGCGAGTTATGCCAGGATGACACAAGTCACAGTGAAGTGAATATAATTTATTAGGCTGAATAGAACCACATACTCTTGAAAATGTATCAACTATTTGATTTTGTTTCCTAGGTCTATACAAAATTTCATATGTATAACATGATAATTCCAGTCTCCATCGTTGAATATTTTCGTTTTTTATTTTGTTTCTATGATCCTTATCAAACATGAAAGATACTGAGCGTCGATCTGTTATAATTTTGAAATGTCGACCTAATAAATAGTGTCTCCATTTCTTTAAGGCTCCAACAATAGCTTACAAAACTGGTATAATCTGCCAGAAGTCTCAAATGCAGTAAAAGGTCGATCCTTTTTTCTTAACGGAATTTGATGATAAGTACTTTTGAAATCAATGGTGCTAAAATAAGAGTTTTTCGATACCTGAGATACTATTTGATCCAAATTTGGTAAAGGTTAGGTATCTAGGAGAGTATAACGATTTATGGTTTGGGAGTAATCTATTATCATTTTTTTCTTGTGATTTTCGTTCTTTACAACGAATGCTTGAGCTCTCCATGGTGATCTACTTTCTTGAATAATACCATCGGCTAGCAATTTGTGAATTTCATTTTGGATAAACTCGTTATCTTCATTAGAATGTTTTCTAGATTTTGAGGCGATCGGCTTGATATCCTTTCCAGTAAGATATTCAAATAGTGGAGGTGGTTTGATTTTTACTGGAGCCAAGTAACATACTGTCAGTGGTGGTTTGGAACCCCCAAATGACAAATTCAGTTCCGAGTGTTGTCTTAGTAAATCATGGCTAATTTTGACATTAGCACACAGATCAGATAATATGTTCAATTTCACATCTTCATAAGAATGTCCAAGAAGATGCAATTCGGCACGACAATAATTTAAAATTTTAGAAATAAGAGTCGTAGCTGCAATTGACAACTGTAGAGAATCGATATGACATCTGCTGACTAAATTTTAAACTAGTGCATGACGGTAGGTGCGAGCAAATACAACATATGTTGGCATACTTTAAAAAAAAAAGCAATATTATGTGTTGCGTATAGGGGTGTCATTCGCTTATGAGTAGGGAAACTCATTTAAGTTTCCACATTTTTCCAAAAATAGGTAAAAATAAAGTGACTATAACTACAAATGCAGACATTCAACAAACATTGGATAGATTTCAAGCTTGGAAGTATGTTTTACGTTCTGGAAAACAAATTTCCAAGTATATAAGAGTATGTTCGAGACATTTTAAAGACAGTGGCTGGTAGCACAAGCTTTGTTTTAACTAAAACACTGTTTTAAAAAATGTCAAATTCAAATTTCAATATTTAATTTCACCCTTATGCGTATAGAACGATTTTTTTTTAAATATTTGTTTGAATATAAACTATGTTCTGCTTTAAAATTATATTTTGATAAATTTGATATTGTTTATTTTTATTATTAAATAATGAAATTTGACATTTCTTAAAACAGCGTTTTAGTTAAAACAGGGCTTGTGCTACCAGCCAATGACTTTATTCTTCCAGGATTATTATTAATAATTATATTTGAAACATTTATGATTATTTAATTTTTTTTAAATTCCTTCTCAACGGAGAAATAAAAAAAAATGCTGTACCATATTTGTGACGACAGAGCACTTGGTTGAAGACAGAGTGATATTACATTTATAATTTCTCGATAACTATCGGTAATTCCACATAATATAATGTGATTCGCATTCAGAACTTCTTTGCCTGTTTACAAGATTAATATTTTAAATAAAGTAGTAAATGAACATTATATACAATCATACCTTCAACAATATTCCTAGAATGATCAGTAGCCTTTAGAAAGTCAAATATTTAAACAATACTTAGCTTCATTTTCAAGAAACACAAGCAAAATTGTATCATATGACACTGAATATACCTATTAAACTAGTTTAGTAGGTATATTTGACACTGACAGATTGTACACCTACCGTCATGCATCCGCCATATTGAAAATGCTTGCAGCGCCTCTATCGGTTATTTCAGTTGAGAATAGAGACAGAACTATTTGTAGGATATTGTTTAAAATGACAGTCCTCAACGAATTTCTTTGATTTAGAGCTTAGAGCTGCGGACATTTGTTTCTTCTTTTCAGATTTGCACACCACTGTATAATGTCCTAACTTATTACAGTTGTTACAAATAGCGGTCTTTGGAGGACACTGTAGGCGAGATTTGTGCCGATCGTAGTCACAGAAATAGCATTTCTGTTTTGATTGAGAAGCTTCTAGAGTAATAGAGTATTGACAAGAATTATCTTGCAGCTCAGTGGAAATTGCATTGAGGCCTACATTTACTGCTTAATAAGAGGCAGATTGATTTTGCGCTGATTCTAAAGCCTTCTCTACAGCTTCATCCAATGTCAGTGTATTGAATTCTAGGAGCCTCAAACGTATACTCTGTAAATATATACCGCGGATAAATGCATCACGGACGTAACTATTCCGGTGATTTTCGGCATCTATAGCTTTAAATTCACAATTCTGGCTTAGCAACTGAAGTGCTTGATGATACTGATCAATCGATTCTTCAAGTACTTGCTTTCGTGTGGCTAATTTATGTCTAGCAAAGATCTCGTTTGTGAGTTTCACATAGATCCCTTTCAATATCGCTATTGCTGTTTCATAAGTAGGGCTTTCTGCAGTTATTTGATATACATTGGGAGATGCATGGTTTATAAGGAGTCGAAGTATATGGGCATCATTCAGTTCTTCGAAAGAAGCAGTGAAATTTTCAAGTTTTTAACCAGTATTTCCATTCTTGAATAGCAGTGAGCGAATGAAGATCCGAATCGAATTTTTTCGGTTTCAGGAAATGATCCATTCTTGATATTGTTTAAATTATGATAAATAAATTTTAATGTAAAATACTTTTGAAAATTAAGGCTTTATTTATCATAAATAAGGTACAATGAAACATGACAACATATAAGAAAACAAATTAATAATGTTAACTCGATCTTAAAAACTATCATTACAGCCAAAATATATGTTTTTAACATAGTGTAATCTTATGTTTCATTGTTATTCTTGTGCAAATAATTTACGCGCTATTCTTTATGAAGGCACTTGCAAGTTTCATATCCTGTTCATTTTACATTTACAATACTTCATTTCCCCTGTAATGCTCCAATTAAAATGTTCGTTCAATTATTAAACTTGCCTTGTATGAATTATTCAGATAGAATTATGTAATGGGGATTTTGCTAAAAAGGTTATTGAAATATGTGTTCATTGGAACAGAGCAGTTATGTCTGCCTACCTTAGCTCTTTTTCATGGTATGATCAAATTTATACATATATTTACATTTTATTAGAACTGTAATAAAGTATTGGATCCTGCAACATTTGCCAGGCCATTTTATATTTATTGACATAAAAAAGACGAACATATTTACCAAAACTGGTGGGTAAGCAGAGCTTACCTTCCTTCCCTTTCGGGCACGTCACTGTTTCTTGTTTTTGTCTGATTTCTCGGGTTTAGAGAATATCAATTATTACTATTGTAATATTTTATTTTATTCTTGTCAAAGTATACTTTTATCTAATATATTCTTAAGTCTCGTAATATTGTTTTTTTTTTATTTGTAAACAAAAATCTCTTCTCTATTAGTGTACTCCGAGCAGGCTACACAGCAGCGATATGTTGGGTGGGTGAACGCTCAGCAACAAAAATTACCCTTACACCGAACAAGGGTCACAGATTATATATATATATATATATATATATATATATATATAACTATGAATGTTTAAATATAACATATTTTTTTATAAATTATATTATATACTCGTTTGTTTTTAAAAACATTCTTGTGGAGATATATACAAATCAGCTATGGGTGAAAGTGAAGTGACGCATGACCAATACCGTTTTCCTTTTTCCAATCTGGCAAAAGGAATTTACAAAAAATTGTATCAAGGTTGCTAAGTATCAAAATATAAAATAGATTTGGAGTTGGAGTTTTTGATTATAGTTTATCATTTTTATTTTTGGCGTCACCTAGGATTTGTGGGTCGTTATATTTGACTTATAGTTACACCTTTTTGATTTCTACTGAATATGCACTGGCGGTTATTGAAATCGGAACAATACAATATAAAACAGTAAATTGAATATCAAGAATTGTGGAATATATTGTAAAATTTGTAAATTGCTGAAATAAGTTATAAGTATATGGTAGGACCTTTTTTTTAAATAGCATTAATATTTGCCCTGAATGTGTTGCAGGATGATGAATAAAAGAAATGTTAAAATAAAATTTGTGGTACCATATGTGCTTTGCAAAACTTCACTAAATACTGAACATTATTTGATATAAATATTATGTGCGAAGTGAAAACCTGGACAATTATATTTTGTTAAACGTATCAACATAAAATTGAGATTCGTAGCCAAAATTCGTAATTTTACTAAATACTGAACACTATTAATTATAAATATTTGCTGTGAAGTGCTTTGATTTTACTGTAAATCTGGACTATTACTCTTCATTAAACATACTCGTATAAATATACAATTGAGATTCGTGGACATACTGCGTTTCTGAATTTTCATTATCAGCATTTAAATATTTTTGACTGTCGTGTCAAGTCCTTTCCGCTTTGGAGGCATTGGGAGACCACTTCAGCTGGCACTTTCCTGGAGATAGTCCTGAGGACGATTACAGCGAGTCCAGCCTGTTTTTGGCTTTCGTGGAAGTGAAACCGAGCACAGCTAGCTCGAGTTTGTGTACACGATTGACAGTATCTTGGATTCGAGCATTCTCTCCACCTGGGGCATATAGCTGCCGCTGTTCAGGGCTTTGCTAGTCAACCCGCTGACTTCCTAGGAATGGAAACGTAGATTTTGATTTAGGAATTTAGCTTTTGATAATGAAGTTTACACATTAGATTTTGATATTGTAGGATGGCTCGTTTTCTCCATAAAATAAATTAACGCTTTGACAGACAGGTTTTCATTATTTTTCACACATATTTTTCAATCACATGTTACTATCGTTATTCTGATATTAATAATATATGAAATTATTGCTACGCGTCGAGCGTCGTAGCCTTCTCATAGACCTCTCACAGCTCGGCCTTTTTTGATTGTTCATTGTCTCAATGAAATTCTCATCAACTTCTGATATTTCCTGTTTTGTAGTATCTTCTGTTTCTTTAGCTTCCGAAGTTTTTTAAGCTACTTCATTTTCTCCATCGTCTTCACTACATGAACTACTTTTATCTCTTGGTCAGGGTTTAAATCTTTCAGGAGGCAGTATACACTGAAATATATACTAACTGGAACTCGCATACTCTACCTATCAGCGTACGCTGCACTGAAGCCTCATTGAACAATAATGGCTGGTCCTGTTCGCGCACGTTCCTGCCAAACCGAACCTAGCCGAATAACTCGTATCATAGCTGATCGCTTTATTTTCATATTATGCTTCATTTATTTAAACATGGGCCACACGAAATAATTTCCGTCTACTCACGAACTGTCTCGATGTTTGCCGACTACTCCAGCAGCAGGCTTTCAATATGCTTCACAGTCACGATTTGTACGCGCATTCCAGTTAGTATATATTTCAGTGGCAGGATACTATTGTACGGTTTTTGTTCAAGCTGGCTCACGAAGATATCTATAATCACATAGCGATCGTTATCAAGTACTTTTCTTACTTTGTATGGGCCAATATATTTCTTTGTCATCTACGTTGTTATGTTTGGGTCCGTATCAGTTCTTTTTATTGCAACTATCTGATTTTTATGAAATTTTGTCGCTTTAGTTCTATTTCTTTCGTAATGTGCTTTGTTCAACTGTTGACTCTTCTTTATATTTTCAGCGGCTTCTTGCCTTGCTTTTTCTCTTCTTTCGTTATACTGATGTTTTTCTATGTCTACCTCTAACTGATAATATTTTGCCGGGACTTATTTTTATACTTTTCTGTATCGTTTTATGTAAGGAAACTTGTACTTTACCGAAGGCTTCATCCCATTTTATCGGTGTTTCGGTTTCTTTTAATAAACAAGGTATAAGTGTTTCATTCTAGCGCTCAAGTTGACCATTTGCGCGTGGCGTCTGTACTGCTAAATGCACCAATGAAATGTCGTATACGTCGCAAAAGTACTTAAATTCAGTAATTGTAAAATCGGTTCCTCGTTTACAAATTAATATTCTCGCAGTTCTGAATATTTAAAAAATATTTTCCAAATATTTTATAACTTCACTCGTATTGGTAGTCTTCGTTTGTTTCAAAATTGTAAATCTGGAAAATGCGTATTGCCTTTGTCTGATCTTTCTAATGGTCCTATATGTTCTATATGAATAGTTTGTTAAGGTTTTGTACCTTGTCAATTGGATTTAGATAGTCTTCTGCTACTTTGGCCTCATAATTATTTTTAATACATTTTACACAATTTTGTAAATTACTGACTTTTTCTCGTGTTCTTCAAATAATAATTTTGTAGCAATTTTTCTAAAGTTGTTTTCTGATCCTAAATTGGCAATGTCTTCGTATACTTTCAGTACAATTTGTCTTCTCGTTTTTCTCGGTACCACATACAAATATTTTTCATTCATTTTCTTTGTAAGTTTTCCATTTAACAGTATATAGTCTGAATATTTGTTATCACTGTTTTAAATAATACTCTCGTTGAGATTATTATAACTATTTTAATATTAGATAATTAGATACAAACATTTATATATGAATAAAACCATGAAAATCACCTTTAATAAGTGGTGGCCGGAAGCGCACCAGGGCGGCCATTACCAACAGTTATTATAACTAAAAGTTAGTAATCTACTTAACATCTCTTCCCTAAGAATAAACAAGTCTTTCTGGTTTATTGACAATTCGCCCAGAGCGTGTTTTTATAACATTCTCTGAACTGTTTAAGATAGGCTGTTTATTAATAATATTTGGAATATCAATCTCCTCAGGATTGACCTTTTCTACTTCTGGGTTATCAACAGATTTATAAAAGATAGGATTATTGAGTGACTTACGAATATGAAAACTGTTACGATTAACTATGCGACTGTTTTCTTTCATAATTTTATATGATCTATGAGTTCTATTTAATTCTATAATTTTACCTGGGTCCCACCTCTTTGAAATAGGATCTTGTACTATTACATTTTCATTCTTTACAAAATTTGTGATAGGGCGAATCGCATGTTTATCGTAATTGCTTTTTACATTGCTTTGTTTACTGCTTAATACTTTATATGCTTCCTTATAAACTAGTTTTAGTTTTAATACTGAATTTGTTGATGGAACATTAGTTCTAATTAATCGACCCATAAGAATTTCACACGGTGAATGATACCAGAAACTGGCGTAGATCGATACTCTAATAATGCTTCATACAAGTCATTCCCGTCTGCTAATTTTTTAAATATAGTTTTAGCTATTCCTCCTCCTTTTTCACTTAAACCATTAGACTTTGGGTAGACTAGAGTGACATATTTCAAAATTGTAGGTTTTAGCAAATAAATGAAATTCGTAAGAACTGTAACATTTCATTTTAGTCCCTCGTAATTGTCCTATTCCCTTAATCTTATTCCTTATCCTTCCTCCTACTATAGGCCCTTAGTACAAACAGTTTTAATCGTCAGATGTTGTTATTTAGCTGCAATATTAAATTCATCAAGTATATTTTTTTGAACCAATTATTAACGTACCTATTTTATTTAATTCTATGTTTTGACCTAAAGATTGGTCCATATTTATCAAATTATTTCAGTCTTGTCAACATGTATCACATTTCTGTAATATTTGACCGAGCGTTTGTAGGTAACCTTCAGTCTGACAGTAGCGGACAGTGATGTTTATACTGTAGCAGCTTAACTAAATTTTAAATATAAGAAATCGAGGTACAATTTTACTTTTCTATTAAAGATTAATAATATCTGTACAGCAGTATTAGTAATTTACATTATACATACTACGAATTTATTTTATTCGCTCATTTGTACATACATACATACATACATACATACATAAAATCACGCGTTTCCCACTTAGTGGGTTAGCAAAAACCCGAAAATAATAAGAAAAGGGATGAAAGCAAGAGCTCCACAGAATCACTTAACTCTTTAAAAACATTCTTCTTCCGCCTTGCCCAAAATCATCATAACATTCATTCAAGAACATATTATTGTGACCGATTTTCGGTAGCGAATAACCGCATCCGGACCACAATAATAGTTACGCAACAATCATCTTTCGCTACACATTCCTATCCATGCATACTTCTTTCACCACAGCCACATTCATAAACGTATTCATACATAATAACATATTAAAGTGACCGATTTTCGGTAGCGAATAACCGCATCCGGACCACAATAATAGTTACACAAAAATCATCTTTCGCTACACACTCCTGTACAAACATACTTTATTCTTCTCGTCCACATAAAAGTTCAGCTGTCTCTCCATTCTCACAAAACATTCTTACTAACCATTTATCTTTACACCACAATAATTACGAAACAATCATCCTTCGCAACACATTCCTATCCATGCATACTTCTTTCACCACAGCCACATTCATAATCGTATTCATACATAATAACATATTAAAGTGACCGATTTTCGGTAGCGAATAACCGCATCCGGACCACAATAATAGTTACACAAAAATCATCTTTCGCTACACACTCCTGTACAAACATACTTCATTCTTCTCGTCCACATAAAAGTTCAGCTGTCTCTCCATTCTCACAAAACTTTCTTACTAACCATTCATCTTTACACCACAATAATTACGAAACAATCATCCTACGCCACACATTCCTATCCTGGAAAACTTCTTTCGCCTCAGCCACATTCATAATCGTATTCATACATGCTCTTCTTCTCTTTCCACTCGGAAACTTACGCTCCTTCAAAACACTACCAATCACATCCATCCACTTACACACTGGACGGCCACGCAATCGAACACCCTCAACTTTACCAACATATAGTCGTTCACTTATCATTCTCTCCACATGACCAAACCATCTCAACTGACTCACTCCAACTCTCTTAACTACATTCTTCCTAACCATACATTCTTCATACACCAAATTATTCCTCACGCGATCCCGTCTTGTATACCCACAAACACCACGTAAATACCGCATTTCCACAGCAGTCACTTTCCTTTTATGCTTTCTCGTCCATGCCCAACATTCACTTCCATACATCAAAGCAGGCACCAGCACTCCATTATAAACACTTAACCGAGCTTCTCTAGATACGTTTACGTTACGAGCAAACGTGCCCAGAGCACCCATTACCTTACATCCCGCACTCACCCTCCTATCAATTTCACGGTCAATTTGTCCATCCCTCGACATCATGCTACCCAAATATACAAACTCATTCACCTGCTCCAGTTTTACTCCATTCACCAACACATTGCACTCAGTCACCAATTCACTCCTTTCAAATACTAACACCTTAGATTTATCAACATTCAACATTAAATTCATACTTCTTCCAACTTCGTTTATTCTCTCTATCATTCTTCTCAATTGCTCTTCATTTTCACTTAAGACAACTACATCATCCGCATACGCTAACGCAGGCACAATACTTTCACCAATATGTACACCATCCAATCCACTCAACGCCTTCCGCAACAACACATCCATATACAAATTAAACAACCACGGAGACATACCACAACCCTGTTTAACACCTACATTTATACGAAACCAACTACTCAACCTACCATCTATTCTCACAGCAGCTTCACTACCCTCATACAACGCTCGAATCGCTCCTAACCAGTTTCCATTCACGCCGTACTTTCTTAGTACACCCCACAAAGTATCTCGAAGAACACTATCATACGCCTTCTTTAAATCTAGAAAGCCACAGAACACCTTCTTGTTCTTGTCAAGTGACTTCTCTACAATCATACGAAGAGCAAACAATTGATCGACACATCCCCTCTCAGGCAAAAAACCACCCTGAACGTCACTAATTTTTGAAATTGTTAAGGTTCGCACCTTATGAATTAAAACCTTACCAAAGAGTTTCCCTACCACACTCAACAGACTTATCGCGCGAAAATTTGTACATTCACTCGAACTGCCTTTGCCTTTGAATAAAGGACAAATAACAGCTTTTTTCCAATCATCAGGAACTACATAACGTTTTAGACAAAATCTAAATAAATACACTAACCAATCAAATACTTTCTCTCCCCCATACTTCAACATCTCATTTGTAATCCCATCCAAACCCGCAGCCTTACCATTCCTTACACACGCTAATGCATCACATACTTCACTTTCATCTATATCATAATCATCTTCACTATCATTTTCACTTGCAGCGTCGCTACTATCATCCCTCTCAATCTCACCTCCGTACAAACCCTTAAAATACTCACACCATCTATTCCTTACGTCTAATTCATTCCACAATAACTCTCCATTCGCACTCTTCACAGCTTTCACAACTCGACCACTTCCACCCCGCAGTCTCTTCACACTCAACCAAAACAATCGTTTATTTGTACTAAAATCATTTGTCAACCTTTCACTCAACAAATCATCAAATTGTTTTTTACTTTCTCTCACCGCTTGCTTCACCCATTTATTCTTCCTTCTATACTCTATCAAACATTCTTCGCGCAACCTCCCAGGCGAATCCTTGACATTTAAAAACTTTAAATACGCCCTCTTTTTCTCAGCAATCGCTTCTTTCACCTGTTCATTCCACCACGCATTTTTCGGACAACAGCCTAATCTGCTTTCACCACAAACTTCTTTTGCACATTTAAGGAGGGAATCCTTAAATTTCTTCCAAACTTTATTTATATTACATTCATAATTAGGCTCACATTCAGGCATGGATTCATTCAATCTATCAACAAATTTTATCCTAACATCTTCATTTAAAAGGGCACAGGATTTCACACGAAACATTTGCCCAGAACTTTTCTCCTTCATTCGCCAAAATTTATTTAACCGCATTCGCGACACAACCAAATAATGATCATTCGTACCCAATTCAGCGCCTCTTTTCACACGCGTATCTACAATCATACTCCTCAAACGCTCATCATAGATTACAAAGTCAATTACACTACGTTTATTCTGAACCACATTTTCCCAGGTGTATATGTGAGCTAACTTATGTTTAAAAATGGTATTTGAAATGAAGAGATTTCTTTCCAAGCAAAATGAAACAATTCTCTTAACATTGTCATTCACTCGACAATCACCGAAACGTCCCAACACATTCTCTGATTCACTTCGTTTTACACCCACCCATCCATTCAAATCGCCACATACTATCACCCTCTCACCCGGATCACACAAATCAATTACGTTATTTATCGACATCCAAAACTGATCTTTTTCAAGGTCATTTTCAGATTTTGTTGGACCGTATACGGACACAACGAAGATTCGTATATAGCCTACCTTCTCATCCAAGAAATTCTCAAAGAAATACAACCATAACTTCGTATAAACGGCTTCATTCTTTCACTCAAAAGTATACCTACACCATGCTTAGCATGCTCAATCTCTCGAACTCCCGACCACAAACATTTGTCATAATAACAATAACATTGTAACTGAAGTTTACTATTGTGTATGGGTCTTTAGTTCCTATAGTTCTTTTTTTATTGGAAACAAATCCACTATTATGTCCCTCCCCTTCCGTTAGTTTTTTTTTGAGTTTTGACGGAAAAGAATTTCCGGGACTCGTGCGGTGGTCTCAGAGAAAAGCGGTAGTTGTTCGTCGGGGCGTATCTTTTTTTCATTTTACGACGTACGAGTAATAATTTTCCGGGTGCTATAGTTAACCCTGTGTGGTTTCGCTTTTCGCGGATTTTTGCGCCGGAACTCTAGTGACTTTACTATCGTTTCGTGTGGAGTCTCACGTGGTTCGTGAAGGACGTCCCTTCTTTGCCGATAGAAGTCTGACCCTTTGGAGGATCCGAGTTCTCATTAACCTTCTACGCCGTCCCTCGTGGACTTCGCCAGCTGGTGTGTTGCCGTATTGCTGGGGCCTCAGTGCTCACGCTTCAGAGACGCTCGACTACCGCCTAGCCCTCCCACTGATCCTGGGTACCCGCCGCCACTGTAGATAAGTTTTACAGTCATTATTATATTTTTTGTTACAACTGTTATTGTTGCCCTGAAGTCGAGCAAAGACTTTCTTTGGCTCATAAATTGAGTAAACACTATTGTTGCATTCTTTTTTGGAGTTTCATGAATATATTATTATATAATTTTATGAATATTGTTGCATTCTTTTTTTTTTGAGTGCCATGAATATTTTTTTTGTACTTTTTTGAATATTGTTGCATTCCTTTTTTTGGAATGCCATGAATATTTTTTATGTAATTTTATGAATATTAATGTTGCATTCTCTTTTGGAGCGTCATGATATTTTTTTTTTGTAATTTTCTGAATATTATTGAATGGTTATCCATTTTAAAACTTTATCATTGTTATTTCGTTATTTGTGCCTGGCACATTGCATCGGTACTGTTGCACTTTGCAGTACGTCGCGGATTATTCGTCCTCCGATATCAACTGGCTGTTCTAACCCTGCGTCTGTCGTTGGCCAACATTCGACGTATAGCTGTACTGTCGGGTTCGAGTACATCCGCGTCGCCTCGCTTATATTTTTATTGGAACTTTTAAATCCAACTTATCATTGCATGTTATGATACTCCTTTTTGTACCAAATACATTATTTATATAAATTATTGCATTCATGAAACAGTTTTATATTTTTAAATTTGAGTCTCTTGCAAAAGCATTTTGACGTTTTCAGGCAACATCAATATTAATTACGGTAAGTGAAAATTTTTTCCAACCCTTTTCGTAATTTTCCGGATAAAAATTACGTGGCGCCCTGTCTCATTCCACTATTAAGTACGAACCCCTCCCGCCTCCACTGTTTAAAAGCAACGGCCGCACACCACAACAACTCGGGTGCGTAAAAATTAATCACAGTCGCCCACATAGCGGTTGCACGTCAACCAAATGGATTATTATCACATACTATTTGGATTGGTACGCCATGAGTAGAATATAATATTTTATGTTTATTAATTGTCTCTTGACTAGTTTTATTCTTGAGTTTAATAATTTCTAGCCACTTTAACAAATAACGTATTACAACTAAGTAGTTATTATACTCTGCAATATCTATACCTAATTTTTGAAAAGGTAAAGTTGGTATTTTTTGTAGCATTAATGGTTCTCGCCAGTTACTTGTACGAAATTTTTCACAAACTTTAGAACTAGATACAAAATTTTCTATCATTTGTGACATTTTAGGCCATATTAACAATTTTCTTGCTCTTTATTTACATTTATTTATACCTAAATGACTTTTACCATGGATTTTATGTAACATTTCATTATACAATTCCAATAGAAGACCATCCTTTTCATGCAAACTGCCTCGCAATTTATAAAAATATTTTAATTGAGAATCTAACTTACGCGAAAATTTTCAACCTTCATGAACATAATGAATTACAACGGAAATTACCGGATCATTTTGATTAGCTTTTTGAAAAATTATCACTTTTTCTTTGGTTGTTGGAAAATAGACCTCTAGTGACACTGAATGAACGACATCCTGCATGGAAGGATCATCTTGTACAGGACTTTTCAAATAATTTCGTGATAAAAATCTAGAAATTAACAAATGTTTACGTGGAACAAACAAGATTAATTTAATATTTTAACAATTTTAATAACAATTGTTGTATTCTATTTGTACTTTTATGAATATCTTTGTTAAATATGCTAATAGGCAGTTTATGGTCAGTTTCCACCGTAATTTTGTGACCATAAATGAATTGATGATACTTTTGAGTAGCGAAAACAGTTCCCAATAATTCTTTCTCTACCATACTATATTTCTGTTCTGCTGACGTAAGACTTTGTGATACATAACTAACAGGTATTCCTTCTTGAGACAAACATGCTCCAAAGCCATTTTTGCTAGGATCAGATTGAATGACAATAGACTTTTTAGGGTCAAAATATTTTAAAGTTGGTACACTACTAACTGATAATTTTAACATATCAAAAGCATTTTGCTACTCTGTCCCAATACCAAGTAACATCTTTTTTAATAAGTTACGAAGAGAGGCAGATCGACTAGACATATGCGGTATGAATTTTTGTACAAAAGTGAGTATACCTAAAAATTTTTCCAATCACTTTTTGTCTCTTGGTTCTTTCAGTTTAACAATTGATTCAACATGTTTGCGATCTATACTTATACCTAATTTCGAAAATACAAAACTTACATAATTTCCATAGTTAACTTTATACTGCATTTTCTCCTTATTAAAAACAACATTGGAATAATACTACCTTTTTAGTTTAAGTTCTGTATTTATTTATTTATTTATTTATTTATTTATTATTAAAACCCAACGTTTCAGCACCACAAACTGGTGCCTTCTTCAGTGGAAATTGACATAAAAATGTGAAAAAACAAAAACAACAAGTAACCAAGGTAAAAAGAAAAGTTCGTAAATGTTACCTTTTTATGTATACAATTTTCTAGACAATATATGCATGCCCGGCAATAACTTGGACGGCGAACATGCATCTTCTCAGGAAAACTCTCCTTTTGCCAGAGGAAATACCGTCCCAAAAACTGGCGGAGAAGTGAACTGTATAACTCAGAGACGCTTTATCGGTAGCGAAATACCGCAGCCGTACTCTTTATTAACAGATGTTAGAAAAAGTCTAGAAAAAATTGCATATATATTACAAATTACAACATATTTAATATTGGAAGCCATGCGCGACTAAGTTATAATCCGTCACAATGATTGAGATTGATATTTCTTGTTTTATAAATTTCAATGGCTTCTCTAATTAATCTGTTGTTAAGTCGAGTAGGTCTTGCAATAATTTTAGTATCTTCAAATTTAATTTGGTGGAATTCTTCCAAGGCATGCTCTGCAACGAACGATTTCTCAGACTGGTTCAATCTGATCGATCGATGATGTTCACTCAATCTTGTAGAGACAGTTCTACCAGTCTGGCCGATATAAACTCTCCCGCAGACACATGGAATTCTGTAAATCCCTGATTATTGAAGAGGGATGGCGTCTTTCACTTATTTTAACATATGACGAAGTTTAACATATGGAGAAAACGAAATCTTCATGTTCTTCTTACGAAGAATTCTACCAATCTTGTCCGTTACGTTTTTTACGCAAGGAAGCGATACATATAATACGTTTCTTTCTTTTTCATTGTTTGATGGTCTCTTCGCCTTAAGACATTTTTCAATTGAAGACAGAAAATCCATTCTTCATAATAATATTTTTAATTTCATTCATCCCTTCTTTTAATTTATCTGGGTGACATAATCTGTAGCTCTTCTTATTAGACATTTAATAGTGCCAATTTTCTGTGAAGGATGATGGTGTGAATTTGCATTAATATAAAGATTTGTGTACGTTGACTTCCTGTAGACTTCTTCTAGACTTTTTCTAACATCTGTTAATAAAGAGTACGGCTGCGGTATTTCGCTACCGATAAAGCGTCTCTAAGTTTATACAGTTCACTTCTCTGCCAGTTTTTGGGACGGTTTTTTCTCTGGCAAAAGGAGAATTTTCCTGAGAATATGCATGTTCGCCGTCCAAGTTATTGCCGGGTATGCATATATTGTCTAGAAAATTGTATACATAAAAAAGGTAACATTTACGAACTTTTCTTGTTACCTTGGTTACTTGTTGTTTTTGTTTTTTTACATTTTTATGTCAATTTCCACTGATGAAGGCACCAGTTTATGGTGCCGAAACGTTGGGTTGTAATAATAAATAAATAAATAAATAAATACAGAACTTAAACTAAAAAGGTACTATTATTCCAATTATTAATATGAGTTCTAAAAGATATTTTAATAAAAACAACACAATTTTCAATAGCCTTACTAACTACTTTTGAAAGGATACGATCGTGATCTTCTTCGTCTCGACCAGCTATAATGATGTCATCAAAGTACACTTGGATGCCTGGAAGACTTCTCGGCTGCAACTGAGGCCAAATGGAAGTCAGTTGAATTTGTACCTGCCATACGGAGTGTTGAAGGTACAAAGATAAGTAAAAAATTCTTCTAACGGAATTTGATGAAATCCATCCTTCATATCGAGGACGGAAAAAAACTTTTTTCCCTGCTAAATTCGAAGTTAATTCCTCGATTGTGGGAATATGATAATGTTCTCCCTTGAGACTTTTATTAAGTTCGAGAGCACTCAAGCAGATGCGCAAACTAGCGTTTTTCTTTTCAACAGTCACTAAGTCATGAACCCAATCAGTCGGAACCGAAACTTTGGACACAGCACCGATTTTTTCTACTCTGTTCAGTAACAATTTTAATTTATTTTTAATACTTTCAGGAATACGTCGCACGGGTTTTACAACTGGTACCGCGTCATCTTTTAATTTAAGTTTATATTTAATCGGCAGCTTACCAAGTCCAGTAAAAATATTTTTATTTTTCCGAACAAACTGTTTCTCTTCTTCAGAAGACTTCACGACTTCTTTATCAATATCAATATTATCAACACGATTTATTAAATTCAGTTCTACACATGATTTAAGTCCTATTATTGGAACCGAATTACTTTATGGTATTATAAATTTTATTTTAGTTTCGTTTCGGTTTTCCGGTATTCCTTTATATTTTAAATTAAACCCACCATACGCAAGAACTTGCACTTTATTTTCTTGAGTTTTCATTTCTGGGCAAACCTCTAAATAAATATTATATGGCAATACATTAATATCCGCACCCGTATCGATTTTGAACGAAATAATCTTTTCATTTATTTTTATTTTTTGCCACCACTGCTTTTTACTTGTGTTACTGTTTATTTCATCAACAGTAAGACTATCACTGGTTTCATCACTATCACAATTACTTGTTAATGCTTTAATTTCAAGCTCTTTATAATATTGCTTTGCACTTGCATTAGTTTTATTTATATTTCTGGAATTATTTTTGCATTCACTTTCAAAATGATTTAGCTTACCGCACTTAAAACGCGTTTTTCCATAGGCTTTACATTCTCTATATTTATGTTTTTGATTGCACTTTTTGCACAAAAATATTGCACTATGTCTCTTTTGTTCTTTTAGACTGTCTACTGAACTATGTTCAACACTAGTTTCTTGTAATGTTTTCGCCTGCTGTTTACTAATTTCATATGCACGACAAAAATCTATGGTTTTCTTGTAAAATCTGAATCCCTGAGTAATCTTTCCTGAAGACTAACATCTTTACAACCAATTATTATTCTTTCTCTTATTAGTGATTCTTCCTGGTCACCAAATTCGCATAATTGTGCCAACTTCTAAAGATCTGTGTGAAAATGATCAAATGTGTCACTTTCTGCTTGAAATCTTTTAAAAAATTTATAGCATTACGACTTTTTCGTAGCTTTTCTGATCTGCTTCAGGCAATTTGAAAGTATTATAAAGATGTAAACTTTCATCACCTAGTCAGTTTAAAAACATAGCTATTTTTACAGAATCTGACTTCTTTCCATATTCATTGGCTTCCAAGAATATATCGAACTTTTCTTTGAATATTTTCCAATTGGCAGACACATCTCCTGATAGCTCCAATCCTTTTGGTGGTTTAAAATCCATTCTTTCAACAAACACGTGGGAGTGTAATCACAAAAAATTGTATAATTAAATATTTCTTTGCTAGCTTCATTTACTGACGTTGATTTATTTTTCATCTGATACCATGTTTTAAATAATACTCTCGTTGAGATTATTATAACTATTTTAATATTAAATAATTAGATACAAACATTTATATATGAACAAAACCATGAAAACCACCTTTAATAAGTGGTGGCCAATTACAACATCACAAAAAATGTTAATAACTGACCTGCCTGCAATTGAAATATTTGTGTAATCTATTTATTAGAAGTAATCGGAATCTTCGTGAGTAACTCAATTCTTTGAAAACAGGAATGATTACCGATTACTTCATCAAAATAGTAATTGAGGTAGTTGGATTATTTCTTCGTAAAAAGAATTGGATTACAGTTACTTATGTTATATATATATATATATATATATATATATATATATATATATATATATATATATAAATGACGGGCAGACATCGCTGCTACCACGTCTTGTAAAAATATATTTAAATTACATTGAATAGACAATATTGGGGTTCACGACGTTTATTATAAGGCAACCAACTCGTTACCTCTAATTATGTTTACAAAAATAATTTAGACATGAATTATGAAAATGCGACTGATCACAATGAAAGGAATTACACAACTGTTCTATTTTTTATACATAACAACATATAATAATAAGAATGGCGGTCTAGATTTAGCTTTATTCAAAGCAATATATTACATATTCCCTTCAGAAATACCGCCAATCTCATCAATGAATTGGAAGAATCTCGAACATTAGAAGAATAATAGTGAATAGAATGAATTAGAAAAAATATAAAGAAGATATGTGTTTTTGGGTGTATCAGAAATGTCAAATATGTACAATATTTATATAGCCTAATATGGAAATGGCGAAAGGTGTTGTGCTGGCCACAACAGATTTTTTTAGTTATAATTCAACCTTAAGAGTCCATTGTAGTTTTTAATTAAATATAAAGTTTAATTTTTTCTTCAATTAAATGAATAATTCTACCGTGCAGTAGGTTCAAAAGTAACTATTTTCAGAAACTTTGTTGCAGAAGAAAATACAAGTAGAAATTTTTAGTCAAATTTGTGTACTGTGCAGTAGGTCAAAGTGGAACACCGTCTTACATTCGATTTAATTTGTAATGCTAGAATGTTGAACATTATTTTATAGTTGTGTAGTAATAATAATCTTTATTTGCTTTTCAGCTTAATAGTGTACATTTTATATCCTTATAATATAGTGTGCATGTACGTACACGTTAATTTATTTCATATACCTATTTTAATTTATTCTTTCTTTCTTCTATTACTTTCTTCCATTCTTGTAGCGAGTTGTCTCGGTGAAAACGCCGTGAAAATGACCAAATTGCAGGGAAACTATATACCACTCTTTAAAATAAAAGTATGAAAAATAAATTAAACAATTTATTGACTTTCTGCATCCACAGGCACAACTAAATATACGCAATATAAATAGACGTAACAAATATACAATTGACAACTAACTGTCATAATTTTGTCATGATTAACAATTGAATTATTACTTTAGTCATCGCCACCTAAAGTGATAGAAAACAATTAGGGAACAAAAATATTAAGTTCCAATACTCCCTCGTGTTTCTGCGTTTAATTACCTATGCTGTCCTATCGCATGATTGCACATGTCCAATTTCTGGCGTTCGATAGATTTACTTAACGAGTCTGCAATCATATCTTCTGTTCCAATCCAGGTAACTTTCGCAATGCCTCGCTTAACTGCATTGCGGATAAAATGATGGCGCACGTCGATGTGCTTCGTCCTCAAATGGTACATCGAATTGTTGGACAAATCGACTGCCCCTTTGTTGTTCGATTGGCTGTTCGTCCTTCAGGAATCCGAGTTCAATCAAACCTTGTCTCAATCAAGCTACTTCTGCACTTGCTGCAGAGAGTGCCATGTACTCGGCCTCTGTGGCCGGCAATGCTGGCGTAGGTTGTTTCTTTGAATTCTATGAGACTGCTGTTTGCATAATCTGCGCCCGCGTGACCGATTAGAGTCGATTCCGCTACCCTGGTAAACACTAACTTCATGTTTGTGACTGCAGACCAATGAGATTTTCCCGGATTCGAGCTAAACTGACTGAGCACTCCTATGGCATGGGCGATATGCAGTCTGGTCCCCAATGCTGCGTAGAGCAATTTTCCAATGACAGATTGGTATGGGATGTCGCGCATCTCGTTTTTTCGGCTTCGGTCGATGGTTTTATTAGCTTTGACAAAACCCAGTATCTCTGAATTGTCTCTTTCTCGAGGTGCAACTTCGCCCTCATTTGGTTGAGCGTCGACCAAATTAGGCACCTGATGGTAGGCGACCGGTTTTTCAACTAATACGCTGTGCTGATTGCCTCCGCCCAATATTTCTTCGGTAGATTTGCATCAACCAGCATTGCTCACTCAACCAGTGTTCGATTTACACGCTCCGCCACGCCATTCTGCTTAGGAGTGTACGTCCCGGTCGTTTGGTGCACTATTCTTTCTTCTTTTAGGAAAATCTCCAAACGCTTGTTGATACATTCCCTCCCATTTTCAGTTCTTATCTTCTTGATGGCTCTGTGCGTCTCTTTCTCGTACTGTGCCTTGAACCGCTTGAACAAATCCAGCACGTAAATCTTATTCTTGATAAAGTAGACGCAGGTCATCCGCGATAAGTTATTGATTAAGCAGAAAATATAACAGGCACCGCCGATCGAGCTTTCCGACATGGGCCCGCATAAATCAGAATGAACGAGTTCTAGAAGTTCAGTACCTCGTTATACCTTCTTCTTAGGAAACAATTTTCGATGAGGTTTCCCCATTATGCATGGTACGGAAACCCTTTGGTCTGGAACCGGCGAAGTCCGCACTTTCTACCATTCTCTTCAAGCGACGCATCCCGCCGATGCTCAAATGTGCGAATCGTTGATGAAAGATGGTAAATATCAACTTCTCCAACACATAGTAAATCTTCTCCCAAGCGATGTCCAAACTGTACAAATCATTTTCCTCGGTCGCCTCGGCCAGTGTTTTGCCGTTGCTCTTACATTTAATGACTGCGAGTGATACATTGTTTTTTTTTAATGTCAAAGCTTATAAATAATTAAATAAGCAAAACATATTGGATATTTTTATAAATTAATTTTACGCTTAAATTCATTTGGCAACACAGGCAAGGTACACAAGCTGTATTCTTGGCAACCTTGTTGCGGTGGGCCATACAAGCAAATGTCAAAGCCCGCGCCTCATATGCAAAAATGGATGCGTCTTTGTAAGTTTTTACAGATTTACAGATCTGTAAGACTTACAGATTTGACTTATAATCGAAATATATGTATAACTTGATGTATATTATAAAAAACTTTCTATTCTAAAATATCAATGATATTGTGCCTCTAGTGAGAAATGCTCGAACTAGATAAAACATATCTCTATCTCCCTCTGGCCAGCCGAAATCAAAACAAATGAAACGATGTTTTGTCTAGTTATATTTGGTCGTTGGTTAAGACTTTATAATCATTGTCGTGTGTAGCATTGTGCCGTTGCCAGCAATTTGAAATCGAGGCAACATTGCCGGAAACATTAATAGCAATATTGCCCAAAAATGGAAATATAGGGCAACTTATGTTTATTAATTATATCGTACTTTTTAATTGATTTTTTTTGTTTAAAGATCACTGAAAAGTTTTTATAAATGTAAGGATAATCCACCGGAATATTAAATATGCCACAATGATTCTAATTTCGGCAACATTGCGTGCAATTTGCAATATTACCAGGAATAAACGCGGTTGCCATTAAAATAAAAAAATGCGGTTATAACAAAAATTTGTTGAATTTAAATAGATCAATTCCATAAAACAAAAAGTAGAGAACAGTGATGGAAAAGTATATGATGTTTCATAAAATAAAAGTAAATTTAAAAATTTGTTTATAAATATTGTCACTCTGCACTGTTAGCGCAAATTATTTATGAACATTAAAAGACAGTACTCATTGTTGTTTTGAAACTTAAATTAAAAAAAAAACAATTAAAAGTGTTAATCGATTTGACATGTGATCGATTAAAAAAAATGCTTCGTAAAATAACCAGTCCTAGTTACAGAAATTTAGATATGGGCCAATCTAACAAGTAGGTACACATTTGATAATAGTGATAATTAAGAACTCATTATGTACTAATTAAGTGCCCTAATGGCTAAGTTTGGGCTGTAATATATCTTTTAAAACAAAATTTTGCTGGCTTAGCTGCAAGTCAACAGAACCGCTCCAAAACACTCAATTTCAATTAAGCGAAAATGTATGTTTCATGTGCTAATTAAATGCCATCATATCGAATTTCAGGCTATTACATTTTTGTTTTTAATTAAAATTTTGCTAATGCCACGCCAACCTTGTTATATAATTGAGTAAAGGGTTTTTTTTAAATAAGATTTTGGTACTTCGGTATCTCGTGTTTAAGGAAGATTTTAGAAATTTACTGAATTCCGCCTTTTCGGGGTTAGGTGAATAAAAACAAATAGTTTTAAATTGTCTATCCGGGAGAGCCACATCCTAGAGATGGCAGCACTAATGACCGACTTATAGGGAAAGCATTATATTTTACTTTTGAGCTAGTTGTATTTTGATGCTTTGTTTTAGCTGGACATACTTATGAAGATATAAGACAGGTAAACAAAATAATATAGAAATAAATGGGTTGTGTGTTCAAACATCTAATTTGAAAGGGGCTCCTCATTCAATCGTAATAACATTAAATTTAAATGCACATCAAGTTCTGTGTATTGCACGTCTTCCAATTGCTGTTGCTCAACTTCTGGTATTTTTATAGTTTCTTCTTTTTCTCTATCTTTCCTATAAACAATTTAAAATAAATACCTATATAATATTAAGGAATAATAGTTACTACTTACAGGTAATGTCTCTCTATTTTTCTTCTCTGTACAGGGGTTTTATATATATATATATATATATCGCGAATTGGTATAAGGTATCAAACGCACAAAATATATATATATATATATTTACATCCCGCTATCATTGCTGCGTCCTTTCATGGCTAGGACATTGTGGCAACCACCGAAAGGAATAGAGATAGGTACCTGCTTTATAAAGTATATCTACTTATTTTTCCCCCTGAGTATGAATTTCGGTTCAAATTTCAATAAAGTCGATTTACAACGATATACGTTTCCTTTCATTTGACGGACATTATGAGCTCCTCCACACTGAGTGAATCCGACGTCCACAGTATATACTTCAGACATAATCAGTACTTGTGACGTCCAATTTGTATATTTTTATTCATACTACCGTTACAGTGACGTCCAGCAGCGTTGCCAATATTAAATACATTATTCTGATGGAGAAACTAAAGCACTCTTTCACAACAATATGCATACTTTGCTGTAAACATCATATATTCCTACAATGTTTGATAATGATAATTCCTTTTGGCAATCTGTAAGCAATTTGAAAATGGAACTATCAATTTGTCATTTAAAATGTGATTTTTAATACTTAATTCTTTTGTTCTAAAATTATTAGAAAAAAAATTTCTCCAAATTAAAATTTTACCATTGTATATCTTATACATATAACAAAAATAAAGTAGATACCCGGTACACAAGTAAACAATGACAAAATCTTAATAATGTATTTACAGTAAAAGAACTCGCTGGTACAAAATGTGATAGAAATGTGAAATGTTCTTGCACTTGGTGTACAAGAACAACAATTCCATTTTCTCTGACGGTAAATGTAAATATGTGAAAATAAGTGAAGAATGAACTATTTTAATGTATTTATTTAAATAGCCCCAAAATCTTACAATTAAAAAGTACAGATATTTTCATATTCACTCATAACAAACTTTATTTTACATTTAACAAATATATCATACACAAAATAAATTTCACGAATATTGACAAAACTAATTGAAAAACTTAACAAAAATTCAAAATAGTATTCGTATCTTTACACAAAGTTCACACACACACACGCACGCACACAGACACATACATACCTACAGACATTATTGTAAAAATGTTAAAATCGGATTCTGGGGACATCAAAACGTGCTTATTCACTAAAATCTCTCTATGCGATTTTTAGCACGATCCCTATACCTCCCTTACCTAGGGTAGCGGGAGGTAAAAATTTTATTTGATGAACAAATTATTTGTTACCGTGTCAATAAAATAGTGAAAAATATCTGCAAAGCAACCATTTTGGTTCACTTCGGCTATTTGTACGAAAAGTATAATAATAAGGTTAACATGAATATTAATCTCCGGTTTTAATATGTTTATTCCAAGTAAATAGGTATTTGTTAAACAAATTATTTGTTATATGTTAAAAAAATATATGAAAAGCAACCGTTTGGATGCACTTCGGCTATTTGTGCAATAAATTCAAATTTTTATGAAATTTATAATAATAATCTTGTTATTAGTATTCAATTCCGATTTTAATACGCTTATTCTAAGTAAATATGTATTTGTTGAACAAATTATTTTTCATATGCCAATAAAATAGTGAAAACATATGAAAAGCAGCCGTTTGGATTCACTTCGGCTATTTTTACAACAAATTGAAATTTTTACGGATATTACAATATTATTAAGAAAATTCTAATTGACATATGTCAGTGTCAAGTGTAAATTACATAATAGGTTTTTCTTATAATTTTACTGAAAATATAGAAACTTTCTATGTGGTATTTGTACAAAATACATAGAAATGATGGAAGGTAATGTGATGGCAACATCAGATTTTTTTATTTAACATAGTATAGTCGAAATTCTGGATACTTGATAAAATATTATAAATCACAGCAAAAGATAATTTTAGAGCTTTAGCTTGTGAATTGTTCTAAAATTATCAATCTCCCCTGAGAGTTAGTGAGCCCCTTCTGACAAAATAAAATGAAAAAATCTGATGTGGCCAACACAATACCTCACGCTATTTCATTTTTATTAATTTAAATACATACCTACATATGCTGCAAACTATATTAACTTCCATTGCATAGAACTATTGCTTTATTTTTATAGTTTATCTTTAAAACATAGGCTTCGGGATTTATAAAAAAAAATATTTTTTAAATTTATCTGTAAAATATGTAGAAAATTCAATTAGCTTTAATTTTCATGGCATAAAATGCGAAAAAATGACATCTAATAGTATTTTTTGATGAAAAATCATTATGAGCTTCAAGTAAAGTGCCGTTTCCGGTTATCCGATTTACACCAAAATCTAATGGTTTCTTTCCATATTAGAATAGGGTTAAAACACGCTTCAGAATTTTCTGAATGATAGTATTTGAGTTAGAGCGTTGACAAAATCCACACACACACACATATAGACATCATCGTGAAAATGTTAAAATCTGACCTTAAAACGTGGTCATTTACCAAAATCTCAAGATGCGATTTTTAGCAAGATCCCTATACCTACCTCCCTTACCAAGGGTAGCGGGAGGAAAAACAAATAAGTGAAATTTATGAAATATCTATTATTACATCGAACAGTCCTGCTTATTTCCAGAAAGAGTATTTCATAAACATAAATTTGTTTCATTAATCTTTAATTGTTACACATAAACAAATTACTTATCTGTGTTTCTTTCTAAGTTTGCATATAGATTGCAATAAAATTACGGTGTTTTTAAGTCATTACTTTTGATCATTTATATTTTACATATCTCACTAGCGCATATAATAAAATTTTTCAAATTACAATATAATAAAAAAAATCTGATGTGGCCAACACAAAACCTCGAGCTATTTAATTTTTATTAATTTAAAAACATACCTCCGTATTTACTAATGCTGAAAACTGTTCCATTGCATATAACTATTTCTTTATTTAATATTTTCTTTTTAAAATGTCACTATTATTAATTTGAAGTAATTAGTTTTTTTACAATGACATTCACCTGTAGTTACATTCATTTGAAATATGACCTATGTAACAAAGGAATTGTGTTTATCTTAGGCTTCGGGATTTCCTTAAAAAAAAATATTTTTTGAAGAAAAACCATTATGAGCTTCAGGTAAAGTGCCATTTCCGGTTATCCGATTTACACCAAAATCGAATGGTGTCTTTCCATATTAGAATAGGTTTCGGAATTTTCTGAATGATAGTATTTGAGTTAGAGCGTTAACAAAATCCATACACATACACACACACACACACACATAAACACACATACACACACACACACACACACATACACACATACAGACATCATCGTGAAAATGTTAAAATTGGATTCTAGGGACCTTAAAACGTGGCCATTTAGCACGATCCCAATATCTCCCTTACCAAGGACAGCGGGAGGTAATGAAAAGCAAATATTTTAATGTATTTAAACTATCTAAAATGTATAAAAATATTTTCTAATTTTCTAGAGGAGAAATAGGAAGAAGTACCTACCTAGAGTAAAAAATATCTATATGTAATAAATCGTTTGTAGTACATATTAATATGTTTAAAACATTTTTTCTTTTAATAATTATTTCTACACTCTCTTTTTCGACACACTTAACATTTCGGTCTTCGTATTTTAGATCAAAAGTTTATAAATATTTTATTTATATATTTCACTGTAGCATACCGTTCTCATATTTATTTCATACATTTAATCATTAATCTTCTTACCCTTACATTTGGCTTTTATTTACAATTTACACAATATTTTGTAATTAATAATTCGGCATTATGGTACGAGTATTTAAATAATTACCTTTTTTAAATTTATTACATTGAAACCATACATTTTGACTTTGTATTTACTAAGAGGATTTTGCAAAACAAAAGTTTGGTTACATAAATATTAATTTAAATACTATCCTGTGTGCACAATGTAGATTTAAATACGATTAAAAGAGTTGCGCGCTAATGTAGTAACCAAAGTTCCATTGTTGCCAAGTGTACGGAGTTCAGAATGTCGCTGGAATGAAACTTCAGTATATACATTGTATATACGCCGGACGACACTAGCGCCGCAAGTGGATTTTTTTTGAACTACAAAAAATATACATTTTCCATTCCGCTATCATTCTGACGTCCATAACAAATTTTGCTATACGATACTAGAGCCCCCCCTGATGTCAGAAAAAAATTTATAAGGCCATGTGCATATGACGTCCGGTATACGGACGTCTTATGCACAAGGACGTCACTTTGAATGTAGAAAATTACACAGGGGACGCCACAATGGTAGTGGGATGTAAATATATATATATATATATATATATATATATATATATATATATATATATATATATATATATATATCGCGAATTGGTATAAGGTATCAAACGCACAAAGAAAAGAGTACTGACCTTGTCCAAATGGGAGACAGGGAATATTCAAGGGAAGCCAGGAACTTGTCAGGGCAATGCTGATGCGCAGATCCAACTATTTGCAGCAGGATTTGCAGATGAAGCTAATTGCATCTTACAGCGGCAGTCGAACAGATGCTCTCGTAGACTTGGCGTGACTTACGCCTTGAAATGCCCGAAAATTGATGCATTGCGCTAAATCATGCACAACTGTAATGGATACTCTAGCTCGAAGAATCAGTTGTAGGTTTTAGGATAAATGGGTAAAATTGACCAGTTGTTTTGTTGATACACAAACACAATTAAATCACAACTGCTAATACACATTCACTATCTCTGAAAGATGAAAATTCCCCACTATACAAGAAAAAGTCACGATTTAAATTCAAGTAAATAAATTTTAATTTTTTCAAATGGTTTCGATGCAAACTTGAGAATAATTGAGAATTTTGTTAACGAAAATGAAAATACGTCTGAACAACTTTGTGGTTCACTACCGACTTGTTTATATATTCGTTTTTAATAATTTTATATCGCTAAGGTTTCTCATTGTTGCGTCTTGTTATTTTTTTGTACAGATGACTATGATTACAATATTATAATACAGAGTTGAAACAATAACAATTTTTATTGCCATCAGCAACTCTGATCTTTGTCCGTTAACAGTTAACACCTCATAACAAAACGTTACATCGTGTTTAGTTTAATTTAAAATTAAAAACTTTGTAGATTTTCTTTAAATGTATTGGTGTTCATGGTGCTCGTCTTCAATTCTGGTGTTAGTAGTCACTTTTAGAGATGGCGCGGTGCTTTTACTATTAATTTTACTGTTTCGGTGTCTAAGCAAGCTTTTGACAATTATTTTAAAAATGATAGCCATGTAATTCATGTTAAGATATTTTATGCCTCTGTAAGTCGTTCTTGATGTACAGGTTTTACAATTATTTCAACATCCAATTCTGTTGTATCTCATTTCCAATCAAATGTAATCAATGTATGGCTGATAATGGGAGCGTTATAATGTTCCCGAAACGTCCAAATATATTGGCAAGAGTCAACAATGTGTCCGACATCTGGTGGCAAAATAAAACATACAAGTCGTAGGAAAAACATTGTGCTGTCATAGGGTTATAAGTAAACAGCTACTAAAAATGACCAACAAATCGAAGAAATATTGTTCTGTACCGCAGTGCAATAAAAGGCTATTCCACGATATTTTTTTAAAAAAAATTTCTTGAAGTACTTAAAAATATAACACCACATGTGAAAGTCCGAGTTAAAAATTCCTCCAAATAAGCGAGATATTAAGGTGCGAATTTTAAATTAGCTTTGTGACGTAGCTAATGTGGATACACCAGAAGTAAACAAACAGTGGTTCACAAGCCACGAAAAAATGTTATACAAATTACAAAATAATGTATATTTAAATTGTAATATTATAATTCATTATTAGAGACATAAAATAAATTATTATACTTAATTTATTTCACTTTTTTTTCTCATTTTATAAAAACAAAGAAATTAGAGCGTCACCCGAACAGCAACCGAACAGATCCGACACATCCGAAGAAGTATATTCTTAGTTAGGGCTGGGCTTCTCAAAATCGGAGGTCATACTAGGCTCCTATTTGCTCAAACATTCGTTCAAATGTCCTGCATCATCAAAAGCAAAACTCCCCATGTCTTCTAGAAGGAATAATTTATAATAAAAAAAATATGGTTTTCCTTATCCTTTAACTATTATCGTTCATATTTTCAATAAACTTTTACTATTTTTGATTACTGTGGAATAGCCTATCGTGCAAGTGCTGACATATCCGTTTATTATTTCCCAAATAGAGAAATATTAAAAAATAAGTGGAAAATCGCGTTAAAAATCGGAAAGGACATATCACCGTTCATGAAAGTTTGTTCACATTTTTTACCTAAGCTAGTTTATTCCATGTAAGTATTTATAAAAATTTATGCTTCAAAACATTATTAGATTGTTTTTGTAGTTATTAAAAGGAAAATATTAAAAAGAAATTCTATAGCAAGCCAAAAATTACCCAAAGAAAATTCGATAATAAAACCCCTGTACAGAGAAGAAAAATAGAGTGACATTACCTGTAAGTAGTAACTATTATTCCTTAATATTATATAGGTATTTATTTTAAATTGTTTATAGGAAAGATAGAGAAAAAGAAGAAACTATAAAAATACCAGAAGTTGAGCAACAGCAATTGGAAGACGTGCAATACACAGAACTTGATGTGCATTTAAATTTAATGTTATTACGATTGAATGAGGAGCCCCTTTCAAATTAGATGTTTGAACACACAGCCCATTTATTTCTATATTATTTTGTTTACCTGTCTTATATCTTCATAAGTATGTCCAGCTAAAACAAAGCATCAAAATACAACTAGCTCAAAAGTAAAATATAATGCTTTCCCTATAAGTCGGTCATTAGTGCTGCCATCTCTAGGATGTGGCTCTCCCGGATAGACAATTTAAAACTATTTGTTTTTATTCACCTAACCCCGAAAAGGCGGAATTCAGTAAATTTCTAAAATCTTCCTTAAACACGAGATACCGAAGTACCAAAATCTTATTTAAAAAAACCCTTTACTCAATTATATAACAAGGTTGGCGTGGCATTAGCAAAATTTTAATTAAAAACAAAAATGTAATAGCCTGAAATTCGATATTATGGCATTTAATTAGCCCATGAAACATACATTTTCGCTTAATTGAAATTGAGTGTTTTGGAGCGGTTCTGTTGACTTGCAGCTAAGCCAGCAAAATTTTGTTTTAAAAGATATATTACAGCCCAAACTTAGCCATTAGGGCACTTAATTAGTACATAATGAGTTCTTAATTATCACTATTATCAAATGTGTACCTACTTGTTAGATTGGCCCATATCTAAATTTCTGTAACTAGGACTGGTTATTTTACGAAGCATTTTTTTTAATCGATCACATGTCAAATCGATTAACACTTTTAATTGTTTTTTTTTTTTAATTTAAGTTTCAAAACAACAATGAGTACTGTCTTTTAATGTTCATAAATAATTTGCGCTAACAGTGCAGAGTGACAATATTTATAAACAAATTTTTAAATTTACTTTTATTTTATGAAACATCATATACTTTTCCATCACTGTTCTCTACTTTTTGTTTTATGGAATTGATCAATTTAGCAAATAAGCGGCTCGTTTATTTAAATTTAATTTTGTCTTATATGTTTCACAAATATTATTAAATCATACTTTTAAAATAAAGACCTTCATACAATGAATATAATATTACTTTTTTCTTTTTGCTGTAGTTTCTGACCTATTAATTTTAGAAAAAAGTTGTAAATGAAAAAGTTGTTCAGAATTAAAAACTACGCAATATGGGGCTAATATTAATCACAATTTCTTTTTTATTTAACCAAAAAAAAAAAAAACGCAAATTAAAATTTGCATTTTTCAATATATTTCAGAGTGTCGTTCAATGGGGAAGTTTAGCGATTTTTTTTTTAAAAATTTATTCCATAGGAAATGTCTTGAAAAATGATAAACATATTTTATTTTTTTCAAAAATGCCCAGATTTTCCGGAACAGCCGATTTTAAGCTGTGATGACGTCGTAGAGGTTTGGCGCAACGTATGTCGACTTATAACTGACGCACGCGGTTGCGGTTACCAGTGAAACGCTTTTACGCTTTGTTACGACCTACGTTCAAGTGGTTCGATTTAACCGTTCTGTCTGAGTTTGCGCATAGCTGACTTGTGACGTACTTAAAGTTTACCAAAAAAATATTAATTATAAATAAATGGAGCTATAATTTTAATTTTTAATTTCAATTTCAGCAGTCATTTGTGTTATATTTGTAAGAAAATAGTATGTTATGTAGGATTTTTACCATGCTAAACTTGCTCATTACCGATGTTTTATTTGTTTTTATTTATTATTAAGCTTTTTACATATTATTATTATTAATAATAAAATTAAATTGTCATTAATTTTAGTCTCATATTCTTAGTTTTTAATTCTGAACTACTTTTTTTATTTATAACTTCTCTAAATTTAATGTCAGTAACTATAGCAAAATGAAAGCAATAACATTGTATTCCCTATATTACGGATTTCAAGTAGACACCCGATATATATTGTATCGCCATTTATTTTTGTTAGTAATGGTCCCTGCTCTGTGCTCGAGCGCCATTTTGTGAAGACGTCCCTGTTCGGTCTCCATTTCGTAACATTACTTCGCTCGCTCACGAAACTGGTAGCGTTGACTCGTGACTTATAATCTCCACGTGACGTTCTCTTCTGTTCTCCGTGCTGTCAAAGGGTTGCTCGGGCGCCAATCAGTCGGAAACACTACAAGAAGATATGGTTGATCCTGTAAGGGACGCTCTCTTAGCGTCCCTGGAAAAAGGGTGGCTTGAACGCCAAAAAGGGCTTGAGTAGCTTAGTGGAGACAGAGTTCGGCTTTAGACAGTGAAATCAATTTTAATATTTTATTAAAATATATTAAAACGAGAAATAATACAAAGGAAAGTAACAATCGCTAGCATACTATCGGCAAATAATCATTCAAATGAACCAGCAATACTTGCAGGATTTTTCTTTTTCTACTACACACGGTCAACAATGGCACAAACCAAAATTGAAAACGAGCGGACGGTTACAATGTTTTCACTTGACAACACTCATCAATAATCCCGATTTCGGACTGAGACAATGTGGCACACATCAACACTCATTGACAATCACGATTACGGCGAACAGTGGCCAACACCACTGCACTGAAACAACCGGCTGCGGACACCGGTACGGTACTCCTTCTGCACTCTCTCACGGGCTGCCTGCACACACCAACAGCACTGAGTCAGAGGCAGGCAAGGTATATATATATATATATATATCGTCGGTTTCTTGGTAAAAGTGGCCAAGTCTATTTTTTTTTTATAAAATGAGTTATTTTGATTATCTGCAAGAGAAGACACATATTTAGCTAGGAAGAAGAAAAAAAAAAAACGGCGAAAATCAAAATACTTGTAGTTTATTCAATTAACTCTTTTTTTTATCTGAAATTAGAATTAACAATCATTTGTCAATATTTCAAAGCTAACTAAAATCATGTTAGATTGTAGATGTAATAACTATTATTAGGAGGACAAAATACGAAAAAATGTTATAATAAAAGAACCTTACATTATTTAAAAATTTTAATAACTGAAACATGCGTTTTAAATGCAAGCAAAAAATTTTCTTCCTTGGCATTTTTTCGTAAAATCAAAAATCAATTTTTTTTCCTCTTGTAAACTCAACCCGGTGGCATACTGTATATATATATATATATATATGTATATATATATATATATATATGTATATATATATATATATATATATATATATATATATAACAGAGGGGTACAGATAAAGGACACGCACAGTCTTTGACAATTAACGCTGGAACCTGGTCGATGCCTGAAATCATCTTATTCTTTATTTTTCGCATAGAGTTGAGCACTTCTTCAAGAAAAAGAGTTGATAGAGAAATGTCAGATCCACAATCCTCAACAATAATGTCATTGTCAGATGAGTTCTGATACACACTGCAAAAATAGTGTACAAAGGCATTTACTATAGAGTTTGGACTATTTAGCTGCACACCATCATGGTTCATGGTTCCCGGAATACGTGAGTTACATCTTTTTGACTGTATGAATGACCAGAAGTGATTAGTATTTTCCTTTATGGATGATTCTGTTTTATATAGAAATTCCTTATACGCTGTCGCTAATTGCTGTTTAATTTTTTTTCTCAAAGCTTTAAATTCAATAAAGTCCTCATTTATTTTTAGTTCTTTTAAATCTTTCATGAGTATTGTGCTTTCTTTTTATATTAGAAATTATCTCTTTGGTGTACCAAGATGGGAAATTATTATTCATTTTATTTTGTTTGTGATATGGAACATGTGCATCAAAGATATGTGTTAGTATTTTATAAAGCTCAGAACATGCGCAATTAGCAATAGTGCTTTCATAAAGGGATGACCAATCAGCATTCAACAAAGCTTCATATAATGCCAGAAAATTAGCTTTTTTAAAATTATAGTATCGTTCCTGGCCCTTGGTGGAAAAGTTGTGTTGTTTTCGAAGGAAGGGTGATCTTCCTATCCTGGACATGTTCTATAGTAAAAATTTTTAGGCAGAGTAGTCACGTCATCAAAGTTTGTAACTAGATAATGACGTCACGAAATTAGTAGGTTTACATGGTACACTAATTTAATTTTAGAAAATAATTGTATTTACCTGCGACACAGACCCAATACATACATATTGGGTCTGTGCCTGCGATGCTAATTTATATAATCAAGTTAATCTATTTAATAGTCGACAACAAGGCAACAGTATTCGAATTCTAAAGAAAACACAACAAACAACGTAGACAAATGTTAATCAAAAGTAACGAACTAATGACAGCAGACGCTTGACAATTCCGGGAGAAACATGTCATGTAAACGTTTAAATATTGAAATCCAATAGTACCAACATGTGGTGAAAAAATGAACTACAATTATTTTAAATAAATAAAAGTCTTTAAAAACATTATGTTCGACTTTAAAATAATTGTAAATTTAATTAAAATGTACTTTACTTATAGTATGCAAAAAATAGTATTTATTTTCTTCGTTTTCCTAAACATATACAATACTACAGTGTTTTTACCTTCCGTCACCTTTAGGTAAGGAAGGTATTGTCTTTGGTCAAAAAATTCGGTGGTGAGTTTTTAATGAATAAGCACGTTTTAGGGTCTCTACAATACGAATTTACTATTTTTGAGATGATGTCTGTATGTATGTGTGTGTGTGTGTGTGTGTGTGTGTGTGTGTGTGTGTCCGTGTGTGTGTATGTATGTCCGTGTGTGACAAATTTTTCTCCGACGATAACTCCAATACTACAATTCTAAAAATTATAATTCTTTCGTATTCCTCTTCTGTACATCCATATGAAGAGTTGATTAGACTTTGGTTATAATCGATCCACCGGAAGTACCCTTTTTTGAAGTTTTTAACAGTTTTTCTTAAAAAAACGCAGTTAAATATTATTTTTTGGCATTTTGTTATTATATATATTAAAGAAAATACTCTTCTCTATACGGTTTAATTATACATTTTCCGTCATATTCAATAGATGTAAATTAAAAGCATTATAAAGAAATTAATTTTCAAAAATTAGTCTGCTTTGCAATTTATTATGGAAACAGCTGACATAATTATTCAAAAAAAAAAATAATTGACAGATGTCAGTTGCAAGTGCAAAACCAAATATGAAAAGTATAGGATCTAAAATTGGTATGTCATATTGTTACTCGCAAGTGACATGCAGAGAAAGGCCAAAGAGAAGATGGAAGGACATTACTTAGTGTAGTTTATGTTATAATTTTATTGCATTTAAAGAACCTTTTCAAATGAACTTTTAGTATGGAATTTGTAAAAAAAGTATGTGTTCGTGTTCGATTTTACATGATATTATATTGAATTTGTTCCAAGGACATTTTGGTATGGGATTTGTACAAAATACATCGAACTGACGGATGGTCTTGTGCTGGCCACAACAGATTTTTTCATTTTGTAATGAAATGATGACGTGACTACTCTGCCTAAATTTTTTTACTATAGTTCAGATCTAGTTACAGTGCAGCTGATGCTTGATGCAACAATAGCGAATATTTTTCCATATCCATTTGTTATTTTGTTTTCTTGTTTCAAGGTCAAAAATTCACAAAAATTATTAAAAATTGTTGACCTTATGTCATTTATATCTTCATAAACTATGTTAGGAATGTTAACGTCTCCAGTTATGATAATTTCACTATTATATAAGTAACCCAAACTAATGAATGTGTCAAAAAATGACTCAAAGTCACTAATAATAATAATAATAATAATAATCTTTATTACCCAACAGAGTCCTATTACAGGGTAAAATTACATTCAAATAATTCAATAAAATGTAAAAAAAAATTATTACATAAGCAAAGTATATTAAAGTTTAAATAAAGAAAAAACATTAACAATTAATAAGTTAAAGAAAAATGTCGGGAAAGTGGATATCAGCAAAACGGCACATGATGTGGACTGGAGAACGACGAAGGATGTCCGTGTTGTGAGACGAGAGGTAAAAAGTTCGAGTCTGCCTTGAAGTAAACTGCGGGACGTGGATGGGAATGCGAGATAGTAGAAACGTAAATAACAATGTTTGGTGGAATGGGCATAAAGAAAACAAGTATCTTAGAATTCATTTTATTAATTCTACACCCAACAAAATCAGCTGATGAAAAAGCGTCTGTTAAACTGTTTAAATTTAGTTATAACTTGAAAAATATTTTTAAAACTTTCGCTGCGTACGACGCACACGTTGCGTCCCGTATGTTGTCGAACTATTGCGCATGCCGCATCTGTAGTGGTAGCACGCACTTTAGAATTCTATCATAGAAAGGAGGCGAATACGATTTTATTTTTACGAATCTTGGTAGCACGCACTTTAGAATTCTATATTCACTTTTTGGTTCGGAAATTATTGGATTTTATACTATTAAAATGAGAAACATTATGACAGTTGTATATAATAATTGTATAAATTATATATAAATTGGCTTTGAATAGAACTGTGGTAAAATAATGACGTTACTTTGACACTTTCGCCTCAAGTCGTACGCTTGCAGGCGAATATTTTGAGACACGCATGTTACCAAATTTTCGCTTCGTGGCGAAATGCGAAAACAAATGCCTCATTTGATAGAATTCTAAAGTACGTGCTACCACTACAGGTGCGTCCAGTACTCTATCTTGTTTCAACCGGCATCGTTTCGTCAGCCTTGTAAAGAGAACACTGTGCCTTGGTCAGCATTGTCAGACAACTACAGAAAAGTGCTTTGTGGGGTTAGATTACAGTTTGCATTTTTTTACGTCATGGGAGACAACGACCAGGGTTATTTACAACAGAAATTAAAATAATGACTATTACATAAATAAAATATATAATATCAAGTAAATAAACATGAATTGTCTAACATGTTAATTTCAGAATTCAAGAGGCTGGACGCATAGGTGCGTCGTTAGCATTGCAGAACAAAAGGTGTCCACAATGCTGCCGGCGCACCGTATGCGTTAAAAAAAAATACTGTAACATAAAAGTAAAGATTTCTACATACACGCAATATTAACAAATTGAGAGAAAAAAAAAAAAAAACTAGAATTGCGCCAAAACTCATTACCGCGTTACGCGTGCGACGCGTGCATTTATACGCAGCGAAAGTGTTAATTGCTAGCAATACTCCACCACCTTTACTGAGACCAAGTTTTTCAAATTGTCTGTCGCCGCGAAAAACACTGTAATTATTACGAAATAGTTCTGCATTATTAACAGAGTCACTTAGCCATGTTTCGGTTACACAAATAATGTCAAAGAGACAGGAAGAAGTTGACGAATAAAACACTTCACATTTAGTATTAAGATCACGCACATTTTGATAGAAAATGTTGACACAATTACTGTCGACACACGACATATTGTTGGGCTTTAATGGTTTAAAGAAATTACTTTGGGCTTACCTTGAATGTACGAGCCCAGTCCTATAAGTGTTGGCCCAGTTGCATAAAATCATTGAAATGACTTATTTAAGCAAAAAATCAAAACACCTTCTAATTTATTTCCATTGAATTATAACTGAATGCCTTAAATACAGGATATAACTGATCTACACCAACTACATATAATATAAGAAACTAATAATTTGTGACTAATCGCTTTTTGATGATTATGCTTTAATATTGCTAATAGTTGGTTCTTACAGTTACCACTGTGTAACGTCCCCCTTCTTTTCTATAACTGCTTTTAACCGAAGGGGCATGGTTTCCACCAACTTCTGACATTCAGCTACTGTAAAATTATCCCAGATATTTTGGAGGCGAGAGCGCATCTCTGATACAGTCCTTGCAGGTTGCACACGAAGTTTTTTTTTCATGATGTGCCATAGTGTCTCTATAGGGGACAGATCTGTGCTGCTAAAAACCCATTTTAGTAGTGAAATTTCTCTTTCCAAAAATCAACTTTTCACTTTTTTGGCCGTGTGACAGGCTGCCGTCTTGCTGGGAAATAAACTCGATTTCAGCTCGCCGGGCTTCATAAAATTTAGATTTTAGCTTATCTTCCAGGATCTCAATATACTTTGCAGTATTTACAATCCCTTCTACAAAGTGTAGTTTACCTACTCCACTGGACGACATCGACCCCCAAACCATTACGGAAGCAGGGAACTTAACTTTTCTTTTCAAACAATCAGGATGAAACGCCTCTTGTTTGGATCGTATAACCCTACTCCGACTATCACCTGTACAAACTTCAAATCGTGCCTCATCACTCCAATGTACTGAAGCTTTTTAGTAAGCAAAGGTTTCTCTTTTGCCTGAAAATTGATGTGACGTGACTCTACAGAAACAAAAATGCAATTAGATTTACCTTGTAGGTCCTGTAACCCATTTTTATTGCTGTTCGGTAGCAAGAGAACTGAAAATTGTTTTGATGTTGATTGACTCCACAAAATACTTAATTCATGATCATTAGAACGCCGGTTTTGTTGTATAATTCGACGAAAGGCTCTTCGGTTAATATCAGTAACACCAGATTTCCTCCCAGGAATAGGTTTTTTTGCAACAGATTTGGTAGTTTTAAATAGCTTAATGATGTTGCGAATTGTGTATCTTGACAAACCGACAATTTTTCCGATTTCAGACGCAGATTTTCCCGATTGCGACAAGGAAACGATTATTTTACGCACAACTTCAGTAACAGGCTTACCTCGCCCCATTGTAACAACAAATCTCGAGCAAATTCGCTTTATTAGTATTCTGAAAAGAGCAATAACTACTGCAAGTTGTCAAATACTTTCAATTGTTTCGTAACTCGAAGGTAATATGATTATGATTTGTGCGTTAAATTACACCAAGTGCGAGTAGGTATACGACTTTTTAAATATCCAGCGAGTTTCTCTAACAATTGCTACAAATGCTGCAATTTATATAAGAAGAGGTAAGACAGTAAGTATATAAATGTAAAAAATTCATAATGTAATTGGATGCAGCTTCTCCAGTTGAGCACAAGTGTAAGAAATGCATTTTTTTTATGACTGGGCCAACACTTATGGGACAGGGCTCATATTTTATAGAAATGTTTTCTTCGCCTTTGAGTTTTCTGTCGTCTAAGTCAGCTTTAACATTTTCATAATACGCTAATTGTCGTGGAGTTCTATCTAGGGATATTCTAATCATTTACAATTTTTTTTTTAACATTGATTTTCTTAAAGTTGTGAATTATATCATGGACTTATTTTGATTCACTAAGCCTTATTTTGATCGGACGATTTTTATTATCATATTTTCCAAGTCTTATAGGTTTGATTTAAGTAGTATCAATGGTAGGATTAACTTTTTTTATTATTTCCCTTGCTCTATTTTTGTCGGCATCAAAGCGTAAATTGCCCTCTTTATCGTTTGGTATATTGTAGAGACAAAGTTATATACATATATTTTGAATACCGATTTAATTTGGCTGATGTTTGTATTTTTTTTAATTTAATTTTTTTTGTTACACTCATTTTCGTCATACTCATTGTGCAAATTATTTACAAATATTCGATTTCTGTTTTTGCCGAAGTCAATACAGTCTATGGATGACGAATCTTCATCGTTAGTTGAAGAACTATTCATCATCTACAATTTCTACATCATTTACGAAAATTTTACAGATTTTATTATATTACGTAATTTTTTAAATTTAATATTTGATTTTTACAAAATTTGATTAAAACTTAAATTTTGTACTATGAGTTTTCAATGTAATTAAAATTAAACAATGTCAATATGTCTAATGCATATGTAATATTGAAGCATGTGGACAAATTTTACTTACCATCATCTTTGTTCTCTACTTCAGCATCTAGAAATGCTGGGTCTAAATCAATTTCTGCTAATGATTTTCCTACATATTCCACTGGTACGTTTCCTTGTTCTATCATTAATAGTATCTTTGAAACTTTTGCTGTGTGGTAAATGCCTACGGGCAATGGAAAAAAAAAAACATTTTACTTGTTACTCACTTGTAAACGTTGTATATTTGGACTGCTTAGCAACTGTGAAAGTAACTCATTACTAGCTTACTCTCAATTTTACTGTCTTGCTGACCCATTTTTACTGTCTTAATTGTACTATTATTTATTTATCTATCGTTTATCGTATGGCTTAAGTACAAGTGCATATTTAGTTATTTACAATTTTTTTTAAAAATATTTATTTTTCGCAGTCACAGAACGGGTTTTTAATAATTCCCCATTTATGCATCATGGCTCTTGTTTTAGCATGTCCTGTTCTTACACGGTTAAGGCGGCAACATAGTTGTCGGAGTAGTTCCAGTCCTGGGAGTTTTTCATTAGGATCTGCAATGTTGTTGTGATGATCAACGTTGTCATTTATCCATTTAGTTTTCCAAGCTTCTTGAATGATGAATTTGTCCGTGTTTCAACCATATGTCCATATGGGTTTTCGTGATTTTAGTCGGTTTGGTGGGGGATTGACTAAAACTTTGTGTATCGGTAAAGTTCTCGGGCGATCCGGTTTGTTGATTTTTTGCCATTCTTTGACGCTAGCATTTTGTTTTCTGATATCTGGCGGGGCTATGTTTGAGAGAACATGAAGCCAAGGTAATGGGGTTGATTTTAGTGTCCCTGTTATTATTCCTAGCGTATTATTAATTTGTGTATCGATCTTTTTTGTGTGCGTGCTTCTGCTCCATACTGGAGCACAGTATTCGGCTGTGGAGTACACTAGTGCTTGTGCTGTCGTTCTGACAGTATTTGCATCAGCTCCCTAGGTGCTGCCAGTTAAATTTCTAATAATATTGTTACGAGTGATCAGCTTTTTGCTACTTTGTTCTAGATGTTTGTTGTATGTTAGTAATCTGTCTAAGGTAACACGTAGATAGTTCCCAACGAGAGTGAAAATCCCAGGCTACAAAATAATAGGATCAACTTTATCATCGACTTACGGCTCAATAGTATTAATTTCACTACCTTGCAATCTTTCGAACAATCTGGTAATATTTGTCGGTAATTTATTACCCCAAATATCAATCTCACAAACCCTAAACCACTTATTTGGGCCTCTCAGCAATAAGAATCATTTTACTTTGCTTGTAATGTAAAATACTATTGATAACTATATTCACTAATATGTAATTACTATTCTTACTCATAGAATTTATCATGAGTTTTTTGGGAATGTCCCATGAAATCAGAAAATTGCCGTAATTCACTCTCCGATAAACTCAGATTTTTGGTAATAGTAGCAATTTGTTGCTGGTTATAGCTTGCGGATTTTAAAAAGAATTTTTTTACAAAGTGTCCTTATAGCGACATCTCCTTTGCCTCATTTGACTTTTGCTAACAGGTAATGAGAAAACGTAATCGTTATTTGCAGTGATGCATTTATTACGTCGTGTAATAATATATCAATAAAATTTTCTAAAAGTTCAGGAATCAGGATAACCACTGATCTAGAGCCTTTTCCGCTGTTCAATATTCCTTTATATTTTTGTGTTAGTATCTTTTCCGTCTCTTATCAGTTATTGCACGTCACCTATTCTGCGCGGGTCCGTGAAGTTTGAGTTACAGTATCTCAATGCCACATCTTGCTTCACATAATAATATTTTGCTCATTATTTTGCTGTATAGCATATTTTTTGCTTAATCTATTCTTAAGTTATAAACAATTTAAAAATGTAACTTCATCTTCACGTTGGAGTTACAACTAACTTAAATAAAAAAATGTTTTGGTACTGTCATATTTTGCTAATTTTTTGCTGTATAGCATGATTATTTTACTTAATCCATTCCTGTTATAAACAAATTAAAAATATAACTCCATCTATACGTTCGAGATACAACTAACTTAAATAAAAATGTTTTGGTACTATAATATTTTGCTCATTATTTGCCGTATAGCATGATTTTTTTTGCGTAATCTGTTCTTAAGTTATAAACAAACAACTCCATGTTCACTTCGGTGTTACCTACTCCTACGAGTACTGTTACAACCAGGGTTGTCAAAAACCCGGGCTTTTTCGAGATATGCCTAGCTCACTGTTGTTTCTTTTTTTTGAAAAAGCCCAACCCATTCCTGTTTTTTTTTTTAAAAAAAGTATATATTACAATGTTCATGTAATACAAGTTAAAAAATAATTACAAGGACCACCAGTTTACTACATTTCAATTAATTACAATATAATGTAATACGATTTTTACTAAACTATACAATTTATTCGTGATGTTTTCATGCGTATACTCTTCTAAATTCTAGAGAACTTGTAATAACCAGCTCGCCGTGCCGCTTGTTTTTAGGTTTCTGGATGAACATACTATTTAGTTCGTAGTTGAGTTTCAAACATAATAATCATGCCGAAAGTAGAGAGTTCTGGAAGAAAACACTCAGTAGACTGGGCAAATGTTAAAACAAATGATAGTTAAAAAGTTAAAAAACATTTACAAAATTGTCTTTATGAATTTATACAATCCTTTAAATCCACACATCTGTTGAGTTACATCCGCATGATGATGAGACAGAAATTACCTTATATTATACGTAATATATGAAAGGACTGAAGTTGGTTTTTTACTTCAAAAAATTAAATGTATGTTAAAAAAATTTATACGATAAAGACATGGCATTTTACCAAAATTTCACAAAAATATAAATTCAATGATACATGTTTTGGTACTGTTGATTATTATTTATATTATAAAATAGTGCTCGGAATACCAGTGGATCCAAAAGACCACCCGCCCACCCGTATTTCAGTGAATACGGGTCGGAACCAATCTACACCCATAAGACCCGTATTATCCATAAGAACCACAGACCCGTATTACCCGTAAGAACCAGAGACCCATATTACCCGTAAGAACCATATCACCCGTAAAATGTATTATTACATTGCTATTTGATTACATAATCTTACCGTTGAAAAATACTTTTATTTAATTTAGTTAATTTATTTGATTAAACACTTCACATAATACAATAGTTTTATAAGTTAGTAATATATAAATATATAACGTTAATGGCAATACGGTTCTTACGGGTAATATGGGTCTGTGGTTCTTACGGGTAATATGGGTCTGTGGTTCTTCTGGGTCTCACGGGTCTTATGGGTGAAGAATCGGCTCCGACCCGTATTCCATTTGGTCCGGTTATTACATTTTGATCTCTCACTTTTGTAATATAAAGGAATATTTCTTAATTTCTTGACTTAAGTTCGATTAAATACAATCAATATAGCCATTTAATATTTTGTTTATGTAAACATTTTAAATCCGTCATTTTTGTTAAATAGACAATTATATGTTCTGTTTATACCTATCATTTTCTTTACTGCAAATTCACACCAAAGAGTCGGGCAGAGAAATGAGAAAATTCCGTAGTAAAAGTGGAAATACCTGATAATGTATATAAATACAAAATACAATACACATAGCAGAACATAAAATTTTTAATAAAAGTTTTTCTTTAAAGTAATAATTTATAAATCATAATTGTCAAAATTTTTCATATTATATGCACACGTGTTTTATTTTGCACATGTATTATTCAATTTTCATAAAAATATGCAAGAATGCACTTTACATATATTCCGACCTATATTCAAGACTCAATCTGTTCGGGTTCCATAACAGAGAACCGATGAATTTCGTTTCTGAAGTGAGAACCGATGAGTTTCGGTTCCAGGACCAAGAACCGGGTAGTTTCGGTTCCAGAACCGGGTAATTATCGTTTCCAGAACCGGGTAATTTCGGTTCCAGAACCGAGAACCGGGTAGTCTTGGAATCGGAACCGAGAACCGGGTAGTTACACATTCAAATAACCGGGTACCCGGGTAATTTTGGAACCGGAACCGAACCGAACCGGAACCGGTTCCCACCACTGCTAAATACCCAGTTCGAAGTCCTAGCCCTATTATAAAACATACATAAGTAAAACTAATTTAAGATCGCAAGGAATGAATAACGAATTTGATTAGTATAGACGCAATAATGGACAGGTAAGATAAAAATCGAGTTTACAGACCTAGTTTAATTTTAAATTGTAAATATTTGTAGAAGCATAATGTCAAATCTGTTAATCAAGTTATCTAAATTTCGGAACCACAAAAATTAAAATGTGACACCAATAAAGATTCGGAATTAAGTTCCTGTATATTCTAGACAACAAACAAAATATAAACAAAGAAAAAAAATATATCAACAAAAGTATATAAGAAAATTTGGGAAAATAAATTCCCATGGTTAGTGCCAAGAGCAGAAAATAACATGCTTTGTTAATGTTGCAATACAAGTTTGACTTATAATTTAAGGCATATACAGGATGATATAATATATACATTGTGTGTTAGAATCAGAGAAAAAATATTTTACTTTCCTTGAAGTTTCATTATAATCATTAATATAAATGTCGGAATTATATTTTGGTTTTTCTGCTGATCGCTGATTTCAGCCCTATTTACTGCAAACCTAAGCCATAAGATACTCATAATTTGACATGTAAATAAATATTGAAATTAAATTCTAGTACATTTTTTGAAATTTCGTCCATTTGTAATATAATTCTAGTGCATTTTAATTTACTATACTGACAACACTATCGAGCAGTCATATAGTTGGTCGCTATTTATTGATGTTCTTCTTTGTAAATAGATGAAATTACGTTTAAAATGCTTTAAATCAAAACTGAAAAGTTTTAAATTAACACAGTAGAGATAATTGCAAATGTTTTAAGTTTTCAATTATGTATTATAACTTTGATATATTTATTTTTAAGCATTGATAGTATAGGTATTTGTATGCATTATTTCCGAGAATTCTATTATTATCTCTCTTTTCATCGTGCTATCGCATTTTATCTTCTGAGCAATTCAGATGAATTCCAATTCAATTCTGGGGACAGCTGCATATATAAGATCAAAAAATAAACCATGCAAAAAAAAAAATACATTTAAGTAGATTTATTTTTATCAATCCTTCTTTTGGGCTGCAATCATTTTAGCAATTATATGACAGATAACAAAACTGAATTAAATCAAAACAAAAGCACTTGAATCTTCAGAAGTATTTCGTAAAAAGATAACATTTCAAAAGAAATCAATGAAATTTAAATTGAACATAGTGTCCTACCCCTTTATATTTAAAACATATACTCACACCACAGTCATTCAAACAACACAGAAATATCAAACCATTAAAAGGATGTTACCTAGTTTATTTAGGACTTCAACAAATTCGTTTTCCTCAACAAAATATATTCAAAAATTTGTTACTAGTAACAAAAAAACCATTTTACATGATATGTAAATATACTCTACTCACTCCTTATAATAATTCTTGATACTATCATAATAAATAATTACCGAAAAATGAATGAAATATGTCTACGAATATTGGATATATTATACCGAACTTTAAAACATTAGGAGAGTATTTTCATGCCCTATAAAAACTGTAAAACAGAGAATTCAAAATCCTACTGAAATGAAAGAAGAACTATTTATTTGATGCATTACCTCAAGTCTTGACCCCAACGACTGAGAAAATTATCACCCTGGGTGTTTTACTGAAAATTAACATTTCTTTAAAATTACCCAAATTGACAATGTACCAATAATAACTAATCAGAAAGAAAATATCTCTTCTAAAACTCAAAAATATCTAGTGGCTTTTATCAAATGAATATATAAAGAATATAAATTACCTACTCATCTACAAATAAAAGAAAAAAAAAAAAAACAAGTCTCTGTACTCAAAAATCGAAAATCAATTTAATTTCTCTAATTGACAGTCAGTCAATTAGAGAAATTCATTTGATTTTCGTTTTTTTTTTATGTACAAACAATGCAACATTTTAAAATTAAAAAAAAATATATTTCCACCAAGTCATTAGATAGACAACAATATTTATTTATTCATTTTAATTGTACCCCTATTTGAGTACTAAACTATTTATAGGTTCTTTAAATCCACAAAAAGGGTTCAAAATTGAATCTGATAAGCAAAGAGATACAACTGTTAAGTATGACATTACTGTGTAAAAAAATATTCATTACAATTACAGTACAAATCGAATTCTGTAATTCAGGCCACATTTAGGCTTTAATCTGTCCCATCGAATAGCAACAGTGTCTACAGTTGTGAATAACACATTCAAAACACACTGGCTTTTATATATAAAAGAATTATCTATGTAAATGTAGTTATTCTTCTTCAAGAAATAGTCCATTCCTCGGTAAAAATTTTCTATATTTCAATTATCTATTAGAATGAACCACAGTTTCATAACGCAGCAGTTTCTATTGCAGACATATCGCATTGCTGTAGAATTATCTCAAGTTTTATACGTTGATTTCATATAGTTCCATAAGGAATTACGATAAGAATTAGAATATATATTATATTATTTATTTTCAAATGTACACTGGCTTGCAAAAGAAATTGCGTACACCTTAAAAACCAAGTAACCGAGTTTCTACGTAATGTTAATAAGATTTTTAACAACAAGATATACGATTATAGTTAAACCAAAGCAGAAATGAAATGACATTCATAAAATTGATCGTAATGTAATAAAAACTTAAAAACTTAAAAAAAACATTTCATAACATATTAAGTATTGCTATTAACAAGACATAATTTATAAATGACAATTATTCTAGAAAAAAATTCTTAATGGAAAATGTGCTAATTAATGTTAAATCTTTTAAAAATTAATTCTTATGTTTGATCAGCGAAGAAACGATAACACCGAGCTAAAATATGGGTTAAACTTCAGTATAAGGTCCTAGTTGCACCGTGTCAATACACTTAGAAAGAGGTAGATTATGTCGGTATTGTTTTTGGTAGTTTTCTTTATTTATAACCTCTATTATCATTCGTATCAAATTTTACCAAAATATGTATGACTATTATATTGAGACAAGTGTATTAGGTAATATCGAAAAATATTAAAAAATGGAACAATGCGACCATGAAGTCAACAAGCATTTTTGTTAAACAACAATGTAAATATGTAACTACAGTGAATAAATTTATTACCCGCTTATATAGTAATAATTACAACTTTGGAACTTAAAGACCATTTTACTTTTACTGCATACTCGCATGAGCCAGAAAAATGATCAAATTATATATCTAGTTGCATGAGCCAGAAAAAAATTATCAACAAAAAATTCAAAATTAACTTTCTATTATTGTAAAAAGATAAGACAAGTGTATAGAAGAAACAATCAAAAAAATAATAGAATACCATCAGTCGAATACTTGTAGATTTTCAATAATTATTTGAACGGCACAGACTTGCCAACTATATACTAATATAGAATAAGCAGTTCGCAACGCCTCTAGTATTGCAGGGATGAACTAAATGAAGAAATAGTCAAAAAACTCGAAACATCGTAAACAATGAAATAATCATCAGTCGAATGCTTGTATATTTACACATTTTAGTTAGTTGAAAGGCACAGACAGACCGAATATATACTAATATACAATAAGCAGTTCGCAATGCCTCTGATGTTGCAGGGATAAACTAATGAAGAAATATTCAAAAAACACGAAATACCGTAAACAATGAAATCATCACCATGCTTGTATATTTCGACATTTTCAATAGTTTAGTTAGTTGAACGGCACAGACTTGCCAATTTAATATAAAATAAGTAGTTCACAACGCCTCTAGTGTTGCAGGGATGAACTAGAAAGCGGGAAAAGGATATTTTAGATTCAAATTCCATAATCTGCCCCTTAATTTTTATAAATCGAAAACAATTTAAGTGATTATTTTTGCTGGTAAATGAATTCCAGTCAGTAGACTATGGCCATCCATTGGGAAACAAAACATACCCTTGTTCCTCAACAGCCATGATCGACACAAGTTTAATAACTAAAATGTTTATAATTTAACAATAAAACATTCTTTTTTCTGATAGTAAAAAGTAAACTTACAATTAGCTACTTTCATTATTACAAAAACAGAAAAAAACAGACACGCCTAGTTGTTCAAGGCTAAATATGTAATCAAATTTTAAACTTAACTGCTAATCTATTTTAATATATTAATAATTGATACCGGCCCCCGGTGGTATAGTCCCGGGTAAGGCAGGGCTGTTGTGTGCATCTTTCCTAATATCGTCTTCGTCCCCATCAAAATACTACTGCAAGCGTATACAGAATATGTATGAAAATTGTCTCATCGCCATCACATCGCCGCTTATATACATAGAATGTAAAAAAAGCGTTTAAACATAAATAAATGAATAAATAACTAATAATTGGATAAAATTGCTGACAAAAATTGAAGAGTTTGCAGCAAGGAGGTAGCTCATTTTTTCACAAAATGGAGATAGCGAAGTTTGCAGCAAGAAGGAGGTAGCTCCAGTTTTCACAAAATGGAGGTAGAGATATATTCTGGTATAAGTTTTATTTGTAATGGTTTGGTGCAAGAACCATATAAATACCTCCGTTAATAACAGAGAATACAAAATAATATGTACCTCCAAAACTATTTGAGGCAATACAGATGTAGAGAATGAAAAGTTTTCAATAAGCAAATATAAATTATTTTTTATGAAAATACGGATGAAATTAGATGCAGCAAAACATGTAGTTTATTAACTTTTTCAATCTTCAATTTTTTAAAAAAACCCATTACTAATACGACAATGTAATGGGTCTAGCTAAAAACTGCGTACTCCAAAATAATATGTAGTGCTACAAACTACATCCGACGATGTTAACGAGAAGAATAATAACAATGACATTACAGATGATGAAGAAGAAACAGAAACATTAGATTAAGCTTTCAAATTTAATATTTTCGATTTTTATTATATGAAACAAAATAGTTATTACCCACTGTATTTGTATTAAATGTGTTTAAAACTTTATAGAAACATACAAAATCTTAAATAATTTATTTTAAGTTTGATTAGAATATTTTGTAATGTTACAATCAAAATGTCACTAATAAATATATAATAATAAAATATTGTTCAATTAAAGTAATGTTGTTATTTATTTTGTTATTTTTTGGTGGCAAGAACGAGGAAGCTCCACAATTTGCTACTAAATAAATTATTTATGAAAAAAATATTATTAATTATTATCTACTCGATATTTGAACTTTTTACTTTATAAATAAAATGTTATAATCATACTTTCATTAAGGTAAGAAATGTCGATATAAAAAAGTTTTTTTCGTACCTTTATTATGTTGGTTGAAAGCCCATTATCTCGTTAACCAACGCAGTTGGCAGCGATTTAGTGATCTTGTCATTGATTCTACACAATCTTAAAAATACTACAATCTGTTTTGTTGAAAATTGTTGTACACATTTGATTTCGATTAGGCAATTCACAAATTATTTTAGAAGTTGAGTTAATCATTTCTTACGTCGTTAATAAGCTTCATACCATAACTACTTAATTTTATGAAAGCCCTTATCCCTGTAAACAACAATTGTTTCGTGACATAATTGAGATTCAGCATATGCAAAATATCGTCGTCGTGATAATGGACGTACTTGTGTTTTAGGGGGCACAATCTAGCTTGTTTTAATTTTCCAGACACATATTAATATAGAGATATGTTCAAGAATTACAGCTATCAAGTATTTGTACAAATATATTCATAAAGGTCATGATGTCATCGTCAATATTCAAGAGGGGACCAAGTCAAATGCTTGGGTTTGAATTATCTCTCTCAAATATATCCGTATTTTCTCTCAACTTCATATTTTATTCGATCCAAATAACGTGCAGCAGGCATTGAACGCCACTAGATGCAGTCACCTATTGGCTTATTTCAAACTAAAACAAGTCGATATAGAAGCTCGTCAAAATTTAAACGTTGATATTGTAAGACAATGCACTTGGCAGCGTAATATCCATTGTTGGCCACGTCGCATATCTCATTTTAATGCCATTTGTCGTTATCCGGCGTATCGCCTCGTTGTGGGGAGTTTTTTTTATTTACGAATGCTCGTAAATTATGTTCGGGGAACTACATCTTTGAAACGTGCGAGGCTTGCCTAGCTCGACAATTAATTGAAACAATTGAGTACAATCACCGCATGGAAGAAGCTACATCCAGATTGCTTCTATTTCACTTACATCATTTATTTGCTCATATTGTTCTTTGGTGTGATCCTGAAAATCCTCTACGGTTGTGGAATTTTCTTTACATGTGTATGAAGATTTTATGGCCAATTTAACTGATGATTAAGGTAAAACTGTAGCACTGGATGATATTCATCAAATTTTTATACATCATAACAAAACTCTTATCTGTTTGCCCGTTCCTGATCCCGTTGTGCTAGACAACATAAGGCAACATATGAACTCTAAGAATGTCAATAACTCAATTGAAAAACATCATTACATTGGTCTTGGAATGCGTGACAATTAGAATGTGTCCCAAGATAAAGTATTTGAAGCATTTCTCTCTAAACTCAATAAATCCCGTAGGACGTAGGACCCCTAATATGGTACTTGTTTTAATTCCAAGTAATTTGCTATAATTTTTATATAAATTTTTCGTTTAAACCCATCTCGTATTTCTTGAAACTAACGAAAGTTATCGTAGAACCAAAAAGATTATATAAAAATCTAATAAAAATTAAACTTGTATTTTATTAGTCCCACTTTGTGATTATTTTCTTTATTATTTAGCACCCCACTAGTATGTGTACCTCTACTCTATAACACGGACGGTTTTTTAGCACATCCTGTTTCGTATAAAACTAACAATTAGCTGTCGAACTAAACAATAAAATAAAAATTTAATTTAGTATTTTCCAATAAGGTACTGGTACTTTAAATCTCCTGTCAAAGATACATTTGAACTGAAATTTTTCGATAATAAAAAAATTATGCAGAAAACTATAAAAAGTTTCAAAAACTGAAGATACATCTTATATTAAAAAAAAAATAAGAGTAACTTGCACAATAAAAATTACACAAACTTAGGGACTACTTTATTATCTCACAGTCTATTAAGTCGCACTGTGAGTATAAAATTTATGAACTACTATTTTATGTTTTTGGTTTATCAAGTTCGATTTTGCGCTCAACTCGGTTATTCAAATGTTTGACATTTATCTCTCATCTATAACACAAACATTTGAACAAAAAAAATTTGATGATTTGATATAAACATTATGAAGAATAAAGTTAGCAAAAATACAACACATCAAAATCAAAGTTGCTGTTCTATCAAATAATTATTGCAACGAAAAAAATATGAATACAATATTTATAAAAGAAAAAGTTAACTCAAAATATATAAAACAAAAATATACAAAAATCTATAAAAAAAAAATGTAAATAAATGGAATGGATAGGAAACATGATAAAAATTCACTTCATGTACGTATATCTAGTTCTTAAACAAAAAAAAAAATTATTAAATTGAAAGAAACAACCTGAAGACCTCAAGTAATGTTTAAAAAATCCAAAACAAAATATTAACTTTAGTATTAATACTGAAAATATGAAATACATGTATATATATTTTTAATATGAAAATGATATAAATTGAGCTTGTTTTAATTAATCTCTCTAAATTGTTTAGACTTTTCTGTTAATTCTTATTATTTGCTGTCCCAATATCAAATACGTATAGTAAAATTTCAATCTAAACTTGCATAATAAAAGTTCCGGCATTATGTTGAGTTGCAAGAAATTTTAATTTTTAGGCAATTAATCGGACATATTTAAGAAATTTAACTATGTTTTATGAAATATAAATAATTTATACTAATTTTAATGTCTTAAGAGTTATGTTTTTCCGGTAGTCCAATATAAGAGCAAGTTCTCCTTAACCGCCAATATTAAAATATTGAAAGTCTCTATTTTAAGTTCTTGTATGTTGTTCAAACAAAATACTGTTTATCCATATTATGGATACATTGTATAGAAATTCAGTTAATAATAATAAAAATATATATTTCCCAAACAAAATTTGTACATTGTTTACAATGAATAAGAAAAATCCAATATTTGCTGATCAAATTCAACCATCAATCAATGTACTAAATCTACTATTCATCTAACAATGGGCCAAACTCAGAGCCAACCAATTACTCAATAAGTTACAAAGCAAAGCCCATATACCCATAACTATTGAACTCATTACGTTTGTTATGAAATAAGAAAGGGCATTTTTCTTCATAATTAAAACAAAGATTTGTGTTTGTTGGTATTGGTTTTGAATTCGAATGAAGATTTTATCGCGAACCTCGCATATTAGCGTGAGGATACATTGGTGGGAAGATTTAGAAAGAAGTGATCGGATTGCTGTTGATTCATTCCAGTGTTTCCAGATTTAAGGAATGTTGTACTGTCAAATTCACCAGTAGACTTACAAAGAAAACTGAACGCATTGAGCACGTATTGTAGCAATCTAAGTCTAAAAATTAACATTACAAAAACACAAATACTTCATTTTCACATTGGAAGACCACCAAAACAACAAGTAAAATATATTTATCAAGGTAACGAATTAAAACAAGTCAGCTCATATACTTATTTAGGAGTCACGTTTACATCCTCTGGCCTTTATAACAAAACACTACAAGAAACTGTTAGTAAAGGAAACAAACTAACTGGTGCCGTAAAAAGTACACTTATAAAAACTAAAACTCATTCCTGGGATACCAATATCAAATTATTCCACTCAATTACCATCCCGTCAACCTTATATGCAGCTGAAATTTGGGCAGTAAACCTACTCGAAGCTATAGAGAAGATTCAAGTCAATTTCTTTAAATCCTTGTACAATTTGCAGAGAAACACTCCCAATTACTTCATACGTATAGAGTTCGGATTAAGCAAACTATCTTCTCATGTTTTTCAAAGAATGCTAAATTGGTGGAACAAACTATTATTAGCACAAGATCAAAGATATATAAAAATATGCTACTCAGTTCTTTGTAAACTAGATAATTCTAAAACAATAAAAAAGGAAAAATTATTGAAATATAACTGGGTTACAAAACTAAAACAACTATTAAACGAAACTAACTTTTCCTGGGTTTGGGACGCGCAGAGTAACATAACACTAAAGAATGAATTAAATAATATACAAATATCTTTCCAAGAGGCACAGTACCAAGAAGACATACTAAGAATAAAATCATCATCCTACAATCCAACGTATAAAAATTTGACATTTTCATCTAATTATCTAAACATTGATGTCCTTTACAAAATCCTGAAACTTGTTATCCAAATCAGATCAGCTTCCCAAAAAAAACCAACATTATATCACGATGGCCTTTCAAACATTTTTCAGCAAGACGAAATATGCACATTATGCAATACGTACGAAGAAGATGACCTTACTCATTTCTTCCTCAGATGTCCAATTTATAATCCTATTCGTCAGCACACCGTACAGCAATATATACCCAAGAGCCAACCACAAGACGCCAAACATACTATAATGGAAAATCTAACAAAAGAAAAATTGTATAATATATTTAATTTTGTAAATGGATCACTAAAACTGCGAAACTTTATATTAAATATTTAAGTATTTATTATAAATTATTACTATGTACCAAGAATTATTGTCATATCAACATTTCTTTGTATAAGATATTTTTCTTAATCACAAATATATTATTATTATTATTATTAATAAAAATTTACAACACAACAATTATTATTGCCTTAACTATAATAATAAATATTGAATGGAATGACGTTGTTTGAAGAATTCTGCAGAATTTTTAACTTTGCTGGGAAGATATTTTTCGTTACACGTCTGGCAACACTGATTCATTTGCCATCAGCCACTCATGAGCCTAAACAGGAATCAGGTGAAGAAAAAAAGCGCAGACTATAAAAATTAACATAAATATAGTCTCGTAAAAGAAATGACCGCATACCGCCACTAAACTGATAACAAAGAAAATTGATTCGAAATAAAATAAATCGCAAAAAAAACGGATCTCAAAATTTCTAAGCAAAATTTGATAACGAAAAATATTGGTCTCAGAACTGGGGAGATAAAACACAAATTCGTATCCAAAACAATAAGTCAATGTCGCATATTATACAAAGAACTGAAAATGAGGCAACTAAATATTTCTTGATTAGTCTTTTAGTTAGAAACAGATTACAACCAAAAAAGACAAAATAAACCATAAATATATTTTAATACATATACAAAACTTAAAATATCAGTAAACAAAAATACATGTATATACAGAAACAAAAGTGAAAAATACTAGGATTTAATAAATGGACTTTAAAATACGAGCAAGTTTCAATGTCACTAAACTCAAAGTTTATAAAAAGTGAAGAAATGCAGTCAAATGAACAATTTCATATTACAGATATTATTTCAACAATAATAACATACAACGAAAAAATTAAATCATTATATCTTCAAATATAAAGCAGGACGAAGGTTCCGTAAATAATATTTTAACAAATATGAATACAATATATAAAACTACCGAAGAACAAGAAAAGTTTGCAATGTTCTCATAGAATCTATGGCCTTGATACTTAGCAGTCTACATTTCGTCAGTAGATATCTTGCACATAACGAAGAGACAATGTAAGGAGACAAGCCAGTAAAAACAAATCCAGAAAAATTGTTTTTGGTTGCATACTCTTTTATCAATATCTAAAATTAGTATTTCTACATTAATTTCTGCCCGTTGCTCTAAACCACTTTCAGGAGTTGCGGATGAACCAGAAAAGACACCTTCGTTGATACAAACCGACACAACATACAAATAAATATGATTCTACACAAACATGCTTCCTTTGGACAGTCTTGTTCCGACATCACCTCCAACCGTCGATGCGAGAATGGTCCATGCACGAAGTCAGGCTGCCTCAATATTTGCGACATTGCAGGCTACGCGGGATACGTTTAAAAAAAAAAAAAAATTAAGCTAGTACTCGGCAGTGAATTGTCGTAGTGTACACAAAACAAATAATCATCGCTGCATCGTACTACAATTGTGACTAGTTGTATTTTTTTTTACCGCTGCGGCACCTTATTTTACTTATCTAAAACATCAGTAAAGGGGACAATGTAGAAAACAGACTGCCTAGTGGAATATACTAAAAATTAGTTCAAACCCTTCAAAAGACGGGTTAAGTTTAAATATATCACTAAACAAAGTTTATAAATGACTACTTATTCTGCCACTGATTTAAAAAATAGCATACAACCATCAAACTTAAACAACTTCAAAAATAAAGCTGGACGAGCGTCCAGTTAATAATATTTCAATAAACATGAATGTAATACATAAGGACTGTCAAAAAAATAAGAATATTTTCCAATGAATATACATATAAAATTTTTGGGATAGATACTTAGCAGACCATATTTCGTCAAGACAAAGTAAGAAGACAAGCTACGATTACTCAGATAAATTCGTCTGAAACATCAACAAAAATGGATAATATAAAAATTATCATTTTCACAAAATACGCATTTGGTGCATGTGTTTGTACAAATAATAACATAATCTGAGAAGTGACATGATCATAATGGTGAAAACTGAGAACTGGACCCGAAGCATTAAAAGCCACAGATATTTAATTTGTCATCACCTGTTCATGACTACATAGAAAACCAGTCATTAAAATTATGTTCTATAGAACAAAAGCAAATTTAAGCATGACACTAAACATAGTTTTATGTTACGCAAAGAAATTCTCAATGCAGAATTCTGATATATAAACTGACCACAACAAAATTTAAATAAATATACAAGATCCAATCGCTAAGTATTCCAACCCAGGTCGTTAATGTGTAACAAAAAAGAAAAAAAGAGAAAACGCATCTCAAAATCAAAGATGCTGATCTCTCAAATAACGTTTTCAACGAAAAACATATGAACACAATATTTATAAGAAAAAGTTATAACTATACTACGAAGAAAGAAAATTAGAAATTTTTGAGTCGTATAAAATGAAGATATATTTGAAGACGATCTTGAAAATTTGTGGATTAATTCATGAAATCAATAATCTCTAAATATTAGAAGCGAGAAAAGTCGTGCTATTAACGAAAATAATGTATGAATGTAAAATGAACAATGGACTATTTACATTGACAATGAGACATGTATTGCAAAATTTTGAAACTTCAAATTGCATTCTCTACACAGCGACCTCTAGTAAACTACCAGGAGTGACAGCTGTCACCGGCAACCTGTCAGTGACATTTTTGTAAAAACAAAAACACTTCCAATTTGGCAATGAGAGAAGACAGATTGACAGAAACAACTATGAAGTTAGCTGACCATATCATTAACATGTATTTAATTTCACAGTTCGGACTTCTTACTCTAATCAAGCGCACAACACCAGTGCAAATGGTCCATTGGAAAACAGAAAATCATATGGTACAATAAGCTAAGACATAAATACTTCAATCGACCGATTTAAATTAAATTTGAGGAAAATAATAAATAATTCCGGCAGAATGGTGTTTAAAAATAGTTCAAAAAGACAAAAGAAAATAACAAAATATTTTTCCAATGTACAAATAATTCGATAAATTTGATCAATTCAAAATACTATGTTACTTAAAATACCATAAAAAAAATTAATATTTTGAAGATGAAAGTAATATCAGTGATGATAATTAAACTCAACCAGTGAAAAAGTCTACGAATTAAATGGACTCAAGTCCATTAGAACATAAGTAAATTTGAACAGGAAACAAAAGGATCTTCAATATAAAAAATAATGACATATAAAGGACCACATATTGTCAGTATTTCAAAATACAACTACACCATTTAACAATCATCAAGTAAAAAACTAAACTACCGAGATCATTAATGATATTTTATAATGACCAAGCGAAGGTAGACATTTATGGTTTTCTTCTTTCTTCTCAATGAAACTGGATACCGCACATGGTAGAAAATAAATGTAATAAAGAAATAAATAAAACTGTCAAATATACCAAGAAAATTTTCATTGGATTCAAATCAAATTATTTTTTGAGAAAGAGTTGTATTATTCGTCAACACGCCATAAAAAACCTAATGTTAAACTGTACAAAGAAAACCAAAAACTAATAAAAGACTACATATTCTTTACCTAGATAAACATTATTATTACAACCAAAAAAGTTTCATGTAACAACAAAATAATTCGTAAGTTACTTACCAATTCTAACAACAGCAAACCTTATAAAATGAAAATATAAGATTAAAAGACACAAACAAGGACTATGCAAATCATCACCTAAACATGACTACATTGAAAACTAACTGCAGTAAAAGTTTTCCCACCAGTTCCAATAAAAGAAGAGCTTATGAGATTAAAATATAATAGATTTTAAGATATTTAAAGATAAGAACAAGGACTAGACAAGGCATCACTTAAAAACGACTACATAGAAAACCATCTGTCCAGTGAAAGTTTTTAAACGAGTCCAAATAACAGAAGAGCTTATGCGATGAAAATATAACTGATTTTAAGATACTTAAAGACACAAAAACAAGGACTATACAAGTCATCACTTAAACATGACTACATAGAAAATCAACTGCACAGTGAAAGTTTTCTTACCTGCCCCAATAATAGATGAAATGATCAAATGAAATATAACATTTAAAGATATAAAAAGACAAACAAAGACTGTGCAAGTCATTATCTAAACTTGACTACGTAAAAAATAAAAAAATTGTTAAACTTATGTCCTGCATAACAAGAACAAGAACCAGTAAACATTAAACTAAACACAATTTTATACAACGCAAAGAAATTTTCATTTGTGGAAAATTATGATTATACGTACATGATCACAACAACTAAGTAAATACAGTCGACTCTCGATAGTTCCAACGTCGATAATTCGAATTTTTCGATATTTCGAACTCTTCAGCTGTTAACTTCGGTAAATCGAAAAAATGCTGTGTGTTTTCATGCGCTCGATAACTCGAAATCCTTTTCGTAACAAGAGGGGGGGGGGAGAGAACGTCCTATAATTCTAACAAGGCCACTTCCTCTCTTTATAATTCGAATTTTTCCTAGTAATGTTTACATCCTTTCAACCCAGCTTAACTTCCCAATTCTCTTTAGTTTGTCACGATGAGTGCAAGGCAAAAGTCCGTCTCTCTTATAGTGTCAAAAAAAAAAATCGCGGCCTTGGAAAGTGGTTCAAAAGAAAAAAACTTTCAATATTTCATCAACGCTGTCTACAATTCTGAAGAATTAAAACAAAATTGTCATTTGCACGGAAATCGAAAGCAGGCGAGAGACGGTGAATTCCCTATTCTTGAGGAATCGTTAATCAAGTGGCTCCGTCAATGTAGAGCACAATACTTACCTGTTGAAGGTGCTCTACTTAAAGCGAAAGCAAAAGACTTCGCGTCGAAATAGGAAATCACAGGATTCGTTGCAAGTGACGGATGGTTGACCAATTTTAAAAATCGACATGATATTGCGTTCAAAAAAATTTGCGGAGAAAGTGCAAGTGTGGATTCAAACGTATGTGTCGAATGAAAAGATAACATACGCAGCATTATAGAGAATTACGCACCTCACAATATTTTTAATACGGACGAGACCGACTTTTTCTTTAAATGTCTTCCTGACCGGACCTTAACATTTAAAGACGAAAAGTGACACGGAGAGAAACACAGCAAAGAAAGAATTACCGTCCTGCTTGCTGCAAATATGGATGGTACGGAAAAGCGAAAAACCCTAGTTTTGGGCAAAGCTGTTAGTAAAATCAATTTTAAGTGCTTTTACTATATATATTGGTAGCACACTATGATGCCAATGCACATAAAACAGATGCTTGCATATATATATATATATATATATATATATATATATATATATATATATATATAATATTTTGAAATAGATGTCATGTATGTTATTCTCGTTTGATTACTAAAGAGCTGTTCTTCGTTGTGTATTATTCCCATTTATTTCAAAAGGTTATGGGCCCAGGACACGTTGGGCAGTGAAAGAATCTCGATAAAAAGCAATTGTGGTGATTTTTTTATCGCATTCGTCGCGTGGATCGAGATTTTCTTCAAGTTAAGCGTCAGTCGTGGTAACGGTAACTAGAATTAGAACGTATAAGATATCTTTTACAGCTCGAATTTTGTCAAACGTCAAGAGTCACGTCAAAATTTTTACACAAATATCAAATTTTTGCGCTTCAAAAGAAGAGAAGAAAATGGGCGATCGAATAGATACAGCCAGCCCAAATAAGTTCAATGGCGAAAACTATAATGAATGGAAGTTTCAGAAAATGACGCTCAAAAGTCATGGGTAAAAAGTGATCCAAATGCTTATTTTGACATCTGCCATGGATTACTCGCAAATAACTTTAGTTGACAACTGCTCCTCGTCATATCAAATAATAGGTAAGCTCGATTCAATTTATATGCAGAAATCAAAATCTAGCAAAATGATTGCACACGAAAAATTTCATCAATATCGGATGAATGTGAATGAAAATATGGCTCAGCATATTGCTAGTGTAGAAAACCTTGTTAAGAAACTAAAAGATATTGGTGAAAATATAGGTGATGCGGCAATCATGACAAAAATAATTAATACCTTGCCTTTAAAATACAAAAGTTTCCGCCAAGCTTGGTTGTCAGTTTCAGAAGATAGACAGACAGCGAATTTAACGTCAAGGCTTATTGACGTGGAATCTAGTCTCTTTGACAGAACAAATTGAAACTGCATTTTCTATTTCATCGAGAGCGACAGAAAAGACACGGAAACAATCACATCGAAATTTTCAAGGAGCAACGAGTACACACAAGTTTAATAAATATAATCAAGGCGATAATAAATTTCAAAACCAGGCGAAAAAGAATTTTAATGTAATTTGTTATTATTGTCGCAAACGAAGTCACATCGCTCTTGATTGCATGCAAAGAAACAAAATGCAAACAAAGGACAACTAGATAAAAGGCATGGTGATTTTTCGGCTTTTAATGCATTTCTTTCTTTAGCGACAGGAAATGTTGCTGATTTTTGAACAATGGATAGCGGAGCAAGTGCTCACATGACCTATCGAGATTATTTTTCGAAGTTACAAGAAGTGGAGCCGAACACAAAAGTAGTACTTTGGCAACAACGAATCACTTCCAGTTCTAGGAATTTGAGAAGTTCGAATCAAAAAGCTAATAAATAACTCCTGGCACGATTCCATAATCACAAATGTTTTGTATGTTCCAGAACTGAATTATTTGCAACTTCAGTAAGATATTCGAGTCCATTCTTCATGAAAAAATCTATAATCATGTATGTGGTATGTTATCACCTAATCAACATGGATTCATTAACCCGCGATCGGTAACGCGTTAGATTTTTTCTAACATACCGATTTTTATATTTATTCACCTTACTATGTAAAAATTATTAATGCTGCCATTGGCAGGTATTAATTAGATCGATTTTAAATATAAATAAAACAATATTTCAAATTTTTTACGTTTTTATATTATGCAAAAATGTCAACTAAAACATACATTTTTTTAAAAAAGAAAAACCTTTCAACAGGATTAAATCCCAATTACTGAGTAGGTTCATATACACAAACATCCATGCCTTAGTGGGATTCGAACCCAGAACCCCAAGCAAACTCATGACTAAGAGACGTTGCTCTAACCATTGAGCCACTGTAGCCGACAAAAAAGCAAATGCAAAAAAGAAAAAGTATATGTCCTCTTCTCGATTTAAGCACTCCGTGCAGGTCAAATCAATTTTAGCAGTATGTTCTTTGCATGTTGTTATAAATACTGTGGTCTGATGGAGCGCTTTCATCTGATGAACGACATTCTTTTGTTTCACGTGATGTATATGGCTAATCATCACCTTATTCTGACAAAGCTTCCTCCTAAAGAGCTTGCAAATGTTTATATTCCTGTTCGTACGACATCACCATACTATAGCTAAACAATGTTGTCAAAAAACTAAAGTTTTCAATGTAAAAATGGTAACTAACTTACAATTCCATGATAGGTACCGCGTTAGATTATGTCTAACATGTTGACACGACTTGGAAAAAATATGAACTGATCACGTACACTGAAATTTTCAAATAAACTGGTACTGGGGATAACTGAGGGAGGTTCTTAGGCAGGCATAGCAGGACGACCTGAGATGTAGGGCTAATTGTTTTAAAAAAATATGGATAAATCTAAAAAATCTAACACCGGTACCGATCCCGGGTTAAGGGAAGATCTACTGAAACAAATCTCATGCTTATCACTAGGGCAACCAAAAATATGCAAATGCATATTAGGGCATATTTTTGCATTTTTCAACTATAAGAGCATATATTGCATATTGGGGATTATATGACATTTTTCGAAAAAACTGCATATTTTTAATGCATATTTTGGATATTTTTGTGTCATATTTATTATCTAAAGTACAATTTTTTTAAATTTACTATACAAATTGATACGAAAATAATATGACAGTCACCAATTCAATTAGTATTCCTCCGATTTTCCGTTCTGGCGTCCCGTAATTCCCCAATCGGTCGCCAGGTGACTCCTCGTTTTGCCGGCCGATATGTCTTTCGCGCAACATTCTGCAAGATTGTGTTCTCCTGCGCTCTTCGCTCGTTGTACAAAGCCCACATAAACTACGACGTAATTTGGAAAGTGGTAAGTGTAAAAATTTGTTAAAAATTATAATATTTACTATGAATTGTAAATTATTTTAAGATTATGCCGAAAGTAAAGACGTTGATGTCAGAAAGGTTGTCGCAATATGTGCGTGAATATCCGGTATTCAAGACTGATGGTAAGGTGCTTTTTTGCAAAGTGTGCAACAAATCTGTGTCTGCTGAGAAAATTTTTACGGTAAAACAACATTTAGCAACTACAAAACATATTGAACTTGACCAAAAAAATAATGCAAAGAAAACTACGCAGACTTTCTTTGGTGAATGTTCCACATCTAAGTCAAAAGATGCTCAATTTGCAGAAGATTTATGTAGCGCTCTTATTTCCGCTGATATACCATTATATAAAATGCGTAACAAAAAATTTGTGTCGTTCCTAGAAAAGTACACGGAGCACAAAGTACCATCGGAAACCACTCTTCGGACCAATTACGTTAAAAACCTTCACAAAAATACTATAGATCATATACACAATTGCATCAAAGATCGCTTCTTATGGATTTCAATCGATGAAACTACGGATGCAACTGGGAGATATGTGGCAAATGTCATCATTGGAATTTAGGATAAAGATGAACTGATCGCTAGGCAAAAATTTTTGTTAAAAAGTGCAGTACTTGACAAGGCAAATCATAGCACAATTGCAAGACTTTTCGATGATTCAATTAAGATTTTGGGTGAAAGTTTTAACAGAGATTTAATTTTACTATTTATATCAGATGCTGCGCCATATATGGTAAAAGCAGCCAAGGCCATACAAATATTTTACCCAAAAGTAACACATATAACTTGTCTTGCACACGGACTTCATCGAGTATGTGAACAAATTCGAAGCATGTACACAAACGTTGATCGCCTTATAGCCAATGTAAAAAAAGTGTTTCTGAAAGCGCCGTCAAGGGTAGCAATTTTTAATGATTTGGCGCCTGATCTAGCACTTCCTCCGCAACCAGTAACTACTCGATGGGGAACATGGATAGAGGCCGTAAACTACTATGCCACCAACTTTGAGAAAATTGCATATGTATTTGAAGCATTTGACGAGGAGGAGGCTGCGTCAATCAATATTTTAAAGGACCTGTTAAGTGACGATACAATTAAACTCGACTTGATTTTCATTGCCTCAAATTATGGATTCCTTAGCACATCAATAAAAACACTTGAAACGTGTGGGTTACCGCTTGGTGTACAGGTTGAGGTTGTCACACATGCTCAGGATAAAATTAATAGCGTAAACGGTGAAGCAGCTAACTTAGTAAAGAAAAAACTAGCCACGGTTATTTAAAAAAATCATGGTTTTTCCCTTTTGAAGGAAATTTCGGCATGTTTGGCTACAGGATCTACAACAATAGACAAAAAATATAGTATTAGTGAAGCACTAGCATTTAAATTTGCACCTATAACATCAGTTGATGTGGAGAGAAGTTTCTCCATGTATAAAAATGTTTTACGCGCAAATAGACAAAGTTTTCTTTTTGAAAACTTAAATGAGATATTTGTCATTTATTGTAATAAAAATTTAAATTAAACCTGTTTCTATTCTAGTTTATAAAATAAAAAATGTTCTTGTAATCATAAATATGTCGTTTATGTAAATAGAAAAATAAACAATTTTCTTTTATTGTATTTCGTCGTGTTTACCGTACCCTCGACCTTGCCTATAGATTTAAGAAAACATATTTTTAAAGGCATATTTTCATTTTTAAAGAGTATATTTTCTTTTTTATGGAACATATTTTCATTTTTATAGAGCATTTTTTAGGCGCTTAAAACAATTTTTTTAGAGCATATTTTTGGTTGCCCTACTTATCACACAACATATATGTGAAGCTATAGATAATAACAGTCAGGTGGATGTCATCTACACTGAACTGTCAAATGCATTCGATAAAATTGATCATGCTCGAACAGTTTGATCTATCTGATTCATTAATTGATCTTATTAGATCTTATTTAGTTGACAGACACCAGTATGTATGTTATCAAGGTTACAAGTCAGCTAATTTTCTGCAGAAATCTGGAGTTCCCCAGGGATCGGTACTAGGACCGTTGCTTTTTAATATGTTTATAAACGACATTATTCAACATATAGACATAGAGTATCTTTTGTATGCAGATATCCTCAAATTATTTTGCAAAATAACCTCAGTTAATGATAGCAGTAACCTGCAGTGCAACTTGGACCGGGTTTCTAACTAGTGCCATGACAATAATCTACAGATGAAGTTGCTAAGTGTCAAGTCATGACTTACACAAGAAAAGTAAATTCTATAAAATTTAATTATAATAACAATACCGTATTAAATAGACCTGATACATTTAATGATTTAGGAGTAATTTTTGATCCTAAGATTACATTTACAAAACATATTGAATCAAAAGTTTCAATCGCATTCAGAAATTTAGGTTTCATTATTAGAAATGCTAGTACATTCAATGTCAATATACTAACACTATTTTTTGTGTCTCTAGTACGACCTCATGTTGAATACTGCTCAACTATTTGGAATCCAATATATACGAATGGTACTCAGTCTATAGAAAAAGTTCAAAGACGATTCTTAAAATTTACTATATTCTCTATTGAAGGCAGTTATCCAGCTAGGGGAACATCTCAAACTACAATGCTTGAAATGTTTAATTTAGACTTCCTAAATCAAAGACGTACTATGCATTCTATTATTTTGTTGCAGTCTAATACAAGCCACTGAATCAGGTTTTTTAATACAACTCTTAATACAGATCTTAAAACAGCCTAATACAACCCACTGAATCGTACTCACTGAATTTAGACATGTAATCACATGATCATAAACACTCGAAACACCAATCAGTTGCGTGTGACGTCACGATATAGAAATTGCGAGTCAAACTGCTTCTGTTACCGTGTTATTTGGAGATTTAATTGTGATGTTTTTAAAAAAATTGACTTTTAACTAGTTGTTTTGAAACAAAAACCTTAGGAATGGAAGCTGGATTCTTAAAATTGGAATAGTTCTAACTTACCAAGGATAGATTCCTTTAAGGTTGTAAATTTTTTTTGCAACCAACAATGATTTCTGTTCTGCAGAATTTAGGAATGTTAAAACTTCCATGTAAGTGTTAGTACTAATAAGGTATTTTAATAATAATTGGCGGTGAGAATATGGTTCGGCTTTAAAATGCATTTTTAATGGATTGTATTCTATTATGTAAAATATCATATAAAAACATGAAGTTAGAGTACGGAAACATGATTTAATATTTTTTTTAACATAAAATTGAATTCTTGTCAATTTAACCTTGAAGTTCTTGTCATGAAAAATATAATCGAAGATTCGCAAATAGACTTGAATCTGTTACTCACGTTTAAAAATCCTTTGTTGTCATATTATAGGCAAATAGTATATCATACACACAACAAACATAACACTAACATGACTATAATTCTTTTAGGCACGTGAATAAATTACTTTTCAGCTGTTTCGACAGAAGTATTAGTACACTGAGGTACTATACACCACTTATACGTTTTAGAATTTATTTTTTGTAAGAAAAAACAGATAAAAACTAAAGAACTCCTTATTTTACAACGTATGTACTGCACTGTACTAGACCGTGACGTCACAATAGCATCATGAACGTTTTAGCGGGAAATTTAAAACTAAAATTTAAAAACCTGTTTTTAAATGTATTAACGACTTGAAAAAATTAAAATAATAATTTTGCATATATAATTAGTTGCATATGTACAATTTAAAACACTGCCAAAATTTGTCAAATACCCTATTACTAAGTTCGTAGCGTAGCTAACTTCATGTACATTGTTTGTAGCACATTGCACAAGTAGTATTCTTTTAATAAATTAAGGTTTGAGCAAAAATATGCATTTATCTAAGCGAGTTAATTGAGTACTTTACCGCGCGGTATAGTTATTTGTGTACTAAGGGTGCAAAATACTACATTGTCGCACGAGCATGAAATTTGAAGCTCGAAGGTCAGTATCTCTCTATTTTCTATGATCGAAGTGGCAATGGCATTTTGCACTCGCGGTGCACACAATATTTTTCCTACAACTGTACTATAATATTAAAATAAAATGAATGAATTAACATAAGTAAAGTAATTCTAATATTATTCATTTAAGTACACTGATATGTTACTAAGCTACTAAAACATTTGTCACATAAACATTGTCAACATCAACAACTACATTTATTTATTGTTTATCAATGCAAATTGTGTCATTGTGCGTAAAATATGCGACATTGAAAATGACTGTGTATTTTCTAGTACTCATCCAGAATTATCAGAAGCAGCAAATTCTGCTATTTGAAATCTATTGCCAGTTAAATACAGAAATAAATAAGAAATTACTTACAATCAATTTAAAGAATGGTGTATTTTTTTATCCAATCTTCAGTGCGCAATAGTTATTTGTGTACCAAGGCCTAAAAGTGATTTTTTCAGGGAAGTATATTTAATCTTTCTTATTGTTTTAAATTAAATATTTGAAATTATAGGTAAAATGCATATATCCATCAGAAATACCGCCAATCTGGTTAATGAATTGGAAAGAATCTCTGACATTTAGAAACTTCCTCATACAATGAAAAATAGATATAACTAGAATTATATGTGTGCAGAAGACATGTGAAATATAATAAAAAACAATATTTTGGTAAAGTTCTGTAATTTTTTGTTATAAAACGACGGTTCGATAGCGAAGTGCAATACAATACTTATATAGTTTCCCGTGGTAAACGGGTAATAATTTTGCATGCTGGATGTGAAGAAGGATTTGTTGAAAATTCCTTGCTACTATCCGCCAAAAACATTGCATCTGCTAGTGCTGAATATCATTCAGATATGAACGCAGATCTATTTAAAAATTGGTTTAAAAATCAATTACTTTCTAATATTCCACCATCATCGATCATATTTGTGGATAACGCAGCTTACCATTCTCGGCAAACAATAAAAATTCCTTGTACATCAACCAAAAAACAAGAAATTATTGATATTTTACATGCACATAACGTGTCATTTCCCGAAAAAAGTACGAAAAGCCAATTATTAAATATTATTGAGGAGCATAATTTTCAAAAACAGCACTTCACAGACTTGCTGGCAAATAAATATGGACATGAAGTGTTAAGGTTACCACCGTACCACTTTATATTCAACCCAATTGAATTAATTTGATCAAATTTAAAACGGAATATTAGGAAAAACAATTATACGTCTAATCTGCCAGAATCGGTTTTAAAATTAATTCGAACGGAGGTTGATCAAATAACACCGGAATTGTGGAAGAACTGTGTAAGTCATGTTAATAAAACGGAAGAATTGTTTAGATTTACTAATCAACAATCATTTGTTATTCATTTAAGCAACGATGATTCAAGTACCGAATCAGATGATTAATTACATTTTTTAGATTTGCGTATCATTTAAATGTGTAAATGTATTACCTATGTATTTTTGTATGTATTTATGTGTGATATAAACACTGTATAATTTTTTTTGGACGTACGCATTTTTGTGTGAATATCTTTTAAAATAAATTACTACTTAAAGTTGTTGTCTCGCTAACATTTTTCATTTTATTGCACAATATACATACATATATAAGTGTAATATACGAGTACTATATAATTATTTCAATAAATATTGATGTAAATGTAGTGTAACATGAAAAAAAGTTTTACTTTATAATATTTTTGTTACGAAAAAGTCCAACTCTGTGCAAAGCAGTGACCGTATTAATACTCTTATTTATGAGAGGTTGTAAATTTGGGTTTCTTTGTTATCTTAAGTGGGAGGCGTTCCAAAGGTTTATGGCGATCCTTTCCATGAGACAGAGCATACGTAAATACAAACGTCACGACGAAATTAGTCAAAATGGATTCAGGGATGGTGAAAATGGATATATTCGTACAAGGAAGTCAAAATTATAACTAAACAATAATGCAATGATTAAATAAACGAAAAGATTAAGTCCTAAGATTTTCTACTAAATCACCACCTTCGTAAATACTCGAGTACAACTACTGGTAACATGGAAGCTATCGTATGTGATGTGGATGGTAGCAGTATTGCCAATTTAGTTATTTTATCACTAAATCTAGTGAAGTTGATGATTCAAATACGATTTGTCATAAATTTGCGATTTATAAGGTCTGATTTTAATGTTTATCTAGCGACATTTCTAGTTATTTTTCTAAATTATGTTCAGGTTAGTAATTCGTATTTTGCACCAGAAACACTTATTACTTAATTAACTCTGCATAAATCACTGTGCACCAGCTTTGCGTTGGCTCGAGGATTTTTAAATTATAGATGCTTCGGGAAACAATTCATTTCATCACCTATAACATTCAACATTTAAAGTATTATCTTTACTTAGTATTTATATAAATAAGTAATCATTTAACACATACAGTAAATGTTTTTCTTTTTACGTCCTTGTACAAAGTAAAGGAAGTATTGTAATCGCGAAAAATTTCGGTTTTCAGATTTCAACGGATATATCCATTTTGACCAACTCTGAATCCATTTTGACTGGACTGTTATAATATCTAGTTGTGCACCTCCCTTTTTGGTCAATACATAATTTTCGAAAGTGGTTCTTTACTTGAAGCCTATAATAGATTTTAATGAAAAACTATATTAAAATATAATCCAATACTTTTCAAATTTGATATATGACTTTTATATCAATGGAAATAACATAATAGATTTTGGTTAAAATGGTCTAACCGGAAGTGGTACTTTACTTGAAGACTACAATAGATTTTAATGAAAAACTATATTAAAATATAATCCAAAACTTTTCAAATTTGGTATAAAAGACTTCTGTATCTGTATCAATGGAAATAACATAATTGATTTTGGTTAAAATGGTGTAACCGGAAGTGATACTTGACTTGAGGCTGTTACCAGGATGTGTGGATGTTGGAACCACGGTTTCTCAAATACAATAAGACTTAAAAAACGTTTAACTGCAGTTTCCTCAATCTGACAATCCTGGGAAGAGCTGATTAGATTTTGGTAACAATTGGACAACTGGAAGTAATTGTTTCTTTCTGTTATTACTATTTTTGAAGAACATAAAATTCTACATATGATACATTTAAAATTTTTGTTATACCTTGTATAGATTTAGAGATAAAGGCTCTGTAATATATAAAATAGTCTAATCGGAGAGGCCAAGGCACTAAGGAAACCAGTTCACAAATTCAAATGTTTATAACATAGTTTGTAAATTATAGATGTCAGTGTCAAAAATCAACAGTTTTTGTGAAAGCTTTTTCTGGGAAGTACATTTTTAATCTTTCTTATTGTTTTATTAATTAAATATTTAAAATTGTAAGTAAAATGCATATATCCATAAGAAATACCGCCAATCTTGCTAATGAATTGGAAGAATTTCTGACATGAAATTGTTTATATATAAATCCGAGCTCGAACGTTAGTTTCAAGCAGAGAATGTGTGCTCTCTCAAGGGAGCGTTAGCTCTCCACCGAGCATTAGATGGTGTGAGCGTGAGCCGTCTTTCGCGAACCTGGTGAGGGCCAGATGAGCGGGTTGGTGATGACCTTGGCTGCCTCTGACTCAGTGCTGTTGGTGTGTACCGGCAGCTCGTGAGAGAATGCAGAAGGTGTACCGTACCGGTGTCTGTAGCCGATTGTTTTCGTGCAGTGATGTGGGCCACTGTTTGCCGTAATCGCGATTGTCCATGAGTGTTGGTGTGTGCCAACACTGTCTCATCCGAAATCGCGATTGTTGATGAGTGTTGTCAAGTGACAACACTCTGTAACCGTTCGTACCGTGCTCCCGTAACTTTGGTGGGTGCCATTGTTACTTGCTCGTACTGTGTTCCCGCAACCGTAGTGTGTGCCATTGTTGATCGTACATAGTAAAGAAAATATCCTGCAATTATCGCTGGTTCATTTAAATGATTATTTACCGATAGTATGCCAACGATTGTTATTTTGCTTATTACTTCTCGTTTTAATATATTTTAATAAAATATTAAAATGATTACTATTGATTTCATTGTCAAAAGACGAACTCTGGCTCCACTAAGTTACCCGAGCCCTTTTTGACGTTCAAGCTACTCTTTTCAGCGACGCTATAAGAGGGTCCTTTACAGGATTGCCCACCTCTCCTTGTGCTGTTTCCGACTGAATGGCGCCCGAGCAACCCTTTTGACAGCATGGACAGATGAACAGGGACGTCTTTACACCTCATACAATGAAAAATAGATATAATTAGAATTGTATGTACAGAAGACATGTTAAATACAATAAAAACAATATTTGGCTAAAGTTCTGTAATGTTTTTGTTATAAAACGACGGTTTGACAGCGAAGTGCAATACAATACTTATATAACATAAAATGGAAATGACGAGAGGTATTGTGCTGGCCACAACAGATTTTTTGATGTAATTTTCTGAATATTATTGAATGGTTATCCATTTTAAAACATATTCATTATTATTTCGTTATTTATGCCTGGCACACTACATCGGTACTGTTGCACTTTATGGTACGTCGCAGATTATTCGTCCTCCGATAACAACACCCTGCGTCTTTCGTTGGCCAACCCTCGACGTATAGCTGTTATCGAATTTTTGCGAGTTGTTAATGCTCGAAGGACCAAGTCGCTAGTGGACTAATTGTAATTTAAGTAATGAATAATAAAATGAAATCTCGCGAAATTAGAGTTTGGTGATTATCAAAGTACTGACCTTGACGGGAGAGACAGGAATAATATTTGGAAGGCAGGGACTCGATGGGACGAAATGCAGGATTCAGATGATCCTGCCCGCAGGGTTCCAATGTGGACGCTGTCTGCGGTTGGAAGCGGTGACCATGGGTTCAGAAGAACGACGTAACTCAGGCCTCACTTCGCTGTGAAGCTGGTGTGTTTCTCTTGTAGAAACGCAGAAGAGTAGTGGAGACGATGAGTGCAGCAGGCGCTGCGTGCACGGTTGGCCGGCCCGAAGATTAAATTTGGCCCGTTGTTCTTGGAACTAACGAGCAACTTGAAGCACAACACAAATACACTATTCACTTACACTTTGTCACTTTAGATCTGAAATGTAAGTTGTCCCCAACTCAATGAAACGCCGGAGTAAAGAATTAAAGTTTAATTTTGACTTGAAGACATAATGTTGTAAATTGATCAAAGAATACAGAAATGAATAGATATGAAAATTTTAGGAATGAAAGTAAACACGACTGAACCCCACTTTGGTTCGATACCGACTTGTTTATTTATATTTTTTTCGTGAGTGTTATTTTTTTTCGTTATGGAGTTTCATTGTTGCATCCTTCTTTATTTTACAGATGTCTGAGATTTTTTTTATTATAAATACAGAGTTTACTTGGTTTTTAAACATAATAACATCAACCGTCAGCAACTCTGATATTCATTTGATAATCACCAAATAACTGAATTTACAACTTTACACGAGTGTATTATTGATACACTTTTTACTTCTGTAATGACTGTAAATGTTTTATTATTTTCATATTTAATATTTGATCGTACGACTGTACTTTATCTAAACAAAGCGCGACGCATCTTATGCGGTATACGGGCGCGATAGTCTTCAATGTTTTGGGTCAAAATTTCGTAAAAGAAGTTACTTCCAGGTGAAACCCAATTCCCTGTAATCATGCATCAATCCAGGAGACTTCTTTCACTTCTAGAATCTATTTAAGGTAGGTTTTCTTCCTTTGTATATTTTTTACAATTTTTATTGTTAATGTATTATTGCGTAACAATTGCAACATGTAAACTATTAAATTAAGAATCTAAAATTTAACATTTATATATATTTTAATATTTAATCAACATTTATATATATATACTTTTGTTCTATTTTTGAAATTATATTATGTTTGAGTTAAAATTTGTATTTTTAAATTTCCTAACAATGACTCCGCTCGATCAGAATTGGAAATAAATTCATGGTTAAAGTTTTACCATTGCTACCAAGGTAGGTAAATTTTTTATATTAATTTGTGGGGTGTTACATATGGGTAGTATCTATGGGTTAGATCATAACACTTCCTTGTACGAAGTAAAGGAAGTATTGTAATCGCGAAAAAATTCGGTTTCCAGATTTCAACGGAAATATCCATTTTGACTATCCCTGAATCCATTTTGATTAATTTCGTCGTGACGTCTGTACGTACGTATCTCGCATAACTGAAAAACGGGAAGCCGTAGAAAGTTAAAATTTTGTATTTAGGACTGTTATAATATCTAGTTGTGTAAATTATAAAATGCAACTCGTATTTAGAGTTTTTAAAAATTATAATTTATTTATTTGTTCGAAGAAGTTTATACAAAGGTTGATACAGAAGAGAAGACTTGCTTCTAAGACGTTAACTCGGAAAATCGTATCTCCAATTTCTTTACACAGCAATTTATACTATTCAATACGTCATAATACATTAATATGATTGACATTCAAATAAATATTCTTAAAAAGGTTTTTAAAAGATAATGCGTCTCATCATATTAATATAATTGACTTACAAATAAATATTCCTTAAAAGGTTTATATTAGTAAAGATATACATATATGTTTATAATACAGATTAATAAGAATGACTCACTTAATGATAAAGCGCAGTTTATAGAATCAAGGATATACATAACTCCTCCCCGTTAAAACGTAGCTTTATCTTCTTGTAAATTTGATATTTCTACAGATACATCTTTAGGAATTATTTTTCTTTTCTCAAATTTAAGATTACATATTCTTATAATTATAAATATAACAAATAGTGATATAATGCTTATAAAAGTAGAATTGATAGCAGAATGATTATTACTATTTATATCCAAATTTTCAATTTTTGGTATTTCATTAATTTTAATTTCCTGTTTATCAATTTGTTTCAGTTCTAGAGTTTTATTGCTAAATTGTTTATTTTCTAGCTTGAAATTAACATTTTCAAATATTATTTATTATAATATACATAAGTTTCCATGACATAATTATTAATTGCACAATTTTTATTAGTTATAAATTTATAAATACCAATTATATTTTTATGTTTTTCATAATTTTGACAATATATATCTAAGGATTGTTCTTCGTTAGCTGCTATAATTATTATATTTGAATTTTCAATTTTTATTACAACAAATGAATCATATATCTTATGATACATGCAATTTTTGTTTTTCTGATTTTTAATTATATCATATAAACATAAATTTACTTCTAAATAATTAATTTTGCAAAAATATGTATTTTCGTTTCTTTTGCAGCTATTTGCTTTAAATAATTTCTGTTCTCTTTCTATTATCAATTCTTTATTAGTATCTAACATATACATTTTCTTATTGATATACATAGGAATTGGTGTAATTTGTAATAATTTATTAGGCCTATTTTCATATATTGGTATTTCCAATAAATACTCTATCATATTATTTTCTAGTTTACAATGGCTTGTTATTTGGGCGGATATATCCCAAAAGTTTAATTTTGAAACTTCTTTAGTAATTTTCTTCAAATCTTCCAGACTTATTATTGATGAATGAATCTGATTTAAATTACAAAACGTTAAACTGGTTTCAATTTCAGAAACGATCTCTATTAAGTTTACACTTAATAAAATTAGCTGGTTTAAAACATCTTTGATTATTAATAAGTTTTGCCAATTTACACTTATTTTTAGAATATCCTCTATTTGCATAATTCTAGATTTTAAAAGAAGTTCCTTATGTCTTATATTTTCTAACTGGGTATTGAATTTTGATATCATTATTTTATTTATTCTAATGGTTTCTAGATTTTGCTTTTGTAATATTTCTTGATTTTTATTAATTTCGTCGAATAATTGTTCATAACGTTGCCCATCTGCGGCGTCTAAATTACCAGTAATTGATTTTATAACGGTACCTACGCCATCTAATAGACTTCTTTTGTTTCGTTTTTTATTGAAAATAGTTTCTAATTTATTTTCTAATCTGTTACAGTTGAATTCTAATATTTTCATATATGTTTCCAATTCTCTATGATATGAATCATTATTTTTAATATGGTTAAATATATTATTTTTATGAGATATAATTTTATGATATTCTATATTTATACTAGTCAGATTATATCTGTAATAATTATATTGAGAATTGATATACAAGTGAACTAGGTCTAGGATATTAAGTCCAGGGTTATTGTTAATCTCCTCTAATTCGTCTAATCCGTTTGTGCATCTGCAACAAACAGACGAGGTTTTTTAATTTTGTCTATTTTGTGTTTCTTATTATTATTTATTTTAATGACTCCTAATCTGGGATTATAATCTTCAATTTTATAAATTTTGAATAAGGGCTTTTTAATTTTTTGAATACGTCTTTTACCTTCTTTTATAAATACTTTGTTAGGTATATTTTCAGGTCTGTTATATTGTTCCTTATATCTTTTGTTCTTTTCTGCTTGCAAATTTTCCTTAACTGTATTGTGAATAATTTTTAACTTATTTTCATAATCATTTAAATAATCTTCTTCTGTAGATTTTGTTTCGAAAGGACTTTTGTATTTATCTTTTCCATATAATACTTCTAAAGGTGTTAATTTGGTTACATGATTGATTGAATTATTATAACCTATTAGTGCAAAATTTATCTTTCTTTAGTTTCATTTTTAAATTCTTCTCTTTGATTTATTATTCTCAAATGTTCTATTATAGTGGAATGAAATCTTTCTATACATCCATTGCTTTTAGGATTATCTACGCAAGTCATTTGTATTTTAATTTTGTACATGTTTAATAAATTTTTAACTAAATTGTTATTGAATTCGGTCCCAGAGTCATGAATTATTTGGTCAGGTATTTTATAATTCTTAAAATATCTTGCTAATGCGTCTACTACAGTTGTAGCATTTAGATCTTTTAAACGATAAATTTGGGCGAATTTTGAAAATTGATCAATTATTGTCAAATATTTTTCTTTTTCTAAAGTTAACGTATCAATATTTATTATTTGAAATGGTTTATCTGGAGTTTTTGTTAGATTGTCTTTTAATTGAAATGGATTTCTCTCATACTTATTTAGTTGGCAAATTTGACAATTATTTATGTATTTTTGAATATCTTGATACATATTGGGCCAATAATATTTTTGTTTAAGCTTTTGATAGGTTTCTAAAATTTCTCTGTGGTTTGTTTTTCCTAAATGATAATTATTTATTACATGTAATTGATCGTCAATTGTTTTAATATCTTCTAATATATATTCACATTTAATTAGCTAGTAAGAATTCTTTACAAAATTTTGGAATAATACTTCGTTGAATTTTAAATTTAAATATTTTTCAAATAAACAATAGTATTTACAATTTGGTACTAAATATTCTTTAATGAATTTATTTATTTCATAATCTAAATTTTGATCATTTAAATAAATGACTAAACGTTGTTATTGTGTATTGAATAATCTATACAGGGTAACTTTTATTTCATTATTATGTGTAGAAATTACTAATTGATTTTTTCCTAAATTTATTGCTATTTCTTTATAAGTAATTCCATTTATTTCGTTTTCGTTGTCAGAATGAATAGTTTCAAAATCTGATTCATCTACTTGAGCTATAATACTTTCATTGTCGTTCAAATTGATTTCTTCTGGCATGACATGTATATAAATTTGTAAATGTGTTTCCTGGAATATTGTATTTATTATACTTTTTATTTCTTCAAAATTTTGTTTATCCGAACCACAACATATTTTTGGCATATGTAATTCTGTTATGTCGTTTTGAATGCAAAAGTCTCTAAGTTTATTTAAACATTTCTTAATATTTTCGATTGTTGGTTTATCAAAATAATTTTGTTTTGTTATTAAATGAAATAAAATTTTATTGTTATAAATTGGTTGGGTAAGTATGTCAGTTTTATTTTTATCTTTATTATTTAAATAATTTTTACAATTAAATTTTTCGTCAATTTGTCTAGCAATCCTTTACTCATCTTTTTATCTGCTGATATGCAATGTACTAAATGGTGATATTTGTCAAATATATTGTCATTAGTTTCAATGATTTTGAATTTTGGTTTTATTCTTGATAATGCATATGCATTACTATTTAATTTTCCTTGTTTATATTCAATATCGGAATTGAATTCATCTAATTTGATTTCCATCAATTTTGAATTGGGGTCTTTAAGTGACATTAGCCAAACTAATGGTCTATGATCGGTACGAATTTTGAATTTCGTTCCGTATAAATATGGTCTAAAGTATTTTGTTGCCCACACAATACTTAATAATTCTTTTTCTGTGGTTGAGTAGTGAATTTCGTGACTATTCAAGTTCTTGAAGCATAAGCGATAGGTAAATCTTTACCTTCATAATTTTGACTGAGCACTGCACCTAAGGCATAATTACTAGAATCTGTAGGAAGAATAAATTGTTTAGAAAAATCAGGATATTGCAATATTGGAGAATTAATTAATAATTTTTTACTTTGTTCAAAACTTTCACGATAATCTTTATCATTTATATCAATTTTGTTGTTTTTCTTTAGACAATTGGTTAAAGGTTTAGTTAATTTTGCAAAATTTGGAATTAATTTACAATAATATCCAAGTAATCCTAAATAAGTTTTGATTTCTTTTTGGGTTTTTGGAATTGGATATTCCTTAACGGCTTTAATTGTATTAGGGTTAGGTTTTACTCCCTCTTCTGAAACTATATGTCCAAGATAAGCGACTTCTTTCATTAAAAATTCTGATTTATCTAATTGTATTTTTAAATTATGTTCTCTGAGTTTTCAAAAATTTTCTTTATATTTTCAATATGTTCTTGCAAGCGAGTTCCAAGTATTATTATGTCATCCATGTATACTAAGCAAATTTTGTTAACATAATCACGTAAAACATAGTTCATTAATCTTTGGAAAGTGGACGGTGCATTCTTAAGTCCAAATGGCATTCTCTTAAATTCATAATGACCATCTTCTGTACTAAATGCTGTCTTTTGAATACTATTTTCATGCATTTCAATTTGATGGAAACCCGATGCTAAATCTAAGGTTGTATAATACATATTTCTACCTAGTTTGTCCAATACATCTGTGATGTTGGGTATGGGGAATTTGTCATCTATTGTTTTTGAATTTAGTTTTCTGTAATCTATAACCAATCTGAATTTACGTTTACCAGAGGCATCTAATTTTTTCGGTACTATCCATACTGGTGAATTCCACGGGGAATAACTTTCTTGAATAATTTTTTCTTTCAAAAGTTTATTAACTTCAGTTTTAATTTCGTTTTTGTAACACTTAGGATAGCGATATGATTTTGTATATATGGGTGTTTCGTCAGTAGTTCTTATTTCATGTTTTATTGTTGAGGTATAAGTCAGTGGTTGATTTTCTTTTGGGAAAATGTCATGATATTCTCTAATTAATTTAATAAGTTTTGACTTTTCTTCATTGTTTAAATGATCTGCTCGAATTATGATTTCATCGACCTCTGTAACGTTTATTTCATTTTTATTAAAGTATTGTAATTTGAAAATTTTATCTTTAATCTTTACAGTATTATTTCCAAGATTTATTTGTGCTTGTAATTGTATTAATGCAGGAGTTCCTAATAATACATTAAAATTTTTATGAAAGTCAAAAAGAAAACATTTAGTTTCTTGTTTTTCTATTTCTAGGATAATGTATTCATTACCGCACGTTTTTCCTAACGCTGTAGTGAATGAAAATTTTTCTTTATAAATTTTGAATCGATTTTTATTTTTCATTACAAAATTTTTATTTATTAAGTTTATTGAAGATCCTGTATCTAATAATATTATATAGTCTCTTTCTTTTAAAAATGGTAATTAGCTATTACAGTTAATGTTTAAAATTTCTCCTGTATTTCGAGGCTTGTTAAATCTAAAAAAGAATTTTGGCGTGAAATATCATTATCAAAATTTTCGAAATTTTGATCGATATTGTTTTCATGATGATTTTCGAAATTTTCTTGAGTTTCATAATTTTCATCTTGATTATTACATTCCTCATTAGCATATAATTCTTCAGAAATGTAATTGGGTGAATACTGAGTTCTCGGTTGGAAATGATTTTGTGATCTAGGTTGAAAATTTTATCGTGTTTGAATTGACATAGGGATAGGCTTAATACCTTCAGCATTTCTTATTTGTTGACGAGGTGCGAATGGTTTCTGTACTGTTTTATTTTGATTTGTATTTAATTTTATTGGACCTCGGGGAAAATTAGAATTTTGAAATTTTGGTTGTATGTTCACAGGTTTCTGAATATATTGGGGTTTTTGATTTGAACGTAAATATTGGAAATCATTTGTTAATAATTCCTCAATTTCGCATAAAGTTTTTGGATTACGCGTTGCCAAATTATTTCTATAAGGATCGCTGCATTTACTAATGAAATGTGTAGTAATTATTACTTCTTGAAATTGTATTAGACAGGCTTTATTTTCTCCTGTTAAGTCTAATAAAACTACTTTGGCTTTAAATAATTCAAATTTTTCTTTAATTATTTTCAAATAGTTAAATATGTCTTTATTTGAATTCATTCTCAAAATATCTATAATGATGCTAGCAGGATTTTGCTTATCATCAAAATTATTCATCAAGTGTAACTTTAAATCGTTCCATGATTCAAACGTAGTATTTTTTAATGTTTCTGCGGCTTTGCCGATAATTTTATTTTTAATATACTGAATAATAACTATTTTTTGAAAGTCTGTAAGAGGTGGTTCCAAAGTACTGAATGTACGTTGAATTGTTTCAACTGACTTGATAAAATGGGATCATGTTTTTGCATTGCCATCGTAACTTGGAATGGTTTCAAGTGCAAATTTAATATTAGCAGTATTGTTTTCCGCCATTGTTAATTATTAATTCAAAGAATGATAGAATATTTATAATAAAAATATTACTTACAATAAAATGCACAATATTATGTTGAGAATTGCAATCTTCATTTGTTGCTTTCACTTCTCTGCAAATGGAATTGTTGTCTCGATGGACGAAGTGGATTGTTGATCCTAATGAACTGGATTGTTGTTTCCAATGAACTGGATTGTTGTTTCCAATGAACTGGATTGTTGTTCCCAATGAACTGGATTGTTGTTCCCAATGAACTGGATTGTTGTTCCCAATGAACTGGATTGTTGTTCCCAATGAACTGGATTGTTGTTCCCAATGAACTGCTCGGACGGCTCTCGATCTACGGGCTCTGTTGTCCTGGTGATAACGACCACGGGCTCTACACTTGGTGGCTCTTTGTGACCTGGATTCTCTGACTTCTGTATCGGTGTCTGCTTCTTTATCACAGGCTCTACACTTGGTGGCTCTATGTGATTGTTGATCAGCGAAGACGTTGTTTTAACTTCTTTGGTTTCACAAGTAAATGTTGAAACAACCGAAATTATTACTTTAACGAATTAATTCTTTTACACAGAATTTCGATAATAATTTGTCTTGTGGTATCCTACCGACTGCGCCAATTATAAAATGCAACTCGTATTTAGAGTTTTTAAAAATTATAATTTATTTATTTGTTCGAAGAAGTTTATACAAAGGTTGATACAGAAGAGAAGACTTGCTTCGAAGATGTTAACTCGGAGAATCGTATCTCCAATTGCTTTACACAGCAATTTATACTATTCAATACCTCATAATACATTAATATGATTGACATTCAAATAAATATTCTTAAAAAGGTTTTTAAAAGATAATGCGTCTCATCATATTAATATAATTGACTTACAAATAAATATTCCTTAAAAGGTTTATATTAGTAAAGATATACATAAATGTTTATAATACAGATTAATAAGAATGACTCACTTAATGATAAAGCGCAGTTTATAGAATCAAGGATATACATAACTTGTACCTCCCTTTTTGGTCATTACATAACTCTCGGAAGTGGTACTTTACTTGTAGCCTATAATATATTTTAATGAAAAACTATATTAAAATATAATCTAAAACTTTTCAAATTTTCTATATAAGACTTTTATATCTTCTTCTTCCTCTTGCTCCCATTGGAGCATAGGGCGACATGATGTCGTTTCTTAGCAAATGATAAGATGACAGGTTTGCTAGACCTGCGCATCTGAGTTGCTTCTTGTTCATCTCTTCTTGTTTGGTGATTAGGTGGTTACAATTTTCTCAATTAATTTATTCCATTCTTGTCTATCCCTTGCCATTGGTCCAACCTGTCTGCAAGATATGTTTTGGCTTCTTAATTCTCTGTCTACTGTTCTTCTCCATGTCTCCGCGGGTGTGCCAACATTTCTTCTTCCTGCTGTGTTGAAATTTAGGGCTTGTCTTGTTATATTTTCTTGTGGCTTTCTTAATGTGTGCCCTATCCACCTCCATTTTAGTCTTTTAATTGTTGTCTCTATTTTTTCTTTGTTACTCATTTTTAACAGGTCATTATTTGTTATTGTTTCTGGCCAGAATATTTTACATATATATCTGAGGCATTTGTTGATAAATGTCTATAAAGTTTTAAGTCTTCTACCGTTTCGTTCCATGTTTCTGCGCCGCATAGTAGTACGCTCTTGACATTAGTCCGGAATAATCTTAATTTTGTCTGGCGAGATACATCATTTGATTTCCAAATTTTTCTTAACATATTAAATGTTTTTTGTGCCTGAGCTATTCTTGTCTTGATGTCGATTTTGTGCCTCCTTCTTTACTCAGTATACTTCCCAGGTATCGAAAATCTGTAACTTCTTCTATTTCTTCATTGCCTCTGATTATTTTATTTGTATTTTCTTCGTTGTTGACTAGTAGCTTTGTTTTCTTTTCATTTATCTTAAGACCTACTTCTTTGGCAATATTTATCAGCTTGTTAGTTTTATCTTGAATATGCTTTTTGTTTTCCGCTATTACGCAAAGGTCATCCGCAAATTCTAGGTCTTCAAGTTTGCTGAACGAGTTCCACTGTATTCCTGTTTTATTGTCTACTACCCGTGTCACCCAGTCCATTATAATTATAAATAATAACGGTGATAAGATACAGCCTTGTCTAACACCGGTCTGAATGTTAATTTTTTCGGTCAGTTTGCCTTCGTGTTCAATTCTTGCAGAGTATTGGTCGTAAATAGTTTTGATCATTCTTACGTACTTGTCTGGTATTCCGTATTCTTTTAAAATTTTCCATATTTTAGCTCGGTTTACCTTGTCGAATGCTTTTTCGAAATCTATAAAGTTTATGAGTATGTTACCATTCATTTCTGTTACTTGTTCCAGAATTATTCTTAGGGTACAAATCTGGTCGATGCATGATCTTTTTTTAGCGAAAGCCAGCTTGGTTTTCTCTGAGGATGGAATCTACAGCTTGTTTTATTCCGTCTAGCATTTGTCTTGTCATTGTCTTACTTGCCATGCATAGTACTGTGATTGGTCTCCAATTTTCACATTTTGTTAGATCTCCTTTTTTCGGTATTTTTACTATTACTCCCTCTGACCAGTCTTCTGGAATATTTTCTTCTTCCCATATTTTCTTTAATATAATATACAATACTTCTACGGTACTTTCGATATCTGCCTTGAGTAGTTCTGCTGGAATATTGTCTATTGCTGCTGCTTTTCCGTCTTTCAGTTTAAGTACAGCATTCATTATTTCTTCTTTCGAAAATTCTTCTTCATCTATGTCTAATTGATATTTTTGTATTTTTGTTCTATCCATCTCTTCTTTATGTCTTCTTCTGTTCCATATATTTGGTTTCCTGTTGTACATTTTAATTTCCTGCATTGTATGCTCTTTTTTCTTGTTAATTGTCGTGTTATATCATATAGTGTTTTCATATTGTTTGTGGAGGCTGCTTCTTCTGCCTTTTTTGCAAGACTTTCTATATATACCCTCTTGTCTCTCCGAGCACTTTTCTGAACTTCTTTGCTCTTTTCCCAGTATTTTCTTTCCAAAGTTTTTTTGCTGGCTGCTTCTTTTGCATTTAGTACTTTAATTGTTAGTTTTCTTTCTTCGATTTTTATAAATGTTTCTCTGGATAACCATGGTTTATCATGCCTTCTTCTCATTCCTACAATTTCGGTTGCGGCTGTAGTTATTGCATGTTTAAACTTTCTCCATACCTCTTCATTGTTTGTATCCCAAAGTGTACTTATTTCTCCTATTTCCGCTCTTAGTTTTTTCTGAAATTCTTCTTTCACAGTTTCATTGTCTTTGATCCAATCAATATTAATTTTTTTTTATTCCTGTATTATCATTTCTGTTGATTTTCAAGCTAATTATAATTTTTGCCTGAACTAATACATGATCTGATCCAACGTCTGCTCCTCTCATAGCTCTGACATCTTTTAATGTATTTCTCCATTTTATCAATTAAGATATGGTCTATCTGGTGTTTTGTTTTCCCATCCGGTGATATCCAGGTTTCTTTGTATATATTTTTATGTTTGAATAGTGTTCCTCCTATTATAAAGTTGTTTATACCACAGAACTCTACGAGTCTTTCTCCATTTTCATTCGTCTCGCCAATTCCGAACTTGCTCATTACTTCTTTTCTATCCGTATTGTCGATTCCGACTTTGGAGTTGATATCGCCTATTATTAACCTAATATCTCTCTTGTATTTTCTTTCTATTTTGTAGACTGTTGCTTGTAATTCATCATAGAAACGGTCTTTTTCATCTTCTTCACTAGTATTCGTATGTTTTGCCTTAAATCTTGCCCATATTATTCTCTCTGATATTCCCTCCCAGTCCATCAGATTTTGCTGCTGCTGGATTGCACATAATTACTACCCCCATTTCTTTGTTTGCATTTATGTCTGTGTTTCCTGAATATATTATGCTGTTACCATTATTTAGTTTAGTATGTCCTGTACCATTCCACCTTGTTTCGCTTAATCCCATTATTTCGATTCTGTTTTTATCCATTTCTTGAGCTACTTGTTCTGTTTTGCTCGTTTGTTGCATGGTTCGAACATTCCAACAGCCGATGTAGAAATTATTTCTTGTTTCTATTTCATTGTTTCCTGTGATGTTCCTTATCTTATTTTTTTTTTTTTTTTGTTGATCTGGGTTTTAGTTTCCTTCATTTTTCCATTATTCCTTAATTCCTTAAACGTAGCATTTTGTTGTGTCTGTTTTTCCGATATGTATTGTTTTGTTGTTGCAAGCTTAATCGTTTTTTGACCTTGTTTGGACATATTTTTCTAAGTTTTCTGTCTCTTTGTTCCACTCGTATAGTGTGCCATCTATTTGCAGTTTTTGGTATCCCATTTTGACTTTGCATCCTTTGTCCTTTGCTTCCTTTCTTTTCTTTAAAATTGCTTTATGTATTTGTATTTCATTCTTAGTCAAATCATCTTCTATGTATATGCTTGTATCTGTGAGCTTATGTTTATTAGTCATTATATTCCTTTTCTCCTCCCAGTTCTCTAATTTAGCTATGGTGACTTTATTCCCTTCCTTGCTTCTTTTGTAAGTTTCTTTAATTCTCACTTGTTCATCTAGCTTATCTTTAATAAAATTTTCAGCATCTTGGTTGGAGTTTATCGTTTGTATACCTTTTATCATTATGTTATTGCGCTTTTCACTTTTGATCCTATTTTCTTCCATTTGCTCAAATACTTCTAATCTTGTTTTTATTTCGTTATCTTTCTTATCTTCTCTGTTCTCCAGCCTCTCAATTCTGTTTTTCATATCTTTACTTTCTACTTGTCGGTGTTCATTTACTTCTTTCATTATTTGGAGATCTGCTTTGATCTTTTCCATTTCCTTCTTAATTTATGAATTCCCTTGTTTAGCTTCATTCTTGCTTCTTCTATTTATTTTTTAATATCGTTGAAATCGTTCGTAAGTTGATTTAGGACTGAATTTATTCCTTTAAATATGTCCTCCATTTCTTCTTCTTGTATATCTGTTTCTGTCTTTCCTTGGTGTGCTCTCTTCTTGTATCTTTGTTTTTTTGTCTTTCCTTGGTGTGCTTTGTTCTATATTTATTCTTTGTTCGCTCGTGTTACCTTCTCTGGGTTTGTCGCCTTCCTTTTGTGGCGATCTTCTTATCAAGGAACTCTTTTTAAAAGCTCTTTCCTCTCCTGGACTCTCTCTCTGTCTAATTGTTCTTATTTTTGTTTTTCCTATTTCTTTGTAGCTCATTTATCTTCCCTTCTTGATCGGCCTGGTAACTTTGATTTTTAAGAGAGTTTGCTTGTATGATGCTAATAGTTTTCTATATTTTCAACATATGTACATCGAAGGTTTTAGATCACTGAAATTTTAGAGCTTTTGCTCCCAAAAACTGTTATTTAATTTTAGTTCAATTTGCTATATTTAGAACTAAAAGTTTTAGATCGTAAAAATTTTAGGAATGGCTCACAGAAACTCTTATTTAATTTTAGGTCACTACTATATTTAGAGCAAAAAGTTTTAGATCGTGAAACTTTTAGAGCTTTCTCGCAGAACCTGTTATTTAATTTTAGATCACTTTACTATATTTAGAACTAAGTTTCGGATCGTAAAATTTTAGGACTTGCTCACAGAAACTGTTATTATTTTCAGATCAATTTATTATATTAAGAACTAAAAGTTTTAAATCTTAAAATTTTTAGAATTTGCTCACAAAACAGTTATTATTTTTAGATCACTTTACTATATTTAGAACTCAAAGTTTGGATCATAAAAATTTTAGAACTTATTTTTAGAGCACCGAAAATGTTGCCTTATGTCAAAGTTTTGTTTTTAAAATGAATTTTTACGATTGCAGCTGTTTTGGCAAGGCAATAGTTGTAAATTAGATCATTTCGGTGTATTTATGCGTTTTTAAGCTGTTTTTGTATTAAAGTCCTTAACCAAATTGTGATTTTATCTGACATCCCGTTCTAACCTCAAAAAGGTTAGGAGGATTCACCTTTGAATATACATATCTACTATATGTATATATTCAAAGGGATTCACTTTGCACTAGGTTTCACACAGTTTTCACTATTAGATCAAAAACCATTTGAATATATTCACCACTAAACTGTTTATAAACATTTATATTAAATTCTCAATCAAGTTGTAGGTTTTTTCTCTACTTGTTTACAATTTCGCTTAGTTCACATACACAGCACACGTGCCATTGAAGTACCCAAGTATTAATCTTTGTATAAGCGAGATATGTAAATTTAAGTTATGTACTTTTTGGTTTCTGTAATTAAGTTTGCTATGAATTAGGACAAAAAATAACAAAAAAAAAATAAAGAATTTAATGTCAATGTCAGATTATGTCCAATACGTGCAATTTTATGATTGGGTCTGTTATAATACATATTTTAATTATTAGCAAAATATGTATAGTGTAACAGGCGTACAAGGAAGTCATGTGGTGTCCACATCAGATTTTTTGTATTAAACATTATTTATATAAAGTATCTCATTTAAACAGTTTTATATTTTTAAACTTTTAGTCTCTTTTGCAAAAGCCTTTTTGACATTTTCAGGCAACACTAATATTATTTACGGTAAGTAAACATTTTCCAACCCTTTTCGTAATTTTCTGGATGAAATTTACGTGGCGCCCTGTCTCATTCCACTATTAAATACGAACCCCTCCTGCCACTGTCTAAAAGCAGCGGCCGCACACCACAACAACTCGGGTGCGTAAAATTAATCACAATCGCCCACATAGCGGTTGCACATCATAAGCGTAATAAAAGCCCAGTAAGAAAATCGACGAAAACGAAAAATAGCATCATTATATACTTTTACAATGGAACCACTGAATTTATTAAAACTTACTTCGTCCTATAGAAATAATGTTCGGGCCCATCAAAATATAAAATAACATGTCCTCGAGTCCTATTTCTTGTCTATTGTCTGATTTTCATACAAATCGACAAAATAAACATAGTCATAATGATATTTTTGCGATCATTCGCAAATAGCTAGAAAATGTTACTGTTGCAAAAAACTTTATGACTTGATTTAACCCTGAAGAAGACCATCGTAACGTAGGTTTCAAATCAAATAAAAGCGTACTGACTGCAGTTTCCGATTACTTTATTTTCTTCTCCACATAAAAAATTATATTTCTTTACAATAAATATATGTTAAATAATCCATAAAATACATGTACACTGTATAACAAAGTTACTATCAAATCTGTAATGACTAAAATAAATTTTATTCAAGGTTCTATCACTGATAGTGAAAAGCTATTGTTAATGTGGGCAATAATTGATATTTCTGGTATAAATTCAGTTTCAAGAAGTAGTAACAGCAATTCATTTCAAACAGATCCACCAGCAGAATATTTTAAAATGTATCTACTATTTATTGCATTATATATTCTCCTACAAACCAAAAATGGTAAGATTTAAATGTAAATTCATTGTTACCTACCGAGAGGTAGAAGGATTGATTATTAAAGAGCGGATTCTATGCAATTGCATATATTGTTTTTATTAGGCATATCAACAAAATTATTTCATATATCCACGTTTCATTAAACGTTAATGAAAAATATTAAATAAAAAAATGCATATATTAATATTTTACTGCATTTTTTAAATTTTTGTATAAAACATATTTCGTGCATATAAGTGCATATTTTAACACTTTTAAAAATGTGAGCCGCCGCGGGACGCTTGGCAGATGTGAATTTGCATTGTCTACAAAATAAACTAAAATTATACTTTATTTTATTCTGTAGACATACAAGTATATACTGCTCTGTCATAACATAAATATTCTTGAAAGAAAGAAATTACTGGATGTCAGTCAACTAATCACTTTATTTTCTGCCTCTACCAGTTTCGACACCTCATGTGTCGTCTTCAGGAGCAACAATAAAATTACATTTTTTGAAAAGTTTAAATACAAACATGTGTAACTTACGTGAAAATGTAGAATTTATAAAACATGGATAAATATATAAAACAATTAATAAATAACATAATTTGCATATAATGGTCGTCAAAATTTTAAAAAATAAATAAATAAAAATTAAAAACTCATGTAGTCGTCAAATAAATATAGATATACCCAAATCATTCAAGCAGCCAATGCACATCAATAATAAAAATGAAATAAAAGTAACTAGATGTGTGACGTCATGTACTGGTATTATCCACATGGTCATGAACTGTCACATCTACAAAATAAATACTATATTTGACACTTTGACAGTATGAACATATAGATTATCAATGTTGCCAACTATAGCAACAATTAAACGAATAATATGACGTTGATGTACATTATTTATATATTGTTCATGTCATATACGATAAGAAATGAACTCTACTATTCATCTTAATAATAATTATAAACTCCTGGACAAAATTAACGCATCACTTATATTTTCGCGATTTATTTTAAAACAGAATAATATATAAGTGTTTTTACGTTTAATTTAAATTTGATTTCATGTTTTTGTGTTTTACTACGAAATTAACATTAAATTGAATTGGGAAAATTAATGGAGGTTGATATTTGTCCGAATTTGAGGTTTTTCGGGCGTTAGCTCTATTGGATGGGGCCAACGTCATAAGATTGGGGAACTTGGTAGTTGATCTCAGTACTATAGGACGAGCTTTAAGGAGGTTTAAAAAGACTAGATTCAACTTTAGGAGACACAGAAAGGTCGTCCGAAACCACCGACAGAAAGAGACGACAGATTTCTAATTCTAGAAATTCTGAGAAGACGACAAATTTCAAGTAATATGCAAAATAATCACATTCCTGAAGCCCGTGCTGCGTCGATTTCTACCCGTGTGGTAAGAAGAACACTAGAGAAAGAAAGACTGGCCAATAGATGTACTAACACAGAACCGTGTCTCACCAGAACTCATCGTGTAACCCGCTTACAATTTGTAAGACAACATATTCCCTGGAATTCGGCTGATTGAAACCGTGTTTAGTTTTCTGATGAGACATGAGTCAGCTTAAAATTACCAGGCGAAACAGATCATACCTGGAGGAGACCTGGACAGCGATATACTCAGTGATAAATTGCTCCACGAGAGCCATGCTTTTGTGATTCAATACTGCTTCGGGGAGCTAATTGTTTTAAGGGACGCACAGAGTTGGCGGTGCTTCGTGGAAGATCAATAAATGAACAGAAATACGTGCAGGATGTCATATAAGACCATGTCACTACTTTTTCGCCGGAAATTGGAGGTATTTTCATATTTACTCATGATAATGCAAGATCGCATCGGACTCGCGGCGTAGATGAATATTGAAATACGGTAAAAATTAACCGTATGGAATTGCCACATAGCAGCCCAGAATTAAATCCAATAGAGCACGTATGGGATATGCTGAAAAGAAGCGAAAGAGGTCTTGTACCCGTCCCATGCACTCTAGATGAGCTAGAGAATGTGGGCTACAAGAATGGGAAAATATACCTCACCATGCAATTCGAAATTTATTTCGAAGCATGGGGCGAAGAAAGCAAGCCATAATTAATGTAAGAAGTGGTAATACCAAGTATTATATAATTTTTTCCCATAAAATTTTAAATTTTAATTTATTTAAAAAAATCACAGTCTTCATTTTGAATAATATTGTAGTTTTTAATTTAAAAATATATTATGTTTCGTTATTTTCTACAAATTTTTAATTACCTGCAAAGGCCTAATTTAAAAAACAATAAAACATGCCAAAAATAAGCTAACTTTGTGAATTAAACGAAATATTAAAAGTGATACGTTAATTTTGTCCAGGAGTGTATAAGGCTATACACTTTTTTGTCGGTTAAAAATGATTAAAATTTTATTTCATTTTTCTCTATTAGTGATTTTAATGCATTAAGGTTTTTCACTAAGTGATGACGTGCATTGGCTGCTTGAATGATTTGGGCATATTATTTTACAAAAAACTTTTAATTAACAATGGCACCCTTTAACTGAATTAAGTTGTAACTTGTCGTTTCTCGAATTGCCGCTAGATTTAAATTATTTCCCTTCTATTTTTTTATTTAATTTTACATATTATTCATTTGGTTTATAATTTTTATTTTAGGTTTGGTTTTTATTATATTTTAAAATGTTTGTGTATATTTACTTATATTTTATATTTGTAATGTCAGTTTTTAAATTTATGTTGTTTCTGTCATTATTTATGTATAACATTTCCAGAGTAACGCGTTTGTGTCAATTTTGATCTGTACCAATTACCTTGACGGCATCAAAATTAAACTTATGTCCGAGTAATATTGCGTTCTTCTACACACCGATTTTTCACTTGACCGTTACGTCATAGTTTGATGTTCGTATATTAGATATACGTATCGAAGACAGAATGTAGGAAACCATCAGTAAGACTGAGATAAACATACAATTACTTGTTATTTTGCTGTTCAGCAATAAATGACGCAACGGCCAAGTATGAAAAATCGGTGTATAGTGCACATTTTCTGTTGTTACTGTTCTTATTGTTGCAATTTCGTTGATGTTCTGTCATTCTGGTTCGTAAATACCACCTTGCTTGTCTCGTGTACACAGACGTACAATCCCTGCAAGGAATTTTGTACACTACATGTGACCTGTAATCTTTATCTATGTCAGCTTTTAGTTTACTAAAAAGATTTACTATTGTTTTTGTTTGTTTAAAACCAATATCAATGTTTTAAAATTGGTTTTAAACAAACAAAATAATAGAAAATCGTTTCATTAAAACTAAAAGCTGACATAGATAAAGATTACAAGTCACAATGTAGTGTACAAAGTTATTTTCAGGGACTGTACGACTGATACAGAAAATTTTTGTAATTATATCTAGGGTAAGTATATAAAGTTGGTAAAAAGATGTAACAATTACAAATTGTACTTCATGATGATTGTTTCGTAACTATTGTGGTGTGAAGATGTATGGTTAATAAGAATGTTCTTAAGAGAATGGAGTGACTCAGCTGAACTCTTTATGTGGACGAGATGATGTCCGTTGCGACGAAATCGATTGCCAATAATAAAATTTTTTTATGAAAATAAACTAATCCTTATTTCATAAAACCATCAGATTTTCTACTAAATCTTATTTTACATTATATAATTAAAGTCTGAAAATGGAGTCATTTATACGAATCATAGATAAGAAGTATGTTTGGATAAGAATGTGTGGCGATGGATGATTGTTGCGTAACTATTATTGTGGTCCGGATGCTGTTATTCGCTACCGAAAATCGGTCACTTTAATATGTTGATATATATGAATACGATTAAGAACGTGGCTTTGAAATTCCCTTTAATTGGACGTTATTATGATAATAACAATTTTTGTAAATTACAAATTAAAGAATTATCCCGCCGTATTATTCGTTGTTTACGTAATATGATTTTAATGTAAGTTTGAAAACTAACTTACAATATAGTTGGATTCGTAATATACAGATGATCGTTTCAATTACAATTGACGTAATGTACAAAATATATTCCTGATATAATTTTACTACGAATACGTAATCTTTCCGAGAAATTTTTTGTATGGGATTTGCATAAAATTTATAAAATTGACGGAAGGCTATATGCTGACCACATCAAATCTTTTTTATGGGATGGTACATAGTTTTTTGGTCCATAAGATAGAGTATTTACTTCTGAATTCATCCACATTACAATTTTATATCCTTATATGACAAAAATATTGAAGAAAATTCAATCGAAATTTAAATAAATTTGATTTGTGAAGTTATTTTTCAGTGGGCTATGATGAAAAATAAAAACTGCTATTTGCAGATTTAAATATAACTTTGTATTATAACTTCTGTATTTGGATGTCCCCTTTGGTCTTCTATAAGATTGTCTTATAGTATTTTATTGCATCTTATATAAATTATTTGAGATAGCTCGTTTAGCTGTTACGCCTGTTTATATTCGTAGTCATTGTTAGTTATTATTACTCTGTAGCGGGAAAAATATAATAAGCAACACGGAATGTACATACATCTTAACATCCCCGAAACTTATTAGGCCGAGACGTTCCTCGAAGTTCAAAATGTATTTACATTCCTTGTAGTTTAGTAATTATTATTTATTTATATACAAATAATAATAATAATAATAATAATAATAATAATAATAATAATAATAATAATAATAATAATAATGAAATTGTTCTAGGTTCGGGTTCAAATTGCCCATATCTAATTGACGACAGTCCCAATCCAAACTTTGTGCAATACTACATGTATAGTGACCCTGGTCAAACTACTCCTACCCAGCTAAACTATGATCAACTTGATGGTATCCCTCACAAGGGAAATCTCGTCATCTGCGCCCATGGTTTCACTGACAATGCTTGGAGTTCTTGGATATTACAAGCCAAGGAGGACTATTTCAAAGCGTACAATAACTCTAACGTAAATGTCATACTCGTCGACTGGTCTAACGTAACCTCGTCCTTTAACTACACGAACGTTCAAACCAACCTAAATCTAGTCTATCCTCGCACGGCTTACAGAACATGTAAATGTGGAGAATTATTGGCGAAAATACTTATAGAAATAAACAGAAAATGGGGTATTCCCTTTTCTAATATGACCCTCACGGGCCATTCCTTAGGAGCTCACTTGGTGGGTTGTGCGGGACAAGCTATTGCCACGGAAACTGGAGAAAAAGTGGACCAAGCCATTGGAGACGACCCCGCTGGGCCAATGTTTGATGGAATCAATCCTGATTGCAGATTTAGCGAAGATGATGCAACCTTTACGCAAGCTGTTATAACTAACGCCGGAGGATTGGGATATATCGGACCTATAGCACGGGTTAACTATTACCCTAATGGAGGTAGAAATCAACCAGGATGCCTCGATTCAGATTATGTGGGTAAGTACACCAAGACTATAATTTAAACTATTGCTAATCTATAGTTAACAAACTGGTAGATAGTTGTCTTCCAAATAAGAAAACAGGAGTTGACTTACAACCAACTTGATATGTAATTAAAACTAAAATGAAATCTTAAGGTAAAATTATAATATAAAGAAAAAACTCCTTAACCTTAACAATAATTTTAAAATTATGTAGGTACGTATTTTGAGAACTACGTTCTCATCATAAGTAGAAACTACTAAAGACTAGAGAAGTTAAGATTACTCAGCATGTAAACCATGCAGAGGTCAAAACAGAGCTGTTTGTAGTGGATGATTTCAGAAAATATATTATGCGTAAAATCTGATTCTGTAACTCCATGCAAATTCCGAAACGAGCACAGTTGAATGTTGAATTTGTTTCAGAAATTTCAATTTCCTGCACTTGTTAGAAAAAATAAGTATTTCCTAATAGGCTCATAAACCATAACAGAAAATAATAAAATGTACACTTTATCCTTAAATTACTACTCAATAAATAACGATTAAGATAAAAAAAAATTAATAATTACTTTGCGAGATATTTGAATTTATTTCCAGGCCACAGATGACGTCACACCACTGATCTCTATACATATCTGGGGTACGTTCTAAAACGCGAAGTGTTGGGGTAAGAGTGCACTCTAGCCGTTCTAAAATGCAGGGTGAAGTTAGATGAGTAACATTACACCGTGTTTGTGAAAGATGTAGTGTACACTCGGTGTGTTCTTTTCTTTCCTTCCTCAGTCAGCGCGGTAACTTATACCCGTCATGCGCACTAGCAATGTTTATTGAAATCTACATGTGTTATGTTGAAATTAGATTCATTTGTGATTTATTTTTTTAATAAGTGTGTTTAATTAATATTTTTAAATTAATTATGGAGATATCCCCTTCTACATATGAAATATTGAAAAGTGTAGATGGTGCACTAATAAATAAAGACAATTGCATATTAATTCAAAAAACAAAGAATAAGTAATAGGTTTAAACATTTTTTTTTAAATACAAATTATTTTCTTTCACAGCTGACCATATGTCCCTGATGATGCCAGTAAATAGAAAATTCTGAATTCGTATGGATTTTATGTTTGGGAGAAAATAAAAAAGAAAGAATATGATAATAATAATAATAATAATAATAATAATAATAATAATATTAATAATAATAATAATACAACAGTAGTTTCTTTTTTAATAGCATTGTCTATTATTGGCAACAGTTTTTCAAGTGTATTCCGATTAATTCTGAAATGGGATTGATATTGTTTTGTTTTTCATCCTATTTACAATTTCAATGCGATTAATTTTTATTAGCTTCACTTTCTCTATCTCAACATCTTCAGTTTCTAAATCGGAACTATCCATTATTACAAAAGCTGGCAATAATTCAAATTGCGACAATAAATCTTTCGATAAACAAATAGCTAAAGATATTGTCGTAGACTTTTTTATTTTTTAAATCCATTTTAAATTTGACAAGGGTACACTCTCTTGACTCTCTGTATCGTTCTAAATGAACATGGGAAAAGATACCACGTGATAATACATTCACTCTACCTTTACTCTACCTCGGCGTTTTAGAACGTACCCCTGGATAGCGGACGCAATGTTAAACCTTTGTGATTAATTGAACGCCGTCATGTTGGAGGATTTTGGCACAATTTTACCTGGAGATTGAAACCTTCCTAGCTACTTTAAAGTTAAAAGTTACGTGATCTTATAGGATATTTTCCGACAAATTTAATGGTGTTATTCGCAATGTTCTATCTCATTGCGAACATTTGAATATTCACATTTCTGGAAAAAGCATTTCAATTAAATGTCTTCACAATTTTCAACTTTAACTGTTCCTTTATGCTATTTTTGTTTAAAATGATTTTTGGGCCTACAGTTTTCATTCTCATAAGAAATTATTTCAAACAACAACAGAATGTATGTTAAAGGAAACAGTAAGATTATTTACTGTACAGAGTACTCAGACCAGGTAGATTGCATGTCTTCATTCTAATAGAGCGGCGCAAATAATGGCCCGTTTGGCATCCAATGTAATAATGCAAGTAGTGACCGATTCGCCGCTTTGTCATAATTACGATATTTGTAGTTTTATTGCTCGACCCGACAGAGGATATTTTTTTTTGCTATACCTACATATTTTGTACAATTCTAATCTCTAACGGAATTCATATAGGATCGATTCCTTTTAAATTCAAAGCGCAGGGCAAAGTTATTAATGAAACCACATCTATGAAATAATTTAAACGTCAACTTTCATTTATTATTCGACTATAGGCTTTAGAGCTTACGGCTGTTTTAATAATAAATATTCACTTTAACACTTTAAATTAAAAATTAAAGTTATTTATGTTTTTTCCGTAATATAATTTTTGCACTTTGGCAAGCACTGTAGTATTTACTTTAATATTAAAATAAAGCGTAAAAGTAATTTTAATTAAAGTCTTAAAATGAGCCTGATTATGAAAACAGTCGGTAGCTCTCAACATTTTTTTGTTGGGTTTAGAATTTGGAAATTATCTTTTAAATATTAATATCCCATAAAATATTCAATATTCAGTCTATAAATGCACATAGTGTTGCCAGAAGTCGAGACGAGACGAGACTTGAGGTCGGTCTCGTCTTGGTCTTGACTTGGTCTCGACTAGAGTGGTCTCGTCTTGGTCTTGTCGAGACGAGACTTGATGTCAGTCTCGTCTCGTCTCGAGTCTCGACTAGACTCTCGACTTTGCTTCCATTAATAATTTTTTTAATAATCGTACCTAATACGTAGTACATAAAATTCTAAGAACAGCAGTACAATCGCGATTAAAAAATTCCAAATAATATTTGAGATATTTATTATTAAGTTTTCCATGAATATCATCAACGTGATACTTGACCTCTTCAAACAATTAATATGAAAATATACGTATATATCGAGTGTTGTTTATCATTACTAAACATAAAATATATAATTTCAATTGCTTAACTACAGAATGCATTTCTATTATTAGCAATAGTTAAATAGATATGTATATGTTTAAATGAAGCAGTAAGTAAATGGATAAAAATCCCCAAAAAGTAACTTCTTTCGCTATTTTTTTTATGTTAAATAAGTAGATAACTAAAACTTAGACTTTTGCGTATCCCCTGGTACGTGTACTACAGGTTGAGAACTGCTGTTTTATTTCAAAAGTTTGACCTTGAGTTATGTTTATGTTGACGTTCTTCATACTGACTATAAAACTTAAGGGATGGGGGACAAAGCAATGGTTTTTCCAAAAATATCACTTCCTTACAAACTTTTCTAATCTTTACATTATGCTTATTTTTATTAATTATTTTCTGGCAACAATTTTATCAACGAAGCTGAAAATAAGAAAATATGAATGAACACAAAATTATGAATTACAATCCCAGTACAAGGATGTCCCTAATTCCAGTATTTTATAATACCCAGTTGAACTGAACCTTAGATTAAAATACGCCGAAAAGAAATCAAAGGCCTTTATGACCAATGACACCGGGCGAGGAAAGTGTACTTGTACTTTGCACGTGTTTTTACGAGAAATGTTTAATACCAATTTCTTAGAATGTTTGATACCAAATTTCCCAAATTGTTATACCTGTAACTACATATTTTAACAATGTCCCTTACATTTCACTTTATTGAGATAAAGTTTTACTTTCATTATACATCACATAATAGATACATAAACTTTTATCTATTGAAGTACGTATTTTCCAAATTTTTGTTTATATACGATATCATAATTTTTTTATTGGCATTTAATGATAACACTAGAAAATGTTTTATTTTAATTCGCAGGAAAAGTATTTTTACATAAATTATGGATACAAAGTTTGAGAAGAATTAAATCTTCGTTTTCTATACTTTTACTATTTCTTTACAAAATAATTATATAACTGATTTGTTAGTATTAATAGTTTACATTATTTGCATTTAATATATTCCTATTTCTATATGCAATATGTATTCATATGTTTGAATGAAGTGAAATATATAGGCGAATAAGAAGTACGTCCGTTGAACAAGTACAATATGGTTGTTTTAAACCGGGACACAGACCTGGAATTTCCCTAGGATCGTAAAATCTTTGTCTGCATTTCCGTAAAATTCTAAGAATCATAATAGATTCTTTAAAAATGAAAAATACTGTATATTTGAAGGGAACGTTACTTTGTTATAGTAAATTAATTTAATAAATAAAACTGAAGTACATTGCTAACGTGGAGAATGCACCACAAATGTAACTTTTTTGCTATTTGAAAATTGGAAATATTTTCCAAGATATAGTCAGTTGTATCAATATTTTAATTGAGAATTAATCAAAAAATAAATTAAAATCAACATATTTATACATATAAAACATGTATATTATAAAATAAAGGTTGATTTTAATTTAATTAAAATATTGGTGCATTAAAATAACATAAGAATTCTAAATTTATATTTCTTTCATTCCATCCCACCTACATTGTAAATTCATTTAAAAGTTACATTTGGATTATTTAGATGAATAAAGAATACATCATATTTACATAAATTAATGTTTTTGGAACACAACTATGAAAATAGAAAATTACAAAATTTGAAAAATTATTATCTCTCTTATTTATATGAATTTTCGAACAGTATTTACAGCAATATTCTCCATTTTTGAAGCACTTTTAGAATATATGTTTTAAAAAAATACCTTTGAACTGAAGTCGAGAGTCTTGTCGAGACTCAAGACTTTCTCGACAAGACTTGATACTGGTCTCGTCTCGTCTCGACTTTTCTAGTCGAGACCAAATGATGGTCTCGTCTCGACAAGACCAAGACGAGACGAGACCAAGACCAAGACTGGTCTTGGTCTTGTGGCAACACTAAATGCACATTTCAAAATTTAGAAGAGATTGACCTATCAGAATTTTTACAAATTATTTGCTTTTAACATGGTTTTTATTTAATATCAAAAAAACAAACTTTATACCACATCTGGTCAGTAACAGTCTTTATAGCCTCGCTAGTGTACGTGTCTCGTGTTAAACTAATTAGGCACTATGTACACGTAACAAAATATCGCAACTACGCATATTGCATAACCAATTAAATCATTAATCGAATATTGAATGTCCATAAATATACGGGCAAATATCTTAAATTGAGGAATTTTAATGTTGTGTTCCTCTTAGTTCCAGACATATGTGACCACTGTTATTCAAACCTCATAACCCCAGTATCCTTCACAACATCTGGAAAAGGATTTGAAGCAACACAGTGTTCGGATTATGTCACATATAAAGCTGGTCTTTGCGACGGTAATGCTGTATCGCAAATGGGATTCTTCTCGAATAGATCTGCTACAGGGGATTATTATCTCGATACCACCGCTAACGCCCCATACACTATGAGCGGGGCTCGTCATTCTGAAACCCTTAACTAGGACTAGGCAAATAAGTAATGACAAAGATATGGAAAAGGTGAACTAAAGCGGTTTACCTGTATAATATGTATTATTAATGAAAAATATAAAAATAACGTCAAAGTATATATATTACAGGTTTTTCTTGAATTTAGTTTGTTTATATTTTTTCTAAACAAATTCAATTTAAATAATTAATTTGAGCGAGTATTCCTCTATTTCACGATTACTGGCACCACATGTAGATATAAAAGCCTTATTTTTAAAATTATATCTGCTTTTTACTTCCTTGTACGAAGTAAAGGAAGTATTGTAATCGCGAAAAATTTCGGTTCCCAGATTTCAACGGAAATATCCATTTTGAGCATCCCTGAATCCATTTTGACTAATTTCGACGTCTGTACGTACGTACGTACGTATCTCGCATAACTGAAAAACGGGAAGCCGTAGAAAGTTGTATTTAGGACTGTTATAAATTTTGTATTTAGGACTGTTATAACATCTAGTTGTGCACCTCCATTTTTGGTCATTACATAACTTTCGGAAGTGGTACTTTACTTGAAGCCTATAATAGATTTTAATGAAAAACTATTTTAAAATATAATCCAAAACTTTTCAAATTTGGTATATAAGACTCTTATATCATTGGGAATAATATATTAGATTTTAGTTAAAATGGTCTAACCGGAAGTGGTACTTTACTTGAAGCCTATAATAGATTTTAATGAAAAACTATTTTAAAATATAAACCAAAACTTCTCAAATTTGGTATTTTGTACTTTTATATTAATGGAAATAACATAATAGATTTTGGTTAAAATAGTCTAATCGGAATTGATACTTTAATTAAAGCTGTTATCATTTTTTCTTTTAAAAAATGGTGTTATTTTAAATTTAACAATAAATGCTTTTAGAAAATTGAATTCTCCGTCGAAAATATCAAGTATGATTAAATTAGCTCTTTGTATAAGCGAGATATGTAAATTTAAAAATTATGTACTTTTTTGTTTCTGTAATTAAGTTTGCTATGAATTAGGACAAAAAAATAAAGAATTTAATGTCAATGTCAAATTATGTTCAATACGTGCAATTTAATTATTGGGTCTGTAATAATACATATTTTAATTATTAACAAAATACGTATAGTGTAACGCCAGGCGTACAAGGAAGTCATGTGTTATCCACATCAGATATTTTCATTTAGACTGTGTACTTAACCTATCTCAAATTAAATTCTAGTACTAGGCGTCCAGTAGATGCGACGCAAGGTACGTGCTAAGTTCATAGAAGATATACATTGTTTTAATTCTTTAACATAGAATGCTTAGTTTTAAAAAGAGACCTTTATAGTTTTTTTGTTGATTATAAATAGTGGGCAGTGGGCCGTATATTAATTTAATTATATTCTGGACAACAATAAATAGAGATCATTAAAAGTGTTGAATATAGAAGGTAATGATGGACAGAATGAATAGCCGGCGTTATTAATAACCGGTACATAAGAAACATTACGTACCGACAATTTGTAGCGTTAAGAAAAAGAAACCTAATTATAAGTTAATTTCATCGGCTCACATGAGCTCATATGTTGGCTGGAACAATACAGGCTTCGCGCCGTTATTATCCCTATCCAGGCAGAGCCAGTGTCTGGATCTGGAGTCCCGTACATAAACAATGAACTATAACAAGCAAATGAAAAAGATACAAAACCAGCAAAGAACAAGGACACGAATATGGAATACAAGAAAGGGGAAAATATTAAAGAGGGAAAGATACGGAAGGATAAGATAGCAACATGGAACGTGAAAACTTTAATCTTTGACTCAGGAAGGAAAACAATTATAGACAAAATAAGAAACGAAGATATTAGAAAAACACTACATACCTATAGATAACATAATTGAAGAATGACAACTAAGAGAAAAGAAAAGAGGGTAGAAAGACATTAGGACTAATTATATACAATGAAAGTAGATACATAAAAATATTACTCTAATTTAAATTTTGTACAATTATTTGTAACAGGATTCCTGTTACGGTTCAATTTATCGGTCGGTCACTTTAAACACGTTGGGATTGAACAGGGTAGAGTATGAAGAAAAGTTAAAACACAAGTAACAAAAATATAAAATATATTAATTAAAACATAGAAATAATAAGGTTACTTACATAACATCTCTGCCGATCACAACCGGCAATTAATCTTATAAGTTCTGCCTCCACTAGGCCCAACTAGGTAAAATACTCAACAGAAACCCTACCCACACTCTTCACCGTCTCCGAGCCGAACTTAGCACCTTCCAGTTTAATGTACGAAAAACGGGAAACAACTCACTATGAAAATCTACCTTATCTCCAAAATGTCGCTTTTTAGTTTTTCCCTTTCCAAAATCATGAGAGTTTGACCGGCCCCTTCGGAGAGAGGGTTTAGCTAATCTTAAACTTTTCAAAAATGTACCCTTAAATTACGACTCCGCCCATTTAAAATAGCCTAGAGCCTGGACACCCTCACCGCGAAGGTGCTAAGTCGGTAACATACTTTGGACGCGCTTTTTCCAGACCAAAATGTCACTATGGTCGCTTAGAGAAATTTGGGTCCGGCCCCCTCCCGAGCGGGGATCGTTAGGTCTGAACACATGCGCCGCTACTTCAAAGGAACGAACATTTCAACCAAAACAGAGCCATAAACTACTTTCACAACTGTCGAAATTTCCAAGGGACAAGCTATTAAGTTTTTAGAAAATTTTGAAAGTAAAGAAATAAATCCTAGAAGGAAAGTCAAATAAAATATATTTGCCGAAAAAGTTTTCTATTCTATTCATAATTAAATTGAAGTGACTAATTTCAAAGTGTTAAGCAGCACATGTGTTCTCCCTTACGAAATAGTTACAATTACAATACAATAATTTTAAAAGACGTTTGCTACATTTACTTTAAGAATTGGCAAACAACACAATGACTTATAGCTAGGGTTCAACTGTTACATATTTTCAATTATTTGTGACCATAAATGAAATTTCAATATATGTGTCATGAAATACGAAAATTAACCCCTACAACTTCTCATTGTAATTATACAAATTACACACTATTTCGTAATAATATAGCAATTTTCAACTGAATGTTTTAAAGAAGGGATATGGTGACGTCAGAATGGCCTGAATTTAAATTTACAATACTCGGATTATCTCGACAGCACTTAAACCATTTATTCCAAATTTTTGAATTTTTTTCTCGTAAAGTGTTTTGAAAGTTTATGCAATATGTGTCGATAATAAAAAAATATTAATAATTTATTGATATTTTCATAAATAATTAAATAAAAAATCTGATGTGTTCAACACAATACCTCTCGCTTTTTAATTTTTATTAATTTAAATACATACCTACATATTGTGCAAACTATATTAAGTTCCTTTGCATATATCTTTTGCTTTACATGATCCATTTCGTTAATGTGTATTTGTAAACTAATATTTGACACTTTGGTAACACGTACTTATTCACAGTTTGATTTTTAGTACTGCAAACATATCAAATTTATATCGGACCATTCTGTAAATCTAATATTTATGTATGATGGAAAATATATTATTTTTACTAACCTTAATTTCATTAGACTCAATACAATCTTCTTAACACAGTTTCATTATTAACCCTCCAGTGCACGGGTGGTTTCAATATCACACGAGCTAACGGTTGAGGCCTGTCAGACCCATAATTGTAATACGTATAAAAAAAATTCTATGTACTTTTTTTAACAGTTTTTCGGTTTAATGTACACTATGGTTTGTTTGCTTCAACATGATTCAATAAATTTAAAGAAAAAAGAAATATTAGGGATTTTATTAGATTAATAAACAAGACATGTCATTTTTAACACTTTTATTTCAAATTGTTATTTACAAAATTCTAAAAATTAAAAAATAAAAAATTTACTATTTATATAAAGAAAACAAACTAATTTACTAAAAAAGAAAAGAAAATAGAAATATATAAAAATCTCCTATACAAAACAATGGACGGTAAAGTAGTTACATGAGCGAACGGGTGAGGTCTATCAGGACATTTTATTATTTTCACAAAAACTGTAATAGATATTGTTGAATTTTTTTTTATCAAAATTCGGGTTTTGATATTCGTGAAAGGTACATAGAAGCTCATGGTCTCATAATTTTTCTTTAAAAAAATACAGCAATATTTGTATATTGCGTGGACTCACAGACCCCACCCGTCCACTGGAGGGTTAATTTTAATGTAATTACTTCCTGACAGAGACATTTGTTTAAATATGTCAATGTTGTTAAAATATTTTGTTTTTGTTTGACGCATAGGCAAAATGATATACAAATATAAATTATTTTATAATTTAATATTTAATATTTAATATTATTCACTAAATGCTGTTATCGTAGAATTGAAGATTGTACCATTATATCCAATTTTTATTGGTAAAAGTTGCTAAACAAATATGTTCAATGAATTTTTTACAAGAAAAACTGTTAAAAGCTTGTATAAATGATACTTCCGGTTATCCGATATACACTAAAAACTAATGAGCTCTTCCCACATTAGTATAGAATGGGTATACAAAATTTTAAAATTTTCTGATTGATAGTATTTGAGTAATAGTATACACACGATCCACACGGACACACACGCACACACACACGCACACACACACACGCACACACACACACACATACCTACAGACATCATTGTATAAATGTTAAAATCGGATTCTAGGGACATCAAAACGTGCTTATTCACTAAAATCTCTATATGCGATTTTTAGCACGATCCCTATACCTCCCTTACCTAAGGTAGCGGGAGGTAAAAATAAAAACAACCTCTGTACTCTGAAGTTACATTCTGTTTCAGATAATGCGACTTTTTCAAAATATTACACAAATCACAAATTTCAATATGTAATTGTAAAAATCTCGTAAAATATCCAATGTTACCGAAAGAACCATTAGACAATAATTTTCAGCTTAGCAATCCTGATGACATACTGTAACAATCGTGACTGGGGTGCAACAGAAGTAGCGATGTTAACGATTTAAGTAGGGTTGTACTTACCCTGCTGTCTGTTGCGTCAGCGGGTAAGCTGATCACTGCACTGGGTTGGTGGCACAATTATTAATAAGTAATAATTTAGAATATATTTATTAATAATAAAATAAAAGACAGTATTGCGGTCATAGGTTATAAAATAGTTAAACACAAAAGTAAACAAAAATAAATAAGATTTGTATTAATAGGCAAGTTAAATAATAAACAAAATAAATACAAATATATTTATATGATATTACAATTAACGAACGATATTTAGCAATGTATTTCTCATACCTAGGGGTAGACTACCCCTTATGATCTAGGGTCTCATCTTCAACCGGGTTCGTCGAATCGAAGACTGTTGTTGACTGTCGTTGACTGACTGTCCTCATTATATTTAACATTCTATTTATATAATATAAATAGAATGCAAGATTACAATAATTTTGCTGAATGACAAGTATAATACCCTCGCTTATAGCCAAAAGTTAATAACTGTTATATTTCATTTTTCTAGTCATCATTGAAAAACAACATAATAATAATATATCTGTCAATACATGTTTTAGAATTCAATAAAGTGTTACTTAATGGGGTCCTATACCATAGTCATATTTTTACTATCTTAAATAAGAAGACGAAAATATACATAAATTAATGTGTATTAGTGAAAAAAAATTCTTTAAATATTGACTAGGTCACAAACTACAAGCAATTGAAGCTGATTACTAATTGGGTATGACGTGTTAGGTACTAAGAATTTGATTGGTTGCCTGAATTTAATAAGGAGATTCGCGCGTCTGCAACGGTCACCTTTAAGTCACTTTTAAAAGAATATGAAATGTCATGTTGTTCTATAACCTAACAAAACATTTAACAATTTTGTGTTTGATGAATTTATTTAATTATAACATCTAGTAATATTAACAATAATAATATATTTATAATTAAATCAATTTGAAATATTAATTAAATTAATAATAATATTAATTAAATTAATATTGAAACTTCAAAACAGCCAACACTAGCGCCATCCGTCGTCATACTTTGTGTAATAATATTGTCAAACTGTTTCAAGGTTCTATAATTTATTAGGAAAAAATGCTTATTATTCACGTTATTTATACTTAATAATAATTTCTTCATGAATATAACGTACAAGTTTTTATATACAAACATTTCAGCTATGCAAATATGAAAAAAATTGTTCCCTCTATAACTAACAGATTGTCCCATTGTTTGTCGATCACTTGTTAGTACCTGCTACGTCACGCACAAATTCTTGAACTTTAAAAATTCATATCTCGCTTATTACGTAAAATTTTTAAGTCACGTTTGCACTAAAATTCTTATTTTATCCTGTTCTTACAGAAAAAAAAATAAAAGAAAAATGGTATAGGACCCCATTATTAAACGCGTGTAATTATCAATTCTTTGGAACAAAACAGTTGGCGACGAGAGTAAAACTGAATCAAAGATCAAAATGGACATAAATCAATTACAAATTATTATAGAAGCTATGAACCAGAATCAACAAAAACTTATCGACGCACTAATGTCACGGACTCCTGTTCCGGAGATAAGTACCTACCAGTAATCAATCCATGACTATCAACGTGTCTCATGTACCTCCCTTTGAAAATTTCGACCCAAAGAAAGAGGGCTTCAAATATTACCGGCAACGATTTGAAAATTACATGACAATGAAAAATATTTTTGAAGACAAAAAGAGAACCGCGCCGATGTTACTTAATTCTATTGGAGCTCAAAACTATAATACCCTAGCGGCTCTAGTAGCCCCAAAAACTCCAAGTGAACTCAGATACGAAAACCTAATTGAAGAATTGGAAAAACACCTGGCCCCAAAGAAAAATACTCTAGTGTCTCAGCATTACTTTCTTTCAACTTTTCAAAAGGAAAACGACTCAATTTCAGATTATGTTGCAGCGTTAAGACGCGATATCAGTGACTGTAATTTTGAAGTAAAATGTGAATGCAGCAAAATTGTATCCGCCACAGATCTTTTGATAAAAACACAGTTCGTTCGAGGAATTAAAGATTGCTGGATTGAAGAACATCTTCTACAAACTGATCATAAATCGTTCAATGAGATTGTAGAGAAATCAATTGCACTTGAAGCTTCCAAGGTAGACAGTCGTGAATTGTCAAAATCACATGCGTCAAACTTGACAATAAATGCTGTAGATAACGTCCATAAATGTCAGGCGAAAAGTAATACAAATTCAGATTTTAATCAACGAAATCGTTCAAATTCTAGGTCTCATCGAAATGATCATAAACGAAATAATTCGAAAACAAGAAGTCTAATCGATTTTGAAAAACTAGGGATCAGTAATCTCTGTTTCCGTTGCAGCAGAAGCAACCATTCTACTAAAAATTGTTAAACAAAAATATAAAATTTAAAATGCTCTCTTTGTCACAAATCCGGTCATGTGGCCAAGGTATGTATTAAATCTCGCATCAATAAGCAACATTCTGGTAGAAACACAAATCAGATTGACAACTACGAATTTTTGGTTTCAACTGTCAAAATTGAAGGTCAAAATCAAAAATTTGAAGTAGACTCTGGTGCCGGATACACATTAATTCCCGAAGATCAATATAAAAATCTGTGTATAAAAAGCCATCTTCAACCTGCGAAAATCGTTTTTCGTTCTTACACAGAAAATGTTTTCCTTCCACTTGGTAAAGTCAAAGTTGAAGTACAGTATAAAGATCGCTCCTCCGTAGAAGAGATGTACGTTATTCCAAATGGGTTTGAACCTCTTCTAGGACGGACTTGGATCAGACATTTGGGAGTAAATCTTCAAGAAATTGATCAAGAAATCTCCAGACAAACTCCAAATTCACAAATTCTCTCAATGAATGAAGCGGACGACATAGAAAAACTTTTCCCAGAGATATTTTTACAAAAAGTTGGATGTGTACCAAATTTTCTAATTAAATTTCAACTTCGCCCAGGAGCTAAACCAACATTTACACCTGAAAGAAATGTACCTTTCGCCCTTCGAGAAGAAGTTGAGAAAGAACTTGATTCTCTGGAAGAAGCAGGAATCATTTCCAAATCATTTACTAGTGACTGGGGTTCTCCGTTGGTAGTAATACCAAAAGGTGATGGAACCGTCCGACTCTGTGTGGACTACAAGGTTGGAGTAAACAATCAATTGGTAAATGCTAATTATCCAATTAAAAAAATTGACGAAATTTTAAGTAGTCTAAAAGAATCGAAATATTTCTGTCGTCTCGACCTTTATAAGGCATACCTCCATTTGAAGACAGACGAAGAAAGTAGCATTATCCAAACGATTTCGACACACAGAGGAATTTATAAAATGAACAGACTTAGCTTTGGAATCAAAATAGCGCCAGCCGAATTCAATCGTGTCATCGACCAAATTCTTTATGGATTACCCAAAACAATAGCTTATTTCGATGATATTGTGGTCCATGGCGAAACAAAAGAAGAATGTCAAAGAAATATTTTCTCCTGTCTCCAGCGAGTACGCGAAAATGATTTACATTTAAATAAGAAAAAGTGTGTCTATTTTCAAACTAAAATAGAATATCTGGGTCACATAGTTGAATACAACAAAATCTCAAAAGCTCCATCAAAAATCAAGGCAATTTTGGAAATGCCTAGGCCAAAGAACGTAACAAGTCTACGAAGATTTTTAGGAATGTCAACTTATTACTCCCGCTTTATTCCAAACTTATCAATTATTAATTATCCACTTCGAAAACTCCTCCGGAAAAATCAACCTTTTGTTTGGACATCAAGCTGTGAATCTGCCTTTATTAGATTTAAAACCGAAATAGCCAGTGATCCAGTACTTGTACCCTACAGTCTAAATCTGCCTATAATTTGACTACATTTTAAATGGAAACATAATTTATAAAGAAAATCGAATAGTTATTCCACGAAGCCTTCGAAAAGAAGTGTTAAAAAGCTTCATTCAACCCATTTAGGAATAGTGAAAATGAAACAGTTAGCCCGTCGATACTGCACCTGGAAAAACATTGATAAGGACATAGAAAATTTAGTAAAATCTTGCGAGGAATGTTGTGCTATAAAAAACAATCCTCCGAAAGCCCCTAAATACATTTGAGATGAGCCATCAAGTAACTGGGAGCGCATACATATAGATTATGCTGGGCCTTATCAAGGACATCATTTTCTTCTAGTGGTCGACGCCAAATCACGTTGTACAGAAATAAAATTTCTTAAAGACGCCCCTACCTCAATCAGTACAATACACTTATGAATGATATCTTCGCAACTTATGGGTATCATTATGTTATGTTATCTGACAACGCCACCATTTTCACAAGTGAAATATTTCGAAATTTCTGCGACACCAATGGAATTCGTCAAAAATTCATTGCTCCCGGTCATCCAGCGACTAATGGTCTTGCCGAACGCAATGTCCAAACCCTAAAGAACCAACTTCGGGCAATGACAAACGAAAAAATTCCTCTTCATCAAAAATTGCAAAAAAAAAATTATTACGTTACAGGGCAACGCCATTATCAAATGGAAAATCACCAGCAGAATTATATTTAAATAGACCCTTGCGGATCAAGCTGGATGCAATGCGCCCAAATGTAGAAGAGATATCGAAACAACCTCTCCAACCACATACTCGATCTTTTAAAGTGGGGGAGAGAATCCAAACAAGATTTTTTATTAATAACAAACCAGCCTGGAAACAGGGAGCCATCATCAAGAAGCTGGGAAAACTACATTATATTGTAGAACTAGATGATGGAAGACAATGTGAACGTCATATTGATGAAATAACGAAAACTGTAATCAAGAAAACAGTGCTCTTCGACGAGACAATGATAACAAAGTCTCCAGAAACAGATTCATTGGATTTATATTTTTCTTTTCAGCCTCACCACCAGAACGAAAACTCCAATCAGCAACAACCACCCCCACAGACACAAGCTCGAAGAAGATCCGAAAGAAGAGCGCGGCCTCCTAAGCATTTTCAAGATTATGTACGACATTAAGTGGGGGAGAATTGTTATATTTCATATAATAAGAATATATCTGTCAATACATGTTTTAGAATTCAATAAAGTGTTACTTAATTATTAAACGCGTGTAGTTATGAATTCTTTGGAACAAAACAGTTGATAGACCTATGTTTAAATAAATAACATTTTAGATGCATACCAAAGATTATTTTAAATATATTATAAGTATGCGGCGCTCGAAATCCGTTGCATAGGCATTTAACATGTGATTCGTGCTTTCGTGGTAACCACAATGACCTGTATTACGAACGCTCTTTTGTGGTAGTTTACAATAGTAATGGCAATTATCCTAAGATACAATAACTGGAAACAACAAATATTTTTTACTTATAATTAAGAATTATAGTCTTAGGTGAACACAAATTATAACTTTATTAATATTCTAATAACATATGACAGTGAACAGAAAAACTTTTTATATAAAACAACAACAAAACATTTCATAGAACATGTGATAACCAAAATTCTCTTTAACTCTCTCTCGAATTTTGTTTTTTCACATTGTGTAGCTTTCCAGGTGTATTTTCAAACCCTTTAATAGAGCTGAAAACCGAGGACTAGGTAAGCCTTTTATCAACAGATCTGCCACTTGTTTGTCTCCTTCTATATATTGCACTTCTAGTTTTTCTTCGCTGACTCTTTCACGAACGAAATGATGTCTCACATCTATGTGCTTACTCTTGAAATGAAACTCTGGGTTCTTTGCAAGTTTAACAGCACTTAGATTGTCTATGTATAATATGGGCTTACTTACATCTGTGGTCATCTCATTTAACAATCTTCCTAGCCAAATAAGTTGTTTTGCTGTTTCACTTGCTGCGATATATTCGGCTTCCATTGTCGAAACTGACACACTAAAACGTTCATGCCACTGCTGAAGACTTACGTTATTATCCCTGCTGGCTGAGTGTACTTGCCCTATTCCGGGTGTGACTACTACAAACTCAAGTACAAACAATTCATCTTCACGTTTTCCATTTAAAATTGGTCTATTCCTCTCTAGAAAGACACACTTATCGTTTTGTGCTTTGAAAATAAATCTCTTACTCACAGTTTGACCAACAGAAAATAGATTTTTACCCAATTCAGGTACGTACCAGACTTTTTCCATGATTCTGACATAAATTTTATGTCCAATATTTACTTTAATTCTCAAGGTTCCTTGACTAAAAGCTTTTATTTTGGCGTTATTGCCAATCGTGACTTCGTATGGTACACTAAAAGGTTCGTAAGACTCAAACCAGTCTTTAAAAAAGGACATGTGATTCGATCCACCACTATCTGCTATCCATTTGTCAGATCTGACATTTATATTAGCTGAATAACACAAGAGATTAGAATTCTTACCAATGTTTTTTGATGGACATTTTGATGCGAAATGACCAACCTTATCACATTTGAAACATTTAATATTAGCTCGTTTCTTGTCCTTGTTCTTCCTTTTTGGTTTTAGTACTGATGAGGCGTCGAGTGCAGTTCCATTAGTAATCTGAGGTAGCCTCATTTTTATGAGTCTTAGTCTTTCAGTTAAGAGATTAATTGTTCTGTCTTTCATGGGAATGCTTTCCCATACATTTTTTAATATTTAATTTTTAAAGTAGTTTTTTTACTACTGACATCTGTCGCTCTCTCATCTTGGTTCATACTTGTTTAGTTTAATTTACTAGGTGTCATTCATTCAATAATTTCTTCTAAATATACTGAGTGTTTGGTTAAAATTTATATACTGGGAGTTTTTTTTTTTTTTCTCGTATACTTTTCGTATTTTCTTGTTGAATAATGGTTGATAATATAGTTTGCTCTTGTTGTAATCAAAAAACTGAGGAGCATCGTCTTGTACGCTGTTCACTTTGCAAGAAAAATTTCAATTATGCCTGTGTTGATCTAACTTCATCAGAAGCTAGAAAAAACAGATCTGGGATTGGTGGATTAAAATATACTTGCCCTACTACCTCTAGTCATATTTCAGATGCTCTAGATGATTTAAGGTCAATGATAATAGGTCTGCAAAACGATATAACAGAATTGAAAAATAGTAAAAATAATGACACTGAAAAATCTAACTTTGTACTAACTGAAGAAATTATTCACGAAATATCTGAGCGTGAAAAACGTAAAAACAATATTATGATATATGGTTTGATTGAAAATACTTCTGCTGATGAACAAGTAAAATCAGTATCTGATACTAATGAAATTAAAAATATTTTAACTGACTTAGGTGTTGATTCTCAGTTTGATAAACCAATAAGATTAGGCCGCTATGATTCATCTGCCTCCCGCCCACGCCCAATAAAAGTAATATTTTCGTCAAATGGTGATATAGCAAAAATATTCAAAAATATTAAAAAATTAAAAGCATCAAATAAATGGAAAAATATATCGATATCTAGAGACAGAACTCGAAAACAGATGGATTTCTATAATATAGTGAAACGGGATCTGCAAAATCGTTTATCGAATGGCGAAACCAACTTAAAGATAAAATACATAAATGGAATACCGACAATTACAAAGTCGGAAAACTAAATAAGCCCGATAGTAATCCGATCATATTTAATTGTTATTATCAAAATACGAATGGACTTAACACAAAATCTCATGAATTTTATATTAATTGTTGTTCTATTTATTATGATATTATATTTACTTCTGAAACATGGCTCAGTAGTTCTATGTATAACTCTGAACTTTTTTCATCAAATTATAATGTTGTCCGTTGTGACAGAAATTTTTCAAATATAGATCGCTCAAAAGGCGGTGGAGTATTAATTGGATTAAGGGATCATATTTCTTTTAAAGTTTTAGATACATTTAACTTATCAAATATGTCACCATTAATCGATATTAGTATTTGTAGATGTTATATCAACAATTCATCCTTCTTAATAAATGCAATATATATTCCTCCTAATTTAAGTAATAATGAAATTGTTGTATTCTTAGAACTCGAAAACAGATGGATTTCTATAATATAGTGAAACGTGATCTGCAAAATCGTTTATCGAATGGCGAAACCAACTTAAAGATAAAATACATAAATGGAATACCGACAATTACAAAGTCGGAAAACTAAATAAGCCCGATAGTAATCCGATCATATTTAATTGTTATTATCAAAATACGAATGGACTTAACACAAAATCTCATGAATTTTATATTAATTGTTGTTCTATTTATTATGATATTATATTTACTTCTGAAACATGGCTCAGTAGTTCTATGTATAACTCTGAACTTTTTTCATCAAATTATAATGTTGTCCGTTGTGACAGAAATTTTTCAAATATAGATCGCTCAAAAGGCGGTGGAGTATTAATTGGATTAAGGGATCATATTTCTTTTAAAGTTTTAGATACATTTAACTTATCAAATATGTCACCATTAATCGATATTAGTATTTGTAGATGTTATATCAACAATTCATCCTTCTTAATAAGTGCAATATATATTCCTCCTAATTTAAGTAATAATGAAATTGTTGTATTCTTAGATGCATTAATACCAATACATCTACTTGAAAAGTTTATACTTGTAGATGATTTCAACCTAACTAATCTATATGACTTGTCTATAAATTGTAACAAATCAGTATCCTTCAGAAATTTCTGTAGTGTTCTTGATATTAAGCAATATAACACAATTGAAAATACTAATGGTAAGAAATTAGATTTAATTTTATCAAATTTTTGTGAAGTTGTTAATATTGATAGATCTAATTTTCCAATGGTTGGTGAGGATAAACATCATCCTGCCTTATCTTTTCAGTTTATTCTTCCAAATAGTTTAAAAATAATAAATTTTACGTCTGCTGGTAATGAACGTTTTAATTTCAGAAAAGCAAACTTCTATAAATTATATGATGACATTTGTAATACAGACTGGTCATGCTTGAATCATTATCAAGGTGTTGGTGAAGCTCTGGATAAATTTTATGCTATGTTGTATGCTATATTTGATGATTCAGTACCTAAGCATAAATTTAGAATTTCTAAATATCCCCCCTGGTTCACATACGAAATTAAATATAGCCTTTCAACTAAAGAATATTATAGACGTAAATGGTTGAAAACAAATAATGTGTATTATTTAAATGAATTTAAAAGACTTAGGCCTTTAGTAAAATCGCAGATTAAGAACGCTTACAACTGCTACGTTAGTAATATAGAACAAAATGTCAAATCTAACCCTAATGATCTATGGAAGTATTTTAATTTAAAGAAAGGTATCACTCGTATACCTGGTATTCTTCACGATGACAGCCGTGAATATGATTCCCCACAGGATATAGTCAACAGATTTGCTTCTTTCTTTTCCAGTTTCTTCTCACAAAGTTCATTTGATAACTTCGTAGAAGAATATAATAATTCTCAGCCTTTTAATTTTTCTAACGTTAGTGAAGATGAACTCTGTTTTGATGTCATCCTTTTCTACTAAATGTACTGCTGGAGAAGATCAAATTCCCAGTTTTTTTTATTAAAGACTGTCAATCAATACTCGCGAAACCACTCTGTGCTATTATAAATCTAGCAATTAACACTTGCACTTTTCCCGAACGTTGGAAAAAAAACAGAATTACACCAGTTTTCAAAAAAGGTGATAAATCTTACATTTATAACTATAGACCCATTTCTATTTTGAATAACTTCGCTAAGCTACTTGAGATGGTATTGTATAAGAATATTTATACTCATACTCGTTTAATTTCTCCAGATCAACATGGTTTTATGGTTGGTAGGTCTACTACCACTAATCTTGCGTCTTTTTCACAATACGTTTGTGAGGTGTTAGATGAAAGAGGTCAAGTAGACTCTGTCTACACTGATTTAACGCATGCCTTTGACTCTATTGACCACAATCTCTTATTACATAAAATAAGTTACTTTGACGCATCTCCGTCTGTGATTCAATTATTAAGATCCTATCTTCATAGTCGAACATGTTGTGTTTTCTATAATGGTTTTGAATCTTTCAAATTTGTTGCTAATTCAGGTGTACCGCAAGGATCCAACCTAGGACCGCTTTTATTTATTTTGTTCGTAAATGAACTCATTTCATCATTTGACTGTAATGTTCTTGCCTATGCTGATGACATTAAATTATATTTAAATATTAATACTCCAGCTGATACAATTCAATTACAAACAAACATAAATTTAATGGTAAACTGGTGTATTAAAAACAAATTAAAATTAAATATTGATAAATGTTGCATAGTTACGTATACACGTAAAAAGAACGCTTTGCAGGTGGAATATAATATGCAGAATAATTTATTATCAAGAAGAAATTCTATAAAAGATCTTGGAGTTAAGCAATTTCATATTGACAGATCATATAAATAATACTTGTAAATCAGCTAGCAAGACACTAGGTTTTCTTATGAGGATCTCTAATATGTTTACAGATATCAATGTTCTAAAATCCTTATATTTAGCATTCATAATGAGCAAATTTGAGTATGCTTGCTTAATTTGGTATCCATTTTATAATTATCAAAGTCTAGTTCTTGATCAAATCCATCGTAGATTTTTAAAATATCTCTCATTTAAACAAGATAGGTTCTATCCAGTAAGAGGTACAGACCAGGATTCCCTATTACAACGTCATTCCATGCAGTCCCTGGCCGAGAGGAGAGAATGGTCCTGTGCTCGATTTCTTAATCGCTTGATAACCAACAAAGTTGATGCTTCATATCTCCTGTCCCGGGTGTTCATCCACGTACCTCGACAACAGTCTAGATATGCCAGGTCCTTTCATCTGCCGACTTCGCGCACAGACATATTACAGCGATCCCCAATTTATATTGCTTCCCGTGCAGCCAATCTTCTGTACCCAGATATATATTTTTAAAAAACTTCATTTTGTATTTATCTCAATACTTATATTATATTTTTTGTATATTATGTTATATATTGTCCTGTTATCGGATTACTGTTGGGCAATAAATTAATATTATTATTATTATTTAAATTCAAAATATTCTGGTGGTAAAGTACTCATTATCCTGCTAAGGAGCAGTAGCTCTGGCAACTGTACCTGAGATAGCTTGTTTAGTTCCTCATTTATTTCAGCAAAAAAGCCTTTTAAAACTTGCAACCACTGAGAAAAATGACTCAGGAAGTCTATCTAACCGTTGACCAGAACTCTGTTCATACACTGACAAAAGTTGTTCCCAAATCTCATAAGCTGTTTGGCATGTTGCCGTTATGTCAACGTTTGCGTCATTTATGTTTGTAACCTGTGCCAATGCATCAGCCTTTTTCCATTTCTTAATCTCAGCATCACCTTCCTTTGGACATTTTGCTTCCATAGTGATTTCATACACTTCATTATGTTTCAGTAATAATTCAGTTTGCCTCTTCCAGCGAGGCCAGTTAGGTCCTTCTAACTTTTTCAAATTTACCTTAACATCCATGATGCAAACCAAACACTCAACACTTAAAAAGAGTTTCCTGGTCCCATAACTAATTAAGAATTATAGTCTTAGGCGAACACAAATTATAACTTTATTAATATTTTAATAATATGTGACAGTGACATACATAACAGAAAAAACTTTTTATATAAAACAACAACAAAACATTTCATAGAACATGTGATAACCAAAATTCTCTTCAACACTTATTATATGCGAAAAGGTTCACTCTAAATCTAAATGAAACAGTAATCATATATTACTATAAATAAAACAAATGTTTATTAATATTTTAATTCAATAATAACTTCATCCGTAAAACAATATATTCTGTAGTCATTTACAGTTATTACTATACTCGCGGTCAAATAAATATGGACTAAGGCTCAACTTTTTCCCTTCTCCGCATCCTGTCTCTTGTCATGCGGTCTTGCCGCTTCTTTTAACTCAGAATTTTCAACAATGCCCTTGATTTGGCAACAATGTAGAAATCCTCTAGTCCATACTTATTTGATGGCAACAATAATACATAAAAGATTATATGTGTAATACACTAAATTAAAACTTGTGCATAATAAATAATTTTTTTAGTATTTGTGCTTTGGCTAACTCAATAAAACCAATTTTTAAATTATAAGTGGTGACGATGGTGCCGTGCAATTGGGCCATAATTGATTATAATGACAATATTTTAGCATGGACGTAGAATTCCTTGAAATTGACAATTAAAGGGGCATTCACTTATATTAAGTGGTGTGTATGTAACTGCTGATGTGAGAGGCAAGAACACTGCAAAATAAAACAATAATTATATTATAGTGCTGTTATGTACGTATATGAGTGCATTGTTGGTGTTGGTTGAGCCATCAGTTTAGGTCAATGACGTATTATAACTAACGTTAGTTATAATAGGTCATTGGTTTAGGTATTTTATAAAATTATAAGATAGAATTATTATTCAATGAGAAATTTTAAACTGTTTTAATACGTATTGCAATTTAAGGAAATTTCAATACAAAGTACTTGTAGTCTTGAAGCATAAATACTTATTATTGTCTTTTCTTTTGGTACTGATAAATTTTATTTGGTTAAATAAATGAAGCCACCTTTCAATTCTTGCTTGGGAATTGTAACAAAGAATTTTCAAGCAGTATAAACATTGTACTGAGAAGTTAAGAATAATTTTTTTAAGTAATGTAGTTAGTAAATCCAGATTAAAAAAAAAAATCAGCAAAAATGGGTCACAGAAACATTACTCACCCGAAGGAAGAGTGATGATATTAATATTAAGAAAATAGAGAAAGTCTCAATGTGAAACTAAAAAAATTCAGGAAGTTTAGGACAAATGGTTGAGAATGTATTGAAATTCGAAATTAAGAACTGAATAAACAAAATTTACAAGTTAGTGCCAAAATAATCAGAAGGTTACAAGAAAATTATTTGCACTACATCGCTTAAAAAAGTTTCCCTTTTACATCTTTAAAGAATATAAGCAACATACTAAAAATTTCTAATGATCATATTAATAGAGTTAATTACAACTGCATTATAAATGGATAAATATTTTATGTAAAAATAAGAAAGTTTATAGGTTCTGATGCTAGAAATCTGCGCTTTTGAAATGAACCATTCCATTCGCTTTTGACATTTGTTGCTTACTTAGGGCCAGTTTCACAATCTCCAGTTAGAATTTTAAATGTAGGGTAAATAAAAAATGTTGAATCGGATTGTTGATAGCAATGATTAATTTGTCATTTAACAAATAAATAAAATAGATAAGGTCAATTCAACCTTACCGAAGTACAAACTTTTTAACTGTTTTTTAAGGGAAGGGAAATATATAGTAAAAGCAGAAATGTCACTTACGACGAATATATAAAACCATGGGAAATACAACGGAGACTCAAATAAAAACTTTAAAAGTGCGCTAAAATTTAGAATCAGAGATGGTACAAAATGATAAATCTTATAATTTAATTAAAAAAAAAACTTTAATGTATTATTTCCTAAGTCTTTCAAGACTAACAAAGTTTCTGAATTTATTTAAATATTTTATCTTTATTCTGACGTGTTGTACAAAAGTTATATCAATTTTCATTGGAATTTGTGGAAATAATTAGAATAACAATTGAAAGAGTTAGGAGTTTCATTAATGAAGTAATTAATTGGAATTATTTTGCATAGCTTATTCGGTAAATAGGCGCCATCGCTTCACTGTGACATCACAGAATCAAAAAGTACCATTCTATAGTTATATTTTTCTCTTTATCTACTTTCTTTAAGAACTAACCAATGGAATGTAAAATGACCAGTGAATGAGTAGATTTTATTAAAGCGTCTTCTGTTGTATTGTTGTATTAAGCATTCTATTTGGGGGAAAAAAAGGAAAAACTGTCACATCTGGCAGCAGATGTCAATCAAGATTTCAAAACACTTTACGATGGCGAATGTGGTGTTTGGAAACCATTCTTGCTACAAACTCACTGCAACTCTGCTGTTGACTCCAACTTCACCATAGATAATATGCATTCTAAACCCAGTGAACAAACGCTACTCACTGCTTTCAATCAAACAAACTTGTGTCATTATCAGTGGTTATTAACTGTTTCTGTTAAGTCACTTGAATCCAAGATTACAAACTGCAAACTGACCTAACGTTCGATTGGATAATTTTCAGGTCAATCAGGGTAAATTTAACACTATATTTTGACTCTTTGTGGTCACTTTTACATTTCAGAGATGGCCACCTTACCAAACACCCTGTACAAAAGTGAAAATTATAATAATTGAAAAGAAGGTGAATGATATAAAGAACGGAGTTTTAATCTTATAGCTATATAATAAATACACAGGACTGCAGTCTATTTTTTTTTACCTCCCGCTACCCTAGGTAAGGGAGGTATAGGGATCGTGCTAAAAATCACATATAGAGATTTTAGTGAATAAGCACGTTTTGATGTCCCCAGAATCCGATTTTATCATTTTTACAATGATGTCTGTAGGTATGTATGTGTGTGTGTGTGTGTGTGTGTGTGTGTGTGTGTGTGTGTGGATCGTGTGGACACGAATACTCAAATACTATCAATCACAAAATTTTGAAATTTTGTATACTCATTCTATACTAATGTGGGAAGAGGTCATTAGTTTTTAGTGTATATCGGATAACCGGAAGTATCATTTATACAAGCTTTTAACAGTTTTTCTTGTAAAAAATCAGTGAATATAATTTTTTAGCAACTTTTACCAATACAAATTAAATATAATGGCACAATCTTCAATTCTACGATAAGCATTTAGTAAATAACTTGAAATATATTTAAATATTGAATTATTAAATAATTTATTTTTGTACATCAGTTTGCCTCTGCGTCAAACAAAAACAATACATTAAAATTAATAATTATTGAAATATCAACGTCTACTTTGTTATAACTGTTCAAACATTATAGTATGCGTTGTAAACAAATATAAAATAATAGTTGTAGACAGGTGTCAATCAATAATAGAATTTTTCATAAAAATAAATACTGTTTCCCCAAATATAAAAGTGTACGTATATTTATTCAATTTCTTAATACTCAGCATTCCACCAATGCAAAAGGTTATGGGCCCAGTATTGCCCGTTGAATATTAAGACGTAAAATCTGTGGTAAAGCAGAAAAAATGGAGAATATATTTTTGAACACTGGAGCCGGTACTAGTGCCCAGAAATTAGAGGGAAGCAGGAATTGGGGAACTTGGAAGTTCCAAGTCAAGGTGTTACTAAAAGCTGCGGAAGTGTATGATGTCGTTGATGGATCGGAACTACTGCCAAAAGATTCTAAAGACAAGGCTGTTTGGTTAAAGAAAGATGCCACGGCACAAGGTGTAATTGTGACCAGACTAATAGAAAAGGTGATGTCACAGGTCATCAGTTGTGAGACAGCTTGTGACATTTGGAAAAAGTTACAAAACATATACGAACAGAAAGGTGAACTGTCGTTACACTTAGCCCAGCAAAAATTATTTACTCTACAGTACACAGAAAATGAGGAGGTGTCAACATTTATTGGTAAAGTCGAGGAAATTGTGTCGCAGTTAAAATGTTTAGGCAGCGAAATACCCGAAAATATGGTAGCAACAAAAATTATTACATGTTTACCAGACCGCTACAAGCATTTTATTTCGGCGTGGGACTCGGTACCAAAAGAAAATCAAACGCTAGTAGAATTGTCAGCTAGACTTTTGATAGAAGAACAGCGCTTCAAAAATAAAGAAGATGAAGAGAAAATTGCTTTATCCGCTGTGAAGACCGATAGAAAATGCTTTAAGTAAAGACTGTTGGTTTAAAAACAAACAGAAGAATTTTAACAAAAGCAACGCGTTATCGGCAACAAAAATACAGCACAAAGGTAATGAATGGATAATGGATAGTGGAGCTTCAGACCACATGTGTCACGATACAAAGTTATTTAATAATTATGAAGCATTAGACAGACCTAAAGACATTTTTATAGGCGACGTAACCATAATTAAGCGTTAGGTATTGGTACTGTCAACTTAAAAGCGTTTAACGGACAAAATTGGATAGACAGTACATTATACAATGTACTACATGTGCCAGACGCTGGTGTAAATTTATTTTCAGTAAGCGCAGTCACAGACAAAGGGTATGAACTAAAAATGGACAATGAAAAGTGTCTATTTATTAAAAAGGATTCTAAATTCGTAGCTGCGACTGCTTACCGTAATAATAAATTATATATTATGAACTTTAGATACAGTGATAAATCATATGCGACGGTAGGTCGGTTAAATGTTGAATTGTCAGAATAGCATAATAAAATGTCGCATCAAGACATTGAACAAGTAAAATGCATTCTAAAGAGATCTGAAATAGACTACAAGATGGGCGAAGAATCAACATGCGTATCCTGTCTAAAAGGAAAACAACATAAATATCCTTATCTGTCAAGTGTCAACAAATCACAACAGCCAGGGGAAATGATACATATGGATTTATGTGGGCCGATGGAAACCACATCGTTAGGGGGCTCAAGATATTATTTAATGATAAAAGATGATTTTTCAAGATTTAAAACTGTGTTCTTTCTAAAAGCTAAATCAGAAACTGTAAGTAAAATTAGAAAATTTATCAAACAAGTAAATGTAAATCCAGGACATAAAATTAAGGTCATAAGAACAGATAATGGAAAGGAGTTTATAAACAACGAACTAAAAGAATTGACAGATAGCATGGGAATTATACATCAGACTAGTGTAGATTACACGCCTGAACAAAACGGATGCGCCGAAAGAGAAATAAGAACAATTACGGAAGCGGCTGTATTTATATTAAATAGAACAGGGAAAAGCAGAGTGAAAAATAAAACGCCGTATGAACTCTGGTATAACAAAGATATTTACGACATTAATAATTTACAAATATTCGGATCTCAAGTGGCAGTCCATGTTCCGAAACAAATAAGAAGAAAGTGGAACTCCAAATCAGAATTAGGCTATTTCGTTGGCTACAGTGAAACTACAAAGGGCTACAGAATATACTTTCCCGAAAAAAATGATGTTCAAATCAGAAGAGAAGTAATATTTATAAATGAAACTCAACAGAAAGTAGCGCTAGAAGAAAGAAATATAGAACAAAGTGGGAGCAATATTTCAGATGTAGAAGATAGTATAAAAGAAGAAGAAACTCAGAAAAGAGAAGAACAAAATTGCAAACAACAAGAAAAACTAGACTGTGAGGAACCAAGAGAAGAAGGAGAATGCCAAAGTTCAAACGAAGAAAATCAAGAAATACCAAGACGTCCAGTAAGAGAAAAGAAGAAACCAAAGTGGTTGGATGATTATTACACGAACTTTATATCAAACGAAAATGAACCAATGACATATGTTGAAGCCATGGAAGGTGAAGACAAACAAAACTGGTTAGAAGCCATAGAAAACGAGCTGAAAACTTTAAAAGAAAATAATACGTGGACAGAAGTGACAAGCGTTCCAGAAAATACAAATGTCATTTCCAGTAAATGGGTTTTCAAGATAAAGGATAATGCCGGTAAAAAACTGTTTAAAGCACGCTTAGTAGCCAGAGGTTTCGAACAGACTGACTGTGATCTGGAAGTTTATTCGCCAGTGGCAAGTTTAACAACCTTTAGAATGTTTATGGCAGTGGCAAATAAAATGAAGCTGTTTGTATACCAAATGGATGTTGTAGGTGCTTTTCTACATGGAGATATTGACGAAACGGTGTATATGAAGATCCCAAACGGTGGTGTATGTAAGTTGAATAGATCTCTATACGGTTTAAGGAAATCTCCAAAATATTGGAACCAAAAATTTGATGAATTTATGTGTAAACAAAACTTCGTTAGATCCAGAAACGACTTTTGCCTATACTCTAAAAACAATATGTATGTTTTAATATATGTAGATGACTTACTAATCTTTGGATCTAGTGAAAAAGAAATAAATGCGTTTAAGAGACAATTAGGTGAAAATTTTAAAATGAAAGATATGGGTTTAGCCACCAACTATCTAGGTATTAATATTAAACAAAAAAGAGGTATAACTATTATAAATCAGGAAAAATACCTAGTAAAAGTGTTAGAAAAATTCAATATGTCAAACTGTAAGTCTGCAAATACACCTATTGATCAAAATTTTAGTTGTGATTTACTAAAAAGGGAAAAGTCAGAAAGTCCCGAAATTGAAAAGAAATGTAGACAACTTCTAGGCAGTTTGATATATGCTGTTTGTGGTACTCGACCTGATTTATGTATAGCTGTAAGCCTTTTAAGTAGATTCCAGCACTGTGCAAGTGAAATGTTATTAAAAACTATAAAAAGAGTGTTACGTTATGTAAAAGGAACCTTAAAATTCTCTTTAGTTTTTAATAGCATGGACAATAAAGCAATACAAGGATTTGTAGATGCAGATTGGGCAGGGGATACAAACGATAGAAAATGCACATCAGGATATTTGTTTAAAGTTTTTGATTGTTTAGTTTCATGGAACTCTAAAAAGCAGTCCTGTGTATCTCTATCTTCTACACAATCTGAATATATAGCTCTTTGTGCATCTATAACTGAAGCATGTTGGCTCCAAAATCTTTTACTAGACTTTAATATTTTGGATTATAAAATGATAGAAATATTTGAAGACAACCAATCGGTAATTAAATTAGCATACAATAATGAAAATAATAAACGGTTAAAACATTTAGATATAAAGTATCATTTTATAATAGATAAAATTAAAGATCAGAGCATTAACTTAAAATATATTAAAACCGATGATAATATAGCAGATATGTTAACAAAACCTTTGGGTAAAACGTTGTTCAAGAAATTTAGAGATTCAGTTTTATTAGAATAATTCTTGCTTTATTCAAAGGATTTGTGTTTTGTTTATTTTTTACGTTGCTTGTAAATAACAAAGTATTTGTTGAGGGAGAGTATTGAAATATCAACGACTACTTTGTTATAACTGTTCAAACATTATAGTACGCGCTGTAAACAAATATAAAATAATAGTTGTAGACAGGTGTCAATCAATAATAGAATTTTTCATAAAAATAAATACTGTTTCCCCAAATATAAAAGTGTACGTATATTTAATCAATTTCTTAATACTCAGCATTCCACCAATGCAAAAATAATGAAACCGTGTTAAGAAGAATTGTAATGAAATTAAGGTTTGTAAAAATAATATATTTTCCATCATACATAAATATTAGATAAACAGGATAATTCGATTTAAGTTTGATGTTTGCAGCATTATATATCAAACAGCTCTCAATAAAAACGTGATTTCAAAGTGTCAAATAATAGTTTGCAACTACACATTTACGAAATGGATCATGTACGGCGAAGAATTTACACAGATTGCGTTTTAGAGCATAAGGAAGTTGGTGCTGATTTTGACAATAATGTGTGTGTGACGATTTTTCTTTAAAATATATAAATGATCCAAAACTTCGCAAAGTTGGTATTTGCTCACAGATTTTTCAGGAAAAAGATAATTAAATATAATCCAAAATTTCGTATTACAAACTTTTCTATTTATTGGAACAAAGTAGATTTTGTTTACAAACAATCAATCGGAAGTGATACTTTACTTAAAGCTCATTGCTATTTTAAACATGGAATTGGCGGGAGGTCATGTGCTGGCCACATCAGATTTTTTTATTTAAAGTCTACGTTTCGGAGATATTTTTTTCCTTCATTAGGACAACTGTAACAAATCAATATAAACAATAAGTAATACAAAATAGATACATTAAATACTTACTAAATAACAGGATATGGAAATAATATATTTTTGGAGTCAGAAAACCGGAAAGGGAAAAATTTGAAAAATGTAAAAAATAAATAAAATTGACATTAAATAAATATAAAAACTATAGCAGCATATTTAAAAATAAAATATTTAATTTTTAGTTGACTGGAAATATTCTATTGTAAATACTACTGAAATTTGGAATATCTGTTCTGAAATTTACACTCTTATTATTTTGAATATATAAATTTCTAGAAATAGCTTTTTATATAAATTTGATTCCCTATCTAGAATTTTAACCCCATCAAAATTGAAACTGTGATCCAATTTTTTCCTTCCCGGTTTTCTGACTTCAAAAATATATTATTTACATTTCCTGTTATTTAGTAAGTATTTAATGTATCTATTTTGTGTTACTCATTGTTTTTATTGATTTGTTATAGTTGTCCTGATGAAGGAGAAAATTATTTCCGAGACGTAGACTTTAAATAAATAAAGAAAAAAAAAAATAGACCAAAGTCCTGTGTATTTATTACATAGTTACATTTAACAGTCGTTTATAATATATTAAAATTTAATCTTATAGATTTTTACCTTCCTTCGCCTTTAGGGAAAGAAGGTATTGTCTTTGGTAAAAAAAATCGGTGGTGAGAATTTAACGAATAAACACGTTTTAGGGTTCCTAGAATACGGTTTTACTAGTTACCGACCGAGGTGGCTTGGTGGTTGCGTAGTAACTTCACATGCCAGCGGTTCTGGGTTCGAATCCCGGGTAAGGTATGGAAGTTTGTGTGTGTCCCTTTCATCAGCCCATAGTCATTAATGCAACGTATATAACGGAAAGGTTATAAAATGAAATATTAATTCAGCGCCATTATCAATTTAACATGTAAATGTTTATATACAATAAAGAATTATTATTATTATTATTTTTATTATTATTAATACGGTTTTACTGGTTTTACGATGATGTTTGTGTGTGTGTATGTGTGTGTGATTATAGCTCTACTATAATCATGGAAACATCTGATATATTCAAATAATTCTAATTTATAGAAACTTTTCCAAGGAAATCTCGGTATGGAATTTGTAAAATATTGTATATGTATGCATGTGTTACAATATTACTGGGTATATAGAATCTATTCCAAAGAACTTTTGGTGTGGGATTTGTAAAAAATATATAGAATTGACGGCAGGTATTGTGCTGGCTACATCAGACTTTTTACTTATATGTTGAATTTAAACATTGTTTTATTTCTTCTAAACAATATTGATTAGTGCTACAATGACGAATTGGAGGCAACCCATTGTTCAAATTAATTTCAGAACAAATTGGCGCTGAACAATTTTTGCATCCCACTCGATTTATACAATTACGTAGAGATGCAAATGTAATATCAACATTCGTGCACAGGGCAATGATAGCTGCAAAAATATATAAGTAGATATTTAATAACTACTTTTATTTACATTTGTAACTCACCTAAAATTATTAAACTTTTCATTTCGTTTATTATTTGAAATAACTCGACATTAATATTTCAGTGAATTCAAACAACTGTGTTTTATCCAAAAAATTTGACAAATATATACCCTCTAAATAGGTTTACATCTTGTTTTATTGCAGCAACAAATTGACATTTATCTTTCATAAAATTATGAGGTGTTAACCTGAATGTAATAAAATTGTTTACATTTTACCTAAATGTAACAGTTATTAACAAATTTTCTATGCTATACTGCAGCAATAAAGATTAAAATGGAAATACATTTCAAGCAATGTTTATTGCAAAACAGTACCCAAGTAATATAGTATTTTCTGTGAAACTCATAAAAATGATCTATTATGGCGTTAAAAATAAAAACAATACTCATATGTTTACAACTATGCATATAACTTTAAAATAACAAATTAATTGCCTATGCATATGCAATATCAGTGATTTTATATTCTAATAATTTGATAATAAAATAAAATCTAGAGTATGAGAGTCATGATTGAAATAAAACCACATCAGAGTTGTGGAATTCATTCAATATTACAAAACGAACTATTTTAATTAAATTGAATGACGTAATAAAAAGAAAAATATTGTGCATCGAATGCAAATTTTGAATAATTTAAACTGATTTAAATGTAGGTACTGTTCCCATTAGCCAGAAAAGAAATTGAAAAACACGACTAGTATACTCATATATCAGTGCCTTGCCAAACATAGGCAAAATAATACAAACGCTGCAATACAATAAAAAATAAAGGATACCGTATACATACAATTATCTTTGCATTACAGTGTGGACCACGAAGTTGTCAACCTTGTACTGAGTACTAGATAATAAGTTCGTGAAATTAATTTATATCTTAATACTAATAATGTTTTTAACGTTTTCATGTAAAAAAGGGATGTTATTTGAAAATAATATTTAAGTCTAGCGACAATCAAGTTATAACCTGGGCTATCAGAAACACAATTTGTCACTTAAAACACATGATACTATACATTCACAATTTTTAAAATAAATAACCATATACCAGGTTTTCCAAGCAATCTTTAACATATAGAAAAACAATTGTTTTCAAACACATAAGTATAATACCTGTCCCGTAATATTTTATGGGGAACTTTATACATGGCACGGTTTGTGGAACACTGGTCAGTACCTTCAACGTCATGCACCAAATTCTTAAATTTAAAAATTAATAGAGTTATTGCAGCTTTAACGCAAAAATAACGTGCACTTTAAAGTCACGTGACAGCCGAAGTGCGCATTCGTACTAATAAGGTTCACATTATATGAATAAGGAGACACGTTATGAGTAATGGAATAGCGAGCGTTTAGCGTCACACGTTCTGTATCTTTTGAGGTTATGTTTCGGTGAAAAGTGTGGATGTAACCTAGTTTGTGTTGCTTTTAGCGTTAATGTTAGGGTGCATACACTAATTAAATGCGGTAAACATTGAAATTAAAAGTCCTTTATTTCTAAAATAAAGTGTTTTCTTCATAAGGTTAACGTTTACGTTCTTTCATCTTAGAAGTTGCAATAACTCCCTAATCGCCCCAATTCTGTAAGAAAGTTGTTAAGTCTTAACAACGTTGCTATAACAAATAACCAATAATAATTGCGAACACTGAATAAAACATGAAAATGACAGGCTTTACATTTGTTTTTATTGGTTACAATTTTTAGCAACGTTGCTAAGACTTAACAACTTTCTTACAGAATTGGGGTGAATATCTCGCTTATTACGTAAAATTTTTAAGTCGCGTTTGCGCTAAAATTCTTATTTCATCCTGTTCTTATAGAAAAAATAAAATAAAAAAATGGTATAGGACCCTATTATTTTCGTTAAAAATGCTATTTAATTTAATTATTAAGAATAATATCTTATATATCTAATTTTGAATGTATTTTTGATAACCAATTCTTAATGAAATATTAATTAAAACAGCAATAAAAAAAGTTTCCTTAAGAAAAGTCGAATTTTCTTTTATCGAATTTCTAAAAAATTCTTTCTGTTTCGTAATCTACACATGTCATACTACTTACCCTTAACTTTATGACATTAAGTTGAAAATCACCCTGTATATATAAGTAGTACATTATTGCTATCAGAGCTGGGCAAGTTACTTTTAAAATGTAACTAGTTACAGTTACAGTTACCTCCAAAAAAAAAAGTAACTAAGTTACTTTGGTGAAAGAACTAAGTTATTTACTAGTTACTCATTAAAAGTAACTAATCAATTCTTTAACATGCCTAAATTTTTATAATGCCGCATCGGTGGTCGAGCGCGTTAAGGCAGCACTCAAGCCACCTTCATCGCTCTGCTCTGGGGTCGTGGGTTCGATTCCCACCAGGGGCTTGGATGTTGTGTGTGTGTGTCCCAAAATACTTTCCTTACAAATAGCTCCGGGCCAACGTACGAAAAGTGCTAGGCCGAACCCAATTAAAAAAAATATATATATAATTGGATTTTTAACGGGTTTTTTCAAGTGGGTTTTTGCCGAGAAAACCCACCTTAAATCACAAATATTTTAATAGCATTATTTTCTCTTAAATTTTTGCTGTCTAATTGGAATTTTTTGCTATAGTAAATCTCAAGTTATAAATAAATAAAAATAAAAAATGTTTGTAATTCCAACTTCATATCTCTATTATAACTTTATAACAACTAACTTAAATAGAAATCTTGCCACTATAATATCTTGTTATAGTTATTTTCGTACCAAGTTATGAAAAATACCAAATAAACGGAAGCGTAGAAGAGACAATGGTAAAATTATTATTTAAAATAAAATATTTTCAAATCTAACTAGTATTATATTTTTTATAATTAGTATTACCAATTTTTAACCTGGTATTACCACTTTTTTAACTGACAAATGTAATATATCTTCTTTCTAATCTGATATATATACAGTGTGTCCCATTTAGAGGTGCCACCATTGGGATCTCGAGAACTATAAGAGATACGATGTCGGTTAAATGGAACTTTTTGTGCGCATTTGGGAAGCCATCTCAGATGTGCTTTTGTTTTTCCAAAAATTCTCATAGGGCACTAGATAATAACGAAAAACTGATTATTGTTGATTTTTTTTTTCAAATAACTTCTAAACTATTGGTAATTGAGAAAAACGTTTCAAATACAAAAGATAGATATTTTTATTAACTAACCAGTGGCGTACGAAAAAAATTTTTATATCCGTAAATTTTCGAGATATTACACAAACTTATATTTTTTTAAATGGAACCCATATCTGATTTTAGTCTCAAAAGAATAACTATTTTTTTCTCTTTTCAATGCTGTAAGGGTTATTATGTTTTATATTTGTTTTGCCTTCAAAATTATTATTTTTTCCTTATTTTGTATTAAATTTACAATTATTTTGAAAATATTGGTAGCTTTCTATTTAGAAATACTCGTTGTATTTAAATAATTTATTTCGTTAGAAAAATTTGCTCAAAACTCGTATCAAACTAATTTTTATAATATTTTGTATCAGGTCGCCCTTGGCACATTATAGCGTAATTTGTAATTATGAGTCTAGAATGAAAATATTAAGTAATAAAGGCATAAAACAAATTATATCGATCAAATACAATATAATTAATAAAAATAATAATGTTTTTTTGGGAAATAATAAGAAAGTTCAGGAAAATAAAGAGAAAATTAAATTTTAAGAGCAAAACAAATGTAAAACATAATAACCCTTACATCAATGAAAAGAGAAAAAAATTAATAATTTTTTTGAGACTGAAATCAGATAATAATAATAATAATAATAATAATAATACTTTTATTAGGCAAAGTTCAGCTTACAGCTGCTCTTCCACTTAACCTTCAAATTAATTACAAAAATAAATACATAGAGCATACATAATATAAAAGAACAACTCAAAATACAATGGTATCATATCCACATTAATGAACATACAAGATATAATATATTAAATACATGACAATGTGTGTGATTTTAATTAAATTGAATTAAACATATCCATAACTATTTTTAAAGTTTTAATAATATCTCTTTATATTTAAATTTAAAGGTTGGCAAGTTATAACCTTTGATTTCATGAGCAATATCATTATACAACTTAACTGCAGAATAAGAAAATGACCTCTGAAACATAGATGATGAGTGTTTCGGTATAGATAGTTTATTTGGAAAACGTAGGTTAAAATTGTGTATACTTGCAGAAGATTTTAATTTACTATATAGATATGCAGGTGTTTTGGTTAACAGAATTTTATGTACAAAACAAGCTAGATGTAATTTCCTCCGCTTAGCCATATTTAACCAATTTAAATCAGAAAATCTATGTGAGATATGGTCTCTTTTCCTAATACCCAAAATGAATCTTAAACATGAATTTTGCAATTTCTGAATTCTTGCCTGCGTAATTGAATCCAAACAAGGACCATAAATTACGTCACCATAATTAAATTTAGAAAGTACTAGAGAATCAACTAACATTTTCCTTAAATTACTACTAAGAAGATTTTTATTAGCATAAAGAAATTTTAAACAAAAAAATGCTTTCTGGATAATAGAGGTAACATACTTTTGAAACCTTAATTCAGAGTCTACATATATTCCGAGAGTTTTTATACTATATACGATATAGTTCCATTTAAAAAAATTTAAGTTTGTGTTATATCTCGAAAATTTACGGATATAAAAATTTGTTTCGTACGCCACTGGTTAGTTAATAAAAATATCTATCTTTTATATTTGAAACGTTTTTCTCAATTACCAATAGTTTAGAAGTTATTTGAAAAAGAAAAAATCAACAATAATCAGTTTTTCGTCATTATCTAGTGCCCTATGAGAATTTTTGGAAAAACAAAAGCACATCTGAGATGGCCTCCCAAAGGCGCACAAAAAGTTCCATTTAACCGACATCGTATCTCTTATAGTTCTCGAGATTCCAATGGTGGCACCTCTAAATGGGACACACTGTATAACAGTACCCTAACCTAATGCATAATAGGGCGCGTGCATGTGACGTCACGGGGATTTAAAAATGGCAGCCTGGTGGACCAACAAACCATACTTGACATACAAGAATCGTGACAAATCTAAACAAAAATGCCTCAATTTTGTGCTGTAGTTGGCTGTGCGAAAAAAAGTGGTACTGGTGATGGGTTATCTTTTTATAGGTTCCCATCTGAGAAAGATTGTAGAGGTAGAATAATTTCTGTAGCTCTAGAACGACGAAAAAAGTGGATAACAGCGCTTAAGAGAGCTGATCTGACAGATAGCAAAATTAAATACGGCCGAATATGTTCTAGGCACTTTATTGCAGGTATTTTTTCTATACGAGCCTAGCATTAAATATTATGGTAAATTAAAATTGATATCTACTTAAACTAAATGAATTTTGCCAGATGTAAACAGTAAGATCAAAAATTAGGTTATTATGGGATAAAAGTGGGTTGTTTAAACTAAGTAAAAGATATATTTAATCAGAAATTATTCATTTAGAGTCCGCGATAGTTAAATAACGTAGATAAGAAAGAAATAATAAAATTATTGCTAAATTAAAGGAAAACCAGCTGCTTTGGAAGACAAAGACAATCCTGATTGGATTCCGTCTTTAAACATGGGATATACAAAGGGAATAAAAAATAAAGATACCGGTTTAGACCGCTATAAAAGGTTAACAGGTCGACAAACTAAGGTTTGATGGTTGTAATAATTATTGTATGTTGTAACTAACATATTTATTAACGAATTCAAATACATTTTACTAACATTCAATATGTTAATAACTAATATAATTATTATGTTGTAACTAACACTTACTAACAATACAATAAATACATTTTATTGTCAGAAGAACACATAGCTGCAAAATATTCTGAGTTTTAAGTTAGTGATCCAAAGACATACTAACGTATGATTAATCAAAAACTTCTAATTTGAAAGTAATACATTAAATTTAAAACTAAAAATTAAAATTTCTAATCCAGATAATTCTTAGAATGGTATTTTAAACTTTATGAAAAATAATTTATTTTTAGAGCTAATTTGTAAAAAATTTATTTTGGAACTATGTATAAATTACAATAATTACAATTACAGAAGCAAGCAGAAAGTGTTTCCGTGGAGCCTATTAATGAGGAACATGATTCTAATACTAATACTCCTAGCACTAACATTGAGACTTGCACTAGTTCTAGCACTAGGGAACATGGTTTACCTGAGACTATTGATAGTTTAAAAGCAGAATAATTAATGTCTAGAAATGCTGAAATTTACCATTTGCGAGAGGAGGAAAATAACTCTGACTATAGATGCATTTAAAAATAATGACGCAAGAACTCAATTTTATACAGGCATTCCCACATTTTCACGACTTATCATAATATTAAAAATAGTAGAACCTTATATAACTGAAATTCCTTCTATTACAAAATTTCAACAGTGCCTATTATTTTTTATGAAACTACGATTACACCTATTATTTACTGGCTTAGGCTACAGATTTAACTTTCATAGAACTACAGCTAGTAGAATATTTTACAAAGTTTTGAATGTATTCTACATGAGATTTAAAAAGTGTATAATATGGCCAAGTAGAGAAATATTATATACAACTATGCCAGATAGTTTTAAAGAAAATTTTGGAAACAAAATTACCATAATAATAGATTGTTTTGAAATATACACTGAAAAACCAGGTAACTTATGTGCATCCAGCAAAACTTGGTCATCTTACAAACATCACAATACCGTAAAATTTCTTATTGGTATTACTCCTCGTGGAGTGATATGCTTCATCTCAGAGCCTTATGGTGGAAGAGCCAGTGATAAATATATTACTGAAACGTCTGGTTTACTGAATAATTTACAGCCTGGAGACGTCATTTTGGCGGACAGGGGTTTCTTAGTTGCAGAGGCAGTAGGGTTACAAATGGCCAACATTATTACACCAGACTTCCTCAAAGGGCAGAAACAATTGGAGCCTCAAGCAGTAGAAAGGACGAGAAAAATTGCAAATGTCAGAATACACGTTGAACGTGTCATAGGTTTACTAAAACAAAAATATACAATTTTATCACACAAATTACCAATACAAATTGTAAAGAATGATAGCAATGAAGACATTATTAAATTAGATAAAATTGTCACTATTTGCTGTGTTCTAACAAATTTATGTCCACCAATTATACTTTAATTTTAGATGCTTCATTATCTTATGTTGTTTTTTGTTCTTTACCTTTATTTCCTTTTCCTTGGTGCGTCCATTGAAAAGCTGGATTTGTGTTCCCCTTACCCATTTTTTGTTTTCTACAATAAATATTTTTTATTTCCTTACCTAAGCTTCACCTGCAGTACAATTATTGCAAAACCAGGGACCCTATTCTAATTCATTAGGCGTAAATCAGTAGCCATGTTTTTAGCAAAATCGAGTGACGTCACCACTGATCTCTATACATGACTGGATTGCGTATGAGATAGGATGGAGATAGGGCGTTTTGTGATTATTTGAAAGACGCCATATTGGAAAAAAGTGTAGTCTCTCGGCCTGACGGTGTGTTGTTGTCTGCTCAGCTGTTCACCAAACGGTATTAAAATGTGTATAATATGGCAAAAAGAAAGAAAAGAACGCTAGTTTTCATAAGTAGGTTAATTATTAAATATATTATTGACATGTAAAGGAATTACACGTAATATCTATAAAGGCCTATTTATAATGAAGTAACGCAAGCGGTAACGCAGTTGCAGTAAGGTAACGCAAAAGATAAATGTACGGTACAGCATATACCGTTTTATAATGAAACGCAACGCAGAGCCGCAGAAGTAACGTAACGCAACGCAACGCCAAAGCTGACCAACTTTCATCTTTTCACCTTACTTTTTTACCGCTATCCAATCAGAATTCAGTGTTTCAGTTTTCCTATAAAAATCTGTATTATTGACATGTTCGTGAACTGTCAAAATTACATAATAAATTCTACATTTTGTGGTTAGACCGGTTAGATTTTCAAAGCGATACGAAGAATAATTATGGATGATAAAAAATTAACCGAATTAATCAAGAATCACTGAGTTAGAAACAACATTGCCGCTGCTATATCGTCGTCACTGTCCATTTCTATTCAAATTATTTTATACACTTATTTATATGTCATGTGTCATAAAGACTAAATAAGCGAGTTGAATTTCAACGATGTATACAGAATTCTTTTGATTGGTTAGAAGTGCTATCTTCGGCGGTTATTATAAATCACATATTTTGTGTTTGCGTTACTGATTACGTTGCATCGTTGCGTTGCGTTTTACGTTACTTCATTATAAATAGTAGACGTCGTAACATTAACTTTTTTCTTTTGTACAAATATGAATTTATACTTGAATAACAATTATTTCTAATCGTCGTTGGGGATATATTATAGGTTTCCATTAAAGAATCGTAATTTATTAGATCAATGGGTAAAAAATATGAATCTTGGATTGCATTTTAAGCCAACTGCGTCAATGAGATTATGTGCTGAACATTTCTCAACGGATTTATTGAAGAAAGTCAATTCTGAAGAAGTTTTACTTCCTGGTAGTGCACCCACAATTTTTGGCATTTATAAGTCTGCTTGTGTGTCGTGTTATGTAAAGAAAAATGATGAAAAACAATGATGATTTCACATGTAAATATATCATTATTTAGTAGTAGTACGAAGCTCCTCGAAAAACGGTATGACTAGAACCGTAACTCGGTCAACCGCATACATTGCACAGAGGCAAATATATAATTATTTTTGCATTTATAATTTGCCATGTTATACAAAAAAACTATAATTCATGTGTTGTTTTTCTTTAAAAATTAATATAATACATACGTGTCCATATTTTTTCATCATTTTTAATTAAATTATTATATTTGCAATATTATTTAAAAAAATATCGTATTTTGTATATATCTTACTTTCCTGCTGAATATATATAATTCAAATCTATCAAATAGTAATTTGAATATCCCTCCGAAAATAGGCCGAGAGGCTACACTTTTTCAAATATGGCGACGTTCAATTAGTCACAAGAACTTAACATGGGATACGCGATCCAGTTATGTATAGAGATCAGTGGACGTCACACAATTGTGAACCATTGGGGACTTTCATTTTAAAGATTGGCATGTTTTGAAACTAGATGTTGGTACTTTGGAAAACGCCAAAATCCGTTAAAATTTTCACGATTCAAAATTCAAATCATTCAAACGTTGGATGACTGATTTATCTGTATTGAGCATTGTTCAAACTATTTGTTATTCACAATAATTACTAATAATAATTTCTAATATTAATAAACAGTACTAATAACAAGTTTTTAATTATAGTTTTAAGTCTTAATTCGTAGTTTTTGAAAGGTTATTTTCTTTATTTATTAACAAACTATTTAAAACTAAAACTATTATAAGTACTTTGTCAAAATAATATAACTAACTAACAAATGACACACAAACTATAATAATAAATGGTAATATACTACAAGTTCAAAGCTTTACAAATATAAAACACATATATACTTATATAACAAAATAATATTGAAAAATTGCGAAAGAAAAATTGTAGAATTTCACTTTTTAGTTTCAAACTTGTGATTTTCGAAAAATCGCTCATGCTCTGTAAGTAAGCAGACGCAGGTTGCTATTAGGCAACTGGTACGGGCCAGTTGCCTTTTACATGGCGCGAATAAGCAGTTCATGCTAACCATGACGTCATCACCTCAGTCTTACAGTTGTCACCAGGTGGCGATTCCATCGAATATCAGCCAAACATGGCTGCCTGGTGTACGCCTAATGAATTAGAATAGGGTCTCAGGTTTCCTCAGGAATAGTTGTCATATGTATACATATCATATGATACCATTTAATTTTACAATTTGTATTGTCGCAACATATCATGGGTGTTCCGTCATCTGGTTTCTCACAAATACACCAATTTTCCTCTTCTGTTTGGGTTGGGTTTGAAGATGAGGCTGCAAAATATTTTCCCATAAGCTCCGGCATGATGATGTTGTAGAAAAATTTCCTGGCTTTTTGACTTTCTGCGTCCCAAAAATTTTTATTTAAAATAATTCTTTCTTGGAACATTTCTTGTTTACTCCACACAACGAACAATTTTTGTAAATATTCCAAACTTTTCGAAATATATTCTGTCTTATACAGATCACAATATGTAAATATTTCTTTTCCTTTTCCTGCCATTGCAGATGCGAATGGTTCAACTGCAAAATGAAAGTGGAGCTACCAACTTCGTTCAATTCTTCTAAAAATTTATTCATTTCCACTCCTTCTAGTACAGGGATTTCAGGTTCTGTGCTCTCCTCGGGAGGTTGCTCGCTTCCGAGCTCGCTTTTTGAACCAAATTTTATTTTTTTGCTTTGGACATTACTCCAGCACTAGTAGAAGGTGCAGCCCAGTATGCTTTCGAACCTGTCACAGAGACTTCTTCAATATTACGAACAGCATCGTCAATACTAAATGCTATTGCAGCTACATGTGAGCAAGTTTCTGCCAGCCCAGCAACACAATCACAATGTGCACTTATAATTTCTCGATTTTTTTCACAAATCATCCAAGCCGTAACTGGTTTACTTGTCACTCTTTGGGAATGTAGTACCTGAAAATATTTATAAATTTGTATAGTTATGTTCATTATTTTATTTTTTATTTATTCAATTAATTTGTTTCGGGCGATTGCCCATACAAATGGAATTGACAACAGCAGATAATATATAGAACTATGAATGTACAATACATACAAGATAATTACGCAAAAACACTATATTTTAAGTAAAAGAAGTTTTATAGTACCGTACCTTGCCTCTAACAACGATGTAATCTTTAATTTTCTTGCACTGGATTGATCGAATCCAACCGCATCTGAACATATTGTATGCTTCCAAACTTTTGTACGCTTTAAATTCAGACGATGTATAATTTCGTCTAGAAAACGCATTTTGAAGCAATTCGGAGAAAAATGTGAAAAATAATTTTTTCATCAGAAATCATCGTTAACTCTTTTTATATACAAAATACTCCACTATATCAGGATACAATGTTTTTGGAAAATGTTCTGGAGACGACAATGTATCCATATCGAGACAGTATGGATCTTGACTGTCAATAAGCGATATTTTCTCCAAATATCTCACTTTCACATTCTCTGACAGAGAATAATAGTGTTCACTTAACTGAGCCATAATACAACTTGAACTATCACTATTAGATTGAAAAATCACAAAATAAGCACAGAAATCAAAAACGTCAACTTCGCACGATGATATCAATGGCAATGAAACTGTTTGTTGGTCCACCAGGCTGGCGGGTTGCCTGCATTTGATCACGTGATGCACGGGCCCTATATTCGACCGGAGTTTTACAAACGTGAATTTTGTGCGTTAGGTTAAGGTATTTTTTCATTTAAGTCGGGACCAGACTGCGGTCTCTTTGTCTAGATCTAGGAACGTGAAAAATGATATTACTACTAAGTGTTGCTGCACTAAACTAGAAAAAAATATTTTTATCGTTTTTTGCAAATTGACCCCCACTCCGTTGCACTGATCGTGGATTATGTAGGTAATTAACTTCTCTACAAGATTGATTATGAGGACTTTTACGCTAAAATGATGTGTTAAGGAGCTATTGCTATGTAAAGTGGAAATAAATTCAAAATTTTGTTAAATTGTTAAATTTTAACCTTTTTTGTCGGCATCATAACTCCATTTCTATTAATCGTACAAAATAACTTCACATAACTATTTTGCAGGAATTTTTGTCCTCTACAAATCGGCAAATAACTTATAATGTACAAATATTTAACAAATAAATAATTTATTGTTAGCTTGAAAATGGTTCTAGACAGAACCGAAACGTCGCAGTTATGAAATTTGTAAATTATTGACTATGTTGAAATAAATGAAGCATTCATCCAAACACCTCTTCGTATAGATAAATATTAGATGTACAGAATGATCCGATTTAATTTTTTTCTATTTTTGCAGCACTATAAATTAATATTAATTTACAACTACACATTTACGAAATGGATCATGTACGACTAAGAATTTATTTACAAAGATTGCGTTTTAGAGATTTTTCCTTAAAGTCTATTATAATATGCACCAAATCAAATTTGGTATTAAAAACTCATATATATATATATATATATATATATATATATATAATTTGAAACAATTTTAGATTTTAACCATAGGTATATGATAAATCGGATGTAGTACTTAATTTGGAGCTCTAACAGATTTTTGACGAAAAACAATAAGACATAATCCTAAATTTCGTATTACAGACTTTTCTATTTATTGGACAAGAAATTAGATTTTATTTACAAACGATCAACCGGAAGTGGTACTTTACTTGAAATGAATCTCTCAGCCTATAGAAAACAAGTGGAAAATTAAAATGTTTATAATTAATAGATAAATGTCAGTGTCAAAAAACCAAAAACATTAGTGAATGCTTTTTCTGGGAAATACATTTATTATTTTATTATTAATTAAATATTTATAATTAAAGACGCCAAATATTTCGAATTTTAAATGGCACAAAAGTGACCCCTTCGGTGCATTCTCCACGCCAGCAATGAGTGCCCGTGAGGTGACGCTTGGTAAGCGCCCGCACACAGATGTCATTATCATTACCGATATCTGACAAAGCAGATTATGGCATACTCAGAAATGGGTAATATGCCGTGATGATATATTTATTTAGATATATTACATATACCCTTCAGAAACGCTGTCAATCTCATCAATGAATTGGAAAAATCTCGAAAAATAAGAAGAAACTAGTTCACAGAATGAGTTAAAAAATATAAAAATATATAAAGACCTCTGTTTTTGTGTGTACCAGAAATGTTAAATATGTACAATACTTATATAGCCTAATATGGAAATGGCGAGAGGTCTTGTGCTGGCCATAACAGATTTTTTTCAACTGGAATTACTGTGCTACCAATTATTACAATCATACAGCTTGTGATCTTCTTAGTTTCTTAGTTTAAGATGCCAAAAATATACAGCTTCAATTTATCTTGCAAGTAATTAACCCAAAATCAAAAACTTTTGTTGAAATACGTTGGTCAATATTAAATAAACCTAAATTTTTGTAATAAAAATTATGTCGAAGTTTCATTACAGCAGTTCTAAAAAATTCCAGACTACACTAAAAGGTTCATTCACAGCTACTGTTTTAATTTATTGTGATAATGCCTAAATTATAACTTTAATGCACAATGCTATTACTTAAGATAATAGTCAAATATCCATTCGCTGCGACGAATTTAATGGGTAAGCGTAACGCTAACGATGGTTCGGACATCTATTCGCAAATATTAGAACCTTACAAAAATAATACTAATAATAATTATTAGCAACATTTATTTATTATTAAATATATACATATATAAAAATTTAATTCTTTGTTGAGACCGAAGCTGATTTACTGGATGATTTCTCCATCGGCGTTTTGATTTTTTCTTGTGCTATTTTACTTTTTACACAATTAATTATAAACATAGAACTTGCGGCAGCTATAATTTTTTTCAGGCGTTGTATAAATGAAAATTGTTCAACATTTATGTTGACAGTTGTCATCAAAGTCAAATATAAAAATAATAACCTTCTACGCATGCGCACACAAAGTTAATGCATAAGCATAGCGTTAAAAGTTTGGCGTTTGCAAACTTTTGTGTTTATGCATTACGCTTACGCTTACGGGTTAGCACTAATTTGTAGCTGTGAATGGTCTTATGCATTGCCATCTATCAAACTTTTTCTGCGTTATGCATTAGGGTTATGTATTAGTATTACGCATTAAAACAGTAGCTCTGAATGAAGTTTAAGACTTCGTTGATCGAACTCACTAAGTTTTTTTAGCTGATATTATTTTAATGAAAAATGGAAGCTGTGACTGAAGAAATGAGTGCATTGCAACGCAATCATATTTTTTATGTTTTTAACTGTTGGAATTTTGTAAAACGTTAAACTCTTATTTTTTGTTGTGGATGAACATTGTGGTACACAGTAGTTATTCGGCATTATATTTATTTAGAATTAAATTACTAATACTATGATTTAATAGGGTAGTTGCGAAAAAAATAAATGTTATTTTTTCCTATTAATTATGAAATATAAACTAATTCTAAACATATTAATGTAAAAATTATTAGAAAATATAAAACTTTTCATTCATAATTTCCATAAATAAAGTTCGCGGTGGAATTCTTGTGACGTAGACTTTTAATAATTATATATTTCGACCAAGTCTGTATGACTCATACAAGCTTGTTAGAATACCATGACAAAGCGAAGATGTTGAATTATATTTCATTGCACCATACAAATATTTACAGTATAATTCTAAAAGGAAAATAACAGATACAAAAGTATTATTTAATAGTACGTATATTTTATAATTATTTACTTGAATACCAGATATTTTCAAGATATTTAATTCTTATATAGACAACTTCATAATTTTGCCACTAGGTGGCTGCACACTCCAGTGAATGTACATGTCATTTTTAGTGACATAACCTATGTTTTACGTGTTAAAATCATATTTTATTTTTCTTTTCTATATCAGCAGATTTAAAACAAGGTAATGAAACAAATAAATTTGTGTGAAAATGAATAATTTCTTTTGAAATAGAGCTTCTCTCAAATATATAAATCGTTTCAAATAAAAATGGTAGTATTGTGTACAACCGAGAGTGTACCGCTAGGGCAAGAAACACTGTGATTGGTATTAATAAAAAACGTCACCACGGGAAAATTTGAAATAAGATTTTTTTTTTTAAATTATATTTTGAAAAATATACAGTTGCCAGACATAAAATATGTATTAAAGTGAATAACTTAAACAATTCTTTCAGGAAAAAAATAAATTGGAAAATGCGCAACTACCCTATTGTCTACTTTTGTTTTTGCGCGGAGCTTGCCACTACCAGTTGATACCAAACATCGACTTCAGCGCCGTCTTCATGTAATCCTCCTGTTGAATGAAGTTGGCCATGTCCCGTGGTGTAATTTGCATTTGCGGTTTTGTTTTGTGAGTGACACGAATAGTTTAATATTAAAAGATATTATAAAAACAGTTGATTACTTGCACTTTAAGAAATTTGCCACCTGATATTTGAACACCTTTGCTTGAACATATACTTGGTCAAAACACTATGAAAAATCAGGGTGCACAATTATTAAATTTAATTCTAGAAATATTTAAAATTAGAATCACAAAACGAAAGTTATTGTAGACAGACAATTAACATAAATAAGGAATTTATGTACTAAATCTCTGTACTGTTTAAAAATTAATAACATTTTATATACTCGATATTATTGCTATTTTTATTCCTGTATTTTTACTGTCAGATTAAAACAAATAACAAATTCTGTTACATAAAAATTTATTATGATAAATATGAAATAAATCGACTTTAAATATATTGGATTAGAACTGGTTTTAAACATAATTTTGTAGCTATATTACTAAAAAAATATATTCTTAAAATATTAATATAATAAACGAACTTTCAAAATATTCTTCTGTTATTTTACATACAAATAATTAATACACTTTTGGTCTCATTTCATTTTAATGTGCTGTATTACAGAACTTCTCGTTCTGAAATAATTTATTTTACTTAACAAAACTAAATCAAAATATATGTATAACCTGATTTATAATTTAAAAAACTTTCCATTTTAAGCCGTCAATGTACAAAAACTGATGAGTACTGCTCAAACTAGACAACTGGACTAAACATATCTCTAACTCTTGTTGTCTGCGTGTCCAAGTGAAGTTTTGCCTAGTTTTATTTCGTCGTTTGTGTAACCCTCCATTCCAAATTTAGCTCCAAAATTACGAATGTTAAAAGCTACAAAAAATAATATTTAAATATAAAATTAATTTGTATTACTAATAAATAATTTATTAAAAATAAAATTATCCTCTCTGGGGATATTTTTCGTACATGCGCAAACTCGTTTTAAATTTCAACCAATCAAAGGCTTCTTGTTGGTTACAAACAAGGAAACAAGAAGCATCAAGTTCACTATCGTCTAACCGATGTATTAACTTATCTCACCGAATATATACGATTGTTAATTGGGATTCATATAAAAATTCATTTTAATTTCATTCTCATTACATTTTAATTGTAAAATGTTAAAATAATCACTGGACACCTCGAGAATTTTATCATTATTTCGACGAAGACAATGTGGTATAAAATTACATCGTATCATGTCCCATGAGATAAGTGAATACATCGGCTAGACGTTAGATTAAGTTTCGCTGCAATTTCTGTCATTCTAGGTTCATCAAAGAATTTACGTGCAATTATGCTGCGTTAAAATCTTAAAATATCTGCGGAGCTAACGTGAATCCAAAGGTAAATTGTAGTTCAATTATTTATAACAAACCTCGGAAATACAATCGCGATATTATTTTCGGCTATTTTGCAATATTTTGTCAGTTTTTCTGTTTTAAAACTTAACCTCGTGTCGTACTATGGGCGAGCACATGTTGATTTAAAACATTTTCTCTGATTGCACGAAGTGTACGAGTATTTACGCATTGTTTACTAATAATATTTCGTTGTATTAATATTTGTTTCGTTTTTCGTCGTTATTTATCGAAATATTTTTGTTTTCGGACTTAGAATTGTAAATTGGTATCGTTATTTGAAATAATTTCGATATTTATGATTTTAAATCGATTCTGAGGTTTTATCTTTTTAATTATGAAACATTTTTATGGTTTTTTTTTTAATATTTTATTTCTTTCGTTTTAGACGTGAACCAATGGATCTCGCACCGCTGTCAGAGGCATCCAACTTTATTGGGAAGAAGAAGCAAGCAAATCATAAGCCATTACCTTTTCAAAATCCTACGTATTTATGTGTTTCTTTCCTGTACACTGCCATATACGGTATCCTGTTTCACTGAGAAGAAAGAACATCCCGAATCTACCATCTCAAAATTTGAGATACATTTACTTATTCCTGTTCCTATTTCATATTTGGGTTTCAACTCGTGAGTATTACATCAAGTTTTGGAATCGTGGTCTTCGTAAACCAATTGATCGTCTTCAATAAATTGGTTTACTTCGTAAGCAATACAATTTGTTCGTTTGGTATTTGGTTTCATGTAATACTATGGCTGTATCATCTTATCACAAACAGGGACATGGTTGCTTCTCAATTGTGAATTCAAGTTTTTATTCAAAATAAATTCACAAAGATAGTTTCGTAATTATTAATATAACGTTTCAAATTCAATTTAGATTAACATTACATATGCAATATTAAGTTAATTCTTTGATTTTAATAAGATCAAGTTTTTACTTGTATCTGTCGGAGGTAAATTTTATTTACTAATACTTAGCTATCTCAAAGGTTCACAATTTGAAACGCTTTATTCGCATTCATGTAAAATTGTAGTCACTTTTAAATGATCAATAGTCAATAGTATTATTTTCAAAGGGCAAATTCAATTTTATTTTCATAATTTCTCTTATTCAATATGCAAATAATCGTTTCAATAAATATTTGTAATATTAAAATAATTCAATAAAAATATAAAATACGATTCTCCTTTTCGATTAACTCGATTTTTGTTTGGTTCATTTGTTTATTTCATTGTACCTATTATCTTTTTGTTTCAATAATAGCTGAAAAATTTTTGTTGTATGGTATGATTCGTTTGTTTATTTCATTGTTCTACATATTATCTTTGTCTCAATAATAGCAAAGAAAATTAAATTTAATGGTATGGTTCGTTTGTTTATTTTATTGTTGTACATATCTGTTTCAATAATGGCTGAGAGAATTTAGTTGTATGGCATGGTTCGTTTATTTCATTGTTGTACATATTGTCTTCCTGTTTGAATAATAGCAGAGAATTTAGTTTAATGCTATTGTTCGTTTGTATGTTTCATTGTTATACATATTATCTCTCTTTCATAGACAGTTGATAGAATTTTGCTACATGGGATGTGGTTTACTTTTAGTTGGTTGTTCGTTCTATATTAAATGGTTAATAATTATACTTTGTCTTTTTAAGAACAATTTTCAATTATCCTTTTTATTCAACATCATTTTAATAAATAGCAATATTCAAATAATTATTTCAAGACAAATATTTAAATATGTTTCTCTTTTTGTTGAATACGATTTTATTTAGTGATTCGTTTGTTAATTTCATTATTGTATTTTGTTACTGTTCCAAAAATAGTACAGAGAATTAGTTGGTCATTGGTGGTCATCCTATATTCTTTTATTTCTCCATGTATTTAAAAATTTAATCTTTTACTATTGGTAGGTCGTTTACTCACTGAATTGTTTCATTTTCTTTATGCTTCAAAATATTGAATAGTAACGGTGGTCATGCAATATATTTGTGTTTATTACTCATGTGTATAACTTCTCTTTATTCAATACGATATTGTTTGGTGGTTCGTTTCATTTCTTTGTTGTATTTTCTTTTTGCTCCAACAATAGAATTTAGCCACATGTCACAGTGCTCATGTAATATATTTGTGTTTATTTCTCTATGTACCTATTTAATAATTTAATCATTTTTTGTTGGTGGTTCGGTAATACAATCCATTTTTGCACTTTCTGCTTCAAATTGTTATTTAATAATTTAATCATTTATTTTTTGGTGTTCATTTATTCAATCCATTGTTGCACTTTCTGCTTCAAATTATTGAATGGTATGGTGGTCATGCAATATATTTGTGATTATTTCTCCATGTATTTAATAATTTAATCACTATTTTTGGTTGTTCATTTATAATCAATATTTTGTGTAGGGCCTGATTCTGTTTTGAATGTTTGAAAATTTTAAAATGGCTAAATTGAACAAAGTCATACGTGGTGATGGTAGAGAAATTATTTCTAAAGTTATTGAGGATTGTGATTTAGAAGCCAATAATACAGAATTTAATTTCAGATAACTACAGAAAAATAAAATAACATTGTATTCATATTTTTAAATTTATAAGATAACGATTCACTTTGAATTAAAACAAATTTATTTTGAACTTCCATTATCTTTATTTGTCAAACACATATACACTATTCACAATGTTTCGAAAACGAAAAAACTGCTGTCGTCATCAGGTGATCTGATACTACTGACTAATTCCTTAACATACGAGCTTTATATCTGGTGTTATGGCAGTGAACATTAGTGACGGGTAGCTGGTCAGGTCCATTGGGTGGGTCGGGCGTCTTGGGTGCTTGGGTCGTAATGGTTAGGCTAGAGTCTGTAAAAGCACTTACAATTAATTTCTTTAACACTCCTTCTATTTAAGTGCTTTTAAGGAAATATGACTTTATTAACTTTTAACATTATAAAATGCCAACGAACATAAAAACAAACTGATAAATAGGATATGCGATCAACTGGTAGTTACCATTCCCATTTTAGAAATGATATTCTTGAAAAGGTCACGTGTCAATGGTTTGGTAAAAATATCCGCCAATTGGTCGCTTGTTAGGATGAATTCAACATCAATTGATTCATCTTCTAACTTCTCTCTAACGAAATGATATTTGATGTCTACGTGTTTAGTTCTTTTGTAATAGACAGGATTCTTAATCAAAGAAATAGCTCCTTGATTGTCGACTAGTAACTTGGTAGGTTTGTCGACCGGCTCTCCAATATCCATAAGCAGCTGACATATCCAAATTGCTTCTTTTGTGGTCTCGGAAGCTGCAACGTATTCAGCTTCGGTGGTATACAAAGAAACCGTCTTCTGTCTACGGCTTGACCATGTAACAGGGCTACTTGATAATAGAAGAATATAACCTAAAGTTGAACGTTGAGTATCGATATCATTGGCAAAATCAGAGTCCGAATAGTCTATTAGAGAACAAGTATTTTCATTTCGTCGCAACTCAATGCCAAGATTCGTGGTACCTTTCAGATATCTAACTATTCTTTTCACGGGATTCCAGTGGGGTTTTCCATATTTAGACGTAAATCTGCTCACATAATTCTTAGCAAACATGATGTCGGGCCTGGAAACAATTGCTGCGAACATCAAAGATCCGATGGCCTCTCTGTATGGTATATCTTGATCTAAATCGTCTTCATCATTACTGCTCAAATTTACGTAAGGATCAGCTGGAACTATCACTGGTGTTGATTTTCATGTCCAAATTTTCGTATTATTTTTTCGATATATGATTTTTGATGAATGAAAATTCGACCATTTATCTCGTAAACGATTTCTAGTCCTATGTAATTTCTCGGTTTATTTACAGTGATTTCGGATGTCTGCTTCAGTTTTTCAAAATCTTTTAATATATCTTCTTTCTTTGATATTACTAAACCATCGTCAACATACAGTATGACAATGATAGATGAACTTTGTATGTATTTTATGAAGACGCATTTATCTGCTTTACTCCATTCAAATTTTTGTCCAATAATAAATTCATTGAACTTCGTGTTCCAACATCGTGATGCCTGCTTTAATCCGTACAAAGATTTTTCAAGTTTACATATTAGGATGTCGTCAATGTTCGATCCTTCAGGTGGTACCATAAATATTGTTCCTTTTAAATCTCCATGTAAAAACACCGTTTTAACATCAAGCTGTGCTATATTGAAATCATACCTGACTGCGTTTGCTAAGATTATTCTTATTGTGTCGTACCTCGTTGTTGGAGAATAAATTTCTTGATAGTCTATGCCTTTTGTTTGTGTAAAACCTTTTGCACAAAGTCTCGCTTTAAAACGTGGCTTGTTCTTATCTTCAGTTTCTTTGATCTTAAATACCCATTTTGCTCGGGTGTATACGGGGCTGTTGTTTCAACTCTAATACCCTCTTTCTTGAGAAAGTCTGCAAAGTCTTCATTAACAAATTATTTTCCGTTGTCACAATGCAGGATTTGAATCTTGTACGAACTTCTATCTATCATTTTGGAGTATTCAATGAATCGTTGAAGAACATCCGATTTGTGCTTTAGAAAATATACATCCATGTAACCAGACATGTTATATATTCGGGTAGCATTTACATGTCCAAGTCTTTCGTGCCATAACTTGAGACTCTTATCCTTTGAATTTTTTACCTGGTGACTTAAAACTGTATCGAACAACATGCGATAAAAATTGTTCTTTTCCTGAACAGCGATGGCTATCAATTTTTCATTGTCATAAATTTCAGCGAGTTGTCCTTTCTTGATTACAGTCCAGCCCTTTTTGGTAATCACTCCCTCTGAAAATAAATTCCGTTTCAGTTCTGGAACATACAAAACATTTGTGATTATGGAATCGTGCCAGGAATTATTTATTAGCTTTTTGATTCGAACTTCTCAAATTCCTAGAACTGGAAGTGATTCGTTGTTGCTAAAGTACTACTTTTGTGTTCGGCTCCACTTCTTGTAACTTCGAAAAATAATCTCGATAGGTCATGTGAGCACTTGCTCCGCTATCCATTGTTCAAAAATCAGCAACATTTCCTGCTGTTTGCATTTTGTTTCTTTGCATGCAATCAAGAGCGATGTGACTTCGTTTGCGACAATAATAACAAATTACATTAAATTTATTGTTCGCCTGGTTTTGAAATTTATCATCGCTTTGATTATATTTATTAAACTTGTGTGTACTCGTTGCTCCTTGAAAATTTCGATGTGATTGTTTCCGTGTCTTTTCTGTCGCTCTCGATGAAATAGAAAATGCAGTTTCAATTTGTTCTGTCAAAGAAAGACTAGATTCCACGTCAATAAGCCTTGACGTTAAATTCGCTAATGTCTGTCTATCTTCTGAAACTGACAACCAAGCTTGGCGGAAACTTTTGTATTTTAAAGGCAAGGTACTAATTATTTTTGTCATGATTGCCTCATCACTTATATTTTCACCAATATGTTTTAGTTCCTTAGCAAGGTTTTCTACACTAGCAATATGCTGAGCCATATTTTCATTCACATTCATCCGATATTGATGAAATTTTTCGTATGCAATCATTTTGCTAGATTCTGATTTCTGCATATAAATTGAATCGAGCTTACCTATTATTTGACATGACGTGGAGCAGTTGTCAACTAAAGTTATTTGCGAGTAATCCATGGCAGAAGTCAAAATGAGCATTTGGATCACTTTTTACCCATGACTTTTGAGTGTCATTTTCTGAAACCTCCATTCATTATAGTTTTCGCCATTGAACTTATTTAGGCTGGCTGTATCTATTCGATCGCCCATTTTCTTCTCTTCTTTTGAAGCGCAAAAATTTGATATTTTTGTAAAATTTTTGACGTGACTCTTGACGTTTGACAAAATTCGAGCTGTAAAAGATATCTTATACGTTCTAATTCCAGTTACCGGTACCACGACTGACGCTTAACTTGAAGATCTCGATCCATGCAACGAACGCGATACAAAAAACTTGTCACCACAATTGCTTTTTATCGAGATTCTTTCACTGCCCAACGTGTCCTGGGCCCATAACCTTTTGGAATAAATGGGAATAATACACAATACAACGAAGAACAGCTCTTTAGTAATCAAACGAGAATAACATACATGACATCTATTTCAAAATATTATATATATTTATCATCTGTTTCATGTGCATTGGCATCATAGTGTGCTACCAATATATATATATATATATATATATATATATATATATATATATATATATATATATATAGTTTTTTTTTTTATTTCCCATATTTATTTACAATCTGTAAAGAATTGACAATAAGTAAATTTTTTAACAATTTAAAATATCATGCAGAGAACATATCCAGCGACATGTTCTCTTTAAGCCAACTTTAGAATAAACTAAGCAAAGTAACTACTAACTACATAACATTAAAATAAACTAAGTAATATATTATTAAATAAATCTAAAAGGTAATTCTAATGTGTTGTGTCGTTTTAGTCTGTACGTGTCCATACTATTGTCTAATAAATTTACTGCATTTTGGTTTGGATGTACGTCTAGTCTTTTTAGGTATTTTTCACTGTATTTTGTTATTTCTTCTTTTATTGTGTTCATCTGTAAGTCGTTGTGCATAACATTATTGTTAACAAACCATGGAGTGTCTACTATCATTCTTAAAATTTTGGATTGATGACGTTGAATTTTGTTAATATTAGACTCGCTAGCTGACCCCCAGAGTTGTATCCCATAAGTCCATATCGGTTTTAATATTATTTTGTATAAAAGTAGCTTGTTTTCAACTGACAATTTAGAGTTTTTATTCAGCAACCAGTACATTTTTTTAAACCATTATTCCTAATTGTTTTCGTTTTGTTGTTATGTGTGTCGCCCATGTTAACCTTCGTTCTAACTGCATTCCTAAATATTTGACTTTTTCTGCTTGAGGTAAAGGTTTGTTATTTAGATACACTGGTGGACATGTTTCTCTTCGCGTTGTAAAAGTTATATGTACTGATTTTGATTCGTTCACTTTTATTTTCCACTTTTTGAGCCATATTTATATTTCTTGTAAATGTTCTTGGAGTGTTCTGGAAGCTATTTGTGGGCATTCATTGCTGGCCAAGATAGCAGTATCGTCCGCAAATGTAGCAGTTGTTGTTTGATGTGATAATGGAAAATCTGCAGTATATAATACATATAATATTGGACCTAAAACGCTTCCTTGTGGAACACCTGATTGAATTTGATGAAGAGTAGAAAATTCACATTGGAACTTCACCTGGAAATATCTTTCGTTTAGATATGATTTTATGATTTGGTACATGTTGTGGGGTAGGGTTTTTTTTAAGTTTGTAGAGAAGTCCTTCATGCCAAACTTTATCAAATGCCTGAGTAACATCCAAAAAGGCTGCTGAGCAATACTTTTTCTCTTCCAAGGATCTTTTTATTACATTTGTTACTCGATGAATTTGTTCAGTGGTTGCATGCCGTTGTCTGAATCCAAATTGATAATCAGGTATAATATTTCTTTTTGTTAGTATTGGTTTTAGCCTTTTTAAAAGTAATCTTTCAAAGATTTTAGATAAGATTGGTAGGAGACTGATGGGCCTGTATGACGTAACTCCATCTTCCGGTTTTCCAGCTTTATGTATTAGTATAATTTGTGCTGTTTTCCATTGAGGGGGGTAGTAACTGAGTCTTAGGATAGCATTGAATATGAATGTAATGAGTTTAACAGTTTTTTCTGGTAGTTCCTTTAAAATATTTCCTGTTATGAGATCGTAACCAGGTGCTTTTTTGGGATTAGCTAATTTTATTTCTTCTATTACTTCAGATAAACTAATGTTTTTTAAAGGGAGGCAAAGCTGATTTGGAAAGTCAATATATTCTCGTATCTCGTTTTCTTCCTCTTCGTTGTTTTTTATTTCAAAATGTTTAAAGGTTTCAGTTAAGTGTTTGGCAAAGACTTAACACTTTTCCTCCTCTGTTCTAGCCCAGGTTCTATCCATTTTTCTGATTGGTGGCATTTTTTTATTTGATCTTTTCAGATACTTTGTTGCTTTCTATAATGAGAAATTTGTTGCTTGTGTAGGTGTTAGATTGCTCAAATACTCCTGTGTGTTACTATTTTTCCATACGTTTAGCATTTTTTTAAGTTCTCGCTCAGCTCTGTTTAGACTAGTTTTATTTTGAGGATTTCTATAGTTTTGCCATAATCTACGCAGACGCCGTTTTTCTATTATAGCTTGCTTTATGTCAGCAGAGTAATTAATATTATTTTCTTTTTGTAAAACCGTGGGTATTGAATTCCATGCAGCATTTTGAATAATTTGTATGAGATGTTCAAGTCCTTTCTCTATATCTTCTTTAGTTTTTAACGGGATTCTTAGATTGGTTTCTTGTTCTAACATCTCTTTGAAGTTTTCCCAATCCGTATGTTTATTACTTAGTGTAAATGGTTTTGGTGTTTTTATTATATGTGTACTGAGTGTTACTATAATGGGAGTGTGATCTGAGGTTAATTCTAAATTTCCTTCAATTTTTAAATAGTTTTGCGAAATGTTTTTTGTTATGCAGAAGTCTAGTAAGTCAGGTATCTTGTTGAGATCAGTTGGCCAATAGGTGGGTTGCCGTGTAGAGGTGTATTGTAGATGGTTTTCTTTTAATGTTTTTAATAATTCACGTCCACGTGTTGTAATTAACCTGGAGCCCCATTCTGTGTGTTTGGCGTTGTAGTCACCTCCTGCTATAAATTTGTTTCCTAATGTATCAAAAAAGGCTTCAAAGTGTTCTTTTTACCTCCCGCTACCCTTGGTAAGGGAGGTATAGGGATCGTGCTAAAAATCTCATATCGAGATTTTAATAAATGACCACGTTTTAAGATCCCTAGAATCCATTTTTAACATTTTCACGATGATGTCTGTAAGTGTGTGTGTGTGTGTGTGTGTGTGTGTGTGTGTGTGTGTGTATGTGTGTATGTGTACGAATTTTGTTTGCACTCTAACTCAAATACTATCATTCAGAAAATTCTGAAACCTTGTATTTTTACCCTATTCTAACAGGAATAGAAGCCATTAGATTTTGGTGTAAATCGGATAAACGGAAATCGTACTTTACTTGAAGCTCATAATGGTTTTTCTTCAAAAAATACCATTAAATGCAATTTTTTCGAATTTTATGTCTTATGAAAATTAAAGATTATTGAATTTTCTACAGGAATACAGTAATACTTTGTCTTTATATTTTACAGATAAATTTAAAAATATTTTTTTTTTATTAGTCGCGAAGCCTAAGATAAAAACTTCGTTTGTTACACAGTTCATTTTTCAAATGAATGTAACTGACAGTAAATGTCACTGTCAGAAAACTTATCACTTCAAATTAATAATAGTGACATTTTAAAAAGAAAATAGTAAATAAAGCAATAGTTTTCTGCAATGGAACAGTTTGCAGCGTTAGTAAATACGTAAGTATGTATTTAAATTAATAAAAATTAAATAGCGGGAGGTTTTGTGTTGGCCACATCAGATTTTTTTATTGTTGGTCTGGGAGGACAGTAAATGGCAGATAAGGCAATTGGGCCTGCCCAATTTTCTACTACTACTGTTGTCGCTTGAAGATAATCCATTGTGAATTGAGGTAGTTCTTAATGTTTTATATTGTTTTTAATAATTATTGCAGTGCCGCCGTGTGCTCCACCGTCTGGATGCTTTGTATCATACACTGTATATTGCGGTACTTTGAAATAGGATCTGTCTGTGAAATGGGTCTCTGATATTAACATAACATCAATTTGATTTTCAATTATAAAACATTTTAACTCTTGACTACGTTGAGCCAAGCCATTAGCATTCCATACAGATATTTTGAGGAATTTTGTCATTATGACATTTTCGAAACAAGTGTTGTGAGAAGGTTTAAGATAGTATCCATTCTTCCCATTAGATTTATCATCATTTCTTCTAGTTTGTTTGTATTTTGGGGTGTATTACTTAGATGTGTTTCATTCATTTTTGTAGCTTGACTATAAGAGATATTTGGATCGATTTCTTTTGATTTTACCATATTTATTTCTTGCGTATTTCTTTCTCGTAGAGGTGGGAATTTTCTTTTTTGAATTTCCTTATATACAACACATCCTTTGTAACTTGCTGGATGATTGCCCTCACATAAAGCACATTTAACGGCAGCATCTTTATTCTTCGTGCAGTCTTTTGTTAAATGGTCCTCACCGCATTTTACGCATCTTGGTTGTCGATAGCAGTATGCTTTAGTATGTCCATAACGTTGACATCGTGCGCATTGAGGTATTTCTCTTTTTGGTTTTGGAGGCTCTATTATTATTTTTGTATGTTGTATCTATTGTATTTCGTATATGCTTTTGTTGTTGGGCCTCGGTTCTAGCTCTATAAAAAATATTGGTAAGGGTTGTTTGCTTATTTTTTATACATTGTATATATTTGTAACTTTATGTCCTTGTTCTTCTATTTCTATTTTCAACTCATCTTTATCCGTAGTTGGATGAAGATTTTTGATTACTGCTCGATATGTTCTATTCTGTTTTATTTGATAAGTATGGAAGTTTATATTTTTTTCGCTAAATAATTTTATGAGTTGCCTGTATTTATCAATATTATTTATCTGAATTTTTATTTGACTGTCACTTATGGTTTTTATGAAGTAGTTGTCTTTGGTGATAGTATCAATTATGTTAATTAATGGTTTAACATCGATCACATTTGGGACAAATATTGGAGGTGGTTTTATGGATTTCTTTTCTTCGTTTTCTGTGTTAGAATTTTCATTGCTGGAATTGCTTAATATATTGAAGCGATTTTGGGTAGGTATAATCTTACCACAATTAGTATTTATCAATCTTCTTTTGATGTTATCTGATCCCGTTTCTTCATTTCTTTGTTTCCTTTAATTTGATGTAACACTTTGCCAATTATTTTCCTCGCTGTTTTGCGTCCAGTTTGGTGGAGTTGGAATTAAATCTTCCTCCATGTTTTGTGTGTTTTGCGCTGAGGCCATTGGCCTAGCCGTGCCTGGCACTATTATCGTTTTTTACTATTTGTATTTGATTAGTTTGTTGATTATATAGTCTTTTTAACACTAAGTACAATATAACACTAGTAAATTACTTTATAATTAACTAATTAACTAATAAAATACTATTTTAGACTTTATGAAAGAATATGTCACAGTGACAGATTTTTCAATTTTTTAACTCATATATATAGTAAAAGCACTTAAAATTGATTTTACTAACAGCTTTGCCCAAAACTAGGGGTTTTCGCTTTTCCGTACCATCCATATTTGCAGCAAGCAGTACGGTAATTCTTTCTTTGTTGTGTTTCTCTCCGTGTCACTTTTCGTCTTTAAATGTTAAGGTCCGGTCAGGAAGACATTTAAAGAAAAGGTCGGTCTCGTCCCTATTAAAAATATTGTGAGGTGCGTAATTCTCTATAATGCTGCGTATGTTATCTTTTCATGCGACACATACGTTTGAATCCACACTTGCACTTTCTCCGCAAATTTTTTTGAACGCAATATCATGTCGATTTTTAAAATTGGTCAACCATCCGTCACTTGCAACGAATCCTGTGATTTCCTATTTCGACGCGAAGTCTTTTGCTTTCGCTTTAAGTAGAGCACCTTCAACAGGTAAGTTTTGTGCTCTACATTGACGGAGCCACTTGATTAACGATTCCTCAAGAATAGGGAATTCACCGTCTCTCGCCTGCTTTCGATTTCCGTGCAAATGACAATTTTTTTTTTTTTAATTCTTCAGAATTGTAGACAGCGTTGATGGAATATTGAAAGTTTTGGCGATATCTTTTTCTTTTGAACCACTTTCTACGGCCGCGATTTTTTTTTTTGACACTGTAAGGGAGACGGACTGCTGCCTTGCACTCGTCGTGACAAACTAAAGAGAATTGAGAAGTTAAGCTGGGTTGAAAGGATGTAAACATTACTAGGAAAAATTCGAATTATAAAGAGAGGAAGTGGCCTAGTTAGAATTATAGGACGTTCTCCCCCCCCCCCCCCCTCTTGTTACGAAAAGGATTTCGAGTTATCGTGCGCATGAAAATACACAGCATTTTTTTCGATTTACCGAAGTTAACAGCTGAAGAGTTCGAAATATCGAAAAATTCGAATTATCGAGGTTGGAACTATCGAGAGTCGACTGTATTTACTTAGTTGTTGTGATCATATATGTATAATCATAATTTTCCACAAATGAAAATTTCTTTGCGTTGTATAAAATTGTGTTTAGTTTAATGTTTAACTGGTTCTTGTTATGCAGGACATAAGTTTAACAAATTTTTATTTTTTACGTAGTCAAGTTTAGGTAATGACTTGCACAGTCTTTGTTTGTCTTTTTATATCTTTAAATGTTATATTTCATTTGTTCATTTCATCTATTATTGGGGCAGGTAAGAAAACTTTCACTGTGCAGTTGATTTTCTATGTAGTTATGTTTAAGTGATGACATCGCATAAGCTCTTCTGTTATTTGGACTCGTTTAAAAACTTTCACTGGACATATGGTTTTCTATGTAGTCCTTTTTAAGTGATGTCTTGTCTAGTCCTTGTTCTTATCTTTAAATATCTTAAAATCTATTATATTTTAATCTCATAAGCTCTTCTTTTATTGGAACTGGTGGGAAAACTTTTACTGCAGTTAGTTTTCAATGTAGTCATGTTTAGGTGATGATTTGCATAGTCCTTGTTTGTGTTTTTTAATCTTAAATTTTCATTTTATAAGGTGTGCTGTTGTTAGAATTGGTAAGTAACTTAGGAATTATTTTGTTGTTACATGAAACTTTTCTGGTTGTAATAATAATGTTTTTCTAGGTAAAGAATATGTAGTCTTTTATTAATTTTTGGTTTTCTTTGTACAGTTTAACATTAGGTTTTTTTATGGCATGTTGACGAATAATAAAACTCTTTCTCAAAAAATAATTTGATTTGAATGAAAATTTTCTTGGTATATTTGACAGTTTTATTTATTTCTTTATTACATTTATTTTCTACCATGTGCGGTATCCAGTTTCATTGAGAAGAAAGAAGAAAAGATCTCGGTAGTTTAGTTTTTTACTTGATGATTGTTAAATGGTGTAGTTGTATTATGAAATGCTGACAATATGTGGTCCTTTATGTGTCATTATTTTTTATATTGAAGATCCTTTTGTTTCCTGTTCAAATTTACTAATGTTCTAAAGGACTTGAGTCCATTTAATTTGTAGACTTTTTCACTGGTTGAGTTTAATTATCATCACTAATATTACTTTCATCTTCAAAATATTAATTTTTTTTATGGTATTATAAGTAACATAGTATTTTGAATTGATCAAATTTATCGAATTATTTGTACATTGGAAAAATATTTTGTTGTTTTCTTTTGTCTTTTTCAACTATTTTTAAACACCATTCTGCCGGAATTATTTATTATTTTCCTCAAATTTAATTTAAATTGGTCGATTGAAGTATTTATGTCTTAGCTTATTGTACCATATGATTTTCTGTGTTCCAATGGACCATTTGCACTGGTGTTGTGCGCTTGATTAGAGTAAGAAGTCCGAACTGTGAAATTAAATACATGTTAATGATATGCTCAGCTAACTTCATAGTTGTTTCTGTCAATCTGTCTTCTCTCATTGCCAAACTGGAAGTGTTTTTGTTTTTACAAAATTGCCACTGACAGGTTGCCGGTGACAGCTGTCACTCCTGGTAGTTTACTAGAGGTCGCAGTGTAGAGAATACAATTTGAAGTTTCAAAACTTTGCAATACATGTCTCATTGTCAATGTAAATAGTCCATTGTTCATTTTACATTCATACATTATTTTCGTTTATAGCACAACATTTCTCGCTTTTAATATTTAGAGATTATTGATTTCATGAATTAATCCACAAATTTTCAAGATCGTCTTCAAATATATCTTCATTTTATACGACTCAAAAATTTCTAATTTTCTTTCTTCGTAGTATAGTTATAACTTTTTCTTATAAATATTGTGTTCATATGTTTTTCGTTGAAAACATTATTTGAGAGATCAGCATCTTTGATTTTGAGATGCGTTTTCTCTTTTTTTCTTTTTTGTTACACATTAACGACCTGGGTTGGAATACTTAGCGATTGGATCTTGTATATTTATTTAAATTTTGTTGTGGTCAGTTTATATATCAGAATACTGCATTGAGAATTTCTTTGCGTAACATAAAACTATGTTTAGTGTCATGCTTAAATTTGCTTTTGTTCTATAGGACATAATTTTTAATGACTGGTTTTCTATGTAGTCATGAACAGGTGATGAGAAATTAAATATCTGTGGCTTTTAATGCTTCGAGTCCAGTTCTCAGTTTTCACCATTATGATCATGTCACTTCTCAGATTATGTTATTATTTGTACAAACACATGCACCAAATGCGTGTTTTGTGAAAATGAAAATTTTTATATTATCCATTTTTGTTGATGTTTCAGACGAATTTATCTGTGTAATTGTAGCTTGTCTTCTTACTTTGTCTTGACGAAACATGGGCTGCTAAGTATCTATCCCAAAAATTTCATATGTATATTCATTGGAAAATATTCTTATTTTTTTGACAGTCCTTATGTATTACATTCATGTTTATTGAAATATTATTAACTGGACGCTCGTCCAGCTTTATTTTTGAAGTTGTTTAAGTTTGATGGTTGTATGCTATTTTTTAAATCAGTGGCAGAATAAGTAGTCATTTATAAACTTTGTTTAGTGATATATTTAAACTTAACCCGTCTTTTGAAGGGTTTGAACTAATTTTTAGTATATTCCACTAGGCAGTCTGTTTTCTACATTGTCCCCTTTACTGATGTTTTAGATAAGTAAAATAAGGTGCCGCAGCGGTAAAAAAAAATGCAACTAGTCACAATTTTAGTGCGATGCAGCGATGATTATTTGTTTTGTGTACACTACGACAATTCACCGCCGAGTACTAGCTTCATTTTTCTTTTTTTATATACATATCCCGCGTAGCCTGCAATGTCGCAAATGTTGAGGCAGTCTGACTTCGTGCATGGACCATTTTCGCATCGACGGTTGGAGGTGTCCAAAGGAAGCATGTTTGTTTAGAATCATATTTATTTGTATGTAGTGTCGGTTTGTATCAACGAAGGTGTCTTTTCTGGTTCATCCGCAACTCCTGAAAGTGGTTTAGAGCAACGGGCAGAAATTAATGTAGAAATACTAATTTTAGATATTGATATAAGAGTATGCAACCAAAAACAATTTTTCTGGATTTGTTTTTACTGGCTTGTCTCCTTACATTGTCTCTTCGTTCTGTGCCCGATATCTACTGACGAAATGTAGACTGCTAAGTATCAATGCCATAGATTCTATGAGAACATTGCAAACTTTTCTTGTTCTTCGGTAGTTTTATGTATTGTATTCATATTTGTTAAAATATTATTTACGGAACCTTCGTCCTGCTTTATATTTGAAGATATAATGATTTAATTTTTTCGTTGTATGTTATTATTGTTGAAATAATATCTGTATTATGAAATCGTTCAATTGACTGCATTTCTTTACTTTTTATAAACTTTGAGTTTAGTGATATTGAAACTTGCTCGTATTTTAAAGTCCATTTATTAAATCCTAGTATTTTTCACTTTTGTTTCTGTATGTACATGTATTTTTGTTTACTGATATCTTAAGTGTTGTATATGTAATAAAATATATTTATGGTTTATTTTGTCTTTTTTGGTTGTAATCTGTTTCTAACTAAAAGACTAATCAAGAAATATTTAGTTGCTTCATTTTCAGTTCTTTGTATAATATGCGACATTGACTTATTGTTTTGGATACGAATTTGTGTTTTATCTCCTCAGTTCTGCGACGAATATTTTTCGTTATCAAATTTTGCTTAGAAATTTGAGATCCGTTTTTTTTGCGATTTATTTTACTTCGAATCAATTTTCTTTGTTATCAGTTTGGTGGCGGTATGCGGTCATTTCTTTTACGAGACTATATTTATGTTAATTTTTATAGTCTGCGCTTTTTTTCTTCACCTGATTCCTGTTTAGGCTCATGAGTGGCTGATGGCAAATGAATCAGTGTTGCCAGACGTGTAACGAAAAATATCTTTGCAGCAAAGTTAAAAATTCTGCACAATTCTTCAAACAACGTCATTCCATTCAGTATTTATTATTATAGTTACGGCAATAATAAATGTTGTGTTGTAAATTTTTATTATAAAATATTAATTAGTTTTATTTAAATCATGAATGTCTTATTAATTACTGAACATAAAAAATCACAAATACTTTTAACGAACTAAACTCATTATAAGATATAATGAAAAACTCATCCAATAACATGAATTTAGTTACAATGTGGTTCCGTTGCCATTTAGTCAACATAACTAGTTAATTCTTATAAAATTTACTTGTTATTGAGCATGTTATTCATAATAAAAAAAATTATACATAAAATTCTTCACAATTAAGTTCTACACGATAAAAAACTTTGAAGAACATTCCTTAAATATGGAAACACTGGAACCAATGTATCCTCACGCTAATATGCGAGGTCCGCGATAAAATCTTCATTCGAATTCAAAACCAATACCAACAAACACAAATCTTTGTTTTAATTATGAAGAAAAATGCCCTTTCTTATTTCATAACAAACGTAATGAGTTCAATGGTTATGGGTATATGGGCTATGCTTTGTAACTTATTGAGTGATTGGTTGGCTCTGAGTTTGGCCCATTGTTAGATGAATAGTAGATTTAGTACATTGATTGATGGTTGAATTCGATCAGCAAATATTGGACTTTTCTTATTCATTGTAAACAAGGTACAAATTTTGTTTGGAAAATATATATTTTTATTATTATTAACTCAATTTCTATACAATGTATCCATAATATGGATAAAAAGTATTTTGTTTGAACAACATACAAGAACTTAAAATAGAGACTCTTTCAATATATTAATATTGGCGGTTTAGGAGAACTTGCTCTTATATTGGACTACCGGAAAAACATAACTCTTAAGACATTAAAATTAGTGTAAATTATTTATATTTCATAAAACATAGTTAAATTTCTTAAATATGTCCGATTAATTGCCTAAAAATTTAAATTTCTTGCAATTCAACCTAATGCCGGAACTTTTATTATGCAAGTTTGGATTGAAATTTTACTATACGTATTTGATATTGGGACAGCAAATAATAAGAATTAACAGAAAAGTCTAAACAATTTAGAGAGATTAATTAAAACAAGCTCAATTTATATCATTTTCATATTAAAATATATATATATATATATATATATATATATATATACATGTATTTCATATTTTCAGTATTAATACTAAAGTTAATATTTTGTTTTGGATTTTTTAAACATTACTTGAGGTCTTCAGATTGTTTTTTCAAATTAATAATTTCTCTTTTTTTGCTTAAGAACTAGATATACGTACATGAAGTGAATTTTTATCATGTTTCCTATACATTCCATTAATTTACTTTTTTTTATAGATTTTTGTATATTTTTGTTTTGTATATTTTGAGTTAACTTTTTCTTTTATAAATATTGTATTCATATTTTTTTCGTTGCAATAATTATTTGATAGAACAGCAACTTTGGTTTTGATGTGTTTTTGGTAACTTTATTCTTCATAATGTTTATATCAAATCATCATATTTTTTTGTTCAAATGTTTGTGTTATAGAAGAGAGATAAATGTCAAACATTTGAAAAACCGAGTTGGGCGCAAAATCGAACTTGATAAACCAAAAACATAAAATAGTAGTTCATAAATTTTATACTCACAGTGCGACTTAATAGACTGTGAGATAATAAAGTAGTCCCTAAGTTTGTGTAATTTTTATTGTGCAAGTTACTCTTTTTTTTTAATATAAGATGTATCTTCAGTTTTTGAAATTTTTTATACTTTTCTGCATAATTTTTTTATTATCAAAAAATTTCAGTTCAAATGTATCTTTGACAGGAGATTTAAAGTACCAGTACCTTATTGGAAAATACCAAATTCAATTTTTATTTTATTGTTTAGTTCGACAGCTAATTGTTAGTTTTATACGAAACAGGATGTGTTAAAAGAAAAAATTAAAATAAAACAATAGCGAGTCGCTTGGAGTAAAAAGTCTCCAGATATATATTTGCTAATTTCGCAATTTCGTCTTTATTTGCATCAGATACGTACGATACGAGTACATTAATTTAAAAATATGTATTTATCTTCATTTTTAGTTCTTTATGATGGATGACAGTGTAACATTTTATTTATTTGTCTTTTTCATTTTTTTAAATGTTGCCTTGCATTGTTTTTTTTTAAGTTTTCTTGCATGTTTGGGTAAACAGAACATTTATTACTTTTTTTATAAATGTATTCATATTTTTTTCGTTGGAATTATTATTTGATATCACCAACTTTAATTTTGGCATATTTATGTTTTGTGTATTCAGAATGAAAAACTTGACTGAAACGCCCGTGTTATAGTTGGGTGAACACTGGTTAATTTATTACTTTTTTTATAAATATTGTATTCATATTTTTACCTCCCGCTACCCTAGGTAAGGGAGGTATAGGGATCGTGCTAAAAATCGGATATAGAGATTTTAGTGAATAAGCACGTTTTGATGTCCCCAGAATCCGATTTTAACATTTTTATAATGATGTCTGTAGGTATGTATGTGTGTGTGTCTGTGTGTGTGTGTGTGTGTGTGTGTGTGTGTGTGTGGATCTTGTGGACACGATTACTCAAATACTATCAATCAGAAAAATTTGAAATTTTGTATATCCATTCTATACTAATGTGGGAAGAGCTCATTAGTTTTTAGTGTTTATCGGATAACCGGAAGTATCATTTATACAAGCTTTTAACAGTTTTTCTTGTAAAAAATTCATTGAATATAATTTTTTAGCAACTTTTACCAATACAAATTGAATATAATGGCACAACCTTCAATTCTACGATAATAGCATTTAGTAAATAACTTGAAATAACTTTATATTATATTATAAAATAATTTATTTTTGTACATCACTTTGCCTCTGCGCCAAACAAAAACAATACTTTAATAACAAATTTGACATATTTACACAAATGTCAATGTCACGAAGCAGTTTTCATCAAAATTAAAAATGAAACCGTTTTAAGAAGAATTTACTAGTTTAAATATGATTCTAATGAAATTAAGGTTTGTAAAAATAATATATTTTCCATCATACATAAATATTAGATATACAGGATAATTCGATTTAAGTTTGATGTTTGCAGCATTATTATATCAAACAGCTCTCAATAAGAACGTGATTTCAAAGTGTCAAATAATAGTTTGCAACTACACATTTACGAAATGGATAATGTACGGCGAAGAATTTACACAGATTGCCTCTTAGAGAATAAGGAAGTTGGTGATAATTTTGACAATAATGTGTGTGTGACGATTTTTCCTTAAAATATATTAATGATCTAAAACTTCAAAAAGTTGGTATTTAATACTCTTATATAATTTGAAACAACATATTAGATTTTGACTATATATGATAAACCGGATGTAGTACTTAATTTGAAGCTCTAACAGATTTTTCAGGAAAAACATAATAAAATATAATCCAAAATTTTGTACTACAAACTTTTCTATTTATTGGAACAACAAAGTAGATTTTGTTTACAAACGATCAATTGGAAGTGAAACTTTACTTAAAGCTCATTGCTATTTTAAACATGGAATTGGCGGGAGGGCATGTGCTGGCCACATCAGATTTTTTGAATTATAATTTGGTAATCAATAACTTTAATTTTGAGATATTTATATTTTGTGTAACTATTCGGAATGAAGTATTTGATTCAACCGTCCGTGTTATAGAGTAGAGGTACACATACTAGTGGGGTGCTAAATAATAAAGAAAATGATCACAAAGTGGGACTAATAAAAATACAAGTTTAATTTTTATTAGATTTTTATATATTTTTTTTTTTTTGGTTCTACGATAACTTTCGTTAGTTCCAAGAAATACGAGATGGGTTTAAACGAAAAATTTATATAAAAATTATAGAAAATTACTTGGAATTAAAACAAGTACCATATTAGGGGTCCTACGGGATTTACTATTGAGTTTAGAGAGAAATGCTTCAAATACTTTATCTTGGGACACATTATAATTGTCACGCATTCCAAGACGAATGTAATGATGGTTTTCAATTGAGTTATTGACATTCTTAGAGTTCATATGTTGCCTTTTGTTGTCTAGCACAACGGGATCAGGAACGGGCAAACAGATACGACTTTTGTTATGATGTATAAAAATTTGATGAATATCATCCAGTGCTACAGTTTTAGCTTAATCACCAGTTAAATTAGCCATAAAATCTTCATACACATGTAAAGAAAATTCCACAACCGTAGAGGATTTTCAGGATCACACCAAAGAACAATATGAGCAAATAAATGATGTAAGTGAAATAGAAGCAATCTGGATGTAGCTTCTTCCATGCGGTGATTGTACTCAATTGTTTCAATTAATTGTTTCAAATCCTCAAAAGATGTAGTTCCCCGAACATAATTTACGAGCATTCGTAAATAAAACAAATCCCCACAACGAGGCGATACGTCGAGTAACGACAAATGGCATTAAAATGATATATGCGACGTGGCCAACAATGGATATTACGCTGCCAAGTGCATTGTCTTACAATATCAACGTTTAAATTTTGACGAGCTTCTATATCGACATGTTTTAGTTTGAAATAAGCCAATAGGTGACTGCATCTAGTGGCGTTTAATGACTGCTGCACGTTATTCGGATCGAATAAAATATGAAGTTGAAGAGAAAATACGGATATATTTGAGAGAGATAATTCAAACCCAAGCCTTTGACTTGGTCCACTCTTGAATATTGACGATGCCATCATGACCTTTATGAATATATTTGTACAAATACTTGATAGCTGTAATTCTTGCACATATCTCTATATTAATATGTGTCTGGAAAATTAGAACAAGCTAGATTGTGCCCCCTAAAACACAAGTACGTCCATTATCACGACGACGATATTTTGCATATCTTGAATCTCAATTATGTAATAATAATAATAACGTTTATTTAGTAGCAAAAATGCTAAATATATACATAGATAATATAATAATACATTAATATTAGAAGAAGATAACAATATAAACTATAAGAAAAACAATACATTTTATCTTTATAAAATTTAAGTAACAGTCTTTTAAATATGTTATATGAGTCTACCTTTTGTTAATTGCTTAAACAACTTATAATAGGTAATAACACCGTTTATAAATACTGACTTTTTAGTTGCAGATTTTCTAATTCTCGCCAAATGTATGACGTCTTTATTTCTAGTATTAATGTTGTGTATTGTACTGTTAAGTATCACAAATTTACTTAAATAATTAGGTACTAACTTATTTCTTACTTTATATATTAGTAACATTGCACCCATTTCAATGAACAATTGTATGTTCAACCAGCCCATCTCTTTTAACATAGAAGCTGTTGAAGTGTACCTATTGCACCTTAAAATAATCCTCCCAGCCCTATTTTGCAGAGTTTGCAACTTTTTCATACATTCTTCATTTATTCCATATAATAACGAGTTACAGTATGTGAAATGAGGTAATATAATAGTATTATAAATAATTCTAACTGTCCAACATGAGACATAAGTAGATATTCTTCTTAGGAAGTTAATTTTCAATATAATTGACATGAGCCTTAAAATTTAATTTTTGATCTAAAACTACACCCAAATATTTTATTTCATGCACAATTTCCAAATTTACATTATTTATACTTATTATAATGTCGTCAAAATTATATTTTACATTACCCATAAACATAACTTTGGTTTTTTGCTCATTCAGCTTTAACTTATTTATATGCAAATACAAACAGAATTAAGTTCTGCATTTATTACGCGTCACGAAACAATTGTTGTTTACAGGTATAAGGGCTTTCAACAAATTAAGTAGGTATGGTGTAAAGCTTATTAACGACGTAAGAAATGATTAACTTAACTTCTAAAATAATTTGTGAATTGCCTAATCGAAATCAAATGTGTACAACAATTTTCAACAAAACAGATTGTAGTATTTTTAAGATTGTGTAGAATCAATGACAAGATCACTAAATCGCTGCCAATTGCGTTGGTTAACGAGATAACGGGCGTTCAACCAACACAATAAAGGTACTGTGCAGTAGTTAGCGAAATAATAAACTCGAAATAAGAATCGCAATATTATTACCTTCAAAATTAAAGTTAAATGGATTTAGAAAGTATCTGCTGAATTTGATTAATTTGGAATTTGTGAAATTGAATTCCCTGCTACATGGAGGTAGTGTAAGCTTTTAACTGTTGTGCTTACTATTTCAAAGATAGAATAAAATTAATAAATAGAATACGAATAAATAATAATATATATTGTACTATAAATTCTGTCGTGTGTCGGTAAAATAAAATAGAATATAATAAATAGTTTTGTTATGTTTGGATAGTAACGTGTCGAAGTACAGTCTACTTGATTTAAACTACTGAACCACCACAGTAACTCCAAAAATCGATATTTGGAGATTAACGAAAAAAACTTTTTTATATCGACATTTCTTACCTTAATGAAAGTATGATTATAACATTTTATTTATAAAGTAAAAAGTTTAAATATCGAGTAATAATAATAATAATAATAATAATAATTTTTTTATTGCCCAACAGTAGAACCAATTACAGGACAATATAAACAAAAATACAAACGTATGTACATAATGAATTATTTCTGATACAACAAACATAAATTCAAAATTACAGAAATATGTCTTCACACAAATTATTTGCATATTTACACATAATAGTAATGGGGGAACGTTGAATTGCATCGGAACGAGAGAGGGGGAGTTGAAAAGTCCTTGTAGATCTAGATGCCTGACGTGGAACGTGGAGCTGGATACGCGATAGGAGAAAAGGTGCATCTATCCTACCACGTAACAGGAGCCAAAGGAACCTTGCACTGCTCATCTCTCTCCGGTCTGCAAGTGAGGGCATGGCGTGTCGCTGAAGGAGTAACTGTGTATCGGTTCCCCTAGCTGGATAAAATCTATCAATCTTGAAAGATAAAAATTTTAAAAATCGACGGTGGATTCGATCAAGTGCAAGTTGTTGATAAGCATAATAAGGAAACCATATTAAGATTGCGTATTCAAGTTTACTTAGAACGTATGAGTAATATAATAATTTAATAACATTGACATCTTGAAAAAGATTAGTAATTCTAATAATGAAACTTAACATCCTATTTGCATCACGTACAACATTATTTAAATGAGTGGAAAAGGTAAACGAAGAACAAAATGTAACTCCTAGGTCTTTAATTGATGTTGCATTATTAAGTACTAGCCCGTTCATTGCATAAGCAAAATTTATTTTATTTATTTTTTTAGTATATGAAACCTTGTAACATTTTTTAATGTTTAATCTTAGATTATTCTTTTCACACCAACTAGTCAACATATTTATGTTATCTTGTAATAAATAGGAATCATTTAAGGACTGAATTGAATTATATAATTTCAAATCATCTGCATACGCAAGAGCCTGACAAGAGAATTCTGTGAGAAGGTCATTGATATAAATTACAAATAAAAGCGGTCCTAAATTGGAACCCTGGGGAACCCCAGAAGTGGCAACATAGTCAAGTGACGAATACCCATTATAAAATACGTAGCAGATTCTGTTATTTAAATAAGAATGTAATAAGGTAGTTAACCCTGGCGATGCTCCATAATTGCTTAGTTTTGAAAGTAATATACCATGATCGATGGAATCAAAAGCACGTGAGAAATCACTGTAGATAACGTCTACCTGGCCACGTTTATCTAGATTTTCAGCAACAAATTGAGAAAAGCAAGCTAAATTCGTAATTGTAGATCGACCTCTCATGAATCCATGCTGATGAACAGAGATGATAGAGCTAGTATGTTTATAAATATTATTATATATGATAATTTCAAAAATTTTTGCAAAATTATTAAGTATGGATATCGGCCGATAATTAGAAATATTATATTTATCACCTTTTTTAAACACTGGTGTGATTCTTGTTTTCTTCCACCTGTGAGGAAATGTAGATGACCTGATACATAAGTTTATTATAACAGTCAGTGGTTTATTTAGAACATAACTAGCATCTTTAATTAGGAAACTAGGGATCATATCTTCTCCTGCAGTGAACTTATTTTTAAAAGTCAACATTACTTGTTTGACGTCTTCCTCTGTTACTAAATTTAAATTAAATGACGTAAAATAAGAGTTTTCTTCCGAAGTATCATTATACGTGGAACTAGATGAAAAATATTGTGCGAAAGAAGAAGCAAAAGCGTTAACTATTTTTTTTGGATCATTGAGTTCTTCATCATCATTATGCATATTACCTGGAATTCTGGTTATACCTTGTTTTTGTTGTGCATAATTCCAAAAGTCTGAAGGGTTAGTTTTAATGTTATTTTGTATTAAATTTATATACATTTTGTAGGCCTCATTAATTTGACTTTTAATCAATGTGCGTAATCTTTTAAACTCATTGTAATATTTCAATTCTTTCAAATAAATCCACTTTTTTCTAAAATAATCTTTTGTTTTTAAATTATATTTAATTTCCTCTGTGTACCAAGAAGGATAACGGGATGGAGTGAATGAAGATTGGGGGACAGTTTTATCAAAAACAGAATATAGTTTACTGTATAGTGTATCAACTGCAGTATTTACATCTTGTATATTGTCAAGGCAAGACCAATCAATGTTACAAATATCTTCATATAAACTATTAAAATCTACTCTACGAAAATTATATCGAGTGTTCAATACAGACGGAAATTTTATGTTGGTGGTAGTGGATGCTACATCAAATTTAATAGTTAGTGTTGGATGATGACGGTCTTCCGGAACAAGAACTACGTCAGATCGTTCAACTATCGTAGATACTAAGAAATTTGTTAAGACCAAATCAAGAAATGTAGAATTGCTATTGGGTATATTATTGTACTGAGTAAGGTTTAATGAACACATAAAGTTTCTAAACAAAGAAGATTTTCTACAATAAACAGAGACATTATATAAATTAGGTAAATTAAAATCACCTATAATAAGAATTCGCTCATCAATAGTTAATAATTCCAAAGCTTCCAGAAAAGAATTTAAATCGTCAATATTAATGTCCGGTGGTATGTAAATTACACATATAATAAACGATAGATTAGTGAAGTGACATTTGCAGGCTACAATATCAATAATAGGAATTAGAGTTTGAATGTGCGATACATCTATAACACTAAAATTTATTTTATTCAGAAGTGCAATTAAAACTCCTCCACCTACTGTACGGTTTACTAAAGAAAACTTTCTGTCTGAGCGAACAACATTGTAATAATCAGGAAATAATTCAGAATTACGAACGGAATCATACAACCAAGTTTCTGTAAGAAAAATAAAATCAAAAGACGAAGAGAGACAGTTGGTGTAGAACATATTACATTTAGTATTTAATCCTCTAGTATTTTGATATATACATTCTAATGAGGTACAACTGTTGGGCATTATAAGTTTTCCGATTTCTTAACTACAATTCGAGGTACATTGTTTATATATTTAATATATATGTTATTTTCACCATTATTTATTCTGCGTGTTAACTCTGTTTTAACTGTTTTGTAATAGTCAATTTGTCTGCGTGTACGATCTCTAGAAATTGAAATGTTGGACCATTTATCATTGGATTTAAATTTACTAAAATTGCGAAATATTGTGTTAATATCTTCAGTTGATGACATTTGTATTTTTAGTGCTCGCGGGCTGCTGGATGTCGGATCAAAGCGGCCTAGCCTGTAAGAATTAATTATAGAGCTTTCAACCCCTAACGCAGATAAGATGTCATTAGCTAGTGTGCGATCAGCAGTAGTTTGCTCCTGTTTCGAAGATTTTTCTTCCTTACTGCCGAAAATAATGAAATTACGTGATCGTATTTCTCGTTCAGTAATTTCTGAGATAATTTCTTCAGTAGTGCTAAGAGGAGAGACATCAGATTTATTGGAACAAGAATTTTTAATTTCTAATATATCTTTCTGCAAAGAGATTACCAGTGATTTTAAACTAGTAATATCATCGCTTAGTTGTGCACAATTACTGCAGTTCCATTTTAGTCCGGATTTACCTGTTTTAATTTTACGAGCTTCATCTACAGTTATGTCAACACATGAAATACTATAACTTTTTTTACATAATGAGCACAAAATTGACCTATGTTCCTTAGTAGTTTTATTACAACAATTGCAAATAATATCCATTTGAAAAGGGACAGTACAAGAAAAAAGTAAAAAAAAAAAAAAATGAGAAGAAGAAAAAAAAAAAACAACCTGTATATACAAAATTTATCAGTCACCCAGTATGCGACTTAGCAAAATGTGTCTGAGTACGCTGCTTAATTGAGCAAGCGTAAACAATTAATCTTACCACGTTGATAAAAAAGTGAAAAGATAAACAAAATATAGAGAAAACTCACCCCAAGAACAATTTATGAAGAAACAAATTATATAGCGACGAAGATCACAAAAAACTGATCACACCAAAACAAATCACAAGAGATAAACCAAGATATAACTATGAAAAATCAACCACAAATGAAGACAACAAAACCATACGTCTGATCACATCTGCCAAAAAAATACAATAGTAGATAATAATTAACAATATTTTTTTTAATAATTTATTTAGTAACAAATTGAGGAGCTTCCTCTTTCTTGCCACCAAAAAATAATAAAATAAATAACAACATAACTTTAATTGAACAATATTTTATTATATATTTATTAGTGACAAAATTTTGATTGTAACATTACAAAATATTCTAATCAAACTTAAAATAAATTATTTAAGATTTTGTATGTTTCCATGAAGTTTTAAACACATTTAATACAATACAGTGTGTAATACCTATTTTGTTTCATATAATAAAAATCGAAAATATTAAATTTGAAAGCTTTCTGTTTCTTCTTCGTCATCTGTAATGTCATTGTTATTATTCTTCTCGTTAACATCGTCGGATGTAGTTTGTAGTACTAGATATCATTTTGGAGTACGCAGTTTAGCTAGACCCATTACATTGTCGTATTACTAATGGGATTTTAAAAAATTTTGAAGTTTGAAAAAGCTAATAACCTTTTTTTATATATTTGCTTATTGAAACTTTTCCTTCTCTACATCTGTATTGCCTCAAATAGTTTTGGAGGTACATATTATTTTGTATTCTCTGTTATTAACGGAGGTATTTATATGATTCTTGCACCAAACCATTACAAATAAAACTTATACCAGAATATATCTCTACCTCCATTTTGTGAAAACTGGAGCTACCTCCTTCTTGCTGCAAACTTCGCTATCTCCATTTTGTGAAAAAACGAGCTACCTCCTTGCTGCAAACTCTTCAATTTTTGTCAGCAATTTTATCCAATTATTAGTTATTTATTCATTTATTTATGTTTAAACGCTTTTTTTACATTCTATGTATATAAGCGGCGATGTGATGGCGATGAGACAATTTTCATACATATTCTGTATACGCTTGCAGTAGTATTTTGATGGGAACGAAGACGATATTAGCAAAGATGCACACAACAGCCCTGCCTTACCCGGGACTATACCACCGGGGCCGGTATCAATTATTAATGTATTAAAGTAGATTAGCAGTTTTGTTTAAAATTTGATTACATATTTAGCCTTGAACACCTAGGCGTTTCTGTTTTTTCTGTTTTTGTAATAATGAAAACAGTAGCTAATTGTAAGTTTACTTTTTACTATCAGAAAAAAGAATGTTTTATTGTTAAATTAAAAACATTTTGGTTATTAAACTTGTGTCGATCATGGCTGTTGAGGAACAAGGGTATGTTTTGTTTCCCAATGGATGGCCATAGTCTACTGACTGGAATTCATTTACCAGCAAAAATAATCACTTAAATTGTTTTCGATTTATAAAAATTAAAGGGCAGATTATGGAATTTGAATCTAACATATCCTTTTCCCGCTTTTTAGTTCATCCCTGCAACACCAGAGGCGTTGTGAACTACTTATTTTATATTAAATTGGCAAGTCTGTGCCGTTCAACTAACTAAACTATTGAAAATGTCGAAATATACAAGCATGGTGATGATTTCATTGTTTACGGTATTTCGTGTTTTTTTAATATTTCTTCAATTAGTTTATCCCTGCAACATCAGAGGCGTTGCGAACTGCTTATTGTATATTAGTATATATTCGGTCTGTCTGTGCCTTTCAACTAACTAAAATGTGTAAATATACAAGTATTCGACTGATGATGATTTCATTGTTTACGATGTCTCGTGTTTTTTTTTTTGACTATTTCTTCATTTAGTTCATCACTGCAATACTAGAGGCGTTGCGAACTGCTTATTCTATATTAGTATATAGTTGGCAAGTCTGTGCTGTTCAAATAATATAATAATAAATTTTTTGTTGATAATTTCGAGATAGGTTTTTTTTCTGGCTCATGCGAGTATGCAGTAAAAGTAACATGGTCTTTAAGTTCCAAAGTTGTAATTATTACTATATAAGCGGGTAATAAATTTATTCACTGTAGTTACATATTTACATTGTTGTTTAACAAAAATGCTTGTTGACTTCATGGTCGCATTGTTCCATTTTTTAATATTTTTCGATATTACCTAATACACTTGTGTCAATATAATAGTCATACATATTTTGGTAAAAGTCTTGCATCTTGACAATTAGAAATGTCAATAATCTACGAATGATAATAGAGGTTATAAATAAAGAAAACAACCAAAAACAATACCGACATAATCTACCTCTTTCTAAGTGTATTGACACGGTGCAACTAGGACCTTATACTGAAGTTTAACCCATATTTTAGCTCGGTGTTATCGTTTCTACGCTGATCAAACATAAGAATTAATTTTTAAAAGATTTAACATTAATTAGCACATTTTCCATTAAGAATTTTTTTCTAGAATAATTGTCATTTATAAACTATGTCTTGTTAATAGCAATACTTAATATGTTATGAAATGTTTTTTTTTTTAAGTTTTTTTATTACAATACGATCAATTTTATGAATATCATTTCATTTCTGCTTTGGTTTAACTATAATCGTATATCTTGTTGTTAAAAATCTTATTAACATTAGGTAGAAACTCGGTTACTTGGTTTTTAAGGTGTACGCAATTTCTTTTGCAAGCCAGTGTACATTTGAAAATAAATAATATAATATATATTCTAATTCGTATCGTAATTCCTTATGGAAATATATGTAATCAACGTATAAAACTTGAGATAATTCTACAGCAATGCGATATGTCTGCAATAGAAACTGCTGCGTTATGAAACTGTGGTTCATTCAAATAGATAATTGAAATATAGGAAATTTTTACCGAGGAATGGACTATTTCTTGAAGAAGAATAACTACATTTACATAGATAATTCTTTTATATATAAAAGCCAGTGTGTTTTGAATATGTTATTCACAACTGTAGACACTGTTGCTATTCGATGGGACAGATCAAAGCCTAAATGTAGCCTGAATTACAGAATTCGATTTGTACTGTAATTGTAATGAACATTTTTTTACACAGTAATGTCATACTTAACAGTTGTATCTCTTTGCTTATTAGATTAAATTTTGAACCCTTTTTGTGGATATAAAGAACCTATAAATAGTTTAGTACTCAAATAGGGGTACAATTAAAATGAATAAATAAATATTGTTGTCTATCTAATGACTTGGTGGAAATATTTTTTTTTTTTAATTTTAAAATGTTGCATTGTTTGTACATAAAAAAAAGGAAATTAAATTGATTTTCGATTTTTGACTACAGAGACTTGTTTTTTTTTTTTTATTTCTAGATGAGTATTTAATTTATATTCTTTATATATTCATTTGATAAAAGCCACTAGATATTTTTGAGTTTTAGAAGAGATATTTTCTTTCTGATTAGTTATTATTGGTACATTGTGTTCAGTCGTGAACTCAATTTGGGTAGTTTTAAAGAAATGTTAATTTTCAGTAAAACACCCAGGGTGATAATTTTCTCAGTCGTTGGGGTCAAGACTTGAGGTAATGCATCAAATAAATAGTTCTTCTTTCATTTCAGTAGGATTTTGAATTCTTTGTTTTACAGTTTTTATAGGGCATGAAAATACTCTCCTAATGTTTTAAAGTTCGGTATAATATATCCAATATTGGTGGACATATTTCATTCATTTTTCGGTAATTATTTATTATGATAGTATCAAGAATTATTATAAGGAGTGAGTAGAGTATATTTACATATCATGTAAAATGGTTTTTTTTGTTACTAGTAACAAATTTTTGAATATATTTTGTTGAGGAAAACGAATTTGTTGAAGTCCTAAATAAACTAGGTAACATCCTTTTAATGGTTTGATATTTCTGTGTTTGAATGACTGTGGTGTGAGTATATGTTTTAAATGTAAAGGGGTTGGGCACCATGTTCAATTCAAATTTCATTGATTTCTTTTGAAATGTTATCTTTTTACGAAATACTTCTGAAGATTCAAGTGCTTTTGTTTTGATTTAATTCAGTTTTTTTATCTGTCATATAATTGCTAAAATGATTGCAGCCCAAAAGAAGGATTGATAAAAATAAATCTACTTAAATGTAATTTTTTTTTGGCATGGTTTATTTTTTGATCTTATATATGCAGCTGTCCCCAGAATTGAATTGGAATTCATCTGAATTGGTCAGAAGATAAAATGCGATAGCACGATGAAAAGAGAGATAATAATAGAATTCTCGGAAATAATGCATACAAATACCTATACCATCAATGCTTAAAAATAAATATATCAAAGTTATAATACATAATTGAAAACTTAAAACATTTGCAATTATCTCTACTGTGTTAATTTAAAACTTTTCAGTTTTGATTTAAAGCATTTTAAACGTAATTTCATCTATTTACAAAGCAGAACATCAATAAATAGCGACCAACTATATGACCGCTCGACAGTGTTGTCAGTATAGTAAATTAAAATGCACTAGAATTATATTACAAATGGACGAAATTTCAAAAAATGTACTAGAATTTAATTTCAATATTTATTTACATGTCAAATTATGAGTATATTATGGCTTAGGTTTGCAGTAAATAGGGCTGAAATCAGCGATCAGCAGAAAAACCAAAATATAATTCCGACATTTATATTAATGATTATAATGAAACTTCAAGGAAAGTAAAATATTTTTTCTCTGATTCTAACACACAATGTATATATTATATCATCCTGTATATGCCTTAAATTATAATTCAAACTTGTATTGCAACATTAACAATGCATGTTATTTTCTGCTCTTGGCACTAACCATGGAAATTTATTTTCCCAAATTTTCTTATATACTTTTGTTGATATATTTTTTTTCTTTGTTTATATTTTGTTTGTTGTCTAGAATATACAGGAACTTAATTCCGAATCTTTATTGGTGTCACATTTTAATTTTTGTGGTTCCGAAATTTAGATTACTTGATTAACAGATTTGACATTACACTTCTACAAATATTTACAATTTAAAATTAAACTAGGTCTGTAAACTCGATTTTTATCTTACCTGTCCATTATTGCGTCTATACTAATTAGTTTTTTAAATTAGTTTTACTTAAGTATGTTTTATAATATAAACATGTTTCATAAATTTATCACCTCTTTCTAATATTTTTATAGTATATATTAAACCGTTATTCTAATTTATTATAATATAACTAAATACATACTAGTGTTTGATAAGATATTTTTTCTAACATTTTAGAATTATTTTTCAAGAATATCATCATTATTAAAATACCATAAAGTAATTGTTCATATCGAATTTAAAAAGAAATCTTACGAAATTTTCTGCCTATGAATCGAGAGAAAATTGAGTATTTTCTGTATGAACAATTCATTTGCAGTCAGTACATTTTTCATATTAAAAATGGAAAACATGGATTTTAATTTATTTCACTAATTTATTTAATAATGAAAGTGAGCTTCTTTCAGTTTCTGGTTAATAATAATTGTAAAATTGTAGCTTTGGTTTCATTTTCTAGAATTAAACTTACGATATGGTTTTTCACTTGTATGACCAAATTTAAGAAAAATTTTAATGTAATATCGAAAAGTTGTATGTACCTAAAAGTCTTTTATTAAATTTTATTGGTTGTTGGTAGTACTATTATACTTTTACCATAACTATAATTATTTATCTAAAATTGGACAAGTAATGATATTAGTAATTCGATAAGTTCTGACTGGATGACCAAATTGAAGAAAATTTTAAATTTAATATCGAAAAGTTATATGTACCTAAAAGTATTTTATCAAATTTTATTCGTTGTTGGTAGTACTATTATACTTTTACCATAACTATAATTATTTATTTAAAATTGGACAAGTAATTATATTAGTAATTCGATAAGTTCTGACTGGATGACCAAATTTAAGAAAAATTTTAATGTAATATCGAAAAGTTATATGTACCTAAAAGTATTTTATCAAATTTATTGGTTCCTGGTAGTACTATTATACTTTTACCATAACAATAATTATTTATCTAAAATTGGACAAGTAATGATATAAGTAATTCGATAACTCCTGACTGGATGAACAAATTTAAGAAAAATTTTAATGTAATATCGAAAAGTTATATGTACCTAAAAGTATTTTATGAAATTTGATTAGTTGTTGGTAGTACTATTATACTTTTACCATAACAATAATTATTTATTTAAAATTGGACAAAGTAAAGATATTAGCAATTCGATAAGTTTTGAGAAAGAAATAAAGTATATTTCTTATATGAACATTATCAATTATTATTTCATAGCAAATGGCGCAACTTTGGGTTAAAAAAAATATAAGTATATGCAACTGCAAAATTCGTATAATTAATTTTATTGTTGGATAAATCTTCAGCAAGTTTTTATTTAAATCAAAAATATTATCGCTTATTAATGTACCTATGGCAGAGGTAAATAAAAATGTCTAATTAGTTCATTCTTTTATATATTTGGAGAAAAATAACCAATCATCAATTTCGTCAATTGAAATTATAGAAAAGGACTTTGAAAATCTGTAATCTTGCATTAAATGTATTTTAAAGAACTTTCAATAATTCTAAAATAATTTTGTGTTAATACAATATTCATAATTATAATTTCTTAAGCTTTCACGGCCTGCGTGTGTGTTGGGCCGTGGTCTGATACATGAAATACTAGCGTTTCACCTAACATTGTTTTGGGCATGTTTAGAGACATTCGCGATTAATGCTAAGCCATACAATCTCTTCAATAAATTGAACTAACAAGAAAACGTTACAAACGAGTACTTTTATGACATACAGGTTATGATAAAAAAAAAATGTGAAATTTGTATTTTATATTTTTATTATAGTTGAATTTAATTTTTCACATATAATAAATACGTAATTAGCCATGGGTTTGAATTATGAATTGGAAATAATAAAACTTTACATCCTATTAAGCTTTCGTATTGATTTCTTTCTTATTTTATAATAAATAAAAGAGTTACATTCGTATGTTGTCTAGATTTAAAACTTTTCTTTATTCTACAGATCATCGTCTGGGCAAGGGTTGAAAAGAAGTGACTTCTTGCCAGGTGTCATAGGGGAAAAACACATATGTGTTTTTTCTCCATGCAGGTGTCTTGCGGTGTAAACGCGAACCAGTTATTTAATACTTTTTTCTTTCTGCCAAATTACCTCAACATAATATTTGATGAGTATATTGAAAACTAAATCGCAGAAAATTGTGGCACTAGAAATTTGAATGATCGATGTGTTATCCTATTTATTTTATGCCCTTCAATCCATTCATGCAAGAATCCAAATTCTTAGTTCTTCTTACCGATTAAAATTGTTATTTGGTTATTATACATTCACTAAGCTGCTCGTCTTCTTTCGCCAAAATTTCGGCGACCCGACTAGTCTCAAAAGTTTAAACATTTAAATTTCTTAGACACCAACACACGCAAAATTTGTAAGTAAAGTTATATTTGACACCACAGTTTCGATATAAATGGCCAGCAGTGCACATTTAAAACAGGTCACTTGTCTTCGTTTTGATTTGAAGCAATTTTTAGCTATATAAGCACTACCTTTGCAATTAAAGCATTTTAATACAGAAGAAAGTTTTAGAAACACCCATTAGTTACGATAATCCAAAATAGCTACATCATCTCAATTAAATAATTTCGCAAATTCATCAATCTTTTCTCTCCATCGTTCTGTGGTAATAGTATTCTTAATTCAGGCAAAACATTTCCAACATTATGAAAGTATCTAGGTTCATAAATAACACCTGACACCTCTCCAGGCTCTACATCGTCTGCTACTTCTCCTATTCCACTGTTTAATATTTTGCTAGAAACAGCTTCCTTTAGTCTTAACAAACTTAGTACATGAATGGGATTAAAAATCAATAACTCAGTGACATTTTCTGACGAACTTGAAGCTACACCTTGTATAACTCGTATTTTATTGAAAGTTTTGACGATCCCACTTCTGAAATTGTTGTACTTCTACCAGCTAAGCCAATAATAATTCATATATTCAGATTAAACAAATTTACTATGACAAAACGTATATTTATATTACAAAAACATTAGAACATTAGAATAATAATATCGAATAACTATGATTACGTACAAACCTACTTAATTCTTAATTTCACTACGTAAATTATATTAATTTACTTCAATAGAAGAAGGGAAATAAGAAACATAATTTTAGTATGTGAAATCTCACCAGAAAAATTAACCGTTATATACTCTTTTTACTGATATGTCTTAATTTAAATTAATTTAGAATGAAATTTATAATTCATTTTCTTTCTGATATATTATTTAATATACAGGGTGTTAATACTAAGTCGTTACACCCGAAAATGGTAGTTAGAACTCATTAAAACAAACAACTTTTCTTAGTTTCAATTTTTGATTTGGTGCCCCGGTTCGTAGTTATTTTAGTTCTTTTGTTTTTCGAAAAATCGTCATAACTCCCTTATTTTAAGGACTATTGAAATTTTTTTTTCTTCCAAATTTACCTTTAGGCTCTCTTAAACATTTGGCATTTACAATTATTTTTTATTTTTTCAAATGACAAAATGGCAATCGATCAAAAATTTCAAAACATGATTTTTTGATAACCACTCCATCGATTTTCGAAAGTAAAACTTTTATAAAATCCTTACACTATCTACTACAATATTTGTTATAAACATTTTTTTTAATCTATCCAAAAAAAGTATTTATTCGTTTTCTTGACTTACATAAGTGCAATGTGTTCAGAAAAAAATCTAATTCGAAGTAAGCTATGAAAACAGAAACGTATGTATGATAATTAATCAATTCAATAATCAAGTTGTCACAATTGATCGTGAAATGTAATTTTAAGGAGAAATGATAATGAAGGAGACAGGACAGATTATTGCCATTCACCGTTTTCTAATTTATTTCTGTTTTAATATAAGGATTCAAGAATAGTTCTTCAGATAACATATTTGACAATATCGGGTGTCAAATTGACATTTAATTAATTACTTTCAAATTGATACACGTTTTTTTTTTCATAGACTACTCCGAATTAGATTTTTTTCTGCGCGCACCACTTATGTGAGTTAAATAAGTGAAAAAAGACTTTTTTTGGATAGATTGAAAAAAATGTTTAGGGCAAATATTGTAGTAGATAGTTTAAGGATTTTATAAATGTTTTACTTTCAAAAATCGATGGAGTGGTTATCAAAAAATCATGTTCTGAATTTTTTAATCGATCGACATTTTGTCATTTAAAAAAATAAAAAATAATTGTAAATGCCAAATGTTTTAGAGAGCCTAAAGGTAAAATTGGAAGAAAAATTTTTTTCAATAGTCTTTAAAATAAGGGAGTTATGACGATTTTTCGAAAAACAAAAGAACTCCATTAACTACGAACCGGGGCACCAAATCAAAAATTGAAACTAAGAAAAGTTGTTTGTTTTAATGAGTTCTACCTATCATTTTCGGGTGTAACGACTTAGTATTAACACCCTGTATAATATTTCTACATATAAAATATCAATATTATCATTTCTTTCCATGTTGTGTATTTTTAACTTATACATATGCTGGTATACACTGAAATTTGCGGTAAATATTAGTTCAAACAAGTAAAAACATTCTCAATAATTATTTCTTATTATTTTCATCAAATACAAGTGCAAACAAAATGATAATATTTTTACTAACTAATCTTTATTATTTGGTTTCCTCTACGTTTCTAGATAATCTGATATGTCTTCTTCAATCATAATTTTTGTTAAACATTCACTAATTTTTATTGTGGAAGTTCATTCAAATATACATAATTCTCAAAGGAGTAATTTATAATTTAAACTTATTATGTAGATTTATGCCTATTTCATCGTAGTTTCATTAGGTTTTGTTAATTAATAATATTTATGTAGGTACAATTCATTGGGACAAATTTATTTTTTATGCATTTGGAATCGTATTCTCTGGTGACGATTAAAATTAATTTTTATAAATTTTCACGTAAATATTACTCTTTTCGATTGGTCTGTATTCATTTATTATTTTATTTATTGGGGTCCATGAACAACATGCAGAGTTAAGATCTTAAGTACTGTTGCTATACATTTCAAAGAATATTAATACTTGTTTTGATGGAGTTCCTATTTCATACATTTAATTAAGAAGTATGTAGTCCGAATTACAGTGGCAATATTATTTATTATAGTTTTCTTTCCACCTTTTTTAAACATGGTAAACTGTTCGGACCCAATGACATGTCAGAGATGTCCTGATATATTTGGATTACTATTAACTTCGTAGTTTATTGAGAAATGGTTTCATTAATGAATACATTTTTGTTGTATTAATTTCGAACAATTTTTTATGTAAAAAAAACTTTACAGCGTTTTTATTTGTAAATCTTAAATATGTGAGTTTATTTTCTTGAATTACAATATCACCAATCTTCAATAATATCGAGGAAGGACAAATTTGTCTTCCATTATTTTATTAATTTGTTTATATGACATTTGAACTTCTTAAATTAACAAATAATCGACTTCTTCAGACAAAATACTGGTTGTTTAAAGTGACTTGGGATTCTTCAAGTAGGTTATTTGGTTAGACTATTTGTTAAAATTTTGTTTGTTTATAATTTTAATTTTCATTAAATAATTACTTTCGTTGATATTAAAAGTATTTTCTACCTATTTTTTTTTTTTTTTTTTTCGTTAATTATGTATATGCTACAATATACATTTTTATTATTAAATTTAATGCGAGTGTTTCAAAGAATTACTGTTTCATTATCATGCAGATGCAACTCAACACATGTATCATTGAATTTATATTTTTGTGAAATTTTGGTAAAATGCCATGTCTTTATCGTATAAATTTTTTTAACATACATTTAATTTTTTGAAGTAAAAAACTAACTTCAATCCTTTCATATATTACGTATAATATGACGTAATTTCTGTCTCATCATCATGCGGATGTAACTCAACAGATGTGTGGATTAGTGAATTAATATTTTTGTGAAATTTTGGTAAAATGCCATATCTTTGTCGTATAGATTTTTGTAAACAAATATTTAATTTTTTTAAGTACAAATTCATCAATTTCAATACTTTCATATATCATGAACGTAATTATTGTTTCATTATCATGCAGATGTAACTTAACAGATGTGTGGATAATGGAAATAATATTTTTGTGAAATTTTAGCAAAATACCATTTCTTTGTCGTATAGATTTTTTTAACAAATATTAAATTTTTTCAAGTAAAACCATCAACTTCAATCATTTCTTATAATAATAACGTAAAATGAAAACTTATTTTTATTTAAGTAATATTTTTAATTTTTCCTTGAGAACAGTATTTGATTTCTGAAATTTAAAAGTTTTTTGGTTTGAGATTATTGGTAATAATTTAGTTTTAAGTTATTATAACGGTTGGAAGCAATCATTGATATATTTGTTTGGTATTGGTATATCATTATTTATTAATAATGTATACATATATTAAACAAATTAACATTTGCAATAAAGTAGTACAATTGTGATAAATTAAATTGATAATTTGACTTATGTGTGTCGCTCTATACCTTTAATAGTTATAAACAATATAGTCATCTAAATACATATAAATAAACAACCTCCTACGGGGGTATAACTTTTTATTTACCAAAGATTTTTTTACTTCAGATAATTTCTATTCAATTTATATTTTCACTGGCTACTAAAAAGGGTATCCTAACACTGTCTATGCAACCACTTGGTGCTACAAACCGCCGGGGGCGAGTTATAATTTTTTACTTTTAAATATGCACTGTGCGTGAATAAGAAAAATATTTTTTTCTTACTTCAACGCATTTGTATCCAATTCATCTTTTCACTACCTACTAGGAAGCGTATCCCAATACTATATAAGCAACTACTTGGTGCTACATGTCGTTGGGCGTGTTATAAATTTTTTAATTGTACAAATGCAGTACGTTGCTCTATATTGATATTAAAAATGTCATTTTTAATTTAGCGTTAAGATATTATACCAGTTTGGAAACAATTATAAATATATTCGTTATATACTAGATGTCATTATTTATTAATAATATATTTAACAGAAAATCAGTGACATTTTCTGACGAATTTGAAGCTATACCTTGTATAACTAGTATTTTATTCAAAGTTTTGACGATCCCACTTTTGAAATTGTTGTACTTCTACCAGCTAAGCCAATAGTAATTCATATACTCAGATTAAACAAATTTATTATGACAAAACGTGTATTTATATTATAAAAACAATAGAACATTAGATTAAAAATATCGAGTAATTATAATTACGTACAAACCTACTTAATTCTTAATTTCACTACGTAAATTATATTTATTTACTTCAATAGAAGAAGGGAAATAAGAAATATAATTTTAATATATGAAATCTCACTAAAAAAATTATCCGTTATATACTCTTTTTACTGATATATCTTAATTTAAATTAATTTAGAATAAAATTTATAATTCATTTTCTTCAGCGTTCTTTATTTGCAAATCTTAAATATGTGAGTTTATTTTGTTGAATTACAATATAATCAATCCTCAATAATATCGAGGAAGGACAAATTTGTCACATTATTTTATTAATTTGTTTATATGGCATTTGAACTTCTTGAATTAACAAATAATCGACTTCTTCAGACAAAATACTGGTTGTTTCAAGGGACCTGGGATTCTTCAAATATGTTATTTGGTTAGACTATTTGTTGAAATTTTGTTTGTTTATAATCTTAATTTTCATTAAATAATTACTTCTGTTGATATTAAAAGTATTTTCTACCAATTTTTTTTTTTGCATAATTATGTGTATGCCACAATATACATTATTTTTATTATTAAATTTAATGCGAGTGTTTCAAAGAATTACTGTTTCATTATCATGCAGCTGCAACTCAACAAATGTATCCTTGAATTTATATTTTTGTGAAATTTTGGTAAAATGCCAGGTATTTTATCGTATAGAATTTTTTTTAACATACATTTAATTTTTTGAAGTAAAAAAATATCAATTTCAATACTTTCATATAATATGACGTGTAATATGACATAATTACTGTTTCATCATCATGCCGATGTAACTCAACAGATGTGAAATAATATTTTTGTGAAATTTTGGTACGAGGGGAGTTTTTTATGTTATCTACCTAGCTATGAAAACAACGAGTTAGAGAACAAATAAAATTTTATTTTTCAACGTAAGAACCGTTAACACTAACACACTTATTCAAACGTTTTTCTAATAAAGCTACGCCTACAAAAAAAATATTTTGGTAATTCTGCAAAATACGACTCCACTGCGTTTTCCAAGTCATTATTCGATAAAAAGCGACTCTCTCTCAAATGTTTTTTGAGTTTTGGAAAGAAATAATAGTCGGACGTGGTCAGGACTGTAAGGTGGATGTTGTAGTTCGTCAAAGCTGCATTCATTGACTACTGCTTGAACAATTCGTGATTTATGCACCATGCAGTTGTTGTGCAGAAACAGCATTTTCTGAGCATAATTGTGGGGTCTTTTTTTCGCGTATAGCCGCTTTCAAGTTCTTAATTGTGTCTTTGTAGACATGAAAATGTCACAGTAACTTGACATAAGAAAATTGTCGCGATAGCATATTGTTTTCATAGCTAGGTAGATAACATAAAAAACTCCCCTCGTAACATGCCATATCTTTGTCGTATAGATTTTTTAAACAAACATTTAATTTTTGTAAGTAAAAAATCATCAATTTCAGTACTTCTATATATTATGAACGTAATCATTGTTTCATTATCATATTTTTCAACAAATATTTAATTTTTTCAAGTAAAATCATTAACTTCAACACCTACTTTCTTATAATAATAACGTAAAAAAAACTTATTTTTTTTTAAGTAATATTTTTAATTATTCTTTGAGAACAGTGTTTGATTTCTGAAATTTAAAAGTTATTTTGTTTTGAGAATATTGGTAATAATTTAGCTTTAAGTTATTATACCAGTTGGAAGCAATCACTGATATATTCGTTTTATATTGTTATATCATTATTTATTAATAATGTATACATATATTAAACAAATTAACATTTGCAATAAAGTAATACAATTTTCATAAATTAAATTGTTAATTTGACTTATGTGTCGCTCTATACCTTTAATAGTTATAAACAATTTAGTCATCTAAATACATATAAATAAACAACTTCTTACGGAGGTATAACTTTTTATTACCAAAACTGGTATTCATTGGAACATCAAGGATCTCAAATTAGAAATCAAATGTAGATTGGTCGATGTACCAATAGTAACAAAATATGGTTTCGAATTTTTGACAATGAAAGAAGCAGAGAAGCGAAGAAAAAAAGATCAATGTTTTTTAATTCTGGTGATAATATTATATGCTACTTATTATTATTATATATACCGAGTTTTTTTTATCAGTGAACATGGGCATATTTCATTACCATAGTTACATTTAAAATGATTGACAGCAATGTATTATCGCGTTTTTTTTAAACTGAACATAGGACGTGACATTTAGTATATCTGTCAGTGTCATCAAATTGTCATATTTCAAAGTGTATACCATGCGGTGGAATCTCTTATTAAACAAAGTGGGCCAAAATTATAACTTTTCTTCCCCCGTTTAGATGGCGCTAGTATATAAAATTTTATTTCAAATTTGAAAATGACAGCTTACTGACTCGATTGTTATTGAATTGGTTGATATATTTTTTAATTTAATTGTGGTTTTGTTTATTTATGATATATATACATTTATTTGTGGTTGTTTGTGATTACTTGTGATATAAACAGTAAACAAATTATCACCAGATATTTGATTTGTGTGAAAAAACTTTTGTGAAAAAGACATCATGCCGCACATCAATTACTGTATTCCAGATTGCAATGCGAAAGGTGTGTATTATATGTTTACTTTATTAGTTCTTAGATGCATAATTAGTATTTTGTAAGCTCGGTATTAATTGTTGATATATTTTACAGATGTTACTTTACAAATCCCAAAAATTATATACAAATGTTCAACACCGAATATTAAATGGGAAGAAAATTTTGTAAAATTGTGTAATTAACGGTAATAAAAAATAGCACAGAAGAAATACGAAAAATGATTAAAAAATAAAAACTTTAACAAGTAAAACAGTTTGTATTTACTATTTCACTCATTTTATTATAAATATATAATATAACGCATATAATTTAATAGCTTAATATTTGATATAAATAAATTTCAGCATACGCCCGTTGTGAGATCTTCAAATTTATTAACAAGTGTTAATTATTGAATTCGAATCAATTCAAAATTCCCGCCTCCTATACATAAAACTTCTTCTTCCCACGACCAGGGGGCGCTGTACTTATAGTACCGGTTTGCAGCATTACAGTTTCCTATCTATAATAGTGTCTGTGATCTGTGGTGTATACAGTTGAAGAAAAAGTTCAAATTGTATGGTATAATTCTATACTCTGACATAAGCCTAAGGCAAGAAATAATTAATATAAATTATATTTTATCCCTATTTTTTAATTGATCAATATTTATTTTGTCACCATTGTAAATACAATTTTTTAAATGGCCCCAAAGAAAAAAAAAATCGTGTGGTGCAAGATCTGGTTGCATTGCAGGCCACTCCACTTCTCCACCACGTCCTATCCAGCGTTGGGGGAATACCTGGTGCAGATATAAGTGAAAATTTTGACGACTCCAATACCTGCAATTTTGTGAATTTACTTACCGATTAATATAAAATGTTGCTTCATCCGTAAATAAAATTCGATCCAGTAATATTTCCCCACTATTAATTTTGTTCATCATATCTTCGCAAAAGATATCTCTTCGTTCTATATCGTTGTGTAATAACTCTTGGTGATTTTGATATTTACAACTCTTAAAATGTTCTTGTCTTAAAACCTTGTATACTAGTATTCTTAATTTCAGAAAAAAAATTGTTGACAGGGTGTTGTCACTTTCAATTAATTGCATAATTTCTTGTTTATTTCTATTAACTACAGTACTTGGTCTGATTTTCTTCTTGTGCTGTTTGTTCTGTAGTCAGAAACTTGTTGTAGACTCGTTATAATTACTCCAATTTACAATTTGAATTTTTTTCAACTGTATACATTTTGAAGTATGACAATTTGATGACATTGACAGATATACTAAATGTCACGTCCTATGTCCAGTTAAAAAAAAAAAACGCGATAATGCATTGCTGTCAATCATTTTAAATGTAACTATGGTAATGACATACGCCCATGTTCACTAATAAAAAAAAACTCTCGGTATATATATATACAGGGTGTCTCAATAAGCTTGCTCACTATTGGTAACTTTTTTATTTGAAGAGATACGAGGTTGGTTAAATTAGCAAAATTATGCCATTTTATATTAGAAAATTGGTCATGTAGTCAAAATAAAAATTATGTCAGCGGTTCCCAAAATTTGGGACAGAATATATTTTTTTTAAATGGAACTATATATTTTTTATTATCTTATTAGAAAGAGTATTTTTTTCTCTTTCCAATAAGGTAATGTTGTTTATGTACAATTTTTTTCAAATAAACGAGTTATTTACGTTTAAAAATAAAAATGATCTTTTATTACTTTAGGTCAAGTAAACTATGGAAACAATTGTCTTTTATAAAATTATTATTTTATTAATTTATTTTACAGTAATAGCAAAACAAAGAAAATATTCAAAATTGAAAGCCATTATTTCTTTCGCACATTTAAACTCTTCTGGAAAGAGAGCCGACCGTTCTACGTAACTGGTGTCTAGATATAACTTTCCATACAGCACGATCATATCTAACTTTTCTTCATTTGTAAATTTTTAACCATTATTAAACACAGAGAACTTTACGGGAGAAATTATTAAACGTCAAACAAACAAGGAATCAATTGTTTCCATGGCTTACTTGACTAAAAAACTAATAAAATAGTTTACAAAATTTAAATTTTTTACCGTAAATAACTCGTTTATTTGAAAAAATTGTACATAAACAACATTACCTTATTGGAAAGAGAAAAAAATACTCTTTCCAATAAGATAATAAAAAATATATGGTTCCATTTAAAAAATATATATATTGTCCCAAATTTTGAGAACCGCTGACACAAATTTTATTTTGTCTACATGACCAATTTTGTAATATAAAATGGCACAATTTTGCTCATTTAACCAACCTCGTAGCTCTTCAAATAAAAAAGTTACCAATAGTGAGCAAGCTTATTGAGACACCCTGTATATATATATATAGTGTGACGATAGGCCCTTTCGTCCAGTAAGGGTTTTTCCTCCTTTTGAAAACTTGTTAAGTTAGAATGTTTAGGAACTTGTATTTTACAATATACGTTGTTTATTTATTGTTTAATCTGAAAAGTAAGATGTATTTATAATATTTGTAAAAGATTTAATGAAACACTGAGCTGTAAACGACAATATCCGACCGTCATGATGTGAAAAGACAACAAACACATATGCACAAGTTACCATAACCACACTGTTGTTGTTTCAGCTACAAGAAAATGTATTGTATGTAAAAATAGCTTTATATATACTTGTAATTTAACTTACCATAGTGTTGTGAAACAATGTAACGCTCGTTTACACGTTTGATTGTATTGTAGCATTTGTTTATTTCTAGAAGTTTCTGACTTTTGTCACCTTGTAAATTTTGACGTGTCGCGATTCACGACATGCTCGCGCATGGCGCATCGCATGTGTAGATGAAATTGTGATTTACTTATAACAATGTTTGTAAATTATTTGATGTTGTAAAATGGAATTAGGGTAAAGAAATGTGACCAGAGAATTTATGTAAATTTTATAAAAAATTTATTTATCACTTGCGTCAGTAGCGACCCCTGTACACAAAGTAAAATTACTCCCACCGTTGTTTTAATGAGAAGTACCGTTATTTTGGGTTTAAAAGGCGAAGATGCAGCTCTGTGAGTTCAGAGCGGGTTCGTTGGAGCGAGCCTCTCGGAAGAGTCGTGCGGTTGATGATTCTCACTTAGGTCCTTCTGAACACCTCCTAGTGCGAAGTTGAGTTCTGCTGATTCAGGCTCATTCGAACAGCCGAGAAGTTTACGGGTGAGATACTCGCCGTGTTTAGGCTGAGTACGTCCGTATGTCTCGCCGTTGATTGTCCGCTAAAGAAATTGTTAGAATTTCTAACGTAGTAAATACTTGACTATAAAATATTCTTTTGCAGTATCACAAACATGACTTCTGCCCTAATTGCAAAAAAGAGTTATTTAGAAATGAAAAGAATAAACGTATGTATATCAATATTTCAATATACAGTTACACTGTTTTTATTAAAATATTCTTTTGCAGTGTCACAAATTCTTAAATAATTTAAATAATGATAGAAAAAGTTACTTGACTGGATATATTGATGAGGTAATAAAAATTTCTGGATTGCAGTCACAAAAAGGAGGAAGGATCATATGGAGCTCGAAACCGGTCGACCCGAGAATTTAAATAAAATTTTGTGACTGCAATCCAGAAATTTTTATTACCTCAATTTAAATAATATTTTAGATACAATCTAAAGGAAAAAAAAAGCATAAAGCTCGTATGATGGATACAGTCCGTACGGTATTCGAGTAGAAGTCCACAATAAACATTCTATAAAGAATAGAAATATTCCTTTCTCTCAGTGGTTAGAGGTTCTTTTGTGTCATCTTCATAAAATAAATTAATTATTGCGGCGACACTACGAAACAAATTATGTTGATCTGTAAAATATCACTTTTAAATTGAAAATTATTGATATGAATGCAGATGTAATAATAGGGAATACGTATTATGGATATTATTCTAGTTCTCAGTGCCAAATAATTAATTCCATCAGAATAACTATAAACACCGGTGCATCTCAAGGAAGCAATTTTACCCCCCGTACTATTCATTATTTATATTAACGACCTTAACCTTGTTTTTCAGGCGATGGTATAGATTCAATAATTTACGCAGATCTTTATAGCCCTAATGGCTACATGATTGCCCATACGAAGAAAATCAGTTAATTTTAATAAGCCAGGCTCAATTTTACCCGGTAAAATGTTAAAATAACCGTAAGGCATCGAGATTAGTCGAATGTCCATGTATATCAATATTTCAATATACGGCTACAAAATTCTTATTAAAATATTCTTTTGCAGTGTCACAAACAGTACTTCTGCCCGGATTGTAAAAAACACAGTTATTTAGCAATGGGAATAGTAATAAATTCTTAAATAATTTAAATAATATTTTAGAAACAATCTAAAGGAAAAAAGCATGATGGATCCAGTCCGTATAGTATTTGAGACGAAGTCCACAATAAAGATTGGATAAAGAATAGAAATATTCCTTTCTCTCAGTAGTTAGAGGTTCTTCTGTGTCGTCTTTTTTTTTGTTATTCGTCTTTTTAAAAGAAATTAATTATTGCGGCGACACTACGAAACAAAGTATGATGATCTATAAAATTGCAGTTTTTGTTATTGTTTTATATACATATAATTGTTGAAAATTCAAAAAGCGAAAGATCACATGAATGTATGTGACCTGAATTAACGCTGGCGTATATTAACGTCCCACGTTCACGCTAGAGTTTCAGAATATCAGTTTAACGCTGAAAAGTAAACATTATCGTTACTTCTGCCCGAATCGCAAAAAACACAGTTATTTAGCAATGGAAATAGTAATAAATTCTTAAATAATGTAAATAATATTGTAGAAACAATCTAAAGGAAAAAAGCATAAAGCTTATATGATGGATCCAGTCCGTACAGTATTTGAGAGGAAGTCTAAACATTCGATAAAGATATTTGTTGAAAATTCAAAAAGCGAAAGATCAAATGAATGTATGTGACCTGAATTAACCCTGGCATTTATTAACATCCCACGTTCTCGCTAGATTTTCAGAATATCAGTTTAACGCTGAAAAGTAAACGTTATTATCGTTACTTAAGGCCGAATATTATTTAATGTCGGTTCCAGAATCCCACTGTTAATCTTCATAGAAAAAACAAAAATCGTGCCCTGGTTAAATTCTTGAATTTAAAAGGCACTGGTTGAATCAGCTTATTTAATGATAAGCGCTCAGGAGGGCCAACAACTGCGACCACAACCGATATCATCGAAAACTGATACTGGATGACCGGCGAATCAAAGTTGTAGAGATAGCAGAGGCTGTGGGCGTTGGGTGCTACGACTGCTCACTTTGGAGCAATTTAAGTGAAACAAGCTGGATTTTTTTTGCATTGATTTTAACTGTTGATGATCCTTGGATCTATTACTATTCTTCTGGGAGGAAAGAACAATCAAAACATTGAATTTCGAAGGGTGAACCTACACTGAAGAAATTTATTTTGCTGATCAAGACACCAACTACTTTTTGGATGGGATAAATATGTTAAAGTATCAATGGAAAATGCGTAGTGACACTACAAAACCAATTAAATATGTTCATCAATGAAATGATCACTTTTGTATAGAAAAATTATCCGTTCGAATGTAGATAAAAAAAAGAGAATAAAGAATACGTATTACGTATAAACATATAATTTATTCGAATATAGACTGAAGAGCATGGGGGTAGGAATAATATGGAGGGAGTATAAGCAATCGCCAGTGAAGTCACTTCCACTATGTGCGATGTCAGTTCGAGGTTACAGGTAATAAGGTTATTGCTATCAATTGTACATTGCGTGTTTTTGTACGTCTACACGTTTTGGGAAAGTGTTTGTTTTTACGGTTTGCAACTTTTTCATATTGGATTTTCTTTAGGTATTTAATATAAGCCTGTGAAAATTCAGATTTTTATTGATGATGATTATTTTAATAAATTAACTCAACGTTTTGTGTTTATAGCAGGTTAACAGAATAGACATTATTTGGACTTTTGACTCTTCGACTATAATAATATATAATATTATGTGCAGAATTACAGAGAGAAAAAGAAATTTAAACAGGAAGAAAAATTTTATTTAATAGGTATAACAAAACTATTTATGATTGTGGTACACATTTATCATGTTTTAATTTTTTTGGCATTCAGTTTTCCTCAGATAAAGATTTGCGGCAAGCATGATGATTGATGCAGTTAAGAGAAAAGACAACCTACACAATCAAGTTTCATATGGTCGGAACATTTTGCCGAAGATTGTTATGATAGTTCCTCATTTTATAGAAAATTGAGAACAGCAGTTATACCATCTACAGGGTGTCCCAGATTTAAATGGCATAACTTGAACCATGGATTAAACACGTAAAAATAAGGTGACAAGTTCATTTGAGCAAATGTCCTTAAATGCTTTGTTTCAGAGATATTCATGTTTTTCTTACTGGAGCAGCGCTACCTTAAAAATCAACTTTATAACGAGATATCAAATAGTAACTTATTAAGTTATGACATAATTAAATTAATTGTAGGTAAATGATTTTGCTATTACCTAATTTCGATACAAAATTTAGTTTACTTAGGGCAAAAATGAAAATTATCGATGATTTCAAACAAATTTATTATTTATGTACAATAAAATAATAACGATCTTTTATAACATTTGTTCAAAATGTTCACCTGTGGCAAGCAAACAGTCACGACAACGATTTACCACTGCATTGGTAGTTGCGTGACCTTTGCTCGGAAGATATGGTTTCGTAAACTTAAATAATTTTTCTGCGTAGAGTGTCCAAATTATCTATTGGTTCATCATAAACTTTTATGGCACCCTAAGCAAAGAAATCTAAAGGTGTTAGATCGGACGAATGGGCTGGCCTCTGCGAGCAATCCACCGTTGCGGATAGTGTAAATTTAACCACTCTCTTGGTTGTCTCCCATAATGTGCAGGGCAGCCATGTAACTGTAGCCAAGAGTTTCTTCTTATTGCTAATGTAACTTCTTCCATTAAATCATTCATATCATTTAATAATTGTAGAACCTCTCTGAATTTAAACGAGGTGGTAAAAAGAAAGGGCCTATTAAAGTATTTTCAATAATACCTAGCCAAACATTACATTGAAATTCATAGTGGAAATTGTTTTCTTTAATTGCATGAGGATTTTCATGTAACCAAAGATGAGAATTTCTTTGATTCAAAACCGTATCTGCCGAGCAATGTTACACAGCGACCAATGCAGTAGCAGATCGTTGTCGTGACTGTTTTCTTGCTACAGGTGAATATTTCGAACAAATGTTATAAAAAATAGCTATTATTTTATTGTACATAAATAATAAATTTGTTTGAATTCATCGATAATTTTCTTTTTTTCCTGGTCTCGGTGCAAGAAAACTAAATTTAGGCAATAGCCAAATCATTTACCTATAATTAATTTAATTATTATGTCACAACTTAATAAGTTAATATTTGATATCTCGTTATAAAGTTGATTTTTTAAAGTAGCGCTGCTCCAATAAGAAAAACATGAATATCTCTGAAACAAAGCATTTACGGACATTTGCTCAAATGAACTTGTCACCTTATTTTTACGTGTTTAATCCATGCTTGAAGTTATGCCGTTTAAATCTGGGACACCTGTATATTTCATATTCACTGTTATATTACACCTGAAAGTATTTTTTATTTAACCCTCGAGCGGGCGCGCCAATACTCATGACATGACCGAGCGCGCGGCGCACAGAGTGCGCCAGACAAAAGAATAAAAATTTATGACTATTTAGAACAACATAATATTTATTTACACATTGGAAGTTAAAGTAGTATACATTATTAAATCACATTCATTGTTTTTTCTTTGAAGAAATAGCGTACAAAACTAAAAATAATAGAAATATGAATGTTCGATTTTATTCGTCCTCTGATTGCACTTCGCAATTTTGACATAAAATATTGCTGTTTGTGATTCGTAAACAAAGTATTATAAAGATGAACAAAATAGAAAATTAGATAGAAATAAAAATATTCAAACGAGTATATTTCTAAAATACTATCTGTCTGCATCTAACTCCAACGAATAAATTGTCATTTGTATTACTGCAACTGTAATGAAACTAAAAACAATGGTAACATATTGTGACCAAAGGTCCAAAGAAGGAATAGCGTGAGTAACAAAACATCCCTTCGCCCAATAACAATTTTATGGCACTTTTGTTGATCTTGTCACACTCAGTGCGCCAGCGCGCCGGCGCGAGGGTTAATATAAATTTGTACATTGATGCTCAGTAGATTAACGTTCAAAACTGGCAAATTTGTGTTATATGTATAGGTACATCGCTCTATGGGAAATGATTAAAACATGGGACAAAATTTATACATATAATTTATTAATAAGCATGATTAGTATTTACTGTTTCACCGAAATTGGCAAAATGGACAAAGACCTTTCTTTTCATAAAAGCTGTATTCTAAAATAAAGTACATACAAAATATATAATTACAGTATGCAAGACCTGTATATTGGGAAGAATATTTGAATATTGTTTCAAAGATAATGCTATACTTGTAAGTAATTTATTATTTAATTTTTTTTTTTTTTAATTTTACTCGGACATTGGATGTACCAAATGAAATTTTAAATATTTTCCCCGAAACTTTCATTAAAGAAGATGACTTCTATCTCTACTTCTATTGCAATAAATCGTATTAATACTGATTCAATCATAACATTTAATGATGACGAACAAGTAGTTGGCAAAAATGAAATACAAGAAGCCTACATGATAAACACCGAAAAATTGACGAGTTGTTATGGTCTGGAACAATTAAAGAGGTCATATAGAAAATCTTATAATTTCGATCTGAGATTAGTGACAGTACGATTACAAACACATAATTCATTCGGATATAGATTGATATAATAGAAAATAGAGATGGAGGTAGGAATAATATGGAGGGATTATTTGCAATCTCTAGTGAAGCCACTTCCTCCTCTCCACTATATCCCATGTCAGTTCGAGGTTCCGGGTGACAAAGTTGTTGATGTCAACTGTACATTGTGTTTGTGTTTGCGACTTTTTCATATTGAATTTCCTTTAGATGTTTCATTTTGTAAAAATTATGATTTTTATTCATGTGAGTCATAAAATAACGTTTTATTATAAATAAAATAACTCAACATTTGTGTTCATAGCAGTTAACAGAACAGCCATTATTTGTACTTCATAATATATATAGTTGACTCTTCTACTGTAATATATGTTTTCTTATAATAATATTACGGGTTTCATTTAACATAGGTAATTATTTGCAGTTTCTAACATGATGTGTTACAGAATGTTCCAATAAGTCAGGGGGAATGTCAGCAGCATGTAAGAGAGAAAAATAAATTTAAATAGGAAGAAAAATTTCATTTAATGTGTACAAGAAAACAATTCATGATTATAGTACATATTCATCATGATTTAAATTTTTGGCTTACAGTTTCCTTCAGACAACGATTTGCGGCAAGAGTGGATTGATGCAGTTAAGAGAGAAGACAACCTATACAATCAAGTTTATACTCTACCTAATAATTCAATTCAACAGCAATATAGTTTTAATTTACTACAAAAAAGCTGTATTTTATATTAAGGACATACAAAATATATAATTACAGTATGCAAGACCTGTTTAACAGGCAGTATATTTCAATAATGTTTTCAATATTTGAATAATGAATAGCTAATATTCGATTCTTATGAGCACACTGGGAACATATCCAAATATAGTTCCGAGCACTATACTATAGAGTTAATTTTGTCATGTACCTCATCATTCAAATATAACAGTTTCTTATTATTTGAAAAGTATGTACAACCAGTTACATTGTATATAGAACGTGATCATATATTTATTTACAAAAGCATACTGTCGCGATATTATTTATTGAAACAATAAAATATTTAAATGGACGCAATATATGGTTACCTTTTTCTTAACATTAGATGCATATGTCAAGTATAAAGACTTATTAATTGCAGAAATTAGGTTACAGAACGTAAGAATAATATTAGTCATCTTAATATTAAAGTGCTTTGGTAATAACAAATAGTAAACTTTGATTATCAATCGATTTTTTTTACAATATACTGACTCCGGTGGTGTAGTGGGTAACGTAGACGACTCACGATCCAAGGGTCCAGGGTTCGAATCCCGCGTATGGTATGGATGTTTATGTGTGTCCTTTTATCATCCCATCTCCATCAACGCAAAGTATACTACGAGAAACTTATATAATATGAGAAAAAATTAATCATCCCAATCATTCAATTGTAATATGTTGTAATAATTGAATACAATAAAAATTATTGTTATTATTATTATTAACTTTATAAATTATTAGTATAATAATTAGTAGAATATATATTCGACGTTTTTAAAAAACGAAAATAGGTACATATACTTACCATATTCCCAGAATATCAAGTAAAGAAAATAAATCAGAAACTGGTATCAACCCAAAATGTAAATTAATTGTTAAATACCGAAATCTACGGCATTTATATAAAACTAGTACATCCTCTACATTTACATTTGCAAGTTCAAACAACAATATCCAAAGTGGCCAAGAATCAAATAGTTGTTAGTTTCTTTAAAATAATATACCAATATTACATTGTAATTTGTTTAATGGCTACAGATGAAATATTAGCTTGATTGATTGGTTGAAAAAATAGGCAACTGAGGAATCTACCCATCTATTTCCGATAAAAAGTATGAAGATTGGGATAATGTCAATGAAATCAAAGAAATACGACTTTTATTTATAACAAAAAATTCTTATTCCTACAATCGTGCGTAAAGTACATACTTTACGTACTTTTTACAACGCGTAAAGTGTCACTTTTCAAACACTAGAGCATGAAAAGTACTTTTCAAGCTCTAGGCAACATGCACATTCAGTTAATTTCCTTGTGAACTAACATTAACAATATTTGAAGATGTCTATACACTCATACTCAGTATTATGAGAAGTAACACTAATAGTTTGGTCGTAGAAAAAATATTGTATGCAACTAAAACATACTCTTAATTAATAATAATACAATAGCGAACTCCATGTGAAACAACGTTAGAAAAGTATTAAGAAAAACACTCGCCATGTTTCATACTTTTAATTTTGAAACTATTGGACTAGTATATGTTTTTAACTTAAATATTGCTGCTTTTTGTGAATAAAATTTGATATAAAGTTAATACTTTCTGAATAAATTCTTAATTTATTTGTGTTCAAAGATTGAGATTTTGGATTGAAAGTAAAAATCATAGTCTTTCTTGCCCTAGCGGTACACTCTCGGTAGTACACTCTGTACACAAAAATACTATTTTTATCTGAAAAGATTTATATTTTTGAGAGAAGCACTATTTCAAAAGAAATTATTCATTACCTGGTAAAATGTAAAAATAACCGTAAGGAATCGAGATTACTCTATTATCCATTTAATAGCATTCAAAAGGTCCTTGAAATAGAGTAAAAGTTTGTATATCAATATTTCAATATACGAGTACCCAATTCACAATTCTTCAAAAACAGAGTTATTTAGCAATGAAAAGAGTAATAAATTCTAAAATATTTTAAATAATAATTTAGATATAATCTAAACGAAAAATATCATAAAGCACATACGATGGATCAGTCCGTACGGTATTCGAGTAGAAGTCCACAATAAAATTGTTGTAAGTTGTCTTTTTAAAATAAATTAATTATTGCGCCAACACTTCGAAACAAAGTGTGATGATTTATAAAATGATCACTTGTAAATTGAAAATTATTGATACGAATGTAGATGTAATAATAGGGAATACGTATTATGGATTATTATTCTAGTTCTGTGCCAAATAGTTAATTCCATCAGAATAACTATAAACACCGGTGCATCTCAAGGAAGCATTCTTACCCCCCGTCCTATTCATTATTTATATTAACGACCTTATCCTTGTTTCTCAGGATGGTATAGATTTAATAATTTACGCAGATCTTTATAGCTCTGATGGCTACATGATTGCCAATATGAAAAGAATCACTTATGCCCGGTTTTCCAGTCACGACTTAAACCAGAAATTTGGTTGAAGTTCAGGTTCAGGGTTTAAAGTGTTTTTCAGTCTGACTTAAACCTTGAACTCAGACCAAATTTGACATTAACTAGGACCGCCAACCTTTATAGCTTAAGTATCAAATTTTTGGTTCAGTGGAATATTTTGACAGTAATTTTATAATTTAATTTTTTATTTTGATGCTTTCTTATTATTTCCATCATTATTTTCCATTTTTACTGCAAGAATAATACTTAAATATCTTTGTCAGCGTGGAGTGACGGAGTGTCAAAATGACATATTAATGATCAAAAAATTGAATAAGAACGGAAATTACACAGCACATCTTCACTATTATGACATTTGGTTGAAGTTCAACTGAACTAGTTCAAATATACACATTATAAACAAAAAAAAAGTTCAGGTTCAAGTTCAAGGTATATATATATATATATAAGTTATAGTTATAATTCCAATTTCAAGACAAAATAAAGATATATACTTGTCTGCCATTATAAATACTCTATAATATACGAAATATTTGTAGTTATCATAGTTTTAATAGAATGCAACATACATTGTTGTTGTTGCTAGATGACTATATATTTGATATACTTATAGACAAAAGTACTTGTGACTCCTATTTGTACATTTTATTGAACACCGGTGAAATAATCGTTTTTAAATCTCTTTAATACCCTTTCGGGTGTCGAGATTAGCTTCTTTTTATTACTCGATTTTGTTTATTAACTCTTTCCATTCTTTCCTGTTCTTTGCTATCCTTTTTGCTTCTTGCCAGCTGATTTTGTTTTTCTTTAATATTTCCTGTATGTTGTTCGCCCAAGTCTTGGGTGGCCTTCTTCTTGTTTTCTTTTTTGTCGTTCTTGCATTCTAAACCATTTGTGTTTGATTGTCTTCTGCCATTCTTGACAGGTGGCCATACCATGCGAGTTGTTTTTTCTCTATGGTAGTTTGGATACTTTTTATTTGTAGTCTTGATCTGATTTGATCGTTTCTTATTCTACCAATCCTTGTTACCCCTTCTACTCTTCTTAAATTTCTCATTTCTGCTGCTTGTATTTTACTTTTTATTCTTTGGTTTGTAGTCATGTTTCGTTCCCGTACAATAGGATTGGTCTGTATATTGTTTTGTATAGTGTCATTTTAGTTTCTTTACTTACTTGCTTATTATTTAGGATAATTTTGTTCATTGCGAAGTAACTTTTAGTCGCTGCCAGTATTCTGTTATTTATTTCGTGTTCTAAATTTCGTTTGTTGTTCAATATGTATCCTAAGTTTCTACCTGTTCAATTTCTTTTCCATTTATTTTTATGTTCGTTGTTACTTCTTCTTTCGATATTACCATTATTTTTGTTTTGTTAATGTTTATGGTCATATTGTGTTTAATCAATTCCTCTTTCCACAAGTTAATGTTATTGAACACCGGTGAAAGATACGAGTACTTATGATTATTTCCCTTGAAAATTTTTAACCAATCATGTTATAATGTTTTTTGAATTTCGACCAATAAAAAATCAGTGAATATTTACACATTTGAATGTATCCGAGTATTGTGCATGTATTAAAGTCATCATATTTGTTCCAAAATAATGCCAAATTATACTTATTTTAATTTTCCATAATTCATCCAAAATATATGCCATATATTATTTGATTAATATCATTGCCGTATGTTGTACTGTAAGTATGATAATGTCCATGTTATTTTGTATGTATTGTTTTTATTAAATATTATAGTCCCTGAAGAAAGTGACCACGGAAACGTCTGTGTTCTAAAAATAAAGGCTGTTTGAAATTTTGAGTAATTGTTAAAATTTCTCACATTAATATAAAAATATAACTGCTATAATTAAACGCAAATACAAATACATACAATAATAATTAGTTCTTAATTGGATACATCTATTTTTTGAAATCATATTTGAATTAATGGTTGTCAATATTTGATAAAATGAAAGAGACAATATTAAATTAAAAGTGACATGTGAGATATACAATTAATATTAATGGCAGATATTTTTCATATAATACTAATTCGATTCAGGTTTATAATAATTGTAGAAACAAACGTTAAAAGAGGCGCAAAAATAAATGTTTGTATTATATGAAAGGAGTAGGTATAGAACAACAACAAAGAGTTTAGTTTATTTTACTAGAAATAAAGAAAAATCCCTCTGTTGTACTAAGGTTTCATTACTATGAACTTTATGATGAATTATTTTGAAAAAAGACTTTAACCCCCGGGTCGTATAAATTTACTTCCATAGTAAATTTATTCAAGCTAATATATTCGACTAATTTTAATAATGATATTTTATTATATTTGTAGATATATGCTACTTGCAGAATTTTTTATGTATGGGTTTGTTGAGAAATACCTTTTTGTGTATTACGAGTGCAAAATGGGATATTGTCGATTGAGAAGTTGTTCTGTCGAAATAGGCAATGTTCATTTGCGATGCTAAATACTTCCAATTTTAAATGACAAAAAGGTGACGCCTGGTAAACGCCCGCATGGTACAAATATCATGATTACCGATATCTGTGACAAAGCAGATTGGCACACCTAGAAATGGGTAATATTCCGTGATGGTATATTAATTTATTTTATTTATATATTAACTAAATAAAATGAAATTAAAGCAGGTGATCGAACTTATGTGTGACGGGGCTCGTAAATACAATATCGGATATAAATAGAACGACGCTAGCAACCAATAAAAAATACTCCCCCATATTTTTGTGTAGATTGATTATCATATTAAACGTCAACGATAAACACAGAGTCCCCTATGTGTGTTTTCCGTTATAAATTGAAGATGTTTTGAATTCTAAATATACAGTCATCATTTGTGTCTCGAAGCTCTTGTGGGCAAAGTCCTCAACTCTCAAGCTTTCAAGTACCAGAGTACTCTTTCGCAACCCGGTCGTCCTTATGCGGTCAGGACCTCAATCCATTGACAGCTTTTGATTAACGATATATCCAAAGCGACATCGAAAAGGTTTCTTTTGCTGCTAAAAGTGTGTTACGATTAGTGTGATTAGATGTTCGGAAATGCAGTATTATTTAACGGCAGACATATTTGTTAGCATTTAAAACACGATGAATTTACACGTCATTTGCTAAATATAAAAATCTGATATGACCAGCACATTACCTTCCGTTAATTCTATGTATGTACAAATCCCATACCAGAAGTTCCTTGGACTTGGAGAAGATTCTATATATCCAGTAAAATTGTAACACGCATATATACTATTTTCTACAAAATCCATATTAAAAGTTCCTTGGAAAAGATTCTATAAATCCAATAAAATTATACATGAACATGCACTATGTAAATTGCACTTGACACTGACATTTGTCAATTAGAATTATTTGAATATATCAGCCTTGATTATTATTAAGCTGGCTGTTTTATAAAAGTTAATCTCTTTACAATTCTTTAACTCTATATCTATTGAATATGAAGGAAAATGTATAATCAAACCGTACGGACAATAAGATATTCTTTCATATTAATAATCATATAAAATGGAAAAAAATTATATTTAACTGCTTTCTAATCAGCTCCTCACATGGATGTAAAGAAGAGGAATACGGAAGAATTCAGAATTTCAACGCCATCGGCATTGCTTCCATCAAAATATAACGGTTCACCATCATCCTATCATAAATAATTTTCAGTCCATTCCTTTTTTGTCTAAATAGAATTTTGCTAGTATAATTCATCTTAACTTCTTTCATTTTCTTGCAGTCAATCATCTGCAGAAACTGCAAATTTGAAATAACAGCAAAAAATAACATTTCATCTTATGTGTTCAATATTATGAAGGCGTACGAACATTCGAATCCCTGATAATAGTCCCGGACCTCTTTCAACGGCCCTATATTGAATTCTCTTTCACTTTTATAAGGTGCATAAATATTTCTTGGGTCTAGATGTTCACTGGTGTACATAATGCTCTTAGTTTGATGTATACTAGTGGTAAAGTTAGACATAATTGAAAAAGTTTTAAAAAGAGTTGCTGCTCTGAAATGGTGTTACACTTTTATATTACAAAAGAGTGAAAAATAAATTAATGTGCAAGATACTCATATTAATTATGAGAATTTTTAGCTTTGATAAGAATTATTTGTGATCCAATCATAGAAGTAGGCCTTAAAGATCAAGTAAATTTTAATTAACGAAGAAAAATTCATGACCCTACTGGGATCTAAACCCTGGACCTTCTCATATCTAGTGAGATGCTCTAACCAAATGAGCCACAGAGTCCGTTCCCATTATTTTTATTCAGAAATATCTGATTTATTGCAAAAAAGATATTTTGTTTATAAAATGACATAGGTCTGGTTTTGCAGCTGACTTGCAAATGAGAACTACAAATGCGTGGTTTTCCATTTCTTTATTAACACCAAAAAGTTTAGTCTAGAAAAATTTGGAGTTGTAATTTACAATAGAAAAAGATTCGAAAGAAAATATTATTTGTTACCTCCCACTACCCTTGGTAAGGGAGGTATAAGGATTGTGCTATAAATCGCATATCGAGATTTTTGTAAATGACAACTTTTTAAGATCCCTGGAATCCAATTTTATCATTTTTACGATGATATTTGTATGTGTGTGTCTATTTTTGCATCTTAGGCTAAATTTCAATAACAGTTTAAAATGTATGTTTATGCTCCCAAAGGTCAAAAATTTCGTATTTTCATCAATTTGTTATAAGGATACATGGCTAACTCATTACAAAATGTCAAATGTCTGCCTTTGCACTATTCACTTCATATGGATAGGCTACCTTTTTTATTATATACTGCGATCTGTGATATATTCTACGTCTAAATTATTGTTTCTCAAAATTTGCTCGTGAAGTGAACAAAAAAATTAATACTTTTCACCGTTGGACACTAAAAACTTAATTAACTGGACGTAATCCACATTTGTACTGGCAGAGCGCAACATAACGAAAATATCCCAGTGTGCATTGAACATTAGCACTCCACGTGACAAACAATAGATAAAGTCACGCTTTCAACGCATATTGTGCGGTATCAACATTATTATAAAAAAATTAAATTTACGATTCATTTCTTCATAAATTAACCACCGGTTCCGTAGTGGTTGGTGCTATATTTTTTGTTTAGGAGTTGAAGTTTGCACTGAAATGTTGTATTTTTCAGTTTATCTGAGTATATGTATCTAGTTTCACTACACGTTACTTGCGGCAATCTGTGTCAACTTTGTAAACAATAATCAAGGATGTTCGCAATTTTGATGTGATAATGTTATGACTATCGGATTTTAATTTTCTTTTCTGCAATTTGATATACATTCATTTAAATTACTCACAAATTTACAAACTTTTAAATACCGGTTATAAGTTTTTAATGAATAAGCACATTTTAGGGTCCCAAGGATACGATTTTACTATTTTTACGATGATGTATATAATATACATATATACAATTTTAAAGTTAGAAAACAGTACAAACAAGTTCGTAATTAACATAGAATTAATGCCATATGTACAATAGTTTTTATAAAACATACTGTGACAAAAATTTAAGTTTTTTAGTCAAAATTTACTGTGATATGTCGACAATTCATTACATTCTGTTATTAAAAATGTTACAAGAACTAAACTAAAAAATTTTCAAAATTCTTTCTCCAAAAAACAATATACTAGGTAGATATAATTTTTAATACTTAATCTCACACAATGTAAGTAAACAAATATTTTTAAATCACAAAATTGTAATTTATTTGTAACAATTTAAACATACGAGTATTTTAGAACCCTGAGGATGGTTAAAATAAATAACCGAAAGCTTGGTCAATTGTAAAGAGTGACAATTATTTATTAGAGCCCAATATACTCCTAGACTGCATTCCCGCTATTTGTTTTTTTAACTATATATATATATATATATATATATATATATATATATATATATATATATATAACTAAGAGTTAAAATTGAAACAAAATGAACTGTCAAATAACAGATTTATCATATAGTTTACTTAACTAGAAGTTATAATTTTAACCAGAGATTGATAAACCGTTCCTTAGTGGAATTTGTATAAAATACATAGAATTGATGGAAAGTAATGTGCTGGTCACATCAGAGTTTTTAGTCTTGTGCCCGGTTTTATAAAAGGCAGATAAATTTACTTTCAAAATAAATAAAATTTATTGCGTCAAATGATAGTCGCATTTTTGACAGTAATGTTATAAATGTCATAACATAAGTAAATTTCTACTGCGACACAAATATAACCAGTGTTAGCAAAGATAGGCTATACACATAAAAATTTAAACAAAATTAGTAAAGTGATACTTTTGGCAAAAAGTGAAATCGCGCGATGGCGGCGCGGAATGACCTTGGCTCTAGGATGCTAGTTGAGACACCCGAATGATCGCAAAAAAATGTTTAAAAGCAATGTCCGATTATCTTTAATGAAAGAATATTTAGCAAAATAAAGTATTTAAAGGATCAAAATTAAAGTATTACGTACTTTCGATAAGTGATAGAAAATGACGCGTAAAATAGAAAGTAGGTTGATACGCGCATTACGCGAAAGTGAAAAGGCCTCTATACATCTAAAATTTCACTAATACGAGTAGGAATTATTATTGTAAAATAAACTAAGCTGGACAGTTGTTAAAAGAACTCGGCAAAAAAAGTGTTTGGCAACCATTTTTTCTACGTTTTAAACACGCGAATAAATCAAGTCGAAAATAAATAGTAAAATTAGAAATTTACTTACTGAAATATTATTCCCAGACAACCGAAAGAAATCAGATGAAAATTGGTTAATCTATTCAGAACTGCGTACGTATAAAAATCTTGAGCCAGAGAATCTCTGCCAATACCTGCCCGAGCTAGAAGACCTGACCTTTTTTTAAAATTTTTGTTTAAAAGATGGATAGAATCCTTTATTATACTATTATATTTTATTGCATATATAATAAATTACACGTCAACATAACAATCAACTCTACCAACTACTTTTTTACACTAATTGATCTTAGTAGTAGTGACTATTTTCAACACTCCTCCTCGATTTGTATTTTAAATAAAATTAAAATCAATAAATAATCACTACTATGTTACATACATTATTTACATTCAAAAATTAAATGCAACATAAAATTTAGAATAATATTTTCTTCACGAAGTTGTTGAATTGCTCTCTTCCTAAACTTTTCATCATTAAATCTGCAAAATTATTATTTGAATTTATGTAATCAATACTTATAATTTCTTTTTTATTAATTCTTTTATAAAATGTACTCGAATATCAATATGTTTGGTTCTTTTTGAATTTTCATAACCTTTTGCAATGGATATAGCTCCTTTATTATCTACCAGAAGTATTGCTTTATCATTGCTATTTCCGGGATAGTATTTTATGCCTTTAAGATTTACTAACTCTTGTGTTGTTAATGCGGCACCAATATATTCTGATTCGGCTGTTCATAATGATACACATTTCTGTTTTTCTCGTGGCCACGTGCCTGAGTGTCTGGTCGCGAACCTGGGGAAGCGGGTTCGATCCCGACCGACAAAAATTTTTTCCAATTTTAAATGGCACAAAAGTGATCCCTGTGGTGCACTCTCCACGCCAGCAATGAGTGCCCGTGAGGTGACGCCTGGTAAACGCCCGCACGATAGAAATATGTCATCATCATTACTTAAATCTGTGTTCAACACAGATTGGCACACTCAGAAATGGGTAATATGCCGTGATGATATATTTATATTTATTTATTTAGAAAACCAAGTAGGTAACTGGATTTACATTTTCTGTCATTTTTGTCTCCTGTCCAGTCTGCATCAGAATATGCATATAAAGATATATTTTCGCTATTTCTAAATATTAATCCTTCGTTTTTTATTGTTTCAAGTACCTTAAAATTCGTTTTCCTGCTTTCCAAATTTGTTCGTTTGGTCTGTCTAAATATCTACTTAGATATTATACGGAGTATGTCAAATGTGGTGTAGATGTAACAGTCAGATACATTAAGCTTCCTATTAATTCTCTGTGGGCTGGTTTTTCAATCTCTGGTTAAAATTTTAACTTCTAGTTAAGTAAACAATATTGCATCGTTTTATTGACAGCAATGATAAATTTGTCATTTGACAGTTCATTTCGTTTCAATTTTGTTTATATAAGTCTTAGGTAAAATTTTAACCAGATATTGAAAAACCGGCCCTAAGTGGCACTTCTAGTCTATCTTTGCTTTTTATTAATTGTAAGTTTGTTTCCAGAGGTGTATTGGTTTATTATAATATATTTTGACGATTTCTCGTAAAATTCATGATGTAGCATTTGGTTATATTAAGTAATAAATAATTATCTATACAATATTCATGCAAACTGTTTAAGTCCTCTTCAAATTTCTTACAGTCTTCAATATTTCTTATAGACCTATACATTTTTAAATCATCTGCATACAGAAGGCAATGACAATATTTGAAACATTTGTATATATAATTAATAAATAAAAGAAACAGTAAAGGACCAAGATGTGAGCCTTGGGGCACACCAGATAGAACAGAAAATAGAGTAGACTTAAAACCGTTGCAGTATACGAATTGGGATCTGTTAGAAACGTACGATTCTATCCATCGAAGTAAGGAACCATGAAAACCTAATAATTTTAATTTACGTATTAAAGTAGGGAGACGCACCCGATCAAATGCTTTGCAGAAATCAGTATATATAACGTCTACTTGGGTTCTACTGTCCATGTTTTTGCTTAAGAATGTGATGAAAGGAATTAAATTAGTTGAAACAGATTTACCTGAACAGAATCCATGTTGTTCCGAAATAAGAATGGTATGACAGTCAGATTTTATTTTATTAATTACTAAGGCTTCAAAAATTTTACCGAAGGTTGAAATAATTGATATTGGTCTGTAATTGATGACGTTATTAATATCTCCTGTTTTGTGAATAGGTACAATCTTTGATAGTTTCCACCTATCGGGAAAAACACCGGACTTTAGAGATTGGTTAAATAAAATTTGCAAAGGCGACGTTAGATAAGCTGCACATGTTTTAATGAAGGAACTTGGGATTTGATCGGGGCCACATCCTTTGTTAGTGTTGAGATTTAACAGATACTTAAAAATTTCATCTCCACTTAGCTCAATGGAATGTAAATTAAGTAAATTAGTAGGACTCTCTACAACATTGTCCTCATTCTTATCATTATTGTTTACAAAGACAGATTTAAAATAATCAGCAAAAAGATTACTGACCGAATGGCCATCGTGAGCTTCCTCATTTCCATAAATCATGGTGTTAGGAATCCCACCTTTTTTACGCATTGTTTTAGAGTAAGACCAAAAGGATTTAGGATCTTTGTGAATATTATTTTCAACATTTTGCATATAAAAACGGAAATCTTGTTGCTGTTTAATTTTAACCCTGTTACGTAACAGAGAGAAGGAAGTATAGTCTGAGATTCACCCATAATTTTTCCATCTCTTATGAAATTTTTGTTTTTCACGTAACATTTTAACAAGAGCTTTAGAAAACCATTTTGGGTGAGAATTCATTCTAATTTGCTTAAATGGTACAAAATTAATTATTAGACTGTCCAATATATCATAAAAAGTATCTAAATTTTTATTCACATCATTATGACATAATTTAGCATTCCAGTTGATTGCAGACATTTTATAAATCAATTCTTAATAATTACATTTATAAAAGTTAGGTCGAAGTTCATTATTAAATTCTAAATTTTTATGATTTTGTATAGAAATATGTATATCAAGCGGTGGATGATATGAATCGATATTTGATAAAGGAGAATTACTCAGACCAACTTGACTGTTGCTTAGAACAAGATCAAGTAATTTATTGTGAGAATTCAATATTCCATTGTATTGACATAAATTACAAAAGTTAATTGTATGTAAGAGTTCATTATGAATATCGTCACATTTTACTGTTGATGGTTCAAAATAATTCAGATAAGGGGTCCACTGAATATTAGGGAGATTGTAGTCACCAACACTTAATATAAAGTCATTGCACTCAAACAAATGTCTTGCAATTTCTGAAAGTGTTCAATATATAAATTTGAAGGAGAGGCTGGCGGGATATATACCGCACATAAATGTATTTTAATATTTTCAAAAATTATTGTCACCCACATGTCTTCACATGAGGAAAACCATGATTGTTGCACTTTACATTTTAAACATTTTCTAATGAGAATCATTACACCGCCACCTTGAGTTCGAGAGTCATTTCTGTCGCGCCTGTACACCAAATACTGATTTACGTTGCAAATTTCAGAATTTAAAATTGTATCATTTAACCATGTTTCAGTAAATATCACTATATCAAGAGTTTAGTGCTAAATTATTATAAATATTATTTAATTTAAGGAAAAACAATTGTTGGGGATGTCGGTCCAGGAAATAAATAAATTTAATTTTTTCTTTTTCATCGACGTTTCGGTATTTATTATACCTTCCTCAAGATTCTGTTTTGGACAAAATTTCACAATCAGCATACAAATTTTTTACAAATGCGAACAGTAAATATATAATCTAATTGTATTTTTTTTTTAATCTATCTAAATTAATATAGATAGATTAAAAAATACAATTAGATTATATATTTACTGTTCGCATTTGTAAAATTTGTATGCTGATTGTGAAATTTTGTCCAAAACAGAATCTTGAGGAAGGTATAATAAATACCGAAACGTCGATGAAAAAGAAAAATTAAATTTATTTATTTCCTGGACCGACATCCCCAACAATTGTTTTTCCTTAAATGTACATTGACGGTCGAGAAATTATTTTCAAAATTATTTAATTTAGTTTTGATACCTCTGAAGTTCTGATAATAAATGTTAAGGTTTAATTATGGTGAAATTATTATTTAAAAAAATCAATTAATGTTATATAGGTCTGTTTCATTGTTGATTATTAGGATAGGCGATGTTTCGGATTTACGTACATATATTCTTGCATATTTTACCCATTCAAATTTATAATTAAGTTTCCTGGCTTGGTCTTTCGCTTTACCCAACAGAATTTTGTTTTGGGGACTCAGATGATCGTTAATGAAAACCCGATTATTTTCCATGAAGTTCAGTTGATTTGTTTTAAAATCTTTCATTTTCCGTGCATTCGCAATGAAGCTATCACGTTTAATTCTGGACACAAAACGTACGATGATGTTTTTAGGTCTGTTTTTATTCGAATTTACCATGGAAATGCGATGAATTGCATCCAGGTCATTTTCTTCAACAGGACATTGCACTTTTTGGCCTATAGTGCTTATAATTTTTACCAGGTTTTCATTTGGTTTTTCTGGGATACCGACAATTTCTATATTATTAGATCTTGAGCGTTGTTCCAAATCAGCAACCTTATATTTCAAAATGGCACACTCTGATTGAAGTTGATCTACGATATTAATTTTATCAGCGAATGTTTTTAGTTTCAATTCAAAATCATCGATTTTGTTTGAGCAAAATTGAACAGATTTCTTAAGCTCATTTATACTGTTCATAACATCGTTCAGTGTATAGTGTTCAGCATTCGACGCTTGATCCGAAGCGGGCAGTGCTTGACAAGAATCGCATGTCCATTTTAAATTTGGGAGAGAACCCAGCGCATTTTTTTCAACCGCCGTGATTGACGAACAGCTGTAGTGATAGGATTTCGAGCACCTCCCACAGCTCACACCTGGATTATTCCTGTTCACACCTCCACCACACTTCGTACAAGAGTTGGCCATGACGAATAATGAGATATTATCAGTCAAAAAATTTTTAAAAAAATATCTGACTTACTGTAGGTGAATGCTCGTCTGAATAAGTAATTTATTAATGAAACTTGCGTATCCAATCACACTAACGCAACAATAAAAAAAGTTTGCAATATTGAGCCTTATGGATTGGTGAATAAGAACACAATTTTACACGAAACTAGAGCACTTGAACCAGATTTGAGATGATAATATCGAAGAACTACACTTTACGGTTGATATGCAACACAATTTTTTATTCAAATAATATATTATTCACTACTTTTTAATACTTTGTTGAACACCAAATTCATACGTGATTAACTGATAACAGTATATATTGATGGTAAAGCTTGTTTTTTAAAAATGAATTATAATAATGTTGATTGTAAACCACCTTTGAATTTTTGTTCTGATGATACCAACATAAAGGACTGTTAACAGGAGGATCTGAATAAGAATTTCTTTGGTTGTTGTTACAACAATTTAGATGAGAGCATAGGCGCCGACTTTGCAAAATTTTGTCGGGTACACTCATCGACTTGTATGATGCATGGGGTCAAGTGCATCCGACAAAATAATTTGTCGGGTGCAAAAGTATAAATCTGCACCCGACAAAATTTTTAACCATTAAAACATTTTATATCAAACCATTGATTTTATATACTACGTAATATATAAAATCAATGTATCAAACTTATATTATTCGTATGCAACTAAATTATCATTCGTTACTAATTACTGATTAATATAATTAGGTGTTATACATTATTTTACATTTTACACACCACAGCCGAATATAGAACTTTAATATGTAAAACCAGACTTCCGTAATTTCTTGCTTCCCTATTTTAGGTAAAAATGCTTCAAAGAAAAGTTGTGAAGCATAAAATTCGACATCTGAAGCAATAGCAATGAACTTGAAACTAAAATTAAACATTTGTTAATTATTTTATGGCTCCATCTATATCGTTATTTCTGAGGTAATTTTCGGTATTTTCATACCTAATTTTAAGCGCAACAATTTTTATTTCAAGATTATGGAAGCCAGAAATGTTAGTCTTACGTTCGACTGTCACCAGCCTATATATATATATATATATATATATATATATATATATATATATATATATATATATATATATATATATAGGGTGTTAATACTAAGTCGTTACACCCAAAAATGGTAGTTAGAACTCATCAACCCATTAGTGCATGAAATTTACCAAGGCAATAAAAAACAACGTTTTCAAGAAAATATATTATTTATATCCTGAATAACAAAAAAATACAAAAAATGTAAAAAAGAAATGTAACTGAAAGAAAATAGAGGTCATCCGATATATTGGATTATATATTTTGTTCAGAAGATATGATAATTTTTAAAACATATCTTTGGGTGTAGGCCGACTCCACATTTAATACATATAAATCTGCTTTTGCCGTTGCAAAATCTACACAACCTATCTGTCGTGATAATCTGGCCAATGATCTCTTCCGTTGAACCTGATATCATTCATAGGATTCGGAAGACATTTTCCTCTAATGGAACGTTTTCCGTGCGTTTCGAGCAAAATGTTTGCTATATTCCCCCGAAAAATGAGCAGTGTGGAACAGTCTTCATATTGTGACTTCACTTTTCGCATAAGCAGCCATGCATTTGTAATCGAAACGTCTAACAAATACAAAATATCGGCCACCACCACTTATTTTGCCTCATTCGGGTACGGTAGGCAACTAGCTGATCTGTTTTATCGACGCCTCCCATCAGTCATATTCAAATTGACGTTCTTCTGTGAAGCATACAAATTAGTTTCCGCAAGAATTGTGTCAAGTAAGTTTTCAAACCAAAACAGCTTGAAGAAATCTAGAGGACTCTCAGCATTTTTTGCATCTTCAGAAACAGGTTTCTCTACGCATTTCGTGTTTATTTCAAATTCCGGAACAGATTTTTTCCATTTCACGTTATTAGTCATTTTTTAGCTAATTTAGTTGTGTTACTTTTTTTAAGTTTACAGTATTTTGATAACGGTTCGTTGTCACTGTTTCACCTTGTTTCTCCTGCGGCATTTCTGATGTTCGTATTTCATATTCACATTTAACTCCTAGTAGTTTTAATTTATATTGGTTTTATAGATGGTATATAAATGTTACATGAATACATAAAGTTATTTTAAAGTTATGTAGTATTACCACTTGTTTCGAAGTTATATTAGTAATTTGTAACGTTACATTTGGTGATATATTCGTAACGTTTTATAAATATGTAACAGAAATATTACTGTTACCACCATTATATAACTTGAGTATTCGGTAGCTTAAAGTTTTATAAGAGTAATCAATGTTAAAGTTATACTTCTACACTTACTATTTTTTTAAGAGTTTCAAATGATTCTCTTATATAAATTTAGGAACAAAATGCTAAATGTAGAGAAATATTAGTGACAGGTGTTAGTATTATAAAACTTTTGTATTTATAAATTATAAATTAGTATCTGATTCTTCCTAAGACAATCCATGTCTTTTTCCTATACACAATTGCTTTTTCTACTCCTAATTGGGTATTGACTTTTCATCTTTTAATGATTTGGTCTAAACTGTTTGATTTTTACAACGAGTCCAATGTAAAAATACCATCTGTTTTCTACATCTATAGCACTATAGTTAGTAATGGACTATTTTATCTTGCTTCAAAGGTTTGCACAATTTTGAAAGATATATGTGGTAAACACCTCGGTATACACTATAGTGTAAACTATAACATGTTGTTAATTGTATAATATTTTTACGTTAATCGGTAGGTAGGCAAACTGCGCGTCTATAGCAGTAACCTTGAAGGAAAGTTTTATAACATTACCATTGTTAGTATAACGTTACAGAAAGTTTTATATAGTTACTATTTTAGGTAATTTTTGTCACTGTTAGTGTATAATATAAGCAATAGTTTTATAATAATACTTAAATAGTGTTATAATGTGGTTTTACATTACTTCACCTCTTATGAAGGTGTTTAATATTGTAATAATAAATATTTTAGTAACATAATCGTTTTACAGCGAACTCCAAATATGAGCCGCCATATTTTCATTAGCAAATATCCGCCATCGTGAGTGTTTATTAAGAAATATATAATAATTATTTATTTTTACATTTGCGTGAGTATTTTAACGTAAATTTTATATTAATACTCTATAAAACTTAAAAAACAAAATAAAAAATTGAAAAAGAGAGGACAACATTTAATTTTTATTTTTCACTTTGTAAATATAAAATAGAAAAATAATGTGAATTTCAAAGGCGCTATAAATTATTAGAAGTTTTATGCATATGTTTCACAGTAAAGTTACATTTGTTTTAAATTTGTGATAAAACTAACGCATTTTGTAACATAATTGATTATATTATCATAGTCCATTTCCATTATGATTTAGAACTTATGGACACTTAATTTAAGAATAGTATACCATTATAAAAATTTCATTTTTATGAATAACCACTGACGAATAATGACAGAGAATGCTACACATATTTTGGTTACATTTGAACTCGTAATATACATGCACATTTTATACGAGTGATAATTAGGTTATATAGATGTTGTATAAAGGTAATAGAAACCTTCAAAGTCCCAAGTTATAAATCTTAAGTGTTTATAATATTACCAAAATTTTGTCACAGAAACCATTATAAACTTCTCCATTTAAGCCCTTTAACAGTTATATATGGGATCATATAAGGTTTAAATGAATAAAAAAAAAACCGCGAAGTTTTATAATAGTAGTAACAAGAACGTATCGGGTACCATAATAAAATAAAAAATGTTCATTGGGATATAAATGTCCACTGGTGCATGTACATCGTCTTTTTCCAATTCATCTAAAAGCTGTGCAAGCGTTAATCTGAAACAAATATGTTCTACCGCATCATAATCACTTGGTTTATGGTTGCATTTAGTGTCCATAATGTGACACTTTATTGGACTAGTACATTTACTTTATTTTATTGGACAGAACTGTCAGTGTCAAAAAAAATGTCACAAAAAATTAAATTTTTATTTACATGAAATAACAAATACGTATTTTCAACAAATTTTTCGACTTGTTGGGCAAGAGTGAGTCTTTGGCACTTGTTGCCAACTCTTCTACACTTTCTAAAGTCTCCATTTCTTTGTGTAAAGATATGGTTAATAAACAAATTATTAAATCATATTTTAACAATTTTTAACATTTGCGTAAATACAACTTTTCTACAGCAGTCGAACATAAAGCTTTGTATGTAATTCGTACATAAACAAACTTTATAGACTCGCCTTATTTATTAGACTCGGTCGCTCTGCTCGCTCGTCCATAAACAGCGGCTCGTCCAATAAAGTTGTATATTATGTACTAATTACATAAATAGCAATTGTTATGCTTATAATCCGATAAATCGGATGAAGAAAATAGAGTAGTCTAAAATGGGCAATGTTAACAATAAATAGGTAAATAATGAATGGATTATGTTCAGTGAAGCTTTCTTGATAATGTTAGATTATATGTACCGAAAATGAACCTTTCCCAAAAAAATTATAGTGTTTTTACTCACCCTCCGTTCCTCGTGCTGTACCATGCAGGGTCCATGCTCGAAAAAAATATCGCTGGTGGAGTTGATACCTTAAATAAACCACTTATTATTATTTAGATATATAAAACGAAGTTGTGGGAATCGTTTACAACACACATTTGTTATTTAAGGTTATGTATCCATACCGCGCATGCCACATAATGTAAGCATCTCATTTATCGGCTCATATGCATTAATGGGTTAAAACAAACAATTTTTCTTAATTCCAATGTTTACCTCTCGCTAAAAGAGATATTATGGATTCATGCTAAAATTCGCATATCCAGATTTTATTGAATAAGCACGATTTAAGGTCCCTAGAATCCGATTATAACATTTTTAAAATGATGTCTGTGTGTGTGTGTGGATGTGTATGTGTGTATATGTATGTCTGGATGTTGTAGACACGATTCCTCAAAAACTATAAGACTTAAAAAATATTTAACTGCAGTTTCCTCAATCTGACATTCCTGAGAAGAACTGAAAAGGTTTTGGTAACAATTGAACAACCGGAAGTAGTAGTTCCTTAGAAAAAATCTTCTAAATTTAATTTTTTTGGAGTTTTTTTATTAAATATTGAAGAACATAAAATTCTCCATCTAATACACTTAAAATTTTTATTATATCTTGTATAGATTTAGAGATAAAGACACTATAATTTATAGAGTAAACTAATCGCAGAGGCTAAGACACTAAGGAAACCAGTTGACAAATTCCAATGTTTATAACATAGTTTGTAAATGTCACATGTCATTGTCAAATATCAACAGTTTTAGTGACATTCTGATAGCTTTTTCTGGGAAGTATATTTAATTTTTCTTATTATTTTATTAATTAAATATTTGAAATTATAGGTAAAATTGTGGTAAAATGCATATATCCATCAGATATACCGCCAAACTGGTTAATGAATTGGAACAGTCTCTGACATTTAGAAACTTCCTCATACAATGAGAAATAGATATAATTAGAATTATATGTGTGCAAAAGACGTGTTAAATACAATAAAAAACATTATTTGGGTAAAGTTCTGTAATATTTTATTATAAACGACGGTTCGAAAGCGAAGTGCAATACAAAACTTATATAGCCTAATATGGAAATGACGAGAGGTCTTGTGCTGGCCACAACAGATTTTTGATTTAGTACCCCGGTTCGTAGTTATTGGAGTTCTTTTGTTTTTCTAAAAATCGTCATAACTCCCTTATTTTAAAGACTATTGAAAAAAAATTTAATTTCAAATTTACCTTTAGGCTCTCTAAAACATTTGACATTTACAATTATTTTTTATTTTTTCAAATGACAAAATGGCGATCGATCAAAAATTTCAATACATGATTTTTTGATAACCACTCCATCGATTTTCGAAAGTAAACCATTTATAAAATTCTTAAACTATCTACTATAACATTTGTCCTAAACATTGACAATACAGTTCGTATACATTGGCATGTATTTTAGCATTTTTGTGTGTGGTATTGATTTACGTGAAAAAAATAGTTTCCTGGTCAGCATAGATTATAAAGCGACTTGAAATATTTCTGAACTACCAACAACCGAAATATTGCGCAGTCATTCTTACGTAGAGAATTATACAGTTTTAAAAAAATCTATTTATATGAACTTATTCTATGTAAAATACCGCATATAAATTGTCTAAACCTTTTCTTTTGTATCTTTCATAAATGCGAGATAGTGGAATTTGCAAAATGAACGAAAATCACGTATTAGTCTGTAACTCAGAAACAAGAGTCTATAAAAAAAATTCTGTGCCGATTATTAATTTCGTCTCAAAAAGATATGATTTTCACAGAAAAATTTGTAGACATTTTTACATACATATTAAAATATTAAATGTATTTTATGTACTCATAACCTTAATACTAATAATATTGACAACAACAATAATAGTAATAATAATAATAATAATAATAACAATAATAATAATAACAATAACAGAAGCAGACATAGTTTATATTCACTTGAAAACGATTGAAATGTTGTGTAACTCAAAAATAAAGACAATGAAAGTTCGAAACACATCTATTATTCATAGTTTGTATTCAAATATTAAAAAAAATGTTCTTTAAAATAAGGGAGAAATTAAATATTGAAATATGACATTTTTTAAAAACAGCAGGGTTTTAAAACAAGGCTTGTACTACCAGCCATAGATTCGAATATATTAAAATGAAGCACTCATTCAGCCATCTTTTAAGTCTTTCTAGAACCTTTTTGACCAACCCTTGGGTGGCGGAAAAATCAGTTACAACATATTCTGAAAGATGACGCTGGTTGTGCTTTCCAGTAAGCGCAGAACAATATTTAACAATATCTAATTATCCTTAATATTATGTATTAATTTGTAATTATTAAAAAATTTGCAATAATCTATTGCATTGGAAAGTGCTTCATTTTATAAAAAAAAAACATATTTTTTACAGACTATAGTGATTTTTTTGTTTAGTTACTTCTACGGGTATAATACCATTATGATTTGAATAAGGTAGTCTAAACACTAATTTCAATTTGTACGAAGTCTATTCGTACCCCTGTTCAACTTTCGAGGTAACACAGGTAGCTAACCTAACCTTTATTGGCGAAAGCCTTATACCTCCTTAAGGATGAAAAGTTTTTTTTGTCGTGTATTATCCGGCTTTCCTTCTTATAAAAGGAAATACGGGAGGTGATAGAAAGAAAGGTTATAAATACACTTTCACACATAGTACCTATTCACTAAACTAGTACAGTTATGTGACTTCCCCAGAAATGGCATGAGCCGTGATTTCATATTTAAGGTGGTACAGTAGGTACCCGAAAACCACAAATTAAAAATCTCAATAGCAAGTTAATGTTACATAATTTGCAAAACCAAAATATATTATAATTTTTTATGCTTTACTTAAATAATATTTAAAAAGGCACGTATTTAAGCATTCACTATTTTATTCAGTTTTGCTCAATATTTTATTTGGTTTGTTTAATATTTAGGTAGTGAAGATAATATCTTTGGTTAGAAAATTGATTGGTGTTTTTAATGAATAAGCACGTTCTAGTGTCCCTAGATTACGATTTTACATTGATGTCTGTATATGTGTATGTATCCGTGTATGTGTGACAAAAATTTCTCCGACGATAACTCCAATGCTACAATTCTAAAAATTATTATTCTTTCGTATTCCTCTTCTCTACATATACAGTGAGAACAATGAAAACCGTGACATAGGCGTTTAACATGGGAAACAGTTTTTTTCAAATATTATCTGTCCCGCAAGAGTATAGTGGGAGTTTTTGATATGGTTAGAAAGATTATTTAATTTGGCATCGAAGAGTATCTAAATACTCCTAATTTAATGCTTTATTATTGAAATATTTACGAAAGTATAATGCTACTTGACAGTTATTACTTATAACATACTAAAAACAGTAATCGTGGAAACGTATTCGGTAGCTGACTTGGTTAAATCAAGGCTCCATGATAAATTTCACTAGTTCAAATTCCTCCCGGTTCAAGTTAATATTTTTATATTTATTTTGTACAATGCATTATTAAATAAATTACAAAATTAAAACAAATATTTTTTTTTGTACATCAAGTATTTTATTGACTAAATGTACAAGAAGTGAAATAAATATGTAAATTTAAGCCAAATAAATAATTAAATTTAGTTTTATGTTCGTCATTAAAGCAACCGGTTTTTTCAAATTTTAAAATGATCCGTCTAGTTCGTTCATGGGATGCAATTTGTCTATTAGGATATACCCTAGTAAAAAAGTCGAATTTCTCGTAAACTCGTCCCTTGATTGTAAAATTTAATTATACTAATTTTTTCTTCTAAAGAAAAATCCACTGGATTTACAAAGTTTTCGGAAAGAATGTATCGAAAAATGACAATAAAAGTCTAACACGTCTGACAAACCTGTGTGAAGGTTTATTTATTAGTGATTACTTTTCGTTTTTTGCTTAATACTATTAGCAGTGATATAACGAAGAAATAGTATATTAAATTCAAGAAAATACTTGATGTACCAAACTATTTACATTTTAAATTTGTAATTTATTTAATAATACATTGTACAAAATGTTATTTTAATGTACCAATATTTTAATTAAATTAAAATAAACCTTTCTTACATTCTTCACATTAGCAATGTACTTCAGTTTTACTTATTAATTTATTATAACAAAAATATGTCCTTCAAATATGCAGTATTTTTTATTTATTTTTAAAGAATATATTCTGATTCTTAGAATTTTACGAAAATGCAGACAAAGATTTTACGATCTTAGCGAAATTCCCGGTTTAAAACAATCATATTCTACATTTTTAACGAATGTACTTCTTATTCACCTTAATAATTCATTTCATTCAAACATATGAACATATATCGCGTATAGATATAGGAATATATTAAATGCAAATAATGTAAACTATTAATACTAACAAATCAGTTACATAGTAGTTATTTTGTAAAGAAATAGTAAAAATATAAAAAAGCGAAGATTTAGTTCTTCTCAAACAATAGTTCCAACCAATGAAAATAAAAAAATTCTAGTGTTATCATTAAATGCTAATAAAAGTTCAAGGGTTAATAAATATATTATAAAAGAATAAAATTTAAATTAGAAGTTACAAAAATGGATTTAAAACGAAATTACAATAAATGAAAAGCAGAACAATGAAATATTTCAAAACGTAAAATGAGCATAGCTGACAGGTTACATTCTTAAATATGTTTTTATTAAAAACTCACATGACTTCTAATATATAAACTACAAGCCCAGGCTCATAATAGTTCGACCGGCTTACAATTTCAATTAAACGCCTTAAAAAAAGGTTAAAACCTGCACGAATGGTGAGAAATTTCTAGAATATTTTTTTTACTACTATAAAAAATAAACTTTGAACATACAAAAACTGAATACTTTATTAAAGTAACTAACTAGTGGCTCTATTCTGAACAAATCTATAAGTCTTACAGATCTGTAAATCTACAAATAATGAACAATTATCGCAACGAAAGCTGCCTCTATTATGTATAATTTTATATTAATCAACAAAAATAGATGCGTTTTTGTCAGTTTTTTTTATAGATTTACAGATCTGTAAGATTTACAGATTTGACAGAATCGCAGCATTGGTCAGAATTAGCCTATAAGTACAAGTTATATAACAAAAACTGTGGTCCAATGGTCGGGTCATAAGAGTTCGGCCGGAATTTAATATTGAGTTACATCGTCTTTATTACTTATAACAGCGTTTATTCTAGCTTTGCACATTCTTGTGGTAGAATATTATCCCATATGTATTGCAATATATCATTTAATTGGGGTACTGTACGCGCCGGATTTTTCCGAAGATGTTTCTTTATATATCGCCAAAGGGACTCAATAGGAGATAAATGTGAGTGTCAAAACGCCAGAGACATTACTGAACACTTTTTTTGGGAAGTACATTTAATATTTCTTATTTTCTTATTCATTAAATATTTATAATTATAGATACATATATTACATATACCCTTCAGAAATACCGCCAATCTCTTCAATGAATTGGAAGAATCTCGAACATAAAAAGAATAAGAGTGAATAGAATGAATTAAAAAATATAAAAATATATAAAGATGATATGTGTTTTTTTATGTACCAGAAATGTTAAATATGTACAATATTTATACAGCCTAAAGGCTGGTTTATGTAAGCTGTAAACTTATGCATTTACCTTAGCATTAGCATTATGACTTTGCATTAAACTTTACATTATGCTGTCCAGTTCATGTACTTCTTAGGGCAAACCAATAAGATCAGGCCGATAATATCATTTTTGTAAAATCGACACGTCTCTTTTATCATAAATATATTTACATTGTTCAATTAACTGTATTAGTTGGACATCTTTTTCAATGACACTCATTTTTACCTCCCGTTACCCTTAGTAAAGGAGGTATAGGGATCGTGCTAAAAATTACATATCGAGATTTTAGTAAATGACCACGTTTTAAGGTCCCTGGAATCCAATTTTAACATTTTCACGATGATGTCTGTATGTGTGTGTGTGTATGTGTGTGTTTATGTGTGTGTGTGTATGTATAGGGATTTTGTCTTCACTCTAACTCAAATACTATCATTCAGAAAATTCTGAAACCTTGTATTTCTATCCCATTCTAATATGAAAAGAAGCCATTAGATTTTGGTGTAAATCGGATAACCGGAAATGGCACTTTACCTGAAGCTCATAATGGCTTTTCTTCAAAAAATACCATTAAATGCCATTTTTTCGCATTTTATGTCTTATGAAAACTAAAGATTATTGAATTTTCTACTGGAATAGATTAATACTTTTTCTATATATTTTACAGATAAATTTAAAAATAATTTTTTTATTAGTCGCGAAGCCTAAGATAAACACAATAATTCCTTTGTTACACAGTTCATATTTCAAATGAATGTAACTGACAGTAAATGTCACTGTCAAAAAACTAATCACTTCAAATTAATAATAGTGACATTTTAAAAAGAAAATAGTAAATAAAGCAATAGTTTTCTGCAATGGAACAGTTTGCAGCGTTAGTAAATACGTAAGTATATATTTAAATTAATAAAAATTCAATAGCGGGAGGTTTTGTGTTGGCCATATCAGATTTTTTGTCAAGACAATGTGACAGAAATATTCATAAATAACAAAATTATGACAGATGTCAATTGGCTGTCGTAAATATCGCCAGAATCAAGCTGTCGCCCACGAACATATACTCTTCTGATTGGTCGGCATTAGCATTATGACTTAAAGTTTAGAAATTGTCATATGCTAGGGTTACGGCATAATGTTAAGGTTAAGATTGTAGCAACATGTAGCGCAGCACGCATTTGTCTATGCTTAAATTATTAATGCAAAGTCATAATGCTAAGGTAAATTCTTAAGTTAACAGCTTACATAAACCAGCCTTAATATGGAAATGGCGGGAGGTCTTGCGCTGGCCGCAAGAGATTTTTTCTTTTTGGTTTACTACTTTCACTTAATTGTATTCTTTTCCGTTTTCTTGGAGCAATCGGTGGTGGTATTAACAGCTTAGGTGGCGTTACAATCTAATAAATAATTGTTAATTTTGAATGTAATATGCTTAAAAGTAAAACTTACATACACGGTGTAAGTTACACGTCGGGACTGCCTCTGATTTTAATATTATTTTATTCAATTTTGACGTTTTAAACTGTCATTATTAACTCCATAACAACAACTATAAGTAACACTTTATACACAAGTGGATTAAAAATTTTTAAATCACTTACAAAATTTTAACTCACTCTGCAACAAATAATGCATTTAAAACATCAGGTACGAAAATAACACTTACCATAATATTTATCAGACTATCAGCCATTTTCATTGTCCTGCTCAGCCTACTAACTGATGTTTTTTATTTTGTCAAAATTAAATATTATGATAGTTTTTATTATTATTTCGGGCTCGTGAGCTAAACTTTCTTCTCATGAGTAAACATTACCTTAACTCACTTGGTGTGTAAATATCTATTATTCCTATTTTTTTGGAAACATTCGGGTTTAAAGTATTGTCAACAGACCACACTGTTTTTTTTTTTTTTAATTCCTTATTATTTATCTGGAGCATAACAAGCCATTTTTCTCGTAATCTTTAATCTTTGGGAAATTTTTAACAAGAAAATGAAGAGTAGATTTTATACTACAATGTATTATGCTTTAACGTACCTGTGAAATGACACTACCGTTTTTTTTATTTGTTTATTTTTACATATATACGCAGCACACACAGCAGGCATTATAAATAAAATAAAAATAGCTGAGCTTACTAACCTGACAACCATTCTTAAATGGCAACTTGGTTATAACAGAGTTATACCCCCTTGAGATAGAACATTAGTTTCCTAAACATCAGTTTGGGTGCACCACTTTCTATGCAAAAGTGCATGCATGGCCTCTCTGGGTTTTTATAGCTCGTTGATAACAAGCCAAGTAAACTGTTCTTCTTCATTAGCACATGACAGTACTAACGTGAGTTTACTGCAGAAAGTAGTATATGAGAATATTTTTATGTGAATGGATATAAATAATACATGTCATATTTTTTTTATTATTCTGAATATTCTGATTTATCAATTTATCTTGTTATTATCATATTAATTATTATCTTGATAACAGGAATAAATGATCAAAAAAGTGGCTTTCTTTCGATCCTCTATCACGATCAGATCGATTGTCGTGATCTGATTGAATGACGTCAAAACTTATTGTAATCTGTATAGCAAAAGAACGTTTTTTGTTTTGATTTGGTGATAAGTTGAAAATTGTAATTACCAAGGACCAGAAATATTTCTTCATTTACACTCAATAATAATAATTATAATAAATATTAACGAATTTCTAATTGTAAGTATTAAATATGTACCTATTTAAGTATCAGATGTGAATTACTGTAAGTACAATTTTCATTACTATTTCTACATTTTAGGATGAACTAGCCAAACAAGCATTCCGGTCATTGATTAGACGGATCGCAGCGATTCAGAAGGGGAAGTGAATAACGAATTGCAAAAAGAACTGTTGGACCTTTGGCATGGTTTACATTTTGAGTAACCCTAAAATCACTAAGAAGGAAGGAACTGTTAGGTCTTCTATATAATTTACCTGATGAGTATTTATCATTCTCATGCAAAGGGAAAAAAGAACTGTTAGGACCTCTGGCATAGTTTATATGTTGAGTAATCATAATAACTCACTAAGAAGGAAGCGGCTCTTAGGTCTTCTGACATAGTTTACATATTGGGGATTTATTATTCTCTTGGCCGAATTCACCATTCCATGATCGTGAGTTCACCCATCAACGACGATTCTGAATTGTGGTAATATCCATAGTTAAATTTTCATTGGTGGTTCTTGTAATAGAAGAATTTGTACGGACTGAAAAATTTTTTGGGTGCTGTCCATTTTATTTTTCATCGATTCATTGATGTAACCCTCCCACCTGCGTAGACTTCCACCCGCCTTGTCGCTTTAATGCCGTGATATCCGCTCCTGCATCGACAAGTAGAGTAGCAGAAGATCTTCGAAAGGAATGTCCCATATACATTTCTGGGTTGAGTAGTTTTAAAAATGTGGCAATTTGTTTTCCCATTGCCGCAAACTTATTAATACCATTTTTTTGACATTTCCAAAAAAAAAAAAAGAAAAGTTCCTTATCTTGGCTAGGAAAAAATGTAATTTTCTATTATGCTTAAAAGTGCTAACGAACCGAGACGTTGGCCAATAGCATTTCGCATATACTTTTTAATAATTTGTAATTTAGAAAACAAACATTATGCAGTGTATATTGTTACAGGTATTGTTAAATACAAAATACATAGAGAATATACTTCAGAAAAACTAGCATTCATATCACAGTACTTAATCATCTCTAGTTCAGCCAGCTCACGAATTGTCTTTAGTGTTTTAATTTCACTCTTTAAAGATTTAACACATAGCAACAATTGACAGAGATTCAGCTAGATCATTTGAATACATTCTTGGAACTTTTTTGAATTTTTTATAATGGACAGTTTGCGAACCTTTCGATGCAATCTTGCATCATCATCAGCTTTAGCTTTTTTGTACTGGAGGTATTGAATTGTTGTAAATATTTGTAGTGTTTTTTTCCGAAAGAAGATCTGAAGTTGATGAGGAAGTCCTGTTTGATGTAAGCCATAGTAGTCAAAACAGGTGGGGTTGATGGAGTTCTGGATCACCATAACATTTTCCAATTTACAGAGTTTGGTTAACTTCTCCAACTTTTTTCGATTCTTCCTCCAACCCCTCGTATTTTGACTACTATGACTTACGTCTTAAAAATTGTGTAATAAAAATGCTTAAAAAAACAGTTTTAAACAATTTATTACTTTGATCCTACGCCACTTCATCAACATACGTCAATTTTCTGGATCACCATAACATTTTATAACTCAGAAAATGACGTTTTTTACGATTTTACGATATGTAATCTACATTTCAACGGTACGGTATTGGTATTACCAATTATTTAAGTTACGATTTGAAACAAAATAAGTTTCGCAAATTATTTCTAACGTAAAGTTAGCCTAATAGTGTCTCTATCCAAGTTAAAACTGTTAGGATTGCGTTAATGCAGTAAATTAAAACTATATTGCTGTTGAATTGAATTATTGGATAGTATATAAAATATAAATATTTCGTAGTATTATATTAATATTAGTTGGTTATCAGATATAAATAATTAAATTTAATGACAAATTTAACATAGATTTAGCAAATGGGCCCTTTTGTGACGTGGGCCCCAATGCAACGCATTGACTGCATTGGCATATTTACGCCACTGAGAAAATGTAACATTGGCTGGACGTAAGGCAATACATTTCTTAACTATTTGATAAAAATCTCCTGTTATGATAAATCTGCGAGCTACTTTGGTTTTAGTATTAGGCATAGGCACATTCACCAATATGGCTGATATAAGATCTTGGAGATCCCCAATTTTCATCTTTCTCATTTCATTACAGCGGCAGGCACCCATAATACCCATAATCAATGCTACCTAAACAAATAAAAAAAATCGTTAAACACAACATTTCCCAAGAAGTGAATGATTTAGCCTTTTTTGCTTTATAATCATCATACTTGCGTTTTAGTAATGCTTTTAGTTTTCCGTAACTCTCCAGCTTGATGTTGTGGTGTATCTCAAGCATACTTCGTAAAATATATTGTGTCCAAAGTGAAGATGATTTATATTTCTCTGCCAAATCTCCAAAATAAGCCAGTAATACATTCTCGGAGAATGAGTTTGCTTTTTTGCGATCACGCCATTCTATGAATGATCTGTAAGCGGCTTCATAAATTTTTCCAGATTTAGTTGGAAGAAAATTTTAAGTTGTTGATTTCACCGCTTGAAATATTTCTGGCGAAGTGCAATTATCCTCGTGGCTCCCCGTATCTATTTTAATGTAGTTTAGCATTTAGCACTTTTGAAAATGATTGAAATCGTTCTGTGGTTGGCCGAGAAGAGTGAATTATGAATCCATATTTCACTGTCGTGAATTATGCTACTATAAGTAATCGAAAACATTTAAATAATGGGGATTTTTTTCTTTTCCTTAAATTTATCTTGTGAAATAGAAATTGTTTGCCCATTTAACCGTCTTTGTAGCTCTTATAGATCTCGAGATATCAATGGTGGCCACTTAAAAATGAACAGGCTGTGTATTAACTTACTGTACTTTTATTATTAACACTGTACAAGTATTATATTACTGAACATTTATGAAAAATACTGAACAATTATTAATAATACTATGAGCATTTAAATAATATATAGAACAAACAGATTGTTGCCATAATAAACTATGTCCAAATTTTGATTACGACTGATTATCTGCGTCTTTCAACAGTTCTTTTACTTTCATACAACCGCAAACATGGATTACGAATTTAAAAATACGATAACAGAAGACAAAATAGCAATGCATACAGTTTTGTTTTAAAGTATAGTTTTAAAATAAGTGACCCATGTTCTAATTTGTTAATTTGTTGGAAGATTTCATTACGAAAAAATCTGTTGTGGCCAGCACAAGACCTCTCGCCATTTCCATATTAGGCTATATAAGTATTGTATTGCCCTTCGCTTTCGAACCATCGTTTTATAACAAAATATTACAGAACTTTACCCAAATATTGTTTTTTATTGTATTTAACATGTCTTCTGCACACATATAATTCTAATTATATCTATTTTTCATTGTATGAGGAAGTTCCTAAATGTGAGAGATTCTTCCAATTTATTAACCCGATTGGCGGTATTTCTGATGGATATAAATATATATATATATATATATATATATATATATATATATATATATATATATATATATATATATATGCATTTTACCTATAATTATACTTCCCAGAAAAAGCTATCAGAATGTCACTAAAACTGTTGATTTTTGCCACTGACACGTGTCATTTATAAACTATGTTATAAACATTGGAATTTGTCAACTGGTTAGTGCCTTAGCCTCTGCGATTAGATTACTCTATATATTATAATGTCTTTATCTCTAAATCTATACAAGATATAATAAAAAATTTAAGTGTATTAAATGGAGAATTTTATGTTTTTCAATATTTAATAACAAAAATTTCCAAAAAAATATATTTAGAAGAGTTTTTTTAAGAAACTACTAATTCCGGTTGTTCAATTGTTACCAAAACCTTTTCAGCTCTTCCCAGGAATGTCAAATTGAGGAATCCATAGTTAAACTGTTTTTAAGTCTTATAGTTTTTGAGGAATCGTCCCTCCAACATCCATACATACACACATCCACACACACATCCACACACACACACACACACACACACACACACACACACACAGAGAGAGAGAGAGAGAGAGATCATTTTAAAAATGTTATAATCGGATTCTAGGGACCTTAAATCGTGCTTATTCACTAAAATCTGGATATGCGCATTTTAGCATGATTCCAATACCTCTCTTAGCGAGAGGTAAAAAATAACCAGATTAATGCATGTTCTATTTTTATTTACGTGTATGAAGGATATCCTTCTATTTATAAAAAGTACAATATTTACTTGCAAAAGTACATGTGTACGTACAATAAATGTTTATCTTTATTAGAAAAAATAAAATACCTAGATATCTCTATCTCGATTACGCAGAACATTTTAAAACTATATAGTCAACAAAGTATAATTATAACTAATTAGATAAATAATTTTTCTGCAAATGTAAGATAACACAAATTAATAAAATACAGTAACACTTCAAATGTAAATCATATCAGTTTGAATTCTCTGTATAGTATTTACTAACATTATCATATTTAGAAATGTATTTAAATGATAACAACGGTATTCTTGAGGTTCCATATGATCCGAAATTTGAACCTGATCCTAAAGGATATGCTGTTCATTGTTTCAATAAAATGAAAGAATTCAGAAATGAAGTTGCTCAAGTAAGTAATATTTTCATTTAATACAATATTGTCGATTTGTAACATCTCTGATGTAATTATTGGCGCTAACTTATTTTTGACATTAAAACCCTCTAATAATATTAAATATACTAGTTTATCTTAAAATGCAGCATAATCCGAACTTCCCGACAAATGCTAAAATATCAAACTTCTGAACACACGTTGACTGTAGTATCTATAAGTAAATCGTCTAAAATATACGTGCTGCATTAAACCATTTATATTAGGGGTCCACAAAGTTGTCGATATGACATTTGTTACGGGTTGATTCAGATTCGATTGTCATTAGAAAAGGTATTTAAAAGTTACTAATATAAATAGCTACGCAATTATATATTTGTTTGAAAACAATTTCATTTTATTCATGTTTATATAATTGAAGTTATATGTAATATGAATCGCCAAAATGTATGTGTTTTTATTTCAATAAAAATTAAAGTTCTTTATCTACCCTTGCTGTCAAAGTATTATTTTATCTACCCTTGCGGTTAAAATGTCACTTAGTCAACTATTTCGAGTTGAACAACACACTTTAAAATCTGCTATAGAAAAAATTATTATTTTTTTTTTTTGAAAAACTTTGAAGCAGAATACTGGTACACTTTCCGGTAGAAGCAAGTTTAGTTAAATCGTCTTATTTTAGCCTCAGGAATCTGTGGTTAAGCCATGTCCCCCGATTTAAGAGACACTCTGTATTTTACAAGTTACCAAACGTGCAAAATTAAATCTGTTTAGTGATTTTGGCGTAGAATATAATTATCTACAACTTTTATTTGACTTATTTTTGTCTAAAATTAAATGGAGACTTTTGCGCAAAGACAAACTGTTTTCCCATGTTAAACGCTTATGAACAGATTTTTAATTAACAAACTTAATCTTTATTTGTATGTAATAGTATATTACATCCGAGCTGGGAGATGTTTCATTATAGCCGAGGGTTTATGTAGATTACCGAGAGGCAAAGCCTCGAGGTCAGATACATCGGGAGGATGTAATGAAACTCCCACCGAGGTATGTATACTATTTTATTCGCAGGAATCTTCTTTATAAATCAATAAGTTGAATAATTGAATTTTATTAATATTTTTGACAGTTCTATTAATAGATATTTACACACCAAGTGAGCTAAGGTAATGTTAAATCATGAAAAGAAAGTTTAGCTCACGAGCACGTAAGGGCGAGTGAGTTAATTTCTTCGAGTGAATAAACATTCTTAGCTCACGTGGTTTGTACAATATTTTATTCAATTTTGACGAAATAATAATAAAAACCAATATAATATTTAATTTTGACAAAATAAAAAACTGATCAGTTAGTAGGCTGAACATGACAATCGTCGCTGACAGACGTCAAATTATCTATTTAAAATGCTTTATTGTCTGTCATTTGTGCCGTGAAAAATAATGAAAATGGCTGATAATGTCTGATAAATATTATGGTAAGTGTTATTTTCCTACCTGATGTTATTTTAAATGCATTATTTGTTGCAGAGTGAGTTAAAATTTTGTGAGAGTGATTTAAAAAAATTTAATTCACATGTGAAAAAGTGTTACTTATAGTTGGTGCTATGGAGTTAATAATGACAGTTTAAAACGTCAAAATTGAATAATAGTATATTATACGCCAAGGTGGCTGGTGGTCAATCATTATTGACCAGCGCCAATATTGTAACCCGAGGGCGAAGACCGAGGGATATAAGGCGCCTGGTCAATAATGATCTTCTCAACCGTGGTTTATATACTATTTTTTTCACTACTAGCACATAAATCCTATTTGAATTTTTTTTATTGATATTAACAATCATTTTGACATGAATAATTACGTAACTAATGAGTTAATATTCACAAAGTAGGCTGCATTTGTTTTTATCTGACGTTTCGCTCATTTCGCTGGTTTGATAATAGTTATTTATGTTATAAGGATCATAATGTCAATAATTATGGTACTAGTCGTGAAGATTATCATACGAGGCAAAGCCGAGTTTGATAACACGGCGTGTACCATAATGTTTGACATTATGATCCGTATAACATACAAAATTTTATATGCTGGCGTAAATCAATGAGAAAATAAAATACATTATTTTTTTAACGTCCCAAAAAATTAATTCTAAAAAATCAGATATGCTGATTTTGATGTTCTCTTTATATGGAGTTATGGTAACCACATAGTAACAAATTACTTGTTTACAAATAAACAAGGTTTGACAATAGTGTATGTATATGGTCTGTGATTTTCGGCAAAAAATGAGTGATTCTGAAGAAAGTTTGCCTTCTGATATAGAAAATTCAGCGCAAAATGTTGTTTCATCACTTTTACCACAAAAATCTAAAGCAACTTACGAAATGACGTTCAACCGTTACGAAGAATGGTGTATAAAGAAGAAGGTGAAAAATATTACAAATGAGAAAGTGTTACTGGCATATTTTGAAGAGTTGGCCAAAAACAGAAAATCCTCGTCCCTTTGGTCGTATTACTCCATGTTACGAAGTGTTTTGTCAATTAAAAAGAACATTGATATCAGCAAATATATACACTTGGTCGCATTTTTGAAGCGGAAATCCGAAGGCTAAGAAGTCCAGAATTTTTACCAAAGAAGACATCGCAATGTTTTTGTTAGATGCAGATGATAAACAGTTTTTAATGATAAAGGTAAAAAAAATCAATCAAAATAATATTTTTTTCTATTATTTAATCAATCTTTTACATTTAGGTAGTGTTCATCATTGGATTAAGTGGAGCATGTAGAAGGGAAGAACTGAAGGATTTACTTGTAGAAAATGTAACTGATCAAGATCAAGTTTTTAGAATTGTTATTCCTAACACTAAAACTAAAATTGCTCGGGAATTTTTTGTTACATCTGGAAGTGTTGAAGGTGTGAATATGGTAGAACTTACTAGGAAATATGCCGCCTTGCGTCCAAAGCATGCCACCCATTCTCGTTTTTTTGTGTCATATAGAAACAATAAATGTACAACGCTCCCAGTAGGAATTCACACATTTGGAAATATGCCTAAACTCATCGCTACGTTTCTTAAGCTTCCTAACCCGGAGGAATACACTGGCCACTCCTTTAGAAGATCTTCCGCCTCCTTGTTAGCAGATTCCGGAGCAGATATTCAAACTGTTAAACGTCACGGAGGATGGAGAAGTAATACAGTTGCAGAAGGATACATAGAAAATTCCGCAGAGAATAAGAAAAAAATATCTGCAGCAATTCTGGGTAAAAAGAATATACCAATGCAGCAGAATATTCAAAACAATGTTCAAATTAGTAATCAAACAAATGAAACACTTTCGACTTCTTTGCCTGGTGTTACGCTTACCAATTGTAGAAAATGTATTATAAATATTTACAATAATTAAATTGTAATTAAATAATTCTGCGAATTTCGTTGTTACATTTTTACATAATTTCATTATGATACTGAGTACCATAATGGTTTCATTATGGTACTGAGTACTATAATGAAAGCCATTAGAGTACTGAAACTGAGGTTTATAATGTTCTTATTATGATACGCCAGCATATAAACTCACTTATGGGCCTTGATTTGTATTTGATTTAATTATTTAATAAAAACACTGTGTACTGTTACAGTCAGCAGCCTTATTAGTTTATTATTATTTTTAAATTAATCTATTGAAATCTCTTTACCTACAAATACAAAAAAAAAAAATAGTGATTTATGCATTTCTACATCTATTCCAGGACACACACACACGTATTTGATATATAACTATCAAGGAGAAATCACAGCACAATGGAATTGTAATGTGATTTATCCTTGATTGTTATATTTCATATATGTGTGTGTTTCCTGGGACACGTTTCACATTTTCACCAAAACAGCACTGTGGCCAGGCGAGCCGGCAGCGTAGGTCAATTTAAAATTAAGCGGCAAATTTAAATTATATACTTAACACCTTTCTTGAGTTAATGAGTTAAATAATATTTGGATTTGGAGGCTTGAGTTTGATTGAAAAGAAACAGTTTGCATTATAGCCCTAGGGTAATAATAAATTATTATTGACCTAAGTTACCATGGTTACAAGCAAGCAGTAGTGAAAAACAATTTCTCATGTCAAATAAAGGGAAATAATAGTGGGTACCTAGGCTAGTAGTGAAAAAAAAATATTTAGCGTACTTTATTATAGGTATCTATGACAATGTTGCTAGACAACCCTACATAAACATTTCCCACCCATAAGAATGCCATGAGGTGGAAGCGCGATCGGTCATATCCCATCCAAGAGATTGTCATTGCAGTTAGAAATGACGTATTTCCCAATCTCTAAAATTTTAGGAATCGACATATTAGTATGATTGTGAATAAAATAATTTCCTTTTATTATTTTCCCATATACTTACATATGTAAAAACATTAGGAAAATATATGAAATATCTATATTAGAAGAAATTATATTTGGCAAGTAACAAATATTTCATAGCAACTTTTTTAACTTTATTTGTTAGTAAATATGCTAACTTCTTACGATTTTAAAGGATTTTTCAATTAAGAATTGTATTAATGTTATTCCATTATATGTAAGTGTAAATATTTTATTATAAATCGTAAAAAAGATATGAATATGTACTCGGTGGGTAAATATTACCAAAATTCAGATAAAGGCGATAAATATTATAATATTCAAGGAGAAAGAAATATAAAAATGATTTTAGTCCAAACGCTAAACGGTCAAGTACTCTATCTTGCAAAAAAAAATCAAACCCTACCTTAGCGATATAAATTTTTATTTTGAAATATTCAAATATTTTCTCCATCTAACTATTTGTCAGCAAAACAGTTAAATAGTTTTTATAAAGAATTTTTTGCATCTAATGATATTACAATTAATAATTTAATTAAGGGAGACTGAGACAATATTTGAACATTTCAAAATTAAAATTGAAATCGTGATAATGCGTCTTCCAATGCACCATTTTGTATATTATGTGTCACACATACATGATGAAGTCCAACAATGAGCGCTTACACTATCTTTTTTTTTAAATAATGCCAACTGAACCGGCCATTTACCGGTTTTCATGTACTTATATGCATATATTTACTCCTCATGGAATTTTTTGACCCTCCTATAGTAAATGCATATATCGTGTTTAATACCTGGTTGCACCGCTGCGCTGACGCTTAAATTTAAAGTTTTACATAAATTGACAATATCGTATCGGAACGAAACGTCAAATGAGTATTGCTGTCAAAATTTCGATATGCATTTTTATGTTTAAGCCTAGCTTAAAATTTAAGTGACACCGGTGCAACTGGGCATTAAACAAAAGACTTAAATAAACTTTGTATTTTTAAGATTGACGTAGCAACAAATAAATCCGAGACCTACGGAGAAATTCTTCAAAAGAGCATTCGAGTAGCATTGCATATGAAATCCATGGGATTGCGAAACAATGACATTATAACGTTATGCACGCACGTTCACTCTGAAACATGTTTGCCGTTTTGGGCCGCAATGTTCACAGGAATCAAGACAGCCAATCTGGATCCAACGTTAGGAATAGGTACGTAATCATAATATTTTATTGTATTTTATATTATACCGTGTCATAATGACAAGTCCTCAATTTGAGTACTCTACGAACTTTCATTATAGGCCGTAGACCATAATGAATCCTTTAGAGTACTGAGTACCATAATGACTTATGGTATCGAGGTACTTGTTTACAAACAAATCCCGCCAATTTCATGTTTAAAATAGCAGTAAGCTTTAAGTAAAGTATCACTTCCGGTTGATCGTTTATAAATAAAACAAATTTGTTGTCCAATAAATAGAAAAGTCTGTAATACGAAATTTTGGATTATGTTTTATTGTTTTTCGTCAAAAATCTGTTAGAGCTCCAAATTAAGTACTACATCAGATTTATCATATATGGTTAAAATCTAATATGTTGTTTCAAATTATATATGAGTTTTTAATATCAAATTTGAGAAGTTTTGGTTTATATTTTAATAGACTTTAAGGAAAAATTGTCACACACACATTCTTATAAAAATCAGCACTTCTAGGTGTTCTAAAATGCAATCTTTGTAAATTCTTCGCCGTACATGAACCATTTCGTAAATGTGTAGTTGTAAATTAATATAAATTTATAGTGCTGCAAAAACATCTAATATTTATGTATGATGGAAAATATATTATTTTTACAAACCTTAATTCCATTAGAATTAAATATTTTACCATTACATTTGTTTAAATATGTCAAAATTGTTATTAAAATTATATTTTTGTTTGTCGCATAGGCAAGACGATGTATCAAAATAAATTATATTATATATTCATATTTAAAGTTATTTACTAAATGTTATTATCCTAAAATTGAAGATTGTACAAATATATTCAATGAATTTTTTACAAGAAAAACTGTTAAAAGCTTGTATAAATGATACTTCCGGTTATCCGATATACACGAAAAAGTAATGAGCTCTTCCCACATTAGTATAGAATGGATATACAAAATTTCAAATTTTTCTGATTGATAGTATTTGAGTAACCGTGTCCACAAAATCCACACGCACACACACACACACACACACACACACACACACACACACACACACACACACACACACACACACACACACACACACATACATACATACTTACCTACAGACATCATTGTAAAAATGTTAAAATCGGAATTTGGGGACATCAAAACGTGCTTATTCGCTAAAATCTCTATATCCTATTTTTAGCACGATCCCTATACCTCCCTTACCTAGGGTAGCGAGAGGTAAAAATCTGTTGTGGCCAGCACAATACCTCTCGCCATTTATATATTGGATTATACAGTGTGTTCAAAAAAATCCTAATTCGGAGTAGGCTATGAACAAAAAAAACGTATGTCACTAAAGTATTTAATTAAATGCCATTTTGACACGAGATATTGTCAAAAATGTTATCTAAAGAAATCTTTTTGAATCCTTATTTTAGAAATAGAAATAAATTAGAAAACAGTGAAAAGCAATATTCTGTATCCTTCTTTATTATCATTCCTCCTTAAAATTGCATTTCACGTTCAATTTATATATACCGGGAGTTTATTTTATCAGTAAACATAGGGTATATCATTGCCATAGTTACGATATGAATGTTTGACAGCAATGTATTGAAGCGTTTATTTTATGAGTAAACATAGGCCTTTAACATGGGAAGTAGTTTTTTGTAAATACAAAGTGTCCGCCAAATAATCAAACCATGTTATTGAACGTTATAATAGTACATTACATTTTGTACATTATTTAATATTAATTACTTTAATAATATTGCAGTAAATTACAGAAATTGTCAAATAAATAATTGTTTGACTTTTTTATTACGCAATATGAAAAGCTTTACAAATGTCTCCGCTGGCGCAGTGGTTATAACAGTGGCGTCTGAAGTTTTTGGTTGGGGTTCGATTCCCCGTTGGGGTAATTATTTTATTTTTTTTACGTAAAAATTGTTGAACTTTTAAAAATCAATTTCCATATTACAATCTTTTAAAAATAATAATTACATTGTAATAAATAAAGAGAAAATAATTGATTACAATAATCAAAATATTAATACAATAACAATGCATTGTATTTTCTTTTGATATTAATAAAAATAACTGAAATATAATAAATTTGAGTACTTATTATGTTTTTACTGTATTTATCAAAAGAAAATACAATGCATTGTTATTACATGAATGTTTTGATTATTGTAATCAATTATTGTCAACTATTTTCTCTTTATTTATTTTTAAATGACTGTAATACGAAATATAACAGAGATTTTAAAAAGTTCAACAATTTTTATGTTCATATTGCATAATAAAAAATTGAAACAATTATTTATTTGACAATTTCTGTAATTTATTGCAATTTTTGCAATATTATTAAAGTAATTAATATTAAATAATGTACAAGATGTAATGTACTATTATCATGTTCAATAGCATGGATTGATTTTCTGCCGAACACTTTGTATTTACAAAAAACTGCTTCCCATGTTAAACGCCTATGTTTACTCATAAAATAAACGCTTCAATACATTGCTGTCAAACATTCGTACCGTAACTATGGCAATGATATACCCTATGTTTACTGATAAAATAAACTCCCGGTATATATATATAATATGTAACGGACCAGATAGAATGTAAAACAATTTAACAATTAAACAATGTAAAACATTCTTTCTGGTCCTTTACATTATATATTTATATAAAATAAAAGTTGTTTTTCATCATTATTATAACGTGTAATTCACATTTTGTATTTCGATGTTTGTTAAAAGGAGTTACAAATATCTTCATCATTGTCTATGACTTGATTTAACCCTGAAGAAGACTATTGTAATGGTCGAAACGTAGGTTTCAAATCAAATAAAAGCGTACTGACTGCAGTTTCCGATTACTTTATATTCTCCTTCTCCACACATAAATAATAATAGTAATAATAATTATTATTATTATAAGCAGTAATATACTCAAATATTTTAATTTCAGATGACATGAAATACTTGACCAATTTAGTTAAACCAAAACTAATTTTCTGTAGTACTAAAAGTGTTGAAATTCTGGAAACTACTTTAAAGCATTTGAATCTGGATACAAAATTAGTTGTGTTTGGAGAAACAACTAAACATATTCCATTTAAAGAATTTTTAACTCCCCAAGCTGAAGAAAAAGATTTCATACCTTCAATTCCAGAAAATATTTTCGATACACTTTGCATATACTTTTCTAGTGGAACTACAGGGCTACCTAAAGGAGTCTGTCTGTCTCATTACGGAATGTTGAATACCATAAACCACTTCGTGTAGGTTTTCAAATATTTAAAAACGTAACCGTAAATTAAAGTAATTCATATCTTAGAGAACTTTTTTATATGAAGACCGCTTTGTATTACACGAGCCCATATTGGATTTCAAATATGCTCATATTGACAACTACATTATTTTATGGAGGAAAAAGAATTTTAGTTCCGGATTTTAACGCTGGCGAAGTACTGAAAATAATTCAAGACTATAACGTAAGTTAAAATTAAATGTACAATTAATAGAATGAAACATATGAACCTAATGTAATCACTAAACATTTTCTACCGTAATGGCCACATAAAAATTATAAGTTCGATCTCATAATTCGCTAATAAAATAAGTAAAAAGAGAAGATGCTGTTTTCAGCATATTTGTGTTACCGTATAATAGTTATTTAACTATCAAGTGTGTAATGAGTCTGATTAATTGCTGAGATCATTAATCGCCAATTAGTACACGTGTTAGTTATAATATTTTGCCGTTGACCGTATTTTATTGAATTGCAAATCTTAATTTTATTACATAACACATAAGTTAAGACAATTGTTCAGCAATCGTATGTAATATCTGTGGTTACATACTACAATCGTTTATTAATAAAAAATTCTACATTAATGCAGTGGCGGATCCAGCGGGGGGCACAGGGGGCAATTGCCCCCCCTGAGAATTTGTTTTAAATATATATATATATATATATATATATATATATATATAATAATTTCGTTTTCTTTTGTTTTTTTTTTTTTTCTTTCAATTTAGTAATAATTTCTTATATTGTTTCTGCTCTGACATAGTAAAATTTTGTATTTATTTTAAAGGGTTGAATTAGATAAGGATTGAATAACTTGGTTTTTAGTTTAACAACTTGGTTTTGTTTTATTGTCGATGACTATAGTTTCGCTATTACAGTAGCATCTTCAGATCAACAGTGATTTTAAACTAATCTACGTTTCTATAAAATCATAAGTATGAGTTTTTTATGTGTAAGTAAGTGAAATTGTGAACATAATTTTGTTTAATTGTTTAAAACTTTATTATATTTTAATTTTATATAAATATTCGAATTAAATTAAAGATATAAAAATAAATTATTTCTAGGTTTTATTTTCTTACATCCCTAATGCCCCCCCTGAGAAAATTGGCTGGATCCGCCACTGCATTAATGGGGTTCATTAATGAATGATTTCCCATACATTATCTATTAATACACGGTCAACGGAAAAAAGTAATTAAACATTTTTTCTTTATCTCTATAACAAACAAGATATAACGTATTTTCGAAATAAGTCAATAGCTCAAAAACAAAACACGATAGAAAATTCCTGTTGGTCCAAGGAAACCTACATCTATTTGCTATAGAGTGCATAATAAGAAAGTTTTTCATATAAAGAAATTGAATTTGTTCCACTCTATACTTTATCTTTAAGCCTTGTATGCCTTATTTGCCCTGGACCTATCTACCTTTTCTTTATTATTAGTTTAAGCTACCCATTTCATTTTATCTCCACAAAATCTATTTTTACATCATCGAACCATCTCTTATTTTATATTAACTTCTTTTAATTCTGGTTTCTTTTAGCTGATTTTAATAATCCTCCTTCCATATGTTCTCTAGGAGTACTTAATTTAGAATTAGATTTTTAAAAATTATTTCTTGCCAATCAATGCTGTGTTATGTATATTGCATTTTTCAGGTAACTTACACTTTCATGGCACCTACCTTACTATTTGCTCTAATAACGCATTCTGAAATTTCTTGTAAAACGTATGATACTTCCAGTTTACACAGCTGTATGTTAGGAGGTGGAAATACAAGCGAAAAAATAATTAAAAAATTAAGAAAAATTCTACCGCACACACACATTAATCAATGTTATGGATCAACTGATACTTCAGGAATATTTTGCGGATTTAACCCAAAAACAGATCTGAAGCAACTTCAAGAAAAAATGCTTTCTTCTGGAAAAATGGTTCCTGGTACTATTTGCAAGGTCAGTTTATCTTAAATACACGTACACTGACAGTTACTCTACTTGACTATTTATGTTTGACACGTTAGGAATTAAGCCGGATTTATAGTTTACATAACATAACATAGCATAGCATAACAGTGAAAATATGAAAACACATAAGTCCGTATGGCATTTTATAGTTTTATAACATAGCATAACATAAGAAATGACCATAATATTTTATTTCGTTATGTTATGTTATGATGTTCGGGAATATTCGGCTCAATTCGGCTCTATTGGAAGAGCAGCGAAATCTTGGAGCGTTGGAGTGCTCGCATCTGCTTGTTGTTTACAAACAAATTGTGAGGTTAGTTTTTGTTTCTGATGAGATATTTACCTTAAATAAATAGTTAAATTATTGTGCAAAGTTAATAATAATAGTACACAAGATACTGCAACAGCTACTATCATAGCATCGTCATCAGCCACAGCCATTTTTATCTAAACAAATCACGTTTTTGCGAAAAGTTCTATAATTTAACGTGTACAAAGAATGACAAAATGAAATGTAAAAACAGTAATGAATATAGTAATAATACTACATTATGAACATTTTTCAGAACAATTCTTCTTTTTCTCGTGCTATGTCTTATGCTTATGTCTCGTACTATAAAATCTAAAAAAATTCTTGTTATGTTACGTTATGTTATGCTATGTTTTGTTATGTTATGTAAACTATAAATCCGGCTTTACAATAACAGGACCTAATTATAATTATTCGCAAGTTGCTTAACTATACCACTTCACTATGATTTCTGTTCATTATTGCATGACATCACTGATTTTATGTTTTCTGTTCCTATTTCTGGTGGTAGAAGATTGTGAATTAGATGTATATTAATGATATATCATTCATTCGTGTCAGAGACGTGAACTTTTAATCTTGGGTATATGATTTTATAAATGCAAATTATACAGTTAAAATGACAAACTTATTTTATTATTCATATATTAAATTATATGTATATTTAACATGAAATTAATATCTATTATTACAAAAAACCAAAATATTTATACACAGGTGTCCAGGGTAACTTGTCCAGCTTGGGGATCAACAAACACCATTGTTGTTAATCTATAAATTTAATAATGGTTGCCTTTTTGCAGTTAGAAAAAATCTGTTGTGGCCAGCACAATACCTGGCTTCAATTCGATGTATTTTGTACAAATCCCATACCAGAAGTTCCTTGGAAAAGATTCTATAAATGCAATAAAATTAGAACATGAACATACACTATGTAAATTTCACTTGACACTTCCTTCTTTCTTCTTCAGCTTTTCCCTATTTTATTCGGGCTCGCTGTTTATTACTTTTCTCTTCCACTCATTCCTGTCCAACGCATCTTCTTCACACAGTTCTTCCTCTCTCAAGTCTTCTGCGGCATAGTCCTTCCTTCTACTCTTTGGCGTTCTTCATACTCTCAGCATAGAAAGTTCCATTCCTGAGGCGAGGCTACAACTACATGTCACCTGCGAGGAATACTATGACTTATACCACAAGAAAGTGTAAATTTTTTTAATGGCATATACGAGTAACCGAATTGAGTAAAAAAAAGCTTAATCAATATGGGTCCGATTTTCAATATTTTCCGAGATATGAGGAAGTGAAAATGAGTTTTTCGGGGTTTACCTCTGCTATCTTGAAAACTATAAGAGTTGCGACTTTAAATAAATAAGACTTTTTGTTTACATTTCAGAATCTTAGATGTACTTTTGTTTTTTAAGAAACGTCAAATAATAATTATACTTAAGTTAAATGTTTTATAATTTAATTTTAATATAACTTCGTAACTACTAAAAATTGAGAAAAATGTTTTATATAAAATTTTATTGTTTTTTAATAGTTTATTTACTGACGTAGACAAATTTTTGTTCGATCAGTATCATTGTCAGTTTTTCTTCGATTTTTCATTTATCTCGGAAACAGTGATTAAGCTTTTTTACTCATTTTTCTCAGTACTACTTTCTTTGAAACATCTTGAATAGCATAGCTGATTGTCTTATAAAAGTTAATCTCTTCATAATTCTTTAACTCTATATCTATTGAATATGAAGGAAAATGTATAATCAAACCGATGTCATTTTCTTTAGTATTTATAATAATATAAAATGTCAAAAAATAATATTTAACTGCGTTTTTTTAAGAAAAACTATTAAACACGTCAAATAAAGGTACTCCTTCATATGGATGTACATACATACATACATACATACATACATACATACATACATACATACATACATACATACACACACACGCACACACACACACACATACACACACACACACACACACACACACACACACACACACACACACGGGCATCATCGTAAAAATGTTATAATTGGATTATAGGGACCTTAAAAACATGCTTATCCACTAAAATCTGGATGTGCGATTTTTAGCATGATTCCAATACCTCTCAGCGAGAGATAAAAATGCAGTTTAATATATTTTCTAAAGTACATAAATTAGAAAAATTACATTAGAAATAAACAAATTTTGATCAGTAATTGATTTTTTCTTGTTTCTTAATAAATTTCATCTTTTCACCTCAAAAAATGCATACACACAGAAATCATCTTAAAAATAGTAAATTCATATAGTAGGGACCCTAAAACCAAAAAGTGATTTTTTTGTCCAAAGACAATACCGTCCTTAGCTAAAGGTGACGGAAGGTAAAAATGAACAAAGACATATGTATACCGCTGGGAATACCTTCCTTGTCAATGGTGAAACTTTCCAATCTGGTGTCCATATAAAAATTAAAACTTTGACATAACTCGAAAATTCAGTGATAAAAAAAATGAGCTATGCCATTCGAAAGAACATAAAAAAGAACCTTAACTACCTCTTTTCGGCACTTTCGGAGAGCAGAATACTTTAAATAAAAGTTGTCCCAAATGGTGAGATGTGCAAATTAAAATCCAGTATTATTTGACATTTTCGCTGATATCTAAAAATGACCTATGAATTTTTTCGCATTAAAATATTTCCCTAAGAGGGTAACTTTTGTCTAATTTAACCGACATTGTATCTCTTATAGTCCTCAAGATCCCTATGTTGGGCAAGTTATCATGGACATTCTACATTATGTAGTAAAGTATGTATCATGACGATGAGTGTAAAAAAAATATAACGTATTCATGAGATTATTTTGAGTAAAACGTCCTGTTCCTTTTGGATATGGTATTACAAGGGATCAATGTTTCACACAACGCAACAATTAAAAAAAAATAACCAAGATAGCTACTAGAGAAAAATTCACTTGCGCTAGATCAGTCTAAATCTAAATGAACAGGTATTATTTTTACGTTTGGAATGAATATAAAATAGTAGAAATTGATCTTTTGATTCATTGAACATACACAGAATATATGTATCTACTTCATTTTAAATATTAACGTAACATTTATTTTATTGTAATTATAATATAGATATTTATTTTCTTTTCAGATTGTTGACATAGAAACAAACAAATTATTAGGGAAGAACCAACAAGGTGAATTATTAATTAAAGCAAAACGAATTATGAATGGCTACTACAATGAACCTGAAAAAACTGCCGATGTTTTTGATGAAGATGGTTTCTTTCGTACTGGTGACGTGGCTTACTATGACGATGATTATTTCTTTTATTTTGTCAATAGAGTTAAAGAAATGTTTAAATACAAATCTTGGCATGTAAGTATAAAAATAGTATATAAAAAACAAGTTATAAAAAACAAGTTTCTAAAAACAATCCAAGTTTTACAAAAAACGAGCACAATAACAGGCCTTATGAAACATATTTTTTTTGAAATCGTCACTAAAGTGCACTAAAATCGTCATTAAAAGTTCAAAAATCGGCGCTAAAGTAATCCATTATACGACGATTTCAAGAAATTGCAATGTTGCCAACCATTATTGTACATACAAGATGATTTGGGTAGGTTGTACCGTGTACGACATATAACAATAAATTTATACGTAAAATGACAAAAATTTGTGCAAAAAAAGTGCACTAAACAATTCCGATGAAGAATATTGAAATAAAATATAATTACGATATAAAAACTTTTAGTGTTAGACTGACAGTTACATAAAATCAAATAAAATAATCCTTTCAATTAAAATTAAAATGCAACTCGGCACTGAAGTTCTATTTTGTCACTCATATGGTTTATTTTCCTCGGTCTTACAGCCTCAGTAACTTAATTCCATATTGATGATAAAAAGTAGAACTTCAGTACCTTGATACATAGATAACTATTTTTTCAATTGAGGTAATTTTATATTTTTAAAACTATACGACTTGTCAAATACAGAGTGCCCATATTGTAAGTTCCCACCTTAAAATTTAAAAACAGGCAACCCATGCTACATTTCATAAGTAACTTGGTTTTTAAAATTTTATTTTGTTCTTATACGTACCGTGATTATTCGATTTAAAGTACTAATATTTACTAAGTGGCTTATAAAATGGGCACCCTATATATGAATTAATTTTTTTAACATTTATGTTATTCATTGTTGACTGCAATTTGAGGTTATTTCATTCATCTGTCAGGTTTGAGAGCAGGCATACCACTTCTAGAAAACGAAAAGTGCCAAAAACAATATAGTATAATAGATCCTCTTAACCTGCTAATTTGTTTAACCGTTCACATTTTATAAATTTTTATTCAATTTTGACGTTTTAAACTATAATTATTAACTTCTTCACAACAATTATAATTGTTTATTTGCCAATGAACTAAAAAAAAGTAAGTCACTCTTACTGTATTTTAAGTCACTCTGGCAATTTAAAACATTGAAATTGAGTAAATAACGACAAAGAAATTGACCAACTCGCCCTTACGAGCTCGTGAGTTAAACTTTCTTCTCATGAATAAACATTATCTTAGCTCTCTTCGTGTATAAATATCTATTATTCAATTTTGCTTTATAAAGTTATCTTTATTTACTTGGATGTAAACAAATAAAACAGTGGTTTAATAATCAATAAAATAAAAATTTTATTCCTCTACTGAGCGGTTTAAAAATTTATATCATTTGTTAATACAAATTTTAACATATCAATAATTATCAAATTATCTGTAACAAATAGTGACAGTTTTAGAATAAATAACAACAACGATTGTCATTGTCATGCACACTAATCAACTACTAATTGATTATTTTTGTACTTTGTCAAAATTAAATTCATAATATATTGCGTCAAAACTGAATAAATAGTTTTATTACACTCGCATTTAAAATAAATGTTTAACTCGCGTATACCTATTTCATCATCTTAGGGACAGTTTAGCTATACGCCCACTAAACCATTATTTTAAACGCTTATAATAAATAACCATTTTATTAAGATTTACATATTAAAAAAACAGTAAAGAAGTGTAGAAAATCATTTTCATATGGTACAAAATTTGATATTGTATGTACATAAAGTACTGTTAGGGTTTATATTAAATAAAAATTTAACACCTTTTGTCATAGATTGTTCCAACAGAATTGGAAGCCATTTTAATTACACATCCAGCTGTAAAAGAAACTATGGTAATTGGGTATCCGCATGAGGAAGATGGAGATCATCCCATGGCAGTCATCATTCTCAAAGAAGGTGTCAGCGTTGCTGAAGACGATATCGTGCAGTTCTTCAATGGTAACAAAACCATATAATTTTTTTTTTTTTTTGCTTGAAATGTATTTATTGTTTAAATAAACCACTGTGTCCCTATCACTCAATATATTGCTGCCCAAGACCACGTGCGGACTGTAAAAGCGCCTGCTTGAAAATTTGAAATGTAACGAATTATGGTTTTGTAAATTTATATTAGATTATTTATTACAGTGAAATAATGTTGGATGAATATGTAAATTTTCTCAAATTTGTATCACTTATTACTTTTAAAATATGTATTCTATACCGAAATCGGTCAAGCAGCCGATACACGTCATTATTAAAAATTTAATAAAAGGAACTAGATGTGTGATGTTATGTACTGGTATGTTTACATAGGTTTTAGAATCTGTGTGCTGTACCGCTAGCCAATCAAAATTTAGAGTTTCAGTTTTACTATAAAAATCTATATTATCGACATGTTCACGAACTGTCACATCTTCAAAATAAATACTCTATTAACGTCACTGTCCATTTCTATTTAAATTATTTTATAATACTAACCTTATTTATACTTATGTATATCATATAAAGACAATAAATAAAAGTGAGCCGAATTTCAAAGAAATATACAGAATTCTTCTGATTGATTAGAAGTGCCATCTTCGGCGTTTATTACAAATCACAAATTTTGTGTTTGCGTTAACGGTCACGTTGCGTCTTTGCGTTACGTTTAACGTTACTTTATTATAAATACGTCTTTACAACACACAAAAATGTTTCAAACACGATGCAAATATTTTTCAAATTGTCAAATAATAATTTCACAGTATAACCATACAAATTATCAATGTAGCAACAAATAAACGAATAATATGAAGTAGATGTACATTATTTATATATTATTCATGTCATATGCGATAAATAATGAACTCTACTATTCATCTTAATAATAATTATATAAGACCATATACTTTTTAACGGTTAAAAATGATTGATATTTTATTTAATTTTTTTACTGATTTTAATGCAGTAAGGTTTTTACACTAAGTGATGACGTGCATCTGCTGCTTAACCGATTTGGGTATGAATACAACATACAAAAATTTAAATGTGTAGTTAATATTATTATACCGTATTCATGAATAATTCAAGAAATTCTCTCTATGCTTTTTGACCAATTAAATCAAATTGGCACTTGCGCGCAAATGACGCATTATACAGGCTTTCCAGCGACTCAGTTCTCATAGCTTAAGAGTGTATTGTGTATTCCTTACTTCATGGTTTATTGTTAATCTAATATATTATATTTTTTTATAGATAAAGTCAGTGATCGTAAAAAATTGAGAGCAGGAGTAAAATTCGTAGAAAAATTTCCAACATCGCCAACAGGAAAATACAGCAGAATTAAACTGAGAAATATGATTATTAACAATGAAATTTAATTGTAATTCTAATTGCAGATAAATTTTTATTGTGATAGATATACTAAATGTTGTAAAACCATTATAAATTGTGCAATATCATAAATAAAACTAAAAATAGACGTACAGTATTTTATCTTTATAGTATTTATGTACATGGAAATAAATTGCCATACATGAGAATAAAAAACATAAAAATGAATAAAATAATTTATGAAAGTATTTTCTTTAGTTTACTTTTAAAGAAATATATCCTGTGGCGTATAGCCATTCCGCTGTACACTACAGAGCGGGCAATATTTATTTATTTAGTTAATTAATTATTCAATGGGATATACCCAATTACAAAATAAATACAACCTAGTAAAATAGAGATGTATATACAAGTGGAGGAGCGCTAAGTAATTATCTTGGAACTAGGGCTGTCAATATCCGTAAAAATACCAATCCGGATATCCGGATAAGTGGGTATCCGAAAAAACCGGTATCCGGTTTGAAATACGGATAAACCGGCATCCGAATAATTCCTGAAAACCGGTAATGGATATATCCGGAAAACCGATAACAGAAATTCATATAAGCCATATTTTTAAAAGGTAAAAACCAAATACCCTTAGGTCCTAATACTTACAATATAAGTTACAACTTACTAATATTAACCACATGCATACCTATTACCCATACGTATTTTTGTAGATTAACAAGAACAAAGGTAATCATTGGAAAAAATATAAGTAATAACATGATTTTATTTAGTGCCTATTTAATTTACATATTTGTATTACAGTTCCTTGAATAGGTTGGCCAAAATATGTATACAGGGTGCCCGTTTTTCGAGTCTAACCATTGGAATCTCTGAAACCGTAAGATATACGAAGTCGGTTAAATTGGGGCAAAGTTGTCGCATTGGTAGGCCACTTTAATGATGTACTTGTTTTTCCGAAACTGACTAGATAAAGCGAAAATTCAAATTTTGGCCGATTTAGTTTTTCACTTGTAACTTTTTTGTTTGAATTACTACAAGTTTCTAATTTGCACATTCTACAAGCACTTTTTTACGCAGAATTTACAACCGTTCTCAAAATTTTTATAGCTTGTAACCTTTTCGAGAAATTCATACAAACTTTCATTTTTTACCTCTCGCTAAGAGAGGTATTGAATTCATGCTAAAATTCGCATATCCAGATTTTATTGAATAATCACGATTTAAGGTCCCTACAATCCGATTATAACATTTTTAAAATGATGTCTGTGTGTGTGGATGTGTATGTGTGTGTGTATGTATGTCTGGATGTTGTAGTCACGATTCCTCAAAAACTATAAGACTTAAAAAATATTTAACTGCAGTTTCCTCAATCTGACATTCCTGGGAAGAGCTGAAAAGGTTTTGGTAACAATTGAACAACCGGAAGTAGTAGTTTCTTAGAAAAAATCTTCTAAATATAATTTTTTGGGAGTTTTTTTTATTAAATATTGAAGAACATACAATTCTCCATCTAATACACTTAAAAATTTTATTATATCTTGTATAGATTTAGAGATAAAGACTCTATAATTTATAGAGTAAACTAATCGCAGAGGCCAAGGCACTAAGGAAACCAGTTGACAAATTCCAATGTTTATAACATGACACATGTCATTGTCAAATATCAACAGTTTCAGTGACATTCTGATAGCTTTTTCTGGGAAGTATATTTAACTTTTCTTATTGTTTTATTAATTAAATATTTGAAATTACAGGTAAAATTGTGGTAAAATGCATAAATCCATCAGAAATACCGCCAATCTGGTTAATTAATTGGAACAATCTTTGACGTTTAGAAACATCCTCATACAATGAAAAATAGATATAATTAGAATTATATGTGTGCAGAAGACATGTTAAATATAATAAAAAAACAATATTTGGGTAATGTTCTGTAAGATTTTGTTATAAAACGACGGTTCGAAAGCTAAGTGCAATACAATACTTATATAGCCTAATATGGAAATGGCGAGAGGTCTTGTGCTGGCCACAACAGATTTTTTTAATGGGGCTAAAAGCTAAAATGTTATAAGTGAAAAACTAAATCGACCAAAATTATAATTTTCGCTTTATCTAGTCACCTATGTATTTTTTCGGAAAAACAAATACATCATTAAAATGGCCTACCAATGCTACAAATTTGCCCCAATTTAACCGACTTCGTATCTCTTACGGTTTCCGAGATCCCAATGGTTAGGCTCGAAAAACAGACACCCTGTATAAGTAGTAAGTATACGTATTTTATTTTAACTACAGGAAATAAAAAAATCAGTATCCGACAGAAAAAGATATAAAACAAAAATATATTCATTACATAGAAACTCGAAATATCATGGAGATAGAAATAAAGTTCTCGGACTTGCAGTCAATATTAATAGAATTTATTAACGCATGAATAAATTTTATTAATATTGACTGCAAGTCCGAGAACTTTATTTCCATCTCCATCCCATAAACAGTCGAACATCGTTTTTTTTGAATTCGAAATATTATAATTTCAATATTTTAGATACTCATTTGTACAGTTAGTCCAGTCATTAGGTAGAAAAATAAGGGCTTATTCCACAAAAGGTCGGGCATTTTTGATTTTTTGATATATTATATATTTGGGGTAATAACTTCCCCCTCGTGGGCCTTCGGGAAGCACTGCCAACTTGGGAAAAAAGACGCAAAAATGCGGCTTTTTCTAAATATTTCTTCACCTATTTGCATTAGGGCAATAATAGTTATTTTCCAATTTGTCAAGATTGTTTTTTTTTTAATGAAAAAAAAAACAATAAACAATAATTAATATATATGTATACTAGTTAAATAATAATAATTAATAAATATCAGTAAGTATTTGTAAAAAAACGTCAAAAAAAATAATAAAATGTGATCTAAATGAAGCATTAAGGAAAGTTTCAAAAATTTCTTCTGGTTGAAGCGCTGTAGCTCGCTGTCTATTAGTTATAGAAAAAAAATGTTTTAGATGAAAGTTGTAGGAAATTTTATGCTCAACAAATTGGAAAATAACTATTTTTGCAATATAATAATGAAGAGATATTTAGAAAAAACCGCTTTTTTGCGTCTTTTTTCCCAAGTTGGCGGTGCTTCCCGAAGGCCCCCGAGGGGGAAAACTTGCATTTTTTGTTAGGACCCCTAAATATATAACATATCCAAAAATTAGAAATACCCGACCTTTTGCAAGGTAAATCTACCTAATGGCTGGACTACAGAGTTATTTTAAGATTTTAAATTTTGGTATAAAAATATTAATTTATTAACGTTTACGGCGAGTAGAGAACTTCTTTTTGCGGAAACTATATTACCAGCTGACGAAAATACTCGCTCAGATGGTGTAGATGTTGCGGGAATACATAGTTATCTTCTAGCAATAATTGATAGAATGGGCTAGCGGGATTCATTATTTTTCCACCAATCTAGGGGAGATAAATTTTTATTAATTTCTATTTCCAAAGAATATCTTTCACTTTCGGCAATATTATTCATTGGTTCGACAGGAAATAAATAATCAATAGCAGTTTCTTGTCTATTATCTGTTTCCTGTAAACTTATTAAATTTTCTTCCGCTGTTATTGTGTCTATATATTTAAGCACTTGCTCTTTATTTATACAGCTGTGGTTTTTATATCTGGGGTCAAAAAATGTAACAATATTACTCATATCTGGTTGATCTGATTCTGTTGTTGAAAATCTTTTGTTTAATTCATCAGTAATGGTAAGTTTTAAATCCTTTACAACACACTCCTCATCTATTCCAATCATTAAAAAGTTATTTATTAGTGATTTAATAACTGGCTGAACTACAAATAGAGAAGGATAGAAAGCAGTGTGTTAGCAACCTCAAATGGCTTTAGTGTTTTAATTAGGGCTTCCATTAAGGTCCAGTCAGATTCACTTAAATCTAGTAATGTAGCTTTGGATCTATTGGTATAATCTCTGTCGCAAATAACACCAACAACAGCTCTTTTTTGTTCGATCATTCTATCAAACATGTAGTATGTCGAATTCCATCTTGTACGTTAATAAATTAATATTTTTATTCACTGCTGAATTAATTTATGTTGTTTTAAATTAAATTGTTCTTGTAATTTTATCAATGCATTGGCAGCTACTGTAGAATGATGGAAGTAACTAACGATGCTGTTGGCCTTTTTAATTAAATTTTGTATTATACTTATGGATAGTCCTTTATTGACACTTAGTTGTAAGGAATGTGCAAAGCATGATATTATTATGCTTTTACCTAAATGGTGTGAATGCCTTAGAAATATTTGCAGCGTTATCATGTACTGTTGCAATGATTTTATTTTTGAGTCCCCATTCAATACTGATATTTTCAATTTTTACCCTCAAATTTTCAGCAGTATGTCTTTCTTCCATAGATTCAGTAGATAAAGTGAAATTAACTGGATTCCAATCTTTTGACACCGCATGCATAGTAACCGTAATGTAAGACTGAATATTTCTGGACGTCCAACAATCAGTTGTGAGTGCAAGTAATCTATCAATTTCATCATATCTGTCAATCGGGATTTTACAGTTTCATATAAAATATTAATTCGATTTGAAATTGTACCTCTTCTTGGTACTTTATAGTCAGGTTCAAGTTGTTTCAAAATATTTTTAAAACCATTACCCTGTATTATGGACATAGGTAACATATCTGTACAGATCATTTACGCAATAGATTTTGATATTAACTCACTGCGTTGAGCGTAACATTTTTTAGGGGAAAAAACATTGTCAATTCGAGGTTGCACTAGTGCTAATGAAGATGCCGAATCAAAATAATTTTCGCTACTATCTTCAGATGGTGAACATGAAGCAGATGCATCCAATTTTTGGGTCTCTGTTTCTGTTGCATCATCTATTTTTCTAAAATGTTAACAAGTATTTCATTTTTTGTATTATTTCATTTTGTAATTTTGTATGCATTAAGCGAAAAAAATTAGATTTTCTTAAAAATCTCGTTAAATAATTGGTTTATTTGAAATTTTATTACAATTTAAGGAAGGATACATTAATTCCTTCGAATTTTATTCAAATATTAAAAAAAAAGTCTATAATCGTATAACTTATGTTTTTTTAAATGTGTCCACAAGTTACCAGTGCTCTGAAATTTACACAGAGATGAACAAACACTCCATTTTACAAATGGTGCCTTGATAGAATCAATAAAATGTTCACCATTGACAAAACTTACAGGATAATAATTCCTGAAAGGGATGCATGGGAACACTCTCAAAGTCCAGTGGAAAGAGACGACATAGTTATCTATACAGACGGCTCCAAAACAACCAATGGAACCGGAGCTGGAATACATGGGGCAAAGGGACTAAGACACAACCAATCGGTTGGACTTGGGACAAATGCAACAGTATTCCAAGCAGAAGTACACGCAATTTTAACCAGCGTGCAATTACTATTGGAGAAAAACTACCACAATAGAAGAATCTCCATAGTAACAGACAGCCAAGCCGCACTTAAGGCACTAAACTCGTGTGAGGTAGGCTCAGGACTAATTCTGGACTGCATCCACAGATTGAATGCCTTAGGAGCGACGAATAAATTAAGATTGATATGGGTACCCGGGCATTCAGAAATTGAAGGAAACCAGGCAGCCGACCATCTTGCAAAAGATGGGACAAATATAGGACCAGAACCTGCTTGCGGAATAACTGCGGAAACAGTTAAGCAAGAATTTAATACTTTGCTTTGGCAATGACACAAACGACATTGGACAGCCACATCAGGCCAAAGACATTCCAAGCTCTTCCTGAATGAGCCATCCAAGAAAAGAACAGACAACTTACTTGTAATGAGCAAGCAAGATGTCAGACTAATAACAGGACTGGTAACAGGACACTGTCAATTAAATAAACATTTGCATAGGTTGGGCCTCAAACAAGAACCAACATGCAGAGGATGTGGAGGAGAGGATGAAACCCCTGAACACTTAATATGTCACTGCGAAGCATTTATGGCAAGCAGACATAGCCTTTTAGGAGCAAAGAAATTGCACACTGAGACACTAAAGGACATTAGTCTAAAGAAAATCCTGGAGTTTACAAAACATACAGGGCTCCTAGAATAGGAGGAAACGCGGAGGGTACAATAGACCAGAAAGGTCGCAGTACAGGGGCAAGAATGAACCACCTCCCGACAATAATAATAATAATAATAATAATAATAATAAATACCAGTGCTTTCAGTATACTTCAATTCTGCTTTGCAAATGTTACAAGTTGCTTTACATTTTAATTTATATTTTGCAAAATGAGACCATATGTCACTCATTATTCTAATATTGTACTATAACTATACATGTACAAGTTGCTGCCCAGTCCAGTCGAACTAAACAAAATACTGAAAACGTGAAGACAATAAAACATACACCAACTAAACAAAACCCTATAACTAAATGACTATATTCGCTTACTTACAACGTTATAAGCTTATAAAATAAGCACGAATACGGCTAGAACATAAACCGATATGAACGACTGGAATGCACCGGCGCAAACATGTATCCTAACTAAAGATAAAGAAAGAGTACACTACTACGCAGCGCACGCAATACGCAAGTCAAGTAGCAAAGCAACTACTCAACTAGCAAGTACGCAGACGCACACGAACCTGAAGTCCGTATGACACGACTAACCCCACAATGATATTTAAAAATTAGTAATCATTATTATAAATTATAACCAGATAGAATAATTCGGATATTCGGTTATCCTGTTTTCCGGATTGAAAAATCAGGATATTCGGTTATCCGGTTTTCAGGATTGAAAAATCCGGATATTCGGTTTCCCGGATTGAAAAATCCGGATACTCGGTTATCCGGATTGAAAAATCCGGATATTCGGATATCCGATTTCCCCGGATAGAAAAAAAACGGATATTTTAAAAATAAAAATCCGGATATCCGGATTTCATTGACAGCCTTACTCGGAACCGGTTCAAACAACTCCGATTTTGATGATTTTTTTTTAAATGTCGGTAATTCCAAATACTTCAACCTTTATAGTTTGAAAATTGACGCTCTTTGTTATTTATTAAATTACTTAATTTTTAAAAATTATTAATATCGTCGTTAAAATAATGTTATTTATGAAAGTATAATATTTAAAAACGACATCCAGTGACCTTGTATATTGAATACTGAGAAGTAAGATCTCTTCTAAAATGATTGGTGTATATAATCTGATGTGGCCAGCACATAACCTCTCGCCGGATAGTTTACCTGGCTGTGTGCATAAAACAAAGATTATTTTTACAAATACAAATACATTCATGTATCAGTCTTTGACGTTCAAACTTCTTTATATATTTTTCACATATATTTAAAAAACTGGAGGTTATTTTAACATAAATTATGTACAACAAATTTCAAAATATATTTTACCATATTAAAATTTTATGCAGATAACAGGGATTATTAATTCGAACAATGTTTGTCTTCTCTACATGCATGTAGTGAAAACATTAATTTTGGGCAGTCTCAATTTTATAAGGTATATCTGGAAATGTGCGTATATTCGTACATAACTTCTATCAAATTTTATTTTTTTTTTTTTTCATACATGTATCTAAATAACACATTGATTTTATTTCAATAAAGTGATGGTGATATTGCGCTCTTTTTATACTAATATCGATAAGTAATGTTGTCAATATTATATCTTATTTAAGAAGAATTTGATAACTTTTTGCAATTCAATGTTATTGTAGTCTACAGTGCTCGTACATTTTCCCATAATGTTTGAGATAAATTTAACAGTCCTTTAACGTAGACTTGTCACCTCAACAATAGTCGCGGGGCAAACCAATGATTAAGAGATTCTCTAAGTATATTTTTCTTAATTCACTTTCATCTTGTGTTTATAACATTTAAATATCGTCTTCCTTCTCGTAGAGAGTCATCTTATTCGCATTTTGTTCGGCTTGTACCGTCTACAATTCAAATGCCTTGTCTTCTCGTAGGCAATCCATCCACCGCCTTTTCACTCATCCATGTGCGCTGAGGGCTGCCCTGATTATCTAATCTTGCCCGAAATTAGGAGCATTTTGGATACCTTCATTTTTCTTGATATTTGAATTTTGGATAATCTGAACATCTGAAAAAAGTTTATTTACAAGTGCCGTTGTGGCTGGGTAATTATTTTTCACCGATTGAATGAGGGTGGAAGCTTACAAATTTTTTAATACCAAACCCCATGGACTAGCCACCTGTTCCGGAACAGATATTGAAGATAATATTCTGCAGATGTAAATCTGACTATACTGGGAATTGTGGGTGCAGAAAAACCGGGCTGTTCTGAATGCCCGCTTGTACAGAATACAGCAGTGAAATTTGCAAAAATTGTCCTCCACCACCAATAACTACAGATAATGATGACGAAATAGAAGACAAGGAGAATGTACAAAATAATTAAAAATATTTTTAAAATGTATTTTGTAATAAATTTCTATTGACAACGAATTAAAGTAGTCATCATTTTGCTGCATTACACTCATTATCTTGATCTTTGAAGACTAGTTAATATAATAAACGTATTTTTAAAACATATTTTATTTTTAATTTATATTTTTCACCAGGAATATAAAAAAAAATTTTTTTCTAATAATTTTAACCTTTTAGAATTTTAAATTTTTTTTTGGCTAGAGCGTCAATTTTTAACCTATATAGGTTAAAGTATTTTTAATTACTGACATTTAAAAAAAAAAATATTAAAATCGGAGCTGTTTTGACCGGTTCCGAGACAATGCACTTTTTTGAGCTAACGCTCCTCTACTAAAGCTAAACAATTTTAAATACATAATAAAATAATAATATACATGCAATGATAATAATATTATTACATTTTGACATATAGAGCTCAATTTATTTTTAAAAGTAGAAAAATTATCGGAAAAATCCAGGTCTTGACAATATGTTTTGCACATAAAATTTGATTGAGAGTGGAAATGAGAATTTATATGAGATGCATATTGTTCACTAATTTGTAAATAAAAATTGTTTGATGCTTGGAACGCCTCGTTTTTAAAGTCTCAAGTCTGAATTCCATAAGCAGTTCCTCATAGGTTATTAAAGGTCATTGTTGGTGTATTCTAAAATCTTAGAACAAATAAGTGATGAAAACAACGAATTGAGGCTTCCAATAGTTTTAAAATTAAATGAAGTACGTAACAAGAAACCCATAGTTCTACTACATTCAGATATAATTGTATTAATGTGGAAGTTCAATAAAAAATTATTTTGGAAATGAATTTCTAAATCTTTAATTTGTGTCGAAATATTGTTCATCAAGCAAATTGAATAGTTTTCTTAAAATGACATAATGTCACATTTATTAATATTGAATGAAAGTTCGTTTTTAATTGACCATTGGAACACATCGTACAAATCTTTTTGTAGTTGAATACAATCAGATGATATATCTTAAAGTCATCTGCAAAAAGTGGGCATTGGGAATATTTAACAACTGAGGCGATGTCGTTTATAAAAAGGATAAATAACAGCGGACCCAATAAGTAAGATTTTATTAAAGTAAACAGTTCTGATCAAAATCCAATAGAAACTAATTTATTTAATAATATAGAATGCGACACTGTATCAAACGCTTTAGAGAAATCAGTGTATACGACATCTACTAGTTAACCACTCTGTAAAACGTTGTTAGTGAAATGAGTAAAATTCAGTAAGTTTGTAACTGTTGATCTATTAAACAAACCGGTGTTGGCAAGGACTTACATATGGTTCCACCTATGTTCTTATGTGCTGATGTATAATATATTCAAATATTTTACCAAAACAATTCAAACATGAAATTAGTTAATTTTGCAATTCACTTCTATCACCAGCTTTAAAAATTGGACAAATTTTTGCATCCTTCTATTTATTGGGAAATGACTTCATATTGATGATGAGATTATGTAGGAAATGCAAAGATTCTAGTAAAAATTCCGAACATCCTTTAATGATATATGAGGGGACGGAGTCAGGGCCAATAGTTTTACTAATGCTTTGATTTTTATTGGCAATTACAATTTCCTCCTGTGATATTGCGTTAATTCTAATATTCAAAAAGTCATTTACTGTGGCATCAGCAGAGCCATTATTTGAATTTAAGTTACAGTTATACGCAATTTGAAACAACGAAGCAAAAGCTTCAACAATTGTATTTTCATTTGTAAAATAAAATAAATAAATATATCATCACGGCATATTACCCATTACTGGGTGTGCCAGTATCTACAACACGTGTAGACATCGGTAGTGATGACGATATATTTTACCGTGTGGGCGCTTACCAGGCGTCACCACACGGGCACTCATTGCTGGCGTGGAGAGTGCACCACAGGGGTCACTTTTGTGCCATTTAAAATTGGAAATATTTGGCGTCTGTCGGGATCGAACCCGGTTCCCCCAGGTTCGCGACCAGACACTTAGGCCATCTTTTAAAGTTGATCGTATTTGTTCTTTCTACTGTTAACATACAATAGTAAACTTTTCTCTCTCTGTTTAATTTGTGATACCTGTCACGGTTCAGACAGAAATAAATAAAACCGGAGTGACCGCATCGTGATTTTTTTACCTTCCGTCACCTTTAGGTAAGGAAGGTATTGTCTTCCCACTAAACATGTTACATTCAAGAGATATCCATATTTGTCTCATACAAGTTTCTTTTGCGATATTACATTAATTTGTTATATAAACATTGTGCGTATGTTGACAATATGAACATAGCAATTCAAACATTTAAGAGATATACGATTAGCGATCATTTTAATGGGATATCTATGTGACATTAGCTTTAAATCCTCTCTACCACATCACGGTGCAACGTATGGGCGATGTCTCTACTATCACTAAAATAAGCAGTTACGGTCACATGATCACAATATAGTTCTCTCATTGGTTTAGCTATACTGCGCAGAGAATAAACGCGCACATCGTCTCCGTACAGCGTCGTAAACACGTTGGACTAGTATTATGTTATGTATAGGTACATGTTTTTGATGTGTTACAAGAAGCTTAAAAAACGTGAAGGGCATAAACCGTAAGTGATTCATTTTTTGAGTACAGTTCAAGAATTAAGCCATGAATCCAGCAAAACCAGCAAGCATCAGAATGAGGTTCGTTAAATTTCACACATTCAATTATTAATGCATTCTTTAAAGTACTGCGTAATACGTTTTAGTTAAAAGAAGAATTAATATGTGATATTTATTTTCAGACAGCATAAAAGCTAACTTCCCTTCGGTTAAAGAATCCGAATTTGAAGAATTTGTAAAAATTTGGCTTGGGCTTGCAATTCAAAGGGTCCAGAGAAAGTCTATGATATAATAATAATGTAGAATTTTTTAATGTGATCACATTCTTAGCCTGCCATTCTGTAATGGACAAAATTGGCCGTTACAATCAGCTGAGGCATCTGTAAAATATGTTTTCGACTTATTTATAAAAATTTATTCGTATAGAAACAAGGTAGGAATATATTTTTTCTTGAGTTGTTCATAGTTTTCTTTTAAATTTTTGACCACTGGTAAAAACCAATTTGTCCATGACGGAATATATTATAGTTTATAATATTTATTATTTAACATAATGTAAGTTTTTTTATATTGTCAATAAAAAGCAATTGCTTTCAAATTTTGCATTATTTTTTTTAATCCAAGGCCTAATACAGGGTAAACTATAAAGGGCTATTTTCACGAACTCTGGTCATAGTGTCGGTTCAACTTGTACGCCGATTATCATAAAAATTTTGCATCGAAAACTTTACACAAAAATAATTTCGACAATAAATGAAAGATTTTTGATGCGATATTTTTATGAAAACCGATGATCAAGTAAACCTCCACTGTATCCAGAAGTCGTAAAATTAGCCCCGAAAAGGAGAGGAAATAATATTGTTGAATTACATCTACGCGATATTTATAAAACAAAGCACAGATAAATATTTTCGGTAACATTTAACAACTATATAACGTCGAAAAGAAAACGTGGCACGAACATTGTTTAGTTATGTCTATGCAACGTTATATTATTTGGTAACATAGGGCGGACATTAGCAAGCCCTGAGATTACACATAGATGTCTATAGTACAAGAAAACAGACATCGCATGTGTGATTTCAACATCTATGTTACATTGACACGATCAAAAATTGTTTAGTGGGTTTGGTCAAAAAAATCGGTGGTGAGTTTTTAATGAATAAGCACGTTTTAGGGTCCCTACAATACAAATTTACTATTTTTAAGATGATGTCTGTATGTATGTGTGTGTGTGTGTGTGTGTGTGTGTGTCCGTGTGTGTGTGTGTATGAGTGTCCGTGTGTGACAAATTTTTCTCCGACGATAACTCCAATACTACAATTCTAAAAATTATAATTCTTTCGTATTCCTCTTCTGTACATCCATATGAAGAGTTGATTAGATTTTGGTTATAATCGATCCACCGGAAGTACCCTTTTTTGAAGGTTTTAATAGTTTTTCTTAAAAAAACGCAGTTAAATATTATTTTTTGACATTTTGTTATTATATATATTAAAGAAAATACTCTTCTCTATACAGTTTAATTATATATTTTCCTTCATATTCAATAGATGTAAATTTAAAGCATTATGAAGAAATTAATTTTCAAAAATTAGTCAGCTTTGCAATTTATCAAGGAAACAGCTGACATAATTGTTCAAAAAAAATTAATTGACAGATGTCAGTTGCAAGTGCAAAACCAAATATGGAAATTATAGGATCTAAAATTGGTATGTCATATTGTTACTCGCAAGTGACATGCAGAGAAAGGCCAAAGAGAAGATGGAAGGACATTACTTAGTGTAGTTTATTGGATTTAAAGAACCTTTTCAAATGAACTTTTGGTATGGAATTTGTAAAAAATAGTATGTGTTCGTGTTCGATTTTACATGATATTACAAGAATCTGTTCCAAGGACCTTTTGGTATGGGATTTGTACAAAATACATCGAATTGACGGAAGGTCTTGTGCTGGCCACAACAGATTTTTTAAAATAAATTTAATCTAGCAGTCTATCAAAATGTCGAACACCCAATTTCTAATGACAGTAACAATTGTTTATGAGTTTTATTTTACTACTGAATGTATCTTTCTGAAAAAAAAATAATAATTTGATGTTATCGGCGTGGCCATTAAAAAGTAACGGTCCAATCAATGTTGGGACACCTAAGTTTCATACACTAGTGGTTCACTAATAATAACAAGTATCACCTTAAAAGATGGCTTATAACCATATGAACTGCCATACCAAATTTCATCCAAATCGTACAAAGCGTTCTGTTATTATAAGCAAAATTAATTTTTTTTTTTTTTTTTTTCGAAGAACTTTGAAGTAGAATTCTGGCTAAATGGTACACTTTCCGGTAGAAGCAAATTTAGTTAAATCGTCTTATTTTAGCCTCAGGAATCTGTGGTGGACATCCTGTATATTTTTACTCTTTTGAAATCTATGATAGAAAATTGAAATCTTGGTGATTAGATATTTTCTTATTTCTACTGAAATTTCCCCAATGTACTACTAAAATTTAGTACTTGATTTAGTGAAAGAACTACCCAAAAGAAATATTTTCTGACAATATTGATATTCCAATAACTGTAAAAGTGTTGATTACAACAAAGCATATTTTGATTGATTACAAGAATAAATCCAAGAAAGAAAACTTTATTAATATTCTAATAATATTGTATTCTGCGAAGCATCAAATATAACGATTCTAGCTTATGTTTTGTGATTAATATTTTGTATTGTTACATAAATTAAAATTTGTTAATCGAAGGTTGTGCGCCTTTATTTAAATATGGCCCATACTTTATTTACTTGAAATACAAAACTTAATAAAAACTAGATTACTTTAAAATAACAATCTTGTATACTTACAGGCTTAAAAAGTCTCTAGAAGCTTTAATTATATATTTAGAAATATTTTTGTTTACTTCCTAAATTTTTCTTCTGGAATATCAAAAGAAACAAAATTGGTTGGTACATGGCATCTGTAACTAATTGATAATTTAACTTGTGTCCTTCTTCAATTTTTGTGGTATTGCTATTATGAACGAAATAAAAACGAATGGTGAGAATAATACGTTCTTCGGAAATAACCGAGGTTGAAAACGTAGTGAGTGACTAATTATACGTGATCGCTAAGGAAACTAATATCGTTTTCACTTCTCGATAATCGCAATATCGTTTTCACTTTTACGTGATCCCACTCATGATCCGACTGATATAGACTCCTAGAACGCTCAGGTCTTTGACGGAGGTGATTCCTTACTGTACTGTTATTGTGGTAGCTTTGAGACACACTGGCATTTCAACGCTAAGGCGACAAACAGCTTACTTAGCTTGTATGTTTCCCAAACAATTACAACAATAACTTAACGTACAAAAGTCACGCTTGGAAAACACGGTGCAAGTTTTGTGCGTTCGGTTAGGTTAGTGTTGTCTCGGACAAATTGCAGTGTGTCTCAAAGCTACCACAGTAACAGTGGCCTCTGTATTGAGCTGGGGTTTGACGAATAAGGGTGAGAAACCAGCTCCGTCAAAGTCCTGAGCGTTCTTTTAGAGCATAGCCTGCTCTGTAATGTACTGCGAAATGGCTCAACTATACGAATGGCTATACACTGTCGGGTGTCTGTAATTAAATTTAAAGAGTGGTAGCCTTTTCTACAAATATAATTCTGTGGGTCTTTCTGTGAAACATATAACAAGTAAATATTTCTTTTTATTTGATTTTGGTATAAATATTGTATAACCCTTAAAAATAAAAGTATAATAGAAACGCAAATTTAAACTAGCAACTATTACTTATCCTATTGCATTTGATACTCATATACACGCATATGAATTGGTCTTAATAACGAACATAATTGTTCTACTATTATTCTCGGTAACCGATAACGTCTGGCAATAAATAAATAATTATATATTTAATAACGTAAAGTAACAAAATTGGATATTACCATTGAAGATGATGGTCCGGTATATCATCTAAATCTAACCGATTTTAAAAAAACTCGCTGTCGTATTATACGGTTTGGTTGGTGGTATTCATCGTCACTATCATCGTTTACAATTAAATAACGCAACATTTCGTGATATCTAAAAATTTACAGTAAATTTAATTAAAGGTAAAAAAAAAATGTATTAATATGTAATATTTGTATTAGCCTAAAGATATTTAATAAAAATTGTTATTACTATAACAAGCCTCTATGATGATTTAAAATTACAATATTACAAATACATTTTTACATAACGCAAATCCTGCGTTTCAGCAGATTTAAATATTTGGCTTAAAGTACACAAAATGATTCTGTTGCTATGGATACGTAGGGTTAACTTTTAAACTAAACCGGTTTAAGAAAGTATTATCGATAAAGGGTTAAAAAAATTTGTGAATATGGTTTAGCTTAACTTGATTGTTTTAATCTGGTTTAAGTGTTAACCTTGTTTTCTGAATTCGGCTGAGAAATTCAACATATCAATCACTGAAAATTCAAACCACATTTTGTACGATTTGAAGAATCGTAATTACAAAACCAATAAGATGAAAAATCAGATGTCGGATAAAATAAATAATCTGTTGTGGCCAGCTCAAAAGCTTCCGTCAATTCGATGTATTTTGTATATATCCCATACCTAAAGTTCCTTGAAAAAGATTCTGTATATCCTGTAAAATTGTAACCCGAACACACTATTTTTTACAAATTTTATACCGAAAGTTCCTTTCCCTATTTTATTAGGGGTCGCTGTTTCTTACTCTTCTCTTTAACTCATTCCTGTCTAACTCTTCACGCAATTCTTCCTCTCTCAAATCTTCTGCTACACAGTCCTTCCATCTTCTCTTTGGCCTTTCTCGTACTTCCGGCATTGAAAATTCAAATCTTGAGGCGAGGCACAACTGCAAGTCACTTGCGAGGGACACTCTATCATATTATGACACTGACATCTGTCAATTAAATTTTTTTGAATATCTCTGCTGTTTCCATAATTTTAGCAAAGCTGACTAATTTTTGAAAGTTAATATCTCTTAATGTCTCTATAACTCTATAACTATTGAATATGAAGGAAAATGTATAATCAAGCCGTATAGAGAATAAGATATTCTTTCATATTGATAATCACAAAATGTCGAAAAATGATATTTAACTGCGTTTTTTCAAGAAAACTGTTAAAACTTCAAATAGGGGTACTTCCGGTGGATCAATTATAACCAAAATCTAATCAGCTCTTCATATGGATGTAAAGAAGAGGAATACGAAAGAATTATAATTTTTAGAATTGTAGTATTGGAGTTATCGTCGGAGAAAAATTTGACACACATGGACACACACACACACACACACACACACACACACACACACACACACACATACATACATACATACATACATACAGACATCATCTTAAAAATAGCAAATTCGTATTCTAGGGACCCTAAAACGTGCTTATTCATTAAAAACTCACCAACGAATTTTTTGACCAAAAACAATACCTTCCTTACCTAAAGGTGAAGGAAGGTAAAAAGTTGATTTTTCATGAAAAATTCCTCATTACATACAAGTGACATTCAATTTCTTCTATACAAACAAATCTGTTGTTGCCAGCACGAGACCTCTCGCCATTTCCATATTAGGCTATATAAGTATTGTATTGCACTTCGCTATCGAGCCGTCCTTTTATAACAAAAAATTACAGAACTTTATCCAAATATTGTTTTTTATTGTATTTAACATGTCTTCTGCACACATATAATTCTTATTATATCTATTTTTCCTTGTATGAGAAAGTTCCTAAATGTCAGAGATTCTTCCAATTCATTAACCAGATTGGCGCTATATCTGATGGATATATGCATTTTACCTATAATTTCAAATATTTAATTAATAAAACAATAAGAAAGATTAAATGTGCTTCCCATAAAAAGCTATCAGAATGTCACTAAAACTGTTGATTTTTGACATTGACATCTGTCATTTACAAACTATGTTATAAACATTTGAATTTGGTAAGTGGTTTCCTTAGTACCTTAGCCTATGCGATTAGATTGTTCTATATATTACAGTGCCTTTATCTCTAAATTTATACAAGATATAATAATTTTTTTTTTAGTATATTAGATAGAGAATTTTATGTTCTTCATTAATAGTTATGTAATAACAGAAATTTTCAAAAAATAATATTTAGATTTTTTTAAAGAAAATACTACGTCCGGTTGTACAATTGTTACCAAAACGTATTCAGCTCTTCCCAGGAATGTCAGATTGAGGAATTCATAGATAAACAGGTCTTAAGTTTTACAGTTTTTGAGGAATTGTCCCTCCAACATCCAGATATACACACATCACACACACACAGACATCATTTTAAAAATGTTATAATCGGATTCTAGGGACCTTAAATCGTGCTTATTCAGTAAAATCTGAATATGTGAATTTTAGCATGAATCCAATACATCTCTTAGCGAGAGGTAAAAATTACATTAAAAATAATAATAATAATAATAATAATAATAATAATAATAATAAAAGTTAAAGTGAATTAAATAATGTTGAACTACCTACTAAATATTCTTCAAAGAATGCAGGTCTGGGAATGGATACAGAACTGTGTTTTACAGAATATGCTACTTTGCTAATTATAATAAATCTGTTGTGAGCAGCACAGTACCTCTCGCTATTTCCATATTAGGCTATATACGTATAGAAGAAATGATTAAGCAGAAGACTTGCGTCATCAACCTGATGAAAACCATATAAAACGAAATATAACTTGTAGAAATTATTTATTTTTAAATAAAGAAGAAGAAAAAATACTAGTATTAAGAAACGTATATCTTACTGAAATTTACAAGTCAATCTCTATTCCTTTTACGGAATATAAAATTATTTGAAATAATTGTAGTTCATTTTTATACCATAAGTTGGCATAACCACATTTACATTACATTTTATATCGATCGAATAAGGCACGCGCAGCTTGTCATCAAATATAGCTGCCATCAGCTGAGTAACTGGCTTGCGCTAAGCGTTACTAATTTTAAAGAGAAGTATATACACGCAAGAAGAATTTAGAGCCTACAAAACCTTGAATGCCTACAAATTCTTCAAATGTGGGTAGATCAAAGATGTTGTAACGAAATCGTTCTCACATAACGTTGTTATGGGACAGGTAAGTTTTACATTTTTTTTTTATATATTTTTGTATCTAAAATTAAAATTACATTGTTTAGGTACTTCATTCTCAAAGAATGAATGAGAAATCACTATAATAGTCTTGGTTTATTGCTACGCAGATCGGAGAAATATTATGTGCACATTGCACATGTCTTGCTGCGCTTGATGAAACTTGTAGTCACGTTTCGGCTCTTATGTTTTATGTAGAAATTTAGTGACCAGTGACAGTTACTCAAGAAAAATGTTATTGATTAGCACCACCAAGTTCGAAAAAAATAAAAACTATGGCAAGTGTAAAAGAAATAGATTTCTCTACATCAAATATTACTATTAATATTATTAACTTTTATTTCTAACATATCATACTTACTGATTTGAAGTATTAAAATAAAAGTTATAATTTCATAAGATATATTTCTTTACATTACATATTTTTTTATCATAATATGTTTATTTTACATTATCTAGTACAAATGAAAATAATATTTATCAATTCCAAAGAAGATAAAATACTAATAATACAAGTCGTAAGTTTTAAATACTTACCATTCCCTGAGAACTGCGATATTTAGCCACAAAAATGTAAGCAAAAGAACTAAACTAACTGTTTACAAGACTATATTATTACCGATTTTGATATAGAAGCGAGTCGTGGGTATTAAACCCATGAGAATATAGCAAAATACAGGCGGTAGAAATGAAGTGTCTCAGACAAATAGAAGGAGTGACTAAAATGGAAAAAATAATAAACGATGAAATAAAAAGGAGACTCGATATAAAATCCACTCAAAAATTATAAGGACAACTACAATGATTTGGTCATCTTACTAGATTGCCAGATAACAGACAAACAAAAACTATATGGAAAGCACGAACAACAGGGAAAAGAACGAGAGGAAGACCTAGGAAAACGTGGGAAGACACTATAAACGATATACTGAACGAGAAGAAAATTACAAATCGGGAAGCACATAATTTAGCAATATACAAGAAAAAGTGGAATACGTTTTTAGAAGAACTTGTTTGAGAATAGTGTCACAGAGCGACTAGATGGATCAAGTCGGCTACTGACACCAATGAATATCGCTTTATAAAGAAGAAAAAATAGCGTATTCCATGAATTGTAAATATAAGAAACATATAGAAGTCTGTAAAAACATTTTAATCATAACAATACGAAGAGCCTAGCAATATAACAAAAAAATAACATAAATAAACAAGAGTACAAATTTATCCTTTGACGCATCATCATGTATTGTGAGTTGCGCTCTGTGTAATTTTTCATATCAATTCAAAATTCTTCGTTCGTTGTAATTAAATAGTTTCAGTTAATATGTATTCGTTCGTTAATTAAACTATTATGGTTTTTGGCAAATCAATATGATTTAATAGTGTTGGGACTTTAAATATTGCAGTGAATCTTACTTGTGATACTTCGAGAATTCATTTCAAGTGGTATATTCCTAATGGTTATCTGCCGTTCAATCTGGATCCATTTAGAAATTGACATTCTTTTTATTAAGCGATTGAGTTTAATAAAATTTGGACCAATTCAATTGTGGGATTGGTTTTCATAAGTAAGCTGTTCCTGGTTCCTGTTCCTTCAATCCTTTTGGAGGTACAAAGCAGCCCAGTTCCTGTTAGCTGTTCCCGAGCAGTCTACGCTGCTTCGTGCTCAAATCCATTTCCCGTTGTTCCTGTGTTGTAATCTTCTTCGAGTCAACGCTGGTTCCCGTCACATAAGGTCAGTAGTCTGTGCTTGATTTACTGGTTCCTTTGTGATATTATTCCCACACCTATATTCATATTGATTATTCATTAATTGAATTCTAATTGGAATTCTGGTCCTTCGAGCATTTATTTAATTTAACCTTTTATTTGAAGGTATAACTTGAAATACCAAACTGTTTCAATTTTAACCCGAAACATTTTGAGCCGGATTTACATTTACATTTGGTTAAAATAATTCGAAACATGTTAAATACAATAAAAACAATATTTGAGTAAAGTTCTGTATTTTTTTTTTATAAAATGACGGTTCGATAGCGAAGTGCAATACAATACTTATATAGCCTAATATGGAAATGGCGAGAGGTCTTGTGCTGGCCACAACAGATTTTTTTTATTTATTTGTTTGTCTTATTTTATAAAAGCAATAAATAGTACCTAAAAATATTTTTGTCAGGTGGTGTTTAGTAAAATTTTTAAAAAAGTGATTTATTGTGATACATTGAATTATGACTACTAAAAAGCTATTGTTAAATGATTTGCAGTGTTATCTATTTAAAGGCATAACTTGAAGAACGTGGTTTGGAGACTGCATGTTCTAAGACAACATAGATTCGTCTCCGTCAAGCTGTCGTCGACGCCGGTAATGATCCTGATCAATATTTATTTGAAGTTGAGCTTTGCATGGCAGAACAATTAAGAAACTTAAAAGAAGAATTAAAATTTAATTTAGAAAAAAAAAATAACCAAAGATGCCAAGAAGTTCAAAAATCAATTATTAGAAAATTCTACATTATTAGAAGAAAAAGTGAAAGTAAAATTTGAAGAAATTTCTCGGAGTTTAGAACAAAAAAAATTAAAGGGCAGGAAAGCAAAATACATCCTCTAGAAGAAATGTTAAATAACACAAAAATTACATTATTAGAAAATTCAAAGTCTGAAAATAAGGGACCTTCGATAATGACTCGTTTCACATAAAACCACCTACATTTGATGGGAAAACATCTTGACCGAATTACCACAAACAATTCGAAGCCGCCGTCAGAGCAAACTTATAGACAAGTAAAAAGAAAGCGTCAGCACTTATAATTGCTCTCCGCGAAGATGCTCTCAATATTTTGCAAGCCATTTCCAAAAAGGAAGAGTATGACTATGAAAAATTAGTTGAACGGTTAAATACACGATACGGCCATTCTCATTTGGAAGAACTATACCACACTCAACTCAAAAATCGGTATCAGAGATCCGGTGAAAGTCTCCAGTAGTTTGAAGCAGATATACTCGTAGTTCGCTTAGTTCATCTTTCGTATCCATCTGACCCTGCCGACTTCCTTGAAAGTTGGGCCGTCAGAATATTTGTAGACAGCCTCCGAGACAGTGAAACCCAGCAAGTTCTTCGTCTTGCGCGCAGTGGCGGCTGGTGGTATTTTTGTATGGTGGGGCACAAAAATTAAAAAAAGTAAATAGAGTATATTAAATTATTTAGTCTTTATTTGAATATAAAATCCATTCTGCGTTCTTTTGCCTGAATAAAATGTTCAATCACTTTTTTATTGAATTCAGGAATGTTATTGATCATATTTTTTTCTATGGATAACATCGCTAATGCAGTCAGTCTCTCTTGTGTCATGGTGTTCCTTAAAAATGTTTTTATTCTTTTTAGTGTAGAAAAACAGCGTTCACATTCCACAGTAGTCATAGGTATTGTACAAATAATATTTAGTAATTTAACACATTCAGAAAATGGTGTTGTTAAATTATTGCTAATTATCGTTTGTAACAATGATAAAGCACCATCTACATTTGCAAAATCATCACGAAAGTATAAAATGTTCAATTCGTTTCGTAGTTTCACTTCATTTAAAACTGAATAACATTGTATAACTTGTCTAAAATCGTTAGTGGGAAAATTTATTCTATAGTTTTTAAAGTTTTCACTAATGAACAATTTATTTGCACTTATATGATGGTAAGAAGAAAATCGATCATCAATTTGGTTGGTAATTATATCGCAAACTTCCTTGGCAATCACGTGGTTCGGATCTTCTTGTCTTCGTCGCTTTTGTTCTTGGGTATTTTCTATAACCTCAGTTTGTAAGTCTCGAACTTTTTGAATACTGCTTTTAAAGCATGAAATAAACTCATTAATTTTAATTGAGTCGATTTGTCTTGTTTGTAATTGGTTAAAAAGTATATCGCAATGAGGAAATATGTTATTAAAAATGTATAGCCAGTAATTAAAATCACTTCCTTTTAAAAAATTCATTAGGCCAATACACTGGTTAATAGTATTTTTATCATCTTCTTTCGAATATATTTCATCCAGACAAGTCATTATTTCTTCTTTATAGCTAGATATTGTATTCACACATCGCGAATTAAAGTTCCATCGTGTAGGCGCTGCTCTAGGCAGTCTACGTTTAACAATAGTATCGAGAACATTTGTTCGTTTGGCCGACCGTGAAAAGAATGTTGAAAATCCATGCAAATTAGCAAAGAATATTTTTAGTTTTTTATTTTGCGACACAGCTTTTTCTATAATCAAGTTCAGTTGATGTGCGTAACAATGTATAAAAGCTGCATTGTTGTAAACTTTTTTTATTATAGCTTGTACTCCATTTAAATGTCCACTCATTGTAGATGCCCCATCATAACTCTGGGCTATTAATTTAGTCTTGTTGATCTCAATACCAAAATTTTGCAATTCCTTAAATATTTCAGCACTTATTCCTTCCGCTGTATGATTCACGGGATTCAAAAATGAACAAAATCGCTCGTAAATTTTACCGTCCAAAACATACCTAACTATAAAGACCATTTGCATTATTGTTGCGCTATCGGTAGTTTCATCCGCTTCAATTGCAACGAAATCCACTCGTTCTATTTCCTTCTTAATATGTTCCCGGGCTACCCACAACATCGAATCTAACAATTCATTTTGAATTGTCTTTGATGTACCTTTAAATACCGTTGCATTTTTCAAATGTTCTTCCATAATTTTGTCAATTTCTGATATGAAATTTACAAGCCCTTTAAAAATTCCGGGGTTATCTGAACTTGCAGATTCGTCATGACCTCTCAGTGCAAGTTCAAAAGCACCGCAAAATTTAACACAATCTATTAATTTATTTAAAATATATCTATTTTTTTCTACTTTTGTATTATGTTCCTTTATTGAGAGTCTGTACGCACTGTCTAATTGTTGTCTTATGTCTATTCGACCCAACATTTGTAAATTAATTTCGTTATTTACATGTTTTTGAGAAATGGAATGAGATTTAATTTTTTCGTTTAGGTGTTTTAAATCATTGACACCGCCATTAACCCATACACATTCCATATTTATATTTTCAGTAAATAACAAACAAGGAAAACAGTACAATGTATTTTTTAAACTACATCCGCATATCCAATCACACTTTTCATATATATTTTTTTGGAAATTGCGTTTATATTCTCGTGATTTGATAGTATGTTTTTGCTGAATATTTAGACCAGGAGTTGGTCGCCCTACATTTTTAATTCTAAGTCTTTCCTCGAAATTCATTTGTTTAGCATTAATTTTATTTAATATTTCGCACACAGATACAGACGCCATCTTCGATCTTCGTAATTCAGTGAATTTTTATTAAACACAACGTACAAATAACAATAAAGAATTAGGTTAACACTGAATAACAGATGCGAACACAATGACAGATAGGAACAGGGTACGAGACGCAAGACAACGAGGAACGAGGGGAGGTTTGTTTGGATGCATGATCTTCTATCTCTCTCTTGCAGTGACGTCAATTTTGTGTCTATTCAACAATAACAGATTACTTCGGAAAATGCCGGACACATTCGGAAATCTTCGTTTAAATCGGGCTCAGCCCGGAACAGGCTTAATGCGGTCATATGCAGCTTCGCGCGCTTCGCTGCTATTGGTCTAAACTCGAGTAAAAGAAGTGGGAGACCGGGGCTGAAACATTTGTGCCCTAGCTTAGCAGCATATCGGTACGTGCACATATCAGTATATAGGCTATCAAGCTATCGACGGTGTAGTGAGAATTGCATAATAATGATAGTAAATAAATAATAATTAATGTATTTTTAAAATGTATATGTACTCGCTTATTTATTTTTCCTTGTCTTTTTATTTGGTAGGGCAGCGCCCGTGTGCCCTATAGCACAAGCCGCCACTGCTTGCGCGACCGAAAAAGTTAGTGAACGCACTAGCGCATGCGTTGAATTTGAAGCGGCAAAACAAGCTTCGAGAGGTAATGCACGCGTCCAAGAAATAGACTCTGATTACGATAAAAGTGAAAACTTACAAACTCAGGTTCAACGTGTAGTCGAAAAGGCTGAGAAAATCCAGGCAATTTTGGTGTTGGAATTGTGGCGAAATAGGTCACTTAAGTGTCGCTGCACTAAACCTTGGAGGCTTGGAGGAAGAAGTTCGTCAACAGTTCACAACAGGGAAACTAAGTCGGGTCGGTGTGCAAGGGCAAACATCGATCCAATGTAAATATGCCCCGCAAAATATCGCACAAATCGCATCAATACAACATCAGTTCGATAGCATCTTCCCTGATGGTTACGTGGATGGAAATCCATGTTGGATACAGGTGCGACCAAGACAAAAATTAGACTAGATTTATTAAATAAACAATGGAGGAGGACAAAATGGCGACTATGTACTGCTACGGGAGATTCAGCTACTAGGTATAGGAAGGTTGGTGTTAACATTTCGATTGGTGGTAGCATTGATTATATACAGGGAATTTATTTTAACATGCAACATTATAGTTCATCACTTCCATGGTTACTCACTATTGTCAAAAAATGACAGCAATGTAATATTTGTCCATTTTGAAATGCAACATACAATATTTGTAGTTTTGTATTATCAAAACTAATTTCCAATAAATTAGCCTGCATACGATTAACAAAAAATCAAAACATGAATGTTGCACATCTTAACAAACTTTAGCTTACAAAAATTCATAATTTTCATGTAATAAATGTTAAAAAATAACCCCATTCACACTGTGGCAATATCCTAGTCGGTCGTAATAAGAATTGACAACATTTGTGATGTGTTCTGGAGGTATCTCCTATGCTGCAATGTTATTTATAATGTTGCATTTTAAAATGGACAAATATTACATTGCTGTCATTTTTTGACAATAGTGAGTTACCATGGAAGTGATGAACCATAATGTTGCATTTTAAAATAAATTCTCTGTATACTATCGTTATATATAAAATCAATGGTGGTAGGTACGAAATGTTAAGCATTCATATGGTTTCATTTTGGACATTAAGAAGTTAATACTAATTAGAGTAATTAACGTCAATAGGTCCATAAACCAATTTTTTAAAATATTTTTAAATGAAAGTTCGTTTAATTTTGAAGCAATTCGTCATCTGTACCCCTGAAAATAAATTCAAATATCTCGCAAAGTAATTATTAAAAAAATGTTTTTTTTTTATCTTAATTGGTATTTATTGAGTTGTACTTTAAGGACAAAGTGTACATACCGCATACCGCAAAAACATATTCCTTCAATGGGATTTCATTCGTTGAGTTTATGATGATAGCTTGATCCTTCTTTGGAAAAATATGAGTGTTGATATGTTGTTGGCAGGGCCGGCGCTAACTATTTTGCCGCCCGAGGCGAACTTTTTTATTGCGCCCTATTTCGGCGGATGAGGAGGGGGGGGGGGGGGGGTTATTTAAAATATAAAATTAAATAACTACTTCTACAGGCTCGCCATTACGAAGTCGGTTAAATTAGGGTAAAGTTGCCCTAGTAGGCCATTTAAAGATGTATTTGCTTTTCCGGAAAAAAATCATAGGTCACTAGATAAACGCAAGAAAATCAATTCTTTTTAATTTTTATTTATGCAAACAACTTCTAAATCTGAAATAATATGGAATTTTGGTTTGCACTCTCTGCGACTTTTTTTTTATTTTCGTTTGAACAACTATGCTCAATTTCTTTTATATCTATTAAATTTCGAGTTAATAGATTAAAATTATGTTGTTATATTGACGCCATATTGGAAATTTACACCAATGAAAAGAATTTATTTAGCTTTTTAAGAATGTACAACAATGTAGGAAATAAGAATACTAAAATATTAATTTATAATATATTTATTTCCTACACAAGTCATAATCTGAATCACAACTTATGCAAACATAAATTAATCGATTTCTTGTTTTAATTTGTGCACAGTTATCAATTATTTCATCATGTTGGTCATTAACGTGCTTAATAGCTATTATTGCTAATTCAGATAGCTTTTCTTGAAGCAATGAGGTCCGTAAGTGTGTTAAAAAAGCACATTTTTTCATTAATATGGATTTATAATGTATGCCTTTTTTAACAAATAAAAATGTGCAATTTTTTAAACGCTAACGAGTGAAATAATGAACCATTATGGCCCTTTTTTCACTTTTATGGCAAACGTAAAAAAAATTGAATGAAATTCGCGTAACAAGTGTATTATTTCACTCATAGGATTTAATAAATTCGCCTACAGCTTGTTCGCTCAAACTTTCCTGTTCGTGAAAGAAGACTATACTTTTTACTTTTGTTGCATAAATAACTATTTAGTAATTTTAAGTTTGCAGTAATTTCTGTGTTTATTAATAAACAAAAAATATTTACAAATTAAAAATTTCTCTCTTGCCGTCGATCGAAAAAAATGCCGCCCCTTAAAAAGTGCCGCCCTAGGCGGACGTCTCGCCGCCTCGCCCCTAGCGCCGGCCCTGGTTGTTGGTTAGTTGACTTGTTTAAATTTTGTGAGGTGCGGTCAGCGTATGTGTTTGGATTTATACATGTTATTCATACGGGAACAAAAATATGCTATTTTCAAAATGTTCAAAAGAACTTTAAAATGCAAATCTTATCTATTAAACTTTATAAATACAGATCTCTAATGTATTGTCTATCTACTTATGTCGTATAAATATCTAAAACACTAAAAATTATTGAATAATCTGTAATTAAATCAACAAGTGCAAATTCATTAAAGCGTAGGTCGTAGCTGTTTTCAATTCTATTTAATCCTGACAATTTAGAACGTCAGCAAAGAAGTTATTTATTGCGGACAACTTAATAACCCTTTCAGACATCGCAAACATCAAAAACGAAAAACTTATAACCACTTTATATTATAACTTTAAAGATAAACATCGTCAAATCCAAAAGTAACCTACAAATTCAGTTAAGCTGACGCCGTGGCTGACGCTGACACTTGTAGTCATTTCTAACTGCACCAAGTTACGACATATGTTACTATTTTCAATCCTACTTTCTTTAAAATGAAATTATGCTTAACTTACTATTTTGTTTCTACTTTTACTGTACAGAAAGCAAAGAGTATTATTAACAGTTAGTAAGAAACTCACATGTATAGGCGGTCGTTCGGTCGCCAATCAAAATATTATATATAGATTTCATATTGGTGTCGAAGCGCTATAACAAAAAACCACTTATTTCCGAAATATTTCAATTATACCATTATATACATTCGTATTTTTGTACTATTTTCCTTTAATTCGATTGAGCTGGAATCCCCTAGTATTGATGTATAGCGTAAAATGTAAATGATTTAATAATGTAAATAGTCAAATGTTAAAAATAAATAAATATATCATCACGGCAATCTGCTTGGTACAAAGATTTCGGTAATGATGATAACATATTCGTACCGTGCGGGTGTTTACCAGGCGTTACCTCACGGGTACTCATTTCTGTCGTGCAGAGTGCACTAAAGGAGTCAACTTTGTCATTTTAAAATTCGAAATATTTCTTTTTGGCGTCGATCGAGATCGAACCCTGTTCCCCAGATTCGCGACCAAACACCGAGAAAAAAAATACATACATACATACATACATACATACATAAAATCACGCGTTTCCCACTTAGTGGGTTAGCAAAAACCCGAAAATAATAAGAAAAGGGATGAAAGCAAGAAAAAAATATTCTGATAAAATTACACTTCTCTGAAATATCAGTTTACCATTTCTCATAATTTTTACTACTTACAAACCTTGCAGCCTATATTTCAAAAATTAATACAACTCTACACACTTTTAATTTTTTTCAAATAGGTATTCATAATTATGCAATTAACAATAAAATAATTTATTTAAATTAATAGTGATAAAGTTTTGAGAAGAATATAGTACAGTATATAGCACTTATATAGTATAATTAAATACATCATCTCGGCTTATTACCCATTTCTAGGTGTGCCAATCTGTCGCTATTCGCAGAGGGTATTTACCACACGTCAACGGGCCTCAAAGCTGCCGTGGAGAAAGCACCGCAGAAGTCATTTTATGTTACTTAAAAATTGGAAATAATTTTCAAGTTTGATGACAGTCGGAATCGAACCTATGGTAGTATTATGATCAAAACTGTAATTCTTAAATCTGTAAATAGCGAACAAAATCGCAACGAAAGCATCCACTCTTACGTATAATTTTACATTAATAAACAAGAATAGATGTGTATTTGTCAGTTTTTGTACTTACAGTTTTGACCATAATATATCTACTAGTCTGTTCACTTACGCCATACAGCCACGACCACGAGCCACGTGAGCCCACGTATAAATATGTGGAAATAAATTATATATTTATCACCAATATTAAATATGAGTTTTTTATCATAAGTATATGTAAAGATTAATTGACGTTGTTTTTCTGCTATATCTATATAAATAGCTGGAAAATTATCGATAGTATTCATTGATCTTTGAGTCAAGAATATGAGAATTGTTTAAATATATAAATATTTTAAATATAGATCAATTTACGCCAAAAGTGTTTTTTTAAAATGGTTATTTTTAAAGATAATAATGGAATTCTTGAAATGGGAAATGATCCTAAATTTGAACCTAATTCTGAAGGATTTGGAGTACATTGTTACAATAAGATGAAGGAATTTAGTGATAAAATAGCACAGGTAAGATATTAAATAATTTGAAAGAAAAAAAGTAAAATTAAATTACTAAAAATGTACAAATAATATGTGTATTTATTTATTTTTATTTACTTAATTTGACAACTTCGGCCAGTATAATCAACACATATTTAGTTTGAAATACAGTCATACAAAAAAGTCTCCGTACGACAAAAATTTTAATGTATTTTAGGAAAAATAGCAGTTTAAAACCCAATATATTTAATTTACTTTTAATCCAAAATTTACTTTTAATCCAAACATTGAAAGTACTCATAATTTCATGACAAAAAATCTGTCGTGGCCAGCACAATACCTCTCGCCATTTCCATTTTAGGTTATATAAGTATTGTATTGCACTTCGCTATCGAACCGTCATTTTATAACAAAAAAATTTACAGAACTTTACCCAAATATTGTTTTTATTGTATTTAACATGTCTTCTGCACACACACAATTACGAAATTAGTAATTATTGCAACAATGAATAGCAAAGGTTACCTCGATATTTTAAAAAGCAAATTTAAAACAAAATGCCGAAAAATAGAGCCTTGGCAGACAATTTTAATTTCATGCATCAGAAAAATTCGACAAATAATTCACGTCTAATAAGAGAATGCCTACTGTATAATATTAAAAATATGCTTAATCATCGCCCACGGTCTCCGGACTTTAACCAGATTGAGAAAGTGCGGAAAATTCTTAACACAAATAAGAATATAAACCAAAAAAGAATTTAAAATAAATTACAAGAAAAATGGCAGAAATAATGCCATCGGTGACCAAATATTTGGTATATTCAATGACTCATCGTTTAGCTGCTGGTGCAAAAACCTCCAAATATTATATTTCTTTACGAAACTAAAATAAATAGTTTATTTTTTAAATGTTTTTGTTATCGTACGGAGACTTGTTTGTCATGAAATTATGAATACTTTTAATGTTTACTCCATAATATAAATAAATTAAAGGAGCACACCAGCCATAAAATTCATTTTTTAATTTCTATATAGAAAAATTGTATATAAAATTAGAATCTTTATATCGTTTACAGAATTTGTTAATTGTTTATAGTTCTCTAAATATTTAGCGGCAAAGTTTCGCTCGTGACGTCATCGTGACCGGCTTGGTGCCACACGCATATACCGTATACCTTAGTTTCGGACATAATATATTGAAAATTATTGTTATCATGGCTGCATCACTAGAGCCATATCATTTTGAACCTGAGTATTCAAATAGTGAAATTAATCTTCAATTAGTAGATGACAATAATAGCAATATTAATAAGGAAGTAAATGCAAGGAGAATTGGAAATAAAGATTGGTGCACATGTGAAAAATGCGTTGTTATGAAAAACGGAACCGAAAGTGTGTGTTGCAATGAGTGCGATAAAATAACAGAAGTAAAAACTGAACTTTGGAAGTGTGTAACACAAAATCCATCCTTTAATTTGTTGATATTAAATGAAGAATGTTTAAATATGCTTCGACATCAATTAATATTAAAAACTAAAAATTGTGAAAAATGCAAATTGTAGAGAGTAAAAAAAACAAGTAATAAATTATTCAGATATTTGGCATACAGGCAGTTTGTTCATTGGATAAATTCATGGATGTCCATGGGTAAAGGGAACAGAATAGTGTTACCATCTTGTGTCGTCAATAAAATAAGAGAAAGTTATCCAGAAAATGATGATAATGAATATATAGGTTTTAAAAACAATTCGAAGCGGCCAAATTAAAAGCACATACCTACTATATATTAAATGTTTTTATTTAATGATGTAGTACAGATAATATTGTTTATAATATTGAAATTAATAAAATTATTTTGGATTACGTATGAACCTTGAATTTTTTTTTTGTTTCAATTCCGATGTAGATGGTCTTGGTTCCGGTGCAATATTTTTAGGTATTTGAATTTCTTCGTTACTTTCTAATTGGAAACTTGTTTCATTTATGTTATTTTCAATATTTTCCAGAATTAAATGTCTCCAACCGATTGTTGATTTTTCATATTTATTTTTAATTACCCAGGATTTTGATGGTTTTGAAAATTGTATTTTTTCACCAATTTTCTTTTTTTCTAAATTATAATTATGATCCATAATTGCAATTATTGACCTCAGCACCATACCTTTATAAGGAAAATGGATTCTTTTCGGCATATATTTCAGTCTAAGATTATGATAACTTTCTAATTGCCCAGTATGCGTAAAATGTTTTATGTGTCGCAGATCTTCCAGAAATTGTTTATTTGTAAGTGTTTTCTTCAAAGCATTATACGCTTCAGAATTACCTGACAACCATTTCTTGCGTCTTCTTTGATCAATCGTCAATTCTCCATGCTCGCATCTCGAAACAATATTTTTCCATGGATCAGGTTCCCATGAATGTAAATCTCGAATGTGGTATAGCAGTGATGTGAACTTTTCGATTAGTACGTCGCTATTTTGTTTACAAGTTTGAGCGACCACCATAAATGATTATTTTTGCTGGATTTCCATTCTCCAATTTCTGGATATTTGGTTTCTAAACTCTTTAAATTTTTCATAAGTGATTTAGATAAATGCCATACATCAAATTCATGTTCAATTTCCTTATAATTTGTCCTCATTAAACACCGTATTCCACGGTGCCTATCAGTCACTAATAAATCAATCTTTAATTTATCATTGATTGTAAGTTTATTCAGCAATTTATTTAGAGCAGCTTTTTCTAATTCGCCAGAAACCATACCTTTTTGTAAAACAATAAAATCAATAATTACCCCTGAATTAATAGCTAATAATGAGTAAGTTACATATTTAGCACAAAATTCAGGGGAGTCAAATTGTCCATCCCGTGCTAACCGAACATGATGCGATTCTTTCAACAAATTGATTTTTAGATTTCTTTCCTCGAGCCATATTTTTTTGTACGACAGGTTCTACATATTGATTTACAATATTATCAAAGGTAGTTCGCGATAAAAATTTCATTTTTAAAGTTTTTGCAAATTGTTCAAAAGTATTAAATGGTATACCCGAGACCATAATAGCGGCAGTGATACCTACGTTTCCTAAAGAAATATTTTTATTCCTAGGATGTGAATACCATGTATCTTTATGACCTTCGATACATATTGTAGTTACAATTAACATTGTACCTGTTTCATATTTATTAATTTTATTAAATGGAGATTTACAGACGGGGCAGAACCGAAATAATAATTCTAAATTTTCCCAGTACACAATGTACATAGAGTATATATTGTTGTTTTTGTAATTTTCTTTAGTAATTTTATCCTGAATATCAGTGTTACTAGAATCTGAATCGGAACATGTATATGAAGAACTGCTATTTTCGTTATGTTCTTGGCTACGACCACCGCCATTATTACCTTTATTATTATAGTTACCAAAAATACTATAGAACAGAGTTGTAGGGGACCAAAGGGGACATCCTTTCAGAAAAGAATTTTTTTTTTTAAATCAGTGGTTCTCAAGTTACAACACAAAGTCATATTTTTTCAAATGGGATTCTACATATTTTTTATGCCTATTCGATAGCATATTTTTTTCTGAATTCAACCATGTATTAGTTTTATATCCTTACATAATAAAAATATTGAAAAAAATGCGATTGAAATTTTAATAAATTTTTATTTTTAATATTATTGTACAGTAGGCCATGGATGAGAAACAAGAATGATAAATTTAAATTGAAAATTAATAATTGTTAATTACTCCTTATAAATAATGTTCTATTTGATTTCCATTATTTTCTAAGCATAATTCTATTCTATTTAAAACAAAAGAAGTAGCTTTTATTACAGTTTCTGGTGTCAAAGCAGCGCAAGCTTCTCTAACTCTGTCCATCAAATTTTGTTTCGTTGTCACTGGTTTTGAATATACTATATCCCCATAAAAAAAATCAAGGGGTGTCAAGTCCGGGGAACGAGCGGGCCATTTGTATAGCCCATTTGTTGCTATCCAACAACCTTGAAACATTTTGTCGAGCCGTTCGTACACTCGACGAGTATTGTGAGCCGGCGCTCCATCTTGTTGGAACCACATATTTTGTCTTTCATTCAAGTTTAAATCTTCTAAATAATTTAATAATTCATTCTCCAAGAAACATAAATAATGTGCAGCGTTTAAATTGTCTTCATAAAAATGTGGTCCAATAATTTTATTCCCAAACATTCCAAGCCATACATTAAAGCTCCATCTGTGTTGATTATTTTTTTCTCTAAATTCACGAGGATGTTCTTCAGCCCAAATGTGCTCATTATTTCTATTAGTATGTAATAGTTTGTATGAATATGATTTTAAATTATGCTTTTTCAAAATGCGCCATACGGACATATTAGAAATAAAATGTTCTTGAGCAATTTTTTGAATTGGGATTACGCGCAATAGAAGCTAAAACTGCGATTTCTATTTCTTCATTGTTTCTCTCGGAATGTTGCCTTTCACGTTTTTGTGAAAATGATCCATAGTTTTTCAAATTTCGTGCGAATCGCCTGATTACTGACCTCCCTGGACGCGGTTTGTTTGCATATCTCGTGGCATAAATATTGCACGCTTGTATGACATTTTCATTACACTCACCATAAATTAATAATAAACGATACAAATCTTCATAAACATCAGCCATATTGTCACAAAATAATCTCAAAACACAAAGAATAACAATTTACAACAATTAGTACGCCAATTATTTTTTGACAGCAGCTATATTTGGTTCTTTTGTTATTGTTTTTCAGCCATAACCTACTGTACAATAATATTAAAAATAAAAATTTATTAAAATTTCAATCGCATTTTTTTCAATATTTTTATTATGTAAGGATATAAAACTAATACATGGTTGAATTCAGAAAAAAAATATGCTATCGAATAGGCATAAAAAATATGTAGAATCCCATTTGAAAAAATATAACTTTGTGTTGTAACTTGAGAACCACTAGTTTAAAAAAATATTTTCTTCTCTGAAAGAATGTCTCCCTTGGTCCCCTACAACTTTGTTCTATAGTATTTTTTTGTAACTATAATAATAAAGGTAATAATGGCAGTGGTCGGTGTACGTGTTGCACCCTGTATATATAAAGATAAAATCCATATATGTACTTACCATAACCTTAACAAATAATCTTGGACTGAATAGTTCTTAAAATGTTCGCCAAGTGATGTAGCGCTTATCTGGAGAAGTTGCCTATAAATCACCTTCACCGTAACATATATAGGTGTTCCTAAACCTGTTTAACAAACTTTAAAGGTATACATGTAGTAGTGAGAGAACAAGAATCAAAAAGAATATTTCCAGACTTCGGAAAATTATTTCTTTTTATTCATTTACTTTTTCAAGTGTACTTTTTTAGTACCACTGCCCGACTTAAAATTTTTATTACAAATAATAAATTATCTAATCACGTATTAAAAATTTCGTGCCGACCATTAGTTCTAAAAAACTTTAAGAATTAAATTTTCCGAATTTTGGAAAAATCTTTTTGTATCATGATCAGTACGTCCAATACCCTCATAGTTTGTTACACAGGTTTAGAAACTATATATTATATATTTTCAAAGACACTTTAAATATATTAAATTTTATTAAATATGTTGCTTGATACAAACAATATAAAAATCTCTTTTTTTCAGATTAATGTAGATACCAACCAATCAGATACGTATGAAGAAATTCTTTTAAAAAGTATTAGGGTTGCGTTAAACATGAAAGCCATCGGAATACAAGAAAATGATATCATCAGCTTGTGTACGAATATTCATTCTGAAATATGTTTACCATTTTGGGCTACAGTTTTTTTAGGAGCATTAACTGCAAATTTGGATCCTACGTTATCATTAAGTAATTAAATACAAAATTATCATAAAATACAGTATTAACTTATAATTGATTTAACAGGTGATATAAAATATTTATTAAATATGGTAAAACCAAAACTAATTTTCTCTATCCCTGGAAGTGTTGAAACAATAGAAACTGCTATTAAAGATTTGAATTTGACCACCAAGATTGTTGTTTTTGGTAATACAGACAAACATTTTTCTTTCAAAGAATTTTTAAAACCTCAAAATGAAGAACAGGATTTCAAACCAGTCCCAGCAAAGAATATATTTAATACAGTATCAATTTTATTTTCTAGTGGTACTACAGGTCGTCCAAAAGGCGTGTGTATTACGCATTATGGAATTCTAGAATTAATGAATATATTCATGTATGTTCAAAATATCTGTAATATTATAATAAATTTTAATTATGTTGCTTGATTATAGATGTATTCATAATATGAAAACTATATTATTTTACAGTAGTCCATACTGGATATCATTTATACTTCTTTTATCATCTTCGGTAATAATTGGTGGAAAACGAATTTTAAGAAATAAATTTGATCCTACGCATGTACTTAAGTTAATACAAGATTATGAAGTAAGTATATATTATTTTTTAGTCATTTCATATTAATAATGCATAATACCTACACATATACGTTGCAATATAAATAATAAAAGAGTGCAAATCAAAATTCTGTATTGCCACGACGCCAATGATCTTATATGTCAAATGTCATTTATGACTGATGTGACAATTTTCCAGAGAACACATAGATTTTTACTTTTTTACAAAATTTTGAACTTCATATGCCAGTTTTAAAGGCCTCCAGTTCATGTAAAAAGCATGTTATGTTAAACAAAAATTATTCTAATTTGCTACCTATGGGGTTAGTTCTACCATGGATACACTTACTTACATAACACAGGGTGTAAGTTACGAAAAAATACTATAGAACAAAGTTGTAGGAGACTTGGTAACTTAATCTAATAGCCGAAATAGTCGAAGACTACTAATGATAATTACACTGTAATTCTTACAATTACAATTTAAATCATAGAGATTTTAACAGTATCAGTGTAGCGATTATTATCGAATACTTACGATCATGTTCTCAAAAGATCATCGTGGTTTAATGATCATTACAATTAAAATTACGTTTTGAATGATTATTAACATAATTTACGTATGACATACTAAATGTTAAATTAAAAATTAGAGTTTAATTTATCATTAGCAGTCGTCGTCTGTATCGGATATAATTTCAATTGTAATGGTCATTATGTCACGATGTTCTTTTGAGAACATGCTATTCGGTAATAATCGTCACACTTATGCCCATATTCATAAACACTCGTAATGTTTCAAACCGGCTCGTTATAATTTTTGACAAATAGAATCAAACTTGACAAACAAAACTTTGATTTCTCTTTCAATGTCGACTGTTTTTATTGGATAAATATTATAACGAACCGTTTAAAATTCTTACGAGTGTTTATGAATACGGGCATTAAACTGTCAAATCTCGCCTTAATTTTAATTGTAATTTTAACCTCAAAAATGTTACGAATTAACAATGTAAATTTGATGGTTAAATTACACCAAACAAAATTGTTCTATTACTACAACAGTTATGTTTCAATTCAACAAAAAAGTTTATTTATTAATGATGAAGTGAAAGAAAACAGGAAAATTGTAATATTGCGGAACTTATCAACTGACATTTGATATCAATCTGTGGTAAATCTGAGGTAATTTACTAATTTTACTAATGATCATTAATATTTGTCATCTGTCTCGGCTATAAATGTCAAATAAATATCTTTTATTTTACTTGTTATTACCTGTCGTTACTCATGGAAAATTACTGTAATTAGATTTTTATAGTAAAATATTTACATAAAACAGTAAAGCACTCTTTTAAATTAAAATTGAAACTAATTAAGTTGTAGGTTCATACCAAAATAAATATAAATTTTAACTCTAACGTACGAGGGGTCGTTTTTATATTCCCGGACTAGGCATGAAAAGAAAAGATTTAGAACAGCAACAAAAATTTATTTTTTAATATAGACCCTTGCATAACATCTTTAATCCATTACAAAAATATTGTTTTGTCCGCAAAATGGCTTTCAACAGCAGCTAAATTCGTTATCAGCCCTTACTTTTTCCATTTAGTGTTTTTTCGAGATTCGGAAACAAAAAATAGTCACAGAGGACTAGATCTTGACTACAAGTCGGATGGTCAAATTTCTAAGAAGCCACATTCGGCAACGGCAGGTTTTGAAGTCTTGACTTGTAGACTGGTGCATTATCATGGAGCAACAGGGCACCTTACGTGACAACACAAACTAACAGATATTATAACTAATATTGCTGCAATTGTCTTGTAAATTGTCACATACGTTACCAAGGCATATGTGATTGTGATTAAAAAACAATATAATGCAAAATTACATTAAAATCGAAAACTGCCTAGTCCGGGAATATAAAAATGACACCTCGTATATTCTATATAACTGTTATCATTGATAATAGTAAAAGGAGTCCAAGATTAAGTTATAAAAAGTAACACTAATAAAATTATTTGTCAAACTTAAAATTTTATTTTAATAAAACTAAATACGTATTTCGAGAATTAAGTTCTCCTCAGCAGTAGTACAACAAGGAAAAATTAAACAGAGTACCCAAGATTACTTGACATATCAACTATACCAGGGGTCCTGAACTCTGAAAAACAAGGGAGAAAACTGAGATTATATAGGGACGGGCGTATGATTAAAAACTACCTATAATAATTTCATTAAATTTAAATCGTCCAATATGAATGAATCATTCAAATCTAAAACTTCCAATAACTTTAAAGGACTAATATTAAATTAACTGCAATGGAATTATTACCAATTAGAAAATTGTTTTTATATTAAATCGAATAATTTTGAATTTGGTATAGGACCGAAATCTAATTATATATAAATTTACTAATTATTAAATTTTTGTAAGCATCTAAATATCGATCATTATTAATATATTATAATAGTTCAATGTTAGAATTGTTAATTTTATGATAATTAATGAACATGTGTTGAGCTACGCTAGATTTTTCCGGATTACCGCTTTTTAGATGATAAAAATGTTCTTTAAACCGAGTGTCTATTTGTCTTTTAACTTTTACCGATGTAAACTGTATCACAATCATTACAACTAATTTTGTAAATACCGGATTTTTTGTTATTATATATTTTATCCTTAGGGTTACCTAATAAAGATTTAATAGTAATACTTGATTTTTAAGTTACAGTTGAATTTTGAAATTAAATTGTATTATTATGTATATAAATTGTTGTAGATAACTTTTGTTTTCTTGCCACCAATATATGTATACGCTGCGGTTTCACAAAATGATGAAATTACAAAAAAATATGACACTTCAAGCCTGTATACTATGATGATAGGAGGAGGAACCTTAGTATCCGAAAAAATAGAAAAAATTAAAAAGCTTTTACCAAAGACATTTATAAATCAAGCATACGGTATGACAGAAATTTCTTGTTTATTTTCTTCATTTGATACAAAGACGGATATGAAACTTGCTGAAAATAAAACTACTTCATGTGGTAAAATGCTGCCCGGAATTTCCTGTAAGGTAACTTTAGAATAAACAATAAAATGAATTACAGTTTTAACAAAATAAGAAGTAGATTATTAAAAATTAAAACTTATTCCTTCAATGCAATTATTAATAAACATTAATATTTTATTTCATTAAAATAAATATTTTTTTTTGTTTAATTTTATTTAAAGAATGGACACAACTTAAACAAATTTTGTATTAAATAAACTCACTGTTTCAATAGATACAACCTTTCATTGCTACTATACACTTTTTGGTTTGCAGGTAGTTGATATAGAAACAAATAAAATAGTTGGTAAAAATCAAAGAGGTGAATTATTAATCAAAACAAAACGTGTAATGAGTGGATATTATAACGACCCAGAGAACACGGCAGAAGCTTTTGATGATGACAATTTTCTTCACTCGGGAGATATTGTTTACTATGATGAAGATTATTGTTTCTATGTTGTGGACAGAATTAAAGAAATATTCAAATATAAATCATGGCATGTACGTATTTGCTATACCTATTGCAGACAAAAAACATATTATTCTTAAAATTTAATTTTTTATTCTGAAAAAATACATTAATTGGATTAAGTAGAAAAACAGTTTCGTAGATTGGCACTTTTTTTTTCGTGCAAGTATACAGGTGTCCACAGTGGCGGATTTACGGAAGAGCTAGAAGGGCGACAAAATCCGGGCGCGGCAATTTTTTAGAAAAATACAAAAAGCACAAGTCAGAACAATAACAAACAGAACAGAACAATAAATATAAAAAATCTGTTGTGGCCAGCACAAGACCTCTCGCCATTTCCATATTAGGCTATATATATTCTTGTATTGCACTTTGCTATCAAAACGTCGTTTTATAACAAAATATTACAGAACTTAACCAAATATTGTTTTTTTATTGTATTTAACATGTCTTCTGCACACATATAATTCTATCTATTTTTCATTGTATAAGGAAGTTCCAAAATGTCAGAGATTCTTCCAGTTCATTAACCAGATTGACGGTATTTCTGATGGATGTATGCATTTTACCTATAATATCATATATTTAATTAATAAAACAATAAGAAAGACAAAATGTACTTCCCAGAGAAAGCTATCAGAATGTCACTAAAACTATTGATTTTTGACACTGACATTGATATCTGTCATTTTCAAACTATGTTATAGACATTTGAGTTTGTCAACTGGTTTCCTTAGTGTAGTTCGCCTACTCCCGATATTCTATATACATATTATAGCGTCTTTATCTCTAAATTTATAGAAGATATAATAAAAAATGTAAATATGTCAGATGTAGAATTCTGTTCTTCAAAATTAGTATATAATGTCAAAAATTTTCAAAAAATAATATTTAGAAGTTTATTTTTAAACTACTACTTCCGGTTATTCAATTGTTACAAAAACCTTTTCAGCTCTTCCCAGGAATGTCAGATTGAGGAATTCATAGTTAAACAGGTCTTATGTGTTATAGTTTTGGAGGTATCGTCCCTCCAACATCCAGCCATACACTCAAACACACGCACACACACACACACACACACACACACACACACACACACACACACACACACACACACACACACAGAGAGAGAGAGAGAGAGAGAGAGAGAGAGACATCATTGTAAAAATGTTAAAATCGGATTCTAGTGACCGTGAAAAATACTTATTCATTAAAATCCTGATACGTGATTTTTAGCATGATTCCAATACCTCTCTTAGCGAGAGGTAAAAATAAACAAAAATGTTGACCATTTTAGTCAATCCTACAGTATTTTCTCAATATTATGCTAAAGCTAGGCAATAGAGCTTCAAAGCCGTACTTGCTCGGAAAAATATCCAGGAGTTTTTCAAATTGGCAGTTTAGTACATAGTGATTCCGTCGAGACGAGATATGAATTTCTCGATTCTCGTCTGGTCTCGTACTCGAGATTTCTCGTCTCGGCGAGACGAGACAGAAATGTAAATAATATTTTACGAAACGAGATATATTTGCCGAGATCTCGATTCTCAAAAACAGTTTCGAGATTTCCCGGTTGTTATTTTTCTCAGGAGTTATATTTGCAAACATGTGAAATTTAACATATTTGTAGTAATATCTGTCTCTATTTAGCTATGACTTTTTTAAACAAAAAGATAATAAAGTATTTGACATTTAATCTGTTAGAATTTGTTAAGCGTGCATTGCACGAAGAAGTTTTTCTTTTCAAGTGACTTGAAAAGTTTTCTCTCTCGCACAATGACATGAGTGCTAGAGAGACAAATGAATAGACTTGTAACGAAAAACTTTTAAAGAAAAACTTGAACATGCGCTATTTTTTCTTAAAAGTCCCTACAAATTTTGACTGTCAAGTAACTGTCAAATGTCATTTGCGTTTATATTTTTGATGTATACAAGTAGTGTTATAAGTGATCGATATTAAACTGAAAAATGGCAAAATGGGACAGAGAAGTAATTGAAATCTTAATGTAAATATAACTTAAATTTTCACACTTCGATATTTTAATTCACGCAAAACTTGATCGTGTAAATATACTTGTAAGGTATTATATACCAAATTTGAAAAGTTTTGGATTATATTTTAATGTAGTTTTTCATTAAAATCTATTATAGGCTTCAAGTAAAGTACCACTTCCGGGTAGACCATTTTAACTAAAATTTGTTATGTTATTTCCATTGATACAAAAGTCTTATATACCAAATTTGAAAAGTTTTGGATCATATTTTAATATAGTTTTTCATTAAAATCTATTATAGGCTTCAAGTAAAGTACCACTTCCGAAAGGTATGTAATGACCAAAAAGGGAGGTGCACAAGTAGATGTTATAACAGTCCTAAATATAAAATTTTAACTTTCTACGTCTTCCCGTTTTTCAGTTATGTGAGATATATACGTACGTACAGACGTCACGACAAAATTAGTCAAAATGGATTCAGGGATGGTCAAAATGGATATTTCCGTTGAAATCTGGAAATCGAAATTTTTCGCGATTACAATACTTCCTTTACTTCGTACAAGGAAGTAAAAAGATTCTTACTTTTTTTACTTCCTTGTACGAAGTAAATTAAGTATTGTAATCGCGAAAAATTTCGGTTTCCAGTTTTCAACGGAAATATCCATTTTGACCATCCCTGAATCCATTTTGACTAATTTCGTTGTGATGTCTATACCTACATACGTATCTCGCATAACTGAAAAACGGGAAGCCGTAGAAAGTTAAAATTTTCTAAAACTATATTAAAATATAATCCAAAACTTTTCAAATTTGGTATATTATACTTTTATATCAATGGGAATAACACAATAGATTTTGGTTAAAATAGTCTAACCGGAAGTTTACTACTTTACTTGAAGCTGTTATCAGTTTTTCTTGAAAAAAATGGTGTTATTTTGATTTTAGAAATAAATGCTTCAAATAAAAGTTTTAGAGAATTGAATTCTGCGTCGAAAACATCAAGTATGTTTAAATTAGCTCTTTGTATAAGCGAGATATGAATGTAAATTTATATACTTTTTGGTTTCTGTAATTAAGTTTGCTATGAATTAAGACAAAAAATAACAAAGAAATAAAGAATTTAATGTCAATGTCAAATCATGTCAAATACATGCAATTTTATGATTGGGTCTGCTATAATACATATTTTAATTATTAACAAAATATGTATAGTTTAACAGGCGTACAAAGAAGTCATGTTGTGTCCACATCAGTTATTTTACTTAGGATGATACGGCATATTACCCATTTCTGGGTGTGCCAGTATCTACAACACATGTAGACATCGGTAATGATGACGATATATATAATCATATAAAAATCGGCCCATTTTAATTTTTTCATACAAATTTTCGACACAAATAAAAATATACAATATTAGGTACGTAATTACGTGTGGAAGTGGTTAATGAAAAAAAAATAGAAATAAATTATTTAAGTTTAAATATTGTCAAAAAACTGATTTTGGCCGCCATTTTTCCGATATGGCGGAGCAAGCAGCAGTGCTGCAAGGTCGCAAAGTTATCTTATTCAGGAAATGAAACTGTATCTTCTAACGTGCCAATTTGCAAAACTCTTGGATATTATTTTCAGGCAAAACTACAGACCGTCTAGTCTTATCTGACAGTCGCCATAAAAGGCGCACTGGTTCATAGAGAGTGTTGGGAATGAAATATGGAACGGAATTCATTCTGCCCTAACTCTGCTGCAGCTAAGATCGAGGCATAAACTATGCAGATCGGGTAGTTTTAAATTTTTGATATATTGCATAGGATGATTGATTAGAGAAAAATCCAAATTTCCACAATCTCTCTCTCCTTCGCTTCCTCCACCATTTTGTGAAAACTACCGAAAATCGACACGTTTTTCAGTTTATTGCCTATAACTTCTTTCCGCTGCATTTAGTGCAAAAAAGTTATTTGCCGACTTGTAGAGGTCTGCAAAAATTGTTGCTTGAAGTTTTTTGCATGATTAATAGTTTAATAGATTAATAATGGATCTATGAAGCTCACAAAAAAGGGTAAAATTGCGTACTTAGAAAAATGTTAGTTTCTTTCCACTCCGTAACACGTCGTGATGTGCCGCCAAAAAATTTCGGTCGGGAATTTGTTTTTCTCCGGGAAAATTGCTTCAGTTACAATTTGCGGGTAGAAATTTTGTTACGTATTTTCCCGGATTTTTTTTGGGAAAAATTGGCGAAGGCCTATCCAATTCTGAAATGGACTATACCCATACGTACAGTACTGATTCTTCTGATTCTGATGTCTAATTACATTATTACATATTTGTTTATATTTTAAATTATTATTTGTTTGTACACTTTTTCGTTATTAATAAATTTCTCCTTGGAAATTTCTCAAAAAAAATCCGGAGAAATTCCTGGGAATTTTCCTGTAACTTTAAATTTCGGGAATTGACCCATCTCTAGTAACACGTTATTTTAGCGTAAAAGTTCTCATAAACAATCAACTGATTTGTGTCCGCTTGTTTTTGTTAAAATATAGGTATATTTCAAATTTACTAAATTATTCCGGTAATATACATAAAATTAGAAATTTGCAACTTCTTCAAATAATTAAATATTTAGTTGAAGATCAAGATTACGAAAAACAAGTAAATTATTAAACAATTTAAATAATAAAATTTACTCTAAAATAGATCACGCCTGCAGAACTCGAAAGTATTCTTTTCAAACATCCTGCAGTGAAAGAAGCCTTAGTAATTGGCTACCCTCATGAAGAAGATGGTGATCACGCAATGGCTGTAATTATTCCGAAAGAGGGTGTAAATGCTTCAGAAAACGAAATTCTACATTATTTTAACAGTAAGTTTATAAAATAATTATATTTGATTTTTTTATAAAAATAACTAATATTGTTTAAGATCAAGTTCCTGATCGCAAAAAATTGAGAGCAGGAATAAAATTTGTAAAAAGTCTTCCGAAAACACCTACAGGAAAATATAGCCGTGTAAAATTACGACAAATGATAGTTAATAACGAAATTTAATTAGCAATATGTATAAAAAGAAGTACATATTATATTCTTTCTACAACAATATGTTACAACATTACAAGAGACAAAAACTTTGTAATTATATCATGTAAATTTGACAATAATTATTTTCAATAAAGCTCTGCTAATCCACGGATACCCTCCGGATCGCATGTCGTACCAAAACTAAATTTTTCTTATAATGTATGTTATATAGGGTAAGTATAAACTTGTAGGGATTAGCTGCTAATTTAGTTTGGATACTTTACCAGTTTCATAAATATATCAAAATTTTAATATGCCGTTAGTATAATTTACAATCAAAACTGGCTATGTCAATCTAGTTTAATTTACTAGAATAATACTTTCTTATTTTTGTAATAAGTATCTTTGCGTCTTTGGGTAGGATTATGGGTTACATAAGTATATTGTTTCAAGATATTTAAATTTTTCCTTAAATCTAACCCTGGGAATTGTAAGTATTGTAACAAATCTAATGCAGTTTGCGGTACACCAAACTAAACTGTTCCTTTGTATTTTTATAGAATACGGGTATTGAAGCTGTTTACGGCGATCCTTTGGGTTACGATGTGACAGAGTAGCTCGTACGCTCATTACCTACATTGCAAACGTTTCAAAAAGGACACACGAATGTTCGTTTTGAATGCTTGGTTCAACAGTGCTCCACTCTCAATTCGTTCAAAAATATCATTTTTACCTCTCGCTACCCTTGATAAGGGAGGTATACGAATCGTGCTAAAAATCACATATCGAGATTTTAGTAAATGACCACGTTTTAAGGTCCCTACAATCCAATTTTAACATTTTCACAATGATGTCCGTATGTGTATATGTGTGTGTGTGTGTGTGTGTGTGTGTGTGTGTGTGTGTGTGTGTGTGTGTGTATGTGTAAGGATTTTGTTGGCGCTCTAACTCAAAGATTATCATTAAGAAAATTCTGAAACCTTGTATTTCTACCCTATTCTAATATGGAAAGATCCCATTAGATTTTGGTGTAAATCGGATAACCGGAAATGGCACTTTACCTGAACCTCATAATGGGTTTTCTTCAAAAAATACCATTAAATGCCATTTTTTCGCATTTTGTCATTATGAAATTAAAAATTATTGAATTTTCTACAGGAACACATTCATACTTTTTATATATATTTTACAGATAAATTTAAAAATCTCTTTTTTGTAAATCCCGAAGCCTAAGATAAACAATTCCTTTGTTACACAGCTCATATTTCAAATGAATGTAACTGACAGGTAAATATCACTGTCAAAAACATAATCCTTCAAATTAATAATAGTGACATTTTATAAAGAAAATAATAAATAAAGCAATAGTTATATGCAATGGAACATCATATAGTGTGCAGCATTAGTAAAACCGTAGGTATGTATTTATATTAATAAAAATTAAATAGCGGGAGGTTTTGTGTTGTGTTGGCCACATCAGATTTTTACCTTCCGTCAAAAGGAAGGTATTGTTTTTGGTCAAAAAATTCGGTGTTGAGTTTTTAATGAATAAACACGTTTTAGGGTCCCTACAATACGAATGTACTATTTTTAAGATGATGTCTGTATGTGTGTGTGTGTGTGTGTGTGTGTGTGTGTGTTTGTGTGTCCGTGTGTGTGTGTGTGACAAATTTTTCTCCGACGATAACTCCAAAACTACAATTCTAAAAATTATGATTCTTTCATATTCCTCTTCTTTACAACCATATGAAGAGCTGATTAGATTTTGGTTATAATTGGTCAACATGGGCGCCCGCAGGGGGGGTCGAACGGGTCGACGGACCCCCCTTTCATTTATGGATGTATCAATTTTCTGAATTAAAAATATAATTAATTTTTTTTTCAGTTCAATGTTTCATATTGATAACCACATTTTTCTTATATTTTAATAGAAAATTAATTACTGTCTATTATTATAGATATGTAAATACGAAATAGCTGAAATGTTCACAGCAAAGAAATTTAAGAAACCCTAGACATATTAGTTCAAAATGTTATTGCATTTTGATAAGATTCGAGGAGGTTGCAATTTTTATTTAAATAATTAATTATTGTATTTTTATACACTTTTATGAGGTGGTGGTGACTCGAACACCCAAACATTTAATAAAATATTTAAAATAAATATTATTTAAATCTATTTCATGAAACATTTTGAGAACGTCATTAGGATGACGGTAGTGTTGCTATAGTTCTTAACTTGAATTCAAACAAAAGCAACGAAATTGTAGGTCTAGCTTGCTCGAATTTATCCGAAATTTTACTATAATAACCGATTAGACGGTCATCTGTGGTCGTGCGGTTAGAGTCCTCGCCTGGCAACACAAGGCTGCTCGTGTGGGACAGCGTTCGAGTCCCGCACGAGTCAGATTTTAATAAATAAAGAACCTGCACACCCAGATGAGTCCGAATGACAGCTAGAACCATACAAACGAACAGACCTATTGTGTGCACCTTGTGCCCGAAATATGTTTAGTGCTCTCGAGTGGTTTTCTGACTCCGCTAAATTTCTTATAATATTTAAATACAATACTTCTGTCAGATTCGTTCCCTATGTTTCATTTTAAATGGAACGGGCAAATACATTGCTGTCAATCAAATATCAAGTCGTAACCATGGATATGACAAACCCAATGTTTCACGTTAAAAAATACTCACGGTATAAAATTTCGCTATATATGTGTAACATTTTACGATGGCGATATATGCAATTTTTATTGTGATATATAGAAATTTTCATTGCAATATATATAAATATCATTGTCTAATATATGTATATATAAAATTTCGCGATGTCGATATATAAAATTTTCATTGCGATATATAGAATTTTTAGTTCTATAAAATACCGCAATTTAATTAGGGTGCTCACTTTTTTACGGTCTTGTACATAAAATTAAACTTACGTTGGCAACATGTGTAGATTTCTGTGTTACCGACTCAATCCTGAAACAACTGCTCGAGTGTTCAGCGTCCTTGAGTCGGTACAAGATCGTAAAAAAGTGAGCGCCCTCATTATATTGCGGCATTTTATAGAACCAAAAATTCTATATATCGCAATGAAAATTTTATATATCGCAATGAAAATTTTATATATCGACATCGCGAAATTTTATATATATTAGACAATGATATTTATATATATATATATATATATACAGGGTGTCTCAATAAGCTTGCTCACTATTGGTAACTTTTTTATTTGAAGAGATACGAGGTTGGTTAAATTAGCAAAATTGTGCCATTTTATATTAGAAAATTGGTCATGTAGACAAAATAAAAATTGTGTCAGCGGTTCCCAAAATTTGGGACAGAATATATGTTTTTTAAATGGAACTATATATTTTTATTATCTTATTGGAAAGAGTATTTTTCTCTCTTTCCAATAAGGTAATGTTGTTTATGTAAAAAAAATTCAAATAAACGAGTTATTTACGGTTAAAAATTTAAATTTTGTAAACTATTTTATTAGTTTTTTAGTCAAGTAAGCCATGGAAACAATTAATTCTTTGTTTGTTTGTTTCTCCCGTAAAGTTCTCTGTGTTTAATAATGTTTAATAACTTTACAAATGAAGAAAAGTTAGATATGATCGTGCTATATGGAAAGTTATATCTAGACACCAGTTACGTAGAACGGTCGGCTCTCTTTCCAAAAGAGTTTAAATGTGCGAAAGAAATAATGGCTTTCAATTTGAATATTTTCTTTGTTTTGTTATTATTTTATAATTGTTAAGTTCACCTCATATAAGATACGTGATACTATAATAAAAAATAGAAGGAACTTACGTGGTTCAAAAATTTCAATAAAGGAGGATTTAACAAAAAACAGACTCAATCTTTTGAAATCAGCTGCGGACAAATTTGGGTATAAAAATATATGGTCCAGAGATGGTGTTATAATGGGTAAAATTAACGGCACTATTAAAAAAATTACACATTTGGATATGTCATAGTTATTTGTATTAAAAATACTTACTTCAATTCTGTAATTATTAATGTGGAGCGTCTTTATAATGCTTATTTGTATACATATTTTGTTTGTTCTATTCATCACAATTTTATATTTGTTTATATTTGTTATCAATAGTATTTGTTGTAATAGTAGTATTGTTCACATTCTGATTATTGTTAATAATATTTGTATATCACATTTTTAACTATTTACAACTAACGCCATTTTTATTTCATTTATATTTTCAAGGTTTCATTTAACTTCGTTGTTTGGTTCTGTTTCGCTTGCGCAAACATAAAAAGCTCGCATTACACTGCAAAATTTTTTATTTGAATAATATTGTATTTTAATTTTATTTATAAATTATTAACATTTTGTTTTTATGAATATATATTATCAAAATGTTAGAGGATTGAATACCAAAATTAGCTCATTTTATAATAATTGTTGCGCATCCAACTTTGATTTAATCTGTCTCACTGAGACCTGGCTGAATGACAGTGTTTTTAATAATGAATTATTCACTTCATCTTATAATGTCCACAGAGCTGACAGAAATTTTCTTAGAAGTGGTAGAAAGACTGGTGGAGGCGTTCTATGTGCTATTCACTGTAAATATAAATTTTCTCCAGTTAATGTTACAATTCATCCATCCTCATTTTCTGATATTTTATGTGTAAAACTAGCGCTTACTTCTCACTCTTTCTTCTATGTTGTTATTGTCTATTGTCCTCCTCCTATATCTCTCGAACAAATAAATTATGTATTTGAAGCTATTGAATCCATTTCACCACTATTAAATAACAATTTCATAATAATCGGCGATTTTAATATTTCTTCCCTTTCTAATATTCTTCTCCCTTCTTCACCTACTAACAATATCATAAATGCTTTCGAAAACTTCTTATCATTTTTAAATGCCACACAATATAATCAAATTAAGAATGTCAATGATAGGATACTTGATGTTGCTGTTTCAAATTTATTTTGTTCAGTTTCACATTGCAATGACCCACTTGTCAATGAAGACCCTCTTCATCCATCACTTTTTATAAAAATGAACTGCAACAATACTTTTAACCTTAATAACTCTTCTCTTAATAATTCTATGAATTACAGTTTCAGTAAAGGTAATTTTGATTTACTCTATGAATTATTGTCATCAGCAAATTGGAATGAGATATATACAATTACAGATGTTGATGAGGCACTTGAGAGATTTTATGCCATATTATATGACATACTTGATAAAAGTATACCTAAAATCAAACATTCCTGCTCTTCTTATCCTCCTTGGTTTACCGCTGATATTATAAAAAAAATAAAACTAAAAGACAAATATCACAAACTATATAAAAGCAATAGTGATGAAAATTATCTTGTAGAATTCAAGAAATTACGTGGTCTGATTAAAAAAGAAATAAATATTCAACATGCAAAATATATATGTAATATTGAACACCAAATTCACACCGATAGTAATGCATTTTGGAAATTTATTCAAACCAAAAGGCAATCATCCCGGATTCCAGGTATGATGCATCTACAAGATAAAACTTTCATAAACACTGCAGATATTGTTCAGGGTTTTGCTGATTATTTTTCTGAACAATATAATAATGATCACTCCCACCCTGAACAACCTACATTTACCAACAACATCGGTATCACATATATTTCTACAATCACTGAGGATGAGATTTCGCAAGACATAAAGTCTCTCAAGCCGTCACGCAACCCTGGTCCTGACTTTCTTCCTTCTTATGTCCTTAAAGCCTGTTCTCATATTCTTCTTAAACCTCTCCATTTTCTTTTTAATCTTTCTATTTCTCAAAACAAATTTCCTACTTCTTTAAAACGATCTCTTATTATTCCCATTTTCAAATCTGGTGATCCAACTAATATGTCAAATTATCGTCCTATAGCTATCCTATCTAATATATCAAAAATTTTTGAATCTATTATTTACAAACATATATATAATTCCGTTCAACATCATATATCCGTGCATCAACATGGATTTGTTAAAGGCAGATCAACCACTACCAATCTAATTAACTTTACTGAAACTGTACTGAATTCATTACATGATGAAACGCAAGTTGATGTTATTTATACGGATTTTTCGAAAGCATTTGATCGTATTAACCATAATGTCTTACTGCATAAGTTAAATGATAACTTTCAATTTTCTTCTGATCTGCTTCAACTTACCTCTTCTTATCTCAGTGATCGGGTTCTGTCTGTTTCTTATAATAATTATAAATCTAAGTCTTTTACAGCTACTTCTGGTGTTCCTCAAGGTTCCAAATTGGGTCCTTTACTGTTCTTGCTCTTTATTAATGACATTGTTAATTCAGTTCAACACTCTCATGTTTTGTTATATGCTGATGACTTAAAGATTTTTAAAACTATTAATTCTATTGAAGATGCTAAGCTCCTACAGGCAGATATTAATAACATTTTAGCTTGGTCTGTAACCTCTAACCTTTTTTTAAACTACAGTAAATGTAAAATAATGAGCTATTTCGTCAAAAAAACTATTTACAAATATGATTACAAAATAGACTCTCATACTCTTGAAAGGGTCATACAATTTAAAGATCTTGGTGTTTTATTTGATGAAAAGCTCAATTTCATTAAACACATATTACAAACTGTTAAATCTGCCTACAAAAATTTAGGTTTTATTATTAGAAATACACAATACTTCGTTCATATTTCAACTCTTAAGAAACTATATTTCTCGTTCGTAAGAACAAAACTGGAATATTGTCAGCAAGTTTGGTGTCCCATATATAATAAATACAGCCATGTTATTGAATCTATTCAACGCAAATTTATTAAATTTTGCTTCTTCAAGCTTCACAGATATTATCCTAGTTTTGATACTGATTACAAAGATTTGTTGTGTGAATTTAGTATTGTGTCTCTTGATACTCGAAGAAAAATACAATCATCAATGTTCCTTTATAAAGTTTTGCATTGTATTATAAATGATCCCGTAATCCTAGGTAAAATTCCTTTCTTAGTTCCTAGGCATAATTCCCGATTTAAATATACATTCTACTGTAACACTCCTCGAACGAACTATGAAGTAAAGTCACCTATTCGTATGATTTGTTTTAATTTTAACAATTTACCTGAATATTTCGACATTTTCGTCGGCTCGATTGTAAAGTTTAAAAATGCTTTATACAATTATTATATTCATTAACCACTACTATTCATTACAATACATTATCTTAAACAGTTATATGTATTATTAAGTTCTGGGTTTTTTTTTTGTGTCATTCTATTTGTTAACTACTTGTGTCATTAAACATGTTAAATTTGTTTTATTATAGTGAACCTGTAATTGGGGTCTTGAACCCTGTTGGTCAGACTAACAATAAATAAAATAAAAATAAATAAATAAAATAAAATTACTGTAAAATAAATTAATAAAATAATAATTTTATAAAAGACAATTGTTTCCATAGTTTACTTGACCTAAACTAATAAAAGATAATTTTTATCTTTAAACGTAAATAACTCGTTTATTTGAAAAAATTGTACATAAACAACATTACCTTATTGGAAAGAGAAAAAAATACTCTTTCCAATAAGATAAAAAATATATAGTTCCATTTAAAAAATATATATTCTGTCCCAAATTTTGGGAACCGCTGACACAATTTTTATTTTGTCTACATGACCAATTTTCTAATATAAAATGGCACAATTTTGCTAATTTAACCAACCTCGTATCTCTTCAAATAAAAAAGTTACCAATAGTGAGCAAGCTTATTGAGACTACCTGTATATATACAGGGAATTTATTTTAACATGCAACATATGGTAAATCACTTCCATGGTTACTCATTAATGTCAAAAAATGACAGCAATGTAATATTTGTCCATTTTAAAATGCAACATTATAAATAGTATTACAGCCATCGACCTTTAAACTAATGGACCAAGTGTCTCCTATTCTTTTATTGTTAGAATAATGCTCCAACATAAAAAGATAGAAATATATATTCTGTCCTTCAACAGTACGGAAGTTCTTAGTGAAAGTATACTGCGCATGCTTTCGTACTCATTGTACATCTTTTTCAGCCATATGTAAACATCTATACAGTCGCTAGTTGTCAAAATATACATTTGACATTTCGTGACTGTGTATTATTTACTTTTTTGGAGAACATTTACAATTATTTCTGTCAATACATACGTATATGTGTTGTGAGGTGTGTATGCGACAAAATAATGGGGAAACGGTGTATTTCGTGTAGTCAACAATACGAACGCGGTTCAGCTGTGTCATTTCATATGTAAGTTCTTATTAATTATTACTTGTTCCCTATAATATAATATGTATATAATATATTCTATTAAAAATATATAATTATACACAAAAAAAAATTAAATCTACTCTTAACGATTATGCACCAAGTATAAGAAGTTAGGGACAAATATTTTTTTTATTTTGCCGCGTTTTCTTAACTTCCGTACTATTAAAGGATAGAGATACAGTGTCTGCACCGTTATGGCGGGACAAGCGTTTTGCTCGTACGCTGCGTCTATTAGTTTAAAGGTCGATGATTACAGCACAGGAGAACCCTCCAGAACATTTATATATAATTTAAAAATATAAATTTTGAACAATTACTCTAATATTTGGAAAACGTATTGTTATTTTTTTAGTGGAACTTCGATAACTCGAAATTGAATATATCAGAAAAAAGTTTGCGTTATCAAAAAAGTTCGAGTTACTGAATACTCCAATATCCGGGAGAGCCACATCCTAGAGATGGCAGCACTAATGACCGACTTATAGGGAAAACATTCTATTCTACGTTTGTGCTAGTTGTATTTTGATGCTTTGTTTTGAGGATATTTTATTATTTTTAATTGAAATTAAATATGTTTATCATAATGTCAGATATATACATTTATTTAAATGGTACTGTTCGGCCTATAGTCGAAGGAGAAGCAGTATATAAAGATAAAATAAGATTCAAAATTGAAGTTATCTGCATGTTAACTCCATACTTAATTGTTTTTAGCTGGACATACTTGTACCGATATAAGACAGATAAACAGAATAATATAGAAATAAATGGACTGTGTGTTCAAACATCTAATATGTAAGGGGCTCCTCATTCAATCGTAATAACTAAATGTTGCTCAACTTCTGGTATTTTTATAGTTTCTTCTTCTTCTCTATCTTTCCCATAAACAATTTAAAATAAATATATAATATTAAAGAATAATAGTTACTACTTACAGATAACGTCTCTTTTAATAACTACAAAAACAATCTAATAATATTTTGAAGCATAATTTTTTATAATTACTTACATGGAATAAAATCGCTTAGGTAAAAAATGTAAACAAACGTTCATGAATGGTGATACGTCCTTTCCGAATTTTAATGCGATTTTCCACCTATTTTCTAATATTTCTCTTTTTGGGCAATAATGGACGGATATGTCAGCACTTGCATAATTATTGCACCGCGGAACAATATTTCTTCGATTTGCTGTTCATTTTTGGTTGCTGTTTACTTCATAACCCAATACAACGTTTTCCCTACAACTTTGCTTTATTTTGCCACCAGATGTCAGACACTTTGTTGGCTCTTGCCAATAATAAATAAGAAAGGTACATAGTATATATGCTTACATAAATGTAGGGTGTATTTTATAAAATGGATATTTGTTGGAATAAAAAAAAATTCTTCCTGCACATATAAATAAAATATATTTGTCACATACGTATAAATAATATTGAGTGTTAAAGAATACGTGTTACAAATTTATAGGGTATGTAGAGGATGCAAAAATAAAATAAACAAGATTAATAACTGTAGTGAGAGATCGTAACAGCCAGCGAAAATTAGCGAAAGATAATTACCATTTTATGAGTTTATTAGTAAAAGTTACTCTATTTTGCATCTCGTACATACCCTATAAATAGTTTCTTAGAAAATTCTTCTAAATATAATTTTTTGGGAGTTTTTTTTATTAAATATTGATGAACATAAAATTCTCCATCTAATACATTTAAATTTTTTATTATATCTTATATGGATTTAGAGATAAAGACACTATAATTTATAGAGTAATCTAATCGCAGAGGCTAAGGCACTAAGGAAACCAGTTGACAAATTCCAATGTTTGTAACATAGTTTGTAAATAACACATGTCAGTGTCAAAAATCAACAGTTTTAGTGACATTCTGATAGCTTTTTCTGGGAAGTATATTTAATCTTTCTTATTGTTTTATTAATTAAATATTTGATATTATAGGTAAAATACATATATCCATCAGAAATACCGCCAATCTGGTTAATGAATTGGAAGAATCTCTGACATTTTGGAACTTCCTCATAAAATTAAAAATAGATATAATTAAAATTATATGTGTGCAAAAGACGTTAAATACAGTAAAAAACAATATTTGGGTAAAGTTCTGAAATATTTTGTTATAAAACGACGGTTCGAAAGCGAAGTGCAATACAATACTTATATAACCTAATATGGAAATGGCGAGAGGTCTTGTGCTGGCCACAATAGAATTTTTTGTTTTTGAAAAATGTTGAAGTATAAAATGATTCCAGAATCCAGATTTTGATTTTCACTTCTTTAGGATACTTTTTTAAGTTCTTTCGGATGGCAATTGGCAATACTAATTTTTTTGTCACTACTGGATTTCACCCTACAATACCAAACAAAGCAGCGTGGAAAAAACCGTTTTCCGTTGGCAGTTGATAGTTGACATTTGACAGTTAACCGTTAACCATTTACCTTTACCGTTAACCCTTGGAGTGCGTTTACCGTTGGCAGTTGATAACTGACATTTGACAGTTAACCGTTTACCTTTACCGTTAACCCTTGGAGTGCGTTTACCGTTGGCAGTTGATAACTGACTTTTGACAGTTAACCGTTTACAGTTTACCGTTAACCCTTGGAGTGTGTTCACGCCGCTTTGATAGTGTAGAGCAAAATAGAGTTCTGACAAAAAAAAAACTGAGCATCGCCATTCGAAAGAGCTTTAAAAAGTGTCCTACAGAAGTGCAAATCAAAATCTGGAATCCTTTCATACTTACAAGTTTTTCAAAAACAAAAAAAAAACTACAAAATTTACATATTTGTCTTTATCTAATGATCTATGCATTTCTTCTGAATAAACAATCTTTTATACTAAACGGGTACATTCACTATCTATATATATATATTTTCTTTAATCACGACGATCGGGGAAATTTTGCTCACCTGTACAGACTAAACGGTGCGAGTGATTTTAATGAAAATTTTTCTGGGATGTAGAGAATAATTCAACTTGATTTCCTGGTAATAGGTCATTTTTCTGTACGGTGCATAGTTTTTGTGTAAAAAATTTTTAAAAGTGGAAATTTAGCTTTTTGAAACAATACATCGAAGTCTACATGTACAAAATTAAAAAGAAAAACGATGTCATCTATCACATTTGACATGTCAATGTTAGTGACAAACCAATATAAGAAATGTATAAAGATTAGTTAAAAGTGGATATATATATATTTTATGGAATGATTATTATGGATATCTTTTATTCTAAACGGGTACATTCACTATCTATATATATATATTTTCTTTAATCACGACGATCGGGGAAATTTTGCTCACCTGTACAGACTAAACGGTGCGAGTGATTTTAATGAAAATTTTTCTGGGATGTAGAGAATAATTCAACTTGATTTCCTGGTAATAGGTCATTTTTCTGTACGGTGCATAGTTTTTGTGTAAAAAATTTTTAAAAGTGGAAATTTAGCTTTTTGAAACAATACATCGAAGTCTACATGTACAAAATTAAAAAGAAAAACGATGTCATCTATCACATTTGACATGTCAATGTTAGTGACAAACCAATATAAGAAATGTATAAAGATTAGTTAAAAGTGGATATATATATATTTTATGGAACGATTATTATGGATATAATAGTATAATTAAAGGTATTTTATAATTATTTTCTCTATTTAAATGGTTATTAATAAATCATATATAACCTTGAAGTTAAATTTTAACATATGTTCATCTATAGGTAAAACTGTTTGCTTTTTATGACAGAGAAGTTGAAAAGGTGATAATTCAGTGAATATGAACGTACAGTAACATATGTACGCATGTTTCCATTGACAAAATAGTTGCTGAACGACGAAAAAGGCATGTATTTAAATGGAACCTAATTTGGATATAAAATTGATAAAAATGGTACCTAGACGGAACGGAAGTGCGTAAAACTATTATAATACACTATCGGCGGAGCCCTAGGAGAAAGATTGTTTGACATGTCAATCAGAACCTTTAAATGGAAATATTTTTGAAATGAGGACATTTTGAAAGAAGTTAAATTCATGAACATAAATTATGAGAATGGGCAATGATTTCACAATAGTCAAAATGGCCTAAAATATATTTAAAATTTATAAATTTGATGGTTCCTGTCCGTGGTTCATGTCCACTTCGAAAGTGTTGCCAAACATTCCATAAGTAACTAGGTAAGTACCTATAAAACAAATATTGCTAACTAGATCAATGTGAAATCGGTACACAAGTGTTACCAAATATGCCATAAGTGAAAAACAAATATTCCTAATTGCATTACTGTGAAGTTAGTCAATTAATTTTCTAGCTACTAATAAAAAATATAATAAATTTTGTACATAAATATACGAGAAAGTGTTGCCATAAGTAACTAAGTAAAACACAAATACTCCAATATCAAGATTTTGACAGCTCGATCGTTTTTTTTTTTTTTACATAAAGTTGTCAGAAACATGTCGTTTTCGTATCAAATGAATGGTACCGTTAAGGGCTGCCTTGCAGAAATGCTAAACATTTGACAGCTCGAAAGTCTTTTGTTTTTTGCTTAAAGTTGTCAGAACCATGTCGTGTTTGGTATCAAATGAGAGGGTTCGTCAAGGGCTGCCATGCAGAAATGCTAAAAATTTGACAGCTTGATCGGCTTTTGTTTTTTGTTTAAAGTTGTCAGAACTATGTCGTGTTTGGTATCAAATGAAAAGTAACGTCAAGGGCTGTCATGCAGAAGTGTCAAAATTTTGACAGCTTGATCGGCTTTTGTTTTTTGCATAAAGTTGTCAGAACCATGTCGTGTTTGGTATCAAATGAGAGGGTTCATCCAAGGGCTGCCATGCGGAAATGTCAAAAATTTGACAGCTCGATCGGCTTTTGGCTGGGCAAGTTACGTAAGCAGTTTGAGTGGGCAGGTTGTGTGGGCATTTTGGGTGGGCAGGTTGCGTGGGTAGTTTGAGTGGGCAGGTTGGGTGGGCATTTTGGGTGGGCAGGTTGCGTGGGCAGTTTGAGTGGGCAGGTTGGGTGGGCAGGTTGCGTGGGTATTTTGGGTGGGCAGGTTGCGTGGGCAGTTTGAGTGGGCAGGTTAGGTGGGCAGGTTGCGTGGGCATTTTGGGTGGGCAGGTTGCGTGGGCAGTTTGGGTGGGCAGGTTGCGTGGGCATTTTGAGTGGGCAGGTTGTGTGGGCATTTTGAGTGGGCAGGTTGCGTGGGTCGTTTGGGTGGGCAGGTTGCGTGAGTAGTTTGAGTGGGCAGGTTGCGTGGGCTGTTTGGGTGGGCGGGAAAAAAAAATATTTTGAAAGACTCTTAGCGGTAGCACTTTGCGTTTAAATTGTTCCTAGACGGATTGGACGTACGTAAAACTATTATAAAACACTATCGGCGGAGCCCTAGGGAATACTCGGCGTAGCCGAGTTTTCGCTAGTCTTTTATACTAAACAGGTCAATTCACTTTAGTTTCATCAATGACGATCGCCGAAATTTTGCTCACATATACAGCCTGAACGGTGCGTGTGAATTTAATGAAAATAGGTGCAGGTTGTAGAGTATAAGTCAACTTGATTTCCTGGTAATAGGTAATTTTTCTGTACGGTACATAGTTTTTGTGTAAAAAATTTTTAAAGGTCGTATTTTGGCTTTTTGAAACAATTTGAAATCAAAAATTTAGTCTTCTTTGAAAAATTTAAGACGAAGAACGTTTCTTTGACATGTCAATCAGAACATTTAAATGGAATTATTCATGAAAAGAGGACAATTTGAAAGAAGTTAAATTAATAAACATACATTATAGCAATGGGCGGTTATTACACACTGGTTAAAAAGGCCTAAAAGATTATATTTAAAATATTAATTTTTAAAGGTTCATGTCGGTGATTTATGTGCATTTCGAAAGTGTTGCCAAACATTCCATAAGTAACTAAGTAAAACACAAATATCCCAATGTCAAGAATTTGACAGCTCGATCGGCCTTTGTTTTTTTGCTTAAAGTTGTCAGAACCATGTCGTGTTTAGTATCAAATGAGAGGTATCGTCGAGGGCTGCCATGCAGAAATGTCAAAATTTTGACAGCTTGATCGGCTTTTGTTTTTTGCTTAAAGTTGTCAGAACCATATCGTGTTTGGTATCAAATGAAAGGTAACGTCAAGGGCTGTCATGCAGAATTGTCAAAAAATTGACAGCTCGATCGGCTTTTGTTTTTTGCTTAAAGTGTTCAGAACCATGTCGTGTTTGGTATCAAATGAAAGGGTTCGTCACGGGATGTCATGCAGAAATGTCAAAAATATGACAGCTCGATCGGCTTTTGTTTTTTGCTTAAAGTTGTCAGAACCATATCGTGTTTGGTATCAAATGAAAGGTAACGTCAAGGGCTGCCATGCAGAAATGTCAAAAATTTGACAGCTCGATTGGCTTTTGTTTTTTGCTTAAAGTTGTCAGAACCATATAGTGTTTGGTATCAAATGAAAGGTAACGTCAAGGGCTGTCATGCAGAAATGTCAAAAATTTGACAGCTCGGTCGGCTTTTGTTTTTCGCTTAAAGTTGTCAGAACCATGTCGTGTTTGGTATCAAATGAGAGGTATCGTCGAGGGCTGTCATACATAAATGTCAAAATTTTGACAGCTCGATCGGCTTTTGGGTGGGTAAGTTACGTAGGCAGTTTGAGTGGGCAGGTTGCGTGGGCATTTTGGGTGGGCAGGTTGCGTGGGCAGTTTGAGTGGGCAGGTTGGGTGGGCAGTTTGAGTGGGCAGGTTGGGTGGGCAGGTTGCGTGGGCATTTTGGGTGGGCGGGTTGCGTGGGCAGGTTGGGTGGGCAGTTTGAGTGGGCAGGTTGGGTGGGCAGGTTGCGTGGGCATTTTGGGTGGGCAGGTTGCGTGGGCTGTTTGGGTGGGCAGGTTGCGTGGGCTGTTTGGGTGGGCGGGAAAAAAATATTTTGAAAGACTCTTAGCGGTAGCACTTTGCGTTTTAATTGTTCCTAGACGGATTGGACGTACGTAAAACTATTATAAAACACTATCGGCGGAGCCCTAGGGAATACTCGGCGTAGCCGAGTTTTCGCTAGTCTTTTATACTAAACAGGTCAATTCACTTTAGTTTCATCAATGACGATCGCCGAAATTTTGCTCACATATACAGCCTGAACGGTGCGTGTGATTTTAATGAAAATTGGTGCAGGTTGTAGAGTATAAGTCAACTTGATTTCCTGGTAATAGGTCATTTTTCTATAAGGTGCATAGTTTTTGTGTAAAAAAATTTTAAAAGTGGAAATTTGGTTTTTAGAAACAATTTGAAATCAAAAATTTAGTCTTCTTTGAAAAATTTAAGACGAAGAACGTTTCTTTGACATGTCAATCAGAACATTTAAATGGAATTATTCATGAAAAGAGGACATTTTGAAAGAAGTTAAATTAATAAACATATATTATGGCAATGGGCGGTTATTACACACTGGTTAAAAAGGCCTAAATGATTATATTTAAAATATTAATTTTTAAAGGTTCATGTCCGTGATTTATGTGCATTTCGAAAGTGTTGCCAAACATTTCATAAGTAATTAAGTAAAAAACAAATATCCCAATGTCAAGAATTTGACAGCTCGATCGGCCTTTGGTTTTTTGCTAAAAAGTTGTCAGAACCATGTCGTGTTTGGTATCAAATGAAAGGTAACGTCAAGGGCTGCCATGCAGAAATGTCAAAAATTTGAAAGCTAGATCGGCTTTTGTTTTGTGCTTAAAGTTGTCAGAACCATATCGTGTTTGGTATCAAATGAAAGGTAATGTCAAGGGCTGTCATGCAGAAATGTCAAAAATTTGACAGCTCGATCGGCTTTTGTTTTTTGCTTAAAATTGTCAGAACCATGTCGTGTTTTGTATCAAATGAAAGGTAACGTCAAGGGCTGTCATGCAGAAATGTCAAAATTTTGACAGCTCGATCGGCTTTTGTGTTTTGCTTAAAGTTGTCAGAACCATATCGTGTTTGGTATCAAATGAAAGGTAATGTCAAGGGCTGTCATGCAGAATAGTCAAAAAATTGACAGCTCGATCGGCTTTTGTTTTTTGCTTAAAGTTGTCAGAACCATGTCGTGTTTTGTATCAAATGAAAGGTAACGTCAAGGGCTGTCATGCAGAAATGTCAAAATTTTGACAGCTCGATCGGCTTTTGTGTTTTGCTTAAAGTTGTCAGAACCATATCGTGTTTGGTATCAAATGAAAGGTAATGTCAAGGGCTGTCATGCAGAATAGTCAAAAAATTGACAGCTCGATCGGCTTTTGTTTTTTGCTTAAAGTTGTCAGAACCATGTCGTGTTTTGTATCAAATGAAAGGTAACGTCAAGGGCTGTCATGCAGAAATGTCAAAATTTTGACAGCTCGATCGGCTTTTGTGTTTTGCTTAAAGTTGTCAGAACCATATCGTGTTTGGTATCAAATGAAAGGTAATGTCAAGGGCTGTCATGCAGAATAGTCAAAAAATTGACAGCTCGATCGGCTTTTGTTTTTTGCTTAAAGTTGTCAGAACCATGTCGTGTTTTGTATCAAATGAAAGGTAACGTCAAGGGCTGTCATGCAGAAATGTCAAAATTTTGACAGCTCGATCGGCTTTTGTTTTTTGCTTAAAGTTGTCAGAATCATGTCGTGTTTGCTATCAAATGAAAGGTAACGTCAAGGGCTGTCATGCAGAAATGTCAAAAATTTGACAGCTCAATCGGCTTTTGTTTTTTGCTTAAAGTTCTCAGAATCATGTCGTGTTTGGTAACAAATGAAAGGTAACGTCAAGGGCTGTCATGCAGAAATGTCAAAACAGGTTGCGTGGGTAGTTTGAGTGGGCAGGTTGCGTGGGCATTTTGGGTGGGCAGGTTGGGTCAGCAGGTTGCGTGGGCATTTTTCGTGGGCAGATTGCGTGGGCATTTTGGGTGGGCGGGTTGCGTGGGCAGGTTGCGTGGGCATTTTGGGCGGGCAGGTTGCGTGGGCAGTTTGAGTGGGCAGGTTGCGTGGGCATTTTGGGTGGGCGGGTTGCGTGGGCAGGTTGCGTGGGCATTTTGGGTGGGCAGGTTGCGTGGGCAGTTTGAGTGGGCAGGTTGCGTGGGCATTTTGGGTGGGCAGGTTGCGTGGGCAGGTTGGGTGGGTATTTTTCGTGGGCAGTTTGGGTGGGCAGGTTGCGTGGGCATTTTGGGTGGGCAGGTTGCGTGGGCATTTTGGGGTGGGCAGGTTGCGTGGGCAGGTTGGGTGGGTATTTTGCGTGGGCAGTTTGGGTGGGCAGTTTGGGTGGGCAGGTTGCGTGGGCTGTTTGGGTGGGCGGTAAAAAAATATTTTGAAAGACTCTTAGCGTTAGCACTTTGCGTTTAAATTGTTCCCAGACGGATTTAACGTAAGTAAAACTATTATAAAACACTATCGGCGGAGCCCTAGGGAATACTCGGCGTAGCCGAGTTTTCGCTAGTCTTTTATACTAAATAATTTCATTCACTATCTATATTTCTATATATATTTGAATTCATCACGACGGTCGGGGAAATTTTATTCGCCTGTACAGCCTGAACGGTACAAGCGATTTTAATGAAAATTTTTCTGGGATGTAGAGAATAACTCAACTTGATTTCCTGGTAATAGGTCATTTTTATGTACGGTGCATAGTTTTTGTGTAAAAAAATTTTAAAGGTCGTATTTTGGCTTTTTGAAACAATTTGAAATCAAAAATTTAGTCTTCTTTGAAAAATTTAAGACGAAGAACGTTCCTTTGACATGTCAATCAGAACATTTATATGGAATTATTTATAAAATAAGGACATTTTGAAAAAAGTTAAATTCATAAACATACATTATGGCAATGGGCGGTCATTCCATAGTACTTTAAAAGGCCTAAAACATTATATTTAAAAATTATAATTTTTGAAGGTTCATGTCAGTGATACAAGTGCATTTCCAAAGTGTTGCCACACATCCCATAAATAACTAAGTAAAAAACAAATATTCCAATGTCAAGAATTTGACAGCTCGATCGGCTTTTGTTTTTTGGTTAAAGTTGTCAGAACCATGTCGCGTTTGGTATCAAATGAAAGGTAACGTCAAGGGCTGTCATGCAGACATGTCAAAAATTTGACAGCTAGATCGGCTTTTGTTTTTTGCTTAAAGTTGTCAGAACCATGTCGTGTTTGGTATCAAATGAGAGGTATTGTCAAGGGCTGCCATGCAGAAATGTTAAAAATTTGACAGCTCGATCGGTTTTTGTTTTTTGCTTAAAGTTGTCAGAACCATGTCGAGTTTGGTATCAAATGAGAGGCTTCGTCAAGGGCTGCCATGCAGAAATGTCAAAAATTTGACAGCTCGATCGGCTTTTGTTTTTTGCTTAAAGTTGTCAGAACCATGCCGTGTTTGGTATCAAATGAGAGGGTTCGTCAAGGGCTGACATGCGGAAGTGTCAAAAATTTGACAGCTCGATCGGCTTTTGCTTTTTGCTTAAAGTTGTCAGAAACATGTCGTGTTTGGTATCAAATGAGAGGTATCGACAAGGGCTGCCATGCAGAAGTATCAAAAATTTGACAGCTCGATCGGCTTTTGTTTTTTGCTTAAAGTTGTCAGAACCATGTCGTGTTTGGTATCAAATGAGAGGGTTCGTCAAGGGCTGACATGCGGAAGTGTCAAAAATTTGACAGCTCGATCGGCTTTTGCTTTTTGCTTAAAGTTGTCAGAACCATGTCGTGTTTGGAATCAAATGAAAGGTAATGTCAAGGGCTGTCATGCAGAAATGTCAAAACAGGTTGTGTGGGCAGTTTGAGTGAGCAGGTTGCGTGGGAATTTTGGGTAGGCAGGTTGGGTCGGCAGGTTGCGTGGGCATTTTGGGTGGGCAGGGTGCGTGGGCAGTTTGGGTGGGCAGGTTGCGTGGGCAAGTTGCGTGGGCAGTTTGGGTGGGCAGGTTGCGTGGGCTGTTTGGGTGGGCGGGAAAAAATATTTTGAAAGACTCTTAGCGCTAGCACTGTGGGTTTAAATTGTTCCTAGACGGATTGGACGTACGTAAAACTATTATAAAACACTATCGGCGGAGCCCTAGGGAATACTCGGCGTAGCCGAGTTTTCGCTAGTACAATGCTAAAATGGCATCCTGGCATAGGACAACTTTCGTCTAATTAACCGACTTCGTAGCTCATAATTCTCGACATAATAACAAACATGTCCAGCAGTGTACATATACGAGCATGTAATATATTATATCCTTTTCACTCTGAAAAGGGCCGGACTGAGAATAATCGCCCGGGCCGATTTACTTCTCCAATCCGACCCTGTGCGCGGGTATATTTCTTATTTGACATTTCGTCCACTTTATAATTATTACTCCTATTTTTACCATAAACAAACACAGGGCAAACACCGAAATACACGCTGCTACTAAAATCATATGTAAACAAGCAAATGGCTGTCATGAACATGTGGATTTAGGCGCTGAAGTTCGTTGCAGATGTCACCATCGAGTTGACGTCATAAGCGCGCCATGATAAGAAAATTTGAATTGTGATGAATTTTTTTAAAATTCATATCTCATGTGATGCATACATTTTCTTACTCAAAGTTAGATATTCAGAGTCCTACTGGTCTGTACTAATGTAAAAAAATGTTTTTAAAAAATGTCGGAATACCCCATTGCATTCGGCGGTGCTCATCGCTGCCAGCGCTGCCGGGGTGCTGAACGAGCCCATTGGCAATAGATCAATCAGAACAAATGAATTTCGTGAGGGGCAGCTGGCAGGTGTCAGAAATAAATTTCATACATAATTTACTCAATGGTGGAGCCATGGAAAAATTTATGGTTTAATTTTATGAATGAATTGTATCAAAATAAAAATTTCTCGATATTTATCATAAGATATATAAATAATTTTTATGACTTGATTTAACCCTGAAGAAGATCATTGTAATGATCGAAATGTAGGTTTCAAATCAAATAAAAGCGTACTGACTGCAGTTCCGATTACTTTATTTTCTTCCCACATCAATCTCCAGTCGATCATCGTTGCTCCAAATAAATAAATTTTAAAAATATTCAAAAGTGAGGTTAAAATCACTCCCGTGGAGGGCAGGTGACGTCATTCTGGAATGGTTGGTCTATGGCGTTTACACAAATTTGAAAAGTATAATTTTATAATGAGTATTATTAAGTTTCAATATGGTGAATGTATGTATGTATGTATGTTCTCAGATTATAAACAGAACTGTCAAAGTTAGGTTACGGTTGTGCATATGTGAGTGATACTTGACACGGTGGGCCACAATTTTTAAAAAGTCCGCCAAATATTTATAAATGAAATTATAATATCATTTACATTTTTTTTCTTCGACGATTAAAGCAAAATAATTTCAGAAACAGTTAAAACACAATTAAATAGTGATTATTAAATTTATTTGGTAATTTGATCTTATTTTATAAAAAAGATATTTCATGATGAAAATTGATTTTTACCTTCCGTCACCTTTAGGTAAGGAAGGTATTGTCTTTGGTCAAAAAATTCGGTGGTGAGTTTTTAATGACTAAGCACGTTTTAGGGTCCCTACAATACAAATTTACTATTTTTAAGATGATGTCTGTATGTATGTGTGTGCGTGTGTGTGTGCGTGTGTCCGTGTGTGTGTGTGTGTATGTGTGTCCGTGTGTGACAAATTTTTCTCCGACGATAACTCCAATACTACAATTCTAAAAATTATAATTCTTTCGTATTCCTCTTCTGTACATCCATATGAAGAGTTGATTAGATTTTGGTTATAATCGATCCACCGGAAGTACCCTTTTTTGAAGTTTTTAACAGTTTTTCTTAAAAAAACGCAGTTAAATATTACTTTTTGACATTTTGTTATTATGTATATTAAAGAAAATACTCTTCTCTATACGGTTTAATTATACATTTTCCTTCATATTAAATAGATGTAAATTTAAAGCATTATAAAGAAATTAATTTTCAAAAATTAGTCTGCTTTGCAATTTATTATGGAAACAGCTGAGATAATTATTCAAAAAAAATTAATTGACATATGTCAGTTGCAAGTGCAAAACCAAATATGAAAAGTATAGGATCTAAAATTGGTATGTCATATTGTTACTCGCAAGTGACATGCAGAGAAAGGCCAAAGAGAAGATGGAAGGACATTACTTAGTGTAGTTTATGTTATAATTTTATTGGATTTAAAGAACCTTTTCAAATGAACTTTTAGTATGGAATTTGTAAAAAACAGTATGTGTTCGTATTCGATTTTACATGATATTATATAGAATCTGTTCCAAGGACCTTTTGGTATGGGTTTTGTACAAAATACATCGAATTGACGGAAGGTCTTGTGCTGGCCACAACAGATTTTTTTTTCTTAACTCATATCAAACTTCCAAAAATTTCTATTTTTCGTATTTACATTTTCCGCATTAATATAAAAAGTTGATTAGATTGGATAACCAGAAGTGGTACTTTATTTGAAGCCCGAAACAGTTTTTCATGAAAAACTATATTAAAATATAATCCAAAACTTTTCAATTTTAATATTTAAGATTTTTATATCAAGCGAAATAGCATTAATATATTGATGGCTAAAACTGATAAACTGGAAGTGATACTTTCCTTGAAGCTTTAAACAGATTTTCGTGAAAAATGTATTATGATATACTCTAAAATTTTTCAAATTTGGTATTTAAGACTTTTATGAGAACGACATATTAGATTTTTTCTAAAATGGAAAACCGGAAGTGGTACTTTACTGGAAGCTCTAAACAGATTTTCTTGAAAAAATATGTTAAAATATGATCCAAAACTTTTCGATTTGGTATTTTAAAACTCGTATATAATTTGGAACAACATATTAGATTTTGACTATATCTATATGATAAACTGGAAGTGATACTTTACTTAAAGCTCATTGCTATTTTAAACATGGAATTGGCGGAAGGTCATGTGCTGGCCACATCAGATTTTTTCTTATAAGATAGCATTGGTATTGGTACTTGAATTTCAGTACTTCCTAAATTTGATTCGTCCATTGTGAGCATGCGCAATTGAATTGGTAATATGATGACTTTTTATAACACTTCAATAGTTCTGAAAAAAATATAAACAATATTATACGCATTCGAATAAGCTTACAATGAATTTATAAATAATTCAGTCATTTCCCGGCTTCTGGTTACTACGTCACGCTCCCTGCAATAGGAAATTGAGACAATTATAGTACTAAGAAAGAGAGAGAAATATAGTGGAATCATTCCACCATGGCTGCGTTCCAAAATCCTACTCTTAGAGCACGAAATTACTCAAAGTCCTTTCAAAACTAATAACCTTACTCTCAGAGTTTACTCAACCTGTTCCAAAACAGCCAGAGTTTACTCCAAAGTGATGTTCTACTTACCCTACTAACGAGGTGTATAGAAATTACTCCGCAATGTTTTCAAACGTAGATTCTTAACATAAGAAAGTAATTTGCTTTCTTGAGGAAAAAAACGAGCTGTTGGTTGAAAATAAACACAAGTAAATACGTTGGCGTGTATTACGAGCACACTTTTATAATAAAAGCGCTTTTATGGAGCGTACTTTCACATTATATTGAGGCCAGTGCTCCATAAAAGCGCTTTTATTATAAAAATGCGCTTTTAATATGGGCTTGACATTAATGTTGTAAATATAAGTAGTTTTGTTAATTGTTTAAAATTACTTTTAATTTAGTTTCAATTTTTTATTTACTCTCGTTCCAAAACTCAACACATCATACTCTACACCGAAACTAAGTATTCTTGATTTTGGAACGCAGCCCATGTTAACTACTTTTGGCATTTGGTTAGAAGTTATGTTTACTAATTGTGATCTGGCAGTAAATATTGTAAATTCGACTTATATTATACAACTATCTCATTTAATAAGGTTGTATTATAGTAGTATATTCTCAAGTTTACAACCAATTTACAACATATTTTATTAAACTTGCAGAATGAGAGCTGTCAGTGGGATTTTGATGAACTAATGGCGGGCGCCACTCCAGCAATCCGCGGTAACCACCCGCAATAGATGGCAGCATTACCATCTTCGTAGTGGGGAAAACATTGTATTTTGTACATTGATGGTATAGGAGTAATCTCGAATTTTTGATTTAGTTCTCTTTATTTACGTGAAATAATTAATTAAAATAAGATGTTTATCTCACTCGGCGATATATACATATATTTAAATGGTGCAGTAAGGCCAATAGTGAAAGACGAAGCAACATTTAAAGATAAAGTAGTTAGTAGAAAAGTTTGTAAGGTAACATTGAAAATTTATAATATTTTAGCTGGCCATATAATAATGTGTGGTTTCCAATTTAATAAAGAAAACAATGTGGAAATTCACGGTCTTTGTTTACAAACATTTAATTTAAAAGAGATTCGACATAATATCCGTATTTGCCTTGAAAACAATGTACAACAGTGGAAGTGTGTGTGCAGCTGTAAAGTAGAAGGTGCTAAGTGCAAACATATTGTTGCACTTATATTGTATTTGGAAATACACTTAATTTATTGGTTTTAAAATCATTATTTATTATATAACTGCATTCATGTATGGTTCTAGGAGATCCAAAAAATTTCTTCTCTAACGATTGCTTTATCAGAAATTCTGCCATCAAAAGCAGAATTTACGAAACATATAACGCCTGCCGGTGTAACTCCAATTAAATATTTTAAAGTATGTCTTTTTTATAAATAAAATATGATCTTATCCTGCAACTCAAACACTTTGATTTCTGAATATCAATTTCAGTGCACTCTAACACTACTCTAACATTTCTGATTTTTTAAAAATATTTCGGAATATTTAAAATGTGTTGTTCTCTTATCAGGTATGAAAATAATTGGTTTTAAAATTGTATAAAGTATTCCTAGCATTTCCCAAAAATATATTCTAGCAGTTCAATATGGTAAATTAAAAATGGCGCTTATTACCTTAAGTGCATTACCTATTCGTCTTTAGTTTAAAATGAAATATTTTTTTTTAGTAGGACAGGCATTATTTTTCAAAAGAGATCTTTTATTTGGATTTTTTCCTGTAAATATTTTTTATATTATTAAAATATATATTGAAACAGTTATACGATAATAATAATTGATAATAATCCGAAGGTAGAAAGTGAGCAGAACACACATTCATATCATGTCACTTTCTTTTCTATTTTTAATGCAATTACCCAATTTTTTTCGCATTTCTTTGTCCTTCGGGAAGTAGTGCATTGACATTTGTGCACTAACGTAATTAAAGCACTGCGGTACAGAGCAATATTGCTTACATTTGCTAGACATTTCTCTCACTTTTGCTTGTTTCTTATGCTAGTACAATTCACATGCCGAAATGTTTTCCCTACGACTCGCATTTTTAATTTCGCCACCAGATGTCAGATACTTTGTTGGCTCTCATCAGCTCTCTGCGATTCAGCAATGAAATGTGCATGTGAGCAAGTAAGCGCTAGTACAAAATTTGTCTACAAGCACATTCTGGTATCAAATCTGACAACCAACGGCGCTCATAAGAAGTATAACCTTAATTCCTCTTTTAAATTATTAATGAACCATAAATTATAATTATTTTCCATGTGTATTTACCCACAGAGAATGCAAACTGAAAATATTGTCGGATGACTCACTACTGTCACTGTCAAATTTTGACAATTTGATTTTATTATTAAGGATTTACGATTGCAATAAAAGTGTTGCAAAATTATTGTTAAATTGGATACAATGCTTCTTATGTATTTTTATCTGATTATTTTTGCATCAAAATATTCGTAATAACTGCCATTATTTTCCCCACTTTAAATCATTCAAATCGCTTTTACTGGAGTGCTGCCATCTGCGATAGCTTTGCCTGACAGCCCCCATTATCATGGTAATGGTAATGCTGTATGTAAACAAACAAGCATCTATCACTGCTCGCTTGGAGGCGCTCTCATAGAAAAGAGAGATACTACTATAATAGAAAGCGCTCTCTATAGCAATCAGGTGACTTTTCAAATGACAGCGACAGTAGAGACAAAGTGATTGTTCACGGAACTAAAGTCATTTTGGCGGGTCGTATGAACGGTATTCTTCATTCAAGGAATTGGTAAGGATTAAATATGAAACATGTATAATTTGAAAATATCAACTGCAGACCTTCAATAGTATTTCTAGGTAAACATTTTCGTATTATACTTCATTTCACGTAAGAAAATAGTGACGAAAAGATAGGTGCAGTTTGATCTTGTTGTTTGATTAGATGATATCGGAGTATTATCCAATCAAAAAACAAGATCAAACTGCACCTCTCTTCCCGTCACTATTTTCTTACGTGAAATGAAGTATAAGTTGATTTTTTCAAACTAAACAAGAAAATATATAAATTGACTAAAAATAAAAATAATACCAAGATGTTAACAAAATATTGTATTTATTATTTTCTCTTTATTATAATATAACACAACTGACATTTTTAATTTATCACTAGATGTTATAGTCATTTTCCACTTTAAAATGTTATTTATTTCCTTGCAATAGGAATATAATAAAAATTTAATTAAAAATTGTTTCATTTAATAAATCAAGTGTATCACAAGAAAATATGTTTATACTCTACTGACTTTCAACAGTTTTTGCTAAAATTAAGGAAACGTTTTTCTTGTGACACACATGATTTATATGAAGATACAAACACACAAGAACACAACACTATAAACAAGAAGAATCGAACTGAATTTGAAGACATTGCTAGAACGCTGACTGTAAAAACAGGAATAAATTTCTCTACCATTTCTGCTATATTGAAAGTTCGCCATGTTTACAAAACAATAAGGATGGTTGTCAAACTTGACGATAAGAGTGTTTTTCGCATATCACAATGCGATGCTAGCGACAAGTGTGTGTTCAAAGAACTAATTTGAAAAGTCTCCCTTCTCGCATGGAGTGCGCAGAGCATGGGCGCTCTCTTTCCGGTCCTCAGGAAGAATGACGTTGAACGAAATTTGAATTTTGTATCACATTTTAATTATTAATTTCTCATATATTACAAATTATTTTTGAGTGAAACTATGATTTATATATAATAATTCTTCCATACATATGGTATTACGAAAAATATATAAGTATTCTGATATTGACGTCTCGATTTGACTGATAATAAGTTCGAAATTGCAGCATTTGCAGTTTCATTTACCTCAGGAGAAGTATCGCTCTCACTGATCTCGTCACAATCCATCGTTTTAAAGCAAAAATTGATAATATAGATAGATCGAAAATACAATTTGTTGACACTTTATTTATTTATTCAACCACTATCACAGACAACAGATACTATTAAGATAGTCAACTGCAATGATAAAGTAGTAGGCATTCATGCCCTGCAACACTAGCGCTCGGTGTCGTAAGACATAACTAAAATCAATATGGCGGGTAGTATCGGAGATAGTCTGCATCCCGCATTACTATTGAGAATATATTTATTCTTTTTTATTGATATAGTAATAAACAGAAAAGAACAAAATATATATTTAACAACAAATAGAACGCATATTTATTTCTTAAAATTACATAAGGAAAATATAAAAATATAATCGGATATCCTATTATACCATAAGGTGTGGGGTACACAAATACATTTAGTTGTGTACAAATTTCGCCCATTGCTTCTTATTCCTTGCCATCTTCCTAGAGTTTTGAATCGTCGTATTTTTCTTCTCCAAGATCTTCAATATTAGTTTAACCCAGTTGTCTATTGGTCTGTTTTTTCTACCACTTTTGTCATTCATATTTGTCTCACCGGTCTAGTTTCGTTCATTCTGATCATATGGCCCCACCAAGCTAGCTTTCTCTGCTCAATGAATTCCAATACAGACACATTATAATTTTTCTCTAATCATTTCATTTCTTGTTCTATCTTGTATTTGGATGAGCTACTCGTTCACCCCAAATTTTGTAAATTTCTTCTGAATAGGAAAATAATGTTTTGTTGCATTTTCAACATCACAACCCGGCACACAATAACCTCGTAGCATTTTGCAGAAGCAAATAAACACAATATAAAATAGCACAATAATGAAGAATGACACTTCACGAAAATACAATTTTAAATTTGAATTGTCAGTATGACTTGCAGCCAAGCCGCTACGATTTGAAAATCACCGAACATCCGAGCATTTACGAATTTTAACGAATTAATCCGAACAAAGCAGTACTAGCGCTAAGTGTCGTAATACATAACTAACCGAAAGTCTCAAGGTCATGCTATGTAGTTGACACGGCCAGACCACTATTCAACATTTCCACGTTCCCTTGGTTACAAAACACAAGGCAAATTAAATAAATCTAAAATAATTGAATTCTTTTTTTTTTGACAGTTGTAGAATTAGTTATTTTTGTATTAAGTGCGCGAAGTTTGTATTTTTAGTGCGGGAGAATGTCACTTTTTTGACGAGGCTTGCCGAGTCAAAAAAAGTCATTCGAACGCACTAAAAACACTTCGCGCACAAAATACAAACAATATTTTTTCTACAACTAATATATTAACTCTTGAAATATTTATTATATTTATTTAAATAAAACTAGATAAAAATCAAAATCATCTTTTGGAAACTAAGAAAAAATGACAGTTATTATGGTTGTTATTTCCTGGTTATTTCTTTTGTCAGTACGTTGTTGACAAATTTGTTTTGCGATCAACTGCTGTCAGAACGATTTAATTGTAACATTTAATTAAAATGAGTTCTGAGAGTAATGATAATAATCCTGCAGAGGTAGAAGAGATTGCGAACGCAGCAATTAATAATCTTTTACCAATGCGTTCAAAAGAAATGTACGAAAAAACTTATAATATATTTTGTGAATGGTGTTCCACGAAAAAAGTAAATAAAATTACGGAGAATGTTATATTGGCATATCTAGGAGAAAAATCAAGTAAAGTAAAGGGCTCAACATTATGGTCTATGTACTCAATGCTGAAGGCCACTCTTAATGTGAAAGATAATATTGATGTAAGAAAATTTTCAAAATTGGTACCTTATTTGAGAAATAAAACGGTGGGATATAAGGCTAAGAAATCTAAAATTTTATCCAGTGATGATATTTTAAAATTTATGGAAACTGATGACAATAGTTACTTATTTATGAAGGTAAAATTATTTGATAAACGTAAAATTTAATTTATAAAGAAATGTTAATTCTTTAAGGTCGTTTTAATTATGGGAATTTCGGGAGCTTGCCGACGCGAGGAAGTTGTGAAAATGACAATTGATGATATTCAGGACATGACCATAGTTTTAATTGTGAAGATACCCGATACTAAAATTCATACCGAACGTACTTTTACACAGGGCCGGATTTAGGGGTGGGCGAGGTGGGCGGCAGCCCACCCCAAAGTTTGCAAGGGGCGGCAATTCACAAAGTTTATTTAGACACATATTTAATATACATACTCGCATTGTTTTTAGAGTTGAGTTATTTAAAATTATCACTTACCTAATATATTATTAATTATCTGAAGTATATACTATAAACATAATGGATGGTAGTATGAACAAGTGATTAAGGGTGATTAGCTAGGAGATGACTAGCAGTGTTTTAGCGCTGTCAATCGTTTATAGATTATTTTAGAGAAAAATACTTCAAATAGCAGTTGTAGAAAAATTAATTGTACGCAACTTTTATTTGAAATATTTTTCTCTAAAATAATCCATAAACGATTGACAGCACTAAAACACTGCCAGTCATCTCCTAGTTAATCACCTTTAATCACTTGTTCATTCTACCACCCATTATTTTCAGAGTTCAATTATTAATTATTGTATTACTTTTTCGTTTTACTCCATTACAAAATCATACAAATTCATTTTCATTTTTATTTAACATAAAAAATATTAGTACTATGGACTCCAAAATTTTGAGAAATAAATGCAAAAATTTAGAATTAATGTTTACAGATAAAGACAAAAATGACCGCAATTTTGATGCAGATGAGTTACATACTGAACTCTAGTCTTTAGCCATACTTCTAGACAAAAATTTTACGCCGAAAGCGGTATTAAATTATATTTATAAACAAAACTTTAACAGTCTATTCCCAAACGTTGAAATAGTTTTAAGATTATTACTAACATATAAGTGCACCGAGTGGAGAAATTAAAGTTAATTAAAACCTGAGATTAACTTTGTCCCAAGAAAAACTTGTTGGATGGTCTATGTTGTCTATTGAAAGCCATATCGCGCAATAAGTAGATCATACGACAATGATAGATTTGCTCAAGCAAAAGCAAGGAAAGTGCCATTAAGTAACTCATAAATCACAAGTACTTCATAAGTCACAACTCGTAAGTGTTTTGTATATTCTTATGCAGTCTGATATATTTTTCCTTTGAAATTCTATTAAAATATGTTCTTTATTTAGGTTTTTTTGATTTTCATTATCAGAGTGAAATTTAATTTATTGTACAATATACATATATTTTTTTGAAATATAGCGTATTCTTATACACATATATATATATATATATATATATATATATATATATATATATATATATATATACAGGCTGTAATTTTTAAAACGGGTCATAGGGCTATAACATAGAAAAACAGTTTTTTAAACGCCAAAAGTTTCTATATTAATTTATTGAAAAAAGAATTAGTGCATTTTATAAAGAAAAAAATTACGATTTTTTTGATACCAAACACATTATATTTCTGTTTCATATAAAGTCAGAAAATAAATTTAAAAATTTGCACAATTAAGAAAAAATATCATTAGCCGTGAAACTGACAGAAACAAAACAAAAAAATTGTTGACTTAAGACGCTCATTAATAAACGTTTTTAAATTATTATTTTAGTTCATAAATTAATAACTTTAATCTTCAATTGACCCCTATCATGTTAATAAAAAATGACGTTTTGTTACTGTCAGATTCATGGCTAATGATAATTTTTCTTAATTGTACAAATTTTTTAATTTATTTTCTGGTTTTATATGAAATAGAAATGTGATATGTTTGGTATCAAAAAATTTGTAATTTTTTTCTTTATAATATGCACTAATTCTTTTTGCACTAAATGAATACAGAAACTTTTGGCGTCTAAAAAACTGTTTTTCTATGTTATAGCCCTATGACCGTTTTAAAATTTACACCCTATATATAGGGTGTAGTAAGAGAGATGACATAGTACTAGGGATAATTAGTTAGCATAAGTGAGACATTGAATAAAGAGTACATATAATTATATTTTTACTTTCAAATTTCTAGATACAGGAAGCTGTTCGTTTTATGTTTATCCATGAGAAGAAAGTTTAGCTCACGTGGTTTGTACAATATTTAATTTTGACAAACTAAAAAACTGATCAGTTAGTAGGCTGAGCATGACAATTGTCGCTGATAAACGTCGTCATATATTTAAAAATCATCATTTTCTGTCATTTATGTCTTAAAAAATAATGGAAAGGGCTGATAATGTCTGATAAATTATGTGGTGGGTGTTATTTTCGTTCTTGATGTTATTTTAAATGCATTTTTTGTTGTAGAGTGAGTTAAAATTTTGTGAGTGATTTAAAAAAATTTTTAATTTACATGTGAAAAAAGTGTTACTTATAGTTGTTGCTATGGAGTTAATAATGACAGTTTAAAACGTCAAAATTGAATAAATGTATTTATTTGGTCTCTTGTAAACGTTTTGGATTTTTTGGCACGGTAACCAACAGATTGATTTTTAAGGTAGGGTACCAATTTTGAATACTTCCGAATATCAATATTTTCTTTTACATTTAAAGTTGCTTTCAGCATGGAATATAACAACCATAATATTGATGATTGATAAACAAATGTAGTTGTTAATGTTGACAACGTTTATGTGACAAATGTTTTAGTCGCTTAGTAACATAGCAGTGTACTCAAATAAAGAATATTGGATTAATTTTACTTATAATAATTAATTCATTTTATTTTCATATTATAGAACAGTTGTAGGAAAAATATTGTGTGCACCCCAAGTGCAAAATGACATTGCCGCTCTCGCATCATTGAAGCTCTCAGCTGCGCTTCGAGCTTCAAGCTTCATGCTCGTGCGACAATGTACCATTTTGCACCCTTAGTACACAAATAACTAGTTTCGTTAGTTAGAGAAAAATTGTTTAAACAAATTTTGTACCGTTTTGTAGGTAAAATAAAATGGCATAATTAGATTTTTTGAAAACTTCATAATTCTTGATATGTAACACAAACTTATGATTTTTTAAATGACAACCTATGATGAAAATAGTATCATCTTTGTGCTTATTTTATAATCTTTTCAACGATATATGACAAATCTACATTCTTTTGTTTTACGCATGAATAAAAGATGATTTATCAATTTTTTGGGGTGGTAATAAATAAGTTATGAGATATTTTCGAAATGAGCGAAAAACAAGTTTTTGCCTGTAGCTCAGAAACAAAAGAAGACCGAAAATTCCTGTGGTGACTTAAAATATTAACTTGAACCGGGAGGGATTTGAACTAGTGAAAAAATAACATGGAGCCTTGATTTAACCAAGTCTGCTACCGAATACGTTTCCATGATTACTATTTTTAGTAAATTATAAGTAATAACTGTCAAGTAGAATTATACTTTCGTAAATATTTCAATAATAAGGCATTAAATTAGGAGTATTTAGATACTCTTCGATGCCAAATTAAATAATCTTTCTAACCATATCAAAAACTCCCACTATATATATATATATATGGTAAGCGCCTATGTCTCGGTTTTCAGTGTTCACACTGTATATATATATATATATTTGTTTAAGCCTATGTGCCAGTCACGATATCGTGAATGGACTATAGCTTAAAATTTGGGCCTTGTTTGATGTAACTGGACAGTAGGCTTGTATGCTTATCCAACATACGCGTTTCCTAGTCTAAAATTCTATAATATAATTATTTATTTTTTATCCACTTAGAAAATAAGCCAAAAAGATGTACGTATCTTACGATCAAGTAAGTATATAGACAAAATAATTTTGAAAATTTTATTATCAACAAGGATAAGCATGTTTCTATTGTTCGGGTACAAAAATAAAATCTAAACCCATTTCTCCCCTTCTGGACAATGGATCACTCAATTTATCAACGAAATACAAATATGAATAAAACATAGTGTACATGAATTTTCCAACACAGTAGCCTAAAACAGATACCAAAAATGGTTTCTCTCCCATAGTTTCTCCAAGTGCAAAGAATACTAACAGTGAAGAAAAATTGAAACAATATGATCCATAAATACTGAAAGGTAAAGTAAAGATAACATGAAATGCACTAATATGAAATGCTTATAATTACCTATAACATATTCTATAAGAGGGTCGTAATTTTCTCATTGCTGGCCTAGAATAAATGTGTACCGCATTTCCATACAACATGTTGCTGAATAGAAAAGCTCCAGGATCTCTCCCTAAGTAACTAGCATACAGAGAAAATAAAAGTTGTTTAAAATTACACATGTCTAACTTACTAGTAAAATACACTAGGATTTACAGCGTAGATGGAAAATAAGGTATAAGAAATATGTCCTTGCCATGTTGCAACGACAGGAAATATTTCACTAAGAGTATATCCTTCATCACTGCTCATAATTTTACTGTAAATTTTGAATATAACTCATAATTATTTTAAAATAATATTAACATTTCATTAAATCTTGTCACTGAGGACAAATGATTTCCAACAAATTGTCAATCATGATAATGACAGAAATACGGATCATGACAGAAATTTGAAGTTCCAAAACAAAAAAATGTTCCGCTAAATTTTGTACTAATTAGCATTTCAACGCAACAAACATTAATTTATGATTGTATATTAAATAAATTAATATATTTTACATAAAGGTGAAGCACATTTTCTCCAACAGCTGCTGGAGATCTTTGTACTATAGACTGCCACATTCATCAATGTAATGTATGTATTTATTATTTATTAATTTATATTTGAGTGTTAATTAAGGCTAAATATTCTGTGTACCTCAACCGTACTATTTAAAATACATTTTCACACTTCAATATAAACGTAATGTATATTTCAGTATTTTTTACATACTAAAATTTACACAATTGTCATTCAGTCTAAAAGTTACTGATATTAAGTTGTTCCACGTTTCTTAAATAAAAATATGAATAAAGCATAAGTAACACAAAAAACAACTACCTTAAAAAACTAGCATACAATTTTAATCAGTCGCTTTGACTAATCTATCTACATGGCCAACATAACTACGACCAATTTTAAGAAGAGCAACGCCGGATCCAACTCCAATTGCTGTGCACAGGCAAACATTTTGCGGAATAACATTCCTAATAATCGCCCAAATGAGAACTGAGCCCAAGGAGAAAGTAACAGCCCCGAATGCACTAAAAAAGAGTTAGGTTACAATTAGAATCTAAATTGACTATCCTACCCTTTACCTATAAACAAGTTTCTCAGGTTTGCTTAAACTCCTCAAGTGCGGTTTGTTGTAAAGATATAAACCTGACCCCAACAATGTATTGAACAAAAGTATATTTGTGACATCTCGTTTCGGGAATACTCTAAAAAATTATACACTTAATAACCGGCACGTCACGATATTAACCTACCAATAAAAAATATGTTTTTTACCTTACAATCAGAGATGGATTCATTACATTTACTGCTAATGCTGTGTAACTAGCAACCCCTTGCAGTGGGGCGTAGTAATATAAAATATTTTCTGATGTCAAAGGTTTCAAGCCAAATTTACCGCAGATTGAAATTCTTGCCTCAGATGCACTCATTTTGTAAATATATTATTGCAAACTTAAAAATTAATACTGAAACTGAAAAGAATTTACGTAATAATAGAATATGACTGTAAAATACGACAAATCTTACCCTCGAAGTTGACCCTGTTAAAATTATTTCTGACGTTTTAGGACAATACGCATGCGTTCTTGAACCTGAAACACTACGTTCCAAAGCAAATTTTAGTAGAGAAGATTGATATGTTTTGTTGTAGTCTGGTTGGTCTGGCTATAAGAATTTCAGGCAAAAAAATATTTTATGCGGTAAAGTGAAACATTTATATGTCAATAAAAATTTGTATTTCAATATTTCTAATTTGTATAAATCTCACGTGTTTAAAATGAATACTAAAAATTTATTTAAGTCAACAGCCGTATGAAAATAAGGACATTGATGTTTGTCAAGTTAGAGTAGTTCTAACCCAACTTTTTAAGTATTTAATGAAAAAGAAACAAAAATGAATAATATTGCTAGAACAACTATCCGAAATAAAAAATTATTGTCAATTGTTACTTCAGTAAGTAGCTGTAAAAAAAGTTATGCAAATGAAACAAATTCCCAAGAAGATAAACGGGGAGGTTATGCGCGTGCTTTTCAAAAATTTGAAGCCCAGTTGAATCAATCCCAAGAAAAACCCGTAGAAAATAGAACATTTGCCCATTTATTAAGGCATTCAAAGTTTATGGATGTATGTACATATATATGTAATAATATACAGTAATTACACGTTTTACATTTACAGTTAGGAGATCCAAACGGCAAGGTTGTTTTAGGAAAAGTCTTTAAAGTTGTTGACGATGACCTTTATATAGACTTCGGGTGGAAGTTTCATTGTGTATGCCCTAAGCCAAAGAGTAAAGCTAGGTATTATAATCTACATGAAGTACTTGTTATAAAGTATCAAAGTTATCAGTAATTTATACTTACAGTGGCTACGTTCGAGGAGCTAGAGTGCGTATATTAATTAAGGATTTAGAATTATCTTCCAAGTTTTTGGGATATGAGAAAGATATAACATTACTTGAAGCGGATGCAGTTTTACTTGGGCTTGCACAGAGTACACAAACAAGTAATTAAAAAATGATTTCATCTGTAGATTTGTGAAGAAATTCATGTTGCATTATCATAAAAATGAAATTCAACTGTTAACGTTTTTATTTAATAAATTAATAATATAAAAATAGTATTTTTAATTATAATTTACTCTCGCATGTTACATATCTGAATATTTATACACAAAACTTACTAGAGTTAATATACATTTTCAAAATTTACAATTTTTCTGTAAATTAATATAAAGCATAATTTTACATTTAATAATCCGTTTTATATATAAAATCTATTTAACATTTAATAATCTTTAAGTAAATTAAAAACAAAGCGTAAATAATACATTTTAATGTTAGTAACCAAAAATAGAAACGAAATTTTAACTAGAGCCTGGGCACGTTATAATATTAAAACAATAATTAATGTAAAACATGATTTACATTACACAATTAAAACTCAATAAGTATATTACTATATAAAATAAAAAAATAATCCTTAGCCATTAAAAGGGGATAAATTTACATGATGACGCATGGCAAGCCGCAGCATAATGGAAGGCACACTGGCACCACTGCTACACCTCCGCTACTCTTAGACTTGCTACTGCTCTTAGCCTCGTATTTATATTTACCAGATTCTTTCATCATCCCTCCCTAAATCAAATAAAGATCCATTAAATAGTTTTTTTTACATTACTAGTGAGATAAAAGCATCATTACAGCACAGTATTGCAGACGATACATAAGACCGTACACTGAATCGTGTAATCATACGAGTCCTGTGACGTGTGATATACAAAATTTTGTGTACGACTGCTAATTAACAAAAATTGTTTCATGTTTACAATTTTTATAACATAACTAGTGTTGCAGCAAACTACATTAACTCAAATAACTGAATAATTTACACAATAGCCAGTAAGGCTTAAATTTTAAGCTTGGTTTAAACAAAAAAAAATGCAAATAGAAATTTTTACAGCAATATGTTATAATTCGTTTGACCTATCATTTCGATGCAATATTGTCAATGAGGCGCGGGCAGCCATGTGACTTTGACAAGTGCTTGTAGGGCCCAAACAAGGTTGCCAAGAGTACAGCTTGTGTACGTTGCCTGTGTTGCCAAATGAATTTGAGTGTAAAATTAATAAATAAAATGGTAGAACTAGTTATTAATAATGAGTATCACATGGTTTTACTTTCTAACGCATAAACTTATTTTTAAAATATTTTTTTAAAAAAATTAAGCGACTTGTGCTGCCATCTATGACACACGTCTTGTAAATTTTAAAAATTAAGTTTATGTGTTAGAAAGTAAAACAACATGATATTCATTAATAATAACTAGTTTTACAATTTTATTTATTAATTTTACACTCAAATTCATTTGGCAACACAGGCAACGTACACAAGCTGTACTCTTGGCAACCTTGCTTGGGCCCTACAAGCACTTGTCAAAGTCACGTGGCTACCCGCGCCTCATTTAGTCCAAGTTTAATATTAAAATTAGGTTAGAGCAACCGGCCATAAGTCCTTATCCGAGCAGTCGTAAAAAATAGTAGTTTATATATCAAGGGAGTAAAGTTCGTCATTATTTGTCGAGAGCGAAGATTGAGTCCTGAGGGCGAAGCCCGAGGGATGCAATCGCTTGAGGCAAATAATGCCACTTTACTCCCGTGTTATATACAATATTTTATATACAAACGGAAAAGAAGAAGAATGAAGCACATTTCTATAAAAGTAAAAAAACTATTTTAAATTTAATTTTACAAAAATCATTATATTTTCTTCCAAATTAAATATAATTAATAATATTCATTATTTGTTAATCAATATCAATTAACAAAGGACTTGAATCACTTTATATCCCTAAGGAGTACTTTATTTCACTAGGGAGTACTTTATTTCCCTCGATAAATCATAACTTAATGTGCTTCATTATTTATCGAGGGCAATAAAGTACTCCCTAGAGAAATAAAATGATTCAAGTCCTTTGTTAATTGATATTGATTAACAAATAAGGAATATTTCAAAAAAAAAAAAATATAATGATTTTGGTAAAATTAAATTTAAAGGTAAATAATGTTAATTTTATTCTTATCAAAATCATAACTTAATGTGTTTCATTATTTATCGAGGGAAATAAAGTGATTCAAGTCCTTTGTTAATTTATATTGATTAACAAATAACAAATATCAATTATATTTATTTTGGAAAAAAAATATGATTTTTGTAAAATTTAATTTAAAATAAATAGTTTTTTCGTTTATAGAAATGTGCATTCTTACTAATTTCGCATGCTCTTTTGTTATATAACGAATTTTTCCGTTTGTATTTAAAATATTGTATATAACACGGGAGTAAAGTGTCATTATTTGCCTCAAGCGATTGCATCCCTCGGGCTACCCTCTCGACAAATAATGACGAACTTTACTCCCTTGATATAAAAACTGCTATTATCTACGACTAATAAATAATATGTATATTAAATGTATGGCTCTTGCCTACATAATGCTACAGTAGTACGAGGGTTGTCTTTTTAGTTTTGCATATAGCCATACAAGCAATCAGTAGATAAAGTTATGGGCTCATAGTATGATCACGGTTTTAACTAAAAGACTGTTTTAAGAAATATCAAATTCAAATTTAAATATTTAATTTCACACTTATGTAGAACGATTTTTTTAAATATGTTTGAATACAAACAATATTTTGATAAATTTAATGTTATTTATTATTGTTATTAAATAATGAATTTTAACATTTCTTAAAACTGCGTTTTAGTTAAAACCGTGATCATACTACGAGCCATGGTGTTTTATTGCTTTGCGAAGTATCTGCCACATAGATTGAAACGCTTTTGCATTCACTCAAACCAATGAAAGTAGTTATTTCATTATTCAATTGGAACAGTCAAAATCGCCATTTTAAAGGTATTGACTACTCCTTACAGCGACTGGAACCATTCTCATGCAGTCCATTCTTGATCGTTGGGAACGTATAAAAAATGTTTGGATTTAATTAACGCGAGCAGCCTTATGTTCTTCAGTTAAAAGATGCATCTATCGGGAAATTAACTTTCTCACACCCAACTCATCGCACAGAATCTTTTGGATTGAGGTCTTTGAACAGCCCGATTCACAAAAAAGTTTAAGCTAATCCTCATTTTTGTATTAGTGAATTCTATTCTATTTCGGTATTTAAAATTTAATTTTCATAATATTATCAAAAAAGGTAGATACTAGGAATAGATTAGACTATATTTTAAGAAATATACGGTTAAAATTAGAGCAGAATTCGCTAATCTAAAAATGAGGATTAGCTTAACTTTTTGTGAATCGGGCTGGAAATGTCTACGGATGTTCCAATTTCGCAATACGTCACATGTCGATCTTCTTGATCAGCTGGAGCACAGCATCGATGTTTTTCGGAGTGACTGCTGTCCTTGGTAAACCTGGCCTGGGATCGTCATTGAGACCGGTGCATTCACGTTGGAATTCGTAGTACCAGCGGGAAATTGGCGACTGAAGTGGCGCTTTGTCACCAAAAACAGATACCAACTCGACGAGACATTGTTGTTGAGGTAATCTTCACCCAAAGTTGTAAAAAATTATTGAGGGAAAATTTTCTCAAGTCAATTCCATTTTTTCAGACGACTTGTCAACTTTAAAAATTCACTGTGACTATGGGTCCAATTCTCAATTTTCACCGAAGTGATATGCAGTGAAAATTTCTCACTTTATCACTTGAAGCTATTCTCGATGTACAATTATCTGATATAAATGAGTGAGAAAGTGTGTTATTATATTAGTCCAGTCATTAGGTAGATTTACCCTGCAAAAGGTCGGGTATTTTTGATTTTTGGATATGTTATATATTTAGAGGTCTCAACAAAAAATGCAAGTTTTCCCCCTCGGGGGCCTTCGGGAAGCACCGCCAACTTGAGAAAAAGGGCGCAAAACAGCGGTTTTTTCTAAATATCTCTTCACTCATTTGCATTAGGCAAAAATAGTTATTATCTAATTTGTTGACTATAAAATTCTCTACAACTTTTATCTAAAACATTTTTTTCTATAATTAATAGATAGCGAGCTACAGTGCTTCAAACAGAGCAAATTTTTTGAAAATTACATGAATGCTTCATTTAAATCATATTTTATTATATTTTTTTTACGTTTTTTTACAAATTGCTTTTTGACAATTATTAATTATTATTATTTAACTAATATATATAAATATTAATTATTGTTTATAGTTTTTTTTTCATTCTAAAGATTTTTTATAGTCCAGCAAATTTATGATTTTACCTTAAAGTAATTATAACAAAAGCTTTTTAACGGAATCCAGTCCCAGAAAAGTGCGCTGAATAACATATCAATATTTTCCCGAAATCGGAGCATGGGAACTTCCCGCCAATTTGGACAAATGGCGGCATATTCAGGTTTATGGCCATTTGCTTAAAACAATTATGAAAATATTTAAATTATTCAAAAAATCAAACAATATTACCTACTTGATACTTAGTCTAATAGGTTTCACTATTTACAACAGTTTACATTCGACGTGGCATCGAAAGAAGTAAGTTATCGATAACTGTTTTATAAAAATTGTTAACGTTTTCCTGCATTTTTTTTAGTTTTTCATCCACCACTCTGATCTTGTTAAAGATATAATGACGCGGTTTTAAAATTTGAATTCAGCATGAAATTCTCTTTAATATCATGTATTACTCGATTATTGCCGATAAACAATTGGCGAGTTACTAACAACTAAAAGTCACATGAAATTCCTCTAAAATTTTAAACATCTGAAAATCGGTTCTTTTCTCAATTTCTCATCAACCACTTTGACACCTATTAAATACTTAATATTGGTTATCTGTAAGTCTGTTGAAATTTTGAATGAGAAAATGAAAAAAGATCCGATTTTCAGATGTTTAAAATTTTAGAGGGATTTCATATGAGTTTTAGTTGGCAGTAACTCGCCAATCGTTCATCGGCAAAAATAGTGTAATACACGATACGAAAGAGAATTTTATGCTGAATTCAAATTTTAAAACCGCATCATCGTATCTTTAACAAAATCAGAGTGGTGGATGAAAAACTAAAAATTTGCAGGAAAACGTTAACATATTTTTATAAAACAGTTATCGATAACTTACTTCTTTCGATGCCACATCGAATGTAAACTGTTGTAAATAGTGAAACCTATTAGACTAAGTATCAAGTACGTAATATTGTTTGTTTTTTTGAATAATTTAAATATTTTCATAATTGTTTTAAGCAAATGGCCATAAACCTGGATATGCCGCCATTTGTCCAAATTGGCGGGAGGTTCCCATGCTCCGTTTCGGGAAAATATTGATATGTTATTCAGCGCACCTTTCTGGGACTGGAGTCCGTTAAAAAGCTTTTGTTGTAATTACTTTAAGGTAAAATCATAAATTTGCTGGACTATAAAAAATCTTTAGAATGAAAAAAAAAAAACTATAAACAATAATTAATATTTATATATATTAATTAAATAATTATAATTAATGATTGTCAAAAAGTAATTTGTAAAAAAACGTAAAAAAATATAATAAAATATGATTTAAATGAACAATTCATGTAATTTTCAAAAAATTTGCTCTGTTTGAAGCACTGTAGCTCGCTATCTATTAATTATAGAAAAACATGTTTTAGATAAAAGTTGTATAGAATTTTATAGTCAAAAAATTAGATACTAACTATTTTTGCCTAATGCAAATCAGTGAAGAGATATTTAGAAAAAACCGCTTTTTTGCGCCTTTTTTCTCAAGTTGGCGGTGCTTCCCGAAGGCCCCCGAGGGGGAAAACTTGCATTTTTTATTAGGACCCCTAAATATACAATATATCCAAAAATCAAAAATACCCGACCTTTTGTGGAATAAACCCTTATTTTTCTACCAAATGACTGGACTATATGTATTTACTGTATGTTGACAATATTGGTTGCGCAAAACAAGAAAATACGAATTTGGTGCATGTGTTTGTTCACATTTGACAAATAACATCATGACACTGACAAGTGATATGATATAAATTTATCATTTTATATCATATCACAGTAGTGAAAATTGAGAATTGGGCCCTAAATCACTTGACGTATCTAGGTAAAACTTTGGATTTAGGTTAACTAAATATTGAGGTTAAATTTCACTCTTGACGTTTCAGTCAACGACCAAATATAACTAGACAAAACATAGTTTCATTTGTTTTGATTTCGGCTGGCCAGACAGAGATAGAGATATGTTTTATCTAGTTCGAGCATTTCTCACTAGAGGCGCAATATCGTTGTCATTTTAGAATAGAAAGTTTTTTAGAATATACATCAAGTTAAACATATATTTCGATTACAGGTCAAATCTGTAAGTTTTACAGATCTATAAATCTGTAAAAAAAAAACTTATAAAAACGCATCCATTTTGCATATGAGACGCGGGTTTTGACATTTGCTTGTATGGCCCACCCCAACAAGGTTGCCAAGATTACAGTTTGTGTACCTTGTCCGTGTTGCCAAATGAATTTAAGCGTAAAATTAATTTATAAAAATATCCAATATGTTTTGTTTATTTAATTATTTATAAGCTTTGGTATTAAATAAAAACCAACGTTTCACTCAAAAACAAAACCGCAAATGTCAAATTACACTGATATATTCAAGTGGCCTCTACTGAGAAATTCACGAACTAGATAAAACATATCTCTGTCTCTTTCTGGTCAGCCGGAATCAAAACATTCAGTGAAGAGGGATAGGGAATGTTTTGTCTAGTTATATTTCGTCGTTGGTTTCAGTAGTAGCGCCCTCTATGGGGCTATATTATGCAAAACTAAAAAAACCCTGGTACAAACTTCATCATTCATTATAGCATAGTTGTATAATAAAATACTATTATATATTTAATAATGCATACTTCGGCTCTGTATGCACCAGACTCTTCCTTATGCGAGAACATTTCATGTCCCGGTGGATAATAAACTGGTGGACCAGCAATGTTTTTCGTTTTCGGCAAATCTTTAATATCGACTTTCTTTTGAGTTGCTGTTGAATGTTCAGTTATTTTTTCCACTTCTTTCTTATTAGCTCGTTCAGCTTCTTTTGCATTATAACCAGCGTTATAAGCATTATTTGGAGGCTAAAAGTTAAATACAAGTAATTCTTTAATTTATAATATACTGCACGCCCATTTTTTGAAGACTCGTCATTAGGATCTCAGAAACTATAAGAGACACGAAGTCGGTTAAATTAAGGCAAAGTTACCCATTAGCAGACAATTTAAAGATATATTTGTTTTTCCTGAAAAAAAGGTCACTAGATAAATACAAAAATTTAAATTTTGCTAATATTTATTTTGACAAATTACTTCTAAGTATGAAATAATATGAAATTTTAGTATGCACTTCTTTAAGGCTTTTTTTCATGCTCTTTGGCGATGCTCAGATTTTTTTATCACTATTAGATTTCGAGTTATGATAGCAGAGTTGTAATTCTTATATATACGCCATAGTGGAAAATTATTCCACAGTATAAAGGAAGTATTTTCCTATTTTGTGGTTATATCATTGAAAAAACTCATCATTGGGACCTCATGGCCAGGTGGGATGATCTGCTGTCCCGGCAATGCCATGATGATATATTTTTTATTTTTATATTTTTCTAAATTTTAAATTCATTGTTTTTTTTTAATCAAATTAATGTATTTTTAGATGGTAGCCATGATAATTAGTAAGGGTGATTATAATTTTGAGTAAATACTACCAATCAGGTATTTTTTAAGTTTTTCAACGATGCATAACTCTCCTCGTTTCATTTGTTTAGCAAAAATACAACAATGATTAAATTTATAAGGTACCTACCTACTAAAAATAATGGGTGTGGAAGTGAAATCAACATTTATGTATTAACATTGATTATTTTCTTTTTCTACTTCTATGCTTTAATATACTTATTAAGTATATGTCATTTGTATTTGAATGACACTCATTGTGATACAAATTATCATTATGATACAGATTTTCTTTTCATTATGAGACACATAAATTATAGAACCAATTTATTGGTTTATATTATGAATAGTCGTAAAGAAAATAATGTATGCAACTCATGTATAAAGACTATTAATATAAACTCGTTGCATAATATACTACTTATTTTTATTGAAATATTTTTTACGTACTCAGTTATGAAACACTTTCCAAATTTCGTTTTATCACCTACTATAAATATTAAAATTAACAGAGCGGATGAAATTTTGAGAACTATGATGTATAATCCATTCGTGAAAGCGAGAGAATTTTTAACTAATTCGCGATCAGAGACATCATTCCTCTTCAACAAAAAGCAATGACGTCAATGTTCGTTTATTAGTTCAAAATTCTCTTGCTATCATGAATGGATTATAATTTAGGAAACCGGCAATAAAAACCAAAAATTATAATCTATAAATGTATTTTCATTTGTATCACTGTTCTTTTACTCTATAGAATTATTATTAAATATTTACTGTTTGAAATAATAAATACAGATACGTTGTACATCGTTTGGAAGCTAAAAAATGCCGCTCATATAAAAATTAAAACTTTGATCTCATATCTGGAAGTGATAAAAATTTGAATTTTTGTATTTATCAACTAATCTATGCATTTTCGGGAAAAACAAAATCATCTTCAAAATGACATTCTACTAGTAATGGGGCCAGGGAATACCAATGGGGCAATTTGTCCTAATTACATCGACTTCACATCTCTTATAGTTTCCCAGACCCCGACGGTGAGCCTCAAAAAATGGGCAAATGTACTAATTTATAATTTGTGCAAGACTAAGCAACTCTTGGTCACAAACAGTCCATGTAGTGTGATGAATTATGATTTAATTTTAATTGATTACATGAAATGATTATGCCTTATCTGAGACTCGAACCCAGAATACTCTGGTCGTTGAGCGACATAGCTAATGCCGCAATTCTCACCAAATCTGTAACTCTTACAGATCTGTAAATCTGTAAAAAACTGACAATAACGCATCTATTTTTGTTGATAAATATAAAGTTATACATAAGAGTTGCAGCTTTCGTTGCGATTTTGTTCATTTTTTACAGATTTACAAATCTGTAAGACTTACAGATTTGTTCAGAATTGCGGCATAAGACTGCACTTACATTATCATTGTCGAATGTATATAATATTTAAAAATATTTTCATACCTCTCTACCAATCTCAGCCATAAGTTTATCAAGTTGTTTAGGAGGACCTTCAACATCGTTAGGACCAGTTGGGAAAGGCATCGGTTGTAATAATGGTTCAGTTTCATCATTAGGATGTCCTCTGTAGTTATTTGAGGACGTAGAATGAGTTGTATATTTGTATGTAATATTTACAGGATCTCTTGGATCTCTATCCTGAGGCCTGCCACCATAAGGTGGACCCTTCCTGTTAGGGTCTTGATTGGGTGAATATCCATTTCTAGGATAAGGAGACGTCACATTTCTAGTCGTGTTTGTTTCGTTAATAATATAAGTGTGGTGAGGTGTTCCAGTTGGACTTCTCGGTTCATCAGGAAAACGATTTGATGGGTAGTCATTGGGTGGAATATTGTTTACGTTCGTCGTTGTTGTTTTATTGTAAATATGCACTTGTTTTTCAATTGGAGGAGGTGACCTTGGTATTCTAGGAGAGGAACCGTACGGATAGTCATTAATATTTCTTGTAGTAGTTTCGTTGTAAACGTAAGTTTTTTTGCCAGGTGTAGGGGTGACGTTGAAACCAATTGGGGGATAACCTTCATTTACATTTCTCGTAGTAGTAGATATATTTTCAACGTACTTCGTCGAAGTATGTCCGGATGGATTTGGAGACACAGGACGAACATAATTTTCAGGATAACTTGGAGACAAGTTAGTGGAAGTATTTTCAATTTTGTTGTAAGCGAAACTCTGACTTGGTGTACTTGGATTAGAAGAGTAAACAGTTTCGCTCAACTTTGGAGAAACAGTGGAAGGATAACCGGATCCGGGAATTTCGTAAGTATAGGTTTTGATAGTTGTAGTGACTTTAGTATTAGGAGGAGGTAAAAGATTTGGATCCAACTGAGCTAAAATATTGGGATTGATGTCAGGATTTGTGCCTTCAATAACTTCTGTACGGGGAACAGGGACAAGAGTGGTAGTGTCAGTGGTTTCCCTAGTGTATGTTTTCTGTAAGGATGCAGTTCGGCTTGTCGGAGATGGTGATCTATGACGAATTGGTCGAATATCGCCATAAGTTCCATCATTCACTTCCTTATTAATATAAATTTCTCTTTCAACTGATCCACCACGTCTGCTTCGAGGAGAATCAGTTTCATAAAGAAGTTCTCGTTGTACAGTTTTCTTTCCCGAAATTTGCCTATTTGTTCCTGTCGATTCCCTAAAATTATTAATAAAAAATAATTATTTAGTACAGAAAATATCCACAAAATTAAAATGTAATGAAATAATTTTAAATTATGAAAGCAATTTCAGAGTTCAGTTGTTTATGTTCTATATTATATTTATCACAGTAAAATTCGTTTCATCAACAGTTATAATTTATTATTACTAAAGCCTTCCAACTTTCTTTAAACAATAATACACTTACAGTAAACCTGGATCGATGCCAGCATTGACGAATTCTAAAAATAAAACGAAAAGTTATAAATCAAATATTCTTAGGAAATATAATCATTTATAAAAATAGAAAAAAATATGTAACTTAATATAAAAAATAATAATTATAAACTGAAATTACCTCTCTCCAAAGTTCCTTGTCTGGCTTGTTGTAAATCATCAAGAAGTGTGTCTAATTTGTTGATATTATTTTGCATTCGAGCTTTTTCAGGAGAGATAGTTTTGTTTGCATTGCTAGATGAATAATTTTCTTTGTAAATCTTCACTGTTTTTACAGTTTCTCCTGGCTATAAAAATAATGATTTTGTTTTAATATAAAAAAACTACTTTGGCAAGTGAAAATATAATGGCTCCTAAATTTTTTAAACAGGTTGTTTAGTACTGATAAATTATGTTTACCGGTAAATGAACTTGAATCATATGTAATTCTGTAATTTCATCCCACAAATCTATTTATTTTAAGAGATAGAAAAAAATAACTAGTGTTCGTGCTTGAAGCACAGTTGGTAGTAGCAACTTAACATAAAAAAGATATAAACCATGAACTAAAAGATTTTTAGTAATTTTCCTTAAAATAAACACTAACAGGTTTTTGTTAAGAGCAAAAGAAAAGTAGCTATTGATATTGAAATAAAATGTTAATATTGGTGAGAAATTGACATTATTATTTTAACATTACATTTTAAACTCAGCGACTCCAAAGTTGTACGGATACACATTTTTAGGGCCAGATTATTACAAACCTTACAGTTAAAATTTCAACCATTCGATAGCAATGAAGCATAGATTATTGCTTGTGATATAATTGAACAATAGTTATTTTTCTACAGTAAATAAATTTATGGGATGGAATCAAAAAATTTCAAATATTCTGTTGTTCATAATTAAATAACTTTTTCATTACACATAAATTGCAAATTACTATAATGGGGTCTTCCACCACTATAAGATTTTTAATATTTAGGCATAAATTACTTTTTATAACACTTCAATAGTTCTGAAAAAAAATATAAACAATGTTATACGCATTCGAATAAGCTTACAATGAATTTATAAATAATTCAATCATTTCCCGGCTTCTGGTTACTACGTCACGCTCCCTGCAATAGGAAATTGAGACAATTATAGTACTAAGAAAGAGAGAGAAATATAGTGGAATCATTCCACCATGGCTGCGTTCCAAAATCCTACTCTTAGAGCACGAAATTACTCAAAGTCCTTTCAAAACTAATAACCTTACTCTCAGAGTTTACTCAACCTGTTCCAAAACAGCCAGAGTTTACTCCAAAGTGATGTTCTACTTACCCTACAAACAAGGAGGGTATATATGAAAGTAATTAGCCTTTTTTGGAAGAAAATATGCTTTTGGTTGAAAATAAACATAAGTAAACACGTTAGCGTTACGAGCATATTTTTATAGCAAAAGCGCTGTTATGGAGCGCACTTTCACATTATATTGAGGAGAGTGCTCCATAAAAGCGCTTTTATTATAAAAGTGCGCTTTTAATACGGGCTTGACATTAATATTGCAATTATAAGAAGTTTTGTTAATTTTTTAATATTATTTTTAATTTCAATTTTTTAGTTCAACAAAACTCTCATTTGTTCCAGAACACAACACATCATACTCTACGCCAGCCAAACTCGGTATTCTTGATTTTGGAACGCAGCCCATGTTAACTACTGTTGGCATTTGGTTTTTGGTTAGAGGTTATGTTTACTAATTGTGATCTGGCAGAGACATGTATTTATTGTAAATTCGACTTTTAAACAACTATCTCATTTAATAAGTTTGTATTGTAGTACTAGTAATATATTCTCAAGTTTACAATATACTTTATTACACTTGCAGAATTATCATCGGTTATGCTGTATGCGTGGCTGTATGTAAACAAACAAGCTTCTATTGCTCGCTGCTCGCTTGGAGGTGCTGTAACAGTTTTCTCTCTTTCCGGACTCAGGGAGAATGACGTTGAACGAAAATTGAATTTTGTATCACATTTTAATTATTAATATTTCATATATTACAAATTATTTTTGAGTGAAACGATGATTTATATAATATAATTCTTCCATACTTCCATAATAAAAAAATATTTAAAAAATGGTGGAATACCCCATTAATTAAATAATTACTGTTATCAACTTACGTGGCTTCTTTTGATATGTAAAATGAATAAAAAGTACAAAATATCTTTAAAAACAACAATTTTAAGATAAAATATATTTTATAGTTAGAATTTATAGATGTACTTCTACAATTCGATTTTGCATAATTAATTATTATTGATTTAAAAACAAAAAAACTCATACGTGGCATAAGGGACTTGCATAGCTTGTATATTAATGCTATAAATACTCAAGAAATACCACCTTGCTCATAGGCGCCAATCTAGGGGTCCAAGTATCTCTAAGCTCCTCCAATCACAATAGTTTACAGGCTTTAATTCATTTATATTATTTAGGCTCCTAATGATTCCTTCAAGTTGGGCCTGCTAGTGCTACAGCCTCATTAAAAAAATTACAGCTTATAGTGAGTTCTGAATGGGGTATTGTATTATAATGTAAAATTTAAGGTAAAAAATGTTATAACATTGTAGATTTTGCAAAAAAATCATCAAATAATATAAAATAGAATCAAAATTTATTTTTTCTAACATATTAAAAGTTTTCTTAAAGGCGCTAAAAAGCTATCACGTGGTTTGTGACATTGTTATGACGTCTGATGACAAATTTTGTTTTATATGTTTACATTTCTACATACATATTACTATAGAGATACTGAAAATCGCGGATATTAGCGCACCACTTGTTACGCCCCAGTTTTATACAAAATTGAAAAAGGAAGAAAAGTTGTGTAACAATCTCACGAAACAATTTTTTACGTTTTAATTATAAAGACAGGCAATTAACTGCTTTCGTCAATAATTCGAATGAAAATAAATAAACTTTCTTAATAAACAATGATTTTTTTTTAAATATATTAAATTTGAAGATTATTTTTTGTTGCATGCATTAATTACAGTATAACTTCTATAATCCGGACACATATCGTTCCAGCAATCGCCAGATTAGTGAGGTATCCGGACTAGTGGATTATATCTTATGTGTTATTTTCTTTTTTTATTTATCTTATTAAATCACTAAATCTACACATAAATGAAACAAATAAAGATGTTTTACGAGAACTTAGAACCATTTAATGAAATTAAATTTTTATACTAATGCATAGGTATAGGAACATACATACATATTATTATAAACATAAAAAATTAAAAGTACAAAAATATGTAAATATTAGGCATTTAATATATGTGTATATATGAGCATATATTTAATATTTTTAAAAAACGTAAAATGTCCGACTGACAAAAGCATCCGGATTACTGGAGTGTCCGAGTTAGCGAGTGTCCGGATTATCGAAGTTATACTGTATTTTTTTTGCTTAAATATGTAAAAAACGTAAAATGTCCGACTGACAAAAGCATCCGGATTACTGGAGTGTCCCAGTTAGCGAGTGTCCGGATTATCGAAGTTATACTGTATTTTTTTTTGCTTAAATATGTATAGTACAATTTTTGAAAGAAGTCCGATCAAGGCCATCTACGAATTGTATCTATGAATTAAGATTTTGTGCTGTCAAATTTAGTAGAGTCTTTTACTTAGTTTTTATGAGGGTACATAATATCTTGTGTACCTCATAAAAAGTATGTAAACGATATTACTAAATTTGACAACATGAAATCTTAACTCATAATAAATAAAATGTGTTTATTTTGTATTAAGTGGGTTGTAATAGATTTTTTTTAGTGAGTTTAAAAATATACGGATGGTTTTTTTTTACGTGGGTTTAAAAAAAGATCGTATAAGTTCTTTTGGGTTGGGAAAAATTTGACAATCCCCAACTCGCAATACAGTATCATTTAATAAGTAATATTACTTATTAAATGACAGTATGTTTAGAAGTAGTAGTGATCATCGCCCCACGAAACGATCTTTTTTATCTTTTCTTAATTTTAAACTTTTGTTGGCTAATAATATCAATTTGACAGATGAGCAACTCGCGTTGTGCCGTACCTTGTAGCTTGTGTTAGTGTATGAGTCATCGGCGATGACAGTTGTGGGGTTGGCGGCAGTGAGATGTTGCACTCTACTCAATGAGTCGCTCTTCCCACCGTAGGTGACGGTGCGTGTCTCCTTGAACGTGTTGGCGTTTCCCAGAGAACTGCCAGGACGTGATACTGAGCTCTGGAGGTCTTCCAGCAAGTGATCTACAAAAAAATAATCATTTTTATAGAGTTAAATATATTTACACTGTAAAGCATCCAGTTGTTCATTCCCAGCATTAGCGAAATTTGCACAAAAAGATTGGCTTATCTACGATGGGTAATAAGCCGAGATGTTTATTTTATTTTAAAATGCTAATAATACTACTGAGCCATATTACGATCGTTGTTTTATTGGAGTATGATATAGAATACTGCGTTTTTTTTTTTAATGATTAACATATTTTTCACATTTACTAATGTATTTCAGATGTAATTACATAAACCATAGAGAAAACATTAAAAATGATATTTGATATTTTGTTTTACCTCTTCATTACCCATTTAACTAATTTTGCCTAATTGGGTTTTATATGTGTAGGTGTCTCATTTCCGTTGTTTAAGGTAAATCGAGATAATATTAACGATAGAGCAAAATCGTTTGCACACTCCATAGTCAACTTTTTGAGAAAAGTTGAATAGTCACCAAAAGAATTTTCGATCTTCTTTTCTTTCTGAGCTACAGGCAAAAACTCGTTTTTCACTCATTTCGAAAATATATCTTATTTATTATGATAAAAAAAATTGTTTTAAAAAATTTTTGTACCGTTTTTTAGGTAGAATATATTGGCGTAATTAGATTTTTTGAAACGAAATGGGTGTGTGTGTGTGTGTGTGTGCGCGCGAGCGCGCGTGTGTATCGTGTGGATTACCAAATACTATCAAACACAAAATTTTGAAATTTTGTATACTCATTCTATACTAATGTGGGAAGAGCTCATTAGTTTTTAGTGTATATTGGATAACCGGAAGTATCATTTTTACAAGCTTTTAACAGTATTTCTTATAAAAAATTCATTGAATATAATTTTTAGCAACTTGTACCAATACAAATTGAATATAATGGCACGATCTTCAATTCTACGATAAAAGCATTTAGTAAATAACTTTAAATATTAAATTATCATTTTGCCTCTGCGTCAAACAAAAACAATACAATACAAATTTGATATTTAAACAAATGTCACTGTCACGAACCACTTACATTAAAATTAATAATGAAACCGTGTTAAGAAGAATTTAGTAGTTTAAATATGATTCTAATGAAATTAAGGTTTGTAAAAATAATATATTTTCAATCATACATAAATATTAGATATACAGGATAATTCGATTTAAGTTTGATGTTTGCAGCATTATACCGTGAATATTTTTTAACGTGAAACATTGGGTTTGTCATATCCATGGTTACGACTTGATATTTGATTGACAGCAATGTATTTGCCCGTTCCATTTAAAATGAAACATAGGGGACGAATCTGACAGAAGTATTATATTTAAATATTGTAAGAAATTTAGCGGAATCAAAAAACCACTCGAGAGCACTGAACATATTTCGGGCACAAAGGTGCACGCAGTATTTTTTCTACATCTAAATTTAATTTTTAGAAAATAGGTATAATTATTTAAACAAAATTAACCTCTAACGACATCTTGTCAATATGACAGATAACCGTTGAATTTTCCTATGTTATAATTTGACATTTGATTGACAGCAATGCATTTGCCTGTCTCATTTAAAATGACAGATGGGGAATGAAATTGACAGAAGTATCATATTTAAATATTGTAAGAAATTTAGTCGAGTCAGAAAACCACTCGGGCACTATAATTTTTCTACAACTAATTTTAATTTAGAATGCAGGTATAATTATTTAAACAAAATTAACCTCCATTGACGTCTTATCAAATGTCAAATTCGTTCCCTATGTTTCATTTTAAATGGAACGGGCAAATACATTGCTGTCAATCAAATGTCAAGTCGTAACCATGGATATGAAAAATCCAATGTTTCACGTTAAAAAATACTCACGGTACCTATATCAAACATCTCTCAATAAGAACGTGATTTCAAGGTGTCAAATAATAGTTTGCCACTACACATTTACGAAATAATAATAATAATAATAATAATAATAATAATATATAAATTTATTGCCCAACAGTAATACCATTTACAGGACAAAATTACATAGAATATTAAGTTATTTTAAATAATGAGTTGAAACAATAACAAAGAAAATAATGTTTAATTGAAAATATCTAAACATAAAAGATTAGCAATGTTACAACAAACAAATACTGGAGAATATTTTAAAATATCCGTGCGTGGTGTAGGTAGATGGAACATCTTCGAATGCCTGGACTCCAGCCTGGGTACGTGAAATGGCACACGAGAGAGAAGGAATGGGGCATCCACTTTGTTGGAGAGCAAGCCACAAAGAAATCTTACGCACGAAAGTTCTCTTCTGTCGGCCAGAGACTGCATGGAGTGACGTTGAAGTAGGGATGCCTGGTCTAAACCTCTTTCAGGATATACCTTATCTAATTTAAATGAAAGAAATTTTAAGAATCTACGATGAATTTGCTCCAACATTTGTTGCAGATATGCATATGAAGGGTACCAGACTAAGGAAGCATATTCCAGCTTGCTTATGACAAAAGCCATATACAAACATTTTATCACGTTGATATCATTGAACATTTTGGAGACTCTCATTAAAAAACCTAAGGTTCTGTTAGCAGAATTACAAACATTGTTTGTGTGCTCAATAAACTGAAAATTGAATGTAAATATAATACCCAGATCTTTAATGGAAACATTTCTATTTAAAGGAATATGTTTCATGTTATATACAAAGTTAATTTTATTCTTTTTACGTGTAAAAGATACGACGCAACATTTATTAATATTTAGATCAAGTTTATTATGAGTGCACCAAGTGACTGTGTGATCAATACTATTTTGTAATTTTAAAGCATCATCAAGTGAATTTATACTCATGTACAGTTTAATATCGTCAGCATAAGCTAGAACGTTACAATCCAGAGATAAAAGAAGATCATTTATAAATAAAATGAATAGAAGTGGACCAAGATTAGAACCCTGAGGTACACCTGTTTTTGCGATGAATTTAAATGAATTGAAACCATTATAGGTTACCCAGCAAATACGATTTTCTAAATACGATTTTAGAAGTTTAATTACAGATGGGACTGCTCCAAAATTACTGATTTTTTGTAAAAGTAAACTGTGGTCGATGGAATCAAATGCACGTGACAGGTCAGTGTAAATAGTGTCTACTTGGCCACGTCCATCTAGCACTTCGGATACAAACTGCGAGAATGAAGCTAGATTTGTGGTAGTTGATCTGCCTACCATAAAACCATGTTGATCTGAAGAAATAAGACTGCGGGTATTGGAATAAATGAATTTATACATTACCATTTCAAGGATTTTAGCAAAATTATTGAGAATCGAGATGGGGCGATAATTTTTAATGCAAGACTTATCTTCCTTCTTAAAAACAGGAGTGATTCTTGTGTTTTTCCATCGCTCAGGGAATATGCAAGTATTTATTGACATGTTTATAATGATTGCTAGTGGTTTACAAAGTATTAATCTACAATCTCTAACTATGAAGCTTGGAATTTGGTCGTCACCAGCAGTAAATTTATTCGAGAGAGATGCCATTAATGGAATAAGATCATCTTCACTGATACTATTAAATTTGAATGGTTGGTGATGATTACATTCATCATTAAAGTTATATGGTGAATTTTGAGAGAAGAAACCTGAAAAAAGGGAAGCGAATGCATCCACAATATCCTGTGGAGAGTTGTACTCACGATCATCATCATGGAGGATACCAGGTATACGGGTAATGCCCTGTTTTGAGTTCACAAATTTCCATAGATCTGAGGGACATGATTTGATATTTGACTCGACATTAAGAACATAATTATTGTATGCTTCGGTGATTTGTAATTTTATTAGGCTTCTTAATCTTTTAAATTCATTAAGATAAAATATATTATTTGTTTTGACCCATTTATTTCTAAAATAATCTTTAGTTTTGAGGTTGTATTTGATTTCAGAAGTAAACCATACGGGAAATTTGGAATTTTTATGTTCATATTTAGGGACTGAATTATCAAAAATAGAGTATAGCATTGTATAAAATTTATTTAAAGCTTGATCAACGTGCTGAAATTCATTTAAACAAGACCAGTTTGTAGAGTAAATATCTTCATATAATTTGTTAAAATTAGCTTTCCTAAAATTGTAAGAGTGTGAAGCAGCAAATGAAAAATTTGAAATTTTAGTTCGTACTGGTATATTAAATTGAAATGATAATGCAGGATGATGTTTATCTTCTTTAACTAAGGGAAAGTCCGATTTTTCTATGATAAAATTATTACAAAAATTTGATAATATTAGATCTAACTTCCTTTCATTATAATTAGCGACAGAATTATATTGAATGAGATCTAGAACATTACAGAATTGATTGAACGACATTGTTTTAGTACAGTTTACTGAAGAGTCATACAGATATGGTAAATTAAAGTCACCTATAACTATAAATTTTTCATTAATAAGAAACACAGTTAATGCATCAAGAAACATAACAAAATCATTATTGTGGAGATCAGGTGGAATATATACAACACACATGATGAATATGACATTATTAAAATTACACTTGCAGGCAGAAAAATCAATTTGAGGTACTATTTTTGAAATATTCGATGTATCTAATGATTTAAATGAAATATTATCTTTGAGGGCAATTAAAACACCACCGCCTTTCGAACGTTCAATGAGTGAAAAGTTCCTATCACAACGAATGATATTGTATTCTGGCGGAAATAATTCAGAATTATGAATTGAATCCGTAAGCCACGTTTCTGTAAACAACATTATATCGTAACTGGTACAACTTAAATTAAGATAAAACTCTTGACATTTTGAATTAAGACCATTAGTATTTTGGTAGTAACAATTAATTGAAATGGGATAACCGTTGGGCAAAATTAGTTTTCCGATTTGACAATTGTTGGTATTCCATTAATATATTTTATTTTTAAATTAACTTCACCGTTGGATAAACGATAATTTAACTCAGTTCTAACTGACTTGTAAAACTCGGTTTGCATGCGTGTTCTGTCCCTAGATAGGGAAATATTGGACCATTTGTCAGTAGATTTTAATTTCTTTATATTTTTAAAAACTTTAGTTAGATCATCTGCTGCAGGAAGACTTGCCTTAATAGGACGTGGGCGTGCTGCTGTAGAATCCAATCGGCCTAGACGTATGGGTTTTTGAAGTTGACAGTCTACACCCAAGTCTGATAATAGCGATTTGACTTGGTCAGAATCCGATATAGAGCGTTGTTGTGAGTCAAGTGTAATATTCTCAGGCAGACCATAAATCATTAGATTATTCTTCCTTTTATCACGTTCTTGAATTTCATGAATTATTTCTTCAGTAACTATGAAATTATGTTTCGGTGTAACAGTATTCTTACTGAGATTTTTTAATTCAATTATTTCAGTTTGAAGTGAAATAATTAAAGATCTAAGGTCGTCAATAGCACTCGAGATTGGGTTACAAATAACACAACTCCATTTTAAGCCACCACCAGAACGTATTTTTCTGGATGGATCATGTACAGCGAAGAATTTACACAGATTGAGTTTTAGAGCATAAGGAAGTTGGTGCTGATTTTGACAATAATGTGTGTGACGATTTTTCCTTAAAATATATTAATGATCCAAAACTTCGCAAATTTGGTATTTGCTCACAGATTTTTCTAGAAAAACATAATAAAATAGAATCCAAAATTTCGTATTACAAACTTTTCAATTTATTGGAACAACAAAGTAGATTTTGTTTACAAACGATCAATCGGCAGTGATACTTTACTTAAAGCTCATTGCTATTTTAAACATGGAATTGGCGGGAGGTCATGGCTACATCAGATTTTTTAAAGAGGAATCTATGTTAAAAATAGTCCTTTTTCTTATTTTATAAGCTTTCCAATGATATGTAACAAGTCTACATTCTTTTGTTTTAAACATGAATAAAAGATAAATTATTAATTTTGTGGGCTGAAAAAATTGAAAATTATTAAGAAACAAGTGAAAAAATCAATTATATATCATCATTTGTTTATTTTGAATCTATATCTATCATGCACTCAAAATTATTCTTAAGCAATTATTTTCGGGTTAGTTAATTTATTATTTATCAACGTCACAGTTGGCTTTGACACAATTCGTGAAAATTGGTTTCATATATTCTTTTGAAGTAAATAAATTGAAAAAGTGAGTAAAATCGAAATGGATAATATTAGATATAAACAAACGATGACATATAATTGATTTTTCATTTGTTTCTTAATAATTTTCAACTTTTTCGCCTCAAAAAAATAATAATTGAACTTTTATTCATCTTAAAAACAAAATAATGTAGACTTGTTTATATATCAATGAAAAGCTTATAAAATAAGCAAAAAGATGAGATTATTTTCAACATAGGTTCCCATTTAAAAAAGTTTGTGTTATATCTCTAGACTTATTATGTTTTCAGAAAATCTAATTACGCCATTTTATTCTACCTAAAAAACGATACAAAATTTGTTAGAACAATTTTTCTCGCACTATTATAATAAAAAAGATATGAGATATTTTCAAAAAGAGCTGAAAACTAGTTTTTGTCTGTAGCTCCATAAGAAGATTGAAAATTTCTGAGGTAACTATTAAACTTTTCTCGAAAAGATGACTATGGAATGTGCAAATGATTTTGCTCTATCGTTAATATTACCCGAGATACCTTAAAAAAAAAAGAACATCGAAAATGAAACATTCTGTACAGGATTCATTTGTGTACATAACTAATTGTAGTAAACTCCAATGAGGTCCTCGACTATAATTTATTTATTTTAAATGAAAGTTCGTTTAATTGTGAACCAATTCGTAGTATTGAAAAGTTTTAATTGTCTTTACTTTAACTGCATTTCATTTTTAATTACAATATGACGTCACTGCGGCACTCCTATTTTCCTCTCGCTCCGCACCAGACTCTATAGTAGGCTGCTAGAGAAAGATAGCAATGGGGTGACATCAAAGTGACACTGACAACAAATTAAAAATATCTCATAAAGTAATTATTAATTTTTTTTATCTTAATCGTTATTTATTGAGTAGTATTCTAAGAACAAAGTGTACATTTTGATGGAGGACCCCATTTATGCGATTGATACTTTACAAATAAAACGTCCGTTTTGAGTTGGACAAATTTTAAACTTGCTCGTTACTATTACTGACTTGTTCTAATTTTCTAATTTTTTTTTTCAAGAGCACATTTAAAATTACTTACATATACATATATTATGTCACAGAAGTTTCTAGTTTTACAGAAATATTTTTTTATATACAATTTTAAATAACATCAGAATTTTGCGATCTTGTAGTATCTCATCTCCCCCATGCCGTGTGTATAAAATGATGACGTCATAAAATCAGACTCAGAATGTTTATAAAGAAAATTATGAATAAAAAGTATAATAATATTAAATATTTTTGATAAATACATATACAGGGAATTTATTTTAACATGCAACATATGGCGAATCACTTCCATGGTTACTCACTATTGTCAAAAAATGACAGCAATGTAATATTTGTCCATTTTAAAATGCAACATACAAAAATTGTAGTTTTGTATTATTAAAACTAATTTCCAATAAATTAGCCTACATACGATTAACAAATAATCAAAACATGAATGTTGTAATCTTAACAAACTTTAGCTTACAAAAATGCATAACTTTCATGTAATAAAGGTTAAAAAATACTCTCAATTCTCTGTATGCATAATATGAGGTAAATTTTTCATTTATTAAAAAAAACTATACAGGGTGTAACAACATGATATGTCACAAATACGTGGACGTGTTTTAGTAACAAAAACAAGAAAAAAAGTCCTTTAAACTTTTGCCCTATCTTGATTCGTTTTCAAGTTACAGGGTGTTAAAATTTTTCGATAAAAAAAGGCTTTATTTTATGACATCTATTATTTTATTATTATTTTATTGACATCTAATATTTACAACAATTGTTCAAAGTGACGTCCTTACACAATAAGTATTAAGCTTAAGCAAACTGACACTTGTCTAATAACTTGGATTTTGTTTTCGTGGCCTACCGGATTCAAATGCATTGTAGCGCGCGAGAACACAATCTGCTTTTATCAAAAAAACACCCTGTAACTTGAAAACGAATCAAGGTAGGGCAAAAGTTTAAAGGACTTTTTTTCTTGTTTTTGTTACTAAAACACGTCCACGTATTTGTGACATATCATGGTGTTACACCCTGTATAATATGTATATTTTTTTATATGACCCCATTATAAGTATGTATTTAGTTTTTCAGATACTTTACAAGAGGTGTAGTTAAATTTTTCAATCTGATTACACAGTCAACAAACAACAAATTGTAACCTTAAAATATAAGTTAAACTAGGGTTACTAAATTTTGAAACGTCTAAACCGGGACGTTTTTGTTGCTTCCCTCGTTTCGGCATTGTATAAGGTAATTTTTTAATAATATAAATAATAAATTATTTTGCAAAATGGAAACAAATTTAAAGTTTTAAAATCACAATAGACGCTAGGCAGTAGGCACTATCAAACAATTTTCTGCCATAACTATACCAATTAAAACTTTTATTACATTTGATAGGCAAACAATTATTATATTTATTAATATTAAAATTCGTACATTAGTTAAAAAGAAAAACCGACTGGGACACCAGGAGACGAGCTTAAAACCGGGACTGCCCCGGTCAAACCGGGTCGTACAGATGTACCTACATTGAGATAGATATACATATTCTGCTTGATACGCTTCTGGTAATTAGTTAAAGCCAGTTCGTTCGTCCAATATTCTTTTGTATTGGACCAAATAAATGAAAAATTCACTCTTTTATAAATATTTCTCCCAGGGCGCCAAATTGAATATTATGTACTCCAAGCACCAAATTGAATGTTATGTACTCCAGGCGCCAAAATACCAGCGCATGGCGCTGCCTAGACTTATTTATATATTAATATCTTCCTAAAGGACTGAAAATAATTTCATTATTAAACACAGATCAACAGTTTTAGAATACTAGTGAGCAGAATAACATCACCGTTTATTTTAATCTATGAATTTGTGTAAGAGATTAATAGTTATTCGATTACTGCATACTCTGTTATATTTGTCTTAATATAGACGTTAACTCCAAACTAAACTAAGTAATCTATACATTTTCAACTTTAATTTCAGAAAAAGTAAATTCAGTTTCAAAAAATCTGATGTGGCCAACACAAAACCTCCCGCTATTGAATTTTTATTAATTTAAATACATACTTACGTATTTACTACCGCTGCAAACTGTTCCATTGCAGAAAACTATTGCTTTATTTACTATTTTCTTTTTAAAATGTCACTATTATTAATTTGAAGTGATTAGTTTTTTGACAGTGACATTAACTGTCCGTTACATTCATTTGAAATATGAACTGTGTAACAAACGAATTATGGTGTTTATCTTAGGCTTCGCGACTAATAAAAAAAATTATTTTTAAATTTATATGTAAAATATATAAAAAAAGTATTAATGTATTCCAGTAGAATATTCAATAATCTTTAATTTTCATAAGACATAAAATGCGAAAAAATGGCATTTAATGGTATTTTTTGAAGAAAAACCATTATGAGCTTCAGGTAAAGTGCCATTTCCGGTTATCCGATTTACACCAAAATCTAATGGCTTCTTTTCATATTAGAATGGGATTGAAATACAAGGTTTCAGAATTTTCTGAATGATAGTATTTGAGTTAGAGTGAAGACAAAATCCCTACACATACACACACACATACACACATACATACACACACACATACACACACACATACACACACACATACACACATACACACATACAGACATCATCGTGAAAATGTTAAAAGTGGATTCTAGGGAACTTAAAACGTGGTCATTTACCTACTAAAATCTCGATATGAGATTTTTAGCACGATCCCTATACCTCCCTTACCAAGGGTAGCGGGAGGTAAAAATGTAAACTCAATTTCAGAAAACGAGAATTCAATTTCAGAAAAGTACTATCAATTTCATTTTTTATTTTTACAAAAAATAAACTTGACCAGAGTTAATGTCAGTTTCAGGCATACAATGATCATGACTTATGTGCAGGCCACTGCATTTGTATGTAATTTTTCATACAAAAATACATTCTAAAATTATTGTTTTTAGTTATTCTGAAATAAGATTTATTTTCTTTTCCGGAAAAAAAAAATCTGATGTGGCCAACGCAATACCTCCCGCAATTTAATTCATATTAATTTAAATACATACCTACGTACTCACTAATGGTGCAAACTATATTATGTTCCTTTGCATCTTAACTATTGCTTTATTTACTATTTTCTTTTTAAAATGTCACCATTATTAATTTGAAGTGATTAGTTTTTTGACAGTGACATTTACCTGTCAGTTACATACAATTGAAATATGAACCGTGTAACAAAGGAATTGTGTTTATCAAAGGCCCTGAGATTTATAAAAAAAATATCTTTTAAATTTACCTGTAAAATTTATAGAAAAAGTATTATTGCAGACCTGAAGAAAATTCAATAATGTTTAATTTTTATAATGACATAAAATGCGAAAAATGAAATTAAATGGCATTTTTTGAAGAAAAACCTTTACGAGCTTCAAGTAACGTGCCATTTCTGGTTATCCGGTTTACACTAAAATCTAATGGTTTCTGTTCATATTAGAATGGGGTCGAAATACAAAGTTTTAGAATTTTCTGAATGATAGTATTTGAGTAGAGTGTTAACAAAATCCGTACACACACATACACACATACAGACATCATCGTGAAAATGTTAAAATTGGATTCTAGGGACCTTAAAACGTGGTCATTTACTAAAATCTGGACATGTGATTTTTAGCACGATCCCTATACCTCCTTTACTAAGGGTAGCGGGAGGTAAAAAGGTGGTATAGACGTATAAATTATTAATTATGATGTAGCATAGAAAATATTCTAATTAGAATAAATTTACCTAAGTTGTGGTCGAATTCGGAAAGATTTTGAGTCGATAATGCTTTCGGAGGTGACATCGTTCGTACCCTACTTGTGTGGATTTCTCTTCGTTCTATTGTAGACATTTTTGAAACGGTGCTGTTTTTCCTCCGTCAAATCTGAAATTATAAAACAACCTTTAAATCAACAACACCAATCCACGTTATATCAACACCAACATAATTTTTTGTATCATGTTTTCACTTTCCAGTAGCTAAATTTAGCAACAGGAATGCGTGGAATAATTTAAAATTTCCATTCAACAATTCAAAACCAGTTCAACCTACACAATTCAAATCCTACTTTTCAAACAAACTATATAATAAATTTACAGAAGAATTCTTCTCCATTCTCTTGGAAGAAACCTAAAATGAAAACCTTGGAGACTGAATAATTTCTCGGAATTCATAATAACAGATGAGTATGAGTAGAGTTCTTTATTTTTATGGCAGTGGCAGACTAACGCCCACGTACTCGCCGCTTGGTCGCCGTTTTTACTGGAGTAAGTAGATCTGGGTCGCGCAGAAATAGCAGAACCATACTACACCTTCATATTAGAGGTACTCTGCTATAGCAATTAATGCTCGGAGTGCAAGTTAAAGTTAAGTGTACCGGATGCAGCAGCTTTCAGCAATGTCGTATTAGCACTGCGTGGGTTTTACGTAATTGTTGACAGACAATTTAAGGTGTTATAAAAGATGCTTTATTTATGTTTTAGTTTCCTATTCTATTTTTATCAAAGTATCAACATAGATTTTAACAAGAATTGTAATTGGAACGTACTTTTTTTAAAGAAATTTATAATGCTCAAAATATATTTCCTTTTTCAGTATTATCATCATTAAATTAAAGAGAATATAGTTTCTTTTTCCGTAATATATTTGATGATAATATTGCAATTGAAATTTATCATGTCATTTTTGTGACATTTATCTAAACTATATGATTAAATAAGGAAATCCTGTTCTTTAAATAATGTAAATATGGAAATATATACAAAAATATCTAATTTATCTATAATGTAAACGACATCTAAAAATAATTTAATGTAAAATTAAAGAAATCTGAAAAAAAATAGATACGTCATTATGTATATGGGGTCTCGTAACCTTGTGCCAGTGTCTGGTCGAGAATAAGGGGACTCAAGTTCATTCTCGAGCTCGACCGACTCCAACATTAATTAGAATTTTAAATGGCACAAAAGTAACCCCAATGGTGCACTCCCCATGCCAGTAATGAGAGTCCGTGTGGTGACCCCTAGTAAACGTTCATACGGTACAAATGTCATTGTTATTACCAATATCTGTGTATAAAGCAGATTGGCACACCTAGAAATGGGTAATATGCCATGACATATTTTTTTTATTTTTTATACTTGCCGTCAAATAAATATGGACTGGAGATTTCTACACTGGTGCCAATTCCATTGGTTATGAAGACGCGGCAACACCAAAGGGCAAGGGACAGGGTGGGGAGAAGGGAAGAAGTTGAGCAGCAGTCTATATTTATTTGACGGCAAGTATAGTTTCCGAGATCCCAGTGATGACTTTCGAAATTCGGATACCTTATATATACATATATACAGTTTGTCCCATTTAGAACTGCCACCATTGGGATCTCGAGAACTATGAGAGATACGATGTCGGTTAAATGGAACTTCTTGTGCACCATTGGGGGGCCATTTCAAATGTGCAAAAATTTTCATAGGGCACTAGATAATGACGAAAAACTGAATATCGTTGATTTTTTTTTTTTAATAACTTTTAAACTAGTAGTAATCGACAGAAATGTTTTAAATATAAAAGTTAGATATTTTTATTAATTAACCAGTGGAGTACGAAATAAATTTTTACAACCGTACATTTACATATAACATAAACTTATATTTTTTAAATGGAACCCATATCTGATATTAATCTCAAAAAATCATTATTTATTTTTTCTCTTTTAATGATGTAAGGGTTATTATGGTTCATATTTGTTTTGTCCCCAAAATTTAATTTATCTCTTTATTTTCCTGAATTTTCTTATTATTTCCCAAAAAACTTTATTATATTTAATAATTACTTTCATATTGTATTTGATTGATATAATTTAATATATGCCTTTATTGCTTAATGTTTTCATTTTAAACTGTAAATTCAATACAAAATAAAGAAAAAATAATAATTTTGAGGACAAAACAAATATAAAACATAATAACCCTTATATTATTGAAAAGAGAAAAAATAATGATTTTTTTAAGACCAAAATCAGATATGGGTTCCATTTAAAAAATATAAGTTTGTCTTATTTCTCGAAAATTTACGGTTATAAAAATTTATTTCGTACGCCGTACGCCACTGGTTAGTTAATAGTTTAGAAGTTATTTGAAAAAGAATAAAATAAAATTCAGTTTTTCATCATTATCCAGTGCCCTATGAGAATTTTTGGGTAAACAGAAGCACATCTGAGATAACCCCCCAAAGGTGCACAAAAAGTTCCATTTAACCGACATCGTATCTCTTATAGTTCTCGATATCCCAATCGTAGCAGTTCTAAATTGGACACACTGTATATATATATATGTATATATTAAATTAGATTTTTATTCATCGATACATAAAATTTAATTATATTATACTTTTAATAAATGGAAATAAATTATGTTACATTCAAAAATAAATTCTTAACGAAAATGTATACAAATACTCAAAAGTCCGCAAAATGGGCAAAGCTGACATTGCTCCGAGCAATGTCGGAAATGCACCACGCTTTGTTGTGTTATTATGAAAAATACTAAAACGACTATAATGGCCCGAAATTTACGTGTTGGACTTTTGAGCGTTAGTTTAAATTAAGGTAGCTACATTTAAAAAAATATATAAGCCAAAAATGTCCAAATATTAAGAAAAACAGTAAAATATTGAGAAGAAAGTAAAATTTAGTTTGCATTTCCAACATTGCCTGTGTAATGTAAGCTCTGCACATATTCGGAACTTTGTCCATAACAGATACATCTATACAATATATCAATACAGCGACATATCGATATACATATCTTGATATAGAATAGCTACAGTACAAAGTAATCAATTAAGCTTAGTTATAAGTTATAAGTATTTGTTGTCAGTTGTCATTTAATTAAAAGTTTATGTTTAAATGATAAAAGTATTTTCTAATATTTATTTAAAAATATTTATCATAAATTCGTGAAACTATGATACCGTTTCCACAAACAAACATTAAATCATGTTTTCATTTCTGAAAATAATCGCAAAACCACAATGATCTTCTAATTTATTTTTAGCTCAACTTAAAGCACACGCACTTTAAAATATAGCAGAGCATGAATAATACATATATGTTGCAAACAATTACCAAACAAAGGCAGGAGCTCTACCTGTCATTATATGAATAAGAATCAATACAGAGACATTGAATTATGGTAATAAACTGACCACTACGTATTTTCTGATGACATGACCTGCGTTTAGCAGAATTGTTCACGATACGTGACATTTAAATCATATGACACGCCTAACACCTCTGCATACCTCGTGCTAAGTTCATTTGTTAAAGACAGGTTGTTACGACAAATTCCGTTGCACATGGTGACCAAACATTTGCTGGATTAAGTAACGCACTTGAGATGTTTTGATTTAACTAATCATAAAATTCTAATATTAAGTGGAATTATTTTCATGCAACAGTGAAGAGTGCCGAGTTATTTATTGATAAACAAAACTGTAGTTTTGTGCCAAGAATGCCGACACAAACAGAAAACCAAATTGTAAATAAAAGATTAGCTATTTATGTGTTTAGTCGCAAAATGGTGGTGCTTTTAGCACTAAACATGAACCGTGAACAGATTTAAGCCTGATTTAAAGATTGACGCCCTGTTTACGCAACGCTATCGTCTCCGAATAACGTTCACGTTAAATGAATGAGACACGTTATGTGCGGCGGGATAGCGAGCGTTTAACGTCCCACGTTCTGTATTTTAGCGTTAACCTTAGCGTGAATACGCTAATTAAATGCGGTAAACATTTAAGTGAAATTGAATGACCCTTATTTTTAAAATAACGTGTTTTCTACACAACGAACGATTACATTCTTTCATCTTAGAAGTTAACGTGCCCGTTTACGCGAAAGATGATGATGATTCATGTTTTGCGTTAGCGAACCAAGTGGTACCCAATACTATCGTGCTATATACGTCGATAATATTGTTCTCTATATTATTGTACAAAAAATTGACGTTTTGAAATAAATTCAACGATGTCGTGTTAGACAAACAACCAAGTTCAGCTAGAGACACTTTTCAAAATTATTCTCATCCACTATTTCTTCATTCTTAATTTTTGCAGTAAAATTATCAAACGAAAAATTTAACCTCCAAATGGTTGTAAGATATTGTACGCATGCACGAACCGCATCTACGTATCGCATGTTGGTTCTAAACAGAACGGGGACGTAACGTTGCGCAAACACAGTTAATCAGGCTTTATTCTAATTCCGTTTAGACTTAACGTACAGAAGAAAAAAATAATAGGGAGTTATTGCAACTTCTAAGATGAAAGAATGTAGACCATGTAGACGTTAACCTTATGTAGAAAACACTTTATTTTAGAAATAAAGGACTTTCAATTTCAATGTTTACCGCATTTAATTAGTGTATTCACGCTAACGTTAACGTTAAAAGCAACACAAACGAAGTTACATCTACACTTTTCACCGAAACATAACTTCAAACGTGTGACGTTAAACGCTCGCTATTCTATTGCAGATAACGTGTCTCCTTATTCATTTAACGTGAACCTTATTATTATGCAAGCGCACTTGTGCTGTCACGTGACTTTAAAGTGCACGTTATTTTTGCGTTGAAGCTGCAATAACTCTCTAATAAATCATTTTTTGCATTAGTGTAAAAAAAGTGACAGGCTATCGCTGATTGGTTGATTTTGCCACTTTTTCTCACTTATGCGAAAAAGAATGTCATTATATAAATGACATGGAACGGGATACATGGAAAATTTATTCAATTTAACTGTAAACTAGTTTCTAATTATAACACAAAATAAATTAATTTACTTAATTACATTTGACTAATAAATAAAAATTTATAAAGAAATAAAAAAAATTCAAAGGTACAACAAAAACGCATAATAACATTAATTTTATAATAAATATCTAATAAAGCTCAAAAACCCGAAAAAGTCTACTGGCCATAGGCGTTTAACATGAGAAAACAGTTTTTCTTTGCGCAAAAGTCCCCAATTAATTTTAGACAAAAATGTTTCAAATAAATGTTGTAGATATTAATATTCTACACCTAAATCACTAAACAGATTTAATTTTGCACATTTAGTAACTTGTAAAATCTAATTTGAAATTGTACAAATATTGCTCATTTGTAGCGATACCCATGAAACTGAAACAAAATTACAAAGAAATTCATATCGTTTGAACTGTCAGAAATTTAATTTTATAGATTACAGAATGTGAAAAAATAATAAAAGTTATTTAAGTGTTAGATTTTAAAAATAATACCTGTGTAGTGATTTAGGTGCAGAATTGAATTATCTGCAACTTTTAATTGAAAACTGAATTTCTGACAGTTCAAACGATACGCATTTCTTTGTAATTTTGTTTCAATATCATGGGTATCGATCGCTAGAAATGAGTAATATTTTTATACAATTTCAAATTAGATTTTACAAGTTACGAAACGTTCAAAATTAAAACTGTTTACTGATTTAGGCGCAGAATATAATTATCTACAACATTTATTTGAAACATTTTGTCTAAAATTAATTGGGGAGTTTTGCGCAAAGAAAAACTGTTTTCCCATGTTAAACGCCTATGGCCAGATTTTTAATTGACACACTGTATGTACTATATATTGTATGTCATATTTAATTTCTGTTTACATTTAAAACATAATTAAAATCTCACCCTCAATAAATCAATATTGTATCAGTTCGTATAGGTAAATAAAATAAATAAATATATCATCACGGCTTATTACCCATTTCTGGGTGTGCCATTATCTACAACACATGTAGACATCGGTAATGATGACGATATATTTTACCGCGTGGGCGCTTACAAGGCGTCACCTCACGGGCACTCATAGCTGGTGTGGAGAGTGCACCACAGGGATCACTTTTGTGCCATTTAAAATTGGAAATATTTGTTGTCTGTCGGGATCGAACCCGGTGGGGTCCCGTGGCCGCGTGCCTGAGTGTCTGGTCGGGAACCTGGGGGAACCGGGTTCGTATAGATATTCATTTTTAATCAATCTGTAGATTTTATAAGTTGACTACATATTTCATTGAAGGTTGAGCTTATTTGGCAGATAATAATCTTCTAAATCTGAATGTTTTGTGAAACATTTTGGATTCTTTCCAATTATTTATTTTTCAAATTTATTACAACATAAGATATTATATGTACATAGGTACGATATTATCATAGTCATCAGTTATCATCACTCACCAGAATATATTAAGCCTTAAGTATTTTTTTTTTTTAATTAATTAATACGAATTGTCATTGTCAGTAAGATTCAGATCTTCACCTGAACTCTCCGAAAGTTCTTTCTACATTTGATACGAGTATTACTTTGGCTCTAATCAGCTCTTCCCATTATGGGGTGGTGCTTAAAATATACAAACACTGGCATGTATGATTATGTTTTCAGTTTTTTGTATCAGAACTGTATCAATATGAATCGCGAAAAGTTAAATGAATGTATGTACGAGTTCTGTGAATTACATATTTCAAAAGGAAAGAAATTTATGTCAGATCATTTTTTAAAAGAAAATATACCAAAAGGTACTACGAGTATTTATTGCTATATTAAACGTTGAGAAGAAAATATTTTCTCTAAACACAACCCAGGATTTGGTAGAAAAGCCACAAAAAAGACGAAAGCCAACAACCGCCGACTGGAACAACAAATCTGGAATCTCAACGAGAATGCTGGCTAAAAATTTTAACTACACACCAATCTCAAATTGCCAGGACATTTAGAAATAAAAGCAATATTAGATAAACAAAGAAGATTGCCATACTGGAAAGAATGAGTATCAACAACAAAAAATATTTTCATTTGCTGGCGATTGCCGGAATTTTTTTCCGGAAAATGTTTCATTTTGAATAGTGATAGTTATTTTACTTTTAAGATAAAAATGCAAATGAAGGGTTTTACATTGAGACTATTCCTGATATTCAAACAAAATCCAAGAAGAAATGCGAAAAGATACTTCTCTATGGTTGTCAATTTCACCTGCATAGTCAACTTTTTGAGAAAAGTTTAATAGTCACCACAGGAATTTTCGATCTTCTTTTGTTTCTAAGCTACAGGCAAAAACTCGTTTATCGCTTGTACAGCTTTTTACGCAAAATAATATGGACTAATTAGATTTTTTGAAAACGTAATAATATAAGGATATAACACAAACCTATGTTTTTTTTTAAATGGGAACCTATGTTGAAAATAGTCTCATCTTTTTCTTATTTTATAAGTTTTTCAATTATATGTAACAAGTCTACATCCTTTTATTGGTAGACATGAATAAAAGATAAATTATTATTTTTTTTATGGCGAAAAAGTTGAAAATTATTAAGAAACAAATGAAAAATCAATTATACAGGATGTCTCTTAAATAGGTGGACATGGCTTAACTGCAGATTCCTGAGGCTAAAATAAGACGATTTAACTAAACTTGCTTCTACCGGAAAGTGTACCATTTAGCCAGTATTCTGCTTCAAAGTTCTTCGAAAAAAATTAATTTTGCTTATAATAACAGAACGCTTTATTCGATTTGGATGAAATTTGGTATGACACTTCGTATGGTTATAAGTCATCTTTTAAGATGATACTTGTTAATATTAGTGAACCATATGAAACTTAGGTGTCCCAACATTTATTAAACCGTAACTTTTTAATGGCCACGCCGATAACGTAAAATTATTTTTTTTTTCAGAAAGATACATTCAATAGTAAACTTTTCTCTCTCTGTTTAATTTGTGATATCTGTTACGGTTCAGACAGAAAAAAATAAAACCTGAGTGACTGCACCGTGAATTTTTTTAAAATAAATTTCAAAAAATTTAACTGCGCCAAAGAAACCGTACCTTAATATTACGCATTCGTAATCCACATTTTTGATAGAATAAGTAATTTGAAATACACGTAGTAATGAAGATATGGCAGATAATCATTTATATTATTATAATGCAAATTAACAACAGGTGGAATTTTTATTTTATATTATGTGACGTCCAGTAAACGCCCCCACGGTAAATACCTACACATCGCTAACTACACAAAATCTATTAAGTAAAAAAAAAAAAACATTTCTACATTAGCAACGTGCACAAAAAGTGACGTTAATTTTCTTCATATTATTGTTATTACAATTATTTATGAACCAAAGGCGTAAGTTAGCGTTTATGGACTGTGACATGAAAATTAGAGCAAGAGGCGTAAGCAGAAGGTTGTAAAATGCTGAAAGATTTGTGTGATACGCTCAAAGGGCAGGGCGTTTTCATACTAGGACACGGCATCAGCACGACGCCGAGGTCGATGCCGGTTGACGCAAAATCCAATGTAAATAAATGGAGTGCTTTCACACTTAACCGATATAACTGTAACGTGTCGTAGCAGGCCCCGACATATCGGCGAGGAGCAATCACTCCACTCGTGTCGTCCCGATTTTCATTAATTTTGTTGTTGAGTTCTACAAGAATTTTATCCTGCTTCTTGATAGGATCGTTTAAATTATGTAATATATTCATATGTATATTTACTCATCCAAAAATAATTAAAAAACTTTTCAAAAAGTGTGTAAAATGTAGCGTACTTTTATAATCGGATTTGCCTTTGTTTAATTTTTTCGCCTTCGGTGCAATAAATGTAGCAAATATAATTCATTTTGCGCCATTTGTACTGCCAAAATGTAATGTGAAATTAACAGTTTTGCCGCCCGTAGGCACCCAGAAAATTGCCGCCTCTTCATAATTTTAAAATATATTTTTAACAGAACAATAACGTAATTTTCAAATACTAACCAAAGATAATATATATATTTGCATATCAGAAATGTTAAAATATATATTTTTTAATGTTTAAACTTTTCACATGTTTTATTTTTGTTAAAATATAAAAGGGGCTTAAATAGGTAATTTTAAGGCTAAAGTCTGGAATCCCCAACCCTCAAGAATTTTATTTTAATGGTTATATATAGTTGCAAAGGCATTGTAACAAGAAATTTCACAAAAATTATGCCGCGGAAAGCAATATTTAGGTATAGTGATTTTGGCATTTTTTCTGAAAAAAAAAGTATGGTTAAATTCCTATAAAATGAATATATCCATCCGAGTTACGTCAAAATGTGTTCTGTGATTTAGGTTATTGTTACATTAAAGTATTTATTGAAAATTTTCAAGCGAAGAAGTCACATTTTTCACAAACACAGCCTAAAAACTAATAATCATTCACCGCGAATATAGATAACATATTTATTTATATTACATTATATACGTCAAATTAAGTTTTGTGCGTTAGGTTTCCATTACCTATATTAAAGTATTTTTGGAAAATTTCCAAGCGAAGAAGTCATAATTTTCACAAATATAGCCTTTAGAATAGGTAAAGCCTGACTTTATATTTGCAAAAAACATAAATACCTGCGTCCGCGCTTTAATTTTGCATTTCTTTATTTATTTTAGCTATAAGAAGACAACAAAATGGAATTTCAAGTGGTTATTCTACAATCCAGGCAATTTTAATAAATGTATTATAATTATCGAAAGCATAATTATAACGAGGGTCTCAAAACAAAGTCTGAAACATGAGTTCAATTACTTGGACATTTGTTGAAAATAGAGCGCATATTCCATTACTTAAGTACTATAGAAAAACAGACGATAATTACAAATTGACCCAAGTAACAATAATATACCTACAAAAAAGCTTTACTTTATATGAATTTGTTTCAGAGATCGTCGATATAAATGTTTTCGTTGCGTCTTTTGATCGGTAATTTTTTATAAAATTATACATTTCTGATTTAAAAAAATTGCCGCCCCCGAAAATTTGCCGCCGTAGGCACGTGCCTACTGTGCCTATGCGTAAATCCGCCACTGGTCGTATTGGTATCGATGTCGTTTTCGTGCCGTATTTGTGCAGGGTATCGGTAGATGTGAAAACACAGAACACAGTAATTTCGCGAACATACCAAAAGTAAAAATAAATGCCGTTCTTTGTATTGTCTTACTGATAGGCAAATATATGTATTGTGAAATCAAAATAAAAGCGTACCATAAAAATAAGCTTTAGACGAGCTGTATTATACTTCACAGCCCTAGAGGTGTAAAAAGACTTTACAAGTTCAAATACAATAAATGAAGTGTTGAATTACATATATGCAGCTGCACATTAATTATTATTTAATTCTATTATATATTATATTCATTACATAAACCAGTGGTGTTAAATCTTTTGCACTATATGCGAGCTACTTTTAGTACTTTTATGTTAAGTTATTTGGCAGTACTTACTCTTTTAATTCGAACGGGTCAGTTTTTACTCATGCCTCGCGATTATGATTTTTTTTTTTAATTATTGATAATAAAATATATCTAAATTTATTTCATAATTTTGTATAAATGTAGTACCCGTGTACTTATAATACAGACTTACATTATCTGTAAACTGTAATTCAAGTTCCCACAAATTTAGAAGAAATGATATTTTGTACTGTCATCTCTACATTGCTCTCTCTACAAGAGCTCATTAGGTGAAGCCGTACAGGAAATAATCATTTCCGAAATTTGCGAATAGAAGTAAATTCACACATCCAGAAATGGGTACAAACTAACCCGTGATATATATTTTTCATTCATATCTCTTCATTTTGCAAATAATATTTATTCTAACAATATAATGATTAATTTATGCATTATATAAAATACATATCTAGAAATTCAATTATGGTCACATGTCCCATCAAATCATAATTATATAGAATAATATATTCAATAGTTATATCTTATATCCCAAGTGCACGGTAAATACCGCTCGTGCACATTCGTGCACTCGAGATCATTGTATTTGACGTGCATTAGGGGTACATTGGTAGAATATTTCCTGAGAAAAATTACCGTAATTATTAAATTTCTAAGATGAAATAAAATTACCTGGAAAAAGTACCGTATATTTTTAATATACATACACATACATACTGAAAAACAGTTTTTTGTGAATAAAAAGTGTCCAGCAGAAAATTAAGCCATTACATTGAACATGTTATTAGTACATTACAATCTGTACGTTATTTAATATTAATTACATACTTCATAATTATTACATAAATTGAAATAAATTTAAAAAAATTTCAAATAAATAATTGTTTCAATTGTTATTATTATTATTATTATTATTATTTTATTATTATTATTATTTCAATGTTTTGATTATTGTAATCAGTTATTGTCAATTATTTTCTCTGTTATTATTATTTTTAAATGACTGTAATAGGAAATAAAAGAGAGATTTTTCAAAGTTTAACAATTTTTGTGTAAAAAAAAATTATCCAGAGGGGAATCGAACACCAATCTACAATTTCAAAGGCAGCTACGCTAATCAATGTGCCACGGTGACATATGAAAATCTTTTCATATAGCATTATAAAAAATCTCTCGCCATTTTCATATCAGGCTATATAAGTATTGTATTTAACATTTCTGGTACACACAAAAAATTCTAATTACATTTATTCTTTATTTTTCAATTCATTCTATGAACAAGTTTCCTCCTACTCTTCTAAATGGTCGAGATTCTCCTAATTCATTGACGAGATTGGTGATATTTCTGAAGGGTATATGATGAATTATAATTATGTAAGCGCGTATTTAGTTGACACTGATACTACATACTTTGGCTTATAAATGAATCCTCTTTCTTTTTATACCAATTTTAGATGTTGACGTAGTATTTTCCTCGTCATAACAACAGCATATTATATTTCTATTACATTTTCACTTGTCCATGTACGAATTCTATATCTAAACTATAATTTCAAATATTTAATTAATGATAAAATAAGAAATATTAAAAGTACTTCCCAGAAAAAGTCTTCAGTAATGTCTGGATTTTTGACATTGACTTATGTCAACTATAAACATTTTAATTTTTCAACTGGTTTCCATAGGCTAATTGATACATTACATGTAGAATGGATTATTTTATATATTTATAATTCAGTCTATCTAAATCTATAGAAGACATAATGAAAATGTTTGATATATTGTATAGAGAATTTTATATTCTTTAATATTTTATTTTATAAATTTACAAAATATAATATTTAGAAGATTTTTCTTTTTAAACTATTACTGCCGGTTGTCCAATTATTACCAAAATCTAATCAGCTCTTCTCAGGAATGTCAGATTGAGGAAACTGCAGTTAAATATTTTTTAAGTCTTATAGTATTTGAGAAACCGTGGTTCCAACATTCATACACACACATGGACATCATCGTAAAAAATTTATAATCGGATTATAGGGACCTTAAAACGTGCTTTTCCACTAAAATCTGGATATGAGATTTTTAGCATGATTCCAATAACTCTCTTAGCGAGAGGTAAAATTTGAAACAATTATTTATTTGAAATTTTTTATATTTTATTTCAATTTATGTAATAATAAAGTAATTAATATTGATTGTAATGGCTTAATTTTTTGCCGGACACTTTTTATTTACAAAAAAAAACTAAGTTTTTTGTGTTATGGTATGTGCAAGAAACATTAAATATTATCATCAACTGATCAACAAAGATCGTCGCATTGAAAAAGTAAAAATTTCTAAGTTTCAAACCCTGAACTAATTTACAGAAAAAATTGTACATAAAATATCATTAAAATTTTATTATAATTTAGTGAAATTAATTAAAAATATTTAACTTTAATGTGTCTTCTTACATTTATTTTTTATTACTTTTAGTTACTGTTGCAAGACTATAACTTAAATACATTGTATTGTTAGACTGTTACATTACATTGTATGTGTTTGATAAATAGCATAGCGCCATTAATATTTTATTAAACTAGTTTAACACGGTAAACTAGATAATTTATAGTCATAGTACCATATGAAGACTTATAAATATCAATAATTACGCAATACATTAGTTATGAAAATTATAACCTTCAGAAATAATTTGCATATTTTTAAAAACACAAACATATGTTCAATTTACACCCACGATTTTGTTCCAAGTATTTTACACCTCATAAATGTAACCTGAAACCCCCACGTACAATAAAAAGTAATAAAATTCCGAAAAACGTAAAAGAAGATTAAATAATGCCTTGTAGGTGGAAGATAGATTTCTCAAAAGCGATAAAATCTGATGGAATCAAACGCATTCCTTATTTTTCATATCACAGTTTATGTTTATACATTGATGTCAAGGTCAAATTTATCAGGAGCAATTCACTATTGCAGATCAAATTAGTTAAGGTCAGATCGTGACCTCAGTAGTAGAATTATCTTTTAATATTTCTTCTTAAGACCGCAAATAAGTTAAAAATTCGGCAAATTATTAACGTAACATATCTTACAATAATCCTAACCTCATTCAGCAGCTTGGCGGCCATTTTCCTTGTTGTGCATTACACATTAACCTAAATTCAGAATCGCAAAGTAAATAAACAATTTCTGAAGATTAAAATAACCGCAAATACATTGGTAATTAATTGTATCATAATGTGGTTATGACATCATTGCAACTTACAATTTGTAAGACGACCAATTTTATAAATTACAAAACCGGGATATTTTCAAGGATTGTAAATTGTAAATGTTTTGATTTCCAAGTTTTTTCATTTTTACCTCCCGCTACCCTTGATAAAGGTACCTCCATTAGGGATCTTGCTAAAATCTTATGTCAAGATTTTGGTAAATTACTACATTTTAAAGTGCCTAGAATCCGATTTTAATATTTTCACGATGATGTGTGTGTGTGTGTATGTGTGTGTGTGTGTGTGTGTGTGTGTGTGTGTGTATGTATGTGTGTGTATGTATGTGTGTGTATGTGTGTATGTGTGTGTGTATGTGTTTGTGTATGTGTATGTGTGTGTATGTGTGTGTGTATGTATGTGTGTGTGTATGTATGTGTGTATGTGTGTATGTGTATGTGTGTGTATGTGTGTGTGTATGTATGTGTGTATGTGTGTGTGTATGTATGTGTGTATGTGTGTGTGTGTGTGTGTGTGTGTGTATCCGGTAACCAGAAACGGCACTTTACTTGAAACTCAAAACAGTTTTTCATCAAAAAATACCTGTAAATGTAATTTTTCGCGATTTATGTTATTATAAGAATTAAAATATTCCCTGTCCAAATTCCGACTATCGACAAAGACAAATGGACGCTAATTATATAGATTATTAAATTTTCTACAGGGATGCATTCATACTCTTTACCTCTCGCTGAGAGATGTTGGAATCATGCTAAAAATCGCATATCCAGATTTTAGTGGATAAACATGTTTTAAGGTCCCCATAATCCGATTATTACATTTTCACGATGATGTCCGTGTGTATGTGTGTGTGTGTGTGTTTGTGTGTGTGTGTGTTTGTGTGTGTGTGTGTTTGTGTGTGTATGTGTGTGTGTTTGTGTGTGTATGTGTGTGTGTGTGTGGATGTATGTGTGGATGATGGAACCACGGTTTCTCAAATAATATAAAACTTAAAAAATATTTAACTGCAGTTTCCTCAATCTGACATTCCTGAGAAGAGCTGATTAGATTTTGGTAACAATTGAACAACCGGAAGTAGTTTCTTTCGAGGTTTCTTTAGAAAAATGTTCTAAATATTTTTTTTTAAATTTCTGTTATTACTAATACTAATATTAAAGAGTATAAAAATCTATATCCGATACATTTAAAATTTTAATTATATTGGAAGAATCTCGAACATTAGAAGAATAAGAGTGAATAGAATGAAGTAAAAAATATAAAAATATATAAAGATATGTGTTTTTGTGTGTATCAGAAATGTCAAATATGTACAATACTTTTATAGCCTATAATGTGGAAATGGCGAGAGGTCTTGTGCTGACCACAACAGATTTTTATATATATTTTATAAGTTTATAAAATAATCTACTTTATAAAACCCGGAGCCTATGGTAACGTTTTAAAAAGAAAATTGTAATAGTAAATAAAACAATAGTTATATTATACGAATGTAAAGGAATATAATATAGTTCCCAGCATCAATAAATATATCGGTCGGTATGTAAGTAAATTAATAAAAGTTAAAAAAAATTATAACACTCGGTTTAGTTTCAGAAGTATGTTTTTACTTTATTGTACAATTTCGCCAGTTGCGGCAGCATCAGAAGTACTGGCGGAAGGTATAGTGCTGGCCACAACAGATTTTTTTAATATGTTAATCTGTACATAAAAATATTAAACCCGTATTTTGTATTTTCACCGAAAAGTTTCTAATACATCAGAAAAACATTATTAAAGTTTTAATAAATGAGGCTTGAGAAAATACCAAACTAGTGCGAACATAGCAGTCATTAGCCAGTAGCATTTGCCATTGTCCAGCATGTCACAAACATGGCTGATACTGATTTTTAAACGCTCGATTTAAATGCCTTAAAGTTTCATTTTGATATTAGGGCAATAAAAATCAGAAAATTAACGATTATATTCACCTTAATATTACCATGTTGAACATTGATAGCCACTAAGTATTTTTTGACATGGATACACCTATTGTAAATGAGCTGTCAAACACACTTTAAATACACTGTTTGAAATACGCATAAGGAAACAATTGACCGAATTCTTATCACATGAAAGAGCGTTCAATTCAAAATAAACAATTTTAGTTCATAACTTATTATTAAAAATTAAGAAAATGCAGAAAACGAAAAATCTATATTTACGTTAAAGCAAAAAATTAATTTAAATTATTTTTAGGTTTTACTTTATAATGTAAGATGCAAGGAATAAAATTAAGGTACCGCGTAAAATTAGAATAGGTATATAAAATAATACAAAATTTAATAGTAAAATAAATATTACAAACGTAGATATATGAAAACAATTACTTGTCCCGACAAGATTCATCAGGACCCCGGGCCATACAACTCAAAACCGGGACAAATCCCGAAGGATGTCTGGCAAGTGGACACACTAATTTATTTTATGTCTAGATAATTTGTAATTAATAATAAAAATTTGTCGAAAAACTGTGAATTATCTGTACATAATTTAAGTGTTACCGTGTTGCAGTTCAACATGTTTTGTCATACAACGATTTAAGTATATATTGTAAATGAATCTAATAATGAAACAATGTAATTGTAATAATTTGCTGCACGCTGCACATCATAAATCAAAACATTTATCGAATGAATGACCTAATACCTAATGGAATGATCTATATACTAATAGTAATGTGGAGTACTTAAAATAAACATACTCATAGATAAATGAAAAAATCTGATATGGTCAACGCATTCATCTTCCGCCACGTACAAATTCCATTCAGAATGTTTCTTGCAAAAAATTCTATATTTCCAATAAAATTATATACCTACACCTAACTATAAATTGTACTTGACACTAACATTATGTGTCCTTTATTGAATATTTTCGCTATTTTCATGCTGTCACTTGTATTAGCTTATGTTGCAAGGTTTATGAAACTTAGGTTATAGAATCTGTTTATAAGGCGACTATGTCGTACCTCTGTTGTAAGTGTGAACATAGTTTGATACATTGGCGTGTATTTTAGCACTGTTGTTTGTCGTATTGATTTATATGATTTACCAATAAAGCCTTTAAAAAAACTATTGAAAAGGGCTAAAAAAAAACGGTCTTGATGTGCCTTTCTTGATGCAGAAAAAGTTTGTTTTCTAGTATATGTTAGCACGAAATGAACTACCTGTAGGTAATAATTCGTTTATATATAAACGGATTATTATTGCGCAATGTCATTCTAACGTGAAGAATACTATACACGTGTCTCTAAAATAGGGGGACATGGCTTAGATTCCTGAGGCCAAAATAAGACGATTTAACTGAACTTGCTTCTACCGGAAAGTGTACCATTTAGCAAGTATTCTGCTTCAAACTTCTTCGAAAAAAAAAAAAATTAATTAAGTTTGTAATAACAAAACGTGCTTACCTTCCATATCTAAAGGTAACGACAGGTAAAAATGGGAGAATTACAAATCTGAATTAAATTGCGTCGCATTCGCAGTGTATTGTTTCATTGTTTGATGTATTGCAATATTAAAGCTAATCTTAATTTGTTTTATACAGTACGTATTCATAAGTACTACTTACTTATACAGTATACGTACTTATACCATCTACACAGAGTCGGTTTGAGGATGTTGCGGACGACACATTCAGGAGACAGGTTCAGGCACCGCAGTTATAACCCATTCATATTTTTTTACGACTGCTAAATAAATTAATATAGTTCTCTATATTATTATATTCTTTAAAATATAAGTAAGAAGACAGAAGTTTTATCTTAGCATTACAAGTTTTGTAAATAAGATTTTGATTTCAAATAATGTTTATGTTTATATTATTAAAAATACGTAAGTATTTCGAAGATTTTTTATATTAAATCGAATTTTTGACACTGAAGATCCATAATTTAAATTAGTTATACATATTTTTCCTATGCTCTAAAGTCTAAAAATCTAACAGCGGTAATAATAAACAAATTTATATTTCCAGATTAGGTATTCCGAAAATATTCCGAGAATATCTTTTAACTCTGTGTTAACATAACATTTATGCAGAGTTTATTCTCAAGTTAAGTCTTATTCCTGTGTTATAAGGAGGCTACTCTGAATTTAATAATTTATTATTACCGCTGTAAATCTTACTTTTGCATTTACTCTTCTTACATATATGTAATTATATTTTCTATTTTTTAATCCATGCAAATTACGTTTTCTTCGTGTCATTTCACTAAATAAACAATAAAATGTTTAAACTGTCGTTTAAACTTTAATAAAGAACTCAGGAATGTAAATAAACTCAAGCCGTAAAAGCCGACATATCTAAGCGTTCCATTGTCGATTCCACTTTCTCATCACATTCTCTTTGACATTTGACAAATGACAGACACACTATGTATTTAAAAATGTAACGCGGTCAAAACATATCACGTGAAAAGTTTTGTTAGATGATTAATGGATCAATTTACTGCTTGGATTTCTAATGGCGCCTTATATATTCCTAACATTAATGCCAAGACAACAATTAATTAGATTCGTAAATTACACAATATTTGTATTCTAAGAAGTGCGTCCATACTAGTATACTCGTAAATCACAAAAATAGTAAAATATTCAATAGTTTCATCTACAGGCAGAATTAAAATAATGCAAATAGAAAATCAAAAGTTTAATCAAGAATTTTGCATGTGCTACTATTAAAATAGTTTAAAAGTTTTACTCCATTATTCTAAATATCTTTTTGATATAAAGCCAGAAAATGTAGAATAACAATAATTTTTGCAGATAAATAATGACCTATTTTTATATTCCATTTATTTCGTAATAACTAGCGTATTTATTTGCTTAAAATTATTACTCAAAAATAATTTGTTTCTACCCCATGAAATAATAAAATTGCCAAATTGATATCTGGCATATAAAATGTACAGGGTTTTAAAATTAGACTACATTTAAATAATAAAAAATTGTGGCCAGCACAAAACCTTCCGTCAAGTCGATGTATTTTGTACATGTCCCATACCAAAAGTTCATTGGAAAAGATTCTATACCGGGTGTCTACTTTTATTTCTGAACATAGGAAATTCAATGTTAAAATTTTGATTCGGCGATATCTCCTTACCTATTAATTTCAGAACAAAAATGTAATGAAGATAAATGTTCAGAGTAAAAAACTGCATTGATTGAGTACCAAGTTTGTTGTTCAATTGTTTTTATGTATAAGTTAGAAGCAAAAGAAAATACACGATTTAAGGCTATTATCAGAGTGCCATGAAAAAGAAAACAATAATTTATATTTCTTGTCTCTGGTATATCTGACAGATTTGACATTTCTTGTTATATTATTATTACTAGAATAATGCGAATTGTTAATCTAGAAGAAAAAAATAATAATCACTAATTCTAATAAGAATAAATTAAAAAGAAATGTCAAATCTGTCAGATATGCCAGAAACAAGAAATATAAATTATTGTTTTTTTTCCATGGCACTCTGATAATTGCCTTAAATGACGTATTTTCTTTTACTTCTAACTCGTACATAAGAAACAATTGAACAACAATATTAGATCTCGTTGATGCAGTTTTTCATTCTAAACATTTTTCTTCCTTACACTTTTGTTCTAAAATTAATAGGTAAGGAGATATCACCAGATCAAAATTTTAACATTGAATTTCCTATGTTCAGAAAAAAAAGTAGACACCCGGTATATCATGTAAAAGCGTAACACGAACACATGCTATTTTTTACATATTCCATGCCAAAAGTTCCTTTGAAAAGATTCTATAAATCAAATAAAATTATAACATGAACATAAATAAATTGCACTTGACACTTCCTTCTTTCTTCTTCAGCTGTCTCCAATTTTATTATAGGTCACTCTTTCTTACTCTTCTCTTTCACTCATTCCTGTCCAACACATCTTCTTCACACAGTTCTTCCTCTCTCAAGTCTTCTGCGATACAGTCCTTCCATCTTCTCGTTCGCCTTCCTTATGCTCCCGGCATTCTGATCCTATACTTTCCATATTTGGTTTTACACTTGACACTATCTGTCAATTAGAATTTTTTGCATATATCAGCTGTTTCCATGATAAATAGCAAAGCTGACTGATTTTTGAAAGTTAATCTCTTTATAATTCTTTAACTTTATATCTATTGAATATGAAGGAAAATGTATAATCAAACCGTATAGAGTAGAGCATTTTCTTTAATATTTATAACATAAAATGTCAAAAAATAATATTTAACTGCGTTTTTTTAAAAGAAAAACTGTTAAAAACTTCAAATTAGGGTACTTCCGGTGGATCAATTATAACCAAAATCTAATCAGCTAATGGTTGTAAGGAAGAGGAATACAAAAGAATCATAATTTTTAGAATTGTAGTTTTGAAGTTTTTTTAGATGTTTTTAATTCAGTATATTATGCGGTAAATTTAAATTAAATTCTAAACATCTTTCTTGAGTTTAATGAGTTAAATAATATTTGTATTTGGAGGCTTGAGTTTGATTGAAAAGTGACAGTTTGCATTATAGACCTAGGTTAATAATAAATTATTATTGACCTAGGTTACCATAGTTACAAGCAAGCGGTAGTGAAAAACAATTTCTCATGTCAAATAAAGGTAAATAATAGTGGGTTCCTAGGCTAGTAGTGAAAAATAGTATATTTTACGCCAAGGTTGAGAAGATAATCATTATTGACCCAGCGCCTATTGTAACCCGAGGGCGCAGCCCGAGGGATACAAGGCGACTGGTCAATAATGATCTTTTCAACCGTGGTTTATATACTATTTTTTTCACTACTAGCACATAAATTCTCTTTGATTTTTTTTTTATTGATAACAATAATTTTGACATGAATAATAACATTACTTATTTGTTAATATTCACAAAAATAAAGTAGGCTGCATTTGTTTTTATCTGACGTTTTGCTCATTTCGCTGGTTTGATAACCTCACTTATGGGCCTTGATTTGTATTTGATTTAATTATTTAATAAAAACACTGTGCTGTTACAGTCAGCAGCCTTATTAGTTTATTATTATTTTTAAATAAATCTATTGAAATGTATTTACCTACAAATACAAAAAAATAGTGATTTGTCAATCCTACATCTACAAATATTTCACATTTTCACCAAAACAGCACAGTGGCCAGGCGAGGCGGCAGCGTAGGTCAATTTAAATTTATAGTGGCAAATTTAAATTATATACTTAACACCTTTCTTGAGTTTAATGAATTAAATAATATTTGGATTTCGAGGCTTGAGTTTGATTGAAAAGTGACAGTTTGCATTATAGACCAAGGTTAATAATAAATTATTATTGACCTAGGTTACCATGGTTACAAGCAAGCGGTAGTGAAAAAACAATATTAAATTATTACGATAATATTATGTATAATAATTCTTTACTTTGTTAATATTTGTATATATATTTACGTAGTTTTAAATATTAAATTGTCACTTGGAAGGAAATATTCCTGGCCGCTAAGAAATATAGTCTAGTTTGGCGAGCATGTGCACATAAAACCACTTACCGCTTGCAAACGGATTCACAATACATTGGCGAGATATGGGATCAGCAGTATAGCTAAGAGGTAGGTATATGGCTTTGCCATTCGGCTCAGCTGAATTATTGACTCTTATGTCCATCTTAACATTTTTATTGCTAAAGTCCTAAAGAATAATACAATTGTATTAATTCATTGCCGTGCGCAATCGGCAAAAGCCAACTCAGTGGTTACGCACCTTAACAATGTCATTGCGCAATAAAAAGTGTATGATTCTTGACTACATAACCTGAAGTACATAGTTTCGTTTTGCCCTGTTTAGGCGACATATGTCCTAACTCTATTCAGGAAATAATTTGGAACTGTCAACATTATTCAGTTCACATAGATTGGCGTGTATTTTAGCATTGTTGTCTCGTGATAATTTACTTTATTTATCAATAATGTCAAAGAAAAACTATCGCAAAGGGCTAGATTAATGAATGGTCTTGTTTGCATGTGCGCTTCTTGATGCAGAAAAATATAGTTTCCCATATAGTCGGTGTCAGCAGAGATTATACAGGATATTTCGTGAATACAGGACACCTCGGTTATTTTCTTTATTATTGGGCATAGAAGAAAATCATTCAAAAAAAAGTTGTAGTAGATTAAGGGAAACATTCACGTATTAAAGAAAAAAAATAAAACCAGTGGCTCTCAAACTATAACATAAAATGATGCTTTTTAAATGGGACGGTATACATTTTTTGGCCCATACTTTTTTTCTGAATTCGACCATATAATCACCTTACATAAAAAAATATTGGGAAAAATTCAATTTAAATTTAAATAAATTATATTTTTATACTTATTTTTCAATAGGCTATGATGAAAAACAAAAACTGCTATCTGCCAATGTGTTATTAATTGTTTTTCATACATAGACTACTAAAAATAACTATAAAAATAACTATTATAAAAATATTATAAAAATGATATATATTTTAATATTATTGAATGTTTATCAAATTTTTGTTATGTAAGAATAAAAAATGATAGCATGGTTGAATACAGAAAAAAATCGTATGGGCCTAAATTATAAATACCATCCCATTTAAAAACATCTGTTGTGGCCAGCACAAGACCTTCCGTCAATTCTATGTATTTTGTACAAATCCCATACCAAAAGGTCCTTGGAACAGATTCTATATAATATCATGTAAAATCGAACACGAACACATACTATTTTTTACAAATTCCATACCAAAAGTTCATTTAAAAAGGTTCTATAAACCCAATAAAATTATAACATAAACTACACTAAGTAATGTCCTTCCATCTTCTCTTTGGCCTTTCTCTGCGTGTCACTTGCGAGCAACACTATGACATACCAATTTTAGATCCTATATACTTTTTTCCATATTTGGTTTTGCACTTGCAATTGACATCTGTCAATTAAATTTTTTTGAATAATTATGTCAGCTGTTTCCATGATAAATAACAAATTTTTGAAAATTAATTTCTTTATAATGCTTTAACTCTACATATATTGAATATGAAGGAAAATGAATAATCAAACCATATAGAGAAGAGTATTTTCTTTAATAAATATAATAACAAAATGTCAAAAAATAATATTTAACTGCGTTTTTTTAAGAAAAACTGTTAAAAACTTCAAATAAGGGTACTTCCGGTGGATCAATTATAACCAAAATCTAATCAACTCTTCATATGGATGTACAGAAGAGGAATATGAAAGAATTATAATTTTTAGAATTGTAGTATTGGAGTTATCGTCGGAGAAAAAATTGTCACACACGGACACACATACACACACACGCACACACACACACACACACACGGACACACACACACACACACACATACATACATACATACATACAGACATCATCTTAAAAATAGTAAATTTGTATTGTAGGGACCCTAAAACGTGCTTATTCATTAAAAACTCACTACCGAATTTTTTGACCAAAGACAATACCTTTCTTACCTAAATGTGACGGAAGGTAAAAATGTATCTCTCAACTGCTGGTTAAAAAAATATTTTCGTTATAGTTATTTACGTATAGAGGGCCGAAAGAAAGGGTTTACGCCTGCGGACGAAATTTGAAGCCCGACGCGAAGCGGAGGGTTTTATTCGTCCAAGGGCGTAAATCTCTTTCGGCCTGAGGTACGTACAACGTTTTACGCACAACTGAAACCAAATGAAACGTAATTTTTAATTGTATGACTAAAAGCTTGTTGCTATGTAAAAAAATATTAGATGGCCAGATGGCTATGCCAAGAAACATTTAGGCGATGCGTTATATTGGTAACCATTTGTTTTGTGTAAACAAATAATTAAAAATGTCAAACATGGAGCTTCAACCTGAAAAAATTTTGCTAGAAGCTAATGAAGCTTTAGCGGATTTATGTCTTGGTAAGTCATAGGACCGATATCAAAACGAATACGATGTGTTGCAAGCCTGGTTGACAGAAAAAAATGTGACAATTTTGAACGAAACTGTTGTTGCTCGCATATTTGAATGAAAAGGTATGGTGATATATCAATATTACTCGTATATATTTTTTACCGCCCGGCGGGCTTTTGCTTTACACTTTACCGCCCGCAGGGTGTAATCTTTCATTTTCCGCCATGGTAACTAAAATGTAAACAAACAATTACAATACAGTTGTGCGTAAATAATATAATGTCTTCCTCGATCTACTACAATTTTTATTTGAATGATTTACTTCTTCTCCCATTAATAAACAAAATAATCGAGGTGTCCCGTATCCGTGTAAAGCTCTGTAGAGCGAATTGAATTACCTATAAACGAAATATTATTGCGCAATGCCATTCTGAACAATACTATACTATACATACTAGTAGTTAGCCTAGGTCATTTCAGATACTTAAATGAAAGGGAGTGCCGTTACTTTGGAAACTTGGTATAAACAATGATGTTAACGGGAACGTTTAATATTCACATTTTTTTTTTTTTCAAGTATTCATGTCGAATAGAAAATTTGAATTTTTACAAAATCGAATACAGTTTACAGATCATATATCTGTTTGTAGTTATACGACAAAAGAATAATTAGATAACACTTTGACAATATTATTTGATAGTTTTATAAAAAAACTATATTGTAATTTTAGCGAAATATAAAAAAAACTTCAAAGGCGACAAAAGAGCTAGTACATCGATTTCGATTTGTGTTAATAATAGGAACAGCGAACATGAATAATACTGATATATTTTGAAAGATTGATGAGTTCATAGAATGTTAGACTAAAAATATTTGTTTCATTTTACATTTGTATTGGAAGAATTTTATTAAGTTACTCCTGTTTAACTTTTAATAAAGGAAAATCCATGTAAGTTATATTTTATAGACTAAATTTTATTATCAAGACCGATTTATTTTATAATGCCTCAAAGGGCCAATGTTCATTGCAAAGTTTTACATTCGAGTCGATCGGGAAGCAGTTGTTCCTGGTCAAGGCGGGAAATGTCATTTTGAAGGTTACGAGTACAGAAAAAAATATTGTAAACTTTTGTAAAACTATCTGGCGCTCATGATGGTGACGTCGAACCACCGAAACGTCCGTCAATAAATATTATAAATGAAATTCTATATTGCCAAAATCGTATTATTTATTTAAGTACCTATACATATTTTGCTTTATAAGGTATAATCTAAATTTTACATAAAACATATGAATTAAATTTATAACTAGATGAAAACATATTTATATTCTAAATTTGTACCACACATTTCATCATTTCAACTCTCCTTCACCTTGGAAGCAAAAATACTTGAATCTATGATAAATGATTTGCGCGGTGAGCACACGAGCGTCGTCATAGCACCCGTGCGTGTTATGTTTCACGATCAAGATCGGCCCACTCGCCGTTAAACACATTTTACATAAACTTCCTTTGCATCTGCAAGTAGCAATAACTGAATGCTGGCCCACGGTCTTACACTAACTAGCAGAAACTATTGCCATAATTTCTTCATAATGTGCTAATAGTGGATAATTACACAGCTAGGAAAAACCTATTGGATGGGTAGTTAACGAATGATATATTGTCAATTTGTGGAAGAATTTTTATTGACTGTCGCTAGCAGTTCGTCTTTGATAAATTGTAGATTTATTAAAATTACCATGTTTACGTGTTTATTTATTTTTTTTTGTAATACCAAGCTCCTTTTGCACGTCAAGTTGTAACTTTTTATAGGCGTGACATAATATAGATGTTTACTTTTACTTCCATTGATAATTTTATTTCTGAAGGACAGTTTTTATAATTTCTAGTCCAAACACATGTTACTCTTTTCAATAATTTTCACATTAGGTGTAGATTTTTGAGGTTGATGTATTCAATAAAATATAAAGTATGTTATAAAACTCCATAAAAATTGTAAATGCATACTTACCTATAAAAATAGGTTTACGTAATAGTTCATTTACTCATAGCTATTAGGATTGCCAGACATTTTGAACATTATGTCATACCTAGTCAATATGTAAAATCTTCGTTGACAGCGGTATTTTAAAATCTGGCTAGTAACTTTACGGCCATATTATCAGATTTATTAAGTTAGTGCCTGTTTGGCATTCTGGTCATTTTCTAAAACGCCTAACTTCAGTTCCGACATGTTGTAGGCGAATTAAAAAGAAAACGCATTTTATAAAACGCCTGACCATTTTCAATTTAGATATTTCTCTAAATATACCTTAACATAACCTTAAGCACAAAACTATGTAGAATAATTTTGCGGTAATGAGTAGTGAGCCTTACGTTAGGTTACGTTAAGGAATATTTACAAAAACTGCAAGCAGAAATCCAGATATTCATTTTACAGGATAGCCGTATGCTGTTCGTCGTTTTAAAAAATGCCCAGCCGTTCTATAAAATAATGGGCTCATATACCATTTTTTTTTACATTTTTTAAATGAAAGTTAGTTTAATTTTGAAGCAATTCGCGGTAACAAAAAGTCATAATTGTTTTTTGTTGAACTGCATTTGATTTTTAAATAAACTTAAAGCTATCTTTCTCACACCAATTTCTATAGTAGGCTGCGTGAGAAAGATACCAATAGTGTGACGTCATCTGTGACACTGGAAATAAATTCAAATATCTCGCAAAGTAATTATTAAAAAAATGTTTTTTTTTTCTTAATCGTTATTTATTGAGTAGTACTGTACGGATAAAGTGTACATTTTATTATTTTTTGTTATGGTTTATGGGCCCATTTAAAGTAACGCTAAGACAACGAAGATTTGACAATCTGGCTGCATTTCATAAAATTATTGGGCGTTTATAAACAAGACGGATTTCATAATCGCGCTACGACATGTACATACTGCTAACAGTGTGTAAAATATCACTTTTATTGCCTGTTGTTGCTATTCACATAGCAACAAACGCAGAGCAATGGCGATAACCTTCAAAACAGGTAAATATAATCACTAAATCAATATTAATTCTAAAATCGGCAAAAAAATAATGTGTTCAACACGGCACTAAACACAGATTTACAGCTTCGACAGCATTCATTGCCGAGGCAATGAAACTGCAGCCTCTGCTGTAAATCTGGTATTTTAGTACCTAGTTAAACAAATAACTATTATTATATAAATTGCCTGTTTTATGACGCATTTTTTATTCTCATACATATGTTATGAATAGGATTATGTACCTCGGTATGTCATGTACCATAAAAAGTATAAATAATGCATGTTTATAAAAACTGGCTTTTACCATTTACTCCAAATAAGAATATTTGTGGGATGCAAAATTCATTAAAATATATTAAGAATACTGAATAATAAAACATAAAAGTTATTGCTTATGTTAAAATCAAGAATTTTACTATCATAATGGCAAAGAAAAGGGAGGTGCAGAAAAGTGTTACTTTACACTTAAATTATAACTCTTGTATATGCATTTGAAAAAATAGATTTAATATTTTTTGGGATGTATTTATTATTGGTGTCATATATTTTATTATTATTATTATAATCATTAGTAGATTTTAATATACAAAATTTTAATAAATTTTAGTAAACATCTTAATGCTAGTTATTTCAAGAAAAACATTGTACATACCTACATACATATTCAACTGTTAGTAATTGTCATTGTCAAGTAAATGCTACTATTATTGACGAATATAATTTAATTAATATACACATTCGGGGCTATTCTGTAACTAGGTGGTTAATTTTTAACAACTCGTTAAAAAACTAACCAATCTATCTATTATCTACGGGATAAAATTTTTAACCAATTGTTCAAAATTAACCACTTTGTTACATAATACGCCTAATTATCTTAGTGAAATAATTTTAGTAATATGTAAGGTGAGTTCCATTTAAAATACTGCCATTTGAAACTCGAAATCTAAAGGCTTGTTTATGATGAATTTAATTTATAAATTTAGATTTATAACTTATATTTAATGGACTGGTCCATGACGAATTTAAATTTACAAATTAATTCAATCAAATAAATGATATATTTCAATGATTTCGTTTTCTTGTCATACAAATTATGGAGCAATCCTACATTATAAACCATTTCCATTTTGTTTATTTAATTACTTGTTGTTATGGAATTTGAAAGAAAACTGTATTCTGATTGGTGACATTTAAAAAATTTAAAATAAAATTTCAAATATAAAAATTTATAAATCTAGGTAAATGGAACCAGAAAACATAAACTTATGAATATTTTATATTTCTAAATTTAAATACATAAATCTAAATTTACAAATTAAATCCTTGATAAACAAGCCCTAAGAGCTGCCACTTCGATTAAATAGGACTTGTTGTGTGCCTTTTGGAGACCATATCAAATGTGGTTTTGGTTTCCAAAAATTTCATGCGCTTCGCTACTAGATACCTAATGATCAAAAACTTATTCTGGTCGATTTTTTTTTTTTTTAATAACTTCTAAATTATATTGTAAATTATTATCAATAATCGAGAAAAAAAGTTAAATATTTTTATTGTATATCCAATGGCGTACCTGCGAAAATAATATCTATGATGCGATGTGGTACTCGTATTACATGAAACAAAATGTAATAAGTGGTAGTAGATAGGTCACTTAATTTTTTTTTTATACAAAGTGATTAAAAAATAGGAACAAATAGTTATTTTCTTTGTTATTAATTTTCGACATATAGTTTAACTTACAAAGTTGCGCTCGAACTTAAATCCCACTTTTAAGTGTGAATTTTTAAATAGAATGGTATATACTAGTATGTATATATATTAAAGAATTTTAAATTAGCTTTACAGTAATGTCAAATACTTGCATTTTCATTAAAAAATAGTTATTAATTTTTGTAAAATATTATATTTGAATGTATTACCAGTTTGACATTTGTACCTTCTTTGTTTGAGGATATATTATGACGTTCACCAATGTATTATCTGTTTTAATTATTTTGAACAATTCTAATTGTCTTAAAATTCAAAAACGGGTACTTTTGACATTTTAAAATAATCAAAAACAAAAAATAGGTCATGTAAACATCAAAATATGTACACAAACAAAGAAGGCACAAATCTCATTTCAAACTAATATATAAAATATCATAATTTTCAAGAATTAATAACTACGTTAATTTTTTTATCGACAATGGAAGTATTTGGATCACTGTAAAAAGCTAATTTAAAATATTTTCCAAAAATATATGTATTATTCCAATTGAAAAATCTGATGTGACCAGCACTTTACTTTCTGTCAATTCTATGAATTTTGCACAAATTCTGTATCGAAAGTTCCTTGGAAAAGATTCTATACATCCAGTAAAATTGTAACGTAACACGAACATATACTATTTTTTACAAATTCCAAACCGAAAATTCCTTGGAAAAGATTCTATATATCCAATAAAATTATAACACGAACATACACTAAGTAAATTGCACTTGACACTGACATCTGTTAATTAGAATATTTGAATATATCATCAGTTTCCAGGGTTATAGCATAGCTAGCTGATTTATAAAAGAAAATCCCTTTAACATTCTTTAACTCTCCATCCAATAGACAAACATGAAGAAAAATGTGTAATCAAACCGTTTAGACAATCAAATGTTCGTTAATAGTTATAATAACATAAAATGTCAAAAAGAAAAACTGTTAAGAACTTCAAAGAAAGGTACTTCTGGTTGTTCAATTATAATCAAAATGTAATCAACTCTTCACATGGATGTAAAGAAGAGAAATATGAAAGAACTATAGTTTGTAGTGTTGGAGTTAATTTTTGGCATCGTAAAATTAGTAAAATCGTATTCTAGGGACCCTAAAGCGTGCTTATAATCATTAAAAATTCACCAACCGGAAGGTAAAATTACGATTTCGATTCCGGTGAAACCGGATGTAGAATTCCGTGCAACTCCGTAATTTAAAATATACCTAGGTCTAAAATTAATAATACAGAAAATAGCTATTTGTCCCTATTTTTCAATCACCGGTGTATTACTGTTAAGTTAAAAACTGTACAAATGAAACTTTTGGATGTAGGTACGAAGAAATTAACAAGCTAAAAGTAAAGTAACGTTTACAATTTCGCACGAATCCATCTCTGTACACATATTCGATTGTACCCCTAAACAAAAGCTCAAAAGCATTCAGTTATGACATCATAGCACAACAAATCAAAAAGGAAAAAGACATCGTGCGCAAAATTAAAGCCATCGCAGGCGTTGTAAATCGCGAGCGCGACTCCAGGGCCGGGGCAGGGGGCCAGTCCGGAGTGGGTGGCCTTCAGCGAGGACTAACACCGCGCCGGCTATATTTGGTTAGGTCACTTTACAACAACACATGCACATTGCGATGCAAGCTTCCCGTGTAGGTTCCACCATATGGCCGATTTTCACCTCAATACAATAATTTAATTCAATAAATAAATCGAACCAACATCAATATGGCTGATGCTATTGAAATCTGGGAGATTGCCAGATTGGCGTCTCTTTTCGTACGTACGTATTACGCTAAATATACAAATCTTTATGTTTATAGTTCTTGTGAAGACGGTAAACTTGACACATTATCTGCAAAATGATGTCATTCCTTGACTGACTAAGATTTTTTCTTTATGGTTTTGTTATAAAAATAAAGTGACACTCCTCGGTTCTTCGTAGTTCAATAACATGTTGAATAACATTACCTTATATGAATATACGAGTTTTGACAGATAATAACATAAATTTTATTGGTCAGTTGCGGTTTAATTGTCACTTTAATAAAGTTTTCAGACTCTCTGAATCTTCAAGGAAAGTTCTATGAATTGCGAATATTTCTGCAAAAGTTCAAGCGAATCAAAGAAAGTCTTATTACGCAAAACTCACACATGTTTTCATTTAATCAATTACCCTCTTTAATTTTTTAAAAAATGAAATAAAATGTAAAGAAATCTGTTACTGATGAATGAATAAATGATGTCTATCAACTCAGTTAAATTTAAATGTTTCAAAATTTATGAGTGACTAATGACTGAGCCAAAAAGAAAACAACTTTTGTTTGGGCCAACTTATTTTTAGATTAATTGCGGGATTCAAAAAAATAAAAATAATATCTTGTAAATCTTAATTTTATTCTTATTCAAGTCGTCAATTTAAATATTGACATTTTATTTTAGCAAGGACAGTCGGGCATTAAACAGAATTAACAAATCAGTAAATTTACACCAATTAAAGCACAACACAGAATTTTTGTTTATGACATAATAGGTACAGTCGCAAATATTATATTGTAGACATATCCTGGAAATTTGATACTATAAGTAGGTACTTTGCTTGTAACAAATGATTTATTTTAAAAAAATAACTAGAATTTTACAAATAATTATCTGCTTTTTTATATGCACTTTCATAGTAATTTATGTACATTTGAAATATACGAAAGCATAAAACGCAATTGTACAAGGTTAGCTTGAATAACCTAATACTAACAATATTCTGATTCCTGCTTGTACTCACTAATTCCAAGTCGTGATGTAACAGCACCGTTGGTAATCCACGGGTTGTGATCGGGAACACTGCAAACACTTTAACAACAACGCAAGCACTGTCCAGAACCCGGCTATTCTGAGAGCGTGACTACGAGATTCAAACGGCTAGTTACCTACACAGAGCAGGCGCGCATGTCTCTGCCGATCAACTTGATCGGTTGATCTGCGAGATCGCCAGCAGGATGCAGGTGGATGGAGATATAGAAACAGATTCTTTGCTTGTCTATTGTTAGAAATGAACAATGATGTTTTGTATTAGAATTTGGAACGATACTAGAGAGATGCTAAATGCCACTTTTCATTAGATTCCCTTATATTAGTTATGGCAGAAAAAAAAATTAGATCTAGTACCCACTTTTCAATAAAATCATAATTTTGTTACTCGCATATTGATATTTAGAAGTTTATGAAAAATCATGTAGTACTGTCATGCAAAAAAATGAATATTGTATATTCATTTTTTTTTTTTGTTTAATATCTTGAGTGTAATACTAAAATTAAAATTAGTTATTATATTAAAAATGAATTGTTTAAATGATATGACATAATAGACTCATATTTTTGCAATTAAATTAAATTAAGTTAGCCAATAAAAAAGCATATCAGTTACTGCATTCTAATACATAGTTTGTTGTAGTTGTTTACATTGAGAAATCGCCTTATGTGTAATGAGTCGGCAACACACTTCACATCTATGTATTGAAAAATAGAAAACACCGATAAAACTCGCAGTTAGGCAGTCTATTTCACAGCAATGCAAAGGCAAAGGAACCACAGTATCAATGGAGTCATAAAAAAAAAAAAAAAAATTGTCGATTTTTTTTTATAAAATCATGAAATCCATCTCATTTAATAAATATAGTAATAGAAAATAATTTGAAATATGCGACTTTCCATTCATAAATTTGCTAATAAACTTTCGCGCTTTTAAACACGGACTAAATTTGTGACGACACAAATTCATACTCACACACGCTTCACAACATGAAACAGTAAACTAACCTAAAAGTGTGACAGTTGACAGCAAAATTTAAATGAGAGAAGATTATTATTACTTTCTATTTCTTTAAAAGAACTAGTGCAGTATAAGGTATGTAAATAAACAATTTATTTCAATAAATACTAAACCAAACAATCATAGTTCTAAATTAAACCGGTAGAGCTCGACTGTCGTATCCGTGAATATGTGTCGTCAGCCGCGTCAGCCGTTGAAATGTTTGAAATTAAACGCAACTTTTAAAAAATCATACCTCTGATTCTAAAGACTAGTAAGATGTAAAACATACTGTTTCATTTGACCTATTTTTTCAAGAAAAAAATAAATCAGAAAATGTGAAATGACCCCATTATATGTATAGGACTCTCAAACAAAAAGAGGCCCATCAATTAATCATAGTAAAAGAAATACATATTTATTATTTTTAAAATCTTTATTCTCTAATTCCTATTTTTTTTTATTCATAGCGTCCTTGGTACATACATTTATATCATATCAGAATGATTTTACGTCGTCTCTTTTTTTTGCTTATTTAGCTATTTGATTTAAGGTATGCAATACAATATTTTAGAGCTAAATGCTTCAAATAAAACTTGTAGATCATATTTTATTTTATAATTTTTGTAATTCGTAAAATTGGGATTAATATTTTTATAAAATTCCTCATTGATAGCGATAGTCATGGAATTTAAACAAATGTGCAAACGTTTGAAATGTCAGAAAAGTTAGTAAGTAGTATAAAAAAAAAGAGAAAAGAATTCTCTGTGCATGTTGTGAAAGAAATAATTATATTTATTTTTAAAATGGACCGTTTCAGCCCCAAGGAAAGTTATACATTAAATGATATTGTAGGACAGTTACAAAAAAATACGGATTTTAGTTATATTTTATGAATATTAATCAAAATCCAATAGGCTCTTCAACCAATTTTTTTTAAATTCATTTTTCGAAAATAGACGTTAATATATGAATATTTTTCATATTTTCATCTGTATTGTGATATAATTAAGCCTGTAATTAATTGGAAAAGATTCTTTACAAAATTGAAATTTACGGTGTGACGTCATACCGTCTGATATGACAGAACAACGCTGCCCGCGTAGAATTGCGGAACTATTCAGTCAAACTTTTAAACAAGTTGACACATGAAAGCTGATGTTACGTTGTGAATTGTTTGATATTTGAATTTATGTGTAAAGTTATATTCTAATATAATATTTAAAAAAAGTGATGAGAGTGGTTTAGTAAAGGCAGATTCACGAAATTTACCTGTTGTTGATATAATGATTTAAATTTTTGTTGCTGTGGTTTTCACAACTTGGCACAACGCAATCAGTGGCGGATCTAGGCCCTTTTTACAGTGGCTCGAGCCTATATACCTATTAGACTAATATACTGCTGATCCCCTATCTCGCCAATGTGTTGTGCTTCCGTTAAAGAATATGAGATAGAAGATATATCTCCATCGCTCACAAGCGATACAATGATTTGTATGCGCATGCTCGTGAAACTAAAATATATTTCTTAGCGGCCAGGAAAATTTCCTTCCAAGTGAAAATTTTGTAATTAGAATTAAATAAATAAATATACAAATTTCAACAAAGTAAAGAATTCTTATACATGATATTATCATTATAATTTAATATTGTTTATGTATAATAACATTACTACAGCGCGAAATTTAAAATTCAATGAAATTATGATAACTAAACAAATATTTTAAATTATATTAAATTACATTGTATAATTAAAATTTATTTTATTCAATTTTTACATTTTAGACTGTGTTTATTAATTTCATAGGAGCAACTATAAGCAACGATTTATTTGGTGACTGAAAAAAATAGCTTTTATAATCATCTAGATAATTAGTTTTTCTTTTGTCAGAATGAAATTCATAATGGTTTGTTATTTTCAAATAAAACCATTCGCCTAATGAATAAACATTATCTTAACTCATTGCTGTAAAAATATATATTAATATTTATGATGCTTTTCAATTCTAATTTGGATTATTTGTCACCGTCTGAACTACAGTTTTTACAAAAGTAAATGAGCACAAATTCACTTGTTTTCACAGTAAATGCTGCAATCACAATGGCACGTGGTTATAGGAAACTTCAACTTTAAAATCCCACTCTTTCATTATTTCCGTTAGCGGCACCAATAGCCAATAGAATTATAGAATGCGAGCATGCGCATCCAAAGCACTGTATCGCTTATGAGAGATGGACATATATCTTCTATTTCATATTCTTTAACGGATGAATCGCGGAGGATTAGCAGTATATTAGTCTAATAGGTATATGCTCGAGCCACTGTGAAAATTCTCTGAGCCACTGTAAATTTTTTTAAAATTATTATAAATGTAAATGAAATATTTCAAAAATCATTTTATTTGAAGATTATTTTTTACTTATTTTTGATTGAATTAAAAGAAATATATCAGATTACTAACTCGAAATGATCTGTTTTACATGGTGATTATACATAACGTATCTGTAGTATTATAATTATTTATTTTTGTAAATAATAAAAAGCATTATCTACTCGCATACTATTTACTTTTTCATTTATTTAAAAAAGATTCCAGGAATCGACATGTCTATATTATATATAACTCAATATGTAGTATTAATATTAATAATAATTTTTACTTATGCTTAATTTCACATTAATTTCATTTGTTGTTTATTACAGATAAACTTTAATTAAATAATTCAAAACAATAGATTCATTAACTTTAATGTCCAAATACTGTGAGAATAAAGTAAAAATTGTAGCTTTTCATCTCAGAAAAAAATGTTGGTAACTTCCAAAAAAAATTACCTACGCTTCAGTGGCGGTCTTAGGGGATGGCCTCACGCAACAACCCGAGTAGAAAAAAGTTGAAATTTAAAACTTATTTCTGTACATGAAAGGAGGAAAACATGCTTTTGCACAACCGTTGAAAAAATGTAACCTTTAATTTTAAGGCATTTGACCTTGAACTAAAAAAAAATTCGCATTTTTTTTTATGTATACCTTACCTCATCAAAGGGCCTCGCAAAGATCTGCCTCCCGCTGCCTTACTTAATGCTGAGCCACTGCAGTTAACAAAGTCTAGATCCGCCACTGAACGCAATACTTTATAACCATAACTATAAAGATAACCTAAACAGATGACAACAAAAACACAAATGACAGAACAGATGACTAAATGCAAACGCCAAGATTATGCGCGCGCAATCTGTCACAAGTCGGTATGACGTCACAGTGGAATTGGAGGTAAAAAATTCTACTTTTAATAATTAATTACAGGCGTAATATATATTTTTTAAATAAAGTGTTATATTTTTTGACATTGTTTTCAAGCGTATTATTGAAAATTAGTACCAAATATGCTAAATTTTAATGTGGTTGAAGAGCCTATTATAACTATACTGTTGAAATAAATTTTAGATAACTGATATAACAAATTACTTATTTATTTTATTATTACAATAAATGTTTGAACAAATCATCGTTTACTGTTAAACAATGATCTAATCCATTAAAAAGTTCACGTCTTCCATAACTTAATTATCTAATTGTTATTTTATTACATTCTCTTCGGATGTCATTTTTTAAAACGTCTAGATTAGGATGGTTATCTTGTTAAATTTTCTCTTTAAGACATTAAATTTATTTTCGTTCATATTTTCTTCCACTTCTTTGTTCTCTTCTACTATCAATGACCACTTTTTGTAGGGTTTAAAAACACTACCAGTTGAGTTGAACTTTTTAATTATTCTGTTTATTGTAGATATTGTACTCGTAGGTATCGGCCGATTGTGATGTACAGCACTAAATAAGTCTCTTGCTACAGGTTGGGAGTTTACTTTATAAAACCATTTTATGCACTGAATTTTCTCTTGAATGTTGTGCATGTTGTTTATATTAGGCAAAATTACCATAAACCACCATATAATAAACTTAATAGTAATTGCTTCCGCGAACTGTCAAACTACTGGAAATTATTTTGCATTTGTTTATAACTTTGCTTCAATTCCATGGCTATCGCTATAAATAAGCAAATTTATAAAAATATTAATACCAGTTTTACGCGTTACAAAAAGTGTAAAATAAAATGTGATGAGTGATTTGGATGCAGAATTCAATTATCTACAAGTTTTATTTGAAGCATTTTGTTCTAAAATAAATAAGGAACGAAATATCGCTATTTATATATATAAAAATAGCATCGAATTTCTTATTGCATGTCTTAAATCAATTCACCACCCAGTATACAGTATGTAACAGAAACAAGTACATTAAATTTAACCAGTGAGATAATAACTTTTTTCGAAATCTTAATTTTTAGCATTTTCGTCCCCATAAATTAACGAGTCGTTTAGGTATTTTCATAATTTGATTCAGTATGAATTGCAATGAAACAATTATTGGGATAATTTTTAGCTCATCAACCACCAAGTTATTTAACCCCGAAGCCGAAATACAGTTATTCCTGCCGGTAGTTACGCCACTGATTTGTAGCAAATCAGGACTCACCTTATGCTAACTATGCCATTGCAGCAATGTACAGTAAGTCAGCTAAATTTAGGATACGTGATATTGGCGAAGAAAATGAACTCGTAGCCATCTGGTGTCAAAATTATGAAGTTGTCTAATGGGTAAAGTGACATGTGGCAATTTATCTTTCGTAGCTATCAATGTTGTTGAGTTGGTGTTGTGCTATTTTCTTGCATTATGTGGGTTATACTTTATCTTCTTTTTAATATCCTTAATTTTTTTTTGGCCTGTTCTTAAATATTTTTCATTTGAGGTAGCTGAGTATAGATTTTAAATTCAAACCAAAAATGAACAATACAATCTGTTGTGTGTCATTCCAGCGCGGTAAAGAAAATGGGAATTAGTTTTCAATGTTTTCCCAAAAAATGTGACAGGAAGATTAGAAAAATAAAAAAATAAATAAATATAAAATATAGATAAATGGTTCCATTTATTCCATGGGGATTTGCAGTAGGAGCATTGGACTGCAAATATAACTCAACTATGAGCCCTGCGCCAAAAGAATTTGCCCACATCTATTTATTATAATTTTTCATATAAAAGGAAATTGTTTACACTTATTCAATTATTAGCTTTGTTCGATGACATGTACTAGGCCGCCCTAGTGTTAACTTTCTTACACTAACATGTTTTATGAGAAACGGGCAGCTTCTGGCAGGCTGTTCGATGACAAAAATTTTAAGAACTAGTGCTTACGTTTCGCGACGTGGTGTAGAAAGTGCAGAGTAGGAGTGGGAGTAACTAAATGTTGTTCAGTAGACATTTTAATTCTATCCTATCTACACATCTGTTTATTAAACTAAAATTTTACACATTGAGAAAATAAAATAATGGATTCAGATATAGTATATTCTGTTTGTTTTGTTATATAAAGAATTAATTAATTTATCTGTCTCTGAATCTGATGAAGAATCAAGTGATGATTGATCTTCATCAGAATCGTTTATTAGCTCTTTAAAACAGACATTTCTGCAGTCACTTCTTTGCAGCTTTATGATATGACTGTGTTTATAAACAACCTAACCTTTTACACTTCTGGCTACGCTTGGCTTGATTACTCACAGCTGAGCAAACTTGCCCAAATATACACTAGTGTGTTTTATGAAACCACAAGAATTAGACTGTACTAGTGTACACTACACTGCACTGCACTATTCTGCTCTGCACTTCAAGCACTTCTCATCGAACAGAGCTATTATTCCTAAACTTACTTTTATGTTATTAAAGTTAATTAATTGCTTACATAAAATGCGCTATCATAATTAATAAATGTGTAGCTACCTTGTAAAGAGAAGGGATGTAGGCGAATTCTTTTGGCGCAGGGCTCGTACATAATAGCTTACAGATATTTAAATTTACTTCCACAGCTCCACATAAAAATAGCAAGCCACTTTTAACTATTTCTACGATAAAATTTCTTGAAGAATTCGTTACCTCCAGATATCTAAATATTTCTTGAAAACCAACTTGCTTATCAGCACCAAGAAAGTTATTCGTACCTAAAATATATAAAAAACCGGTATAACTATATATTTTACTATAAACAAAGAGCAAATACTTTACTTCAAATCAGTTTGCATTTAAAAATTTATATACTCTAGTTTAATGATTTACTTCCTTATGCCTCACATTTTACACTATACTTGTTTATCGGCATCAAGAAAATTATATATCTAAAATATATTAAAGGTCCGATATAACTAAATATTTCTCTATAAATGTAAAACATATACTTCCTTTAAACAATTCAAATTAGTTTACATTTAAAAATTTATGAACTTATTGGTTTATTTTCATATGGCTCGCACTGCATAAGTCAAGTCGTGGCATAAGTTCTGTCACTTTCACTTACTACTATGTTAAATACGGTGCTGCCTCTATCGGTCATTTTCGTTGCCAATACGGACCCTGCATTCTGATTAAAACTCAGACTTACGTCTCTTTTTCTCAATTTTATTAGAAAATGTGTACTACGAGTACCTGTACTACAGAAATCTCAAGCCATATTAGTAATTTTTATAAAGATCAATTTTATAAGAAACTAGCTGTATCCGTTGCAAATATTTGCAACATTGCAACAAACAATATTAAGGTGTAATGGTATTAAATCATAAATTTTCTTTATTTATAATGTTTAGTTCTCTGCTACACTGGTTTTTTAACACTATCCCCCGCTGGCTTTTTGAATATATAGGGAGAACTCTGATTAATTATTCAACACAACACTCAGTTAATAATTAATATATAATTTAGAACTGAACACAAGGATAAAAATATGTTGTGGCCAGCACAAGACCTCTCGCCATTTCCATTTTATGTTATATAAGTATTGTATTGCACTTCGCTATCGAACCGTCGTTTTATAACAAAAACATTACAGAACTTTGCCCAAATATTGTTTTTATTGTATTTAACATGTCTTCTGCACACATATAATTCCAATTATATCTATTTTTCATTATACGAGGAAGTTCCTAAATGTCAGAGATTCTTCCAATTCATTAACCAGATTGGCGGAATTTCTGATGGATATATGCATTTTATTAGAAATTCAAATATTTAATTAATAAAACAATAAGAAAGATTAAATGCACTTCCCATAAAAAGCTATCAGAATGTCACTAAAACTGTTGATTTTTGACACTGACATCTATCATTTACAAACTCTGTTATAAACATTTGAATTTGTCAAGTGGTTTCCTTAGTGCCTTAGCCTCTGCAATTAGATTATTCTATATATTATAGTGTCTTTATCTCTAAATCTATACAAGATATAATAAAAATTTTAAGTGTATTAGATGTAGAATTTTATGTTCTTCAATTTTTGTACTAACAAAAATTTCCAAAAAATTATATTTAGAAGAATTTTTCTAAGAAACTACTACTTCCGGTTGTCCAATTATTACCAAAACCTTTTCAATGTCAGATTGAGGAATTCATAGTTAAACAGGTCTTAAGTCTTATAGTTTTTGAGGAATCGTCCCTCCAACATCCAGACATACACACACACATACACACATCCACACATACACACACACAATCCAATACTTCTCTTAGCGAGAGGTAAAAATGCCTGACAACAAAATTCCAGTTAATAGTAACCTTTCAATAAATTATATAACTGTTACTGTTTATCAATATACAGACTATTTGCCAGTTTGTATACTTGCAGCTAACTCTATATTAGAAACTGAAACCACAGAATAAATAATGTAAGTATTTTTATACTGTGCTGAAACTGAGAAAACCTTCAATGATTGGAAGTTAAATTTCAAAATATTTACAAAGATAAAAAAATCTCATGTGGCCAGCACATAAGCTTCTGCCAGTTCCATATTTAAAATAGAAATGTGCTTTAAGTAAACACTTCCGGTTGATCATTTGTAAACAAAATCTAATTTGTTGTTCCAATAAATAGAAAAGTCTGTAATACGAAATTTTGGATTGTATTTTATTATGTTTTTTCTCGAAAATTTGTTAAGAGCTCCAAATTAAATGCCACTTCGGGTACCTATATCATGGTCAAAATCTAATATGTTGTTTCAAATTATATATGAGTTTTAAATATCAAATTTGGGAAGTTTTGGATCATATTTTAATATATTTTTTAAGAAAATCTGTTCAGGAGCTTCAAGTAAAGTACCACTTCCGTTTTATCAATTTTAGAAAAAATCTAATATGTCGTTCTCATTAATACAAAAGTCGTAAATACTAAATTTGAAAAGTTTTGAATTATATCATATTTTTCACGAAAATCTGTTCAGAGCTGCAAGTAAAGTATTACTTCCGATGTATCTGTTTTAACCAACATCTAATATGTTCACCTTGATATGATAGTCAAACAATAAAACTGGAAAGTTTTGGGTTATATTTTAATATAGTTTTTTTTTTATTAAAATCTGTTATGGACTTCAAGTAAAGTACCACTTCCGGTTATCCAATTTTCCCCGAAATCTAATCAACTTTTTATATTAATGCAGAAAGCTTAAATACGGAAAATAGAAATTATTTAAAGTTTGATATAAGAGATATCGTACACGAAAAAAAGGTCACACACACACACACACACACACACACACACACACACACACACACACACAATTGTAAAAATAGCGAAAACGTGTTATGGGGACTCTAATTCGTGCTTATTCACTGAAAACTCACTATCGAATTTTTGGACCACCTTGCTTACCTACGGTATGGCGGGAAGTAAAAATAGAGAATTGTCATTCTTTTAACGTAAAGACTCTGTATTATCGAGTTGTGTAACCATGGTTACCAACGTTACGGGTGTTTAACAGCTTTGTTTTATTAAAATACAATTCAGTTTGTAATATTTAAAATAACGAACGGTGCGTGAAGTAGCATTTCACGCACAGTGTGCAAAAACTCAAACTTCACACATAAAAATTGATACGTAAAGTACTCACTTCACACACGGGAGTAGAAAAAATTATTATTGTTGTAATCAATATGTTCCATTTGTGTTTTCAAGTTTAATTATTTTATTCATTTAATATGTTCTATGATGATTGTGGACAAGGCGAAAGAAGAATGTTGTTAAAGAGTTAAGTGAGTCAGCTGAGCTCTTATTCTTATCCCTTTTCTTATTGTTTTCGGGTTTTTGCTAACCCACTACGTGGGACACGCGTGATTTTATGTATGTATGTATGTATGTATGTATGTATGATTCATTATCGTAATCTACAATGTATGAACATTGTTTTTATTTTTAAAATTAACATCTTTATTCGTTTTACCTACCAATATGTTTAAACGTTAACGTTATCTTGTGATTGTACGGGAAAATAGCACTGAAAAGAATTGTTTTATTTCAAGCCAAGTCATGGCTCACTATTTTCTTTCCAATTAGGTGTATAAAAAAGTGCCCGCCATTTTACTTTTTAATAATGTAACATATGGATTATTTTACATGAATGTTTAGCAAATTTGATGTACTTTTCAAATTTGTAAAAAAATATGGTATGTTCCATTTGAAATTTCAAAGTTAATATTAATTACTAATAAACCGGAAGTGGTATCATGAATGTACATCCGTCAAGTAGCTTACATGTTGCTGTATAAATCATGTTATATGAAAGAAATTACTAACTTAATAAATAAGCGAGATATTTGCTGGGTTCATGAAAATATAACACCCTGTATATATACATACCGTCAGTATTTTTTAACTTGAAACATTAGATTTGTCATATCCATGGTTACGATTCGACATTTGATTGACAGCAATGGATTTGCGTGTCCCATTTAAAATGAAACATAGGGAACGAATTTGACAGATGTATTATATTTAAATATTGTAAGAAATTTAACCAAGTCAGAAAACCACTCGAGAGCACTAAACATATTTCGGGCACAAGGTACACACAAAATTTTTTCTACAACTAAATTTATTTTTTTTGGAAACAGGTATAATTATTTAAACAAAATTAACCTCTAATGACATCTTGTCAATATGATAGATAACCGCTAAATTTTCCTTTAAGTTATTACTTGACAATGTAATTGCCTGTCTCAATAAAAACATAGGAAATGAATTTGACAGAAGAATTATATTTAAATATTGTAAGAAATTTACCCAAGTCAGAAAATCACTCGGGCACAAGGTGCACATAATATTTTTTCTACAACTAAATTTAATTTAGAAAGCAGGTATAATTATTTAAACAAAATTAACCTCTACTGACGTCTTGTCAAATGTCAAATTCGTTCCCTATGTTTCATTTTAAATAGGACACGTAAATACATTGCTGTCAATCAAATAATCGTAACCATAGATATGACAAACCCAATGTTTCACGTTAAAAAATACTCACGGTATATAGATAAAGCAAATGGAACAGATCCGTGTTTAATTCATCATGAAACTCATAAATTAATTAAGCCATTGAAAATAGCACAGTATGTATAAGTGTATTCGCGAGTATTTATTTATTTATTTATTTATTTATTTATTTATTTCTTATGGCAATACAGTCATCACAATTCGGATGTAAATATAATATATAAAAATTGTTGGGCGAACTCGTAGATGGAATTTGCGCATGGATGGGATCACCGACGTCATGGCAACACTTGATGTCACTAAGTTGGTCGAGGTGAGAAGGCGCCGAACCGATAGAAGATGATGTAGTACAGTTATCTTTATCCCACCTTAGATTGCCGGAAGGTACTAGTAGAACTGCTGAGTCGCTACCAATTTATTTGTGATGACCAATGACCAGGAGACCCTCAAGATTGTCTTGTGGGTTTGGGTTATCTGGTCGCGAGTATACAGATATCATATCCATCTGGCGACTGTTTTATAAAGCTTTCTATATGGTGTGTTGTCGTTATATTGTGATGTCTTGTTTTGATTTTTTTCTAATTCGGAAACTTTGTACCAACTAACAAAATAGTAGTAAATAGACTATAAAAAACAAAAAAAATATATGAAACGTTTTTCTCAATTACGAAGTTATATGAAAATTAAATATTTTCCAAGGTCGCCACAACATTTAACATAGGATAATTATTTGATTTTTTTTTAAGAAAACAAAAGCACATCTAAGATAATCTCTGAAAGGTAAACAAAAAGTCTTATTTAATTAAAGTCGTAACTCTTATAGTTTTCAAGATAGCACAGGTAAACTCAGTAAAAACTCATTTTTCGCTGCCTCATATCTCGGAAACTATTGAAGATCGGACCCATGTTGACTAAGCTTTTTTTACCCTTAATTTTTTTTACACTTTCTTTGAACGGGTACAATTTTATTACACAAAACGTTGAAAAATTACAACAAAAAAAAAGAACTCACGTATTTCTAAAATCATTAGCTTCTTCAATTTCATCCGCACTATCTTCTAACCAAGGTCTCCACATTTTTACTATTCAAATACATATCTTCTATACTGACGGACACTATCAAACAACGCCTGCATAAGCCGACATTTTGCTATTTATTCGATACGACACAACATACCAGAACTAGACTCAGTAGAAAATGAGTTTGTAATTATTATAATATGCACTTGTACAGTTTAATTTGGAAATAAATGAAATTCTTGTGAATACACCCCACCAATACACCCGTAAATACGTAAATTTTAAATACAAATAGTTATTGGTAATTTTGTAATATGTAAATATTTTTTCACGGTAAATATACAATAAATTTGTATTTACTGTGTTTTATTTCTTAGTATTTAGAGTTTACAGAATTTATACGGCCAATTTGAAGGCATGTCTTGAAGGCTATTCTCAACTGAAATGACCGATAGAGGCGCTGCAAGCATTTTCAACATGGCGGATGCATGACGGTAGGTGTACAATCTGTCCCTGTCATATGATACAATAGGGTCCTATACCATAGTCATATTTTAACTATCTTAAATAAGAAGACGAAAATATACATAAATTAATGAGTATTAGTGAAAAATTTTTCTTTAAATATTGACTAGGTCAGAAACTACAAGCGATTGAAGTTGATTACTAATTGGGTATGACGCGTTAGGTACAAAGAATTTGATTGGTCGCCTGATTTTAAAAAGGAGAATCGCGCGCCTGTAGCGGTCACCTTTGAAAGAATATGAAATGTCATGTTGTTCCATAACCTAACAAAACATTTAACAAGTTTGTGTTTGATGCATTTGTTTAATTATAACATCTAGTAATATTAACAATAATCATGTATTTATAATTAAATCAATTTGTAATATGAATTAAATTAATAATAATATTAATTAAATTAATATTGAAACTGCAAAACAGGCAAACATTAGCGCCATCCGTCGTCATACTTTGTGTAATAATATTGTCAAACTGTTTCAATGTTCTGTAATTTATTAGGAAGAAACCCTTGTTAAATGCTTATTATTTATGTTATTTATACTTAATAATAATTTCTTCGTGAATATAACGTATAAGTTTTTATATAAAAACATTTCAGCTATGCAAACATGAAAAAAATTGTTTCCAGTATAACTAACAGTTTGTCCCATTGTTTGTCGATCACTTGTTAGTACCCGCTACGTCACGCACAAATTCTTAAACTTTAAAAATTCATATCTCGCTTATTACGTAAATTTTTTAAGTCGCGTTTGCACTGAAGTTCTTATTTTATCCTGTTCTTACAGGAAAAAAAAATAAAAGAAAAATGGTATAGGACCCCATTTTGCTTGTGTTTCTTCAAAATGAATCTAAGTATTGTTCAGATATTTGACTTTCTAAATGCTAATCATCATTCTAGGATTATTGTTGAAGGTATGATTGCATATAATGTTCATTTACTACTTTATTTAAAATATTAATCTTGTAAACAGGCGAAGAAGTTCTGAATGCGAATCACATTATATTATGTGGAATTACCGATAGTTATCGAGAAATTATAAATGTAACATCACTCTGTCTTCAAAAAAGTGCTCTGTCGTCACAAAGATGGTACAGCACTTTTTTTAAATTTCTCCGTTGAGAAGGAATTTCTAAAAATTTAAATAATCATAAATATGTTTCAAATATAATTATTAATAATATTACCTGGAAGAATAAAGTTACTGTCTTATCGAACATACTCTCATATACTTGGAAATTTGTTTTCCAGAACGTAAAACATACTTCCAAGCTCCAATGTTTGTTGAATACCTGCATTTGGGTTATACTCACTTTATTTTTACCTATTTTTGGAAAAATGTGGAAACTTAAATGAGTTTCCCTACTCATAAGCGAATGACACCCGTATACACAACACATAATATTACTTTTACCGTGTTTTACAACATTCATTTTCGTATAAAAGAAATACTTTTAAAAAATATATACTAACATTATGTTGTATTTTCTCGCACCTACCGTCATGCACTAGTTCAAAATTTAGTCACCAGATGTCATATCGATGCTCTACAGTTGTCAATTCAAGACATGTCTTCAAATTCAAATCATTTATGAGCCCTGACCGCTAAGCTACCCAGCCTTCTATAAAAGGTTGTAAACCCTGTATACGTCAGATTCATAGATCGCTTCATACAACTATACATGAATTTGCTGTGTAGGTACTGAAATCTTGCCCATACTCTATTCATTCCATATTGTAATTTGATAATATGATTTGAATTAAAGATGAACAAAATAGAAAAATATAGCATTGTGTTATATATGTCACAGGGATATGATTAAATTAGTTGTTTGATCAAATCCCTATGGGTTAGTTTAGACATTGGTGAAACCCGTAGGGATTTGATCAAATAACTAATTTACTCATATCCGGGTTTTGGTGAAACCCTTAGGAATTTGATCAAACAACTAATTTACTTATAGGCCTGCAACATATACAATAGGATAAATATTAAAGAATAATTCACGTACGATATAAGTTTGTAAAGTTAAATATTCTTTTTCTTACAAAATGATTTCTTAGGCTCTCAAAATAAACACTTACCAGATTTACGAGTAGATTTGATATTATTTCTTTTATTTATGAACCTGTGGTTTAGTAGGATGTTAAATTCTAAAAACAAATTATATTCTTAAAAAAAACACTCCTTTATTATAAATTATATTTTGGTACCTATGTGATGAAAACACATATTCAGAGTGGTGCGCTTAAGACGATCCACCCTTAGTAACTTTGAAACGAATTGTGATAGACAAACCCGGTTTACGCTAAATGTTTTAACATCTAAGGGGCCACATTTTATTAACATTTTTTACCTCCCGCTACCCTTGGTAAGGGAGGTATAGGGATCGTGCTAAAAATCACATATCGAGATTTTAGTAAATGACCACGTTTTAAGGTCCCTAGAATCCAAATTTAACATTTTCACGATGATGTCTGTATGTGTGTATGTGTGTGTGTATGTGTGTGTGTATGTGTGTGTGTGTGTGTATGTATGTATGTATGTATGTATGTGTGTGTGTATGTGTAGGGATTTTGTCTTCGCTCTAACTCAAATACTATCATTCAAAAAATTATGATACCTTGTATTTATACCCTATTCTAATATGAAAAGAAGCCATTAGATTTTGGTGTAAATCGGATAACCGGAAATAGCACTTTACCTGAAGCTCATAATGGTTTTTCTTCAAAAAATACCATTAAATGCCATTTTTTCGCATTTTATGTCTTATGAAAGTTAAAGATTATTGAATTTTCTACAGGAATGCATTAATACTTTTTCTATATATTTTACAGATAAATTTAAAAATAATTTTTTTTATGAGTCGCGTAGCCTAAGATAAACACAATAAATGTCACTGTCAAAAAACTAATCACTTCAAATTAATAATAGTGACATTTTAAAAAGAAAATAGTAAATAAATCAATAGTTTTATGCAGTGGAACAGTTTGCAGCGTTAGTAAATACGTAAGTATGTATTTAAATTAATAAAAATGGATAGGGATATGTGTGGAAGGATGATTGTTGCGTAACTATTATTGTGGTCCAGATGCGGTTATTCGCTACCGAAAATCAGTCACTTTAATATGTTCGTATGTATGTATGCTATGATGATTGTGGACAAGGCGAAAGAAGAATGTTGTTAAAGAGTGAAGTGAGTTAGCTGAGCTCTTACTCTTATCCCTTTTCTTATTGTTACTATTGTTCTGGGTTTTTGCTAACCCACTAAGTGGGAAACGCGTGATTTTATGTATGTATGTAAAAATTAAATAGCGGGAGGTTTTGTGTTGGCCACATCAGATTTTTTTTTTTAATTCACTAATCTCACCCCCACCACTCTCAACTTTTAAATCTTAAATGGCAATATACCCCTTGTGACATATAAAATGAAAGCTCTTGAAAAATGCTATGCAGGCATGTCAATAAATTGATATTTGAATAAACCGTTTTAAAATTAGAAACAATAGTTTATAATAGGTTTGTTTGTTTCGCTACTTTGCGTCTACGGTTTACCGCTGCGTTATACTTTAGTGTTTGTTTTATCTAGCAGTTACTGAAAAGTCATTAGATACATGTTCGTTTCGCTCTCATAGCACTAGCAGTGAAGTTACGGCGTCAAAAATTCTACAGCTGTCAGCTGTTTCTGGAGTGGATTTTGTGGCAGCATTGGCGGCAAAGTCTTGGCGCATGCGCATGTAAGAATCACATGTCACGTGTTTAGACTTTAGACGTTTAGATAGAGGTTATATGTTTAATGAATTTGACATTTAATGGACATGCGCAGTTGAAGCAGATGAAACCAACTACGAAACGAACAAAATTACTAATTTTAGTAACTTATTTCTTACGGCTGGCGTTTCGCAGTAGCTGTATTACAGCAGCGTTAAACTGCGGCGTTTTGCAGTAAAAACTAAAGTAGTGAAACGAACAAACCTATTATTAAAATAAAAACAATGGAATGGTCGAAGGGGGCCAATTGATTGGCCCGCTAGGTCCCCTGATCTGGCACCCAACGATTTTTTTCTTTGGAGATATTTAAAATCAATTATTATTAAAACTCCACCTGTTAATCTTCAAGATTTAGATAATAGAATTAGAAGAGATTGTCAAGCAATTATATGTAAATGGCGCTCAATTGAGCATTTGTTATAAGGTTTTAAATTAAATTAAAATTACATTATTGTTTCTAACTTTAAAACTGTTTATTCAAATATCAATTTATTGACATGCCTGCATAGCATTTTTCAAGAGCTTTCATTTTATATGTCACAAGGGGTATATTGCAATTTAAGATTTAAAAGTTGTGAGTGGTGGAGGTGAGATTAGTGAATTAAAAAAAAATATATTAAAATGTGGCCCCTAGATGTTAAAACATTTAGCGTAAACCGGGTATGTCTATCACAATTCGTTTCAAAGTTATTAAGGGTGGATCGTCTTAAGCGCGCCAGTCTGTATACTGCTACTGTAGTACAATAGTATAATAGTAATAAATAAGTATTGTGTTAAAATATGTATTTGCTTTCAATATTACAACAACAAATATTATAAAAGATAATTTAAGTAATCTCTAATAATTAATATAAAGGCTCTGCTTTTAAAAATCTATAATATTTACAATACATAATAAATATGATGCTGCTATACAAACTGTGCTCAACGAACTACTTAGGTACGTGATATATGATTATATTATGGTTATTTGTATAGGAAATATACTTACACTAATTTGCCAACAGTTCCTTTATCCGTAGGACGAACTATCATTGTTTTGGCACGGGGAATACTGTTTATTACTTGTGTCTGGAACAAAAATAATACGTAACATATAATAATTGTACTACGTACGTAATTACACTCACTAAATTAGTAACTCTGTTTACAACAATACGGTACCAATATATTATGCAAAGGTATGGCATAATATTATGCATATATCTATGTATTACGCTAATAAAACACAGAGTAGTCCAAGATTGAACATCAAACTTAAAATTTAAATAACATACAAAGAAGTAAAATACTTCATTTCATGTAAACAAAATGACACAAATGCTTCGAAGGAGAGATACTTGCATGAGGAAGCGTAAAAAGCGCGTTGCAAATATGTAGTTTTAGTTAAAACAGTGAATCGTATGTATGAATCATTTTTTACAAAATTCAATAGATACCCCAATATTTTCTCAAAGTGATGTTCTTAAACCTGTGTGACACATGTTACTGCTTCATCATAAATGCAGTTGCAGCACAACGGTTGTTAAAAAAATATTTGTGGCATTTAAATTTTGTTATAATCAGAAACATTTGCTACCTCACGTTACAATATATCTGAAGAATCACGGAAATTTTGAGCAAATTTTGTAAGAAAATTTTATGGTATTAAATTTCGTACAATAAAATTAATTTCTTTTTATTTCATTGTTATAATAACTAAACTTCGTTCCGGTTGAGAAGGCAGTGTGGACTCGAGTGGACTAACATGGGCCATAGGCCTTCTAAACTTTGGGCTCCGATTGGTCGAAATCGCGGGAAAGTTGACATAGAACCAGGGGTGTAGTCGAGGATATACGCGGGTATACGCCGTATACCCTCTGGATTTTTTAGGTGCCCGAGCGTGTACCCTCTGCTTTTAAATATTTGAGACAAAAATTATAAAAATTAAATCAACTAATGAAAATTTTATCCCACAATTAATATCATTTTTTTAGAAATTATATTGAAATTATCTTTATGTTTATAAAATGTACTTTATTTGATTGGCGTCGCCATCTATTATTGAAATTTTAATTTTGATTTTTGTTATATAGAAGCCGTATACCGTTTTCAGTTTTCGCAAAATGTACGATTCCTTGTAGGCAGGTTTGCGACTTTTATACGTAAGGCAGTATTTAATTATTTTATTTTTTTCTTTGTGTTTATAGTTTTTGTATTTTGAATTTTAGTTGAAAATTTAAAAGATGACATTAACTTCGTATTAAGTCACAATGTATGATAGTCGCGCGCTTGTTATGTTGTTGTGTTTCGATTTTAGACAGTTTATCCAGATAAATATATTCTCGTTTTTAATTTTTATACATGAAACGGAAAAAACATGCAACTTCACATCCCTTGAAAAAATGTAATTTTAAATTATAAGGCATTTGACCGTGAATGAAAAAAAATTTCGCCTGCGGCGCCATTTTTTTTATTATCTTTTTTCTTCCTAATTATTGACCCCCCCCCCCTCTGCGTATACCCTATGTTTACAAATATATTTTCAGCGTATACCCTCTGCTAATTTTACGACTACAGCACTGCATAGAACTATTTTTGCTCTTTCTGTGGAATTGCATAGGCGTACATATTTATAGTATACGATACGGTGATATAAATTATCAATTTTAATAATAATACGACATAATAATATATGTCAATAATACTACAATGAAAACTATTAAATATGGCAAATATTTATATTTAATTAATCAAAATTTCGAAATAAACTTAAAAGAATTATCACCTTAACGAAAATTTTTGTTCATACGCCTACAAATAAGATGAGATTTTCATATGAATGTCAGTTTCGTGGGAACCTTAGATTTTGGGTTAATTAAATTTTTCATTTGGAGGTAAATTCATACTTTGCGTAGTACCCTCTAGAAACGAACATTACTATAAGGATTTAGTCTTATTTAAATTAAAATGTATTTTTTGAAAATGATCTAATTCATTCATCATTTCTATTGTCTTTTTTAATAACTATTTTTCTACATCTTCGTCAATTAAATTGCATGCAATAATAATAATAATAATAATTTATTAAATAACGTTTTCTATTCTATTTGTCTCCATTCATAACTACATATCATTAAATTCAAATTTAGCACGTAATTTTAGAACTAAAATTTAAATTTTCTACGGGTAAATCAATCTTCTGATTACTGCATTTTACTGGAATTTTCACCCCGCCAGTTAGTTACCGCAAGGGCGAGTTAAACCGATCAAGCCAGTCAAGCCCAATCAGGCAAGCGCAGGTTGCGTTCAGTTTAAATTGCCGCAGTTAACAAACGGAAAAATATTGAAAGCACCAAGATTTTTAAGGTAAAGCATGGGTGTAGTCGAGGGTGCCCTAGCGTGTACCCTCTGCTTTTTTAAAATATTTCAGACAAAAATTATAAAAATTAAATTAACTAAAGAAAATTTTATCCAACAATTAATATAATTTTTTTAGAAATTATATTGAAATTATCTTTGTGTTTATAAAATGTACTTTATTTGATTGGCGTCGCCATCTAATATTGAATTTTTAATTTTGATTTTTGTTAAAAGCCGTATACCGTTTGGAACGGGACTATCACGTTTTCAGTTTTCGCAAAATGTACGATTCGTAGTAGGCGACTTTGATACGTATAGCAGTATTTAATTCTTTTATTTTTTCTTTGTGTTTATAGTTTTTGTATTTTGAATTTTAGTTGAAAATTTCAAAGATAACATTATTTTTGACATGTTGACCGGCAACCTGTATAATAGTCGCGCGCATATTGTGTTTAGACCTTTAGACAGTTTATCCAGGTAAATATTATTCTCTTTTGTAAAATGTTCTGTGATCTGGCAATTTATTTTTATATATGAAAGGAAAAAAAAACATGCAACTTCACATCCCTTGAAAAAATGTAATTTTCAATTATAAGGCATTTGACCTTGAATGAAAAATTTTTTCTTAATAAGTTCGTCACTAAAAAGTAGTACCTACCATCAGAACTAATTTTTACGGAATTATAAACAAATACTATCAAACTTTTTAGCAGGCTTGAAATTTTCACATGCTTTATTTCGCCTACTGTTAAGTGTAACAATTACTGTGACTAATAAATAAAAAAATATGTCTTGGGAATCAAGCTCTACGGATAAAGATTTTATTCTCAGTGAAGATAACTTAAAACAAGATGAAAAAAAAAAAAATATATTCATCTAATTAATAAAAATAGAGCAAAATGTTGCTTTGATTCGGGCAAAAGCGGAAAGCGGGTAGTACCTGCCTGACAGGCGCCTGTTGAGCAGGGCAAAGCGGGTAAATTGGAAACAGGTAACCTGCTTTCTCTCTGAACATACTCATGCGCTCTTATTACTTTCTTATGCAGATATCTCTGAAACAAAGCATTTGCGAGATGTACTTGTCCACTTAAATTTTAGATCCTTTACTTCAATTTACATAACTAATAATTAGGATGTGTTAACAAGGTGATTTAAGGTGGAATGCCATCTACATTCATATTTAAAAAAGTAGCTGTGAATGCAATTTAAGTTCAAAGACAAAGTTTAATTTAATCTAATTTATTTGTTAAGATTTGGTACATAATTTATGATTAGAAAATGAATGAGATAACCGCAACATAATATAGTTTGACAAAAGAAAGCAGTGGTCCTAAAACAATGCATGAAATGGTTGTCGTGTATGGACAAGGACAAGATGCATAAAGTTATTTTCTAATAAAATTCTGGTAAAAAATATCCAAAGATTGGTCACACTCTTGAGACAAAATTGGAGAAAATACCAAAGAAGAAGAAAATCTGGTTCTAATATTTGGACAAATAAGGTTCTGTTATTGCTTAGGAACTGTCTTCATCCAAAATCAGTGTGAACAAAAACTGGTCAGGAAAAAAATTTCGCAATTGCATTTGACATATTGGCAATAACGGCAACGGCTTATTTTCTAAGATTATATCTGGAATTGAGACATGAATCTATCTCTAGGACTCGCCTTATAAAACAAATATATACGAGTACAATGGATTAACGTATAGTTTTTTTGTTCAAAAATATTTTAGAGGAAGATTTGTTTCAGGTGAAGAACTGATACATGCTATTGACAAATATTACGAGGTTTGATAAAAAAATAACGAGAATATATGTTTCTACGTCTACAGCTTTTAAAAAAAAATACTTATTGGATATATATCACTGCTCATCATGTGTATATAATTGTTAATTTCCGTTTTTTTTTTTTTTACCTTAATATCAAAATGAAACTAGTGTATTTCAATCGAGTGTTTAAAATTCAATATTAGCCAAGTTTGTGATGTGCTGGACACTGGCAAATACTATTGGCTAATGGCTGTACGAACGCGCAAACCGGAGCGTGTTTCGCCACCGTCAATTTCGCGCTAGTTTTGACGTCACACCAAACGACGTACCCAGCGCGATTGTCATATATCCGTCTCATTCTTGGAGTAGATGATGTTGCACGCGCCGTCGATTTTATCGGGTCTCGTTTATTGAAACTTTAATATTTTTTCTGACGTATTAGAAACTTTTCGGCGAAAATACAAAACACGGGTATAATATTTTTATATTACAAATTAACATATTAAAAATGAATTAAACTTGGAAACCACTCTCCCCTTCAAAGTATGTATTCCACATTAGACATAATGCATAATACACTTATGCCAATATTGTTTCCAATCTGCAAAATATTTATTATTGTCTTCATTGTTAGAAAGAGAAAAAGTCTGGTGAATATGATTGCTGAAGCATTATGACGGTGTTATTTTTGGCGAAAAATCACGATTGAGTAGCAAAATCTAACATTTGCCACCAAAAAATTTACAAAGGGTCGAGCATTTTAGTCCAGCTGCTGAAACCGCCACTGCAACCTTTTTTGCATTTACAGGAAATTATGTGCAAAAGAAGCTCAGGATCCATGCTGGCTATGACGGGGGTAAGACCCTGATCATCGAGCTTCCACCCCCCATTCTGTAGGATTTTTGTTAGCCCCTAACAACTTTTGAATTTGGTGGTAAGTTCTGTAGGAATAGTGGCTCGCTGCTTATTCTGTTGGGGGTAAACGAGCAAGATTAATTTTGGGGTTGGCTGTATATGTGACGAATAGCGGAGGCTATTCAAGATATCTTTTTTAAAATCACCGCCGTACAGAGCCACAAAGTACTACTTCCCAGCTTTTGCGATGGCTTCGTGACTGGAATCTGGCTGCAGGAAAACTTTGTCCATTTCCAAAAGGTAAGGATTTTTGTACAACATGGTGGCCAAGTTGGTTTTCCCGAGGCCAAAAGGTGCAAATGTGGTGTCGCAAGTACTGTTTCTGGTGAGTGTTGAGCGGGTTCATGGGCGTACCCTTGTCACCGCCAGCACGGATCCGACTCCTAAAAACGTTACAGTAAGCAGTGGCGGTTGCAGCTGCCGCAAAGGTGGACTAAAATGCTCGGCTCTTTGTAAATTTTGTGATGGCAAATCATGCCGAAACGTGCCAACTTGAGGATTTCGACAACGAAGAAGATTATTCACCTGCTCAGAACTCAAGAGGAAGATTTCTCGAAACCAGGGTCGTCAAAACAGATGAAATTATTATTATAATGATACACATTGTAAATATTTATTCTTAATTTTACACCACTCTTTATTAAAAAATGAAATTACGTTACTACTGCTCGGTTTCATCATTGACGAATAAATATTTTATTCATTAGTTAAACTATTTTGTTTCACCAACGTCAGTTAGCACTATTCGACGACGTTGGTTAAATGGAGTCCTCCACTCTTATTTTTTTATTATTTTAAATGAAAGTTAATTTAATTTTGAAGCAATTCATAGTATTAAAAAGTCATATTTTATTTTAATTTAAATGCATTTAAATTTTATCGAAACCATTACCATCTTCCTCGCACCAGTTTCTAAAGTAGGCTGCGCAAGAAAGATAACAATATTATGACGTCACTATGACACTGAAAACAAATTCAAATATCTCGCAAATAATTTATTAAAAAAATGTTTTTTTATCTTAATAGTTATTTATTGAGTAGTATTTTAAGGATAAAGTGTACATTTTTTGTTATGGTGGAGGACCCCATTATCTGGAGATTTTTGCCCAGTTAAATATTTATTCAACAAATATTTTGATTTTTGACATTTTTATTGTGGGTGTTATAATAATTTAGTTTTTAAAATTCTAAATACGATTCGGCATCATTTGAAACCAAAATGCAAAAATATGCCAGTTTTTTTTTGTGAAGATCATATTCACAGATCATATTTTTGACCAAAGTATTCTTTATCTTTTCGTGTAAGAACACAACGTCAGTTTTGTTATTTTCTATGATATGTAAATATTCTTTCACTACAAAACTACAATTATTAAACTTATTTATTCCTCTAGATAGTTTTTACTTCGTTCCTCTTCTTATTTATATTTTCACTCAATTTGATTGATTTCAATGACACAAATAAAAAAATTAATTTTGTTGACAGCGAAGTTAACAGTTATGTCAGGCATATTAGGGAGATGAACTTGCTAGCTGTATACTCAACGCAAAATAATTCTACGAATACCTATCACAAATACTTAATTTTGAAGAGATGTATCTCGGAAACTACTGGACGTATGGAGCTCCGCAAGGTCTCAAATTTTAAGAAATTTAAAGCACTTTAAAAAAGGCATACTTACGGAGATATTGAGCAACAAATGAAAAAAAAGCTGCAAACTTGGTTTATTTTTGCTTGGTTATTAGCTTGGGCCATAACAACTTTAAATAATGCTACAACAATTTTCACCCGTCATTTACTCCACAGTTTTTGTAAGTTTCAAGTCTATATTTAAAGTAAGTGGTCAAAGAATGTTGTAGAAATTTCTTACCGTTTGTGTAGATTTTATAAATTTTTGAAAATATAAGCCTAGGCTCGTACTCATATAAGATGGTCCTATTATTAGATTCATTTTTTTAGTACACTGGTCGATTTAAACCTTCCTTCATCCTTAATTTTGTACCATTATTACATTTTTTAATAAACTTGTCATCGCACCGATTAGTACTCGTATATAATTAAGCATTATTTATTATAAAAATAAAATAAATGTATTACCACAGCATACCGCATTTTTTGCAAGTAAACTAAATATATATTTTATAGCAGAGGATATTTACTATAAATCATTTTCATATAAACACTCAAAAATTGGTGTGGAAAGTGCATTATAGGAGTCACTTTTCTGTAATAAATAATGATCCGTATGATTTGAAATCAGGTTCTCCAGATCATAGTTACTTACATCTGCTGATCTCATTTTGAATAAAATTGTTTTTTAAATTATTATTTGAAGAAGCTTTTTTATTAATTTTTTGTCTAACGAAAGAAATCTCATATTGTTCTATATTTATATACGACAACTACCTATATAAAATTACCTCATAATTTCTTGGTACGTAAACAGACACATTACGTTTGAAACCATTCTGGCTGGCGGGTGTAACAGGTTGCCGAACGCTAGCGCCACCTGCTCCTCGGGAACGATAGGAACGACTCAATGTGGATGCCGTCGACTCCAACCAAGTGGCGCCAGGGCCCCCTCGCCTACATATGAGCGCGAGAAATGTCCGGCGGTACTTCTCTGACAACGCACAGTATAATAAAAAATTACAAGCTGCGTTGATAGACACCAACAAATTGAAGACGTTGCCTAAACCTGCAACAAAATATGAAAGTTCAAAAATAATAATACAACAATATAAATGAATACAATAATTTAAAAAAATAAGTAAATTTGCATTTCAAATTAATTTTTAAGATAAAAATATATTAAAAGTTGGTATTAATATTTTAATATATTTATTTGAAGGGTCCAGGGAGAAACAGTAAAATTTCATTTTTTCCTCCCGCTACCCTTGGTAAAGGAGGTATAGGGATCGTGCTAAAAATCACATATCGAGATTTTAGTAAATGACTACATTCTAAGGTCCCTAGAATCCAATTTTAACATCTTCACGATTATGTCTGTATACAGTGTGTCCCATTTAGAGGTGCCACCATTGGGATCTCGAGAACTATAAGAGATACGATGTCGGTTAAATGGAACTTTTTGTGCGCCTTTGGGAGGCCATCTCAGATGTGCTTTTCTTTTTCCAAAAATTCTCATAGGGCACTAGATAATGACGAAAAACTGAATATTGTTGATTTTTTCTTTTTCAAATAACGTCTAAACTATTAGTAATTAAGAAAAACGTTTCAAACATAAAAGATAGATATTTTTATTAACTAACCAGTGGCGTATGAAATAAATTTTTATATCCGTAAATTTTCGAGATATAACACAAACTTATATTTTTTTAAATGGAACCCATATCTGATTTCAGTCTCAAAAAAATCATTATTTTTTTCTCTTTTCAATGATGTAAGGGTTATTATATTTTATATTTGTTTTGTTCCTAAAATTTAATTTTTCTCTTTATTTTCCTGAACTTTCTTATTATTTCTCAAAAAAACATTATTATTTTTATTAATTATATTGTATTTGATCGAAATAATTTGTTTTATGCCTTTATTACTTAATATTTTCATTCTAGACTCATAATTACAAATTACACTAATGTGCCAAGGGCGACCAGATACAAAATATTATAAATATCTGATGTGGACAGCACATGACTTCCTTGTACGCCTGTTACACTATACATATTTTGTTAATAATTAAAATATGTATTATAACAGACCCAATCATAAAATTGCACGTATTTGACAAAATTTAACATCAACATTTTATTTTTTTTTTGTTATTTTTTGTCCTAATCCATAGCAATTACGTTATTCCCATTCATATAAAAGTCTTATATACCAAATTTGAAAAGTTTTGGTTTATATTTTAATATAGTTTTTCATTAAAATCTATTACAGGCTTCAAGTAAAGTACCACTTCCGCAAGTTATGTAATGACCAAAAAGGGAGGTGCACAACTAGATGTTATAACAGTTCTAAATACAAAATTTTAACTTTCTACGGCTTCCCGTTTTTCAGTTATGCGAGATACGTACATACGTACGTACAGACGTCACGCCGAAATTAGTCAAAATGGATTCAGGGATGCTCAAAATGGATATTTCCGTTGAAATCTGGAAACCGAAATTTTTCGCGATTACAATACTTCCTTTACTTCGTACAAGGAAGTAAAAATTAGTTTGATACGAGTTTTGAGCAAAATTTTCTAACGAAATAAATTATTTAAATACAAGGAGTATTTCTAAATAGAAAAATACCAATATTTTCAAAATAATTATAAATTTAATACAAAATAAGGAAAAAATAAATTTGAAGGCAAAACAAATATAAAACATAATAACACCTCACATCGTTGAAAAGAGAAAAAAATAATGATTTTTTTGAGACTAAAATCAGATATGGGTTCTATATAAAAAAAATATAAGTTTGTGTTATATCCCGAAAATTAACGGATATAAAAATTTATTTCGTACGCCACTGGTTAGTTAATAAAAATATCTATCTTTTGTATTTGAAACGTTTTTCTCAATTACTAATAGTTTAGAAGTTATCTGAAAAAGAAAAAATCTATTGTGGCCAGCACAAGACCTTCCGTCAATTCCATGTATTTTGTACAAATCCCATACCAAAAGGTCCTTGGAACAGATTCTATATAATATCATGTAAAAACACATACTATTTTTTACAAATTCCATACCAAAAGTTCATTTGAAAAGGTTCTATAAATCCAATAAAATTATAACATAAACTACACTAAGTAATGTCCTTCCATCTTCTCTTTGTCCTTTCTCTGCGTGTCACTTGCGAGCAACACTATAACATACCAATTTTACATCCTATACTTTTTTTCCATATTTGGTTTTGCACTTGCAACTGACATCTGTCAATTAAATTTTTTTGAATAATTATGTCAGCTGTTTCCATGATAAATAACAAAGCTGACTAATTTTTGAAAATTAATTTCTTTATAATGCTTTAAATTTACATCTATTGAATATGAAGGCAAATGTATAATCAAACTGTATTGAGAAGAGTATTTTCTTTAATATATATATAATAACAAAATGTCAAAAAATAATATTTAACTGCGTTTTTTTAAGAAAAACTGTTAAAAACTTCAAATAAGGGTACTTCCGGTGGATCAATTATAACCAAAAACTAATCAACTCTTCATATGGATGTACAGAAGAGGAATACGAAAGAATTATAAATTTTAGAATTGTAGTATTGGAGTTATCGTCGGAGAAAAAATTGTCACACACGGACACACACACACACACGGACACACACACGCACACACGGACACACACACGCACACACGGACACACACACACACGGACACACACACACATACAGACAGCATCTTAAAAATGGTATATTCGTATTGTAGGGACCCTAAAACGTGCTTATTCATTAAAAACTCACCACCGAATTTTTTGACCAAAGACAATACCTTCTTTACCTAAAGGTGACGGAAGGTAAAAAACAACAATATTCAGTTTTTCGTCATTATCTAGTGCCCTATGAGAATTTTTGGAAAAACAAAAGCACATCTGAGATGGCCTCCCAAAGGCGCACAAAAAGTTCCATTTAACCGACATCGTATCTTTTATAGTTCTCGAGATCCCAATGGTGGCACCTCTAAATGGGACACACTGTATATGTATAATATGTGTGTGTGTGTGTGTGTGTGTGTGTGTGTGTGTGTGTGTGTGTGTGTATGTATGTGTACGGATTTTGTTAGCGCTCTAACTCAAATACTATCATTCAGAAAATTCTGAAACCTTGTATTTCTACCCTATTCTAATATGGAAAGAGACCATTAGATTTTGGTGTAAATCGGATAACCGGTAATGGCACTTTATCCGAAGCTCATAATGGTATTTACATCATTTTCGCATTTTTTGTCATTATGAAAATTAAAGATTATTGAATTTTCTACATGAATACATTAATACTTTTTCTATATATTTTACAGATAAATTTAAAATTCATTTTTTACAAAAATCCCGAAGCCTAAGATAAACATAATTCCTTTGTTACAGAGTTCATATTTCAAATGAATGTAATTGCAGGTGAATGTCACTGTCAAAAAACTAATCACTTCAAATTAATAATAGTGACATTTTAAAAAGAAAATAGTAAATAAAGCAATAGTTATATGCAATGGAATAGTTTGTAGCATTAGTAAATACGGAGGTATGTATTTAAATTAATAAAAATTAAATAGCGGGAAGTTTTGTGTTGGTCACATCAGATTTTTTTTTCCAATTTTAAGCTTAAGATGCCACCTAGTCATTGAAAATACCAAGATTTTAAAGATAAAAGATATATCAACCGGGCAAGAGGATCAATTGATAGTTTCGAAAATAATGTTAAAATTCGTGATATAATTTTGCTTGAAATAGAAGTACAATATCATCAGAATTAATTTTAAACGAAATTAAAAACAAATGTTTTATACAAATATATAATATTTATGTAAAATGGAATTGGCAGGAAGTATTGTGCTGCCCACATTCTTTAAGTTTGTTTTTGGTGAAATTTTATAAAAATGTTATATATGTTATGTACAGAAGAATATTTAAACTTTTTTTTAAAAAAAAAAATCAGATTTTAGTACATTTATTCGCCATTTTAGTAATAAGAAGTCTGTTGTGGCCAGCATAAGACCTTCCGTCAATTCAATGTATTTTGTACAAATCCTATACCAAAAGTTCTTTGGAAAAGATTCTATAAATCCAATAAAATTATAACATGAACATACATCCTTCTTTCTTCTTCAGTTTTTCCCTATTTTATTAGGGGTCGCTGTTTCTTACTTTTCTCTTCCAGCCATTCGTGTCCAAAGTATCTTCTTCACACAGTTCTTTCTTTCTCAAATCTTCTGCGATACAGTCCTTCCATCTACTCTTTGGCCTTACTCATACTCCAGACATTGAAAGTTCAAATTCTGAGACGAGGCTGCACCTACATGTCATTTGCGAGGAACATTATGACATACCACTTTCTGAATCTATACTTTCCATCTTTGGTGTTACACTTGACACTGACATCTGTCAATTAGAATTTTTTTGAATATATCAGCTTTTCCATGATAAATAACAAAGCTGACTGATTTTTGAAAGTTAATCTCTTTATAATTCTCTATAAGTATCTACGTATTGAATATGAAGGAAAATGTATAATCAAATCGTATAAAGAAGAGCATTTTCTTTAATATTTATAATAACATAAAGTGTCAAAAAATAATATTTAACTGTGTTTTTTTAAGAAAAACTGTTAAAAACTACAAATAAGGGTACTTCCGGTGGATCATTTATAACTAAAATCTAATCAGTTCTTCATATGGATACCGCTTCATGATCTCTGGCTACAACCACATAATAAAATGATATAATAATACGATTAAGGTTATACTTGTTGCGGGGATACGCTGAATGACTGAACGTTACAGTTATATTTTGTCATTTTCTACACCATGGTGAACACAATATGCCTATCTTCGTTTAGCAAAGAACAAATTTCTGGACTTACTATTTTCTTTTATCTCTTACTGTGCAGTAATAATATGGCACAGAGTTATAATATATATATATATATATATATATACACTGGCGAGCAAAAAATTGAGGTCAATTATTAATTATGATACATTTTTGGAATGTTTTGTTTTAAGCTCATGTTTGTAAATTGTAAATCATAGAAGGATCTTAATAATTTATTTTTTGAGAAATATCATCTGTTTTCTTTTTTTATCTGTCATGTAATATCACTCTTTTTACAAATTTTATGAAATAGCGTGCATTCGCGGTAATTGAAGATTCGCATTTCGGTGTTTCTTTTCGGTATAGCGTTGATTTCTCTTTGTAAAATCTATCAGTTACACGGTGTAGTACTCGTATTGTGTATTTAGCAGTTCACAATTCTTGTAAATCCTATTGCTGCGGCAAGAATTGTAGCGTTGATACAAGATGGCCGAGGACAACGTGAAACTGCAAGAATTGTTGGTAGGAGCCTTTGTGCTGTACAAAAGGTGTTTCAGCGCTATGAGGAGATTGGCTTGATTACCAGAACACCAGGATCCGGGCGTAAAAGAATCACCAGCCGAAGAGATGACCGATTTTTGGTGTCCGAAAGTTTGCGGAATAGGACAGCTTCTGTGGTTTTGCTACGAAATCAACTCCAACAAGTTAAAGATGTAAATGTTAGTGAATGGACCGTTAGAAGAAGGCTTCATGATGCTGGATTGTCTTGTAGAAGGATGGCTACAGGTCCACCATTGCAACGCCGGCATCGAATTGCAAGATTGGTTTTTGCCCGAAATCACGCGGCATGGAATGGTGAGGACTGGGGCAGGGTACTTTTTCCAATGAGTCGCGTTTTTGCCTCAATGGTTCAGACGGACGTCGACGAGTATGGAGAAGACCCGGAGAAAGATACGCTCAAGTTTCTATTGACGAGCGACTTCCATTTGGCGGTGGGTCGGTTATGGTTTGGGCAGGAATCGCTTCACAAGCACGCACAGAGTTGATCTTCATACAGAATGCCTCCCTGACAGTTCAAAGGTACATTACGGAGGTTCTAGAAGACCATGCTATGCCTTTCTTGATCACTATGGGCGAGCGTAGCATTTTCATGCAAGATAATGCTAGACCTCACGCAGCCAGAGTTGTCAGAGAACATCTGGATGAAGTGGGAATTAGACGGTTTGATTGGCCAGCCCTCAGTCCGGACATGAATCCCATCGAACATGTCTGGGATGAGTTGGGATGGCGTATCCGAAAGCATACACCAGCTCCAAGAACTGCCCAGGAGCTTAGAGCATTGCTATTGCAGCAATGGAATAATATTGACCAGAATATGATCCTTAACTTAATTCAAAGTATGCCTCGTCGAGTTTAAGCAGTAACTAACGCAAGAGGAGGAAATAGGCAATATTAGTAGTAAGTTTTTTAAATTTTTTTCGTTCCACATAACTCCTAACAACAAAAAGTCAAACTACGTTTGAAATGTAAATTTATTGTTTTTTCATAATAAATTATAAAACCAAAAAATATGCTTTGCGTTTCAATATTGAATTATTAATTTAGCCTACAAAATACAGTATAATGGTTTTCAATTTACAAATATAAGCTTAAAACAGAAAATTAGAAAAATACATAATAATTAATAATTGACCTCAATTTTTTGCTCGCCAGTGTATATATATACACCTATAGAGGGAGTCTAAACACTCAAAGCTGATGTCATGCGGAATAAACATGTGTTTGTCCGCGGCTATCTTGGGAAGATCTAGTGTATACAAGCGTTCTATGTTTATTTGATTATTTTACATTAATAATCGACTTTAATTTGTGTTATTTGGGTGTGAAACGTTTGTAATAACATGCCAACGTGTTGTGCCTTTGGTTGAAATAGCCGAACGTACGTAACAACTTTAAAACAACAAGAAAAAAAAAGTAATCACAATTCACAAGTATTATTTTACTTCTACACGTTATTAATGTTTAGTTCATATATTTTATTGTATTCTTTACATATTTCATGTAAAAATATAACTTATTTTTGTGATAAATATGTTTTTACTTTGCTACGTATTTATTTGTATTGTAAATTTCGTAAATATATATATATATATATTATATGAAATTTCCAGACTAACATTATTTGCCTATTCGATACCTAGTTTTTGTAAGTTTATATTTCAATCATTACAATAGGCTATTCCACGATATTTTTTTAAATTTTTTTTCTTGAAGTACATAAAAATATAAGACCACGTGTGAAAGTCCGAGTTAAAAATTCCTCCAAATAAGCGAGATATTAAGATCTGAATCACAAGCCACGACAAAATGTTAAACAAATTACAAAATAATGTATATTTAAATTGTAATATTATAATTCATTATTAGAGACAAAATAAATTATTATACTTAATTTATTTAATTTTTTTTTCTCATTTTATAAAAACAAAGAAATTAGAACATCACCCGAACAGCAACCGAATAGATCCGACACACCCAAAGAAGTATATTCTTAGTTAGGGCGGGGCCTCTCAGAATCGGAGGTCATACTTGGATCCTATTTGCTCAAACACTCGTGCACATGTCCTGCATCATCAAAAGCAAAACTCCCCGTGTCTTCTAGAGGGAATAATTTATAATTAAAGAAATATGGTTTTTTCTTATCCTTTAACTATTATCATTCATATTTTCAATAAAATTTACTATTTTTCATTACTGTGGAATAGCCTATTGTCATAAAATTGGGACAATTCTATTCATTACTCATTCAATTTCTATAAATGTTTTATTAAAGTTTAATTGTAATTCACTTTAAATTGAAGAATTTTACAATTTTTTTGGGCCTTTCAAATTTAAATTGAATTAATTTGAATACATTTCTGACTGAATTAATGCTTGCTAATTACAAATAGTTTCATTTTCTGTTACTGTTATTGTATTTTTGTAACAAAACTGAAGAACGTGCACTTCAATACATTATAAAGTAGATCGTCCCAAGAAGGCGGCCACGGGATCCCCCTTCCGTCTCATGGCGTTAAAAATTTTGCTCACATCTACTCGTATACTTTACGCTCTCTCTAGTCCTATTCTATTCTATACGCTAAGTAATATGGTATAAGCCCATCTTTCTCTTACATTGAACGATTGTTATGTCGAAAGTCTGACGTATTTCCTCAGCTATTAGCGCGATATTCAAAATTATAAAATTTTAATAAATATGGAGTTTTTTATAAAAAAAAAAAAAAAAAAAAATATGTATCACGTATTTTTTCATGTAGATTAGTATACATAATATTCAAAAATTGAGAAACTCCCCCATTGTAGTAATGGAGTTATCGTCGGAGAAAAATTTGTCACATACACACACACACACGGACACACATATACACACACACACATACATACATCATCTTAAAAATAGTAAATTCGTATAGTACGAACCCTAAAAGGTGCTTATTTATTAAAAACTCACCACTGATTTTTTTCTGTTTTTTCCTTGGACCCTTCATATATTAATATAAAAATAGAAGTATTTAATCATATTTAATGCCAATTTAATATAAAATTACTTAAATATAAATCAAATATTAAATGTAATGTAAAACACTCACTACGGCATATGCTATTTTAATCTTTGTACTTCACATAAACATATTTATATTATATTGTGTACAAATATATTATACTGTAAATTCGTTACAAATAAATTTCTGTTAAAATATGTACTACCTAGTAAATATCGCATTAAAATAAGAATTGCGAAACCTCATTGTAAACTATGAAACTTATAATTGTAGCACATTTTGTAGTGCAGCATATTGTAATATGTATTTGCAATACTGAATATGAAATTTTTGTAAATTTTAAAAATAAAATATATAGTCAAATAATTACTTACCTCTTACAAGGTATTCTGTGGGACGATCAGGATTGGGATATATTGAAGTATATATCAAAATACAAGCAGTTGGTGTTTGGCAAATTAAGAACAATACAACAACTGCTATCAAAATCAAAGTCATTCGATTTTCTTGAGCTTGTGTACTATTTTCCTAAAAAAAATTAAATAATCTTAAAATAAAACAAAAATTTAATTATTTACTTGCGATTTTGTCATTTGTTTGCGTTGTTTCTGAGATTTCCGGACAACATTTACCAGAAAACAATTGAATGTTGCAATTAACATTAACGGTAGAAATGTAAATGTGATAGAAGTAAACCAATAAAAAACTGTTTTATATGTTTCATTTTTTCCTAAATTGGTTTGCTCCACCTGTATCGTTTTACCTTCTACACAACAATCTCCCAAAGTGTAATTTTTTGTTTCATTCAAACATAAGGTAATTAACTCTTCATTTTGTGTTTGACATTTTACTGTATTACTTTGACATAGTTGTCCCGTATCATTCACACAGTTATCCATATAAAATTCTGTATTATTCTCTAATTTCGGCTCATCATTTTGAATTTCATTAGCATCTGAAATAGTAAGATTGTGGGAATCACTCTCAAAATTGTTTCTGTGATGACTCATAGGAGTCACTGGACATTCTTTTTGCTCGCAGTACAGGGACGTCGTTAGTTGATACTCGAGTGACGTCGAAACTGTAGCAAGGATGCATAAGATACTGACAGCTGCGATTACTCTTTTCGCTCTATTTTCAGTGCATAACACCTTTCCACGAATCGGATGACACACAGCGATATAACGCTCTACTGTAAAACATACTACCAACCATATTGATGTGCTACCTAAAAAAGAAAAGAGATATTATTATCAAAACAAATAAATAAAATAATACTTATAACTAGAAGTGAGGACCGGGTTCGATTAGATTTGATTCCTATTATCCTATTTTTGAATTATTCGGGTATCCGGTTAATATGTATGAATGTATAACCACAGTACATCTAACCAGTTCTATAGGTTCCGAATCCGAAACTAACCAGACTCGATTTCAAAACCGAAGTAACCGGCTCTTGCATGTAACCAAAACAGACTGAATTTCGATTCTTGCACCGAACTAATCTGTTCTCGGTTCTAGGATTAAAATAAACCACAATTTGATTCTGGAACAAAAACAAATGGAAACTGTTCAATGAAATGAATTTTTCCTGACTCATTTTTGAAGTCCTTTCAATTCCAAAGAAAAAAGATAATCTGATTGACATTCGATAAAATTTCCACATATTATTTTGAGTAAATGTCATATAAACATATGTTACCAAAATTCAAGAAGTCAAAATTAATTCATATTTTTAAAACTTTGACTTCTTGTATGTTTATCATATTTTTTGACATATGGAATAAACTGTTAAATTTTGTTATACTAGTTCTGCAACAAAAGAAAATGTTAATACATATGAAACAAGATCGGGTATATTTATTAGAAAATATTTTGTTTATATTGACCCTTAAACTCTATGGTTAACTATTTCCCCGTATTTTAGAGACACCTGTATAAAATAATTTTCTATACAGACTACAGACATCTAGAAGTAATGTCTTACTATAATTTTTTAATATTCTACAGATGACAGACCAGAGACTTTTAATAAAATTTACGTAGTAGGAAGTAGGTGGGCTATGAATGCTTATGTTTGTTTTTTAGACTATCATCCCAGTGTCAATATCAATTTCTTGACAACATTATCATAGCAACAATTTATAATGCCCTCGGGCATTATTTATTATATAAATTACCCTGAAAACGGAGTTATATATAGTGTGGCGAATAGAGGGCTCGATTCTGATTGATCGTGAACTAATTGTATTATGGTATTATGCGAATCCATAGCCTAGTAGACTACTACGTCTGACCCATAAACATATTAATGTACATACTAGACTGAGTTTACAATGTTATACATTTGTGCCGAATGGATTCACTGCTCTGTGACGCCACTAACTCTATCGTCATCCAGTATTTTTCTAAAGTTTGGATATGTGATTTGCCACCTCTTATTTTAAAATATTTTTCGCATATATTTATTATATCTATTTGACGAATAAATCTTTGGTTAAATTATCTGGAGATTTTTGCCCAGTTAAATATTTATTCAACGAATAGTTTGACATTTGACGTTTGTATTGTGATTGTGTGTGTTTAATAATTTTATAATTGTTCAGTAAAGTGATCAAAGGAATAATTACAATAGATACCTACCAATCTAAAATGAATAATTGATAAATATAGAAAATGAAATATTATAAGGTTATTAAAATTTCTTTCAATAATAGAATGTTATCTTCCATCAAGTTTGAAGTTTGAACATTCAGCGCGAACAGACGTGAATTTTAGCTGCTCCAACGATTGATTCAGTGCCGTAGAATTTATTTTCCAACAAACGAAACAAAATGTGTTCTCAAGCTCGCAATACCTCTGCTATAGTGACAGAAGTAGTCAATAATGTTCTAAATAACGACTAGTCCAGTCAATAGAGGTTTTTACCCTACAAAAGGTGGAGAAAAACGATTTTAACATATGTTGTTTAGGTCGAGACGTGAATGAAAAATTCAAATTTGTGACCTTGGGGAGGCCGGCGTGAGCCGCCATCTTGGATCAAAAGTGCAAAAAATGAGTTTTTTGCTATTATCTCGAAAACAGTGGCCCGCATCAAAATTTCACAAGAATACAAAATTAAAGCTTGTTACTTTTTGTTTTTGCATTTTTTACATAGGATGAACTCTCAAAGAGTTATGTTCAAAAATAGGTAACCAGAACAACAATTTATGAAAGAAGATTTAATCACTCAAAATATACACAATATTAGTTTTTTAATACTTAGTATAATAGATTTTGCTATTTGTAAGAGTTTACAATTATCGTGGCATCAAAAGAAGTAAATTATCGATGATTTTTAAATAATTTTTGTCAGCGCTTTTTCACAAATTCATCAACCACTCTGACCCGGTTCAAGATATGGTACTGCGGTTTAAAAATTTTAATTCAGTTTAGAATACTCCTTCATGTCATGTTAAACGATTTTTGCTCCGATGAGCGGTTAACGAATTATTAACAATTTAAACTTATATAAAATTTCACTAAAATTTGAAACATCTGCAAATCGGCTTAGTTTTCATTTTTTCTTCTGAAATTTGGACACGATTAAAGATAAGCGTTGTTGTGCATTTAATACGTGTCGAAATTTCACTAGAAAAAATGAAAATAAGCCGATTTGCAGATTTTACAAATTTTAGTGAAATTTCATATAAGTTTAAATTGTAAATAATTCGTTAACCGCTCATCGGAGCAAAAATCGTTTAACATGACAGGAAGAAGAATTTCAAACTGAATTAAAATTTTAAACCGTGGTACCGTATCTTTAACCGGGTCAGAGTGGTTGATGAATTTGTGGGAAAGCGCTGAAAAAAATTATTTAAAAATCATCGATAATTTACTTCTTTTGATGCCACGACAGATGTAAACTCTTACAAATAACAAAATCTATTAGAGTATGTATGAAAAAATTAATGTTGTGTATATTTTGAGTAATTAAATATTCGTATTATTTCATAAATTGTTTTTCTGGTTACATACCTTTTTGAGAGTTCATCATAGGTAAAAAATGCAAGAACCCTTTTTGTGCAAAAAGTAACGAGCTTTAATTTTGTATTCTTCTAAAATTTTGATACGGGCCACTGTTTTCGCATTTTTTGCACTTTTGATCCAAGATGGCGGCTCTCGCCGAGCCTCCCCAAGGTCACAAATTTAAATTTTTTATCCCCGTCTCGACCCAAACAACATATGTTAAAATCGTTTTTTCCCCTTCTTTTTTAAGGCAACGGTCTTTTTTGGTCTCCATTGACTGGACTAGACAGTTTCATCGACAAATTAATAGAAAAAGTTTTTGAGAGAGTAAATAAAAAATTCGAGGAGCAAAAGCAATATTACGAGGCTTTGCTTGATGCAATGGCGAAGGAAAATCAAACTCAACAAGAAGAAATCGATCGTTTAGAACAATATTCCAGGAGGAACTGTGTCCGAATATTTGGTATTCCAGAAGAACCTGAGAAAAACACCGAACAAAAAATGCGTGACCTGCTGAAAAATAATCTTTCCTTGGAAGTATCACTGGAATCGATTGATCAATGTCATAGAGTAGGTAAAAAAAGTGCAGTGAATAAAGTAAGTGCAGTGTCTTCAATTTCTCGTCCACGACCTATTATTGTTAAATTTATTTCATATAAACCCCATGCTCTTGTTATAAAGAACAGGTCAAAAGTTAAAAGCACCCCTTTTTCAATTAAAGAGGATCTTACAAAAAAAAAGACTTGAATTACTCAAAAACGTTACTGCGGTTACTGCTAAGTGTGGGTTTAAAAACACGTGGTCGGTTGGTGGGACAATCTTTTGCAAATTGGATGGGAATATTAAAAGGATCAGTACACCAGTGGCCGTTTGCACCATTCTTATTAAGCCACAGTTAACTGCTAAGCCAAGTTTAAAATTTAAGCGGTCGTTAGTTTTGTTGGACCATTACTTGAACCACACTTATACACCTTAAGCGAAGTTAAAATTAAGCGCCCGAAATTGGAGGCTTAGTGGTCGCTTAACCTCACATTGAAAAAATAAATAGAAAAAAAGTCTTTTCGGTTCACTTGAAAAGTATTAATTTGATTGTAATTGAATTGAGTAGGTATAAAGAAATGCTTCTGTAAACGTGAAATAAAATATATTTAGAAACTATAAATCAAGATTTTATTGATAATAAAAATGAATTGGAAGAAAATGAGATTCTTGATCATATCGAAAATCATAATAGAATAAGGAATTACTACTTTTATATGCTACCTACAACCTCAATTTAAGTACTCTATAACATTCAGCCATGATGAGATATGGTAACGAGGTACCTGATTTTTTTTTTTTTTTTGTTCAACACCAAATAATCTATAGTGACTATATACATAAGTAGTATTCCATTTGCCAAGCTTTCAGATTAGTTCACTTTGTTCAGTTCAGATAGTTTAGATCACTTAATAGTGGTTCAGATGTGCAAATGGAACAACCACCATACGGTTACTGTCAATATTTGTAAATAACAATACAGAAATTATATTTTATAAAAAAAAACTTAAAACTCATTCTAAATAAAATATGTACATATAAAATAATCAACATATTTTATAAATTTGTAATTTATAAAGGAAGAACAGCATAAAAAAATAAAATGAAGTGTATCATGTACCTACTGAGGAGTTATGCTTATGTGTGTAAAAAAACAAAATAATGCTTTTTGGCGTTTTAGTCTTCATTAAAAATACAGTTGTAGTATCTATTTTTATTTTAATGTGTACTTTGTATTTTTTTCTGCGTTATATAATTGTAATGTATCCATGTTCAGAAATTGAATTTAAATTACACACAATTTTATTAAACTGAACCGTAACTGAGCAAACTGCACCAAGTATTTTGAGGATTACTTCGTACTGAGCAGGATCAGTAAATATCGTGGTGGGGGCAAACTGATCCGTGCAAATGAAATGACAAAATAAATGAACTGATTCAAAAGTGTAAGTTAGATCTGATCCGAGTGGCAAATGGAATACGCCTATAGTGTGGCGAAACGCCGCCCTATTTTCCCGATGATGGTGCGCGAAATTTGAATTCATATGTGAAAACTAAACAAAATTCAATAAACAATGAAAGAAAGGGCATATAAATTGCAAACGCAATATTATTTATTTCAAAATACACCACTGAATTACAAATAAAGGTATTATATAATATTTTTTGTATAATTCATCTCTAATAATACAAATACATATTTACATACACATAATAAATATGTACATCCCTCCCCCCCATAATATTTAATTTGCAAATTAATACACGCTTAAAGGTTTAAACTATACTTTTGATTTTACGAAAATATTTATGAAATTTCGTTTCTTAGATTAGACAAAATCCTTTGTTGTAATCAACAATTTTAGAGTTATAATTTGCAAGATAACAATGTCAGAAAATTGTCCGTTTGGCAGGATAATTCTTTTACTTATTTATACTAAATTTTAATAGTAAAACAGGGAAATTCAATATCGGCAGAAAAATTATCTTACTAAGATTTCAGAATTGTTAATCATAAGCATTTGATTCTTAGCAAAATGCTAGTATTTAAATATTATCGGATTACTTCTTGTAATCAATATTCTTGAGCTATAAGATAAATATTCTTTGTTGCAATCAACACCTTCACAGTTATTATTTCAATACAACGAGACTAAAAAAATATTCGTTTGGACTACTATACTTTAACTGTGCTGTGCGTTGTTATAGAGAAAAATTTACAAATCGTGTTAATAATAACGTTGTATTAACACATTTAATCTAACTAAACACTTTTGAGTTACAAATTTACAAATACACATAAAATTTATTTATTTATACAATTGGAAATATGAATATAGTATAATTACTTTAAATTCAGATATAATTCACTAACATTATCTTAAAATGTCACTTTTCTGAACGTAATACACAGTGGCGGATCTAGTCTTTGTAAACTGCAGTGGCTCAGCATTAAGCGAGGCAGCGGAAGGTAGATCTTTGTGAGGCCTTTTGGTGAGGTAAGGTACACATAAAAAAAATGGGCCGCAGGCGAAATTTTTTTTTCGTGCAAGGTCAAATGTTTTAAAATTAAAAGTTACATTTTTTTCAAGGGATGTGCAAAAGCATGTTTTCCCCCTTTCATGTACAGAAATAAGTTTTAAATATCAACTTTTTTCTACTCGGGTTGTTGCGTGAAGCCTCGGGCAATTGCCCTGCTTGCCACCCCCCTAAGACCGCCACTGAAGCGTAGGTAATTTTTTTGAAAGTTATTTATTTCTGCGATGAAAAGCTACAATTTTTACTTTATTCTCACAGTATTTGGACATTAAAGTTAATGAATCTATTGTTTTGAATTATTTAATTAAAGTTTATCTGCAATAAACAACAGATGAAATTAATGTGAAATTAAGCGTAAGTAAAAATGATTACTAATATTAATACTACATATTAAGTTATATACAATATAGACATGTCGATAAAAAAAATATGCAAATAAAATGATTTTTGAAATATTTCATTTACATTTATAATAATTTAAAAAAAGTTACAGTGGCTCAGAGAATTTTCACAGTGGCTCGAGCCACTGTAAAAAGGGCCTAGATCCGCCACTGGTAATACATGTAAACAACATTCGAGGTTGCGCGCCGACCAATCAAAATATATCCCCCTATTGGCCACACTATGTATATACAGTCACTATAATTTATTTTCCATTACTTTCTGTTTTTATAGACCTCACTGTTGACAAATGCTGTTTTTTTCAAGGTTTGTTTTTCTATTTTGACAGAAATATAACTAAAATAAACATATAACTACGCTAAAAGTAACTACTTTTTTGTCATAAAATAAATTTCCTAAAATAAGCCGTCCTTAGTTAAACTGTCCGAAATTGGAAATGGTGCAATGCACTTTTCTTTTTAAGTAACCCTTAACTTAAGCGAAGTTTAACTATTCCATCACTTAAAATGAAATGGTGCAAACGGCCATAGATGATATTGAAGATAACTTGTAATTTCATATTTAAAATGTTTTGTTATAAATTTATAGTGAAGCAGCTGCAATATGTATATTTATATACGTTTTCATTTATTTTGAACTTTTTCTTCACTTGTATGTGATCAGGCCCGTATCCAGGATTTCATTTCGGAGGGGGTTCTGGTTATATAATTATATTATTTTTCAAGGAGATTAACATGAGCAGTTTTTTGCAGACTGTTATCCTTGTTTTGACTGATAACCATGGTTATGGTATCAAAAGAAAGATAAAAAAATTCTGCATCAAATGACAAATTTAATAATTAATTTATGGGACTAAAATATTACATAATTTACATTTATTTGTTGTCATTTGATACAATTTTTATCTTTCTATTGATACCATAACTGCTGTTGTCAGTCAAAACGGGGCGCAACAGTTTGCAAAAAAACTGATTTCCCATTTTAATCTTCTATGTACACCTTTAAAAAAACACCCGGTATACAATTCTCGGGGAAATAATAAAATAAAGAGAGTGTCTACTGCACTGTCCAAAAAAAATTAGTGAACCAAACCCAAAACAATACCTAACTGACAATTCTTAATTGGTAGACAGTGGTTTTTAGGTAGATTCGAGAAGTGGCCGCTAGAACTGTCCGCTAGATTCCGTTCAGGTGCGACAGTTCACAAATTTTTATTGCGGTTCTGTCTGGACAGTACAGTAGACACTTCCTAAAATAAAACAATATTTTGGCCTTTACGTATATCTTTATTTAACTGTAAAAAGCAATTGGGAATGTTATACTCGCAGTTTGGGGCGCGTGCTACGATAGCGCTAACATCTTGGTTAGATTTCTTCAATTTTTTTAGCATTTTATTTTACATTTCAGGGGGGGTTTGAACCCCCAAATCCCCCCCCTTGGATACGGCCTTGTATGTGATACTGAATTTATCGTGTACATTTCTGACTTAAAAATTTTACGAAATAAGCGAGATATGAATTTTTAAAGTTTAAGAATTTGGTGCGTGACGTAGTAGGTACTGACCAGTGATTGACGATCAATGGGACAAACTGGACAAACTATTAGTTATAGAGGGAACAATTTTTTTCATGTTTGCATAGCTGAAATGTTTTTATATAAAAACTTATACGTTATATTCAAGAAGAAATTATTATTAAGTATAAATAACATAAATAATAAGCATTTTTTTCCTAATGAATTATAGAACTTTGACAATATTGTTACACAAAGTATGACGACGGATGGCGCTAGTGTTTGCCTGTTTTAAAGTTTCAATATTAATTTAATTAATATTATTATTAATTTAATTAATATTACAAATTGATTTAATTATAAATACATTAATTTTACTAGATAGAATTAAATAAATTCATCAAACACAAAATTGTTAAACGTTTTGTTAGGTTATAGAACAACATGACATTTCATAGTCTTTTAAAGGTGACCGTTGCAGACGCGCGAATCTCCTTTTTAAAATCAGGCGACCAATCAAATTCTTAGTACCTAACACGTAATACCCAATTAGTAATCAGTTTCAACCGCTTGTAGTTTGTGACCTAGTCAATATTTAAAGAAATTTTTTTCACTAATACTCATTAATTTATGTATATTTTCGTCTTCTTATGTAAGATAGTTAAAATATAGCTCTGTTCGATGAGAAGTGCTTGAAGTGCAGAGCAGAATAGTGTAGTGCAGTGTAGTGTACACTAGTACAGTCTAATTCTTGTGGTTTCATAAAACACACTAGTGTGTATTTGGGTAAGTTTCCTCAGCTGTGAGTAATCAAGCCAAGCGTAGCCAAAGGTGTAAAAGGTTAGGTTGTTTATAAACACAGTCATATCATAAAGCTGCAAAAAAGTGACTGCAGAAATGTCTGTTTTAAAGAGCACAGCGAACTAATGAACGATTCTGACGAAGATCAATCATCACTTGATTCTTCATCAGATTCAGAGACAGATATATTAATTAATTCTTTATATAGCAAAACAAAATTTTAGGTTAAATAAACAAATGTGTAGATAGGATAGAATTAAAATGTCTACCGAACAACATTTAGCTACCCCCACTCCTAGTCTGCACTTTTTACACTAGCTTTGTTCGATAACATGTACTAGGCCGCCCTAGTGTTAACTTTCTTGCACTAACATGTTTTATGAGAAACGGACAGCTTCTGGCAGGCTGTTCGATGACAAAAATTTTAAGAACTAGTGCTCACTTTTCTGACCTGACTCGCGAGGTAGTGTAGATAGTGCAGACTAGGAGTGGGGATAGCTAAATGTTGTTCGGTAGACATTTTAATTCTATCCTATCTACACATCTGTTTATTTAACCTAAAATTTTGTTTTGCTATATAAAGAATTAATTAATATATCTATCTCTGAATCTGATGAAGAATCAAGTGATGATTGATCTTCGTCAGAATCGTTTATTAGTTCACTATGCTCTTTAAAACAGACATTTCTGCAGTCACTTTTTTGCAGCTTTATGATATGACTGTGTTTATAAACATAATATATATAAACCTAACCTTTTACACCTTTGGCTATGCTTGGTTTGATTACTCACAGCTGAGCAAACTTGCCCAAATATACACTAGTGTGTTTTATGAAACCACAAGAATTAGACTGTACTAGTGTACACTACACTGCACTGCACTATTCTGCTCTACACTTCAAGCACTTCTCATCGAACAGAGCTACTACCTCGCGAGTCAGGTCAGAAAAGTGAGCACTAGTTCTTAAAATTTTTGTTATCGAACAGCCTGCCAGAAGCTGCCCGTTTCTCAAAAAACATGTTAGTGCAAGAAAGTGAACACTAGGGCGGCCTAGTACATGTCATCAAACAAAGCTTATGACTATGGTATAGGACCCCATGCTAGTTTATTTTATTTAAGCTCATATTATTTGTCAATCATTGTTGAAAATATATTTTATGCATTTTTAGGATGGAATTATATTATCAAAACGTGCGAGGATTAAATACCAAACTAGAAGATGTCTATACCAATATTATGTCTGAAAATTATGACATTATTTCTTTAACTGAAACCTGGCTAAAAGGTGAAGTATATAGTAGTGAAATTTTTGATACCGATAAATATGTAGTTTATAGATAAGATAGAAATAATACTAAATCCGGAACATCACGGGGTGGAGGTGTTTTGTGTGCAGTTAATTGCAAGTATAAATCATCTATAATAAATCTTCATATAAATACTAACTCCTCTTCTGATATTGTGTGCATAAAGATTCAAATTAGTAAAACTAAAACACTGATTATTGCAGTTATATATGTTCCACCACCAGTCACATTTGAACAATATAACATGATTTATGAGTGTCTAGAAACATGCCCTTTTATGTTACATGATCAATTCATAATCATAGGTGATCTGAATATAACATCTCTTATGGATAATTATAATCATGGATTTAAAAGTAACGTCATCACCAGATTTGAAAACTTCTGTAATTTTCTGAATGCTTCACAGAAGAATTTTGTTACAACAGTGATAAACGAATCCTTGATATTGTTGTAACTAATATTGAATGTTGAATGTACTGTCCAACGTCATCCCTCTCCTATATAACCAAGGAGGACAAATATCACCCTACTTTGTCACTCGTCTTTAATTCTCATCAACACCATCCTAGTAATGCTTCATTCTTCAATGGTAATTACTACAAACAAGTGGATGGTGTTGCCATGGGCTCTCCTATTTCTCCCTCCATTGCTAATTTTTATATGGGGAATTTTGAAGAAAAAGCAGTAAATACAGCAAGAAAGAAACCAACTGTCTGGCTTCGTTATGTTGACGATGTTTTTGCTATTTGGCCTCATGGAAGAGATGAATTGAACGATTTTTTAAATCATATAAATATGCAACACAAGAACATCCAATTCACCATTGAAATTGAAGAAAATAATCGCCTACCATTTTTGGATGTTCTTTTAGAAAAACAAAATGATGGTAAGCCACTGAAATATATACTAACTGGAATGCGCGTACGAACCGTGACTGTGAAGCATATTGAAAGCCTGTTGCTGGAGTAGTCGGCAAACATCGAGACAGTTCGTGAGTAGACGGAAGCCTGCTGCTGGAGTAGTTGGCAAACATCGAGACAGTTCGTGAGTAGACGGATTTTATTTCGTGTGGCGCATGTTTAAATAAATGAAGCATAATATGAAAACAAAGCGATCAGCTATGATACGAGTTATTCGGCTAGGTTCGGTTCGGCACGAACGTGCGCGAACAGGACCAGCCATTATTGTTCAATGAGGCTTCAGTGCAGCGTACGCTGATAGGTCGAGTATGCGAGTTCCAGTTAGTATATATTTCAGTGTGGTAAGCTCATTCATTCTGTATATAGAAAACCAACGCATACTAATCAATATCTTCATGAGACTTCTAACCACCATCCTGCACAAAAAGCTTGTACTATTAAAACATTATATTAGAGAGCAGCTACTTTATGTCATCTAAGTAAACTTCAAGAAGAAATTAATTTTTTGGATGATGTGTTCCTAAAAAATGGTTACAGTAAAGCTCAAATTAAAAGAGCATTAAAGACCAAGAATAAACCACTACAACAAGTTATTACAGAAAGGAAATTATATGCCACCTTACCATTTGTTGCCAATGTTACAGACAAAATTGGCCGGATTTTAAAGAAATATGATATACAAACATCTTTTAAATCAAGAATAAAAATCCGAGATCTTCTTGGAAGTGTTAAAGATAAAGTTCCTCTACAATGTTCTGGCATATATATGATTCCTTGCCATTGTGGAAAAGTGTACATTGGACAAACTGGCAGAACAATAGCTACTAGAATAAAGGAACAAAAACGCCATATAAGACTTAATCAGCCTGATAAATCAGCGGTAGCTGAACATGCCATAGAAGAACTTCACGGAGTTGATTTTGAAAATACGAAAAGTAGAGCAAAGGAAAATCACTGGATTAGAAGATTGATAAGAGAAGCTATAGAAATTCAGAAGTCTCCTAATAATATCAATCTTAACACAGGCTACGAACTAAATAAATCATGGTACCCTGTTATTCGTTTATAATTTTCTTTTTCATTTGTATGTTTTATATTAACCATTTATCAATGTACCTTTGATTTTATATACTTGTAGTCTTGACTACATATTTATTTATTTATGTTATTATTATTAAAACCTGAAGAAGACAGTACCTTGCTGTCGAAAAGTTGTTAATTTTAATAAAAAATCTACAGAACTAAACCAAAATATTGTTTAATTTTAAGTACTATAAACTTTATAAAAAAATTAATATTGAGTACTATTATAATACACTCAAAACCTTGAGAACTAAAGTAAAAAATGATATTAAATTAGCACACAATAATTATATAATTAATATTGAGGCAAATATTGCTAAAAATGCCCAATACTTTTGGACTTTTTTAAATGCATTTAGGTAATACCGAATATAAAGACACTCCTACTATACTTCAGGCTTTTGCTAATTATTTCGAGTCTGTATATACACCCTCATCTGCATCAATTAATTTTGATAATATCAGTGCTGAACCATTTAATCTTAATCAATTTCAAATTTACTGAGGACGATATTCGACTTTCAATCAACCATCTAAAAGTGTCTTGTACACCAGGTCCAGATCATATTCCTTCATATATTGTCAAAGGTTGTACAGAATTATTTATCAAGCCATTATACATTCTGTATACTTTTCCGAATATGTTAAAAACTTCTTTCATATGCCCTAGTTTCAAGTCTGGTGATGTGCATAATATATCTAATTACAGACCCATTTCCATACTATCTAATTTTTCCAAATGTTTTGAAAAGATTATTTATAAATATACAGTGTGTCCCATTTAGAGGTGCCACCATTGGGATCTCGAGAACTATAAGAGATACGATGTCGGTTAAATGGAACTTTTTGTGCACCTTTGGGAGGTCATCTCAGATGTGCTTTTGTTTTTCCAAAAATTCTCATAGGACACTAGATAATGACGAAAAACTGAATATTGTTGATTTTTTCTTTCTCAAATAATTTCTAAACAATTAGTAATTGAGAAAAACGTTTCAAATATAAAAGATAGATATTTTTATTTACTAACCAGTGGCGTACGAAATAAATTTTCATATCCGTAAATTTTCAAGATATAACACAAACTTATATTTTTTTAAATGGAACCCATATCTGATTTTAGTCTCAAAAAAATCAATATTTTTTTCTCTTTTCAATGGTGTAAGGGTTATTATGTTTTATATTTGGTTTGCTCCTAAAATTTAATTTTTCTCTTTATTTTCCTGAATTTTCTAATTATTTCCCAAAAAAACATTATTATTTTTATTAATTATATTGTGTTTGATCAAAATAATTTGTTTTATGTCTTTATTACTTAATATTTTCATTCTAGACTCATAATTACAAATTACTCTATGAGGTGCCAAGGGCGACCTGATACAAAATATTATGAAAATTAATTTGATACGAATTTTGAGCAAATATTTTCAAGGAAATAAATTATTTAAATACAAGGAGTATTTCCAAATAGAAATCTACCAATATTTTCAAAATAATTATAAATTTAATACAAAATAAGGAAAAAATAATAATTTTTGAAGGCAAAACAAATATAAAACATAACAACCCTTACATCGTTGAAAAGAGAATTTTTTTTTTATTTTTTTGAGACTAACATAAGATATGGGTTCCATTTAAAAAAATATAAGTTTGTGTTATATTTCAAAAATTAACAGATATAAAAATTTATTTCGTACGCCACTGGTTAGTTAATAAAAATATCTATCTTTTATATTTGAAACTTTTTTCTCAATTATTAATAGTTTAGAAGTTATTTGAAAAAGAAAAAATCAACAATATTAAGTTTTTCGTCATTATCTAGTGCCCTATGAGAATTTTTGGAAAAATAAAAGCACATCTGAGATGGCCTCCCAAATGCGCATAAAAAGTTCCATTTAACCGACATCGTATCTCTTACAGTTCTCGAGATCCCAATGGTGGCACCTCTAAATGGGACACACTGTATTTATCGTACAGTACATAATTATATTACATCGAAGCAACATGGATTTGTAGAAGGTAGATCGACATCCACAAATCTAATAAATTTTACTAACTTTACAAGTCATGTTTTGAACAAGAATAACCAAGTAGATGTAATCTACACAGATTTTGCAAAGGCATTTGACACCGTAAATCATGAAATATTATTATATAAACTACAAAAACAATATAACTTTTGCCCTGAAATGATTTTATTCATTAGATCGTATATTAGTAATCGTCCACAGTATGTATCATATAATAACTACAAGTCAAATTATTTTGTTCCTTCCTCTGATGTTCCGCAAGGTTCAAGCCTAGGACCTTTACTTTTTGTCTTGTTTATAAACGACATTACTAGATACCTAAGACACTCTGAATTACTGCTTTATGCTTAAAAATTTTCAAAATTGTAAACTCGGTATCTGATCACATTTTATTACATGATATTGACCGGTTACTAGATTGGTCTTCATCCTCACATTTACTGTTTAATCTTAACAAATGTAAACAAATGACATTTTCAATGAAACATAATTCTTCGAATTACACATACCACATGAATAATAGCTCCTTACAAAAGATCGTGGAATTTAAGGATTTGGGTGTCATTTTTGATCCTAAATTACAATTTAATCTATATGTTTTATACATATATTACTAATACAAGTTTTCGGAAATTAGGATTTATTTTACGAAACTCAAGACATTTTAGTAATTGGAGTACTCTCAAGTCCTTATATTTTTCGTTTGTTTGAAACAAACTTGAATATTGTTTTGCAGTGTGGACCAGGGACGGACAGGGCCACCGGGAAATCGGGAAATTCCCGAGAGGCCGCGACTTGCGGGAGGCCGGTGGGCTTAATGCCTATTTTTTTTTCCTAACAATGTTTTAATTGTAAGCTGCTATAATCCTAATACGTTTTATAAAACGACAAACAGCTTACAGCCACATTAACGCACAAAATCTCATTGGGAAAACTCAAACCGGGCTTTATGTTATTGTTATTACATTTAGAGAAATTTACAAGCTAAGTAGGTACAGTATTCGTTGTTTTACAAAACGCCTAGAGGCCTAGACGACTAGCCGGATTGTAAAAGATAGCTAAGTCAACGAATTTTTAAAATATGGTCAGAACACATTTAAAATCGGCTAACACAGTATAATTTAGAAAAAAATTTAATTAGCGTAGAAGAAAAAAACCATTAAAAAATTGTGCTTTATGTTTGTTAAATTATTAAATGTGTTTTTATGTTAAGTTTCTTCTAGACGTCTGTGTAGAAAAGTTCAAAATTATTTTATGTACGGTGTCTTTAAAATACGTAGACATAGCTTAACCATAGAGCGTAAGTGTCATTATAAACAAAAATAATAAACTTAAGTACTGTAACTAAATTTAAGGTTTATTCCAGATGTAATTTTGTTTGAAAAGTGTCATAAACATAGGTCTTATATCTTTTACTTCCAAAAATACAAGAAGTCAAAGTTTTATTATTATTTTCGTGTAACCAATTTTAACACATTTATTTTGAATTCTTTCTTCCTTTCAAAGTTTTGTAAATATCAGTTAATTTTCCCTTCTAGTATTTTGGTAAATAAGAGGAATATGGCCCATATGTTTATATGACATTTTTTTACTCAGAATCATATGTGAAATAAATTGTTAAATTTTGTTAGTTCTGCAATAAAAAAAATGTTAATATATGACCGAAAAAACTGCAATTTGTTATTTGGAGAACGATGTATTTTATCGAATGTTAATCCAATCAGATCTTTTTTATTTAGAATTTAAAAAAGCGCCAAAAAAATTAATTAAACTCCGAATTAAAAGAAAATATATACATACATGTAGAGTCATTTTCAAGAGGTAGGTATTCCAGAAGGAAACGAAATCGGGCATAACTTTATTAAAGCTTTTTGTTTAAAATAACCCACAGAATCAGTGGTTAAGCTAAGTCCACTTATATTAGAGACACTGTATACATAGTAATAAAAACATGTATTTTATATATATATATATATATATATATATATATATATATATATATGTATAAAATAAATAATTTTACCACGGAGGCCGGCACAGGATTTTATTTCCCGGGCCGGTCCAAAGTACCAGTCCGTCTCTGTGTGGAACCCACTATACAATAAATATGCTAATGACATTGAACGAGTACAAAAAAGATTTGTTAAATATTGTTCAATGAAATTTTGTCATCCGTTTAATTCATTGGCATATAGTTACACATTATCACTTGATAAACTTAACCTTATCTCTTTATCTACAAGGCGATGTATTTTGTCATGTATATATCTCTATAAGCTTGTGAATAATATAATTGATGATGCTTCAAGTTTGGGTCTTATAAACTTCAATAGTCCATGACTACCAATGAGAACTAGCAAACAAAATTATACTTTTAATCTGACATTTGCAAAAACCAATTATGAACTTCGTGCACCACTTAGAATGCTTTGTAGCACATACAATTTATGTGAATGTAAAATAGAACTTGACATTTTTCATGACTCCTTCAACACCTTTAAAAAGTCTTTATATGCAAATTCAGTATTATTATTATAATATTTTTTTGTATGTACACACATAGGTATATTTATATTTATTTTTTAGATTTTGCGTTCATAATGAAGTCATTACGATACGCAATTGCGTATCATAATGGCCTTCATTTCGATACGCATTTTTTTGTTTTAGAAGGTTGGTACTAGATGACATTTACACTACAAATACTTAAATTTAACCTTCAAATGTTCAAATTAATAATAATTGAATATGGTCAGTTCAGTGATACCAACTACAACATTTCACTTGCAAATTTCCTTAAATTGACTCGGTTTAATATTAGCAGTTTTTTACAATATTTTAGTATGTAGAAGGCGCAAAATCTAAAAAAATAGTATAAAGAACTCATTTTATAAGACTTTTTTTCGCACTTGTCAATTAGAAAACTCCCCAAGGCTCGTTTTCTAAACTTTGACTCGTGCGAAAAAAACATGTCTTATAAAACTTGTTCTTTAATATACTATTTCGCCTGTTTTCGCTCTGTATATGTTTATAGTCGATAATGTATTTTTGTATTAATTGGGATTTTTATCCTGTTGTTATATATAATCTATAATCAATTTGACGAAATACATTTTCAAATGCGATTCCGATTATTAAAACAATGCGTTTATGAAATTTTAAATATGATTCGGTATCACTTGGAGCCAAAATGCTAGGAATATGTCAGTTTTTTTTTTTTGTGAAGATCACATTCACAGATCATATTTTTGTGCAAAAGTATTCCATTCTTTAATTTTTTCTTGCAACAACACATCGTCAGTTTTGTTATTTTCTATAATATGTAAAAATTCTTCCACTACAAAACTACAATTATTAAAGATTTTCTTTCTTATTTTGATATGTTTAATTATACTTTTTCATTTACACATAATAAAATTTTGTTTTCAAAATAGATTTATGTCATCTTCATTGAAATAATTGTAACGGTTTAACAAAACACGAATTGAATTACTTATGTGAACTTATCAACACATAACATAAACAATGTTACATTAAAAACTTGCCTAATAGATACACAGTTGTTACAATGAATAATCAAAGTGAATTATATAGAACCGTGATAGAATCGAAAATATAATTCAAAATATATCAATCTTTGGAAACTTATATTACGAGTACCGGGCCTTTGCCACTAGTACTCAATTCCAGCCAACAGATGTCGCGGACGTCGCTTTAAAAATTTTTGAATTTGACGTAAATTTATGAATATGGCATATTTTAAATTGTGTTTTTGGTTCTATCACGGTTCTATATAATTCACTTTGATTATTCATTATAACATCTGTGTATCTATTAGGCAAGTTTTTAATGTATCATTATCTTAATTTTATGTGTTAGACCACATTAGTGAGGTTAAGATTTTCGTTTGGTGCGAAACCCTAAATCAAATCAGAATGTATGAAGTTCTTATGGAAGCGCATTTTCCTGTGATTTTAAGCTAAAGTTTAATATTTTTTGGTTTTAAATAAATATACTTTTGAGAAAATAGTAGGATAGTACGAAGGACTCTTAGAATCGTCAGATTTTTCATTTTCTACGAAATATGCACTGTACACTTTGTTGTTTCTTCGGTTCCCAGGGCTTTTTGTCAAGCCTTATCATCTCATACCACTTTCCTGGAAACTATAAAATTTAATTGATGAATCAGTATTACTATAAGTACTGTGACACTCCACAACGAATACATAAATATTCGATCTTCTTACACGAGCCTGAATATTTTTATATTATTTTAAAGCATAAACAAAGTTGAAAAAAGCAACAAATATCTTCTGGAAGGCAACAGCTGATCGTTTGTTTGCATAACAAGTTTGCAAATTTCGTCCGCGTGGCGTCGCTGACTACAAGTCTGCACGTCGCCTTCACGTTTGTCGCGAAACCCTAAATCAAATCAGAACGTATGAAGTTCTTATGGAAGCGCATTTTCAATTCATATTATTAAAGCTATTCTGTGTTTCTTAAGTACAATTTTGAGTTTCTTACTAACTTTTAACAATACTTTTTGCTTTCTGTACAGTAAAAGTATAAACAAAATAATAAGTTAAGCATAATTTTATTTTAAAGAAAGTAGGATTGCAAATAGTAACATATATCGTAACTTGGTGCAGTTAGAAATTACTACAGTGACATATCAACTGAATTTGTAGGTTAGTTTTGGATTTGACGCTGTTTGTCTTTAATGTTATAATATAAGGTAGTTATAAGTTTTTCGTTTTTGTTGTTTGCGATGTCTGAAAGGGTTATTAAGTTGTCCGCAATAAATAATTTCTTTGCTGACGATCTAAATTGTTAGGATTAAATAGAATCGAAAACAGCTACAACCTACGTTTTAATGAATTTGCACTTGCTGATTTAATTACAGATTATTCAATAATTTTGGGTATTTCAGATATTTATACGACATAAGTAGATATACAATATATTAGAAATTTGTATTTATAAAGTTTAAAAGATAAGATTTGCATTTTAAAGTTATTTTGAACACTTTGAAAATAGCATATTTTTGTTCCTGTATGAATAACATAAGAGTATAAATCGGCAGAGGCGAGTTAGGGTTTCAGTTTGAATTTGCCGGCACAAATTGACCGTTACACTAACGTGGTCTATAGTTGCCAAGAAATAAAATAATGTAAGTTCTTAACGCGACGTTAGCGACATCTATTGTATGGAATTGAGTATTACTGGTAATCGTCTAAGCGGCAACCGTCGCCAAAGGATGGTCATCCGTAATAAGAACAAAAATATATTTTATCAATGCTTGGATATGAGTTAAACAATGAACCGTTGGTCTGTCAGCCATTAACTAGTTCAATTCTTTTTAATCAACAGGTTTGATCAATAGAAAATAAAAATTAAGTTTGGCACTTCTACTCTTGACACAACCGTTTGCCAGACCACCCTTAATATATACAGTGTGGGATACTTTAGTATGGAATATATAAAAAAAAAACTCACAAACTCAGCCGGTTCAGTTTTTAAAAATACACATTAATATGCGCGATTCATCTTCCGATTTTCATTTGTTTTTCATTTATGACGTCATCTTAACAAAAAAATGGTTAGAACAACGACTCTTGTCATGAGTGTGCTCGGGGTTCTGGGTTCGAATCCCACTAAGGCATGGATGTTTGTGTTGTGAACCTACTCTGTAATTGAGATTTAATCCTGTTGAGAGGTTTTTAAAAAGAGAAAAAAGAACAGATTTTTAGAAATGGAATCCGATGGTGATTTTTCTATAAGGGTGCAAAACAAAATTTTTGAAAAAAATCGAGCTGAACATTTAATACGTAATAATGAATAATCAAGATACTTTGATAAAAAAATTAATGTTTTAACTGTTTTATACGCAAAAATTTTGTTATGCACCCTTATGATTTATTTGCATGATCATAAAGGGAAGAAAAATCACTATCGGATTCCACTACTAAAAATCTATGTTGTCATGACGTCATAATTGAAACACAAATGAAAGTCGGAAGATGAATCCCACATATTAATATGTATTTTTAAAAAATAAAATCGACTTATTTCAGCATTTTTAGAAACCGGCTGTTTGTTTTTTTTTTTTTTGATATTCCATACTAAAGTAACCCACACTGTATAAACGTGGTCTGGCAAACGGTTATGTCAAGAATAAGGCTGCCAGACTTAAATTTTTATTTCCTACTGATAAAACCCTGTCAAATAAAAAAAATTGTACTTACGTTTTGTTTATCAATTTTAGAAAAAAAAATTGTTTATGGTTTATTTAAAAAAATACATTAATTAAAACACAATTAATTCTTTTATAACTGTTATTTCAAGTATTTTTCCCCATCACTTTTTAGTAAATTTTCATTATCTAAATTTGGCATCTGATATGCACAATTTCTGGCTTTAAAAAAAAGATAGCTATGGTTTTGCAAAACGTGCTTATTCACTAAAATCTCTATATTCGATTTTTAGCACGATTCCTATACCTCCCTTACCTAGGGTAGCGGAAGGTAAAAAACGCAGTTAAATATCATTTTTTGATATTTTATGTTATTATAAATATGAAAGAATGTGTAATTGTCTATACGGTTTGATTAAACATATTCTTTTATATTCAATAAACATAGAGTTAAAGAATTATAAAGAGATTAAATTTCGTAAATCAGCCAGCTATACGATACTATGTCCGGTATGGCCGCAGTACTAAACATTCAACTGTGCGCGGATCTGGTATACGCATGGCAAGAGCCATAAAGTCACTAGATATATAAAGTACCGCAATTCATTGTACCAATGTGTTAGAGAGAGAAGAACGTTTTTTAGACACAATGGCTGGTAGTGCGAGCTCGGTTTTAACTAAAACGCTGTTTTAAGAAATGTCAAATTTCATTATTTAATAATAAAAATAAATAATATCAAATTTATCAGAATGTGATTTTTAAGCAGAACATAGTTTGTATTCAAACAAATATTTTTTAAAAAATCGTTCTTCAAACATAATGGTGAAATTAAATATTGAAATTTGAATTTGACATTTCTTAAAATAGCGTTTTAGTTAAAACCGAGCTCGCACTACCAGCCAATATGGCGGAATCAGACCAATCAGGGTCTAGTTGTAGTTGGCTGTGCCTAGAAAAGTCACTATATCTGGTGACTTTAACGTCAATGCTGCCATTGTGTCAAACGACCTGAAGAAAATTAACCTCAATTGTACTTATTTTTTATTGTTTTCTTTATAATTTTGATCAGTTATGTTTTGTTTTTATATGTATGTATATTATAAAAATTATGAACATAAAATCAATATTAATTAATTACCTTCATGGATTTATTTCACTGCCGATTATTTTTCTTTGTAATAACACACTCGTTTCAAGATAGTCCATTTTAAATTTGGCGCCTAAGCCAGACACAATATGGCGGCCAATTGCGGTACTTTATATATCTAGTGACTTTAAAGAGCCAACAAAGTATCTGACATCTGGTGGCAAAATAAAACATATAAGTCGTAGGGAAAACGTTGTGCTGTCATATAGGGTTATAAGTAAACAGCAACAAAAAATGACCAGCAAATCGAAGAAATATTGTTCTGTACCGCAGTCATCGACCTTTAAACTAATAGATGCAGCATACAAGCAAAACGCCTGTCCCGCCATAACGGTGCAGACACAGTATCTCTATCCTTCAACATTACGGAAGTTAAGAAAACGCAGCAAAATAAAAAAATTGATTTGTCCCTAACTTGTTGTACTTGGTGCATAATCGCTTAAGAGTATAGATTTAATTTTGTGCATAATTAGATGCATTATATATTTTTAATACAATATATTATATAAATATTATATTATAGGGGACAAGTAATAATTAATAAGAACTTACATATAAAATGACACAGCTGGACCGCGTACGTACTGTTGACTGCACGAAATACACCGTTTCCTCATTATTTTGTCACATACACACCTCACAACACATACACGTATATATTGACAGAAATAATTGTAAATGTTCTCCAAAAAAGCAAATAATACACAAACAGTTACGAAACGTCAAATGTAGATTTTGACAATTATTTTGATAGAAAGCGATGTATAGAGGTTTACCTACATATGACTGAAAAAGATGTACAATGAGTACGAATTCATGCGCAGTATACTTTAACTGAGAACTTCCGTACTGTTGAAGGACAGAATATATATTTCTATCCTTCTATGTTGGAACAATACTCTAACAATAAAGGAATAGGAGACACTTGGTCCATTAGTTTAAAGGTCGATGACCGCAGTGCAATAATTATGCAAGGGCTGACATATCCGTTCATTATTTCCCCAAAAAGAGAAATATTAAAAAATAAGTGGAAAATCGCGTTAAAAATCGGAAAGGACATGACATATCACCGTTCATGAACGTTTGTTCACATCTTTTACCTAAGCGATTTTATTCCATGTAAGTATTTATAAAAATTTATGCTTCAAAACGTTATTAGATTGCTTTTGTAGTTATTAAAAGAAAAATAATAAGAAGAAAAATAGACAGATGTTACCTGTAAGTAGTAATTATTATTCTTTAAAATAATATATTTATTTTAAAATGTTTATAGGAAAGATAGAGAAGAAGAAATCATAAAAATACCAGAAGTTGAGTAACAGCAAGTGGAAGACGTGCAAAACAAAGAACTTGATATGCATTTGTATTTAATGTTATTACGATTGAGTGAGGAGCCCCTTTCAAAATACATGTTTGAACACACATTCCATTTATTTCTATATTATTATGTTTATCTGTCTTATATCCGCACAAGTATGTCCAGCTAAAAATAAATAAGTAGTTAACATGCAGATAACTTCAATTTTGAATCTTATTTTACCTTTATATATTGCTTCTCCTTCGACCATAAGCCGCACAGCACCATTTAAATAAATATATATCTGACATTGTGATAAACATATTTAATTTCAATTAAAAATTACAAAATATCCTCAAAACAAAGCATCAAAGTACAACTTGCACAAACGTAAACGTATAATGCTTTCCCTATAAGCAGTCATTAGTGCTGCCATCTCTAGGATGTGGCTCTCCCGGATGTGAACTCATTTTCTCTCCCATTTATTTGAATTAGCTACGTTCTCCGCGCGCATAATTAGTTCAAGGAAATAGCCATAGGAGGTGCTATGCAGAATTTGAAAAATATTTTTATGCTGGGTTTGTCGCGTCGGATCCTTGTGGTGTGTTTGAAACAAAATGGTTGTTGTAGTTTGAAGTGAAGTTATGATTTATGATTTTGTTGACGAGATTCAGATGTATTGTGTTCATTGTTAATACATATTAACATAATACATACTTTATAATTCAAATGGAGAAGCTAGGTATGATTTCTTACAAATTAATTTGCAAACGTTAAATGCGATTATCATGAAAATTATAGAATACGTATGGAATTGACTAAACACAACTTGTACATAACCTACATACATATTGTTTGCGTAATTAATCTTCAAATTCGTAGAAACAGTTGAAATAAAAGAAACTATTGAAAATATGGAAACAAATGACAAAACAGGTAAAGAGTAGTTATTTATTATATGAGTGTGGAATGTAACATATTATTTACGTAATTAATCTACAAATTCATAGAGAGTTGAAATAAAAGAAACTATTGAAAATATGGAAATAAATGTCAAAACAGGTAAAGAATAGTTATTTATTATATGAGTGGAATGTAACGTATTAGTCATGGAAGAAAATGTTTTTTTTTTGTGATTAATATGTATTCCACTTTTCTTTAGTAACTAATATGTATTCCACACGAGTGTAATGCAACATTTTATCCAACACTTTTTTTAAAACTTCTTAAATCATTTTTATATTTTCGTTCATCGTTTGACATTGACATGTCAATAAATAACAATTTAAGATTATAAAATAGCCATTGAATGGTTGTTTTTTTGTTATATTGTTATTGAAAAAAATTCTGCAATAATTATTGTGTGTGTCATTGGGAGTTATTTGAAAGAAAAAAAATAAAATAGGTGAAACTTAGGACCTTCCTTTAAAACATATTCACTTACAAGCATAAGCAGTATCAATGTATTTAATTCCGATGCTAGTAACCACAAACTCGTTTCATCAGCCGTAGATAACAGCTGTCTTTGTGTAAAAATAAGTAACCTAAGGCTGTGACCGATGTTGCATTTTGGCATTTAGATTTTAGAATTTAGGTCTTCTTCACTTAAATACAACTTCGAATGACACTAGTGATATCCATTGGTTTGTATGGCAACAAAAATGAATTAAGTCGGGTTTATGCAGCAATAACATAGTCACTATCATAATCTAAGTCTTAAGTTATAGTCATAAGAACAGTCTTAAGAGAGGTGGTCGTTTATGCAGCATTTTTGTTGTGACTATTAATATGTCACTTTCTAACCTCATTTACTTTTACTTATAAGAAATATTATATATGCCGAATAAATAAATATGTATAAGTACAGAAAAAAATAGTTGTTACTAGTTTGTTTAAAATAAACAACATTACAATTAAAATAGTTTATATTTTCTGATACTGACAATTCTCAGGCATGCGCAGTTTGTAAGTCGTCATAATCGTAGTCATAAAATTAAAATTAATCCAATTCTGTGATTATTCTTATGTTCATGATAATGACTATGACGATGTTGCATAAACCGCTCTATTATAAAAACATATTTTAATTCTTAAGACTAAGATTACAACTATAACAATGACTATGATATTGCTGCATAAACCCGGCTTATACAATTCGATTCAATTTGATGCTTGAGAATAAATGTTAATATTATATTTCATAAACTTTGACAGTAAATTTGACGTTTCGTACAAATTATAGCAACGAATATGATTTGTTTAATTAGTGCGCGTCAACTTCATTGCGTAGTGTACTCCAGCAAAACCCTAAAATCTAATTCCTAAAATCCTAAATAATCACTAGATTAGGGCATATAAATTTACGATTTAAATATTAGGGTGATAAAAGTGCGACATCGGACACAGCCTAAGTATCTTTTAACATAAATGTTAATATTGATTTAAATAAATAAGTTCTATAATGTTAAATTATTTCGATAAAACAATTTTATAAACTTGCTTTTTATTTATATTAAAAACCGCAAAAATCAGTAATAATTCCTCCGTGACTTCCGAAGTGAATAATGTTGTACATTAGTTATTCACAGACAACAGATAGTCAACTGCAACGATAAAGTAGTAGGCATTCACACGGCATTCATGCCCTGCAACACTAGCGCTCGGTGTCGTAAGACATAACTAAAATCAGTATGGCGGGTAGTATCGGGGATAGTCTGCATCCTGCATTACTATTGAGAATATATTTATTCTTTTTTATTGACATAGTAATAAACAGAAAAGAACAGAATATTTAACAAAAAATCGAACACATATTTATTTCTTAAAATTACATAAGGAAAATATAAAAATATAGTCAGATATCCTTTTACTATAAGGGGTAGGGGTAGGGCATACAAATACATTTAGTTGTGTACAAATTTCGCACATTGCTTCTTATTCCTTGCCATCTTCCCTAGCGTTTTGAATTGTCGTATTTTTCTTCTCCAAGATCTTCAATATTACCTTAACCCAGTTGTCTTTCGGTTTGTTTTTTCTACCACTTTTGTCATCCATATTTATCTAACTGGTCTAGCTTCGTTCATTCTGATCATGTGGCCCCACCAAGCCAGCGTTCTCTGCTCAATGAAGTCCGATACAGGCTTACATTATAAATGTTCTCTAATCATTTCATTTCTTGTTCTATCTTTTATTTGGATGAGCTACTTATTCAATCCAAATTTTGTAAATTTCTTCTTCATAAATAGGAAAATAATGTTTTGTTGTATTTTCAACATCACAACCCGGCACACAATAACCTCTTGGCATTTTGCAGAAGCAAATAAACACATAAATAGAATAATATAAAATAAAATAACACAATAATGAAGAGTAACACTTGCACGAAAATAATTTCATATTTGAATTGTCAGTATGACTTGCCGCCAAGCCGCCACGATTTTAAAATCACCGAACATCCGAACGAATTAATCCGAACGAAACACTACTAGCGCTAAGTGTCGTAATACATAACTAACTGAAAATCTCAAGATCATGCTATATAGTTGACAAGGCCAGTTAGTTATTTCAAATAACCATAGTAACAAGTATATTATGAGTCAGTGTTGGATAAATGAACATACGTAGCGCGTGCCTGAGTGTCTGGTCGCGAACCTGGGGGAACCGGGGGCGATCCCGACAGACGCCAAATATTTCCAATTTCAAATGGCACAAAAGTAACCCCTGTGGTGTACTCTCCACACCTGCTATGGGTGTCCGTGAGGTGACGCCTGGTAAGCGCCCACACGGTAAAATATATCTTCATCATTACCGATGTCTACATGTGTTGTAGATACTGGCACACCCAGAAATGGGTAATATGCCGTGATGATATATTTATTTATTTTATTCAATTTTGACGTTTTAAACTGTCATTATTAACTCCATAGCAACAACTATAAGTAACACTTTTTTCACATGTGAATTAAAAAAATTTTTAAATCACTCTCACAAAATTTTAACTCACTGTGCAACAAATAATGCATTTAAAATAACATCAGGCACGAAAATAACCCCATAATATTTATCAGACATTATCAGCCATTTTCATTATTTTTCACGGCACAAATGACAGATAATAAAGCATTTTAAATACATGACTTGACGTCTATCAGCGACGATTGTCATGCTCCGCCTACTAACTGATCAGTTTTTTATTTTGTCAAAATTAAATATTATAATGGTTTCTTTATTATACATGCATCATAATCGCTCTTTAAAACACGCAAAAGCGTGCGTAAATCAACCATTAAAACACTAAATTTTTGAGTTAGGTAACGAAAAATGAGAATAAATATGATTAACAACTAAAACAATGAAAAAAAAAAAATAATTGACTTGTTGACTTAACGTAAACAATACCAATAATTGCTGTCTCCTTGGAAACGCTCAAATACTCACTAGATCAAAAATCAAAATCATATGATTTGCAATAATTTTCAGTTTTAAATGGTTATGATGCATTTATAATAAAAAATAGCGTATGGTACACGTGTATAAGCTACCCTTTAAAGAGCTACGCGTCGTGGCTTTAAACTTGTCTTGCGTGCTTTAAAGGGTAGCTTATATACTTGTATCATAATATACTATTATTAGTATTTCGTCAAAATTGAATAAAATATTGTACAAACCACGTGAGCTAAGAATGTTTATTCACTCGAAGAAATTAACTTTCTTCTCATGAATAAACATTACCTTAGCTCACTTGGTGTGTAATAAATTTATATAAAGGAAAATAATAAAACAATTTCAGCAACTGTTAATTTAAATATATCGTCTATGCAAAATAAAAATTATATACACGATTTTAAAATTAAAAACGGTTGTGGCCATCACAATACCTCTCGCCATTTCCTTTTATGCTATATCAGTATTGTATTGCATTTCTCTGTCGAAACGTCGTTTTATAATAAAAAATGACAGAACTGTACCAAAATATTGTTTTTCTATTGTATTCAACATGTCTTGTACACATATACAATTCTTATTTATTAATAAAACAATAAGAAAGATTAAATGTACTTCTCAGAAAAAGTTTGGAGAATATCACCGAAACTGTTGATTTTTGACACTGACATCTGTCATTTACAAATTATGTTACAAAATTTGAATTTGTCAACTAATTTCGTTAGTTTAGTTTAACCTACTCGACTTATTACATCTCGTTATTCTACATATTATAGCGTCTTTATCTCTAAATTTATAAAAGATATAATAAAATTTTTAAATATATCAGATGTAGAATTTTATGTTCTTCAATATTAGTAATAACAATTCAAAAATAATATTTAGAAGATTTTTTTTAAGAAACTACTACTTCCGGTTGTCCAATTGTTACCAAACCTTTTCAGCTTCAGCCCAGGAATGTTAGATTCATGAATCCATAGTTAAACAGTTCTTAAATCTTATAGTTTTTGAGGAATCGTCTTTTCAACATCCATACGTACACACACACACACACACACACACACACACACACACACACACACACACACATCGTAAAAATGATAAAATCGAATTGTAGGGACCTTAAATCGTGCTTATTCACTAAAATCAGGATATGCGATTTTTACCATGAATCGAATACCTCTCTTAGCGAGAGGTAAAAAATACTCAATAGACGAAACCAGTGGGATATTTGACAATAATATTTTTAGCGGGGTGTAACAATAAAAAAACAGAAAACTGCCAAGAGTATCGTAGAAAAAACCTAATTTCCTTTCTTGAATATGTTACAGAACAAACGACAGACGAGATAAAAGAACAAGAAGAAAAGGAATTAAATATAATAAATGATATATTAACAAATGCAGAGGTAGAATTTGCAGAACATGGGCCTGAACTTAAAAACTTTAAATCTGATCATCTTCAAACAAATCGCAATTTAGAAAGCAAGAAAGATTCTAATGCGAAGCTCCAAGCCAGAGCTAGTAACTTAGACGAAGTCACATGCGCAATGAAAAACGGACCAATACAATTAACTCAAGAGCAAGAAACAGATAAGCTAATAAATTTTAATTATGAAACCAGCGACAATGAAACCGTCAGAGATGTAGTCCTCAACAATGACATCATCACATTCGACGAAGCTATTAATTATTTTAATTTGAGAGACCAAAAATCTGCTGAAGATTCTACCATAACTTTAAATATAGATAAACAAATTTCTTGTTTTAATAAATATAATTTTTCAGAGGAAGCTGCTGATAATTCCGAACAAGAAACAGAACTAGTTAAAATAACTGGTGGTACATCCACTCAAAAAGTATTCATTCGAAAATGCTGGGAGTGTAAAGCAAATATAAAAGAAGATGTACATATGCTATCTTGGGAAACAATGGATTTCTGCAATGAAAGCTGTTTATTACGATACCAAAACGCAGTAGGCTCATTTTGTGTAAATTGTAAAAAGTATGTATGTAAGAATAATTTAGGCAAATATTGTGTCCGATTTGGTCATTATAGTCGTCATTTCTGCGGGAAGTCGTGCTTAAAACAATTCAAGCAAAGATTAGGATTGTGTAATTATTGTCAAACTACTACAGTCGTATTTTTTACGCTAGTTGGAGATAGACAGTATAAAGAATTTTGCTCAGAACAGTGCATTCAAAATTATAATCAGATGTATAATGAACCTGCCACACAAAATATTATATCATTATTATCAACACAGATGTCGCTATGTGTCGTATGTAAGGAGAAGAAACAAGTTCAAATATTTTTTGACCAACAGAAGAATGGAAGGAAGAGAAAACGGTTTTGCAGTCTTTCATGTTTTTTTACTTTTAAATTAGTAAATAAAATTGAGCCAATTCAGTGCGATATATGTACAATATATTTTGATTATGAAAATTCCGATGAATTTTCTTTATTTTTTGATTACACAGAGAAAAATTTATGTAGTAAAATATGTCAAAATATTTACATTATTACAAACCGACGAATTGTCCCTTGTGCTTGGTGTAAAGTGAAGAAATATAATTTCGATATGATCAGAAAGATGTGCGGCAATGGGCAGACATTGATGATATGTTCTCTGAATTGTCTTAGATTGTGGACTGTATATTCTATGAATACGGTAAAATGTGCTAATTGTACTAAAATATTTTCGACACATTATCATCTCACGATGTCAGATTCGCCAGTTAGGAAATTCTGTTCAAAGTCCTGCGCGTTGTCATATCGAAGTGAATTCTTGAAACAACTGCTTACTGTTAGCAGAAAGACTGTATCCAGCTCATATTCTAGTCAGAACGAGTTAAATGTTAATCAACAGAATCTTCCACAGACATGCACGTCACATCAGTCACAAATGAAGTCTCAGATTGTCTTTAACTCGTCTCCGCTATTTTCCGTAAAGAATGCAGCTGCTACCTGTGAACCTATCATGCATAGTAAAAAGGTTTCGTTGTATCCGAGTGCTTGCACAAAGGAAACTCAAACAAATGAAATAAAAGAGAAAATTGTACTAGTTGCAATTCCTGTTCCGATGCATTTACCACCATTTCTTCCTACGTTTAAGGACTATGTTCCTGTTCCATTACCATTCCAGTTTCCCACTCCAAACCCGTTCTTCACGCCAGAGACATGTAATTCAGGAGATGAAGTCATGGAGAAGATAAAAAAAATTCCAGAGAAACCCTTTAAAGATGAATTAATTATGACTGTACAGGTAGACAATACCAATGATGAAAATGATAAGGAAGATACAGACGCAAATAGAAATTCAACCACAGAGGCAGTCGACACCAAAATTACCTTTAAAAACAGCGTACAAATGAAGATGACTACTGAACTGAATCAAGGTAATGTTGTCTCTGCAGGAATCATAGAAGAGCCTCAACCCACGGAACAGTTGGTAAAATTTCAAAATCTGCCTCGCCGTGGGCGACCCAAGCGCAAGAATATTAATCATCATTTATCAAAGAAGAACAATTCTGCAAAGAAAAGTAGAGGCGAGTGCACGAATCTGCACGAAAAGTAGCTAGAGTCCTTTCCACAACTTGTACAAAAAAGTCCACCCAAGTCTACTGAGCAGTCTGATGCGGGCGTGTGCTTGAAGTAATTGTTAGGAGTGGATGCTTGGAATCATTGAATTGAAAATAAAAATTCTGAAGGAAAAAAAAATCTTCTCTTAAACTAGGTATTTAAAATGACATTTTGCAACTTGTGTCGACGAAATGAACTATCTAAGTATTTTTCTGAAAGAGCTTAAGAGACCAGAAGGTATTGAGTTTACGTTTGATATATTTTTTATTTTTGCTTAGGAATACAGCAGTATTTATTTGAAAATGGTAAGACAGATAATATTTTCTACAAAGAATACTATGAATAGTTCACAGTAGTCTTGACGAAGTAGTAAGAAAATTTTGCGTGTTGCGTTACATAATGATTTGCCATTTATCGGAACTCTGGTAGAAGGACATCTTTGGGACTTTGCAACTTGGGGCACATTCTCCTTATATTTAATTAAACACTGATGTACTTTAATACAAAATATTATAAATTCCCAACTAGATTCGAACATATTGAACTATTATTTTCACATATAATAAAGTTTTGGATACAGCCCTCTGACAAAACAATAGATGCTAATTTTTCGCTTATATTGGGATCTTCGATAAAAAAAGACGCTATAAATAAAGAGAAGATTCGTGAGCAGCAGACAAACATTGAGATTTCTTATCGTTGTCCAATATTACTTTATAGTTTTTATATCACTAAATGTCCGCCTACTAAGAAAGATAGCAATAATATGTTTTATTTATAACCGGAGTGATCCTGTATACCAGAAAGCCCTTTCTGGTATACTTCAATGCCACTGAAACGAAATTCTCTAGAGAAGATTATGTTACTATTGTAGGAATACATGATACACATAATGTGTTTTTTTTTTAAATTTAAATTTGAAATATTTTTTGTTTATAGATGTAATGAAATAAATATATACATATGTATAAAAATATTTTATTATTCCTTAACATTGAAATATTTTTATATTTTATAAAAAATGCTAATTAAATTTACATGTATATTATACTTGATTAAACAAAATGGCACGCATTTAAACATTCATTATTTTATTCAATTTTGCCCAGTAATTTTATTTGGTTTTGTTTAGTATTTTATGTTCAGCAAATAAATTAAAATGGTCCAGTAAAAAAAAAACATTCTTCCGACACCCGTCGAAGTTGATAGGAGTGGTTTGAGAAATATTATTATTAATAATAATAAACTCCTACAATCGAGGAAATAATTAGTCAGTTGAGTTTGAAACTAAATAACTTGCTTAAAAAAAATTCAAAAATGAAACAAATTTTCTTACATAATTATACCAATTTTCATGTTTTAAAATTAATTAATATTAAAATAATAATATATATGAAGAATAACCCCATTTTTAGCGTGTTTGTAGAAATGCTCAACTTTATTGATGTCTAATATCAATATCCATAAATGGAAAAAAATTAAATTTTAATATATTATAACCAGTCTTTAGAAATAATTTAAACGCTATTTTTTTTCAATTTGTTTATAAGAATTAAAGATGGAAAAGTGTTAGATTTCAGCTTCTATTAATAATTTAGAATTGAAATTTAACATGTTGATTTAAAATGTAATTCTACTATAAAATAATAATAGTTTAATTTTAATATTTGTTTTTCTGTGTGTGCGTGAACGCATGGTGCGCTTTAATAATACAAAATTATTAAAATTAAACTAATCAATTTCAAATAAAAATTTATTAATATTTTATTGTAGAATTATACTTTAAATCAACATGCCAAATTTCAATTCTTAATTGTTATAAACAAAATATAAACAAATCGAAAAGAAATTAGCGTTTGAATTATTTATAAAGATTATGGTTATAACATATTAAAATTGAAATTTTTTCCATTGGTGGATATTGATATTAGACATGACATCAATAACGTTGAGCATTTCTACAAACACGCTAAAAATGGGGTCATTTTTCATATATATTGTTATTATTTAAATATTAATTAATTTAAAAAATGAAAATTGGTATAATGGGGGAGTTTCACAATTTTTGAAAATTATATATATTAATCTGTATGAAAAAATATGTGATACGTATTTTTTTTTTCGTAACGTACTCCATATTGCTGAAAAAAATTAATTAAAACTTTAAAATTTTGAATATAGCGCTAGTAGCTGAGGAAATACGTCAGACTTTCGACATAACAATCGTTCGCTGTAAAAGAAAGATATACTTATACCATATTACTAGTGCATAGTAAGAGATAAAAGAAAATAGTAAGTCTAGAAATTTGTTATTTGTTGAACGAAGATAGATATATATTGTTTACCATGGTGTAGAGAAAGACAACTGTAATGTTCAGCTATTCCGAGTATCACCGCAGCGAGTATAACCTCATTCGTATTATTATATTATTTTGTTGTGTGGCTGTATTAAGAGATCATGAAGCGGTAAGTATTCTTTTATGAAATTTAAAAAGATTAAATTTAAAATACATATATATTTTATAGCAACGTGAAGAAAATATGTTTTATACCGGATTATCCACTCTGCACTACGAAATACGTTTCACTGCGCACATATAATCTATTCACTTTGCGCTGTCGAAAGTCTGATGTCATAACCGGATTATAAATGGGAACAACCGCTTCTTTTGAATTATGTTATAATTTTAATTTAAAAATTTAAATATTAATATTACTTTTATATATTTTAATAGAGTACTTGTATGATATATTTTCAGTATTTAGTAATGGAACATTCAAATTTCACATAGTGAAACTCCTCTATGTATAGTCTATAAAAGAAAGTTAGTTTCATAATTTTTGAATTTTTTTTAAACAAATTATTAAGTTTCAAACTCAACTGACTATAATTATTACCTCGATAGTAGTGCCATTTTTTTTTTCGTAGAATAAATGAACTATATTTTATTTTTTTAATTGTATTAATGTTTATTACTTACTTATCACCCTGCGTGTGCATATAATTTATTGATAGTCATTGATTGACATGTTTATAATAATTTGGAAGTACTAAATAACTACTTTTTGTTAAAAGCTGTACTGATACTATTATCCGGTTTAGATTAGAAGTGTACTATAGTAACTTTAGTCACAAATGAGACAAATTATACCGGGTGGTGGTGGTTAGGGTGAATATAGGGATATAACATGGGATTTTAGTTTTATGCAATTTCCTGCTGCAAACCATGAGGTGGCACAAAAATCTACCTAAGGAGCACAAATCAATTTGTTATTAGTTCTATTTACTTTTAAAAAAACTTTTCTTAAAACTTTTTGACTTGCATTATAATATGCAACGATAATTTATTGATTTTGACGTTTGTGCGACATTTATGTCAGGCGGGTGGGGAATCTATTGAACTACTTTACATGAAACTGAATTATCATCATCTTTGGCACAACAACCCTTGTAGGGCCAAGGCCTCAAGTACCGTAGGTACTCGTTTCGTGGCCGATAGTACTAGAGAAGTTGGTGTACTTAATCCGTGCGACGACCACTGCGGCAGCGGAATGACTTCCTCTACAGCTAGCACCACCTATATTTAACATGGACAACTGGTCGGGTCATCGCATGCGAGCGCGATTAATGCCTGATATTGTGGCCACTTTGACACATATTAAGTACTTAATATTGTTTATCTTTAATCGTGTCGAAATTTTGAATGAGAAATGAGCCGATTTTCAGATGTTTAAAATTTTAGAGGAATTTCATGTGAGTTTCATTTGTTAGTAACACGCAAATTGCTCATTGGAAAAAAATGTGTAATACTTACATATGTTAAAGAGAATTTCAAGCTGAATTTAAAGTTCTCGTGTTCCGATATCCAGAAATTTTTTATATGTTATTCAGCGCATTTTCTGGATAGGATTCCGTTTAAAAGCTTTTCTTGTAATTACTTTGAGGTAAAATTATATAAGTTGTAGGAAATTTTAGTGTCAACAAATTGAAAAATAACTATTTTTGCCCTAATGGAAATAGGTGAAGAGATATTTATAAAAAACCGTTTTTTTGCGCATTTTTTCCCAAGTTGGCGGTGCTTTCCGAAGGCCCCCAAGGGGGAAAACTTGCATTTTTTTATTAGGACCCCTAAATATATAATATATCAAAAAATATAAAATACCCGACCTTTTGCAGTGTAAATCTACCTAATTCACTGGACTATAAATCTGTTTTACTAGGTGTTGTTATTTTGTTATAATGCAAATATTTTTTTCACAGTTAATAAATTTTGTATTTATTGTATCTTATTTCGTGTTATATGTTCTTATACTTAATGTATCCTCGGTATATACCGTGACTTTCAGCTAAGATGCAATATTTACTGTTCTGTCAATATATTACTATGGATACTACTATAGTTATATATACTGTACCGTTCCGAGTTCCAGATAAAATCCCACATAGGTTGTCAAAGTTGTCAATGTCAAATGAAATAGTCATCTCGGTTTAAGGATGTTTACTAAAGATAAAAGTTCGAATGGTTACATGGAACAATACTGGCTACACAGTTTGAGAAATGTATGTGATATGTTTGCTAATTTATCTCCTGAGCGTCTTAGATCAAATCCTTATAATATAGTCTAATCTATTCCTAGGATCTACCTCTTCCAATAATAGAATTCACTAATCCAAATATCAGGATTAGTTTAAACTTTTTTTTGAGAATCGGGCTACAAGAGTTAAGATACTGTTTTTATTACTTTTATACGGTATTTTTCATAAATCAGTAAATTATGATGATAAATTCCAACGACTAGTTTTTAACCAATCATGATGCAAAACACATGAAAATTCAACCAATGGGAACAGTATTATACTGATAAAACCCCGTTACCCCGATAATTTTCCGCTACCAAGTAAATAAACAGTTGTTATTGTTTATAACTGTCAGTGTGACAATTAATGTGTCAAGTTTCATTTTGCGTTGTTTTTGGAATTTATCTCACCAAATACCACAAGACCTCTCAGATTTTCTCAGATAAACTTTTATTTTTAAGCAGTCATTTTTTTTGCTTTTAAGCAAAATCACTCAAGTAAACTGACATTAGGTAAAACCCCTCCTCCTTTGGAGTCGGGATTTACCATGCAGTTTGCTTTCGTGTTTGTTGCTAAGCAAAAAAAACCGTGCAAAATAAAATTTATCGATAAAATAAGGAGGTCTTGTGATCATCGACCTTTAAACTAATAGACGCAGCGTACGAGCAAAACGCTTGTCCCGCCATAACGGTGCAGACACAGTATCTCTATCCTTCAACAGTACGGAAGTTGAAAAACGCGGCAAAATAAAAAAATGATTTGTCCCTAACGTGTTATACTTGGTGCATAATCGCTAAGAGTATAGATTTAATTTTTTTGTGCATAATTAGTTTTATTATATATTTTTAATACAATATATTATATTATAGGGGACAAGTAATAATTAATAAGAACTTACATATGAAATGACACAGCTGAACCGCGTACGTACTGCTCACTGTACGAAATACACCGTTTCTCCATTATTTTGTCGCATACACACCTCACAACACATATACGTATGTATTGACAGAAATAATTGTAAATGTTTTCCAAAAACGTAAATAATACACAAGTCACGAAACGTCAAATGTAGATTTTGACAACTAGTTAGTGATAGAGAGCAGTGTATAGAGGTTTACATATAGCTGAAAAAGATGCACAATGAGTACGAACGTATGCGCAGTGTGCTTTAACTGAGAACTTCTGTATTGTTGAAGGACAGAATATATATTTCTATCCTTTTATGTTGGAGCATTATTCTAACAATAAAAGAATAGGAGACACTTGGTCCATTAGTTTAAAGGTCGATGCTTGTGATATTACTTCTGACAAGTTCATTTAACATTGACAACCTATGTGAATTTAGTATCCATAGTAATACATTAATGACGCAATAGTAAATATTGCATCTTAGCTGAAACTCACGGTATATTAAACATTGCAACATATTTTAGTTAGTATTTTGCGTGTTGTATAAATGAATTTTTTGTGCAACCGGATGGAAAATAAACATTTCACGGACGCAATATAGGCCGCGAAATTAGATAAAAACAACCACTTTGACACTTGAGAATTGATATGTCGGATATTTTTACTAATTGTTTTGTTAATCAAATATAAATCCCATAGCCACCTTCAAAGCCAACTTTCTGTTTATAGTGAAACCTTCGAGCATAATTATACTGACTAGAGAAGTAATTCCCTATACCAGTGAAGAGGTTGTTGTGATCGGAAGATATGCAGGAGGGGGGCTGGAAGTCATGGTGTATTGTAGGCAGTGTTTTGTTGTGTTATTTTTCACTACTTTTCATTTTACTGTAACTAAAGGGGGGGCTTCGAATAAGCGACATGACGTAATATCGGCAAGGCCATGAACTATTACATTTTTGCTTATAAAATTAACCAAAAGAGGGCGATCTAATGGTTCGGGTATGTATATATATATATATACTTAGGTTTGTGCCACAGATGACGGAATGAACGTAAACACAAAGATAGAGATTCTTCAGGTCAAATTTTACTCAGGGCGTGGGGTTTTATGACTGGTAAATAAAATCTTTTATAACCAGTGACATAGCAACAGCAAACCATTCATTTTTCTAGCATTTCACTTTCAACGAATGATATCAAGAGATGTACGACAATTTTCCTTTTTAGATTTGTATATAGGCAAGATTACTGCCCGGTTTCATAAATATCTATAGGCCATCCAGCGAATCAAGCGGTTTACGTCATCGTTTAGGGATTTTTGAAATTTTCTTTATTTTTTTAAATATATTTTATTAACGGTATTTTATTGGTTTTTTTATTATTATCATGTATTTGACGCCTTTAATAGAAATAATTATATTTGGATATATTATTATTAAGTAAAATTTTGTAATTTTTTGCAAAATGACGTTTGATTACATTTTTTTAATATTGGTAATTCTGATTATGTATATTACTAAATATTATATGTCTATATTATACTTTTCAACGTGTATTGTGATATCAATTTGTTTTTGGTTTCGTTGTTCATTGTCAAAATGTCAAATGCTTTGTCATGTCAAATTTAAGAGCTTGTAGTTAATTTATTGACTTATTTTGAAAATGAAAAATAGATTGGTGGGTTTTTACTTTCACTGAAATCTAATATTGAGGTAATATTTGGTTCTATTTGTAAGCAGTGTTGTGACTGATTTAGATAATTTGATCTAAATCACTGACCTAGTTCATTTAGTATGATATTTGATCTGATCTAGATCCTTTTATGTATTCAGATCTTGATCTAGATCTAGATATAAAAACTGTAATCTACGATCTTAAAAAAAGATCAATTATACGAGTATGCCATCCAATATTACCTAAACTAAAAACAGTATGTTCAAAAAAATTCTAACTCGGAGTAGGCTATGAATAAAAAAATGTATGTCTATTTGAAAGAATTTAATTAAATGTCAATTTGATAAGAAATATTGTCAAAAATGTTATCTAAAGAAATCAATGCTTTTCTTCTTAAATCCTTATTTTAGAAAAAGAAATAAATTAGAAAACGGTAAATGGCAATATTCTGTATCCTTATGTATTATATTTTTTCCTTAAAATCAGATTTCACGATCAATTTTGACAACTTGATTATTGAATTGAAAAATGATCAGACATACGTTTTTGTGTTCATAGCCTACTTCGAATTAGGTTTTCTTTTTCTGAACATACTGTATGTATCTGATATTTCTTCCTATGTGTAAGGCATAAGGCTAGGTACATTTTGTATAATTAATTTACTTTATTTTTACTTAATTAATAAGAAATAAAAAGCATTTTTAAATCGTTACTGATCTTTTATATGATCTAAGAAAAACAGATCCCAAATCCCTGATCTGATCTGATCCAATCGCAGAAATTGACCTATGATCTGATCTAGAACATATTAATTGTAAAGATCTTGATCATGGTCTAGATACTTTATAAATTGATCTGTCACAACACTGTTTGTAAGTAATAATTTGAAAATTAAATCTATATGTACAGTGTGTGGCAAACGCTATACGCAATGTATAGAAACAGTGAGAAATTGTATGGTATGCAGTATTCTGTATTTTTTTAAGGATCTCACATAATACTAGATAGTTTGTTTCATATACTACAAGAATGAAATATTTATAACGGTGTAAGCAGTATCGTTCAGAATATTTTAAATAAAATTGGATTTCGCTGGAAAAATATTACACCAGACGTGTTTTTAAGAAAAATTTGGGTTTATGAAGGCAACCCACAGATTTTAATCCGTTTTACATGCTCATGTAAACTTTTTAACATATGACGTCATTGTTTCTAGTGATATTGTATTTATGACGTAAACCGCTTGATTCGCTGGATGGCCTATAACTCATTGTTAAATTTAACAACATTGTAAAAATAATAATAAATATTATTAGTATATATAAATGAATTGCATTGGTGTATTGTATGCATACTCAATACATATTTAATTTAAAATCTACTTACATACAATTTATTTAATTTCTACACTCTAATAACATTTTTAAATTTGGCATATGTCAAAATTTAACACGTTGTTAAGTTTGACAATGATTTAAATTTAAACAAGCTTTTATTAAACCGGACATACATAATATGTAATTATTTCATTATTTATGAAAAAGGCAGATTGTGATGAAAAAATGTTAGGCAAGGCACATTTTAGATTGACACAACACTGGAAACAAACGAATTATATTGAAGAGCAGCTTTTAGTGATGCTTGAAATTAGTCGGCCGGGCTGTTTTCTTTTAAAAAATACCTATAATTATATAGCAAATACATATCATTGTTATTATATTTAAATTTATGGCAGCTAGAAATTATTATTTATGTTATTTCAAATATAAACGCTACCTCTGAAGAACCAACCAATATCATAAAAAATATGTTATTATTTTTTTATAATCTAGCGGCATCATATAATTTGGTATTTCTGTAGGCAAGGCGCTTAACGTATGTTGTTGATGTGGCATTTCGGCAATACAAGAAAATAATAATAAGAATTAGTTGAAATTTTGATAACTATGGTTTATATAATCCACCTGCATTTTTATTTTGGTTTCTCGTACACTACATGTGGATAATGATGGGATTAATTAGTTACAAAGATCCTGTTAAGATTTTCGAACAATTTACATTTTGTACGAATTATTTGTAATCTAACCTAAATGTAAATTTTAAGGCCCATTTCTATTATTAAAAATTTTACCTTTCCATTTTTCATAACTTTGGGTTTTTTGTATATTTGTAAAAAATAAATGTTTTTGTATTAAAAATTATAATAATAAATACACTCGTATACATTTTAATAGAAAATGTAAAATTTATCCATTTACAATGCTGAGAATCGCAAATTAAAATTATAAATGTTCAAGTACCTATTCATATGAAGCTCTTAACAGTTTTTCTTGAAAACAACGCAATCAAATATCATTTTTGACAAAAATGTTTCAAATAAATATTGCGGATAATTAAATTCTACATCAACAATCGAATTGTATATTGCATCCAATTTAAATTTGAAATTTTATAAATATTATTCATCAAGATATGCATAGCATTTTGTAAACTGAAAATCGAAGTTCTAACAGTTTAAACAATATACATTTCTTGGTAATTTTGTTTAAATTCCATGGCATCAATAGAAATGAAAAACAGAAAAAAATTGTCTTATTACCGCATATGCGTATAAAAACTACATATTTTATTCGAGTATTATTTTTACTCGTATGATAATCTTTATTAAGACAAGCATGCTATAAATTTACATTTTTGAAAAAATATACCACATTTATTGAAAGCAATAACATTTGAATAATTTAGCTAATTCGAAATTAATTAAGTTTCTAATATTTTTCTGGTTTGGTAAAATAAAAGTAAGTAAAAACTAAACTATATCTTCAAACTTATTATCCATAAAGAAGTAATGTTTTCAACTTTTTATTAATTTAGTAAGAACGCATTTCAGTATATAGGCATGGTTCACCGTATCTCTGACGCAAAACGATTGAAAGAGGGAAATAAAACATAAATTATTTTTTATTTTTCAAGAAGTATCATTGTTTTCGGGCAAATTATTTGCCTTTCCATATTCAAAATGAAGATGAAGTGCCAACTGAGTGAAAAATTTAATTCTTATAATAGGTCCAAATTTTATTTGGGTTTATGACTATACCTACATTGAAAATATAAACAGGGGAAATCAGGTAGAAAGATTTAAAACTTGAAGGTCAATTTTCAAATATTTAAACTACTTTACCGACTACACTGTTGACATCTATGATATTAACGTTGAACTATTTCTTAAGAATCTACCATTGAGAACCGCCGCTTTTGGTGTTATTTTTGATGAAGCTTTTTAGCTAATATACAAAATGATTTGCTATAAAAATCGCAAATTACCCTATATTTTTGTGTTTGTTATTTTCTGAATGTGTTTCTGTTTCATAATATCAAGTCTTAAGTCACATTTCACATATTATCTCTTATGTGCGTTGCATTTCTTCAACCAAAATCATTTCAGAAAGTAAAGACAACAATATAATTCAATAATTTTTAGTTTTAGTGCTTATTGTTCAAACAGAAAACTGAAAAAGCCTTTTCAAAAAATATTTTTTTTGCTTATGCAATTTGCACGATTCGAAATTTGTGAGTATATCTCGGAGTATATCAAATAGGCCCATAAACCATAAGAAAAAAAATAATAAAATGTACACTTTATCCTTAAGGTGCTTCTTAATAAATAACGATTAAGATCAAAAAACCATTTTTTTAATAATTGCTTTGCGAGTTATTTGAATTTATTTCCAGGGCCACAGATGAAGTCACACTCTTGGTATCTTTCTCTCGCAGCCTACTACAGAAACTGGTGTGAGAAAGATGACTATAGGTTTCTTTAAAAATCAAATGCAGCTATACAAAAAACAATAGGCTATTCCACGATATTTTTTTAAATTTTTTTTCTTGAAGTACATAAAAATATAAGACCACATGTGAAAGTCCGAGTTAGAAATTCCTCCAAATAAGCGAGATATTAAGATCCGAATTTTAAATTACCTTTGTGACGTAGGTAATGTGGATATACCAGAATTAAACAAACATTGGTTCACAAGCCACAAAAAAATGTTAAACAAATTACAAAATAATGTATATTTAAATTGTAATATTATAATTCATTATTAGAGACATAAAATAAATTATTATACTTAATTTATTTCACTTTTTTTTCTCATTTTATAAAAACAAAGAAATTAGAACGTCACCCGAACAGCAACCGAACAGATCCGACACACCCGAAGAAGTAAATTCTTAGTTAGGGAGGGGCTTCTCAAAATCGGAGGTCATACTTGGATCCTATTTGCTCAAACACTCGTGCACATGTCCTGCATCATCAAAAGCAAAACTCCCCGTGTCTTCTAGAAGAAATAATTTATAATAAAAGAAATATGGTTTTCCTTATCCTTTAACTATTATCGTTCATATTTTCAATAAACTTTTACTATTTTTGATTACTGTGGAATAGCCTATTATGTCTTTTTGATACCACGAATTGCTTCAAAATTAAACGAACTTTCATTTAAAAATATTTAAGAATATGGTTTATGGGCCCATTGTAATGAAAAATATAAAGAAAGTACGGATATTTCGTTTCATGTGTAAGTACCTAGGATTTTTGTTTACAAATAGTATATTTAACAGTGTAACTTTTAGGTTTCCTGCTAATAATGACGTAAGGGTAAAGAGACTGAAATTTATTGGAAATAAAGCTGATTTACATATTTCAAAAGCAGGAATTAGTCATTACTTTATAAAAAAGGTAGTACAAATATTAAGATAATAAGCAGCCCGCAATACACCATGGGTTCAATAAGCAACCCGTAATATACCACGGCTTTCGTCCCCGCGAATCCCCACTACTGCATATGTTCCGATCACAACAAACACCGTAAGGCGGCCTCTAGTCGGTATATGCTTGAAGAGTGAAACTGTTTAAAATTAATAAAATTTGTAATTACATATTATTTACGGTTGCACAAAAAGTAGTGTGTACGCCTTGTTCGCGAAATCCTTTAGCGCCCTCGAGATTGTCCTGTCTCGGCCGCAAGCGGCCTCGGCGACAATTTTTCTCTCGGAACGCTAAAGAGTAATTTCGCGGCCTTGGTACACAAATAATTATTTCCCGAGCTATTTCCAATAACCAGCAAGAATTATTTGGACTACTGTACATCGGATTGGTCATGGTAGTGGGGAGCTAGGCGATTTGTGACATGCAGCGACATTTTCCGTGAAAATAAAAGATAAAACAAAATACTCAAATACTACCGCATAATAAACAATTATTCATTATATAATGCGTTTTTTACATTACTCTTCATATGGAAGTAGAGATTTTTTTTTTTAAATAAAATACTCTGTTGAAAAATGCCACGAAAAATAGAGATAAATCAACAGTTGTTACATTTAATAAGTGAAATACTACCACTGATTTCTATTTATATTATGTATAGAGATCAGTGAATACTACCTACTATATTGAAAAAAATCTCTATCTCCGTGTAATCGTGCATCTCAACTATTCTTTCAGGAATTATAAAACGCCGCATATAAAAAACAATAACAAAATATGTTATTTAGTAACACACCTTTTTCTTTAGAATTTTGCATCAAGAGAATCGTTTTCTGGTGCATTGTTATAAATTTTATTTGTCGAAATCAACATCTTGAAACGTTTCAAGTTTCAATATGTTGAAGCGATGGCTTCTAAATTGTTCTCTTGATCGTAGGTAATTATTTTTGTAAAAATTTTATAACTTTTCAATTGAAATAAAATGTAAATTAAATAATAACTGCTTAATTAAACAAATGAAATTTAAAACAACTCCATCGAGCTAAGAGTAAATACTGGCCAAAATTTATACACCAGGAATCCATTTTTGTGAAATAAATCCAAAATAATCAAAAACATCCATAAAAATAGAAAGAAATACACAGAAATCTACTGAAATCCACATAAATCTACTGAAATCCACAGAAATCTACTGAAACCCACAGAAATCTACTAAAATCCGCAGAAATCTACCGAAATCCACTGAAATCTACTGAAATTTTAAAGAAAAAAATAAATAAAAACAACTCATTCTTATTTACAAAAAACAAAAGTAAATACATATTTTGAACAGTTTATTTATGAACTAAGAATATATTGGTTGATTACGATGATCTACTGATTTCAGAATGTAAAAATGGAAAATAATCAGACATGCAGTCTGATTATTTTCCATTTTTAAGAATATATTACTTTTAAAAGAAGAAAAAATAAATGGAGAGCGAGAGAGAAGTTCTCTGCATATTTTTATGATAAATTGAAATTATGCGGAATAAGTTGGAATTGGTAGAACCTGATACCATTCAATATATGATCGAAGAAATTGACAACTATGTTTTTTCGAACTCAAGCTTTCGCTTCAAGGCATGTCAAACTCAGTGACTTCCCAGAATATACAGAGAGTTTCACAACTTCTGGATAAAAATAAAATGACAGATACTACACGATGTGCTGATCAAAAAGAATTTTTTGAAAATTCGAAAAATTAGTTGCTCTTGTAATGGAGGGTACATTTTTAGTGCCACTGGTATCAAATAAAAATAATTCATATTAAATTAACAACTTTAATATGACCAGTTATATTGCGTAATGTTTAACAGAGGCACCGACTCTAATGAAACAAATTGATTAGAAGGAAGGAATTATTTAAAGCAAAAGTGAAACAATATTAGTAAGACACAAGATTTTATTTTCAAAAATTGTACCTATAGCTACCCTTAACTAATGCTCAGCATAAAGACGCGCGGCTAAAAGCGCATTTTGCCTTGCTTTCCCGTAAATTAATACTATGTCCACCAACTCACTATCACTGTACTCGTAGGGCATTTTTTAATTAATCTCACGATTATCACCAAACGAAAGAAACAATCGAACTGCGGCAATGGGCATCACAGACATTTAATTAATTTGATTAAATACAATATTAGATAAGTTATTGCTTGTATTATTTTTAAATTTATTTCATTACTGTCATATTACAAAATAGTAAATAAACCAGTGGCACTAAAAATGCACCCTCCATTATAAGTGCAACTAATTTTTTGAATTTTCAAAAAATTCCTTTTGATTCGTAATCAACACATCGTGTAGTATCTTCCATTTTATTTTTATCCAGAAGTTGTGAAACACCTGTATAAATCTTATTTCGCAAAATGTTGTGAGACGTTTGTCAAGAGATCCAACTGCCGCCGTTGTGTTGAATAAGATTGGTACACATATCCGACCAGCGAATCTCAACAAATGTTACAATTCCAATCAAGCGAGACACTACGACAACCAAAACGAGAAGAAGATTCTTGTTTTTCGTTAAAAATATACGGAAAACCATATAAGGCTCTCTCAGAAGCTACTGATATCACCGATAGGGAATCCGATGGAAAAGAGCTTGGAGGACTTCGCAAAAACATCAAAGAACTAATGCCAGGCTATAGACGGAACTTAGTGAAGTTAAGTTCGAGGCAACGGAGCAGCTGAAAAACCTTGACGAAAAACGTAAATACTTCAAAAAGGAAATAACAGATATGAAAAACAATAACGAATAAATGGTTTGGGTGCCGAAACTAATGAGCGATAAGTTGAAAGAGCTTCAAGCAGCAGAGGAAAACCGTCATGAGGAGCCCGTACAACTTAGGCATCAAGCTAATGGCGCAAAAAAGAGAGAAATATTCTTGCACACCAGTACACTTGACGATGATAAATACAGCTCCTTCAGGGATCTGAAAATCTGAAACGAAATCTGTAAGACATAACAAATAAATATGAAAGAGATAGATGCAGGAAGAGTTAATGTTAGAGGAACGCGAAAATAACTTAAACGTGAAAATATTAGAAGAAAGACTGAAATTAGTGAAATCCGAACTGCAGCGGACATTAGAACGAGCCAAAATACTGATAAATCAATCTGCAGCGCCATCACTTTCACTGCCGCATCCGCCAACAATACCAACTGCTTGGATCAAAAATGTTTCTGAAAGTTTTAAAATACGTTAAATTATTTATGGTCTGGTCGACCATAAATCAGAATGATCGAACTATAGAATTATTTTATTTTAAAGTAGCCATATTATGTACATATATTTTTATTTTAAAACTAGAAGCTTTTGAAATTAATGGCTAGTAGCAGAAGCCTTGTTTAACTAAAGCACTGTTTTAGGAAATGTCAAATTCAAATTTAATTTCAACCTTTTGTTTAATGAACCATTTTTTTTTAAATATTTGTTTGAATACAAACTAGGTATATTCTGCTTTAAAATCATATTTTGATAAATATGATATTATTTATTTTTATTATTAAATAACGAAATTTGACATTTCTTGAAACAGCATTTTAGTTAAAACAAGTCATTGTTTTTATGATAATTCTTATGTATTTGTAACTTAATTGGTTTGTAATATTGTATGATAGAAAAGAAATAAATATAAAGATTATTAAATAGGTCTACGCCTATAATTTAATATCATTACTCCATAATATTGTTTGTTGCAAATATTTCTATCGGGTACAGCTATATAATAATAAAGAGAATTACTATAACAGAGGATGTGATTTCCTTAAGCAGAACCTACACCTACAACACAACCAAAAATAAAAAACGTACAGTTACTGAATAAAAACTTAAGACGAAACGTTGTATTAGTGTATATATAGAAAAATTGGAATGAGAAACTGGAAATCATGAGAAATAAAAAAATAATTAGCAAGTTTAAAATCCACAACATATATTGAAAATTATTTGACAACTAAAGAAATTGATATTCAGGGAATTCTAAAAGTAATAATAAGAAGAAAGGGAAAAGAACAAAAAAGTGAAGATAGGGTACAATAAACTGATAATTGGCGGCCAAGAATTCGAATGGGACGACAAGGAACAGGGTGAATTTGACAAGGATCCTAACTTTAAAAACTAAATAGACATAACAGAGATTGCGAGCAAAGGATAACGAAACAAGCAAAGAAAAAGGCTATGAGAAATGAAAAAAACAATAAGGGACAATCAAATAGGGACTTGGACTTGGGCAGTGAAAATAAAAAATAAATAGTAACTATCGGGACATGGAATATAAAAAGTTTAAAAGGAAAAGAAGATGAACTAATAAATGAATTTCAAAAATTAAAATTAATAATTTTGGGAATCAAGGAAACAAAAATTAAAGGTAATGAACATCTGTTATACTTGCTGTCAAATTAATATGTACTGATGTTCAACTTTTTTCCTTCTCCGCAGCCTTTCCCTTGCCATGCCGCTTCTTCATAAATAGTACTTTCAACATTGGCCGTAAAACAACAGTTTAAAAATCTCCAGTCTATACTTATTTGACGGCAAGTATTAATACATAGTGGTTTGGAGATAAAAAAAGACGGAAAGAAGAGGTGACATGCTTGATACACAAAGACTGGACACTGAAAATAATAAACTGGGGAAAAAATTAAGATGATATAATAGAAAGTAAAAGAAGATTTTTTTTTCGGCAAACTACTGGAAATTATGGACAATACTAAAACTGAAATAATTATTCTGGGCGATATCAATGCAGGAGTGGGCAAGAATTCTTCTGGATTTGCACCAATTATTGGAAACTGTGAGAGAAATTAGTCAACAGGAATGGCAGAATTAATTTTTACGAACACTAAATTTAAACGTAAAGACATACCAGAGTATTATTGAGCGGAAATGAAATGTCTATTATAGATTATTTTATAGTATCAAATACACTAATGAAAAGAATACGAGATACTAGAGTTAAAAGAAGCTATGAGATAGCTTGTAAAAATTAAACTACATAAAGTACTGTCCGTATTAAGAAAAGAAAGCAAGACTGTAACACGTTGCAAAATTAGAACATACAAATTAAAAGAAATATCAATACAACAAAAATATAACGAAAACCTAGAAAAAAATTTAATGTGGCCAGCACAATACCTCAATTCTATGTTTGTACAAATTCCATACCAAAAGTTCCTTGGAAAAGATTCTATATATCCAGTAACTGTAACACGAACATGTTATTTTCTACAAATTCTATACAGAGAGTTCCTTGGAATTTTTTTTATAAATCCAATAAAATTATAAATTGCACTTGACACTGACATCTGTCAATTAGAATTATTTGAATATATCAGCTGTTTCCATGATTATAGCAAAGCTGCCTAATTTATGAAACTTAATCTCTTTATAATTCTGTAAATGTATATTCTTTCATATTGATAATCACATAAAAAGTCAAAAAAATGATATTTAACTGCGGTTTTTCAAGAAAAGCTGTTAAGAACTTCAAATAAGGGAACTTCTGGGTAACCAATTATAACCAAAATCTTATCAGCTCTTCATATATATATAAAGGAAAGACATCATGACCGAAATGGTTGAAACTAGTCGCAAAAATTGTGTTAAATAAAAGTGATATAAACAAAGTTACTACGTTTTCATTTAAACTTAATCTTTAAAATGTATCACAAAGTGAAGGCTGAAATTTTTTTATCACAGATAAGTACCCCGGTTAGTTAACATAGTTCAAAATTTGGTTGGTGAAATGTGGAATTAATATATTCCTAAGTATAAATTTATGTCTTGGTTAGCTAACCTGACATTTATCTTTACTTTGATGAAAACGGTCCTAAGCTGATAAATTTTGAGTAACTTGCATGACTAATCAATTAAATACACATCTATCATAATTGTTTATTCTACTCAAAAAGTGGCAAGTTGTTATGATTTCATTAAAAAAAGAGATGGGAACAGAGCAAAGGTTACTTAACCTTTGATTTAAGCGCCATATTTCTAAATATAATTTTCTTAGAATAATAATAACATACTTTTCTAAAAAAATATTTAGAAGCCATACTTTATCATACACCAAGTAAATATTTTTAATTCTATAGTTAATATTTTACTACTTTAGTAAGTCCAACAATAATTGTAAAAAAAAAATACCTTATTGTTTACATGATCTGCAGCAGATTTTTGTAATTTTTAATTGTATTAGTTAATATCTGCGTAAATTTATACAAGCACGAAAACGAAAATATTTACGTTGAAGAATTTTGCCAAATATTTAAAACTAAAAATAACCATTCCCATTTCTACTAATCAAACTCAATTTCCGTTTTCGAAATGTAATTTCATTTACAGCATCAATAAAATGTTTGAAGGTTAATGACATATTATAAATTGATTTTATAAACAATAAACTTCAATATTCAAGACTTGGCAGAAAGATAAATATTTGATTACGCATTAATTTTAGTACAATCAAAAGAAATATAATTATATAAATTAATAAAATTAATGAATATGAACAGAACTCAATGAAATCTCGTTTTACTCGTGACTCTGAAATAGTCCTGTATAAAATTTTCATATCCTCAGTTGGTTAATAAAAATTGCTCTAGTTTTAGGTTTTAAAAACTTTTTTTTCCCTAACTCCTTTTTAGAGGATCAATTTTTTCTAGTTTGTACGTTCAAATTTAAATACTTTTTGTTCTTTAGAAATATCTTTATTTAATATATATATATATATATATATATATATATATATATATATATATATATATATATATATATATATATGTATATATATTTACTGCTTCATCTTGAAAAGTTATTTGCATAATTTGTGTATAAATGATGCACAATGGAGGGTGATGTAAATCCTTTTTAAGAATGCATTCCATAGCAAGATTAACTGAGCAAGAGTTATTACTGAGAACAAGATCGAGGATTTTATGAAAATCATTTTGGACAAAATTATATTGTTTTAAATTGTGAAAATTTGAAAAATTTGATAAAGTAGTGAAGTTTATAGATACAGAATTATTAGCGAAACAATGGGGAAGTTTAGCGATTTTTATTTATTTTTTTATTCCATGGGAAACGACTTGAAAAATGATGTAACATGTTTTATTTTTTTCAAAAATGCCCAGATTTTCCGGAGAAGCCGATTTTAAGCTGTGATGACGTCGGTAGAGGCTTGGCGCAACGTATGTCGACTTATACACTGACGAACGCGATTGCGGTTACCAGTGAAGCGCTTTTACGCTTTGTTACGACCTACGTTCAAGTGGTTCGATTTCACAGTTCTGTCTGAGTTTGCGCATAACTTACTTGTGACGTACTTAAAGTTTATCCAAAAAATATTAATTATAAATAAATGGAGCAATAATTTTAATTTTTAATAACAATTTCAGCAGTCATTTGTGTTATATTTGTGAGAAAATAGTATGCTATATAGAATTTTTACCATACTAAACTTCCCCATTCAAATATTCAGGAATATTAAAATCCCGACATACGAGTTTCACAACATCCGAATCAGAAAATAACTAATTTATGGATGATAAACATTCAAAGAGTGTAATGTAATCGCTATTGCAACAAGATGATGAAATGTACATATTCAGAAAATATATAGATTTGTGATTCAAAATAACTTTTGTTAGTATGTACTATATCTATCAAAGGAAAATGTTTGAGGAGGTCACTATATGAATGAATATCAATTTCTATTGTTTTATACTTGTTTTTTTTTTTTTTACTGCTAAAAGAACGCCACCACCTCGTACTTGAGGTAAAATCTCGATTAGTTCTAAACTCATTAAAAGAATTGATATCAAAAAGTTCGGAATTACTTAAGCCTTGGTGACACCAATTTTAGTAAGCGCTAATAAATCGTATTGTGAAAATGCTATCGAATTTAAATATAATTCGTTACATTTCGTATTTAGACCACGAACATTTTGAAAATAGCAGCGAAATTCAGATGATTTTTTTGTAATATTGGTATGTAATTCTTTGTTGCCTAAGTCTAAGTTACTATTCTGTGATTGCTATGAATTACCAAGTACAATTTTGTTGAATCTTGCTAATGTCTCTTTGTAAATATGGCAATTATTATCCCACACTGCATGATCTATAGGAACATCTAACTTTTGAGATATTTGAAACTGGTTACATAGCACGCATTCACTATAATCTTTATGCGATTTTTAGCACGATCCCTATACCTCCCTTACCTAGGGTAGCGGGAAGTAATAATTAAAAAATAACACATCCATTCCTGATAATATACCATTATCACCGTCTCGTTCACAGTCATCAACGCATTTTCAATTTGCATTCAACAAATAATTTAAACTCTTTCGTAAGTTGCCCTTGATTTCGTAGGTAATAAATCTCCATTAGCTTTCTTTGCTCTCATTAACACGTTAAGCGCCACGTGGTCTGCGAATGGCCCACACTTTTACTTTGCTCCGTGCCCGACTGTACACTTCGTAAGTTATTACTGAAACGCACCAGTGTATTTCAGTTTTTTGTAGTAATATTTCTCATTTTTTATTACTTGGTATTAAATGGATATTGTAGAAGAAACCTTCAGAAGAAAAAATAATACATATCAAACAAAAATGTGAATAACTTTTTTAAAAATTGTCGTACAGGGTCCCGCTTTTTTTAAATTGAAGCTTGTTTTACCGTGGGACCGAATACAATAAAATATTGTATATTTCTGTTGGACTAGGATTTATAAAACCAATATAAAATAGCATAAGCCATGGGTCAATTACGGACCACGCGGTCCACCAAGAATCAAAATGTGTGGGTCATCGGCAATCCACATGGGTTCTCAAACAAGATTTGAAATTAACATTGTTGGCGCTTAACGTGTTAAAATATCTTTCGACACATTAAATTTACCCTCCATCATCGCCAACGATAAAGAATGGTGACATTTTAAAAATAAACAAACGTTGATAATAATAGTATATTATACGCCAAGGTTGAGAAGATTATCATTATTGACCCAGCACCTATTGTAAACCGTGGTTTATATACTATTTTTTTCACTACTAGCACATAAATTCTCTTTGATTTTTTTTTTATTGATAATAACAATAATTTTGACATGAATAATAACGTTACTTATTTGTTAATATTCACAAAAACAAAGTAGGCTGCATTTTTTTTTATCTGACGTTTTGCTCATTTCGCTGGTTTGATAACCTCACTTATGGGCTTTGATTTGTATTTGATTTAATTATTTAATAAAAACACTTTGTGCTGTTACAGTCAGCAGCCTTATTAGTTTATTATTATTTTTAAATAAATCTATTGAAATGTATTTACCTACAAATACAAAAAAAATAGTGATTTGTTCAATCCTACATCTACAAATATTTCACATTTTCACCAAAACAGCACAGTGGCCAGGCGAGGTGGCAGCGTAGGTCAATTTAAAATTATAGTGGCAAATTTAAATTATATACTTAACACCTTTCTTGAGTTTAATAAGTTAAATAATATTTTGATTTGAAGGCTTGAGTTTGATTGAAAAGTGACAGTTTGCATTATAGACCAAGGTTAATAATAAATTATTATTGACCTAGGTTACCATGGTTACAAGCAAGCCGTAGTGAAAAACAATTTCTCATGTCAAATAAAAGTAAATAATAGTGGGTTCCTAGGCTAGTAGTGAAAAAACAAAATAATTAAACAACATCCTTAGCAACGCCAAAGCTTAATTATTATTGTAATCAAAATTATTATAAACGAAAACTTGTTTCACATACTCTAGTGAGACATAAAATCTTGTATGCTCTACGGGCGTTACTAGATGATAATGCCCATCATATGACATCTATTCCCTGGGCTAAATTCTCGTCGTCCTCCTGGCATTAGCATCTTCGTAACGTCCTTGGTGCATAAAATACTACTACAATTTAATATTGAAATTTGCGTAACGTTTTGAAAAGTGATTTGAAACAGAATTTGACTTCAGAGTACATACAGTTTCATATGTGACAGACCAATGGCTACTTTTATTTATATAAATAACGTAAACTATTTTCCTATTGGCTATGAATGACATGCGGTATGCATTCCGACGTCACAGAAGTGGGAGGTTGTTTTTCATAACTATTTATGGCATCAATCTTTTTATTTAATTATTTACGAAAATAATAATAAATCATTATTATATTTTTATTGCTATGAAAAATATTACATGAACTTTCATTTAAAACACTTTTTAAAAATTGTGAGGCTGGCATTTTAATTTTGTGAAAATATAAACTGGCCGGACTAATATGAATTTGGGCTTTGGGCTCGTACATCACTCAAAATTTATACTTACTCGCTGCGTCCGCAAGCCAGTGGTTGATGCCGTAGAACCTCCAATACAACTCGTAACGAAAGTTGCTGATGTTGGGATAGTGCTCGAAGGATAACACCAACACGAACAAGAGGTAAACCAAGTCGGCTACGGCCAAGGCTGTTAGGTAGATATTTGTGGAGCAACGCATTCGTCGTCTGTAGAAAGACAATTAAAATAAGTAGAAATAAAATAAAATATGGGTGATGTAAATAGAGTAATACAGACATATTATACTAATTAGATTTAATTAGATACGCTGAAAATAATTTACTTGTAATTATAGATGCTTTGGTTTTACTGAACAGGAAATAGTAAAAATTGCATGCTAATGCCGAAGTAAAATTTACTTGTGTAATGGCTACTAATATTTTATAACCAAAGTAATTCTTGTAAAATTTAATCTGTTCTATGTAATTTCATTAGTAAAGTATTATGCATGTACGTATGTTATAATAGTTATTTAATTATTAAGGGTAGAAACCAGTAAGTGCTTTCTATCGGTAGAAGAGCACCTACTGACCGCAATGATTATTACATTATTTGCACGATTGACAAAAATGTAAAAAAATAAGATTTGAAATAGTAAATAGTTATTAACGTCATTAGGCCGATATGAGGTAAATAACGTACGCGCGGCTGATATTTGATTATATTCAGCCGAGTTCGTTATTTGCATATCGACCGTGTAGCGTTCAAGATTTATCGTAATAACATAAAATTTAAACATTTAAGAATAATATTGAATAATAATAAAATTCTACTGTTTTTGTCATACTGAACAACTTTTTTGTTGATTTATAAATTCTCCTTGACAACGGGCCATCAAGATGCTGTTATTTTTCTAAGAACACTTGATCCTTAATTGTAGGCGACTGTTATAAACATAATAGTATGGTATTACAAAATAATAATTAACGTATCAAGGGTGTTATAAGGACAATAACGCCTGAGGTCAACAGTGTACTCTCCGAGGGCCTCTGGCCCGAGGTGGGTACGTTGACCGAAGGGGTTATTGTCCGTTTAACACCCGTGGTGCGTTCAACGTTTAACGTCCGACCGATATATTATTTTAATAAAGATTTTTATCGATTTATGTCTTGTCATTGTGATTTGTGTTAGAGATATTAATCTACTTACTTAAACGCTGTAACTAGGAAACGCGATATTTTTATTTGTTTACAATACCGATTTCATAGCAACAATTTTATAACAACCCTAGGGTGTTATTTGGTATATAACATACCAGTAGGACGTTAATTATTTTAACATTCGGTTGTAATTCTGATTGCTCGGCGGGTTCGAGTTAAACTGATGTTAAACTTGAAAATTATACTCAATTTCTAAATAGAATACGAGTAAAAGGGTCCCATGTGTTGCACAGTACGGCAATTGCCCTCGTCATCCACCTAACTATTACTAATATTATGATATAATTACTTTAAAATAAGTACCATATATTTCGGTGTAAAATGCACAAAAACGTAAGTAGTGGGAGATAATAATATTTTGTCAAATATGATATCAGCTGTAGATGACATATAACTTAATAAGGAAAGGTTTGAATTCTGAGTGTATAGCACATAATACACCACCACCTGTGGATATGTTTCGTTTAATAAAATCCCGGTCACTTCTGTACACTAAATAATCATTACTGAAAATTTCAGAATTAGAAACAGAACCATTCAGCCAAGTTTCTGTCAGCGCAAATATATCAAAATTAGTTATTAAACTGATGTTATAAAAACCTGCTAACGTAATGTTCAAGGCAAAAACGTTCTGGTAATAAATGTTCATAGAAAGTTTCAAGAAATCGACACAACTCACAAAATTATAAACAAAACAAAAAATATTGTAAATATAAGAATAATACGAATAGAATTGTTTCTAGTAAGACAGAGTCAACGACCTTACTTATACCAAGCAAAATTATACAGGGTGTTAGTTAAAAATCTGGCCATAGGCGTTTAACATAGGAAAACAGTTTTTTTTGCGCAAAAGTCCCCAATTAATTTTAGGCAAAAAAAATTCAAATAAAAGTTGTAGATAGCCATGGAATTGAAACAAAATTACAAATAAATCATTACAGATAAATCATAGGTATCAGAAATTTAATTAAAAATGTGAAAAATAATAATAAAAATAATTTAAAATAATACCTGTGTAATGATTTAGGTGCAGAATTGAATTATCTGTAAATTTTATTTGAAAACCGAATTTCTGACGGTTCAAACGATACGCATTTCTTTGTAACTTTGTTTCAATACCATTGCTATCGTTACAAATGAGCAATATTTAAACAAATTCAAATTCGATTTTACAAGTTACCAAATCTGTTTTGAAATTTAGGCGTAGAATATAATTATCTACAACTTTTCTTTGAAACATTTTTGTCTAAAAATATTTGTGTATTTTTGCGCAAAGAAAAATTGTTTTCCCATGTTAAACGCCTATGGCCAGACTCATAAAATTTTAAACTGTTCGATATAATTTTTTATCCAGTAAAAACAGTCGACACTGAAAGATAATTCGAAATTTAATATGTCAAGTTTTATTCTATTTGTCAAAAATTGTAACGAGCCGTTTTGAAACTTTAAGAGTGTTTATGAATATGAGCACTAGGAAAACAAAAGTACATGTATATTAATGTATAAATTTAACTAACAGTAAATTTAAATATTGTGGTATTATTTCATTACTTAAATATAAATGATTTATATCTAGACGATTAAGATCCACTTTATTCACTAGGTATGTTAACAGATTTATACAGATATATCTTTAATGATGGCCTCGTAGAACTTCTTCTACTCCTGAAGTTTTTAGTCAGCTTGCTTAAACACTTGCTATTGAATAAAAGTATCATCACTTAGCTCTTTTAAAATTATATTCAGCTGCAGCACTTGCATTATGAGTGGCATTACCCTTTTTTAAATGAAATAATACAAAAATAAAAAAATCTGATGTAGCCAGCACATTACCTTCTGTCAATTCTATGTATTTTGTACAAAGCCCGTACAAGTTTTTTGGAAAAGATTCTATATATCCAGTAAAATTGTAACACGAACATATATTATTTTCTACAAATTCCATACGGAAATTTGCTAGGGAAAGATTCTATAAATACAATAAAATTATAACACGAACATCCACTATGTAAATTGCCCTTAACACTGACATCTGTCATTTAGAATTATTTGAATATATCTGCTGTTTCCATGATTATAGTAAAAGCTGGCTGATTTGTGAAAGTTAATCTCTTTATAATTCTTTAACTCTATATCTAATGAACATGAAGGAGTTATCGTCGTAGAAATTTTGGTCTCACACACATACACACACACACACACACACACACACACACACACACACATACATACGCAGACACACATAAAGACATTATCGTAAAACTAGTCAAATTGTATTCTAGGAATCCTAAAACGTGCTTATTCATTAAATTCTTACCACCGAATTTTTGACCAAAGACAATACCTTCCTTACCTAAAAGTTACGGAAGGTAAAAAGAAGAAAAAATCTAAAGATTCACTGCCCTGACTGTGATAGGAACTACATTATAACGAGCCTACTCGCTTTGCCGCATCTACGCTGATTATAATAATTATTATTATTATTATTATTATTATTATTATTATTATTATTATTCAATGTTTTACTACAGGCCGCGAGAGGAGCGATCTTGAAGTGCTTAGAATCAAGCACTTCAAGGTCTCTCGAGTTACGTGTCTGCTCGCAGCCTCTATTCTATACGTTTTATTTATTAAGCATTATTTCACGAAATGAAAAATTTGGGAATTTCTATTTTTAAATTCTTAATAACATATAAAATGAAAAATAAATAATTTTGGCCAGTTATATTTTAGAGCACAAATAATAATTTTTTTTTATTTATTTACCCAAAAAGCACTTTCGTTACAAAAGATAAAAATACAATGTTAAATTGAAGAATGTTTGTTTGGCATCTGCTAATAAACTTCCACGTTGTTGACCTTGACTGACGTAGTGCCTTATTCGTGAAATAGTTAAATTGATTTATGGTAATGTGGTCATTTACTCTGTTAAATACTTTAATCTTATGACTTCTGATATACAGGTTTTCTCACATTACATATTTATTTATTTTTTTCCACTCAACAGGATAATTATTCCAATTACAGAGGGAGATTATAAATACATATACAATATATATACAGTGTGTTAATTAAAAAACTGGCCATAGGCGTTTAACATGGGAAAACAGTTTTTCTTTGCGCAAAAGTCCCCAATTAATTTTAGACAAAATATTTCAAATAAGTGTTACAGATAATTATATTCTACGCCTAAATCAGTAAACAGTTTTAATTTTGCACGTTTGGTAATTTGTAAAATCTAATTTGAAACTGTATAAAAATATTGCTCATTTCTAGCGATACCCATGGAATTGAAACAAAATTACAGAGAAATGCGTATCGTGTTTGAACTGTCAGAAATTCAGTTTTCAATTAAAAGTTCAATTCTGTACTTAAATCACTACACAGGTATTATTTTTAAAATTTAACACCTAAATAACTTTTATTAGTATTATTTTTTTACATTCTATCTATAAAATTAAATTTCTGACAGTTCAAACGAAATGAATTTCTTTCTAAATTAGATTTTACAAGTTACTAAACGTGAAAAAATAAATCTGTTTAGTAATTTAGGCGTAGAATATTAATATCTACAACATTTATTTGAAACATTTTTGTCTAAAATTAATTGGGGACTTTTGCGCAAAGAAAAACTGTTTTCCCATGTTAAACGCCTATGGCCAGGTTCTTAATTAACACACTGTATATATATATATATATATATATATATATATATATATATATATATATATATATATATATATATATATATATATATATATAAATGAAATGTTGATGCAAGAAGCAGGGCCGGCTCAAGATATATAGGCGCCCTGAGCCAAATTAGATTAGCACAAACTTGAAAGTTGATATATGTAAAAATAATAATCATTAGCAATAACAACACAATTAGATCAAACAATAGGTAATTTTATCTGGAAAAAATCCAGGAGTTTTGCAAATTGGTAGTTGAGTACAGTTTCATATCCTGAATAAAATTCTAAAGTTGCGACATTGGGGAGTTGCCACTCGCTCCGCTATATTAGGAAAATGGTGACCAAAATCAGTTTTTTAATAATATCTCCTTTCCAGTATTCCAGTATCTGCTAGACAAAAAGTATAAGAGAACGAAGTTGAAGCTCACCATTTTTTTTATACAAATAAGGATTCTTGTATTTTTACCTAAGATGAACTATCGAAGAGTTACGTTAAATAATTAACCAAAATTACAATTTTAAAAGAAATTTGAAATATACAACAATTGCAATATTACGTAAATAATATTTACTCGTCGTGGCATCGAATTAAGTAATATTACGATGATTATAAAGTTACTTTTGTCAATATATTTCCTACAAATTTAATTTTTTTCATCCACCACTCTAACATATAGGATAACGCGTTTTCAAAATTTAAATTCGGCATGAAATTCTTTTTCATATTGTACATACGAGCCCCTTCTCACTTCAGTTGGCCCACTTGTTAAAAATTCATTTATGCTGACTTAACTAATAGCATTTTTAATAATACTAAAATGAATCTTTACTTTTTATTTAAAATGTACATTTTCAGCATTATAGCGTAATTTTAAATTCAATTTTTAGCTCAAGATTAAAAATTTAATGGTATAACTTTAACACAAATCTAATATATTAATTACATATTATTTATCAATATTGAATAACGTCGCTTTTAAATGTAAATTGTTACTGTAAATCTTTTAGACATTTTATTTAATAAAACCTTACAATTTTACGACTTAAATTCGTTTAATTTTTTCAGTTTTTCTTGAATTGTTGCTAAAACTAAGTATTATTTAATTTTACATTGAAACAGTAAAATATTTTAGGAAACATATCTTGGTATATCGGTAAAACGACAAAATGTCTGTAATATTAATAAAAATTGGTGATAATTTATGTTAGTTATTATTTGTGTCATATATTAAGTAAATAAAATTGAATTAAGCGGATTGGGCCAAATGATGTGGGAAGGGGCTCGTATATATTACATGATTTTTTTCTGATGGGCGATTCGCGAGTTACTAACAAATTCTAATATTTTAAATATCTGAAAATCGGCTCATTTTTCATGTTTTCATCTGAAATTTTAACACAATTAAAAATAAACAATATTAAGTAGATAATACGTATGGAAGTGTTTGATGAAAAAGAAAGAAATAGGTCGATTTGCAGATAATATTTAAATTATTAAATAATTTTATCTGAGTAAGTTAGTAACGAAACGCTCATCCGAAAAAATCGTGTAATAGATGTTACGAAAAATAATTTCATGCGGAAATCAATCAATTTAAAAATGTCAGAGTGGTGGATGACAAAATAAAACAAAACTAACTTTGAAGGGTTCCAAAATTTAATAATACTCGTACAGGTACATATTCCTTATACGGATTTTTTTGTTTATTGGTTATATTTTATATTCTTAAATTGTAAATTTTTTTGGGTACCCCAATAATCCAGGCGCCTTAAGCCAGTGCCTAAATGGCCCACGCCACTGACAAGAAGAGAAATAGAAATCATTACATAAATATTTACTTTTACTGTATTATTGGTGAGTTTAGTTGATAATTTCTTATACAAAATAGTGTAGCAAGGTGAGCATGGTGAAATAACAAGTAATTAACTTTATTATAAACTTCTAAATTACAGTTTCAATAACTACATTTTAACTCTGTTATCTTTGTAAGTCAAAATTCTATTTAGAAATAATAATCATTATTCTCTCATATATCTGTTTAGTCTAGATGTCAACCGCGTAGACATTTATTGTTTTGACAATTAACCATATAAGTTATTGCCTATGATACGTGCAGTCTTGTTATTTAGCTATGGAAGCTACACCCTCGCACCCTTCATCAGATATGCCTGTTGAAGAGGTAACCCTTTTTGTTTTAAGGCAGTCGAGATTAAAGACTCAGAGAGGACAGATATGTAGTCGGCGGTAATTAGGGTTACAATATAATTATGTAACAGTTTAGTTTGTGTTCAGAGTGTAATCAATAATTATAAGTTAGTATTAATGTAAATATGTGTAAATAAAGTTAGTAGTTTAAGATAAAATATATTGTGTGTGTGCCACCCATTCAAAATATGTTCATCACCTATCATCAAGTGTAGTGATAGTGAGCGTAAGGGTGTTCCGTCTCAGTAAAGTGGTGGGCAAACCAGCAACCGTCCTCTTCAAGTGAAGTGTCCACCAGTGAGATAAAATAAGAGACAGTGTCATCGTTGGGGGAGAACGAAAGTTGATAAACAACGCGCACTGGTAGATGTAGATACAGGGTAAAGTTAATAACTTTAAAGAAATGAATAAGTCCTTGCAAGGTGCTATAGAATTGTAGCCTAACATAGCTCTAACAATTATTTTTTGTGCTATGAAAACTTTTTTGGCATAGGAGGAGTTACCCCAGCATATAATGCAGTAAGTAAGAAGAGAGTAGACTTGTCCATAGTTATACAGTTTCATTATTTCAACAACCAACCTTTCCCCGTAACTGTCTAATAACGTAACAGGCAGTATTTAATCTCGCGCTGAGATATTAAGTATGGGTAAACCAGGTTGTATTACAATCTACATATAACCCCAAAACTTTAGTTGATTCAACTGGAGTAATTGTAGTATTCTGTAATTCGAATGATGTATTATAATTTTTCAAACGAGGTAAAAATTCTAGTAACTTTGTTTTGCTCGTATTTATAACGATACCGTTCTCATTACACCATGATTCAATTGCTGATACACAAGTTTGTAGTTTTTCTTTCAAGTATTGTCGGTGCAGCTACAATAAAAGATGTGTTATCAGCGAAAATACAGATATCAGCATCTTTAATTTTTAATGATAGGTCATTTATGTAAAGTGGGAATAGCAAAGGACCCAATACATTTCCCTAAGGCACCCTTGTTGCAATTCAGAATTATACTTCTGCCCACTTTAGTACATACAATTTGTGTTCTATTTTGGAGGCAGGACTGTATCCAATTTAGAGCAGAACCCCGGATACCATAGCATTCCAATTTATTAATAATGTTGTGGTATCACATGCTTTCGATGAATATGCTTTGTTAATATATATATATATATATATATATATATATATATATATATATATATATATATATATATATATATATATCTCGACTAATGGACCTACACCGTCATGAGAACATGCACAATATAAAATCATATATCCTCTACCATGCCTAACTATGAATTTGGTATCTACAAGTAGAATTTTATCTTTTCACCAAAAATACTTCGTTCCATCATTGCCAATAAAATCACATTTTGATAAAATACAAATTAAAGTTTACTTAAATATTCCAAAAGTGTTTACCAAAATAATTCCTAGCGCTGTCATCAGTTGTAACAATCCGAATTAAGTAAGACAAAATTAATTTAAATTAATAGAAATTCATACCTATTATCTTTCGATATCCTGTCACTATTTGTGTTTTTACAAAAATACAGGAAAATATAATATTAAGAAAAAGTCGAAATCCTTTTTAAATAACAATGTTCCAGGATCTAACATATGGACAAGATTAGGCCAAAAACCTCTTTCAATACATACTTACTACGTATTCACTAACAAAACTAAACTTAACTTCGCGTCTCTAACTAGCTAATAAGAACAAAACTTGACACTTTTTCGCCTTTATACTGACTCGAAACTTTCACGACTTCATACTGACTATTACTCTCCCTTCATCAACTCTTATACTCGAAATTACGTTTTTTTTTTTTTTTTTGTTATTCAAATGGCATCACAAATTCTGCCTCTGATTGGTTAGTCGAACTAGTGATTTATTTCTGACCCAAAGTCACCAAGGGTAAACATCCCTTAGGAAAAACAAATTCTTACTTCGCTTCGAGAACATGAATCATCGTAGCAGAATTTGGAATGCAAATGAATAAAAAGAACTTCAATTTTGATAAATAAATACAAAAACAATGAGTACTGCTCCAAAATCCAACTTACGTAATAAATTATTACATATATAAATATTGGAACGTATTTTATTTTATTGTCCAATAAATTAAGTAGATAATTTCAAATAACATTCAATGATTCATTAGTAAAATATTTGCGTTTAAATGTTGTCTACATTACTACGAAATTACCTGTTCTATTACTACTTGAACTTGAGTATACTATTTTAGTAAAGTAAGATAAATTTGTTTGTAACCATATGTATTATGAGATTTCGTATTACCTGCACAGGAAATAAACATATAGTTCCAGGCATCTCATATTTTAATAATAATCCACATGACTAACTTATTTACGTTCAGGTGCGTATATACTAGTTACATAGAAAGGATTTGAAGTGTGACATGGCGAGTGCAGAGTAAAAACAAGCTATTAACTTTATTATAAACTGTTTTATATTATGGTTACAATAACAATATTTCAACTCTGTTATCTTTGTAAGTTAAAATTATGTTTAGAAATAACTACCCTTTTCTCTATTAACTGTCTCTTGTCTGTTTAGTCTAGATGTCAGCAGTTTGGACATTTGTAGTGTAGAAATTATTGCAAACCTACGAGGAAGGGTTCATAGTTGCAACGTTAATAACGTTTTAGTCAGTCTGGTTTGTACTGTTATGGAGTAAACATGTAAAGTCTGTGTTTGCCGTTTGCCTCTCATGGGGAAAAATCATCAAGCGTCCACCAGTTAGATGAAGTATTATCGTAGTAACCTTAGCAGAATGCGCCACCAACATAAGATATTAGCCAACAACGAGAAGTCCTTTCATCTGGGGATAGTCGAGTGAACAATTTGTCAACCTACAAAATGCCTGCCGACTCACTGACGAAATGATTGCTAAAAGTAAAACATTGGGATTGCTTACATGAACTTGGAGTTAGAGGTTTAAGATGATCCAATAATCCAGTCTTCCAAAGGGAGTGTTAAGAATATTCGGTTCTCAGACTGTACCGTCATAGCAATGACTCCAAATGTATAAAATATATACGTCGTTGTTTATCTGATTGTTTTTTGAAGTAACATATCTGTCTATAAATCTCGTTTACATTTATACGTTTATTATATTATTTGTGTTTCGTTTGACTGTGTTATACTTGTTCACCATATCTTCAAAAGAGCACATTGTCAAAAATCAAATACATACTATTATAAAAATGTACATATGTATAAGTCAATAAGAACAGACAAAAATATGAAATATTAATATTTTTTTAAAAAATTGTTTTGTAGTTGTCATGTTCCGATTTTTATAGTTTTTAATTTATAGTTTTTCATATATATTTACAGTATGTAACTGAGATTTTAGTAAAGCATAAGATTTTTTTCTTGTCCACTTGTATAGTCCATTTGACGTTTATTTCATTGACTTTTTAATCTGTAAATTTAGGATAAAAATACAGAAAACCACAAATGGAAAATGGTCATTACTTATACACTGTTTAGGTTTACCTATTAAATTTATAATAACCTCTCGAAACGTGAGCGATTATGAACTTACATAATTTTGTAAGTAAGACTTTTTTACTATAATTTTCCATTTGTGGTTTCCCGTATTGTGACCCGAATGTTACGAATAAAAAATCAGAGGAATGATCGTGATTTGTACTATATCTGGTACCTACTAGATATTCATTTTATCTATTGTAAAAAAAAAAAACGTGCAATGCAATTAGTAATTTGCATTAATAAAAATATACTACAAACTGGCACATACGGGAAACGTTTAACAGCATAAATTTACAAGAAATAACAATGCCGAATATAACAAAGAATTTAGTGTATTTTAATATAATCGGGGTGAATTTATGCCATCAATTAAAAACTTTTGGAAACAAAGTATAGAACAGTATGAAGCTCAAAACAAATTCGTTCTACCTTATAATTTTTTGGCCAATTAAAATATAATTTTTAGAGTAACAAAATTATAAACAACTTGCCAAAGATAACGCTGCCAAGAACTATAATATCTCAATAGGCTATTCCACGATATTTTTAAAAAAAAATTTTCTTGAAGTACATAAAAATATAAGACCACATGTGAAAGTCCGAGTTAAAAATTCCTCCAAATAAGTGAGATATTAAGGTCCGAATTTTAAAGTAACTTTGTGACGTAGATAATGTGGATATACCAGAGGTAAACAAACAGTGGTTCACAAACCACGAAAAAATGTTAAACAAATTACAATAGTTTGATTGGGATGTATTGAAAGATTTTACTGATGTTAATTCAGCTTGTGCCTTTATGTACAACAAACTTTATTCATTTTTCGATCAATGCATACCAATGAAACATTCTTATAGAAACCAGTATCCACCCTGGTTTACTGCTGATATAAAGGCTAATATAAAAAAGAAGGAACATTTTAGAAAAATGTCTAATAAATTCATAAATAATCCACAATATTTAATTACTTACAAATGTCTTCGATCCAAATTAAAAATTGATATAAGAAAGGCTTATTCAGCCTATATTTCGAATTGTGAATCCTCAATTAAGGAGGACCCTAACAAATTTTGGCACTTTATAAATTCTAAAAGAAAAACATCGACTGTACCTAATGTTATGATTTTCAATAACTCTAATTTTACTTCTCCGGGTGATATAGCTAATGCATTTGCCTCCTACTTCCATTCTGTTTACTCCCTCCCTTCTAACAATCCTACTAACAATGCAATTACTTCTGGTCATAATCTTATTTCCTTGAATCATGTTTCCAAAGACGAAATTAGTCTGTCCATTAAAAAACTAAAATCAAATCTTTCTTGTGGTCCTGATCTTATCCCTAGTCTTATAGTTAAAGACTGCACATACCCTTTTTCAAATGCTCTTTTTCATATTTTCAACTTAGCTATATCTACTAAAACATTTCCTGATGTGTGGAAATCTACCCGCATTACTCCCATACACAAATCCGGAAATATATCTCATATTGAAAATTATCGTCCCATTGCTGTCCTTTCCAACTTCAGTAAAATTTTTGAAAAGATTATTTACTCTTCAATTTACTCTAAAATAAAAAATAATTTATCAGTCTCACAGCATGGTTTCATGGAAAGAAGATCTACGGTCAGCAACTTAGCATACTTCACACATTTCATCTCTTCAATTCTCGATGCCCGTGGTCAAGTTGACTGCATATACACTGACTTTGCCAAGGCGCTCGATCGTATAGATCACAATATCCTTCTTAATAAGCTTCAGTCCTTTTCAATTTCTGCACCTCTCATATCACTTCTTTCTTCTTACCTGTCCAATCGTTCTCTCTTCGTTCAATTTTTGGGTCATAAATCTTCTCCTTTCATTGCCACATCAGGAATTCCTCAAGGGTCAAATCTCGGTCCTTTTCTGTTTTTGTTATTTATTAATGACATAACTGATGTTCTACTTCGTAATCATCTTTTATTTGCTGATGATCTAAAAATCTTCTATCCTGTTTCCACTTCCTCTGAATGTGACATTCTCCAATGTGATCTTAATCGCTTAGTTCAATGGTGTACTTCGAATAGCCTCGCACTTAACTTAAACAAATGCTATATTCTATCTTTTACTAGGAAATTATCCCCTTTAATTTACAACTATTCAATTAACCACACCACTCTAAACCGGTGTTACACCATCCAGGATCTTGGAGTTACTTTTGACCCTAAATTAACCTTCACTGCTCACATTAACAATACTTTTAACTCATCGATTCGTCTCCTTGGTTTTATTATCCGTAATACACGTTCCTTTAGTAATGCTCCATCTATTTTTACCTTATACTACTCTTTTATACGTTCGAAACTAGAGTATTGTTCCCTTATTTGGGCTCCATTCTATGAAATTCATCAGGATCATATTGAATCCATTCAAAAAAAATTCTTGAAATACATTTTCTTCAAAATGCATCATCATTATCCAGATTATTCCGTCAGTTATAACGACTTATTGAAAATGTTTAATATGCCTAGCCTTTTAAAAAAACGTGATATAATCTCTGTACACTACCTCTGTAAACTCATTCACGGAGAAATTGATGACCCTAAGAGTCTCACTACCTTTTCCTTCCACACTCCCACCATTGCCACGCGTAGTTTCACAACTTTTTACCTTCCAACGCCCCGTACAAATGTATTTTCTTCATCGCCTATTTATCGTATGTGTCAACTTTACAATTTTATATTTTCTGCAGTTGATATTTTTCTTCTCAAACCTAAGCAATTCTTGACAGCTGTCAATCAAATTTAACGCCTTCAGATCTATATTAGACTTTAACTATTTATTTTTCAACATTTTACCCATTCTATCATTCTATTGTATTTTGTATATCTCTATTTTGCATATTTATATTGTATATCTTATGTATTATTTGTATTTTTGCTTATTTATATTATGTACTTTGTGTATTATTCCTGCTCCATTATTAGGCTTTCGCCTGTCGGACAGTGTAATCAAATAAATAAATAAATAAATAATGTATATTTAAATTGTAATATTATAATTCATTATTAGAGACATAAAATAAATTATTATACTTAATTTATTTCACTTTTTTGTCATTTTATATAAATCAAAGAAATTAGAATGTCACCCGAAAGCAACCGAACAGATCCGACACACCCGAAGAAGTATATTCTTCGTTAGGGCGGGGCTTCTCAAAATCGGATGTCATACTTGGATCCTATTTGCTCAAACACTCGTGTACATGTCCTGCATCATCAAAAGCAAAACTCCACGTGTCTTCTATAAGAAATAATTTATAATAAAAGAAATATGGTTTTCCTTATCCTTTAACTATTATCGTTCATATTTTCAATAAACTTTTACTATTTTTGATTACTGTGGAATAGCCTGTTCCACAATTATAACATTTATCTTACAATAGTTATTATAATTTGTGAATAAAATCAACAAATAGGTCAATGTATCTTTAGGCCTTATCACTCAAAGTTGAATTTTTAATTATTTGTTCACAGATTTTTGTATTGACAAATAATTTTTACCCTTACCGTAGAGAGCTTTTTCCAGACCTTACTTCACTAACACTCCTAGCAGTTGTGAAGAATTCACCTTCATAAAACGAGAAGTAGTTTGAAATAAAAACTACAGCAACTAATTATTATGAATTTTAATGAATACATTTATTAATTCTATTCTTATACAGGGTGTTTCAACATAAGTGTAAAAAAAATTTAACGGTATATAATACTGACCAAATTGAGTAAAAAGCTTAATCAACATGGGTCCGATCTCCAATAGTTTCCGACATATGAGGCAGTGAAAATGAGTTTTTACGGGGTTTACCTCTGCTATATCTTGAAAACTATAAGAGATACGACTTTAATTAAATACGACTATTTGTTTACCTTTCAGAGGTCATCTTAGATGAGTTTTTTTTTTTTTTTTTTTTTTAATCAAATAATTGTACTAAGTTAAATGTTGTGGCGATGTTAGATGTACAGGATGATCTGATTTAAATTTGCTATTTTTGCAGTACTATAAATTAATATTAATTTAAAACTACATAAATGGAACATGTACGGCGAAGAATTTATAAAGATTGCGTTTTAGAGCGCCTAGTGCTGATTCTTATAAGAATGTGTCGCATGGTGTGTGTGACTAGTCTGTTAAAATATGATCTAAAACTTCTAAATTTGTTATTTAAAACTCATATATAATTTGAAACAACATATTAGATTTTAACCATATATGATAAATCGGATGTAATACTTAATTTGGAGATCTAACAGATTTTTGAGGAAAAACAATAAAACATAGTCCAAAATTTCGTATTACAGACTTTTCTATTTATTGGACAACAAATTAGATTTTATTTACAAACGATCAACCGGAAGTGATACTTTACTTAAAGCTCACTGCTATTTTAAACATGGAATTGGCGGGAGGTCATGTGCTGGCCACATCAGAATATTTTGTATATACTTCTTAGCAAATCGTTGCATGTAGAAAAGTAAAATTGTCCGGACGATTTTACTTGGCGAGTTGAAGTAATTACAATTTCTCTATGATAAGAAAAAAGTTAAAAAAAAAAACATAGGCGCTCCAGAAAAAAATTAATTTAATAAATGTACAAACATTACAGGAAATAATAATAATTTATTTATTACGTATAAAAGAGACTACAACAATGTTATTTTCTCATTAATTTCTAAAGTTTTAAGTTTTTTCTGCATTAATTAATACTTGCTGGCTGGAAGAAGGGTATTGATATTATGTTCCTATAACAAGCGCATTACATAATTTACCTATGGGTAATTATGAGCAGATTTTAGCTTACATTATAAGATGTAAATTGAAATAATAGTTTATTATGACGCTACAAAATGTAAATGTTTGTCAGTACATTTACTTTACTAACATATTATATGTAATATGTGAAATAAATATAAAAAATTGAATTATTTGTAGTTTTATTATTGTCAGTAAGAAAATTTATAGACGCCTCGCATATGTGCAAACAGAACAGTTTGAGTATATATATATATATATATATATATATACTAAAGACTTCGGTTCGGAAGGTTTTTCATAGTGCGGCATTATTTTTGCTCGCCAAGTAAAATCGTCAAGACTATAGGTATATAAAATTAAAGAGCACAATATTTTGAAATTTTTATATAGGTAATTTTTTTTTTTGTATTTTTTGGTTCTGTTAACCGTGCAAGCTTATTTTAAAGATTTGCTAAAATATGTAAACCCAACCCAATTAGCTTTTAGCAGTTCCCTTTAATCTTTAACACCTCACATTTTTAAAAGAAAATATTTCGCAGGAGTAAAAGTAAATAAATATGTCATAACAGGTTATTATGCTGTATTATCCATTGCTTGGTGTGCCAATTTGATGTTATTTGTAGATTTCGGTATTGACGATATACCGGGTGGCACTCGAAATCCGTTAGACATTTAACAAGGGAAAACAGTTTTTCCATAGGAATGCAACCCAAATTATTTAAAAAAAAATTCTACAGATAAAAGTTGTAGAGCATAAAATTCTATATATATATATATATATATATAAATCAGTACATAAAATTCATTTGGTACGTTTTACATTATAATAATTCTATTAAAATATAAATTAAATTTTATGTCAAATAAAACAACATATATTTGTTTATCTTTTTATTTTAATTACACTATTAAATAGTAATTATCGAAATTTTCGTATTTAATTTTTGCAGTTACTAATAAACAAATAAAATGAAATTTACTTATACAGAATTTCATGCTCTACAATTTAAGTTCTTTTCAAGTACATATTTTTTCCCTCCGTCACTGTTGGTAAGGAAGGTATTGTCTTTGGTCAAAAAAAAATTGTTTTCATACGTTTACAATGATGCCTGTATGTCTGTGTGTGTGTGTGTGTGTGTGTGTGTGTGTGTGTGAGTGTGTGTGTGTGTGCGTGTGTGTGTGTGTGTGTGTGCGTGTGTGTGCGTGTGTGTGTGCGTGTGTGTGTGCGTGTGTGTGTTTATGCGTGTGTGTGTGTGTGTTTGTGCGTGTTTGTGCGTGTTTGTGTGTTTGTATGTTTGTGTTTGCTGTTTGTGTGTGTCCGTGTGTCTGTATGCGTGTGTGACAAAAATTTCTCCGACGATAGTTCTACTACAATTCTAAAAATTGTAATTCTTTCGTATTCCTCTTCTTTTATATATAAAGAGCTGATTAGATTTTGCTTATAATAGGTTAAAGAATTATAAAAAGATTAACTTTCATAAATCAGCCAGCTGTGTATCAAGTGCAATTTTATATAGTGTATGTTCGTATTAGAATTTTATTGGATTTATAGAATCTTTTTCAAGGAACTTTTGTTGTGGAATTTGTAGAAAATACATAGAAATAATACAACCTTTTTATTTTTTGTTCTGTAATAATTTATCATTTCCAACGTTTCGGCACCATTAACTGGTGCCGAATAAATTATTACAGAACAAAAACTAAAAAGGTTGTATTATTCCTAGTGTATTATATGTTCTGAAAGATTTTTTAATAATTTAAAAAACATAGAATTGACGGAAGGTAGTGTGCTTGCCACATTTTTTTAAATAATTGAGAAACAACACGTAAAGGAAAACTATTTTCCCGTGTTAAAAGTTTATACAACGAATTTCGAGTATCAGCCCGTATATTCCGTTAAAGGCGCTTATCAGACGACACCTCATGCTTTTAAGGAGAGAACACCACAAGGGTTATATTTGAAAAAATAAAATAATCAGTCGAATTCGAACCCTGAGTTATACAACCAGTCACTTAACGCACTCAACTACGCGAAATGTAAATATAACTTATAAATAATAAGTGGGAGCCAGGACCGGATTAAGGTATTTTCGGGCCTGAGGCGCTAACAATTTTCGGGCCCCTAGAATAACATATAAGACCCCAAAAATATAATTTATTTCAAAAATCAAACAGAAAAACAATTACAACAGAAATAAACTCATAAAGTAAATAAAATATAACTCTAAAAAAATAAAAACTCGACAAAATGGTGCCGTATCCGGGCCCCTAACAGGCCCGGGCCCTGAGGCGCACGCCTCATGCGCCTCATGGTTAATCCGGCACTGGCTGGGAGCAATTTGTAGTAGCAGTAGTAGTAGAAGTAGTAGTTTTAAATTGAGCAATAATACTGATTTTGTGAATGCCTCTCTGGTTAAATGTAAAAACTTCCTATCTTAGATGAATTGTAAAGTCCATAACTCATGAAAAATGTGTGAAAAATTATCTTAAAATGATTCTTACCTTGTGAGAACCATGACCGTGACAACATTTCCTCCAACTCCAATGAAGACCAAGATCGGCACCAATACTCTCTGCACCCAGAACCTGGAGGACTCCAGGAACTGCTTGGCCGGCTCCAGCTCCATACTATAACACAACTCATTTACACTCCTGGCACGACTTCACTCCGCCGGTGTGAGGTGTGATTACTACATGCGAAGTAAAAACTAATTTTAGTACCTACTATATCCAAGACGCCAACATTCGCAATGCGCCCGTGTCATTGACTAACTTGTCGTAAACTATACTTTATAGCTAGTTTCTTTTTTATTTTTTGATTTACTAGAAGTAAGTTAGTAATTTTGTACGTAAAGGTTTGAAATAATTAAAAGTAGTTTTAAAATTTTTGTACTGCAATAATTTAAATTATAATGAGTGATCTACGTATATGGTACTAATAAAATATCCATATTCTTAAGGATTCAGCTAGAAATTGTACCAAGGTTAGATTGTTAAATATATTTCATGTGAAGAGATGTAGGTGCGTATAGAATTACAAGCCCAAAAATATACTAAAATGCTAAAATTTACTTATTTATATTTTTTATTTTTTTTTAATTAGGTATCAGTTTTTTAATACTTTGAAGTACTAAGTAGAGTCGTTTAAATTTAATATCATATCGTTTTTAAGAATTTGTAAACGTGCTACTATTTAAAATATAAATATTTATATTTTAGGTCATTTACTGCAGACCAATCATCCAGAACATAGTATAAGACTAAAAGTGAAAGATATTATTCAACTTTCTTAGAATCCTAATTTATATTTGTTTTATCTAATTTTTATTGTTATTAATTTGTCAATATATTAATGCGGCAGGGGCGGAACATCATTTTTATAATTATACCAAAAATTTTAATGAAATACATATATTATTTATGTTTCTCAGTTTTTTAAGTTATAATAAATAAAAAAAAATTGTTGTGGCCAGCACAATACCTTTCGCCTTTTTCATTTTAGGCTATATAAGTAGGCACATATTTATTTAACATATCTTACACTCCCAAGGAATTCCAATTACATATACATTACAGTAATTTTTGTATTATATTTTTCAACTCATTCTATGAACAATTTTTCTCCGACTCTTCTAAATGTTCCAGATTCTTCTAATTCATTGACGAGATTGCCGGTATTTCTGAAGGGTGTACGTAATATATCTGTAATTTTAAATATTTCATTAATAATAAAATAAGATCAAGTTATACGCAATGAATCCATTTTTTTACGAGTGACAAATATCCAAATATCCCCACAACTAGCCCCGTACAGACATTTCAGACACATCACGATTTAGTAAATATACCATATAACCTAACCTCAAAGTTAATACATATTAACATCATGCAACCTTATACATTCACAGAAAAATAGTTGAGACATTGACTTCATTGAACAGAAAGTGAGTAATCAGAGTTAATTATATCGTTCAACGAATAATTGTTGCTGCCAAAAACACAAAACAACCAATAAAATCCATAGGATTATCGCAGGGTATACATGAAACTGTGTTCACACACTCGCAGTGATGTAAACATAAACACAGTAGTTCTAGTCACAACCCTTATGTAATAGTAATGACTGAGAAATGAGACTTGGGACAACCTACCCGTGTGACAACAAGCCTCAGTCTCCCCTATAAACATTTTTATATTTCAACGTATCCATGGAATTGTTTGGGCTGTGAGATTTATTACGACGGATTATTTTATATATTTATAATTCTTTATCTCTAAATCTATAGAAGGTATAGTAAAAATCTTAAATGTATCGGATAGAGAATTTTATATTCTTTAATATTTTGTAAAAACATAAATTAAAAAAAAATATATTTAGAAGATTTTTTTTAAATCTACTACTTCCGGTTGTCCAATTGTTACCAAAACCTAATCAGCTTATCCCATTAATGTAAAAGTTGAGAACAGTGTAGTTAAACATGTCCTGTCTTGTATTATTTGAGAAACCGTAGTTCCAACATGCACACATACACACACACACACACACACACACACACACACACAAATCGGATTGTAGGGACCTTAAAACGTGCTTATTCACTAAAATCTGGACATGCGATATTTACCATGAATCCAATGCCTCTCTTAGAGGTAAAAAACTAAACATTTTAATTTGTTTATGCTAATTTCCTTGAAGTTCAATATTACATTCGTAGTCTTTCAAATAGTCCCTTATTAGATTTCTGTTATACACCCAAGTAATATGAAAATGTACTAACTGCTCATAACTCTTTGGTTTTATTATCGAAATTTCATTAATTTTTTATGTTCCGTCACCTTTAGGTAAAGAAGGTATTGTCTTTGGTCAAAAAATTCGATGGTGAGTTTTTAATGAATAAACACGTTTTAAGAACCCTAGAATACGATTTTTCTAGTTTTACGATGATGTCTGTATGTATGTGTATGTGTGTGTCTGTATGTGTATATGTGTATGTGTGCGTGCGTGTGTGTGTGTGTGTGTGTGTGTGTGTGTGTGTGTGTGTGTGTGTGACAAATTTTTCTCCGACGATAACTCCAAAACTACAATTCTAAAAATTATGATTCTTTCGTATTCCTCTTCTTTACCTCCATTAGATTTTGGTTATAATTGGTCAACCGGAAGTTCCCTTATTTGAAGTTCTTAACAGCTTTTCTTGAAAAAAAAAAAACGCAGTTAAATATCAATTTTCGACATTTTATGATCATTAATATGAAAGAAAATCTCATTTCCTATACGATTTGATTATACATTTTCCGTCATATTCAATAGATAGAGTTATACACTTATAAAGAGATTAACTTTCAAAAATCAGGCAGCTTTGCTAAAATTATGGAAACAGTTGATATATTCAAAAAATTCTAATTGATCGATGTCAGTGTCAAGTGCAAAACCAAAGATGGAAAGTATAGGATCAGAAAGTTGTATAAGTGACAGAGTGTCCCTCGCAAGTGACTTGCAGTCGCATCCTTGCCTCAAGATTGGAAATTTCAATGCCGGAAGTACGAGGGAGGCCAAAGAGAAGATAGAAGGACTGTGTAGCAGAAGGTTTGAGAGAGGAAGAACTGAGTGAAGAAGATGCGTTGAATAGGAATAGAAGAGAAGAAAAATAAACAGCTACCCCTAATAAAATAGGGAAAACCTGAAGAAGACAGAAGGAAGTGTCAAGTGCAATTTACATAGTGTATGTTCATGTTAGAATTTTATTGGATTTATAGAATCATTTCAAAGAAACTTTTGGTATGGAATTTGTACAAAATACATCGAATTGACGGAAGGTCTTGTGCTGGCCACAACAGATTTTTTGTATTATGCTGTTGAAATAAATATTGCTAAATAATGATAAAATTTCTATTTTTTTTATATTTGTTTGAACTCTTGCACTGTATTCATTTATCAAACTAAAAAGTTTAACCTGTATTAATTAGTATTAAAGTGAAGATAATCGATGGATGATGGATAAATATGAAGGATAATAAATTAATATACTCCTTGTTTGTAAACGTTTCGGTTTTTATTAAACCATCCTCAGTGCTGGATGAACAAAAGGAAAACAAACGATGCAATACATAGTATAAACACATGCCGCAATAATCACAATAAAATTGTAAATTGCTTATCATCAGGAGCTTCTTGACATAGGCTTGCAACGAATATTCGGCAACTATTCGGTATTCGGGATCATTTTTACTATTCGACCGAATACCGATTAGTTTGTTTAGATTGTTAAGAAAATAAGATATTTGGAGTATTTAATTGGTTATTTTTTAACATAAATTTATTAAATTACTATATAAAGTAGATATATTTAATAATAATTATAAATTACCCTTTAAATTTTTCATTTAATGTTTAAGATAATTACATTATTTTTAAGAAAATGGTTCAGAATTACACATTACTTTTTTAAACTGTGATAAAAGTAATGTAATTACAATTACAATTTATTTGTAATGATATTATTATATATGAATGGAATTTAATTTTTTGCTTACGACTTTTATATTTATATAAGTTTAGTTGTAATTAAAGTGATAAAACCAAAAAAATATCACTGTTTTGAAAACTACCAGCTATGCCCATAATGAAATCACAGACTGCCATTATATATAATGCATTACTGCCCCAATCCTTTGCCAGAGAGTGGTTAAGATTACTCAGTGTGCCAGAGAAATACGTATTTAATATAGATTTTGGTTTCATTTAATTTAAAGATTAAGGGTTAGTTTTAGTTTTATTATCAATTATATTAGCCTTAGACTATATAATATTCAATTATTATATTATAAACAATCTCGAAGTGTAGTTATATTGCCCAAAAGAAGATTTATTGGAACTAAAATAGCCGAATATACGGCTACGAAAACCGCTGAATATTCGGTATTTGGCTTAGTGTTGATTCCAATTATTAGCGAGCTTCACAGGATGAGAAAAAATGAGTTAACGTCGTAGAATATTTTTTGTAGTTTAAGAGAAAAAATAAATTTATTTAACTTTTGGTTAAGGAGTATATAAAGTAGTGAAGTCACGAAGGTCATGGCCCGAGCATGGTAGACAAAGAAAAAGACAGGCATTATGCCAAAAGCGGTAGAAATATAAACCTTTGCCATGCAGACGTCACTATAACCCTTCTTCAGAATATTCAATTCCGAGTATTAAATATTATTACAAAATAATGATTAATTTTTATTATTATAATGAGAAGGTCCCTTAGCTGCCGCCGCCGCTTCGTATTTCTGCAGCCGGCGTCAGTTAAATAAAATAATAATAATGGCAATAATTGTTCTCTTTATGCGCTTACATGCACCACGATTATTTTTATTTGCACTAAACTGTAAAATGATTAGTGTGGACTTCGCCATTTCCATGTATGCTGCAGTTTTGAACTTATATTAAAGCAACCGGCACCGGCTACAATTTAGTTTTTCAAAGCAACCGGCTTCTTACTTTTATATGTTGTGACTCAAATATTGAAATTCTACTCGTATTTACAAAAAAAAAATATGTAACATTTGTTTTTAGCACCTTTCTTATAAAAGAGAACTAGTAAGATCTTTTTGTCCGAGTGTATATATTACCATTAATGATACGAGACAACGAGACACCGGTATAACATTATGAAGTTTGATTAAAACGTATAACTATAGAATTTTTGAATTCTTGTCCCGTCTGTGAAGTATATTTCAGATTTTATTCATATTGACCCGTAAAAGAATTTGACAGTTGCATATTGCAGAAACATTTTTAAAAATGAACGATTTGTGTTATTAAAAGTGGTACAAAATGCAATAAAGTGGTGTAAATGTTGGAGTGCGACTTTGGCGGTCAAGATATGTCAAAACCAAGATTTACGAATCGTACAAATGCCGTAAAGACGGGAAAGATAACAAGGTTCTCATTACTGTTTTCTTCAATTTCACCGGCGTAATTATTATCGCCAGGCCGTAGGTCAATAGGGATTATTACCTTCAAGTTTTGCGCCGTTTGCGGGAAGAAAACGAAAAGAATTGTGGACAAGCAACTCTTGGATTTCAACAACGGTTTTTGGCCAAAAACAACACCTTTGGACAACATTTTGCAACTACAAATATAATGGGGTTAAAGCCAAAGCATTGAAGGAGATGAAAGTTGTACCACAAAGTCCATTCTACAAGTGTTTTGCAGATTGAAAACAACGTTGGCATAAGTGCATTACATTTAATGGGGACTATATTGAAGGGAACAACATTAATATTACTGAGTAAATTATTATTTTTTGTAACAAATGAATAATCTAGTTATTTTTTTTTTATCAAACCTAGCATATTTGGCTCGACCGAACGATGTCGCATTTTTCTTTAGATTTATCAAAGAAAACTTCAATTTTAGTTAAACTATCGTGCCTCTTATGTCCGTCATTATTATTTTTATTATTAGTCACACAAAACGATGATTCATTCGTATTAATTCACTGCCATGCGGCCTTGCCAATCGGCAAAAGACGACTCAATGGGACGCACTTTTGGAAAACAATATTATACGAGTAACTTTATTTCAATTAGTAATTCGTTTATTTTCTTTTTACAGTATTTAATGCGAGCATGTGTGTGTGTGTGTGTGTGTGTGTGTGTGTGTGTGTGTGTGTGTGTGTGTGTGTGTGTGTTTCAAGACAATTTCTCAAATACTAAGTCTAACACGTATGAAATTTCGTATTCCTCATTTTAATATTAGTGAGAACAGCGGATTAGTTTTTTGCTTGAAGCAGTAAAGAGTTTTTCTTTAGAAAACACGTCTAAATATAATTTTTTCACAACTTATAAATATTAAAGAACATTAAACTTTCATTCTGTTACATTTACATTCTTCATCATATCATCTTATCAAATGTAACTCATTCGATAATTTTTAACAAGTGGTTAAAATTTTTTCGTAATACCGTGATATAACAGGGCTAAAAACAAAAGTGAAAAGATAAAAATAACGGCCTAGGCCGTTATTTTTTATAACAGTCGCCTACAATTAAGGATCATGTGTTGCTAGAAAAATAACAGCATATTGATGAACTGTTGTCTAGGAGAATTTATAAATTAACAAAAAAAGTTGTTCAGTATGACGAGTATGACAGAAATAGAAGAATTTTATTATTCCTAAATGTTTAAATTTTATTTTATTACGAAAAATCTTGAACGCCACACGGCCGATATGCAAATAGCGAACTCGGCTGATTATAAACCTCAGCCGCGTCCGTTATTTGCCTCATATCGGCTTAATGACGTTAATAACTATTATCTAATTAATATTGATTTGACAACTATGAAACTTTTTTATCATACGTCAACATACTTGAATGGTTAAAATTTTTAACCAGTTGTTAAATTTTCACGACTGATTTACAGAATTGAACCTATTTGCCTTACGTCTCGTTAGGTAAGGAAGATATTGTGTTTGGTCAAAAAATTCGGTGGTGAGTTTTTAATGAATAAGCACGTTTTATGGTCCCTAGAATACGATTTTACTAGTTTTACGATTATGTCTGTATGTGTGTGTGTTTATGTCTTCCATTGTAATTAACATTTCGGTACACACAAAAAATTATAATTACATCTATTCTTTATTTTTCAATTCATTCTATGAACAAATTTCCTGCTAATCTTCTAAATGTTCGAGATTTTTCCAAATCATTGACGAGATTGGCGGTAGTTCTGAAGTGTATATGACGAAATATATGTATAGCAGGCGCGTGTTTAGTTGACACTGTTACTGTACATACTTTGGCTTATAAATGAATCCCCTTTCTATTTATACCAATATTAGATCTTGACGGAGTCCTCGTTATTTTATATTACTATTACATTTCGACTTGTCCATGTACTAATTTTAGGTTTTCCGCATTGAAAGGCAGGGAAAACTTAACGTGCAGTAGATATATCTATAATTTTAAATATTTAATTAATGATAAAATAAGAAATATAAAATGTACTTCTCAGAAAAAGCCTTCAATAATGTCTCTGGATTTATGTCAATTACAACAATATTACAAACATTTTAATTTTTCAACTGGTTTCCATGTTTGATTCATTATACAATGGATTATTTTAGATATTTATAATTCTCTATCTCTCAATCTATAGAAGATAGATATAAATGTTCAATGTATTGCATAGAAAAATTTATGTTCTTTAATATTTGTAATAACATAAATTTCCAAAAAAAATATTTAAAAGATTTTTTTAAAAGAAAATACTACTTCCGGTTGTCCAATTGTAACCAAAACTTTTCAGCTCTCCCCATTAATGTCAGACATAATTAAATTGGTCTTTAGTCTTATAGAATTTGACAAACTGTGTCTACAACATCCACACACATACATACACACACACACATACACACACACACAACACATAATCAATATCTAATCAGCTCTTCATATGGATGTAAAGAAGAGGATTACGAAAAAGTTTTAGAATTGCAGGTGTTATCGTCGGAGAAATTATTGTCTCTCTCTCTCACACATACACACACGCACACACACACACACACACACACCTACAAACACACACACATCATTGTAAAAATGTTAAAATCAGATTCTGGTGACCTTAAAACGTGCTTATTTATTAAAATCTTAATATGCGATTTTTAGCATGATTCCAATATCTCTCTTAACGAGAGGTAAAAACTATAATTCTTTCGTATTCCTCTTCTTTACATCCATATGAAGAGCTGATTAGATTTTGGTTATAATTGGTCAACTGGAAGTACCCGTATTTGAAGTTTTTAACAGTTTATCTTGAAAAAACGCAGTTAAATAAAATTTTTGAACATTTTATGTTGTTATAAATGAAAGAACATCTTGTTGTATATACGGTTTGGTTACACATTTTTCTTCATATTCAATAGATATGGAGTTAAAGAATTATAAGAGATTAACTTTCATAAATCAGCCAGCTATGCAATTACCACCATGGAAACTGCTGATATATTCAAATAGTTCTAATTGGCAGAAGTCAGTGTGAAGTGCAATTTACATAGTTTATGTGCGTGTTATAATTTTATTGGATATATAGAATCTTTTCCAATGAACTTTCGGTATGGAATTTGTAAAAAATAGTATATGTTCGTGTTACAATTTTACTTGATATATAATAAAATCTTTTCCAAGGATCTTTCGGTATGGGATTTGTACAAAATACATAGAATTGACGCTGGTCAAATAAGATTTTTTCTATGAAAACGAACATTTTACATAAAAAAATCAAATAAATAAGAATTTAACTCTCAAAATATAATCTAACAAAAAAATTCAGTGTGTTATAAAATCGGTCGGGTCTGTCAGACTGGGCGCCATCTCCAAAGGGTTAATAAAAATTTCATGTCGGCAGTGGCGCAATAAAAATGAGCAGTGCAAGGAATTAACTACCCTATATTAAGTATGTGATACAATATTGGTGGTAGAAAATGTAACACGGTCAAAAAATAATGGGCCGAATGCAGCACTCTTCACTAGTGTAGTTTAATTGTATAAATGCATATGTTTCTCTTTTTGTTATTTTAGATTAGGTAAAATAAAATGAAATTGCCAAAAAGTATTGTATTAGCCACAACAATGATTTATTTATTTTTACCTCCCCCTACCCTTGGTAAGGAAGATATAGGGATCGTGCTAAAAATCACATATCGAAATTTTAATAAATGACCAGGTTTTAAGGTCCATAGAACCCAATTTTAACATTTTCACGATGATGTCTGTATGTGTGTATATGTATGTGTGTGTGTGTATGTGTGTGTGTATGTAAGTGTGTGTGTGTATGTGTATGAATTTTGTCTTCGCTCTAACTCAAATACTATCATTCAGAAAGTTCTGAAACCTTGTATTTCTACCCTATTCTAATACGAAAAGAAGACATTAGATTTTAGTCTAAATCGGATAAACGGAAATGGCACTTTACTTGAAGCTCATAATGGTTTTTCTTCAAAAAATACCATTAAATGCCATTTTTACCTCCCGCTACCCTTGGTAAGGGAGGTATAGGGATCGTGCTAAAAATCACTTATCGAGATTTTAGTAAATGACCACGTTTTAAGGTCCCTAGAATCCAAATTTAACATTTTCGCGATGATGTCTGTATGTGTGTATGTGTGTGTGTGTGTGTGTGTGTGTGTATGTATGTGAGTGTGTATGTATGTATGTATGTGTGTGTGTGTGTGTATGTGTAGGGATTTTGTCTTCGCTCTAACTCAAATACTATCATTCAGAAAATTCTGAAACCTTGTATTTATACCCTATTCTAATATGAAAAGAAGCCATTAGATTTTGGTGTAAATGGGATAACCGGAAATGGCACTTTACCTGAAGCTCATAATGGTTTTTCTTCAAAAAATACCATTAAATGCCATTTTTTTGGGTTTTGTCGTTATGAAAATTAAAGATTATTGAATTTTCTACAGGAATACATTAATACTTTTTCTATATACTTTACAGATAAATATAAAAATAATTTTTTTTAACAAGTCCCGAAGTCTAAGAAAAACACAATTCCGTTGTTACACAGTTCATATTTCAAATGAATGTAACTGACAGTAACTGTCACTGTCAAAAAACTAATCACTTCAAATTAATAATGGTGACATTTTAAAAAGAAAATAGTAAATAAAGCAATAGTTTTATGCAATGGAATAGTTTGCAGCGTTAATAAATACGTAGGTATGTATTTAAATTAATAAAAATTAAATAGCGGGAGGTTTTGTGTTGGCCACATCAGATTTTTTCGCATTTTATGTCATTGGAAAATTATAGATTATTAAATTTTGTACAGGTATACATTAATACTTTTTCTATATACATATTTTACAGATATTTAAAAATCATTTTTCTCTTTTTAATCCCGAAGCCTAAGAAAAACAAAATTCCTTTGTTACACAGTTTATTTTTCAAATGAATGTAACTGACAGGTAAACGTCATTGTCAAAAAATTAATCACTTCAAATTAATAATAGTAACATATTAAATAATAAAGAAAATCGTAAATAAAGCAATAGTTATATGCAATAGAACATAATATAGTTTGCAGTATTAGTAACGTAGGTATGCATTTAAATTAATAAAAATTAAATAGCGGGAGGTTTTGTGTTGGCCACATCAGATTTTTAATAATATAAATTGCATAGATACAATAAGAAAATTTAAATTTTATATTTTTTTATTTTTGCAAATAACTCCTAGTAACAAGAGGTATTGCATACCGATTTACATTTCAAGCCGCAAACCGGTACTCAAAAAAAAAATCATGTTGAATGTATACATACAGGTTGTCCCAAATTGATTAGGTTACCATTGGGATCTCGGAAACTATAAGAGTTACGAGGTCGGTTAAATGGGCAATGTTGTGTACTTTTGAGGGCTGATTCAGATTCCGTTCAGAAACATTCAATATTCCGAACAGTCTGAAAATCATTCAAAAAAAAAAAAAAACTGAAAATCGCGATTTTTAAAAATGTCAAATAACTCCGTAATTATAAGAGATATAAAAAAATATTTCATATAAAAGTTACACTATTCAATAAGGAAAACTTAAAAATGTTTTCAGTATAAAATTCAAAATGGCGGTTTTCAAGATATTAATAGCAACTTTCTTACTTTAAATGGGCGTCATATTGGACTTTTACATGATTAAAAAGATTTTTTTTTTCTCTTTTCAACGATGTATAACAAAGTATGTTTACATTAAAATTTAATAAAGATATTAATTATTTCAATTTGATAACTAATCAAATAGGCTTAATAACAAATGCAAGTACATTTTTTTTTATCTTCAAATATTATGTTAGTTGATAAGTAAATTAACCAAATGTGTATGTTGCCCAGCAACGCATTTTCTTTTCACTCACTAGTGCTTGAAAAGAACATTTTACGCACTAATGTTTAAATAGTAACACTTTACACATTGTAAAGAATACGTAAAGTATGTACTTTCACACGATTGTAGGAAAAAATAATTACAAAATACAACAAGATTTAATGAAATTTTTAACTAAATCAAGAAATAAGCAATTAAAATAAACAATTTATCATCTATAATCGTGTTTTCATTTGCTTCATTGTCATAACGCACAACCATTGTATTTATCATACAAATTTTATATATTTTTTGTATTTCAAACATTGAAACAAATTCATATACATAAATTATACAATATTGAAAAGCACCACTGTTTTTCTCATATAAATTTAATATTTATTGCATTTTTATTGGTATGAACAGATTATAGATCGTTGACACTGCAAAAATTCTCTTTTTTCCATGTTCTACATTTAAAAAGTATAACAATTCTTTCTGAATAATAAATGCACCATTAAAATGGCCTACTCGCTAGTAATGGGACAATTTTTGTCTATTGTAATTTTGACCGACTTTGTACCTTTTACTGTTCTTTATTCTCGTATGGGGCCACTTATTTGAGACTCCCTATATAGATATAAATAATTGGATAAAATTGTTATAATATGGCACTAAATAAAATAATGAACAGCCTAATCCAAACTTTTAAAAGGTAATTTTTTTTCTTATACAAAATATCTCATTTTAAATTCTTTTGACATGTTACTAATTAGAGTAGTTTGAGTGCCAGATTTTAGAAATATATCTTGTTACAAAACATATACATATGAATTACTACGTTCATATACAGGATGTTATAAGGTTTTATATAAATGTAATTATAATGTAAATACCGAAAGCCATGAATTTATTTGCAAAATTTTGAATAATTGTCTGGAAACGGACAGCCAACTGTTTAAGATGACATAATTTTAACAGAGTCACCTTTCACACTTGGCTGTCCGTTTCTATGTAACAACTCTTCGAAATTTTGCAAATAATTTTATGGCTCTCTGTATTTACTTAATAATTAAATATACATAAAACCTATCATATCTCTGAACCATTTCATTTCCTGACATATTGTGTAAAACTTTTCTACTTATTTTGACTTTTTCTCTATGTCCCATAAATTTGTTACACTTGTTTTTTAACACCCACTATAAGCTACTCGAATTTGTATTCTTTACATTGATTGATTTTAATGACATTTGTACTTATTTAGTGGAATATCCGACGCATCATAAAACACTGCATAAATTGATATCAATTGAAATTTTGAATATACAACGATGAGTAAATATACTTAAAATAATTAATAATTATCATCTCACTGGCTTTAAAATACAGGTTATTTATGAATTACATAGATATGTATTTCTGAACTACTGAGGTTAACTATTAAGAATAAAAATTACTTACAGTATATCGATAGATCCCGAAACTTTTTCACATTTTCACTGCACAAATTTATTATCAGTGTTAATAATAACCACAGGTGAATATTTATAACTTTCTAAGCCGTTTATATATATAAAATAATTCAAAAAAACATCATTAAACTGAACTCGATGTGTTATCAAATTTCTTAGGTCATAAATGACCTTGAATTTATCGTGTAATAAATTTTACTAAAATATTTTTTTAGTGCTGAGATTGTGTGTTATATTATGTAGGTAGAATATAAAACATTCTCCAAAGAATTTTGTTTAGATTACCGCGTTTTTAATTCACAGTCGTTTAAATGGTTGTATAAACTCCAGAATTTATTGAACATTTATTGTAGAATTGTTTATGGTTATCAAAACATTAAAGGTCTTTTTTTCTTCCGAGATACATAGTTAAAAAAAAACACAATTTAAATTGGAAAGAGTAAATTATGCAAACAATGAAGGGTCAAATTTAAATTCAGTCATCTTTTTACTTTACATCAATCCGTTTGAGGTGACCAAAGGTGGACGTAATTGTTTTAGTCATTCCTACAGCGGATGAACAGTAACTTTTTACCAATGAAACTGTAATGCTTACATAGCAATCATAACTAACAAAAATATGTATAGCCGTTGAGTGAGTAATGAATATAGAGAGGCTACCTTGTGGGAAAAAACGTATCGATTACATTAAGGCATATTTGGTTGCATTTAGTCAAACTTTAGGAGTTACAAACTGTATATAATAATTCAGACACATTGCATTGATGAATTCGTTTATCTACTTATAATATTTTTCGGAAATAGTTCTCGGTACCTCGACGGCACATTGGCATATGCTTGCGCCACTCTATATACATTACTCGCTCAACGGTATAACTTAATAATTCAGAAGAAATAAAATTTCTGGATTACAGTCACAATGAAAATTTAATTTTCGGTTTCTACCAATTTCAGTACCCATGGTCGTACGCCATCTTCAAGAGGTGAAAATTTTATTAGATTTAAAAATATTACATATTAAAATATTAACAATTAAACATTTTTTTCTAAATACAGTTGCATGCAAAAGTAATGTAATGAAACAGTTATTTTTATAAATATATGTACTTGTGGATAAAATATTTTCAAGTTATAAATCCAAAAATACATAAATAAACTTATGTGATAACAAAATAATTTATGATGTTGTTCAAAAGTGTTAGACAGTGACATTGACACTGGACAGTGACACTGACACTACACATTGACACTCAAGACACCCATGAACTATAATAAAATAAAGACACCTGTGTATAACAAAAAGTCAAGAAGTCTATGAAGATAGGGTTACCAGGGGCCTGTTTCTCAAAAAATACGGGACTAGTATTACTAGTTCCTACACTAGTAATACTAGTGAAGTTTACTAGTTTTTGTTTCTCAAATATACAAGTGTAAAATACTAGTTACAAGTTGGGAACTAGTATTTACTAGTGTATTTGACAAAAATTACTAGTATTTTGATTCTCAAAATATTTGTGTCGTCTGTCAGACTAGTAATTTACTAGAGAAAAGCTACAAGTGTCAAAAGTCTTGTAAATTTTGAATATAAATTTTACTAGTCGTATTATTTTATAGTTTGTGTCTTTTTCTTTTTCATATGTATTTTAGTTTGTTCTTTATTAATGTTTATTTAGTTTCATATAGTGTTTGTTGTTGTTTAGTGTTAATATATTTTTAAAAAATAATATGATCATGTGGTCAAGTGACACTGAGTCTAGTGATAAAGAAGTAATTTTGCGTTGTCAAAAACTATTCAAAGCAAGAATAATTTATGCTAATACAGAAACTTCTTATGAGTTTAACAAGAGGTTTAGACTCACGGCAAATAAGTTTCAAACATTGATTAATTTATTAGGAGATACGAACAGAAGCCATGCATTTTAATGTTCTTCAAAAGATGAACTGCCTTTTGTCACAAATATTACCAATCTATTTTTTTTAAGTTTGGCCAAAATGTGTCCCTGATATACTTGTAGTCTTTGTCTGTTCTTTTTAAACCCAAAGCCATGGCAAGTTTGGCATATTTTGGTCCATTCATTCACTTTATCTGCTTTAGTTAATTTATTAGAGAATACTCCAAATAAAATAACTTTAGCATCTCGAATCATCCCCAAAACAGTTAATTTCGCGTCCAGCGTACATATTTTTTATTGAAAAATAATTTAATTTCATTATAAAATACTTGACAATGTCAATGTCACTCAGAAAATTGTATCACTTGATTTTACTGGACTAATAAAATTTCACTTGTAACTAGTAACTTGTAACCTAGTAACTTGTGAACTAGTAAAATACTTTTCAGAAACACAATTTACTAGTACTAATAAAATTTTCGCTTGTAACTAGTAACTTGTAACTTGTAAACTAGTATTTTTTGAGAAACAGGCCCCTGGCGTACTCTTTTTAGAGTACATGTACTCTTTTTAGGTTTGCCTCTTTTGTACTATTTACTTTTTTGAAGTTGTACTCTATTGTACTCTTTTTTGTTATTATGTTGGCTAAATTTATTCAACGCATTTTATTACCACATTGGGGAAGTCCACACTCATTCAACGCACATGCTATAGCCTTGTGCGTCTTTGTAGATATTGGTTAATTCGTAAATTTTTAGTTCGATTATCGCTTTATTCCATATCAATCAATTCTATATGGTACGTAAACATAACATTAATAATCTAATAAATCCTGTTTTTAAGCTTTTAATAATGATTTTTTATTTATTTTAAGATATTTAAATGAAAATTAAAAGCTAATAAACAACTATCGAAAATGTCTCGCCGAAATTGTAAATTTAATCAAGATTTAGAAGTACGAATTGTTTAAGAGAACGAAATGTTCAGTTCGAAGCAATGCAAAATATGAATAAATAACAAATATATTTTTTATTTTTTGAAGTTTGCATTATAATGAATACATTATTTATAACTTTGTTCATATGCGTATTTTTATTTATTCTTTCTCCATGAGAGGGTGTTAAAAAGTACAGAGTGCAATTACGTGTTCCGTCTACATGTGTTGTATATACTGGTACACCCAGTGATGGGTAATATGCCGTGATGATATATTTATTTATTTTAGAATAAATATTCAATTTAAAGATATTTGACCTTGAACTAAAAAAAATCACCTGCGGCGCATTTATTTTTTCATATTACATTTTTATTAAAATTTAGCACTAGTGTACTCTTTTTCATACAATGCTATCTGGTAACCCTATATGAAGAAAATAAAATAATAAAAATAAGTAAAATAAATGTATATGTCATAAAATAAAACTCTTTAATATAGTACAAACACTGCGTGCCATTTTCATTAAAAAGTAATGCGCCAGAAATATTCATATTTTAAAAGTAGTTAAAAAAATGGTACAATCTTTTTGGACATGCGATTTTGTATTCTGTATTTATGCTTCGTCGACATTCTTCTTAAAGCAATCACTGCAGCACACCGTCCAGGCATATTGATTTGATTAAATTTGTAATAGAGTCTTGTGGTAAATTTTGCTATTCGTTTTCCAGATTGTTCCATAATTCACCCTCGTTGGAGAGTTTTATAAGATTGGTATAACCAGTCAAGAATTCGTACTTTCTTTGACTTAAAAACTCCTTTATTAGTTTTGAAGCGTGTTGAGGTAGGATCTTTGTCCTGTTAAAAAAACCCATCCCCGTGGCATATTTTTTCTTGCATAAGGTAGCATATGCTTTGTTAAAATATCTCTATACATTAGAGAGCATCCATGGTACTTTTAATCTGGACAAATGGAGCCACAAGATCATGATGTGAATTTTGTACATTAGGTGAGGTTACTGCTTTTATATTTAGTTGAATTGCAAGAGTGTTTTTTTTTTGTGCGTTAAATGAGGTTGTTGTTGTTATGGACACCTAAATCGAATATGTTCTTGATCAAAGCTACTCCACCGACTAGACGCTACTGTAAAACTGTTTGTTCGCCGGAATGCGAATCCCCTCACCCAGGTCGGCTGGAGCGTGCTTGTACGTTGTACGATAGTACTATTCAGGAATTCAGGGAACAACACTATTGTTTTTGCAGTCATTACGGCGGTTTGTCAACTGTTTGTCTACCATCCTCATATAATCATGCCAATATTTTGATATGAATCTCATTTCATTTACCAAATTTAAAAGTGAATAGTTTTTGCAACTATTCTTTACACTAAACTTTTCGGTTAACTTTTCTTTGATGTGCCTCAGAGCTATCAACAAACTAGCAATAGACCACATTAGTGAGGTTAAGATTTTCGTTTGGCGCGAAACCCTAAATCAAAACAGAATGTATGAAGTTCTTATGGAAGCGCATTTTCAATTCATATTATTAAAGCTATTCTGTGTTTCTTAAGTACAATTTTGAGTTTCTTGCTAACTATTAACAATACTCTTTGTTTTCTGTACAAAGTATAAACAAAATAATAAATTAAGCATAATTTTATTTTAATGAAAGTAGGATTACAAATAGTAACATATATCGTAACTTGGTGAAGTTAGAAATGACTACAGTGACATATCAACTGAATTTGTAGGTTAGTTTTGGATTTGACGCTGTTTGTCTTTAAAGTTATAAGATGGTTAGTTTTTCGTTTTTGTTATTTGCGATGTCTGAAAGGGTTATTAACTTGTTCGACGATCTAAATTGTCAGGATTATATAGAATCGAAAACAGTTACGACCTATGTTTTAGTGAATTTGCACTTTCTGCTTTAATTACAGTTTATTCAATAATTTTGGGTGTTTTAGATTTTTATACGACATAAGTAGATAGACAATACATTAGAGATTTGAATTTATAAAGTTTAACAGATAAGATTTGCATTTTAAAGTTCTTTTGAACACTTTGAAACTAGCATATTTTTCTTCCCGTATGAATAACATGGGACTATAAATCGGCAGAGGCGAGTTAGGGTTTTAGTTTGAATTTGCCGCCACAAATTGATCGTTACACTAATGTGGTCTATAGAGCAAGAGCAATGTTTGTTAGCGCCATGATCGTAGGATCAATGCGGAAAATATACCTCTTTTACGAAGCGTACCGTAAGGCCAGTTTGAACGTGTGGGCGACCCCTAGTTTCAGATCGCCCTCAAGGTTGACCTCTCCAGTAAACGGAGAGTGTGTAGCCGCCTTCAGTTCGGTTATATTAAGGTTTGATCAGGAAAAAATGTGAGACGTCGCGGGTTGCTTGGCAGATGTTACGTACGCCGTAGCTAGCGCGCAAAGGTTGGGTAAAACGAGCCTTTTGGAGGTCACTAGGCTCAAATACACACGTACAGGGTAGTGTCGTACCAGTGACACTACTCAGTCGTATCAAAAAAAATATTCTTCTAAATATTGTGTGCTATGCTACTGCGAACCGCTGTTGAAATTATGTAGCTTGAGCTCGAAAAGATCGACACTCTGCAAGTCGAGACGGAGAGAGTTGACGAGTCTCGAGGTTGATCGAATGGCACATAGTGTCCCGTCATAGATGTTCTTACCCCGGTACAGGCGCGCCAATAGATATTTCACATCAAAATGTATAAAAACGAGTATTTTGTCGTTATGTAGTAGCACATGCTCATTAGATCGCTGTGATGCTCCCGCTTTCCGTAACTGTTAACAGTTTAACTACCCTATTGTAATGCGTAGGGTATTATTTTCTACATTTTTTACCTCCCGCTACCCTAGGTAAGGGAGGTATAGGGATCGGGCTAAAAATAGCATATAGAGATTTTAGTGAATAAGCACGTTTTGATGTCCCCAGAATCCGATTTTAACATTTTTACAATGATGTCTGTAGGTATGTATGTGTGTGTGTCTGTGTGTGTGGATCTTGTGGACACGATTACTCAAATACTATATCAATCAGAAAATTTTGAAATTTTGTAAACCCATTCTAATGTGGGAAGAGCTCATTAGTTTTTAGTGTATATCGGATAACCAGAAGTATCATTTATACAAGCTTTTAACAGTTTTTCTTGTAAAAAAAAATCATGGAATATAATTTTTTAGCAACTTTTACTAATAATATAATGGTACAATCTTCAATTCTACGATAATAGCATTTAGTAAATAACTTGAAATAACTTTAAATATGAATTTATATTATAATTTATTTTCATACATAGTGATTCGGTCGAGACGAGACGAGAAATTCATTTTCTCGTCTCGTCGCGTTTCAAATTTATGAAATTATGTCTCGTCTCGAAATTTTTCTCGTCTCGTTTAATAGAGTCTCGTCTCGGCCGAGATTCTCGCCGAAATCTCTCGACGGAAATTTGATATTTATATTTTGATCCCATAAACTGATTATTAAATTTATACAATTTTGTATTAATAGCAATTTGAACAAAAAGTTTTATGAAGGGAAGAAAATTACTGGATTTCAGTCAAATAATAATCCAGTAATTTTCTTCTCTTCATCACCTTTCCAGTCAAGAAGTTCTTGCAGCCAAAAAGTTTTATCTGTCAAAATCTGTTATAACCTAAAATTTGAGCAAATTTTATTATGTTATAATTTTATTAATTTAATATTTATTTTCTAATCTGTTATAAAACATTAAAAACGTTAAAAATCTTAGCTAACAAATATTTATTATCTTTTTGTTGAAAAATGCCATAGCTATTGCTATTAAAACAAAATTGAATAAATTTAATAATCAGTTTATGGGACCAAATATTACATAATTTACACGTTTTTGGTGTCATTTTTTATCTTTCCATTGATACCACAATTATCGTTCTAAATTAAAACGGGGGGCAAGTCTGCAAAAAACTGATTTCCCATGTTAAACACCTATGGCCCGTTTTTTAATTAACAGTCTGTATACAGTGTGTTAATTAAAAATCTGGCCATAGGCGTTTAACATGGGAAAACAGTTTTTCTTTGCGCAAAAGTCCCCAATTAATTTTAGACAAAAATTTTTCAAATAAATGTTGTAGATAATTATATTCTGCGCCTAAATTAGTAAACAGTTTTAATTTTGCACGGTTGGTAACTTGTAAAATCTAATTTGAAATTGTATATACCCATGGAATTGAAACAAAGTTACAAAGAAATCCGTATCGTTTGACAGTTCGTCAGAAAATTCGGTTTTCAATTAAAAGTTGCAGATAATTCAATTCTGCACCTAAATCACTACACAGGTATTATTTATAAAATCTAACACTTAAATAACTTTTATTATTATTATTTTCAAATTTTATAACCTATAAAATTAAATTTCTGACAGTTCAATGTGCAAACGATATGAATTTCTTTGTAATTTTGTTTCAATTTCATGGCTATCGCTACATATGAGCAATATTTGTACAATTTCAAATTAGATTTTACAAGTTACAAAACGTGCAAAATTAAGTCTGTTTAGTGATTTAGGCGTAGAATATTATTATCTACAACATTTATTTGAAACATTTTTGTCTTAAATTAATTGGAAAATTTTGCGCAAAGAAAAACTGTTTTCCCATGTTAAACGTCTATGGCCAGTTTTTTAATTAACACACTGTATATGAATAGATATACGGTGCAACAACGTGTATTTATAATAAAAACGTATTTCAAATATAAGGGAAGTGTAGCCGAAGCAGATAAAAATGCTTTGGGGAATTTGGAAGAAACAATACCCCATCCAAAACAGCTATTGCTAAGTTATTAAAGAAATTTAATGAAATTAGTACAGTACAAGATGCAAGGCAGCGTGTTAATCATAGTATTGGTCGTTGGTCGCCCTCCAGAAAGCGTGAAGTAAACATTGCAAGTATAACTAACGAGAAAAATAACAACCGAGAAATCTCGAAAAAGTTATCTCGTCTCGTAAAATTATTTTTTTTTCACTACTAGTCTAGGAAACCACTATTATTTACCTTTATTTGACATGAGAAATTGTTTTTCACTACCGCTTGCTTGTAACCATGGTAACCTAGGTCAATAATAATTTATTATTAACCTTGGACTATAATGCAAACTGTCACTTTTCAATCAAACTTAAGCCTCCAAATCCAAATATTATTTAACTCATTAAACTCAAGAAAGGTGTTAAGTATATAATTTAAATTTGCCAATATAATTTTAAATTGACCTACGCTGCAGCCTCGCCTGGCTACTGTTCAGTTTTGGTGAAAATGTGAAATATTTGTAGATGTAGGATTGAACAAATCACTATTTTTTTTGTATTTGTAGGTAAATACATTTCAATAGATTTATTTAAAAATAATAATAAACTAATAAGGCTGCTGACTGTAACAGCACAAAGTGTTTTTATTAAATAATTAAATCAAATACAAATCAAGGCCCATAAGTGAGGTTATCAAACCAGCGAAATGAGCAAAACGTCAGATAAAAACAAATGCAGCCTACTTTGTTTTTGTGAATATTAACAAATAAGTAACGTTATTATTCATGTCGAAATTATTGTTATCAATAAAAAAAAATTCAAAGAGAATTTATGTGCTAGTAGTGAAAAAAATAGTATATAAACCACGGTTGAAAAGATCATTATTGACCAGGCGCCTTATATCCCTCGGGCTTCGCCCTTGGGTTGCAATAGGCGCTGGGTCAATAATGATTATCTTCTCAACCTTGGCGTATAATATACTATTAAATTTCTATCTGGTCTCGCTGAGACGAGAAATCTCAAGTACGAGACGAGACGAGAATCGAGAAATATCTCGTCCCGACAGAATCATTATCATACATCATCTTGCCTATGCGTCAAACAAAAACATAATATTTTAACAACAATTTTGACATATTTAAACAAATGTCACTGTCAGGAAGCAATTACATTAAAATTAATAATGAAACCGTGTTAAGGAGAATGTAGTAATGATATATGTATTTGAATCTAATAAAATTAATATTTGTAAAAATAATATATTTTCAATCATACATAAATATTAGAAGTACTATTGATTTGCTACATTGTGTTTCAGGGCACGGCTCTGAAAAGACTTTGTGTAAAGATGCGAGTAGGTACTATTTTGATTTTTGTTAAGTTTTTCTATTAGTTTTGTCAATATTTGTGAAATTTATTTTGTGTATAATATATTTGTTAAATGTAAAATAAAGATTGTTATGTGAGAATATAAAAATATTTGAACATAATGATTGCTTGATGCGTGGTTAAATACCCGCAGCGGGAGGTTAAGGGCCACATCAGATTTTTTAAAAATGTAAACCGGTCGAATTTTGATGAGTTGGAGCACGTATAACAAAGATATTTTTCACAAAAAAGATACAAAAAATATATAAAAGTATGAATAACGGCCTACATGCACATAGATACAGTATGAGATACGTAGATTTGATTTTATTAGGTTAAGTTAGGTTATTTTGGATTAGGATTACTTGAAAAAATAGTTATAGGTTTTAAATTCTTATTTTATAAATAGATTACGATACAAAGTGCAAATAAATAACCAATTATTCGAAAAAACGAGTATACAAAAGAAAATCACAATATTTTGGTGTAAAGGACAAGTTCAGTGAAAGTTTACGTAAATTTTGTTGATAATTAGCTCTACAATAAAATTTTCCAACACGCGTTCGCACGTAACAAATTTAAAAGTGTTCTATTTTTAAAAACATTGCTTCTGGAAAAGAAATTTGGCAAATTAAAAAGAGTAAAAACAGATTTCTGTTTATAAATATTCCATCTATTAAAAGCAATCATTTGAAAAGAGATTTATACACGTAATTATGGTTACGCTTGCATCTATAAAATGAAATTATTCGAAGAAAATATAATAAATGTTTCAAAAATAAATATCTAGCCTTCAAATTTTATTTTGCTCTTGTATTCGCGCAAATCTTTAAATTACTACGATGATATGTCATTTGTTCCTTGACGTCAGAATTTTTTTACTTAGTAGGTATTAGAAATTGAGACGAACTTGACTTACATTCTGAAATCAGGTTCAAGCTTCCGTTATAAAGAATTAAATGTCCTGCACTGGGCCATTTTTAGGAGTCTCGTCATTTGTTTTCTGCAAATAAATAGATCATTAAATGTTTATCGTATATTAATAGAACATTTAATTTGCATTTATTATTTTTATGCATACATATTTAGGCATTTACAATACAGATGTTGTAAGAAATGGTCATTAACAAAATAAAATTTAATTATGAAGAAAAATATAAAGCTATGAAAATCAAGTTTCATTATTGATCGTTAATTTTCTTACTCAACAATCTGTCTCAAATTTAATTTTATGGCACAACTTCATAAACTACAAGAATTAAATATGTAATAAAATGTATAAAGATAAATAAACCTTAAAAGTATTCCGACGATGTTCTAAAAACCCAACATTTTAATTTGTTTATTTATCTTAACTTGAGCTAAATACATAGAAAATTAAATTTCTTATATCTTTGAAGTTATTTTTATATTATACAAAAAAAAAACATTCAAGTGCATTAACCGTTATAAGTTTCCAATTTTGCGGCTTGGTACAAAAACTGACCACCAAGATGAACAAACGGGCAAATAACGAAAAACAAAAGGTGTATGACACCATTTTAAACAAATTATTTATAGTAATTATTTTGTAACTGCCTATAAATATAAGCATGTTTTTATTTATATTCAAAATCATTCAAGTATGAAACACACTTTAGATAGATATAAATATTTACTCACTATGAAATTTCCCACAGATTCACTTTATAAACACATCACTGCACAATTTGTTTGTTTGAGATAGTCAATCACAGACAAACGAAGATCACCGCGCCGCGACGCTTGTTTCTCATCAAGTGGCGTCTTCCTAACCAACTCAGAGACAATTTAAATATAGTAGCAGCTTTTCAGGGCCGTTTGACTATATTAATTTATGCTCTCGTCATTTTGGGAAGGTGAACGGAACTCAATTAGAATTGAAAACAAATATCACTTATAAAAACCTCTTTATTCCATCTTTTTGACAAATATTTCATGTTCTAGATACATTTTTTATAAAATTTTATGATTTATAATTAAGATTGTTTAACTGTCTGACAAATTTTAATACAAGTAAAACTACTTTGAAATCTTTGAAAAGAATGCCATTGACATTTTGTATGAAATGCGTATGAAAATATTTTGGTAAAGAATAGTGGCAAAATGCCTAGCTAATTGAAAGAGCAAAGTAGACGTTTCCTTGTTGGACTTGAATTTGAAAGTTTATTTTAGGTTACATTCTTTCCAATACAATCTTTGGAAACACATTAGCTGGTTCCACAAGCCTTATTTTGAAAACGCTGTTTGAAAATGCCAAATTTCAATATTTAGTTTCACTTTTATGTTGAAAACAAATTTTTTTAAAAATATTTGTTTGAATGCCATGTTCTTCTTTGAAATAATATTTTGAAAAAAAATCGTTCTTTAAACAAAAGGGTCAAATAAAATATTGAAATTTGTCATTTTCAAAACAACGTTTTGCAAACAAGACTTGTGATACCTGCCATTTATTTTAAAAATAATACCGAGGAATAAATTAAGAAAGAGACCGAGGAACTTAAAATCTAATTATGTTGGACATCAAAATAACATAACATATTTTCTAGAAATATAAATTATATGATAATCTCCTAAATTTATTAAATAAAAATATCAAATTTGCAAGAAACTCCAGTTAAGAAAAATTAATGATTCACTTAAATTGTGTATTAACCTGACTGAATATTCGGATTCTCCGTAGTTATTGCTATATTTCTATAGATAATGTAATATTTCACTCAACTATATTAATTATTACTAAAACTTCGTGTATGGTTCAAATATATTTATTTGACAAAATGCCCACTGGCTTTCTTCCAGCACACTTTTGGTGACTACTATATGCACGAAGAAATAAACTCACAATATTGACTGAAATTTGCATTATTTATCTTTGCATTTCAACGGAAATAAACTTACTGACAAAGAAAGCTTTCTACTAGGTAGTTTAAAATTATCCTGGAAAACTAAATTAACAGTCAAATATTTGTATTTCTATTTCTTCTGCTGATGTATTATGATCACAAATAAACTTTTGTAGTAAATTATAAATTATATAACTGTGATTTTAACCAAAGTAAATAATGTATTTAATTTTATAACATCATTAAAATTTCATTTTTATGAATTTTGTATATTTTATGTACTTATATTAGTATGGTATTATCGCATTGTAGGTAAATACGTTTAATTTTTTATGTAGTAGGTATGTATAAATAAATTCAGCCAGAATTCAGTTTCGTTGACAGTTTTATAAGAATTTTGATGAATTCCGAACAAATCAAACATATTATTTGGTTAATAGTTGTTGAATACGAGTTCAATTCTCAACTCTTCATTCTGCTTAAAAATCATAATAATTATTAAATTCATATTTTTCCGAAGGAATATTACTTGCTATATAATGAAAATTTGTATATCAAATTTAGTTGTCGTTATAATAAATTTATGTAGCAGAACACAATACCAAGTAATGACCAATTCAAACTCATAGATTCGAACACGAATCATTACTAGAACATTCTGGAAACTCTCTTGAAATTAACCATAGCACAGATTCCGACCTAATTATACATTGACATCAAATGTTCTCGTAATGAGAATTCGAATGTACACACTGGTTCCAATTACCTTCTTGGCACTTCTGAAGTAAGAGTAATTTTATATTTCAACAAATAAACATCATTTTCCTCATCCTCTAAATGTAATGCACATATAAATTTTAAAAAAATATTCTTCCTGATATTTTTATAAATAAATGAATATATCATCACGGCATATTACCCATTGTTGGGTGTGCCAGTTTGCTTTGTAAGCAGATATCGGTAAGATTATGGCATATTCGTACCGTGTGAGCATTACAGGCGTCACATCAAGGGAAACTCATTGCGTGAAGAGTGCACCGCAAGGGTCACTTTTGTGCCTTTAAAATTCAAAATATTTTTTCGGGAACGAACCCCATATTCTATGACATATAAATATAATTACTTAATAAAATTTATAATATATATTTAATACATTACAATATAAGTGAACAAAAATATAACATTAGAACACACTGCAATTAGTGATACAGAACACAAATATAATTATGCAAATACATAGAGGTATCATTCACACATGTTACTGATGAAAAGAAAATCAAAAAGTAAACAAATATGTGCCATTAGCTGTTGAGTTAAGAGCTATGTAAAATCTGGATAATGTCCAGTATATTCTGGTTGTTCTGGGAGTAACTGGTGAAATCCCAAATTATTTATTATTATCATTAGATTAGAAGAGGTAAAAAAGAAATATTTACGCAATAGAATAGTAAGACATGTTATGGGAGTCGATGCGTATTAATTTTAACATATTTAGCAGAGAAAGGCGACATATCGCCGGCGTAGTGGCCGTGCGCATTAAAGCCCTATGTCTCTACATGTTTAGATCGCATCTGAAGTTCCTCGGTTCGAATCTATTAAAACGAGCAGTTCGCTATATGACTGGTTTGAAGTGGTGCGATAGTTGTGGAAATGCTTTTGTAAAATTACAATTACTTACTTTCACTAATATATATATATATATATATATATATATATATATATATATATATATATATATATATATATAATTTGCTTTTATTTGTTAAAAAATATAACAATAATTTCCAAAAAGGTTATGATATTTACTCTTTTGATACCAGAAATAAAAGTAAATTAATATTAGAGAAACATAGATTAGCAGTATTCGAAAAAAATGTATATTACGTAGGAGCAGTTTTATATAATAAACTTCCACAAAGAATAAAAACATTGAACAACTTTAAAAAGGGACTTAAAGAATTTCTTATCATAAATTGTTTCTATTCTATGTACATGGTTTTTGATAAATAAATATTATTATTATTATTATTATTTGTCCAGAAATAGCGTTCGTCGAAAACTACTTCATAATTGGGGTAAACCAGATACAGTGTGTTCAAAAAAATCCTAATTCGGAGTAGGCTATAAACAAGAAAACGTATATGTCAATTTGAAAGTATTTAATTAAATGTCAATTAGGCGAGAGACATTGTCAAAAATGTTATCTAAAGAAATCAAAGCTTTTCTTCTTGAATCCTTATTTTGTAAATAGAATAAAATTAAAAAACGGTAAATGGCAATATTCTGTATCCTTATTTATTATCTTTTCTCCTTAAAATTACATTTCAATATCAATTTTGACAAATTGACTTTTGAATTGAATAATAATCCGACATACGTTTCTGTGTTCATAGCCTACTCCGAATTAGGTTTTTTTCTGAACTCACTGTATAACTTAACTTTTAGAGGAAGATAGCTATATCATTTTAGTTATAGTGAAATTCATATAACAAGAACACTTTGTCGTAAAACGATTTAGCAATTGCACCAAAAAACTAACAGCAGGCTATTCCAGGATCGGTACTTCTACATTAAGGTATATTTGAAAGGAAATATTCCACGAATTTTTTCTACAAAATTTAAAAGTTATTACAAACTCTAAATATAAACAATAAATTTTGAAATTCGTACAAAACATGGTCACTTTACTTACCTAAAACTACATTAAATTCTAATTATTTAAAGGGAAGTATTTGTTCTTTACTTATAGAGAAATATTTAGTTATATCGGTATTTTAACATATTTTGGACATATACCTACATATAACATTTTTGGTGCCATGGTGCCGCTAAGCAAGTATAGTGTGTGAGCGACTGTGAGACAATTTTTTAATGTAAACTGATTTAAAGTGCTACATTATTTAAAGGGAAGTATTTGTTCTTTATTTATAGTAAAATATACAGTTACGCCGGCTTTTTCATATATTTTACGTATGGATAACTTTCTTGGTGCAAGATGATTTTCAAGAATTATCTAGGTATCCGGAGGCAACGAATACTTCAAGAAATTTTATCGTAGGGGAAGAAGTAGTCAATAATGGCTTGCTATTTTTAGGCGGAGTTGTGGAAGTAAATTTAAATAACTGTAAGGTAGTTGGGTTATGTTTGCAGACTAGTGCTCTTACTGCAAATCCCCATGAAATACATGCAACCATTTATTTATATTTTAACCTTCCTTTCACATTTTTGGGGAAAGAGTGAAAACTAATTCCCATTTTCTTTCCAGCGCGGGATGATACATTTTTGGTTTGGATTTAAAATATATACTCAGCTTCCTCAAATGAAAAATATTTAAGAATAGGTCAAAAAATTAAGGGTATTAAAATAAGATAAAGTATAACCCATAAGATGCAGGAAAATAGCACAAAATCAACAACACTGATATGCTACGAACAATAACTTGCCTCATGTCACTTTACTCATTAGACAAATTCTACATCACACTATCAAAACTCCCAATTGCGTACTAATGACATCTTTTCTTTTGTATTAGAACACTTTAAAACAAGACAATAATATTTCACAATTCGATTCAATGTAATAAAATAGAAGCACAGCTTTTGTTTAACAATAAATTTTACATTTAACACAAATTGTAGCAACCACTGAACTCAATACATGTATACAAATCATTGGAATGCGTCTTCATATTATATTCTGAGCAGGGGCGTAGAAACCGAGGGGGCAGAGGGGGTTAGTTGCCCCCAAATTTTAGTGGGGGGGGGAGCAAAGACAACACTTTGCCCCCCCTCTCAAGTTTTGTACCTTTATATGTAACAAATTATTCGATGACTGTACTTTTGGCAGCTTTAACTTTGATTCAATTGTAATTGTAATAATTCAATAATTCAAGTTTATTCATGTCCCTGATAGCCAGCTTTACATAAAATTTATGTAAATCGGTGCCAGCATTTACATAAATAGTTTACATTTAAAAAAATGTTATTAATTACATAAAATACAAGAAAAATACAATTCGGATATATTCATGTCTAGAGATGCATTCGGGCCGGGTCGGACAGGGCCTTGTGGTTGGATCGACTCGGCCCGAAAATAAAAATTGCCGACCCGATTCGAAGATCGATTCGATAAAAAATTAGCTGGCCCGGCTCGAAAATTGATCCGAAATCGGGCCGAGCTTCGGGTCGGGCTGGGCCTAAGCTCGAAATTGAGTGCATCCGGCATTCCTAATTTTGATTTTTATGTGAGGCGAAATGTTTAACTTTTTTCGTGTCAAACTTAAAAAAAAACCTCTACATCCTTTATGTTCCACATTAGTTAACAGAAGTCATTAAAAAAGGCACTTCTAGTGTTTGTTTGTTATAAAAATTACAGACCTATCCGTATTTGACACTTTGTTTACCAAAGGCATTCGAAAATTGAAACAACTTTTTCACAATCTTATACAAAAAATATCATTTACATAATGATTTTTTATCTAACTTTGTTTTTGCTCAAAAATAAGACAAGAAATCATTATGATAAGAACAAAAATCACTTTTATTTAAGTTTACGAGTAGTAACAATAGTAATAATAACAACATCACAATAGCATTATTATGCTTTAGTGAATAACCTTGAATTCTTGAAGTAAAATAACATTTTTATTTGTTAAGATGTGAAGTATGATATTATTAAATCATTTTGAACCTTTTTAACTCCATACATTTTCATTAAAATAGTAAGGAAACTGTACATTTGATTGAACAATAGAATTTTTCGGGCCGGCCCGAAAAACTCGAATTTTCGGGCCGGGCCAAAATCAAAAGTCCGACTCGCCTCAACTTTTGCAAATGTTTAGCCCGATTCGGAAAATCTTCGGCCCGGCTCGATGATCGACTCGAAATCGAGGCGGGCTTCGGGCCGGGCCGGGCCAAAGCTCGAAATCGAGTGCATCACTATTCATGTCTTAAGAAATTTCTAGAAAAATTCGTTAATTTTATTACAAACTCGTAATTTTATACTTGTGAAGTCAAATACCTTTAGCGCGTCTGAAAACTTATTTAAGATCAACTATGATGCAGAAACGCTTAACGCAGATTTTAATTCTACACATCCATAAGAAGCACACAGCTCTTCTAAACCTGCACGATGTTTTAAAAGTGGTCGTGATGAACGAAGAAAGGAGTCGCGTTTTCGGAAAACTATAAGCTGATTGTTATGGGTCCTTCTATCTAATTTAACATCATCACACCATTATATTTCACTGTTAACTAAACTAATATGCTAAAGAAATGTTTTATTTCGATGTTAACTAATATTAATATAAATTTATAATTTATTTTAATTACACGCTGCACTATAGTTTGTTTAATACAACAACTAGTTTTTTTTTTATATATAGTTGTAGTACAGGAAAAAAACGGTTTTTTCAATATTAAATTTACTTTAAAAAAATCTGTTGTGGCCAGCACAAAACCTTCCATCAATTCGATGTATTTTGTACAAATCCCATACCAAAAGTTTCTTGAAGAAGATTCTATATATTCTGTAAAATTATAACACGAACACACTATTTTTTATAAATTCCATACCACAACTTCCTTTGAAAAGATTCTATAAATCCAATAAAAAGGCTGAACTGCATGTCACTTGCGAGGAACACTATAACTTTCTGATCCTATACTTCCCACTTTGGTTTTGCACTTGACACTGACATCTATCATAATTTTAGCAAAGCTGACTGATTTTTGAAAGTTAATCTCTCTTCATCTATATATATATATATATATATATATATATATATATATATATATATATATATATATATATGTATTGAATATGAAGGAAAATGTATAATCAAACCGTATAGAGAATAAGATATTCTTTCATATTGATAATCACATAAAAAGTCGAAAAATGATATTTAACTGCGTTTTTTCAAGAAAAACTGTTAAGAAATCTAATCAGCTCTTCATATGGTTGTAAACAAGAGGAATACGAAAGAATCATAATTTTTAGAATTGACGGAATATTGCAAATTCCAAATAAAAATTTGCCCCACACAAAGTAAAATGTTAATATAACGTATACTATGGCAAATTACTAAAAAAAATACTGTATAGTAACTACAACTTCTATGTAATTTTTAAGAGTTTTTTCTACGTATTCACTACGATAACTTCCACTTTATATGTAACATATTCTATAGCCATAATTTAGTGACACACAGGGTCCCAGTAACTTTCATCTCACTTTGAAATTAACCTTAAAGTAACAGTTACTTCCTCTAACCACTTTGAAGTCACAGAAACTCTAAAAAAACACTTAAATGTGATTTCTACCATGAAAAGAATAAGACATTTATCATTTCTTTTCCAAATGGCTGTATTTAAATGTAAACGATGTAGACATTTTTCAATTTTTTACAGAAAATTAGAATTAAGTAAGGGAAATAATAACTTAATCACAAATTTGACAAGTGATAAAAGTGTTGTTGATATTTTGAAAAGTGTGAAATTCCTATTCCAAAGTTGTAAATCTCAAACAATATCTACAGAAACAGTAGTGCAAAATAACGGAGAAGTCAATAATATCAGCGATCTTCAGAAATTTACAGATTACAAAGAAGACTACTTTCCGGATGAAAGTACAAGTGATTCCGAAAATCCTCAAATTCATCTGGAATCAATAATATGCTTATCGCAACAATTAAGAGAGTGGTATTTATGTCATTGAATACCTCACAGTTCAATTAATGACATTCTTACTCTTACTTTCTTGTCATATTTGTCAGCAATCTGTAAATAAATATAAATTATTCAATTTAAAATATATTAAATTAAGCAAATGAGTAACGTGATGATATAAATTATAATATTAACAATAATAAACCTTTCTTAAAAAATATTTTTATTCATTTTAGTCATCAGTTGTACTAAAAATATTATGTTTTTATTTTTAGTACAACTGATGATGATGACTGCTTTGCAGTCAAAATGTACATATTAAAATAAAAATATTTTGTGAAGAAAGGTTTATTACTGTTAATATTAAAATATATTATAATCTTTATGACATATTCTTCTTCTCCTTCTGTATCTGCACACTACACACTCAGTAAACCTTTTCTCTATATCTAAACTATTAATTTTGTCACCTTTAAAATAAAAGGAAATTGTTCCTAATTTGCTTCTAGAGTACTTAAGAGCAGAGCTGTGCATGTACTTAAGTACATGTACTTTAAACTGTACTTAAATACATTTTTATTGTACTTGTACTTGTATTTAAGTACAATTTTTCAATATGTAATTGTACTTGTACTTAAATCCAATATTTTTGGAATTGTACTTGTGTGTCCACAAGTACATGGACAAGTACTTTTGCTTTGCACGTTTCAACCTGCAGAATTACCAGTCTGTCTCGTATTCACGAACTAAGCAATATCCTCTATATTTACCTCTCGCTAAGAGAGGTATTGGATTCATGCTAAAATTCGCATATCCAGATTTTATTGAATAAGCACGTGTGTGTGTGTGTGTGTGTGTGTGTGTGTGTGTGTGTGTGTGTGGATGTGTGTATGTGTGTGTGTGTGTGTGTGTGTGTATGTATGTATGTCTGGATGTTGTAGTCACGATTCCTCAAAAACTATAAGACTTAAAAAATATTTAACTGCAGTTTCCTCAATCTGACATTCCTGGGAAGAGCTGAAAAGGTTTTGGTAACAATTGAACAACCGGAAGTAGTAGTTTCTTAGAAAAAATCTTCTAAATATAATTTTTTGGGAGTTTTTTTTATTAAATATTGAAGAACATACAATTCTCCATCTAATACACTTAAAAAAATTATTATATCTTGTATAGATTTAGAGATAAAGACTCTATAATTTATAGAGTAAACTAATCGCAGAGGCCAAGCCACTAAGGAAACCAGTTGACAAATTCCAATGTTTATAACATGACATGTCATTGTCAAATATCAACAGTTTTAGTGACATTCTGATACCTTTTTCTGGGAAGTATATTTAACTTTTCTTATTGTTTTATTAATTAAATATTTGAAATTATAGATAAAATAGTGGTAAAATGCATAAATCCATCAGAAATACCGCCAATCTGGTTAATGAATTGGAACAATCTTTGACATTTAGAAATTTCCTCATACAATGAAAAATAGATATAATTAGAATTATATGTGTGCAGAAGACATGTTAAATATAATAAAAAACAATATTTGGGTAATATTCTGTAAGATTTTGTTATAAAACGACGGTTCGAAAGCGAAGTGCAATACAATACTTATATAGCCTAATATGGAAATGGCGAGAGGTCTTGTGCTGGCCACAACAGATTTTTTAAGTTATAAATTCAATTCATTTGCAGTTCAAACTGCGGATGTATTCAATGCTATTAGTTGTTGTTCTTAGCCGTAGCCGTTTATTTTTTTCGTAAATTAAATAAAACGTTTTACTAAATGTAGTGTGTAATGTACTTGTACTATTTATAAATATCTATAAAAATTAATTAACAATTTATGTTTAAAGTAAGTTTTTTGTTTGAAACCCGCAGTTCGATAGAAAAAATACTCATTTCGGTGAATGTACAGGCTCTTAATATTTTGCAATGAATTATTAGATATACATTCATAAAGTCTCTGTACGACAATAGTTTCAATCTATTTTAGGAAAAATAGCATTTTAAAAACCAATAAATTAAATTTTCTTTTAATCCAAAATGATAAGCATTATGTTACTTCATTATAAATAAAAAATAAACAAAAAATGTAGTTATTTTATTTATTTTATGGGGTAAACATTGAAAGTATTCATAATTTGACAACAAAAGTCTCCGTACGATAACGAAATCATTTAAATAATAAACAATTTATATGTTTCGCAAAGAAAGTCAAAGAAAAATAAACTAAATATTTTTTTTCAATTTTCGTATTTTTTATAAGTACTTGTACTTATACCTGAAATTGCAAGTACAAGTACTGTACTTGTACTTGTACTTAAATACTTTTAAAATGAAAGTAATTGTACTTAAGTACATTTTTCAGTAAAGTACTTGTACTTGTACTTAAATCCTTTTTTCTTGTACTTGTGCACAGCTCTGCTTAAGAGTTCCCTAATTGTATGTGTTAAATGGCTCGGCCAGAATAATTTTGATTTTCTTCCCACTGGTGAGCAACTACTGTGAAGTAAATTTCCTTTTTACCTTCCGACACCTTTAGGTAAGGAAGGTATATTGTCTTTGGTCAAAAAATTCGATGGTGAGTTTTTAATGAATAAGCACTTTTTAGGGTCCCTAGAATACGATTTTACTAGTTTTACGATGATGTCTGCATGTGTGTGTGTGACAAATTTTTCTCCCACGATAACTCCAAAACTATAATTCTAAAAATTATTATTCTTTCGTATTCCTCTTCTTTACACCCATAGAGCTGATTAGATTTTGGTTATAACTGGTCAACCGGACATTCTCTTATTTGAAGTTCTTAACAGTTTGTTTTGAAAAAACGCAGTTGAATATCATTTTTCGACATTTTATGGAATTATCAATATGAAAGAATATCTTATTTTCTACACGGTTTGATTATACTTTTTCCTTCATATTCAATAGATATAGATAGAGTTATAGTGAGATTAAGAGAGATTAACTTTAAAAAATCAGTCAGCTTTGCTAAAATTATGGAAACAGCAGTTATATATTGAAAAAAATCTGATTGATAGATGTCAGTGTCAGGTGCAAAACTAAAGTGGAATAGGATTAGAAAGTGATACGTGACAGAGTGTCCCTCGCAAGTGGCTTGCAATTGCAGCCTCGCCTCAAGATTTGAACTTTCAATGCCGGGAGTATATAGAATCTTTTTCAAGGAACTTTTGGTATGGGATTTGTACAAAATACATCGAATTAACGGAAGGTTTCGTGCTGGCCACAACAGATTTTTCTCTATCGTGGAAACAATTTTAAAAAAATGTTCGGTTTCCTGTAAATACAAAAATTCTTTACTTGGAATGTTAATACATATAAACAAAAAACTCATACGAACGCTTTCTGTGAATATTAAATTTTAGTAATTTAAATAATATGCCATATCACTTTTCAATACATGAAAGAGTAGCTTGGTCTATATTCTTCGGCCTGTTATATGCTCCTTCAGGTAAAATCGAAAATGCAAAATAAGAAAAAAATATCGCATCTAGATGAGAATGTAAATTGTCAAAATTGTACACGTATCAGATTTATGATGCGATATTTTTTTCTTCACTGGCAGTTACGGTAACTGACTGAAGGTTAAAATGTAATACATTAATTTTTTATTGTAATTGTTTTTAAATAAAATTGGTATGATAAATAGGTATTATATTTTTAGTACAGGTTATAAAGACTTTTTATTGATATTTTTAAGTCTAATGACGTAGATATTCATGTTTATCAATATTTTATACCATAATACATAAAACTCCTACCATAATTACATTAATTTTAACGTCGTATACACGTACCTACATCATCGTAATAGGATAGTTGCGAAACATAACGCAATTACGTTTGAACAACGTAAAAATAACTTAAAAATTATTTCCCATTTTGGTATTTACTAGGTATTTAGAACGATCCCAATACGTTACCATTGATAGTGGTGAATACTACATTTTTACCTCTCGCTAAGAGAGAGGTATTGGATTCATGCTAAAATTCGCATATCCAGATTTTATTGAATAAGCACGATTTAAGGTTCCTAGAATCCGATTATAACATTTTTAAAATGATGTCTGTGTGTGTGTGTGTGTGTGTGTGTGGACGTGTGTGTGTGTGTGGACGTGTGTGTGTGTATGTGTGTGTGTGTGTGTGTGTGTGTGTGTGTGTGTGTGTGGACGTGTGTGTGTGGACGTGTGTGTGTGGACGTGTGTATGTGTGTATGTATGTGTGTCTGGATGTTGGAGGGACGATTCCTCAAATACTATAAGACAAAAAATAATTAACTGCAGTTTCCTCAATCTGATATTCCTGGGAAGAGCTGAAAAGGTTTTGGTAACAATTGGACAACCGGAAGTAGTAGTTTCTTAGAAATTTTTTTCTTAATATAATTTTTTGGAAATTTTTGTTATTACAAATATTGAAGAACAAAATTTTCCATCTAATACACTTAAAATTTTTATTATATCTTGTATAGATTAAGAGATAAACACTATAATATATAGAATATTCTAATCGCAGACGCAGAGGCTAAGGCACTAAGGAAACCACTTAACAAATTCAAATGTTTATAACATAGTTTGTAAATGACATATGTTAGTGTCACAAATCAACAGTTTTAGTGACATTCTGATAGTTTTTTCTGGGAAGTATATTTAATCTTTCTTATTATTTTATTAATGAAATATTTGAAATTATAGGTAAAATGCATATATCTATCAAAAATACCGTCAATCTGGTTAATGAATTGGAAGAATCTCTGACAAATAGGAACTTCCTCGTACAATGAAAATTAGATATAATTAGAATTATATGTGTGCAGAAGACATGTTAAATATAATAAAAATATTTGGGTAATGTTCTGTAATTTTTTGTTATAAATCGACGGTTCGATAGAGAAGTACAATACATAGCCTTATATGGAAATGGCGAGAGGTCTTGTGCTGGCTACAACAGATTTTTTTTTATTTTTCTATTGACAGTTACGTCATTACGACCTAAAATACTAGTTGGGATATTTAATTTTTTTTATTAAAATGGTTGTTACATTACCCATAAGTAACAATCTAAAGCATTTCAATCACACAAAATCCTATTAGCTATCAGGTCCCTGCTCAGACATAACCTATTTGTATTTATTGTTAAAATGACAAGTCATATAGTAATTCCGCTTTCACCTGGTGTTGTGTAAACTATGGAATAAAAAGATCCCCAGAAATTCTGGGGATCTTTGCAGAATTGTATTGCCAATTGCATCATTTCTTTTTGATCACTCTGAATTTTAAACAATTAAATATATCGTCATGACTTATTACCCATTTCTGCATGTATCAATCTACTTCTATTCGCAGATGTCAAATGATGACGTAACAGTTGAGAACATTTACTAAGCGGTACCTCACGGGCTCTGAAAGCTGTCGTGGAGAGTATACCATAAAGGTCACTTTTGTGCTATTTTCAAATTTCAGAAGGGATATCATCAGAGACAATATATTCTTTAAATAGGCCTATAAACCATAACAAAAAATAACAAAATGTACACTTAATTTAAATTAAGATAAAAAAACATTTTTTTAATAATTACTTTGCGATATATTTCAATTTATTTCCAGGACACAGATGAAGTCTCGCGCAGCCTACTACATAAGCTAGTGTGAGAAAGATAGCTATAGGTTTCTTTAAAAATCAAATGCTGCTATACAAAAAACAATTATGACTTTTTGATACCACGAATTGCTTCGAAATTAAACGAACTTTCATTTAAAAATATTTTTAAAAAATTAGTTGTAATTTTGATGCAATTATGTAGATAGGCCCGGATTATACATTGGCAGTAAGATTAGCAGTTAATTTGTCATTTGTCAAGGTTAGTTCCAGAATGTTATGTGATACAGCAGATTGTAGAAGCGCTGCAGGTAGGGTTAGAATCTCGGCCTACTAATTGGCAACATCAATATATCAACAAAAATTAAGGAGTTGTCACACACACATACACGGACATCTCCATTTCCAAGGGTAGCGGGAGGTAAAAAAAAATGAAATTATAAATAAAACTGTATTTAATAATTCGTTTTTAATGAAAAATATGACAATATATGGTTTGAAACACGTAGTTTGGTGCCAAATAAATAAATATTAAGATTAGTTCATGACTCCAAAAAGCTGCCAAAAAATAAAAATAAAATAAGAAATTCTCAGATATCATCATCTTGTAAACGAGATCTTTATCAGCGTATGTCACAATATTACAATTTGATCTGTAAAAATGATTCCACATATGCAAAAATGACCAACACAAAACCTCTAGCATATCCATATTAGGCTACATAAGTAGTATTATATTTAACATATCTGGTACTCTCAAAAAAATCTAATTACATCTATTCTTTTTCTCCTACTGTTCTAAATGTTCGAGTTTCTTCCAATTCATTGACGAAATTGGCGGTATTTCTAAATGGTATATATTATACATATTATGTGTCTATAATTTTAAATATTTAATTAATAATAAAATAAGAAATATTTAATGGACTTCCCAGAAAAAGCCTTCAGAAATATCTTTGCATTTTTGACAATGACATTTATCCGTCAGTTACAAATATTTAAATTTTAAACCTGGTTTCTATGGAGTTGTTTGGGCTGTGAGATTCATTACAACAGAATATTTTATATATTTATACCTATCTCTTTATCTGTAAATCTATAGAAGATATAATGAAAAATTTAAATGCGTCGAATAGAGAATTTTATACTTTTTAATATTTGTAATAACATAAATTTAAAAAAATAATGTGTAAAAAAAATTATTTAATAAATTACTACTTGCGGTTGTCCATTTGTTACCAAAATATAATCAGCACCTCCCATTAATGTCATATTGATAAATTTGTCGTAGTTAAACAGATCTTAAGTCTTACAGAATTTGAGAAATCGTTTATCCAACATCCATACAGACATCCGAGCACACACATCCATACACAGACACACACACACATCCATACACACACACATCCACACACACACATACATATACACACACATAGACATACACACACACCATCATCATTATCATAATCATCATCATCATCGTAAAAGTGTTAAAATGCTTATTCTTTAAAACCTGGATATATGATTTTTAGTATGAATCCAATGCCTCTCTTAGCGAGAGGTAAAAAGTAATGTTTGAATCTTTGAAGTAAATTTAAAATTTGAGTCAAAACATTTGACATTCAATTAGTCGCTTACTTAATGCTTTGTACCGCCATATTATTTTTAGAATCCATTCACATACGAAATGTGTTTACACACGACGTGTTCGACAAAAAAAAAAAACTACCGACATTCATTTAAATTAAGCGACAAAAGACTTAATAGCGGAGCATGACGTTACCGAAAAATGTAGCAAAATGAGAAATTTTATAGAAATTAAAGGAAATTTTCCAGTTTGTAGTACATTGTAAACAAAAACAAAAATAAATGTTTTAAATATGTATTTACAATGCAAGCAAACAAAACTGCATAATTTCAGTTTGCTTGACCTTGATTTATCTAAGCTGGGACCACACATTCGGTATTCGGCGAATCCTGAGCAAATATTCGTCAAATGCCGAATGTGTGGATGGGCTGCTTAGTGGTTCCCACTCTGAATCATTGCGTTTAAATAAATACATTGACTTGTTCAATTACTGAACGCAACGCTGCGCACGACGCTCCACTCTGGGCAGACCTTTACTTGTAAATATTGTATACATTATATATTATAAATTATTTATGGGGAATAGGGTATACTGGTTGAAATTGATTTGTTGGCCTTTCAACCAGGGATGGTAACAGAAACCGGAACCGAAACCATTAACCGAAAAATACCGAAAAAAAATGAGAACCAAAACCGAAACCTGTACCGAAATTCAAAACAGATACAAAACCGGAACCGAAAGCAAACCCTTTTTTATTTATCGGTTAACCGCATTATATAAAGGTCTCTTGTTACTTGTTAAATATTGTAATTTTTTATTATTAAAATACTTATGTACCTATAAAAAAGTATAAACATAAATTTATTTTCTATTTTTTTTTTCCGAAACGTATTTCAAATTTTTACGTAGTACCTCAATCGGGTGGCGCTCGAAATCCGTTACATGCTACATTTCCATAGGCATTTAACATGGGAAATTAGAATATTTTGAATATTTGCTTCCCATTAAAACTGAGTGTTATAAAACTTTGTACACGTGTTTGTGGACACTTTTTGCATCATTATAATAATTAATTGTTCAATTAAAATTAATAATATTATTATTCTCGTAACCCTTTTAGTAAAACCGGTATACCAAAGCCGATTGTTGTATAAAAACCGAAACCCAAATCAAAACCGAATTTTTATTTTTGCGATGACCGAAACCGTAACCTACACCGATATTTTTTTTGGTTACCATCCCTGCTTTCAACTATATACTCATTTAACTGAGGGTTAATTCCTTTATTAACTCTCTTGCTCACTCCTCGTTCGCTTTCACTTATTGTTTTTCCCTGTGACTCCATAGCGCCTGCATCCGGCTCGAAGGACCAAAAATCTTGTGTCTGGATTTTTGATACCCGTTACCTTTCTGATGAATTTTCACTTGAAGCCAGGAGTTCTTATTTTGTACCGACCGCACACAAAATTTTTAATATATTTTACAATACAATGAAAACATAATGACATTTCATCAAAATCAAAACACTGAAAACCTATTTTTTACGCCTACCTCCTTTCTACCAACACCTACTTAAAAATGCAGAGAAAATAGTTATTTTTATAAACATTTTTATGGATTTGTATGCGTTTGCACAAGTAATTTTTGTTTGACCTCTATATGTACAATTACATTCCTTCCAATCTGTTTTATATATGTGTACATTTAACGGCTGTCTGAAAATATGGAAGAGTACTGTTTCTGGGCCTGAAAATATAAGGGAGTACTATTTTTCAAGTTAGTGAAAAATTCATTCAGTTTTCTTGTTATAAAAAGCAAGATCAATGTTAATATGTTTTCTCCGTATTGGAATCCCTATTCTAGCATGCTTATTGATGCAAGAGTGAACTTCATTCATATATGATATTTATATTATAAATATTATACCAAAAACTTCCTTCAAGTATTTTTATAAAGAAATAATATAAATGAAAAATGAAAACCGAAACAGAGAAGAGAGTATAAAATACTCAAGGCTATTAAGCACCCGTTCGTTAGTTCTAGAGACTTCTTTCCAATAATGATGATGACATTGAACTGTACATATCACTAATGGCAACAGATTAACTGCTCGTAGTAGGTATGGTGCACACCATACACACTTATAAATTTGTTTTTTCGTCATTCTATTCTAGAATTTTCCCTAGCTCCTCCAAAACATTCTGAAATTCTACAACATACTTTACTTGAATTTAACGTGGGTCACCTATCCTAGTTTATAGCTTCCGCAATATACATATATTTTATTCCTTTCAGTTATGAAAATACAATGAATAAATTTTTTATTTTCGTTTATTATAGATAATAATTAATATATATATATATATATATTTTTATTTAAATTTTTTATTAATAGCAAAAAAACTTTCAAAGTTTATTTCTGAAAAATATCTTTTCTGACATTCTTTGCTTGCGCATAGTGCATAGCATATCAGAGTTGGGTCGGTTACCACTTAAAAGAAATCGATTACGGTTACTGATTACTCAAAATTTTCGATTATTTTTCAGTTATGTGAAAATTTTCAATATAATCAAAGCAAATTGAAATTGTTTGCAAATCAATTTATTGAAGTTAAGATATGTAAAAATGAATAAAAATAAAAATTATAGTTATAATAACACAAAATATTAATTTCGCAAATGAATTTTAATCCAATGAAAACTCAAAACAAAAATATATTCTAAAATAAATAAATGAATAAAAACATTCTGGACAAAACAAATTGCATAACAGTAAAACTAGTATTTTACGTACTTACGCTGGCGTATTTATTACTAGTGCTCGGAAACCGGTGGATCCAAAAGACTATCCGCTATCCCATATTTCAGTGAATACGGGTCGGAGTCAATTCTTTACCCATAAGAACCGTAAGACCCGTAAAACGTATTTGATCGCTTTCAACTTTACATACTGTTGTTGATTTATTTGATTAAACATTTGATGTAATACAATTAAATTAAATTAAAAAAAAAAAAAAAACTCGATTTGTAAGAGACACCATTATGAATAATTTTAATGTATATTTAAATGCAATAATGTAATCAGTCTACCCTTCACACATACGTCAAGTCTTTCGGGTTCGTACGGGTAATACGGTTCTTACGGATATTACGGTTCTTGTGGGTCTTACGGGTCTTATGAGTTAAGAATCGACTCTGATCCGTATTCCATTTGGTCCGGGTGGATGGGTTTTTTCCTTCTAACTAAATACCCAGTTCTAAGTCCTAGCCCTATTTATTACAATAGAATAACACTAAAATTTCAAATATCACCTAATCGGCTTTTTTGGATTGTTTACAATTGTCACAACCCTGGTGCCGATGATGGTAAATTCGTAAAATGTGTTGTTTTTTTAAACGTTTCACTGCTTGATAAATATGATTGTACTATGGAACTATTAATTTCAGTAATTCCAAACTAAAAAAAAATTTAAATATATATGTAATCTATTTATTACAAGTAAATCGATTATGATAAAGTAAACTGATTCCTCGTAACTCAATTTCTTGGAGACAAGAATGATTATCGATTACTTTAACGAAAAAGTAATTGACGTAGTTGGATTACTTCTTTCTGAAAAAAATTGGATTACAATTATTTATATAAAAAAAGTAATTAGATTAGATTATAATATTAATATATTCAGCAGCACCAGCATGTCAGCTATAAGACATACCAACTTTACATTTTACATTAAATAAAATGTCAATTTTAGATAAATTAAATTATGCTTTTTAGCAATTTCAAATACCTAATTATATGGATAGTATATTATTAATAAAACTCTGACCCCTTGAAATTACGTTATCAAAAGAAAACGAACCTTTAATTATAATATTTGTCACCTGAGAGTCTGGTCGCGAAACTAGGGAACCGGGTTTGGTCCTGACCGACGCGAAAAACTATTTCGAATTTTAAATTGCACAGAACTGGACCCCTTTCACTAATTACCGATATCTGAAAGATACACACCCATTAGGTAATATGCCATGATGATATATTTATTTATTTATGATTAAGATCAAAATTTTGTGTGTTGTGTAGTTGTTGATTCAACTACAACGTATGTAAAGAAAGTATAATTATTTTATTTTGTATTTGCTATATAAAAATGAAGATACAGTGTAAATATTAAAAAAAAAAAAATAGAAAACTATAACGAATGAGTCGATAAATCGTTGTGAAGAAATGGGAATAGTGAAATTGTGTACAAAAGAAACACTATGTTCTATTTTAACTTTGAGTTCACTTTCCTATGCATTTACAGTATGAATAATGAAAAAATAAGCCTACCTCTATTTAGTGAAAATAAGTGAAATGGCAGGGTCATTTGTCCTCGATACATGTAAACAACTTAGAAAGGCAAACAAAATATTATACTTGCATATAGATTGTAGGTTTTGCTCTTTATAAATCTTCATACGGAATACATATATTGATAATGATGTACAAATTAGAATCAGAGTCTTAATTAAATTATAACTTTCCCATCTCAAGAAAAAGAATAATAAATACTTCTTAAGATTCGCATAGAAATCTTATATTGGTCTTTAATTGATCATTAAACATTTATCAGTAATAGTAATTAATAATTTTTGTTATTAGTTGGTATTAACTTTCTATTTTGTTTGACGGAAAGTATTAGGTAGTTCCACTTGCTTTAAACGTTACTTTATAATATAGTACAAACCGATAAAGTGACAATGAAAATAATATAATTAATAAAAATACAGATTTATGTAAAATACGCTTTCATAAATTTATTACAAAGTAACTGTTATACCATGACGTACTTTATTTGTTAGCAGAATCAAAGTTTCAAAAATTTGTAACATCTTTCATGGAATATCCACCAAGAAAGACAATGAGTAAATAATTGATTTCTCAAAAGTTATATCGAGTTTTTCTTTTAATGAAAGCAACTTAACAACTGTGCGATGCGAAGATTAATCCGTATATATTTCAGAGTGGATCTACGGATCTACCATATATGAGAAACAAGTATGTGTAACTATTGTATAAATATTTAATTGGACCACAGCTGCTATTGTATTCATAAAAATACTTTGATGGAGAAAGTATGGCAAGAATTTGACTATCAGATTTATTTAAGCTGATTGACTAGCAGCTCGCGTAATGCGTAAGATCCCAGATAAAATTTTAAATTTGCATACAAATGATGCACACCTTTTTCATTTTGAATGCCCTATAACATGTGTCACAAAAGTTTTCGGAGAAAAATTGAGTAAGCCATACCAATGCTCGCTTTCTTTTATACGATGATTTATACTAATGTAAACAAAATTTAATGTGTTTTTGAAATATGTAAAAGAATATACTTATCAGTGGCGTACCCAGAGGGGGGGCGATGGGGGCGATCGCCCCCACTAGACCTACATTTTTTTTATGTACACACACACACACAATTAAGGGAACACCAAAAAGCTTTGCATTTAAAAAAGTATGTATTCTTTGACTTTCATATTTCTGTTGGAATTTCTTGATTTACAACAAATAAAAAATTACAATATGACACTCAAATATAGCCACCTAATAAAGATTGATTGCTCGGTCTTTAGTTTTATTAAATATGGGTGTTTAATTCGTATTCAAGGTTAACAATCATTTCTGCTTTTGTCGTCATTTCAATTTTAAGTATTTAAAGTAAAAAAAAAAATAACAATGCCTGTTAGTACAGCGTCGACAGAGAGGAGTTTTTCAACACTTCGTCGATTAAAGACATATTTAAGAAATAAAATGGACGAAGAGAGGTTAATAGGTTTAGCACTTCTACACATTCACCGAAATATTAATATAGATGTTGGAAAATTAATAGAACGTTTCGCAAAAAGATCCAACAGTAAATTAGAATTCATAATACAATATCTTGTCATCTCTATGTAATATAATAATAAACAATAATATTGTTTGGTTCATGTTCTTATTTAAAATATCTTATTTTTTTAACGTTTCTTATATTTTTAATATTAACCTTCCAACCTTAATATCTTAAAATATCTTTGTATTATAAAATATAAATATGAGAAAAAAAGTACATGAAATTTTTTAGTCGCCCCCCCTAGACCAAAATCCTGGGAACGCCACTGATACTTATGTACATACCATGTTCCGAAATTTTAAAATTACTAGCGTATACTCCGGAAACGGAAGTAAAGCACACTTCTAGATATCTAAATATAACAACAATTTCCTCATATCATCTACAGTTCTTTAGTTATTTAACAAAACTTTATATATCCATCTTCCTTAACAACCGCGATATTTGCTTGTTCATTCTCACTTCATCACCTTCTGTATAATTCATTGTAGTTGTTAGTTATTTTGTTATTTGTATTGCCCGCTTCTGTAATTTACAGCAACGTTATGGAACATGAACTAAAATACCAGAAATCTAATTTCAAATCTACTGTACGTAACATACATTTTATGGCAATGAACATATTTAATTGTTATAATAATTAAAAGATAAAATGATACATCTGATATGCTATGTTTTACATGACAATAAAATTGCTTTAATTATAAAGTTTTACTGTCCTATATAAACCTGCTTATTATAATTTTACAAATTTATACAAATATGAATACAAAATTTTGAAAAGTGTTATGACAAATATAAGAATGTATAATAAACATGTCCAAAATGTCTTATTGACCCAATTTTGTCGAATTTTGTTTTCGTCTGAAAACACAGAAACCTACTGCGCCATCAATGTCACCGACACTAATTTATATGTTACATCCGGATTGTTCAAATACTTCTCAGAATGCGTGAAATACTCGTAACTTCCATACTAAATTTAAAATGAAATCAAGTTAAATTTTTACCTCCCGTCACCTATAGGCAAGAAATATTTTTCGTTGGTCAAAAAATTATATGGTGAGTTTTGTAATCAATACCTAAGTACGTTCTATGGTCTCTAGAATACGATTATTTTTACGAACAATGATATCCGTGTATACTGTGAGGCGATTTTTGCCTCCAATAAATCGTATAAGTACTACTAAGTACTACTATTTGAAAAATAAAGATTTTTTGCATTTAGAGTGGAATATGAGTGGTCTTTTATATCTATGGATACGCGCAAAATGTAAGTATATTATGACAGTTGTATACTGTGTCTAATTTAAGAATGCAGTATGCAAGTTCTTTTATCCATCGACAAATTCATCGGTGAAATTCATTGCAATTTGATATTGACTTCACCGATGGATATGTGATGGAACAGATAGATGGTGAAAATAGGAACTACTTGATGAAAGAGTGCTAATTCATAATTCACGACTTTTCTTCACTGACTACCGACTAAAACATCAACAAACTTGTGAACATAATCTGAAAATTATACCCCCCACTACTAATTCATCAGAAATTGTCAAATCCATCGATACTCAAACCTGATGGATCCGATAGTTTTCTGTTTAACCAATCGGTGAAAATAGGAACGCTATGTTGAAATTCATTGCTTTTAAAGCGCTGAATAAAAAGACCCATTGGTGAATTTCTGCTTCACGCGCACGACTCATCGGTGAATAAAAGAACTCGCCTAGTGTATAACATGGTATAGGGACAACATTGCACGGCTTCTTGTGATTATACTTCATTTCACCCCTGATCACATAACTGGTTAGTTATGTGATTAGGGATTTCACATAAGAAAATAGCGTGGCTTTAAATAGGGATAGAAATTCTGCTCTTTGATTGATCAAAATACTACCCTAGTTCACAAAAGTGAAATCAATATCACTTATGAGCTGTCAATTATCAAATAAAATCGACAGAATTAAGTGATATTTAACCATGTTTTATTGTAATTTTTAATATTCAGGACATTTTACAGATGAAAATATTTTTATTATTGACAAACAGCCTGATTCTCGTGACACTTGTTTTGAAAACAATATTGTTTCGTATACAATATTGAAAACAATATAGTTTAAGATATCGTATGAAATTCGTATTCACGTGACTCCCTTGTAAACTGTTTCTATACAATTTATTGTATTGTAATGTATACAAGTATGAAGTTAGGTAGTTTCCTCATTTGACATTAATTTATTTGATTTTTGACATATCAACAAAAAAATATATTTTGTGGTAATTGTGGTATCAAGTACAACGCAATATAATATCTTTGAAAAATTCAAAGAAGAAAAGAGTGTTAAAGACACAGCAACAAATATACATAGATTCATTAAATAATTATCCAAATTTAAGATCTGGTAAAATAACGCCAAATTTTACAGTTGAAAATATGGGTCAATTATGGCAAGAAATCGCTACGAAATTAAATTCTTGTGGTAACGGTCCAATTCGAGATGTAAAAGGTTGGAAAAATTATTTTCGGTAATTACGTTTTTGGTAGATACTAAAAAGAAGAGAAGTGAGTTAATAGAAACTCACGAAAAAAGTCAATATGAATATAATAATGGCCTAAATCATATTGCTGAATTTTTAAATGACATCGCAAATGCTATACATCGTATGTGCGATATATTGGGAAGCAAACTTGGTTGAAAATTGCATTTAATTTAGTTAGTTGCTATACGATACTTCTACAAATAAATTACATTTTTTTTCTGAAATGTTAATGAATTAATTTAATAAATAAATAAATATGGTCATATTTGTATCAGAGATTTATTGAAAACTATATATATGTTTTATAAATTATACATATAAGTGAATAAAAAATAATAAGGAATGCATTTTTATTTTTGTAATAAAATTATTATAATTACTATTTTGTAATTCAGATTTACGATTCAAACGTACTACAAAACAACAATACGAAATATATTTAAATTATGAAATGGGATGTAGGGATCTACTAACTGCTGACTGGCTCATAGATAATAAATGATCCTCACCAATAATTTTTTGGTAACTTCCTTGAGCGAAGAGATGTAACACGACAAAAATCTAATAGATAAAAATTCAGTAAAAATCAATAAATTCTCAATATTGTAAAAGATAGGTATTTACTTTTAATTGTTTTGGTATAGAAATTTCTTCTCGATCTGGATTTGATAAGATTGAGGCTATAATTTGAATTAAATCAAAAGCAGTTAGGCGTGATAGTCTGTAAATAATTTTAAACGTCGTTTCCGGTAAGGACAAAGGATCACTCGTATCCCTTAACCGCTTTTTTTTTTTTATTAAGCGAGCATTTTGTCTAAAAAATATTATTTTAAAATGTTATTTACATTTCTTCGTCCTCGGCAATTGCATTAATTAAAAAAATAAAACCATCATTTGCCATATTTCGAGTTTTGAATAATATTTTTAAATTTATTGTTTTCCTAACAAGTAACAGAACGACTTGTTCGCAATACAATAAATGAAAACAATTATTGTTTTCTATACAATACAATTTTGGTCACCTGAATGCAAAAAATTGTATAGTTTACAATAATTTTTTTGACATATGAATTATCGTTTCGTACACAATATTGTTTCAGAATCAATGTTCACGTGAATATCAAAATTAGAATTTATTGTATACAAAACAATAATTGTTTCGTAAACAAGTGTCACGAGAATCAGGCTGAAAGTTTGATTTCATAAATTTAAATTATTTATGGTTGATTACGATGATCGACTGATTTCAGAATGTAAAAATGGAAAATAATCAGAGATGCAGTCGTTTGTAAATTATTTATTTCCTGGCCGACGTTTCGACTTTAACAAAAGTCTTCTAGCCCTGAAGAAGACTTTTGTTAAAGTCGAAACGTCGGCCAGGAAATAAATAATTTACAAACGACTGCATGTCTGATTATTTTCCATTTTTACATTAAATTATTTAATTAATGCATGTAAAAACGGTTGGCTCTCAAACGCCATCTGCTATTTTCTTACGTGAAATGAAATATAGTCCAAACGCGAGACAATTTTAAGCTGTCCAAAAATTATGTTATTGATCGCAACTTTTTTCCGTATTTGTGTACAATAAATTAGACTAGCTAAATTGAATATAAGTGAAATAAATAATTTTAATATAAGTATAATTGTAAATAACTAATAATATAACGTTAAACAGTTAAAATACAAAAGACAAATCACCTGTCACCCTGTAAGTAATTGTGAAAATATTATCATTTTATCGAAATAAAATTTAGATCCATATTTAACCTTAAAATGGAGCTGCGTAAACCAGGTGGAGTATAGGTATATAATTCTATGCAACTTTATTGAAATTACATGTATATAAAATAGAACGGGAGTTAATTTTTTTCTTCATAGAAAAGTAAGTATGTAGTAATATATACGTACCTACTACTAAGTACTTATTAGGAAAGAGTTTAAAAATTCTTTTTTTTCTTTGGCCATATCATAATTTAATTCTAATCCCGATACTCGGTTTATTATAACGACTTTTCATAATGCAATAACCTATTTGGAAAAAAGATTTCAGCATGTGATGGAATTGGGGAACAAACACAGCCGCTTGCTGCTTGATAGATCTTAACCATCGCTTCGGTTAGTTGTCATTTTGAGTAAAAACTTTATAACTATAAAAATAGTGACCCTAGAAAAAACAGTGTAAAATACAAGAATATAATTAGGTAATAATTAATTTTAAATACTTTATTTAATTTTGTTAGTCAAAAATATTCGATGAAAATAATAATAATAATAATAATAATAATAATAATAATAACAATAATAATAATAAAACAGTTAAAATACAAAAGACAAATCACCTGTCACCCTGTAAGTAATTGTGAAAATATTATCATTTTATCGAAATAAAATTTAGATCCATATTTAACCTTAAAATGGAGCTGCGTAAATCAGGTGGAGTATAGGTATATAATTCTATGCAACTTTATTGAAATTACATGTATATAAAATAGAACGGGAGTTAATTTTTTTCTTCATAGAAAAGTAAGTATGTAGTAATATATACGTACCTACTACTAAGTACTTATTAGGAAAGAGTTTAAAAATTCTTTTTTTTCTTTGGCCATATCATAATTTAATTCTAATCCCGATACTCGGTTTATTATAACGACTTTTCATAATGCAATAACCTATTTGGAAAAAAGATTTCAGCATGTGATGGAATTGGGGAACAAACACAGCCGCTTGCTGCTTGATAGATCTTAACCATCGCTTCGGTTAGTTGTCATTTTGAGTAAAAACTTTATAACTATAAAAATAGTGACCCTAGAAAAAACAGTGTAAAATACAAGAATATAATTAGGTAATAATTAATTTTAAATACTTTATTTAATTTTGTTAGTCAAAAATATTCGATGAAAATAATAATAATAATAATAATAATAATAATAATAATAACAATAATAATAATAATAATAATAATAATAATAATACGAAGTTGCCCATTTATGTAGAATCGTGGAATTGTTTTCACTCCAAAAGAATACTTACATATTATAGTTTCTGGGACAAGGACAATGCTCTGACCAACTAAGTTTTGAAGACAGGTGGATATCATGTATCTTTCACACCTCATTTAACGTGTGCCAGGTGCCACAAGCGTTGTTCCGGATATTGCATGAACTTCCGTATATTATATGGAACATCCTATATTTTTTTTACCTTCTCTCACCTTTAGATAAGGAAGGCATTGTCTTTGGTCAAAAAATTCGGTGGTGAGTTTTTAATGAATAAACACATTTTAGGGTCCCTAGGATACGATTTTACTAGTTTTAAGATGATGTCTATATATGTGTGTGTGTGTCCGCGTGTGTGTTCTTGTGTGTGCCCGTGTATGTGTGACAAATTTTTCTCCGACGATAGCGATAATATGAAGAGCTGATTAGGTTTTGGTTATGATCGGTGAACCAGAGTTCCCTTATTTGAAGTTCTTAACAGTTTTTCTTGAAATAACACAGTTCAATATCATTTTTTGACATTTTTTGTGATTATGAATATGAAAGACAAAGACTATCTTATCCTCTATACGGTGTGATTATACATTTTCCTTCATTTCATATTCAACAGATATAGAGTTAAAGAATTATAAAGGAATTAATTTTCAAAAATCAGTCAGCTTTATTATAATCATGGAAACAGCTTATACATTCAAAAAAGTCTAATTGACCGATATCAGTGCAAGTGCAAAACCAAAAATGGAAAGTATAGGATCAGAAAGTGGTATAAGTGATAGAATGTTCCTCGTAAGTGACATGCAGTTGCAGTTTCGCCTCAGGATTGGAACTTTCAATACCGGAAGTAAGAGGAAGGCCAAAGAAAGATGGAAGGACTATGTCGCAAAAGACTTGAGAGAGTAAGAACTGTGTGAAGAAGATGTAAGAGTAAGAAACAGCGAACCCTAATAAAATAGGGAACAGCTGAAGAACAAGATAGGAAGTGTCAAGTGCAATTTACATAGTGCATGTTCGTGTAATAATTTTATTGGATTTATAGAATCTATAGAATTTGAAAAAAAAAACAGTATGTGTTCGTGTTAGAATTTTAGAGGATATATAGAATCTTTCCCAAGGAACTTTTGGTATGGCATTTGTACCAAATACATCGAATTGACGGAAGGTCTTGTGCTAACCACAACAGATTTTTTTTTTCATTATTTCGATTGCAAATTAAATTCGAAATTAATTACTACAGCAAAGAAAGTAACAACGGGGATACTCGTATGCAATTAGAACCACGTACCAGATGTAATACGAAAAACGAGCCATATACTCGTAGGCGTTTAACATGGAAAAACACGTAAAAGTGGCCTTTTCATTTTAGACAATAATGATCTCGTGGCCGTGTTCCTGGGTGTCTGGTCGCGAATCTGGGGACCCGAATGCATATTTGTAACGAGCGTACGTTATATAGCGACTTCGGATTGTACGATTCGGGAATGGATCGAGCGCACGTAATATCGATACAAGTACCTACTCGTGTTCGTTTTGCATTATCTAGTATAGTATAGAGTTGAGGTTTTTAAGAGTGTTTATATTGTAAATATGAATTTGTCAAACAATTATAAAAACTAATCACTGTCTACCTAAAGTCGACTGTGCGTTTAGGTTATGTTTGGATGGGTAATGGGTATGTTTATGATTTTGAATTTTAAATGAGACAAAATTGACACCTGTGGTGCACTATCCACGCCAGCAATAAGTGCCCTTGAGGTGACGCCTGGTATGCGCCAGCACGGTACCGATATCTGTGTACAAAGCATATTGGCACACCCAGCAATGGGTAATATGCCATGATAATATATTTATTTATTTATTTAATAATGGTTAAATATAAATGTTATAGAGAATTAAATTCCGTTTACAACTCAAATGTCACATTTTATTTTGTTCCGTTTTCTAACTGAGAATATCAAACTTAATTTTTTTAAGTTTCTTTTTTCAGTGTTACATATTATTTTTTGGCATTTTATGTTATTATAAATATTAAGGAAAAAGCTCTTCTCTATACGGTTTGATTATACATTTTTCTTCATATTCAACAGATATAGAGATATAGATGGAAAGTAAAGGTTCAGAAAGTGGTATAAGTCATAGTGTTCCTCGCAAGTGACATGCAGTTACAGCCTCGCCTAAGGATTGGAACTTTCAATACCGGGAGTACGACAAAGGCCAAAGAGAATAATGGAAGGACTGTACTGTATGAGAGAGGAAGAACTCTCTGAAGAAAATGCGTTGGACAGAAATGAGTGGAAGAGAAGAGTTCATGTTATAATTTTATTGGATTTATAGAATCTTTTCAGAGGAACTTTTGGTATGGAATTTGTGAAAATAAGTATGTGTTCGTGTTACAATTTTACATGATATCTAGAATATTTACCAAGGAACTTTTGGTATGAGATTTGTACAAAATATATCGAATTGACGAAAGGTCTTGTGTTGGCCACAACAGATTTTTTATCTTAATCGTTACCTATTTGTGTAAATGTAGAAATACCTTACAAATATGATCTTATTATAAATTAGAATATACCAGGGTTCAAATAACCATAGAAGTTCAAAAATCCTTAATTAAATAAATTTTAAAAAAATTATAGTGTAAAACATGTTCACATGATGCCTTAATTCTAATGTTCCAAAAAAAAAAATTCTTGTTTATTTAACAAGCACTTTTTCTGTATGTAAGTAATAAAATAAAAAATAAAACAAAAAAGTATAGTAAAAGATCGTAATAGGAATATAATAACAGCGTACACATGCTACAAACGTCGTCCTAATAAAATGTAATAAACACACAGTAAGTTTATCTTACAGAACAGAATACAATGAAGTTGTTGTTTGTAGGTTCCTGTTCTCAATTACAAAGTCCGTCTTGTCAGGATTTTTCTCAAGCTGATTCATACGTCATGACCCAATTTTCACATTCCGTTTTCGTTTTCTAAGAAACGATGAGCCCAGCGCAGTCTTGTGGGCCTTCTAGATTAGGACGCTTTTTATTTCTTCTTTTAATGGTTCCTATGTAATCTAAATATAATCTACACTGACCAAGAAAAAGTAAAGAAATCAAGTACATATCAAGTTACTCATGGGTATATTCAGAGAGTGAAGTGCCATTAATCTAGAATTCTAAGATATTATATTGTATTACACAAAAGAAAAGAGTTTATTATACTGCTTGATGTTTGATATAAAGTCCATTGATCCTAATTTACCTACCGGCTATTGTGTATTGTGTTACTGAGAAAAATGTTACAGTTCAAATATTTATTTATTTCTTCTATCAAGGTGAAAAATTTCACAAAGACGATATTTTCATACGTAAATAACAAGTGACATGATTATTATCCATAATATTTTCGAGTGAAAGCGAGTTGCAAATTTCACGAGTCGGTTTCACGAGCAAAATCTTCGATTATTAATCATATCACGAGCTTACATTTAATGAGAGAATATAATGATTTTTTGTTAAAAATAACTGTCAATGTTGTAAATAAAGAAAACAAATCCCTTAGTAATGCATGTAAATAACGCGATAATTTTTTGTTTTTTAGCATCGCTGTGATATCGCTCACACAAATAATCTATCCATGATATTTTATTTAGATGATACTCGTACATATAATGCATGAAATGTAAAAATTTTATATTTAATTTTTCTAGTTAAAACAGAAGCCATATGTTTGTGACGTGCAACCGAAAACCGAAAGAAATTTAAAAAAAAAACAAATAATTTTACTTATTAAAAAATACATCTCCTATAAGAGTGGCAAAAGTTTACCAAAAATTTAATAATTTAACAAAGAATTTAGGGATACGCCTACTTTTGTCGATATATTAGTACAATGGAATCGTCGTAAACCCGTGGAACCGGGTTTGATCCCGACCGACGCTGAAATTATTTTGAATTTTAAGTGAGACAAAAGTGTCCCCTGTGGTAGTTCCTCCAAGCCAGCAATAAGTGCCCGAGAGGTGACGCCAGCAACACGATATCTGCGTATAAATAGATATATTTAGTACAATATATTTTGTTTTGCCACTAGCACGCAGACTGGAATAAATAAAAATTTCTAATTTATCTTTAATACATATATCAGTGGCTAGAGGCCCGTTTGATATTTTGGTTTTTTCTTCTATCTTGTTTAAGGAAAACTTTTGGATCTTTAATCTTGGATTAACTTTTTTTCTGTTTTTAAATAAATGGAACTACTTGTGATAATATGTGGTAATCAACACTTCTTTTAAATAAATTATTCTATATAATAATGTTTTGAAAATGTTGAGAATAAGTCAGTTTTATTCTATTGCTCATGCACTATTAGTAACAGACTTTTGTTTTATTGGTTTATCGACATTCAAACATGTTTAATTTTCTTTGTAGAAAATAGCTATTTATGCAAAATGAATAAAAAAATGTTATTTCACAACTGGGAAATTCTTACAAGCGAAACAATGCACTTTTTAAATTGCATTCTACTTTTTCCCTAGGCCTGATATTATAGCTGTTGGAAAAAAATATTTGATATTTGTAATAACAACCACCCGAAAACATTATCTGTTTGAACTTGAACAGTCGTAACATTAATAATGCTGAAGCAGGCCCTTTTACTTGTGTTACCATTCCACTAAACGTTGCAAACCAATTGGCCAATTTTCTAAGTATTAAAGAATAAGAGAAATGCAAATAAAATATGTATGTGTCAGTATTGGCCTTTCATATTTTTTTAAGTTGTGTGAAAAATATTTCAGTTTATTTAGTATGTAGTAAAATATTGTGACATTAGCTAGTTAAATTATGTTTATTTTTTTCATAATGGCGTAAGCACCTGGTATACCGTGTGTCCCATTTAAAAGTGCCACCATTGGGATCTCGAGAACTATAAGAGATACGATGTCGTTTAAATGGAACTTTTTGTGCGCCTTTGGGAGGCCATCTCAGATGTGCTTTTGTTTTTCCAAAAATTCTTATAGGGCACTAGATAATGACGAAAAACTGAATATTGTTGATTTTTTCTTTTTCAAATAACTTCTAAACTATTATTAATTGAGAAAAACGTTTCAAATATAAAAGGTAGATATTTTTATTAACTAACCAGTGGCGTACGAAATAAATTTTTATATCCGTATGTTTTTGAGATATAACACAAACTTATATTTTTTTAAATGGAACCCATATCTGATTTTAGTCTCAAAAAAATAATTATTTTTTTCTCTTTTCAATGATGTAAGGGTTATTATGTTTTATATTTGTTTTGCCATCAAAATTATTATTTTTTCTGTATTTTGTATTAAATTTTCAATTATTTTGAAAATATTAGTAGATTTCTATTTAGAAATACTCCTTGTATTTAAATAATTTATTTCGTTAGCAAAATATTGTTCAAAATTCGTATCAAATTAATTTTTATAATATTTGTCGCCCTTAGCACATTATAATGTAATTTGTAATTACGAGTCTAAAATGAAAATATTAAATAATAAAGGCATAAAATAAATTTTATCGATAAAATTCAATATAATTAATAAAAATAATAATTTTTTTTGGAACTAATAAGAAAATTCAGAAAAATAAAGAGAAAAATTAAATTTTTAGAGCAAAACAAATATAAAACATAATAACCCTTACATCATTGAAAAGAGAAAAAAATAATTAATTTTTTGAGACTAAAATCAAATATAGGTTCCATTTAAAAAAATATAAGTTTGTGTTATATCTCGAAAATTTACGGATATAAAAATGTATTTTGTACGCCACTGGTTATTTAATAAAAATATCTACCTTTTATATTTGAAACGTTTTTCTCAATTACTAATAGTTTAGAAGTTATTTGAAAAAGAAAAAATCAACAATATTCAGTTTTTCGTCATTATCTAGTGCCCTATGAGAATTTTTTGAAGAACAAAAGCACATCTGAGATGGCCTCCCAAAGGCGCACAAAAAGTTCCATTTAACCCACTTCGTATCTTTTATAGTTCTCAAGATCCCAATGGGACACACTGTAGTCTAGTCAATTCGAGATAAAAGAAATCTAGCATCTTTTTCGGTAGAGCATGAAAAAGTGAACGAAGTGAAAACTAAAATCCAGTATTATTTCATACTTGGACGTAATTGGCAAAAATAAAAAACTGCAAAGTTTTTATTTTTACCCATATCTAGTGACCCATGATTTTTTCCGGACAAACAATATACCGCTATAAAACCCCCGTAATGCGCAACCAATTTAATATGTCTTATATTTATTTGGATCCCTATGGTGAATATGTTATCCTGGACACTTGTGCATCATCAGTACAGGTAACCTTATAGGGGGCCAGGTCAGTCAATGTAATCTTAGAACTATAACATAACACAGAATACAAGTAGGATACTTGTTCCATTCCGTCAAATAAAGGAACGGCTTATATTCACATGTAATTATAATTAGTGTGAATCAAATGCCCTACCCCGCTATCTCGACCTACGCCATCAGCTGTACACGCAGGAACAGGAACCGAGGCGCGCTGAAGAAGTGAAGAGCGCAACCATGGTTGTGGCTGGATCGGTGGATAACTGTACACCTTTACGTAGTGCAAGTACCGTAGCCGTGACACACACATGGCCCGTGAGGCGTGACATAGCCACGATCGGGGCCCACGGGCGTAGAATATGGGCACATTGAAGAGGAAGGCAATATTTATGGAGTCATTATGTGTCATATTATACGATTTATTAGTAACACTGTTCCAGTAAATATATAATATACATTTTTACCAAGCATGAAAAGATTGCAGGTTGCATCTTAAGCAGCTAAGAATTTAAATTTAGAATCAGGATTGGATTGTAAATTCATTTGTAAGTACAAAACAACACAGGTCATCGAAATTAACGATTCTAATTTGCATAATTCACACCATTCCAAAAAAAAAAAAATTTAAAACTTTCTAAATACGCACTTCAAAATTCAATTCAATTAATCTATTTTGAGTAAAATTGCCTCAATATACTAACCGGTTTCCGATTTTGTACTTGTTTACTGTCTCGTGTTATCCTACAATCTAGAAGAGTAAAATTGTTCTTCAATATAATATAACTTGTTAGAGCTTCTCGCATAGGGATGCGCTCGATTTCGAGCTTTGGCCCAGCCCGGCCCGAAGCCCACCTCGATTTCGAGTCGATCTTCGAGCCTGGCTGAAGATATTTTTTTATCGGACCGAATCGGGCTAATCATTTGCAAAAGTTGAGGCGCGTCGGACTTTTGATATTGGCCTGACCCGAAAATTCGAACTTTTCGGGCATGCCCGAAAAATCTTATAGTTCAATCAAATGCACAGTTTCCTTATTATTTTAATGAAAATGTATGGAGTTAAAAAATACCAAAATGATTTAATAACTTCATACTTCACATCTTAATGAATAAAAATGTTATTTTACTTCAAGAATTCAAGGTTATTCACTAAAGTATAATAATGCCATTGTGATGTTGTTGTTAATACTATTGTTACTACTCGTATTGTTATATAAAAGTGATTTATGTTAAATAATATTAACGTTATAAGGATGTACAGATTTTCTTAAGTTTGATGGGGTCCCGTGGCCGCGTGCCTGAGTGTCTGGTCGCGAACCTGGGGGAACCGGGTTCGATCCCGACTGACGCCAAATATTTCCAATTTTAAATGGCACAAAAGTGACCCCTGTGGTGCACTCTCCACGCCAACTATGAGTGCCCGTGAGGTGACGCCTGGTAAGCGCCCACACGGTAAAATATATCGTCATCATTACCGATGTCTACATGTGTTGTAGATACTGGCACACCCAGAAATGGGTAATATGCCGTGATGATATATTTTATTTATTTATTTAATACGAAAAAAGTTAAACATTTCGCCTCACATAAAAATCAAAATTAGGAATGCCGGATGCACTCAATTTTGAGCTTAGGCCCGGTTCGACCCGAAGCCCGGCCCGATTTCGAGTCAATTTTCGAGCAGGGCCAGCTTATTTTTTGCTAAGTCGATCTTCGAGTCGGGCCAGCAATTTTTATTTTCGGGCCGAGTCGATCGAAACCTCAAAACCAGGTTCGACCCGGCCCTTTTTCATATAAAGCTTGTACAAGAGTTTTTTAGTTTTATCATATTTTACTTTTGATGCAATTAAATTATATATTTTTTCCTTTCACATGATGGGTCACCACTAAATTACGAAACCAGTTATTTCATAAATTGGCTGAAATATTAATACATTTGATACCGGATTCAGACTGATCGAGATATACTAAAGAATTTTCGACAAATGGGTTATACAAGACTTTATTTTCTAACGTATGTATTTTCAGTATCACATCTAGAAATTGATTATTATTTTTCGAAGTATGCTTCAAAATTTGGCCATTTCTTACAAAACATTTGAGAATAGATGATTAAAATAATATAAACATATTTTCTTTTTTATTTATTTTTGTAATAACAATAATAATATTAGCTTTATCCATAGAACGGTTTGACTACTAGTTGACTGTTCACAGAAGTTTTCTGACTGGTTGGGGATTAGTTGGCAACGGTCAATACAATTTCCAATTCGACTGGAAATTATATGTTTGTGACATGCGCAAGATACCTATAATATTAAAATTTACTTATTACTAATAATAGATAACGGATTAAGAAAGAGGCACGTCTAGTGAAAATTTTGTCTTCAAGTGAAGGTGACGATATTGAAATAATGACTATTAGGAAAAAAAAGAAAACCAAAAATGAGAAAAATTTTGAAATGACAATACCCTAGTATTCTGAAAATTTTGTTGAACACTTCCCGTGTCAGCAAAAGTTTGAAACCAGGCATGCGCACTGGATCTCAAACTCCAACCGTTTGCAAATCGTTCTCTGAACAAAGCTATTGGTAAAACTTTTTTTATAATTTAATCGACTCGTACTCGTTTGAAATACAGTTATAAAGGACAAACTTGCTTAGTATATTTGCTAACATACTTGTAAAATACTCATATTACGTCTAGCATTCCAGTCGATATTAATAGTAATAATGCAAAAGGATAAATAAATAAATAAGATTATGGTATGATAATGATGATATACTTACCTGTACCATTGAAGCTTTCATGAATAGAGGGCATCACAGGAATCACTTTTGTACTATTTGAAAACTGAAAATAATTTTCAATTTTGTCGCTGGTAGATTCGAACTCTGGTCGTCAAAACCACAACCGGTCATTTAACGCCCACAGCCACGAGTCGCCATGGAAGATTGAGAAAATAAAATTACGTAGGATCAGGATTATAATTTATACCTTTTTTCTTCATTCGAATGCTTATAGTGAACATTACGGCCCTAGTGTTCTAACAGTTATTTACAAACTAAGGGGCGTTTTTTCATAATAAACTTTATCTTCACTTTAATACTTTAAATAAAAATCAAAGTTGTTTTCGTTTTTATAATATGTATAACTTTAGCCAGTACCAGCACTGCAGCATTACTTTCAAATAAAGGTAAAGTCTTAAAGTATTTTAAATTAAAGTCTAAAAGTGAGCCTGATTATGAAAACGGCCCTAAGTGCAGGAAGAGATACTTCCCACATGAGCGCTCTCTCAATACACGAGGACAAGTGCATTAACACGAATGCTTGGTGCTTGGGTAACCGGTAACGTCTACTCGCAAGAAGATTGTACAATATTTTTTGTTACGAACACACGAACACTGTTAAAAATTAGTCGAGATACATGTAAATATATGAAAACAGTGATAATTTGTATTTGAGGTTATGTTTTATTTTGATGACAACAGTTGGCATCGATCCATACAAATTTATTATGAAAATTTTGGAAATTATCGGTGATTTTAAGGGTTTCAATACAGGAAAATCGAGGAAATGCTACATTGTATAATAAATAGTCCAGTCAATAGAGGTTTTTACCCTACAAAAGGAGGGGAAAAAACGATTTTAACATATATTGTTTGGGTCGAGACGGGGATGAAAAATTCAAATTTGTGACCTTGGGGAGGCTCGACGTGAGCCGCCATGTTGGAATTTTTTTTTAAAAAATGCAAAAAATGAGTTTTTCGCTATTATCTCGAAAACAGTGGCCCGTATCAAAATTTTACAAGAATACAAAATTAAAGCTCGTTACTTTTTGTACAAAAAAGGTTTTTGCATTTTTTACCTAGGATGAACTCTCAAAGAGTTATGGTCAAAAATAGGTAACCAGAACAACAATTTATGAAAGAAGATTTAATCACTCAAAATATACACAATATTAATTTTTTAATACTTAGTCTAATAGATTTTGTCATTTGTAAGAGTTTACATTTGTCGTGGCATCAAAAGAAGTAAATTATCGATGATTTTAAATAATTTTTGTCAGCGCTTTTTCACAAATTCATCAACCACTCTGACGCGGTTAAAGATACGGTACTGCGGTTTAAAAATTTTAATTCAGTTTGGAATTCTCCTTCATGTCATGTTAAAAAATTTTTGCTCCGATGAGCGGTTAACGAATTATTAACAATTTAAACTTATATGAAATTTCACTAAAATTTGAAACATCTGCAAATCAACTTAGTTTTCATTTTTTCTTCTGAAATTTGGACACGATTAAAGATAAGTATTATTGTGCATTTAATACAATGTCAAAATCTATCAGAATAAGTCTTGTGGTGTAGATCGTCGTAAATATTTCAAGCGATACTAATATTTATGTCCTCGAGCGTTTTATGCGACTAAATTTTAAACGCGTTTTAAGTAATGATTAATTTTACGATGCAATAACATAAAATCAAATACTGGAAAATTCAGTGAATTTCTTGAAAATATAAAATTAATCCTTTCTAAAACATTACATTTAATTTACATTTCCTTGAACTATTACTTTTCATATACAAAAATTAGTATTTACGATTTCTTTTATGAAAGCATGAAACATCTGGAAAATTTGAAATCACTTGAACTTTTATATGCAGAATGATTACGATCGATAAATACGAGTAAGGATTGATTTATAATAAGCCATAACCTTAAAGATGAAACATGTACTTTTCAATTCGCAGGTTTATAATACCCGTAGTTCCTTCCTATGCCCGTAACGCCGTAATTGAAAAGGTCACCAAATTTCAACTTCTACGATCTACGGTCTAAGAACAACCAATAAAAAAATCTGATGTGACCAGCCCATAACCTCCCGCTGGGTATTTAATTTAACAGTGATCTCTATAACATAACTCATAACAAACTTTATTTTACATTTAACAAATACATCATACACAAAATAAATTTCACAAATATTGCCACAACTAATAGAGGAACTTAACAAAAATTCAAAATAGTACTCGTATCTTTGCACAAAGTCTTTTCAGAGCCGAACCCTGAAAGACAATGAAGCAAATGAATAGTACATATAAAATTTATGTATGATGGAATAGTATATTACATTGCAAGAGTTGTAAGAAGCGAATGGATTACACACTCGCCTAACGGCTCGTGAGTAATTCTTCCATTCGCACGTAATTGCTTTACAACTCGAGAAATGTACTATACTTTTTCTACGACCATAATTTTACTGAAATTTATGAATTTGTATTTGATTTTATTTTCGCAGAAAGAGGATTTGCCATCGTTATAACAGTTAATTGAAGGTTAATTGTCTGTGAAACGTCAAATAATTGTTTCATAGGTAATGTTGCCAACATGATTCTAGGGATAAACGGAAATTCCCCTATAACTGTTATGTAATAGTGTGTAAAAGATAATTTACTGATATGGGAGCAGAAAAAATATATTATTTTTATTTTTTACAAACCTCAAATTCATTAGAATCAAGTATATTACTACTATATTCTCCTTTCATTATTAATTTTAATGTAATTGCTTCCTGACAGTGACATTTGTTTAAATATGTCAAAATTGTTATTAAAGTATTGTTTTTGTTTGACGCATAGGCAAGATGTACAAAAATAAATTATTTTATTAATTTATTAATTAAAAACTATTAAAAGCTTGTATAAGTGATACTTTCGGTTATCCGATATACATTAAAAACTAATGAGTTCTTCCCGTATCAGTATAGAATATGGGTACACAAAATTTCAAAATTTTCTGATTGATAATATTTAAGTAATTGCGTCCACAGGATCCACACACACATGCATACATACACACATACATACATATATACATACATATATACATACATATATACATACATACATACATACATACATACATACACACACACACACACACACACACACACACACACACACACACACACACACAAATACCCACAGACATCATTGTAAAAATGTTAAAATCGGATTCTGGGGACATCAAAACGTGCTTATTCACTAAAATCTCTATATGCAATTTTTAGCACGATCCCTATACCTCCCTTACCTAGGGTAGCGGGAGGTAAAAAGCTGAATTTGAAATTGACACGTGTTTGCAAATGACTTTTTTGACAGATAAGATATAATCCAATTGTAGCGTAATTTTCTATTGTTTTTGTTTTGTTAATTTGTACAAAATAACAAATAAATAAATAAATCATCACGGCATATTACCCATTACTGGGTGTGCCAGTATCTACAATACATGTAGACATCGGTAATGATGACGATATATTTTACCGTGTGGGCGCTTACCAGGCGTCACCTCACGGGCATTCATAGCTGGTGTGAAGAGTGCACCACAGGGGCCACTTTTGTGCCATTTAAAATTGGAAATATTTGGCGTCTGTCGGGATCGAACCCGGTTCCCCCAGGTTCGCGACCAGATACTCAGGCACGCGGCCACGGGACCCCGTACAAAATAACAAACGGTAATAATATCTTCATCAGTAATTCCAAACGCAAAAGAAATATGCTAGTAAATAATGAAATGTCAAACTATTCGAAATATAGAAATGAACACGAGAACCGTGACAAAGGCGTTTAACATGGGAAAACAGTTTTTGTTAAATATTACCTGTCCCATAAAACATTATGTAATGCTTTATAGATAAAAATTTAGAGAATAAAATTCTTAATTTTTAAAAACGTAGTAAAAACAGATATAATATGTATTATTTCAAGAAATGAGCCTTGATTAAATTGCCAAATACCTATTTTTGACATGTCTTGGTTTGACATATGACTTGATGATAATTTTTTGAAATAATCGCATACTAAATCCATTTTATCACACCGTTAAATTAAGTTTACTTGAACATCAAATGAGTAAATTTAATCATTACTGCACACAAAAATTCAGAATTTTTTTTCTAAATTTTTATGTATGAAACATTACATCATGTTTTACGGGACAGATAGTAATAAACTATGCACGTAAAATAACAGAATATTGTTATGGCTTCAGTTCCGGTTACGGTAATTATAAACCAGACCTAAGAGAATAAGAGAAAAGTTTTTTGTCCAGAATATGATTAGTCATGAAAAGAAATCATTCCATCCCAACATTATTCATTGTAACACAAACTTCTAATTATTCTACCCAAATAATTCCATTGGTCTCAATCCAAAAACCCAACTCCCCGCAACTTAACGGTAAATAATCCCAGAGAAAGTTGGCTGGCACGCCACTGGAGGGAGCACGGTACCAGCAAAACGAAAGAAAGAAAAAAAACGCCAACGAAGACCACATTCTGAATAGTAAGTCTAGAAGTATTCAGTTTTCATTCTCAGTTGAGTGAGGCACTCTCGCGATCTGGAGTGCACCGTGAACGTGTAAAGTCGTGACGGACAAGTTCAAGAGCGAGATCGTGGTCCGAGGCTGCAGTGCTGCACTGGGTTGTTTCAACCGGAACACGGCCCAAAGAGAGTTTTATGGAAAAGTGATTTAAAATGGTGCAATAAGTGAGAACTCATCAGACTTAACAGTATGAAAATAATGCTCAGCTCTATCTGAGGATTCAATTGTCATTCAGATAGTTTACTTACATTAAAATATTTCACAAGGTAAGAATTCTATCGAAAATAATACTTATATAAATCAGAAGTGTGGCGCTGAATATTGTAAGAAAATAACTCTAATATATTGAAAGATATTTTCAGAACTCATTTTAATAAGATAACCTTTGAATTGCTAGTTGTCTTGACTACATATTTATTTTTATTATAATTTTTTACCTGAAGAAGACAGCACCTAGCTGTCGAAACGTTGTATTTTTCAATAAATAATACAAAACTTATACCCAAATATTGTGTTATCTTCTTAAAATAACTCTACATAATGCGAAATATTTGTCGTCTTTTAATAGCTGTAATAAATTATAAATAAATGTTAGGTACTATTATTTTTTTTCTTAAGATACATAAAGCAGGAATTACTTTATTTAATATTTTTATTTATGTTTTCGTAATGAGAAATATGAGGTTCTTGTTAGATTAAGAAATATGTTAATTTTAATCAAAAATAATTTATCAAACTTTAAAAATAAATAAAAAAAACATACAATTGAAGGCTGGTTTATGATGGATTTAATTTAGAAATTTAGATTTACGAATTTACATTTACAAATATAAATAGTGCATATCTGCCTTTACTGGTTCATAATGAATTTAAGATTTATGATTTAGAATTTACATTTAAAATACCACCATATTTTATATTCTAAATATAAATTTGTGAACGCGTCCAATCATTGTACAGTATTTCAAACAATGATTTCGGCGGGGAGAATGAAAATTTCAAGTGACAGTTAAACTCGTTAAACTGCTCTAACCTTAGATTTTGATTTGAAAAATTTTTCGTAGTGAATTCGCAAGATATGTATATTATTATCATCTGTAGAACAATACAGATTTATACGAAAAAAATGATAAATATCATAAATGTAAAATTGCTGTTATGCTTCACTATAAACCAACAAGGTAAATCGCAAATTTCAAATCTAAGTTTGTAAATCTAAATTTATAAATCTATCATAAACCAACCATTAAAATTTACATAGAAAAAAAAAATACTTGTTAAATTTTTAATATATAATTTTTACACGTCACTAATTTAGCATTGTAGAGCACTAAAATAAATTGTGTTATTTTTATCATTACAAATCGTGTGATACTAATTGTACAGAAGCCATCAGATCAATTTTTTGAATGTACTCGTATAATAATTTTCAAACACGTTTATGCAAATTTTTCTTTTCAAAGAGCTTACCAGGTCGCAGGATTTTAATATATTACTCTATTAATTAATTATATGACGCTATTAACGATGTAACTACTGAGCCTAAAACTACCGTTTCGATATACATACATAGTAGGTATAATTAGGATGGTCGTTAAAAAATTTTTCACTGCCGCTCTAAAACGGTAGTAAGTTATGAAAATATGAACTATTGTTTCGTACCTATTCCTATTAATTTATACTCCTTGTCCAAGCAAGGGTTTGTAGCCTGTCGGTCATTGTATTTAAATAAATAAATAAATAAATAAATTTACAGACACTAGGGTTGCATAGATCACTTTTCTTTATCAGCAGCGAAAATATTTCTTTTAACGATCGCCCTAATATTTAAAATAATACACAATAAAATTTAAAATTAATTCAAAATTAATGAAATACTAAATAAATATATCATCACGGCATATTATCCATTTCTGAGTGTGCCACAAACTGCTTTATCGCAGATATCGGTAATGATGATGACATATTTGTACTGTGCAGACGCTTACCAGGCATCACCTCACGGGCACTCATTGCTGGTGTGGAGAGTGCACCACAGGGATCACTTTTGTGCCATTTAAAATTCGAAATATTTGAAATACTAAGATTAATATGCGAAGTAACTACTTTTTTAAACATAACTAATATTTTCTTTACATTTAAGATAAATTTACTTTGGCTCTGAAAAAAAAAATGGTTAACATAAAAATACATGTTACATATCAAATACATTTTATAAAAAACAAATGTGTATGAATTGTGAGCAATATAAGATGATTTATTGATTACATGACATTTTGTACTTGACACATTTATTTATTGTAAAATGTGTAGTAGTTCGAATACTGCTTATTATGTTGATACCTACAAATTTTAGTGATATGCATGTATTGTAAAAATAATGCTCTCCGCGAACCCAGAGATTATGATCTCCATCAGATATTGAACTCCTCTATCTCCTCATGTTCAAAGAAACTTAAAGTTACGGGCTAATCAGCTTTCTTTTAAATTTTTATTTTAACCCCCCAGTAATTTCGTATCCCAGCCGATGTTCAACCCAAAATGATCATCTCAATGATTACTTTCAACAAATTTATATTAGCCATTCTGCAATAAAATAACGTAAATATCTAGTCATAGTAAAATATATAATTTTCATGATGCAATAAGATGCGTGTTTCACTCATCATTCAGGTCACTTATAAAAAGTATAACTACATCATTTTATCTTTCAAAATGTATTTGACCACAGGTTCAATGTTTTTATAATTTTTTTAAATGATACAAAACAATAATTGCAGTAACTAGATCAAAATTCTCAAACAGTAAAAAATGAACCATATACATTTTCGTTACGTCCACCTACTTATATTAATTTCTTTCGATTACTATTAAAAATAGGAAGTGATTCAAATTTTTATCATAATTACCTACCACAGCCGTAACAAGTTAGTTCTTTTTTTTACAAAAAACTATAATAGGGCTATTGAAGAAATTTTATATGAATTTTAAGTACTAAATTTTAAAAGATATTGTTCTTTAAAGAGCCTTAAATTTGAAAATATCACGAAATATCCATTACATATTTTACAATTAAATATTGAAAATTGCGAGGAAAATTGTATATTTTGAAAAAGTCACGTGATCCGAAACAGAATGTAACGTCAGAGTACATACAGTTTAACATGTGACAAATTGTCGCCTACTTTTATTTATATAAATAACGTAAACTGTTTTCCCATTGGCTATAAATGACGTGGTGTATGTACTCCGACGTCACAGGAGTAGGAGGTTGTTTTTCAGGATTAGTTCTATGGCACCAATCTTTTTATTGAATTATTCACGAAAATAACAATTATTTTTTTATTACTATGAAAAATATTGCATAAATTTTCATTTAAAATACTTTATAAAAAATATGTTGTGGCCAGCACAATACCTCTCGCCATTTCCATTTTATGTTATATAAGTATTGTATTGCACTTCGCTATCGGACCGTCGTTTTATAAAAAAAAAATACAGAACTTTACCCAAATATTGTTTTTATTGTATTTAACATGTCTTCTGCACACATACAATTCTAATTATTACTATTTTTCATTGTATGAGGAAGTTCCTAAATATCAGAGATTCTTCCAATTCATTAACTAGATTGGCGGTATTTCTGATGGATATATGCATTTTACCTAGAATTTTAAATATTTAATTAATGAAACAATAAGAAATATTAAATGTACTTCCCAGAAAAAGCTTTCAGAATATCACTAAAACTGTTGATTTTTGACACTGACATTTGTCAGTTACAACGTATGTTTTAAACATTACTATGTTATAAATATTTTAATTTGTCAACTGGTTTCCTTCTTTCCTTATGGCCGATTGCACCAACGTAACTTAAAAATTAAACTCGGTTTAAATTGACAATATTGCATCGAAATGAAATGTCAAATGAATTATAATATATTGCTGGCAAAATTTCGACTCGCATTTTTTTTGTTTAAGCCTAGCTTAAAATTTAAGCCTTAAAATTTAAGCCTTGTTGGTGCAAATGAGCATTAGTGCATTAGCCTCTGCAATGTATTTTATTAAATTACTCTAATATTACAGTGCCTTTATCTCTAAATCTATACAAGATATAATAGAAGTTTTAAGTGTATTAGATGGAGAATTTTATGTTCTTCAATATTTGTTAACAAAAATTTCCAAAAAATAATATTTAGTAGATGTTTTTAAAGAAACTATTACTTCCGGTTGTCCAATTGTTACCAAAATCTAATCAGCTTTTCCCAGGAATGTCAGATTGAGGAAACTGCAGTTAAATATTTTTTAAGTCTTATAGTATTTGAGAAACATCATCGTAAAAATGTTGTAATCGGATTATAGGGACCTTGAAACGTGCTTATCCACTAAAATCTGCGTATGCGAATTTTAGCATGATTCCAATACCTCTCTTAGCGAGAGGTAAAAAAGTGAAACAGCCTCATTCTTTTAAATATTGCTACAAAAAATGGCATTATTTCATTTAAAGATGCTTCGAGATATGAAATCAAATAAACTCGAACGAAAATTAGAATAAAAAATATTTGAACGTAGGCAGAACACCTTTGTGACACAGTTCGGGTTTGACACTAATGAGATACAGAGTTTTGTTTGAAATACTGTTTTTGTTATCGTGAATTAATGCGAAAACACAGATGAATTAATTTTATTCCGTTTATAAACCTACTTCTTTACTTCTTATAATGACACTGATCGTTAGTACAGACAGTCAATTGTTCTGTTGAAATATTGAGAAAGTTTTTTTAAATAATTTCAATTATTTCGATATTTGTGTTAATATGTTAAGTACTCATTAAGCGATAAAAGTTATGTTCACATAGTAGTAGTAAGATTTTTAGTCGAGAGTAATGTAACACGGAAATTATTGCTTCGTACTGAATTAGTAGTAGCTTAAGTAGTATTTAAAAACCAGTTTAAGAGTGAAAAAGTAATATTACGGTTGAATTGATCTCAAAATGAAATTTTAAATGAAGGAAATAATAATTAAAGTGAATTGAACATAAAAAAAATATCAAGATTATCTACAATTCAATTATCAAGAGATTTTTAATAATAACTATACTTTGAAATACAATTTTTCAGCGTCTATATGTAGTAAAATGACTGTTCGGACGTAGTGCACACGATATTCTATTTACTACCGACAATATACTAAAAAGTACGGTGTGTAAGAATAATTCTGAAAACAGAAAATGACCAAAATCTATTCATTTTATTAACTTATTTCGTTACTCTAGCAACATATATTCCCCCCAATTCTGTAAGAAAGTTGTTAAGCTTTAGCAACGTTGCTAAAATTTGTAACCAATAGAAACAAATGTAAAGCCTGTCAGTTTAATGTTTTATTCAGTGTTCGCAATTATTATTGGTTATTTGCTATAACAACGTTGCTAAGACTTAACAACTTTCTTACAGAATTGGGACGAATGTCTTGAAATTTAGATAACTATTCTAGTAAAAAGTTCATTTTTCTAGAATCGTGCGGGAAGTAATATTAAAGACACAAGACATTTGAGCTATTTATTTGTTGTTATGATAATAATTTTCAAGACCGTTTAAAATTACCATGCATGGCCGCCTAAATAACAGGTGATATGTCAAAAATTTAAAATACCTTCCAATCCTAATTTTTCTTATTTTAGTGGACTATTGAAGAAAAAATCTTGTTTGTAACAAATGTGGAAAACGTAATCCAGAAACTCCATGCAAATTCAAATTTCATAATCACTAATTTCCCAAATTTCTTACAAAAATAACTACTATTTTACAACATCCGTACCTTTAATGTGCTTTCTGATTATAATTAAAGTTGACATTTGTGAATGATATATGATATTTATTTTTGATTTTTTTATAGGAACCAACGTTAATTTTATTAATTGCAATGGACATGTATTTGTGACTTTTATACAGTTGTCACTAAAGTAATTTTATTCATTCGAATCATTTAGTAACGAAATTATATAAATAAAGTGTTTCTTCACAAGTTGGGGTTAGAAAAAGTTTATTTAATTTTGCTTCCTTCATAATAAAATCTCTGCTTTATAAAATCCTTCATGTTAAAACGTTCTCTTACGCTGATGTTTAAATTAATTTGCTAGGTAAACTAATTAATAAAAAAATACGTAGTATTTATTTTATTATTCATGCAAAACTAAATAACATTACGAGTTGCATATTAATTATTATTATAAGGTATGCAAATGTTATTAAGGAAAATTATATATTATCTACCTTTTCCTGTAATGTTATAATAGTCATAAATATAATGAATCAAATATATCTCATCTAGTATAAAATTACCGAAATTACTAAGTAGATGCCTAGTACTACTAGTACATCGAATCAAATAACAATCTACTGTATAAAAAACATCATAGGTATCGATGTTTTCTTAGTTCATAAATCAATAGTTCGGATTCTTACGACGTAATTGATTACATATCATTAACTATAAATAAACAGTTATTTGTGTCTTAACTACCCTCAAAAGAAAGCAAAGTGCAATCTGCAACAATAAATATTTTATACGTGGGCTGGGCAAAACAAGCCCAATTAAATGGGCCATCTGCTAAGTGGGTCAGTAAACAATACGGCAAGCCAAGCATTATTACAGAATAGCACATGATAACGGAACACCGTCTTATATACAATTATGCAAATCGCTAAAAGGCGCCCATTTATGTACACGAATACCGCTACGTTACGTTCACTCGCCTTATGCTAACTCGTGAGTAAGACGAGAATGGAGATAATGCAGCCCTAGCTGTTCGTATTATTATACATTCTTATCTTGACACTTGATCCTGAATGAGAAAGTATCACATAACCTCTGCCTCTGTGGGAGATGGCGTGGGTCTGCAAAACTGCACTACCGCTTACAGTGGAATTCATTAGAAATTGTTCTATATAAATACGATCACACTACTAAATCAATTCTCATTCCCTAGATATTGTAACTTGAAAGTTAAAGGTTGCATAGTTTTACATATTATGAATCTGTGAGTTCCAGATTCTAGACAAAAATAATTCTGCGCCCGATTGCATTGCTACAAACTTTATACATTGAGCATTAAGCTCTATCGTGCTGACAGTTTGTATCAGTCAGGATAACAGTGGAATTGAAAGGAAGAATGCAAATATTGCGCCAATAGATTCCTCAGAATTCCGATTTTAGTTATTTAATATTATAATAGAAAAATACAGAAAAACGGAAAGAACGTAAAATAATTAATTAATCCTAATAATACCTACTTGATTGTTTAGCTACATTTATTTTCATATTGATAGGGACTACGGCCCGGCAACATGCGTTGGTACCGACTCTCTCGATAAGCAACGTAACCAGCAGTTAGTACCTGGATGGATGCCCACCAGAGAAAACTGGCTGCAGTAGCCCCAACATCGAAACTAACGAGTCGAGGACCTTGGTAGTGAAGTCCGTTGAATTAATATAAAAAAAAATAATTAAGCACGTCAACCTTCTTATGTATACTTTAGTGCCAATAACCATATTGGTAATACCTAGGCCTAAGATAGAAATAATTTGTTGTTAAATTTAACAATTAACCAGCGCAGAAAATGACCACTCAAAACCATTAGTTTTTACTGTTTAGAAAATCAGTTTTAAAGATTTATAGAAAAAATAAATTGCTGTCATTTGAGCTGAAATAAATATTTAAAGAAAAAATAAATTGCTGTCATTTGAGCTGAAATAAATCCTCAAATTTGGCATACAATATACATAGGTGGCTGTTAAGCCCATTTGACATTATACTATTTCCGTCTATTTTCATACTATATTTATAGACAGATTTTTGACCGAGTTCCATTCAATTTCCATGCTATAAAGTCGTGTATAATCAGTAATCTTCGGAATGTATCGTATTTTAAATCAAAATAAATGAATACCAACCTAATAAATAAAACTGGCTGCATTTCGTATAAAGAAAAAAGAACTTTTGTCATTTTTGCACTGCGTTTTAAATTTGTCGTTGCTCTGTGTCATATTAGATATTTTATATTAATGTTATTTATAACCTCACACTTTGAAAAATAAATGATAGATGACAAAAGTTGGCAAGTTGATATCACTACTTCGCGCATGCGAATTAACGATCTAGTATGAAACTCGCATAGAAATATACGGCCGGGCGTATATTTCTATACTAGAATCTCGGAGGAAAGTCAGGCGAAAATTTTTGATTTACATTATGCTAGATTTGTCTAGAAATTTCTCGGAAGGATCTCGTACTAGAGTCTATACAAAAAAAGTATAATCTAAAACGGGCTTTATACTAACTAGCAAAGATATACACTTTTCTAAGCAAATATGTCGCTATCACTGACTGAGTAAGTATAAGTTTAGCTAAGTCAGAAACCATACTTTAGTCCTTGCGTAATTTTTAAGAAAGTATGAGTTGTGGCAGTTTTGTCGAAAATCTGCATTATTTTCTTATGTATAAAACTAAAAATTTGAAATTTGGACATGTCAGTTTTGTCGCGGAGGTGCGAATTATGACAAATTTATGAATGGCACAGTGTTCATAACTGTGGCCAAGTAAATTTTAAATGTGTTGAATTATGCATACAATACACACGAAATAATTGATTTATATGCACTAATAATATTCATAAATGAGTCAAAATTTGACATATGTTAAAATTAAACATTTTGTTAAATAAGTTAAATTTTTGTGAAACCAGGCATTACAGTGTAATAAAATAAAGACCATATACGTATAGCTTTCAAAACAAAGGTGTTATTTGATTTATACATAATTCCTTTTGCTATAAATGAATAAATCTGATAAATGTTAAAAAACTTACGTATATACCGAACTTAGTGTTTATTCTTAAAATTAACAATATTGTTTTGAAAAAGAAATGTAAAATACATGATTAAATATTATAGTCAAAATTCTATTTGCAGTGTTTAGATGAAAATCGAGCTCTAATGAAAGAGTAGCGGATACACAGCAGCGCATTAGCGTATTAAAATTTATTTGCCAAAAACTTGATTATAATTTTGCTCATTGTTCAATTAGGTGAACATCAACTATACTTCTAACTTCTAACTGAATCGGTTATTTTAAAAACGGACCCTCGCCTTTTTTCACAAATTATGTTTCTGGCGAATTCGCATTCCTCGAGTGTTATCCTATTTAATTCTAATTAAAACGGGCTAAATCTCCTTTCAAGACCAACATATAACCCTGCCTACAAAGAAAAAAATTCCAATAAACATTAAGAAAATCAAGGACATAACGAAACTGTATAAATACGTCCATACACCTGCTAAAATGAACGTGTGGCCCAACACATCCACGGGCGAAATGCCGGAATAACTGTAATTTTCTTCATTCTTAGTTACCTACATTTCTTTAGAATGTGTTTTCAAAATATTTTACAGTACAATTTACATTTTCTAGTGCTTATGTTTCTAAATACCTACATCTATACACATTTATTGTGATAAAAATGAACTTTGAAAATCCAAATTCATTTTAAAAACGAGTAATCTCCTTGCTAAAAAACTTTATGTTACGGACAGCCAATATATTGAATTTTTTTTTCTTTATTATTTGAATTCAACTTTATCCTCTTCTGATTGACAATAAACATGAATACATTTCTTCAAAAGCAGAGTAGGTTCCTTATATTGTATTATGCTTTGTCTATAAAATTATGCACGTTAAAGATCAGTAATAACAATTAGTCTAACGTCAAACGCATACTAATACAGAAAGCATTATGTAAAATTTTGAATTTAACTGATATGATTCCACCGTATCATATAAAAAAAAATAATTTAAATACACATTATTCAGTAAATCGCAGATATGGTGCATTGAAAACAGAATAAAATATTTTAAACAGCATAAAAAACAAGTTAAATAATATCTTCTACTTTCGGTTTTATTTAACTGATTAGATCGAAATTTCATCTTTATAGCAAGTGAAATCGAAAAATGCTATGTAGTGCAATCGGAAAGAAGTTCTTATCAGCAGAACTAATATATAACTACAGCATGGTGCATGGTTTAATAGATTAAATAAACTTTCTGTATTTAAATGTAAGTGTAGCAAATTAAGTATTATTTAAAACTTGTTAATCCACAGTAAATTGATACAAATTATATGGCAAATTTTCATCATTATTTCCTAATACACATATCTTTCTTTTGTTTATTTTTTGTAGGTACTTATATAAGTTCCAATCCGTAATTTTACATTTCTTTGTGCTTACATTCTCGTTAAAATCATTGATTGGTAGCACAAGCCTTGTTTTAACTAAAACGCTGTTTTAAAAAATGTCACATTCCATTATTTAATTATGATAATAAATAATATTAAATTATCAAAATATGATTTTAAAGGTAAACTAGATTGTATTCAAACAAATATTTTAAAAAAATCGTTCTTTAAACATAAGGGTGAAATTAAATATTGAAATTTGAAGTTCACATTTTTTAAAACAGCATTTTAGTTAAAACAAGGCGTGTGCTACCAGCCATTATTTCTAAAAGTAGAGCTAAATTAATACCTACATCAACGGTGTAATTTTCTTGTTCCCTATTTAGATGTTTTACAATAATAATTTCATTCCATGTTCACAAAGAACAATCCCAACAATTCATTTAATCTGTTACATCAACAATATGACAAAAACTTGCCTTTCCCAGTGCAACGACGTAATTATCATAACCTTGACAACAAAATAATCTCAGCCGAAAGTAGGTTACATCAGGTTAAAACATGGTACAGTGCACTAATTGTTCTCCATGCGCACTCACTTGTTTCCGTAAATTAAAAAACATACGTAAAAAAATCCTTTGCGCATGAATAACTCTAGACGGTACAGTTATCTGGCCAGCCTACAAAGATATGAAATAAGTATAATTAACTCTATAGATACTAAGATGCTAAATTATAAACACAGATGACTTGTTACTTCTCAGTTATGAATAGCGACGTTTCTCAAGCTGCACTTTGCAGTTCATTAGGATGATGAATTATTACGGTGATGAAATAATAACACTATTGTATTTTCAATTATGATCTAATGAGAAAATTTGCACAATAAGTTTAGTAATTTAATATTTTTTAATTTATTCAAATTGTAACAAATATAGAAAGATACCTCTTTCCCACGAGATGTAAAATATACGAACGGAAAATTGGTTTATTTATACATACATTTTAGACCTCCACACTTTTTAGCATATTATCAGATACAATTTTGCCCTAAGGTCTACGGGGTGTACAAATATTTTTAACCATTTACGAATATCACCTGTTGCTTCTTATTCATTGCCATCTTTCTAGCATCTCGAATCGTCGTCTTTTTCTTCTCCAAGATCTTCAGTATTCCATTCTCCCAGTTGTCTTTAGGTCTTCCTCGGTCTCTTTTTCTACTACTATCACGTTCGTCATCCATATTTGTCTCACCAGTTTATCTTTGTTCTTCAAACTAGATGTCTCTACTCAGTGAAGTCCAATACAGACTTACATTGTAGGTGTGACCTTTCCTAAATCTACTTTGCATCTCTGACAAAGTTGGTTCGATCCTGGTAAGAAGTATTTTTTCTAAATTTTGCCCATATACTTTTTTAGCAGTATAAATATAAATTAATTTCTAACACCTAAATGGTAATGATATTTCAAGCTACTTGATGTAAATGACAAATTAACAATACGGTTTTTACATAACGGCTAGCACAACTGAAAAACCAAAATGAATGGTTCACGGCCGTGAGTATGAGAAAAATATTCTTACATTTTAACCCAGAATTATAGGAAGGTAATGAATAACATTTTGGCTCTGTAAGATAATCGGAAATTACGTATCATTTTTCATAGTGATAGTAGTTCAATGTAGTTTTCGATTACTAAATGGTTTAGAAGCTATATGATAGAGAAAAATCTGATGTAGCCAACACAATTCCATCACTTCCATATAACCTAATTATGTATGTGGAGCGGGATCAGCCGCTACCAAATGTAAAATAAACGATGGGAACTTCAAATTGTTGAAATATAAAATATTTATTTGAACTGGAATTATTTTGCTGCTAGTTTCATGTAATGACAAGATTTAACTCGTTATTTATATTTCTTTTTGTCGTCAAGTAACCTCGGGAAAAAAGAATACCAATAACTTAAGACGACGAGGGTAGCTTGATGTCGCTACTAGGGCTATCAAAAGTATTCGGTTAACCGGTTAATCGGTTAACCGGAAACCGGTTTTTCAATAATGAAATATTCGGCTAGCCGGTTAACCGGTTTGTAGCCGGTTTTTAACCGGTCAATAGCCGGTTTTTAACCGGTCAATAGCCGGTTTTTAATCGGTTTCTAAGCGGTTCATAGCACTCTTTTTAAAAAAAAATTAACTATAACCTAACGTCTAAATAGCACATTTCAAATGCTTATTGAAACTGTCAATGTTACCAACCTTAATATGTTATTATTTCTTTTAATAATATTTTTGAAATAAATGTAAATTACATTGAAATAGGAAATAATTCATTAGTCACGTGATATGTTTTCCGCCAATCAACATTCAGAATTTCCATAGTTACATGTCTATCACAGCGATGATAAAAAACAAAGAATATCACCTTATTTCTATTCGTTACTAACTACTATGGCATTTTTACAACATTGACAGTTAATTTTAATAAAAATTCATTATATTCTCTCATTAAATATAAGCTCGTGATATTAATAATGAAGAAAGGGGTGAAAGGACCAAGCGTTGAATGGTTTATAGATGAAAAGAAAAGGCATAAATGGTCCAGGTGTATTGTAAAATTATTTATTCACAATCATTATAGTAATATACCGATTCCTAACCCTTTGGAGGTTGGGAAATACGTCATTCTCTTAGGTTGGAAAAAACAGATTTTACTTCCATCTCTTGGGTTGGAAATGTTTATGTAGAGGTTGCCTAGCAACATTGTCATAGATCCTTATAATAAAGTAGGCTAAAACAAATTTTAAGAGAGCTGTCAAAAAATATTAATAAAATTAAAGGTTATAATTCATTGATTTATTTTGAAAATTATTGATTTAAAATGAGGATGATTGTGAATAAAATAAGATACATAACCTCGGTGGGAGTTTCATTACAGCCCCGCGCTTTAACTCACCTCGAGGCTTCGCCTCTCGGTAATATATAAGCCCTCGGCTGTAATGAAACATTTCTCACGTCGGATGTAATATACTATTATTACGGACGTTTCGGGCTTAGGGCAAGCCCATCTTCAGCAATCGTTGAATATGCAGTAATAATTAAAATTTATGACAAAAAAATTTGAAAGTTGTATTAGACACGATGATCTATATGAGCAACATCGAAAACAATTTTAAATACAGCATTTCAACAACCTTCCGAATCAATACGGAGTTGGTGAAATATGAATAATAATCGAAGATACTGCTCGCATGCCATATATACGTATATCATATACCATTGCTAAACAATAAATTGTAAAAATTTTAGTGCACACAGGGAAACTTTGCAAAGTTTACCGAAATTTATTTCCCAAAGAAGAAGTACTATGTTTCCGAAAAGTTAACGGCGCCCTTAAAACTCGATACGTTTTGAGGAAACTTTTGAACATGCACCAAATTAAAGGTTATAACCCGGTTTTCTGACCGGTTAAAATCCTGTTTTCCGACCGGTTAAAAACCTTTTTTTTTACCGGTTAAAGACCGGTTTTCTTACCGGTTAAAAACCGGTTCTTGACCAGTTAAAAGCCGGTTCTTTGTCCGGCTAAAACCGGTTTTTTGACCGGTTAAAAACCGGTTTTTTGACAGGTTAAAACCTGGTTTTTCTGACCGGTTAAAACCCGGTTTTTCTGCCCGGTTATTGACTTGAAACCGGTTATTCGGTTTTTCGGTTAACCGGTCCGTAAACCGACGGTTAACCGGTTAGCAATTTCAGCCGATTTTGACAGCCCTAGTCCCTACATATGTAAGCATGAAAATTAATGCAATGAGAAATGTAACTGCGGAAAAATTGATGCAGGATTTCACCTTTAGACGTATAGTTTTTAAATACTGAAGTGCATATTTTTTATTTTGTATTTGTAAAAATTTGAATATGGATGAGTATTTAGCATCTATCATGATTTTTTTCTAATACATGCATGTTTAAATTAATGTTAATTTTATAATAACTTAATGACCGATTCCGACGGTGTAGTGGGCAACGTAGCCGACTCACGATCCAAGGGTCCTGGGTTCCAATCCCGGGTAAGGTATGGATGTTTATGTTTGTCCCTTTCATCATCCCATCTCTATCAGTATCAGTACAATTAATATATAGTGCGGGACACGAATCTTGATGTGAGGGGTATGGGAAAGAAACGCTCGTATCATGATATTCCATAAACGCCGGCAAATAATAATTATTACAGGATCTTTGTGCTTCTAACTCATTTGTGCACGCTTATGCTGGCCCGGATCTAGGTGGGGGGGGGGGGCGAACGGGGGCATTTGCCCCGGGCGGCAAGATTAGGGGATTTATTTTTACCTCCCGCTCCCACTACCTTTGGTAAAGACGGTATAGGGGTCTTGCAAAAAATCGCACATCGAGATTTTGAGAAATGACAACTTTTTTGGTTTGTTCATTTCAATTTTGTAATTTTTAATGACCAATAATTTTATGTGTTTGTGTCTGGTATTGTAATCAGCTTTTATTATTGTAATCGGCTCTGGTGGTGGTAGTTGTGGTGGGGAAAATTTCATTATCCGAAGGGTTGATTTGCTTTCCGGCACTTGATGCTGTCTTTTTAATGAGATAATTATGTGTATGCTCAATTTAAGTAGTGAATTTTTGTGCAAGACCTAGAATAAAACTTGAATATAAAGTGAGGAGTGAGAATTTTTACATAATCATTATAATCATAATCATTGTTATAATCTACTGGTATGTTTTATTTTTGGCCCACTTTTACATGCAAATATCTGCAAATTACAGGCGCTAAATCTATGACAAGTAATATACACAAACGATTTGCAAGATGCTTTCCCAAATATAAGTATAGCTCTTAAAATCCAGGCTACACTCCTAACTACTTCAGCTGCATGCGAGAGAAGCTTCAGCAAATTGAAGATCACAAAAAAATTATCTTCAATTCAAAATGTCCCACGAACGTTTATTAGGATTAGCAATGCTGGCAATCGAAAATGAATTAGCAAACAAGTTAGATTTTGAAGATGTAATTGTCTACTTTGCAGAAAAAAAAAGATGTGTCTATTGAGAATGGGGGCGGCAATGTTGGTCTTGGCCCCCCCTAGAAAAAATTCTAGATCCGGGGCTGCGCTTATGATACTAATGGATTTGAGTGTAAACAAGACAGGATCTGAAAGAAACAGTAATCACACAGATCAACTACCAATATATGTACGAATGGCTGCGTAGCTTTAAAATTTATTTGGGCAACTGTTATATGTTATATTAGGTATGCGCGAAGTAAATTAATTGTATTTTGTTTGTATGGATTTAATCGGAGCGCATATATTACACAGTGAATTGTGCTCATCTTTCATGTCCCGCACTATACAGCGGCAAGGATACAAAAATATAAAGTAAAGCTGACTCACCCCCATTAATTGTAATAAGCAGGGTTGGCCTGATTTAAAACAACTGATTTTTTAAAAAAAAATCACAGATGAAAAAAATCTGTTGTGGCCAGCACAAAACCTTCCGTCAATTCGATGAATTTTGTATATATCCCATACCAAAAGTTCCTTGAAAAAGATTCTGTATATGCTATAAAATTGTAACACGAACACACTATTTTTTTACAAATCTATACCGAAAGTTCCTTTCCCTATTTTATTAGGGGTCGCTGTTTCTTACTCTTCTCTTTTAATCATTCCTGTCCAACGCATCTTCTTCACACAATTCTTCCTCTCTCAAATCTTCTGCTACACAGTCCTTCCATCTTCTTCTCTTTGGAGGGACACTCTATCACATTCACACATAACTTTCTGACCCTATACTTTCAACTTTGGTTTTGCATTTGACACTGACATCTGTCAATTAAATTTTTCTGAATATATCTGTTGTTTCCATAATTTTAACAAAGCTGACTAATTTTTGAAAGTTAATCTCTCTTAATGTCTCTATAACTCTATATCTATTGAATATGAACGAAACTGTATAATCAAACCGTATAGAGAATAAGATATTCTTTCATATTGATAATCACAAAATGTCGAAAAATAATATTTAACTGCGTTTTTTTAAGAAAAACTGTTAAAAACTTCAAATAAGGGTACTTCCGGTGGATCAATTATAACCAAAATCTAATCAACTCTTCATATGGATGTACAGAAGAGGAATACGAAAGAATTATAATTTTTAGAATTGTAGTATTGGAGTTATCGTCGGAGAAAAATTTGTCACACACGGACACACATACACACACACACACGGACACACACACACACACACACACACACACACATACATACATACATACATACATACATACATACAGACATCATCTTAAAAATAGTAAATTCGTATTGTAGGGACCCTAAAACGTGCTTATTCATTAAAAGCTCACCACCGAATTTTTTGACCAAAGACAATACCTTCCTTACCTAAAGGTGACAGAAGGTAAAAAGGTTGAAATTGTAATAAAAATGAATTTATTAATACCTTCCTTACCTAAAGGTGACAGAAGGTAAAAAGGTTGAAATTGTAATAAAAATGAATTTATTTACTACAAAAGTATAAATAACAACAAAAATATGGACTTTATTCGAATTCTAACAGATTACTGATTACATGTTTTGACCTGTTTTATTTAGGTATGTATTGTTTAAAAAGACGCGCGCGCGTGGGTACGTTATATACTTAATTTATGCAAAAATTCAAATGCATCTTTTTGGGGTTTATTACAGATTTCGTTTTCGTTTATGAAATAAAATATTTATATTGCTTTTAAAACAATTAAAAAAGTAGAATAACACCATTAGATCTTTAAAAATAAAAAAAATAAAAAATCATGATTTATTTGATTTTTTTAAAATCAATGATTTTTGATTTTTTTAAATAAATCATGATTTTTTCCAACCCTGGTAATAAGTTGTGTAAAAACTTTAATACAATAAAGAAGTATGTATTTTTAATAATACGGGTTTACCACGAGGAACAGGGCTTTTTTGGAAAAATAATATTCGGTTAATTTTGAAGCGAAAAATTATTTATTGACATAAAAATGTAGTGAAATGTATGCCATTTAAGTTATGTTTGGAAAATAATATCTGAGAGATGTTGACCGCCTTCAACGATACACTCTTTCCCTCTGCCTTTGAAGTTCCCCTACAGTCTTTCCAAACTTTGCTTCCTCTAATGTGCGGAGTATGTTCACATAAACGCGAAATGAGACGAGTGGGGAAGGTACACCGAAGCAAGTCCATGGATATTCTTGCAGTATGGACTGTTGCACCGTCTTGTTGGAACCAGTCAGAATGGAACCGTGCATCAATGAAGATGTTCAACATCTCTCAGACATTATTTTCCAAACATATCTTTATAAATGGCATACATTTCGCTACATTTTTATGTCAATAAATAATTGTTCACTTTAAAATTGACGGAATAATATTTTTCCAAAAAAGCCCTGTTCCTCGTGGTCACCCTGTATTATTATAATAACTTAATGAACACAAAAAATTTCGAACAAAACTCAGCATGTCCCAATTTTGCCATGTAAAAGCTAACATGTCCAAATATTTTTTGCAAAAATAAGCCAAATGGAATGTTATAAAAAGTCTTAATATCGGATAATTTAAAAACATTTCACTGACTGAATGGAAGAAAAAGTAATCTAATTAAAAAATTAAAATAATATTAATAATAGTTTTTTGTGTTTGAATGAACACTCCGCCATATTTATATATATATATATATATATATATATATATATATATATATATATAAAGTGGCTTAAAACGCATGTATTATTTAAACAAAAAGCTGACCTTGTAAAGAGAAAACTTCACAAACATTATATTATATTTTCATACCAATTCATATTGTCTATACTCGCCTTCAAATAAATATGGACTGATGCTCAATTTTTTTCCTTCTCCCCATACTGTCCCTTGCCCTGCGGTATTACCGCTTCTTCATAACGTAGCATTTTCTACATGACCAACGGTATTGCCAACAGTGTAGAAATCTCCAGTCCATATTTATTTGACGGCAAGTATAATAAATAAAACAAAAAATGTCTTAGATAGTACAATTTTGGAAACTTTCTCCCTACATGTATGCCTTTGTACTTATATTTCGATACATATATGATTTTCCTTTAGTTACTATATCTTCTTCATTTTCTTCTTCCTCTTCTAATTTATCTGTGTTTTCTTTGGTCAGTAGTTCCTTAAAGTGCTTTCTCATACTTGTTTATATTGTTTTTCAGCACGTAATGAAAAACAGAAAGCAAAATACTATAATAATAACAACAGATGACATTTAAGATTAAATTAAATTAGGTAACCTTGTTTCAATAATAATATTTTCAATGTTAGTATCATAAAATTATGTTGTTATACATTGTTGTTTATTTATCTAGTTGATTTATTATTAGTACCTATTAGGTAAATAGTTACAAATTAAATTTATGTACCCAACTCGGGACTGAATATTCAAAAATAAAAATACTCAATGTGGGCCCTGCTATAGGCGCCAATTTAATAAAAACTCCAAAAACATACAGAGAACGGTAATTTTTATTCTTGATCAGGGTAGGCTGTCAGTTGTTTTTAATCATAACATTGAATTTTTAAATGCTAGCTATGGAAATTTATTAGTTTGACTAAAATTTTTAGAACCAGTCAGATATTTTATAAAACCTGTTTTAAGTGATGTCGCAGGAAAAATACTTTAGTTATGTTGCTAAATACACAAACTGATAACAAAATTCGTGAAAAGGCACCATTTTCAATTCTGGCCATAGACAACCAAATTCTTAGCTACGGTTCAACTTTTAACTGATAACTACTATTTCCCACAACCATGTGTAAAGTTTATACTTCACGCAGTCTTTACAATGTATAAGTGTCACATTTCAAACATTTGTGCATGAAAAGTAAATACGTTGACAGGCAACCATGCACACTCAGTTAATTTACTTGTTAATACTAAGTATGTAACTCGTGTGTAAATAGTATTTTTTATCTTGTGTTAATTCCCTCATTCGGCTGCGCCTCATGCGTATAACGTCGCATTCGACCAAGTAAGTACTACTTTACTCACTTGTTACATAAATAACTATTATAAGCGTTTAATTTTCTTTTAGCCTCTCGCCATTTCTATATTAGGCTATATAAGTACATATTGTATTTAAGAAAACGAGTTATGCACTCAGTACAAAAAAAAATCTCACTTAATATAAATGGAAAACGTTATTAGTATAATTCCTGAATAAAAACAACAGTGACAACATACAGCTTACTTTTTTTCGATTTTGCCAATAGTCTGATAATCTGTAGATTCTGTATACCAATCTGTACTGCATTCAGCCTACCATAATTATCTCCGTCCTAAATGTCATTTAACACTCTAACTTTTCATCGTTCTCTTCTACTTTTTCCATGAATTTTCCCTTTATGTATAATTTTTTTTACATGTATGCATCCCTACTAAAATATGTCCAATCAAGTTAGCTTTCTTCTTTTTTCTTTCAAAATTCTTAATTCTTCTCCAATCTTTCTTAACACCTCCTCGTTCTTTATTTCCTTCTTCAATAGGTTTGTTTGCAGCCATACTTAAAAAAGAATCCATCCATATGACATTTTGCAAATCGTTTTCGCAAATTCCATATTAAAAATCAAGATTTAATAAATCCGATTTCTATCACTATACGAAACGTAATGTTATGTTGAAAATATATATAAAATTATAAACTTTATTTAAAAAAAATTATTTGTTTTTTAGTAATTAAGATAGAAAATTTTCTGTGACGTCATTATATTGAAATGGAGAAGGGAACCATGATTAAAAATGTAATCTATAGATGGCATGGCATGCGAGAAAGTTTTAATTTGAATTTGACATTAGTTAATTTTTCTCTCTCTGGGCTCTCAAATACATTAATTACTTTACAAATAAACACATAGGTAGTTACATGTAATTTAAAATATCGATACCTACCAAAAAGACAAACTAAAGTACTAACCTCCAAACTATTGTTGAAACGTCAAACAGGAGTTCTACATTACCCGCACAAACATGCCATTGCTATGGGGTGGTACCTCGCTATGGTTTTACGGCCATTCATTGATGCGGCGTAATTCTACGTCATACATGGCGGTAATTCAAATAATAAAATTTCTGGCTAATTAATAAAAATTTTGTCAAAAGAAAATATATGGGTAGCAAGTTTTCACCTTCTTTTTAAAAATATTAAATAAAAAAAATCTGTTGTGGCAAGCACAAGACCTCTCGCCATTTCCATATTAGGCTATATAAGTATTGTATTGCACTTTGCTATCGAACCGTCGTTTTATAACAAAATATTACAGAACTTTACCCATATATTGTTTTTTATTGTATTTAACATGTCTTCTGCACACATATAATTCTAATTATATCTATTTTTCATTGTATGCGGAAGTTTCTAAATGTCACAGATTCTTCCAATTCATTAACCAGATTGGCGGTATTTCTGATGGATATATGCATATTACAAATATTTAATTAATAAAACAATAAAAAAGCTATCAAAATGTCATTTAAACTGTTGATCAGGTATTCCCTGCTGTTGATTTTTGACACTGAAATTTGTCATTTACAAATTATGTTATAAACATTTGAATTTGTCAACTGGTTTCCTTAGTGTAGTTTCGCCTACTCGACTTGTATCCCGAAATTCTATATATTATAGCGTCCGTATCTCCAAATTTATAGAAGATATAATAAAAAATTTAAATGTATCAGGTGTAGAATTTTGTTCTTCAAAATAAGTAATATCAAAAATTTACAAAAATTTATATTTGGAAGAATTTATTTTAAAAACTACTACTTCCGGTTGTTCAATTGTTATCAAAACCTTTTCAGCTCTTCCCAGGAATGTCAGATTGAGGAATTCATAGTTAAACAGGTCTTATGTCTTATAGTTTTTGAGGAATCGTCCGTCCAACATCCAGCCATACACACACACACACATCCACACATCCACATCCACACACACACACACACACACACACACACACACACACACACACACACACACACACACACACACACACACACACACACACACACAGACAGACATCATTGTAAAAATGTTAAAATCGGATTGTAGTGACCTTGAAACGTGCTTATTCATTAAAATCTGGATATGTGATTTTTAGCATGATTCCAATACCTCTCTTAGCGAGAGGTAAAAAAGGTACGCAAGTAGCCCATTCATTAAATATTATCTATAAAATATATACGAGTATGCACAGTAGATTTCATGACTACCATTCCTATATGGGTAAACATTTGATAATTATTTAATCACGTTTCAATATACTTGTATGTATCTACTATCTACAATTAATTAAAACAGAAAACTATTTCTATGCATCATAATGTTGCTAGTTATCAAAAGTAAATAATTAAGAAATTAATTACAACTTTGAAAGAACAAGTCCTAATTACAGAAACATGTGTGCAGTGTTAGTGTGTATAATTTATGTTGCAAATGTAAAGAATCATTAATAATTATAGACTGTTAATTCATATTAGCAGCATGGTATGCGGCATGCGCCTATTTATAGCTGTAAACTGATAATGACATTAAAACACTGAAGATATTTACTTATCATAAATTATGCGAAGTTATTGCATAGTAAACTTCTTAATTCCACCTCCTTCTAGTTTTAATGTCAAGTTATTAAGCAGTAGCTAATTTGCAAGATTTGCAGATGTAAAAATGTATGCAGCCAAGGCGGGAACGGCGATCGTTACGTCCCAATATTAATAATAATTTCTAAATGGTTTTGTAATTGCTTGTTTTTCTTGTACTACGCGTATTTTTAACTTTTGCCATAAATGTTGTATTGGATTTAAATACGGAGATTAGGGTCGTCAGGCTAGAATTCCAACTTTTGTTGACCTAAAAATTATTTAAGTCCAGGGGCGTAGGAACCGAGGAAGGAGAGGCAGAGGGGGCAGTTGCCCCCTCGTATATTTTGGTGGGAGGGGGGGCAAAGACAACACTTTGCCCCCCCTCTCAAGTTTTGTATCTTTATATGTAACAAAATATTCGATGACTGTAATTTTGGCAGCTTTAACTTTGATTCAAATTGTAATAATACAATAATTCAAGTTTATTCACTTCCCTGATAGCCAGCTTTACATAAAATTTATGTAAATCTGTGCCAGCATTTACATAAATAGTTTACATTTAAAAAATGTTATGAATTACATAAAATACAAGAAAAATGCAATTCGAATATCGATATTCATGTCTTAAGAAATTTCTGCAAAAATTCGTCAATTATATTACAAACTCGTAATTTTATACTTGTAATAAAAACTGTCAAAAAGGAAACAGATTATGTTTACTTTTTGAAGGAACAATCAAATTTATTTTAGGTGTCGTAGAAATGTTATTATGGTAAAATTTGTATGAAATCAAATACCTTAAGCGCGTCTGAAAACTTATTTAAGATCAACTATGATGCAGCATATACTCGTAGCTCTTCTAAATCTGCACGATGTGTTAAGAGTGGTCGTGAAGAACAAAGAGGAGTCACGTTTTCGGAAACTATAAGCTGATTGTTACGGTTCCTTTTATCTAATTTAACATCATCACCCCGTTAATTTTATATTTCAATGTTAACTGAACTAATATGTTAAAAAAATGTTTTATTTCGATGTTAACTAATATTAATATAAATTTATAATTTATTTTAAGCACATCTGCTTTAAAATTGTTTGTTTACATCGTAGTTACCATGGCGGAAACTGAAAGATTACACCCTGCGGGCGATAAAGTACCATATGCGGGCGGTAAAATACTGAAAGAGCCCGCTTACTGGTAAACAAAACATCAAAAATACCACTGGAAATATAATCAAGACTCTTATTTTTAAAAAATTATATTAGTTCCGCTAAATTTTCACTAGATTTTATTAGAATTGCTTAAGGAATTACTTCAGAAATTGTCTCAAATCTCCAAGCTTGACATTTAAAAAAATATTCATATAACCAAATAGTTAGCAATGCAACGCATCGCCTTATTGTTTTGTGACATGGCCACCTGGCCACGTAATATTTTTATATAGCAACAAGCTTTAAATGTATTTAAAAAATCTGATGTGGCCAGTACATGACCTCCCGCCAATTCCAATTTTAAAATAGCAATGAGCTTTAAGTAAAGTTTCACTTCCGATTGATCGTTTGTAAACAAAATCTACTTGAAAAGTTTGTAATACGAAATTTTGGATTATATTTTATTATGTTTTTCTTAAAATATCTGTTACAGCTTCAAATTAAGTACTACATCCGGTTTATAATATATAGTCAAAATCTAATACGTTGTTTCAAATTATATAAGAGTATTAAATACCTACCAACTTTGCGAAGTTTTGGATCATTAATATATTTTAAGGAAAAATCGTCACACACATTATTGTCAAAATCATCACCAACTTCCTTATGCTCTAAAACGCAATCTGTGTAAATTCTTCGCCGTACATTATCCATTTCGTTAATGTGTAGTTGCAAACTATTATTTGACACTTTGAAATCACGTTCTTATTGAGAGCTGTTTGATATATAATCCTGCAAACATCAAACTTAAATCGAATTATCCTGTATATCTAATATTTATGTATGATGGAAAATATATAATGTTTACAAACCTTAATATCATTAGAATCATAATTAAACTACTAAATTCTTCTTAATATGGTTTCATTTTTAATTTTAATGAAAACTGCTTCAGTGACAGTGACATTTGTTTAAATATGTCAAATTTGTTATTAAAGTATTGTTTTTGTTTGACGCAGAGGCAAAGTGATGTACAAAAATAAATTATTTTATAATATAATATAAAGTTATTTCAAGTTATTTTCTAAATGCTATTATCGTAGAATTGAAGATTGTGCCATTATATTCAATTTGTATTGGTAAAACTTGCTAAAAAATTATATTCAATGAATTTTTTACAAGAAAAACTGTTAAAAGCTTGTATAAATGATACTTCCGGTTATCCGATATACACTCAAAACTAATGAGCTCTTCCCACATTAGCATAGAATGGATATACAAAATTTCAAATTTTTCTGATTGATAGTATTTGAGTAATCGTGTCCACATGATCCACACACACAGACACAGACACACACACACACACACACACACACACACACACACACAGACACACACACACATACATACCTACAGACATCATTGTAAAAATGTTAAAATCGGATTCTGGGGACATCAAAACGTGCTAATTCATTAAAATCTCTATATCCGATTTTTAGCACGATCCCTATACCTCCCTTACCTAGGGTAGCGGGAGGTAAAAATAATTTAAAATCATTTAATTTGATTGCAGTTGTGCGTAAAACGTTGTACATACCTCGGGCCGAAAGAAGTTTACATCCTTGGACGATTAAAAGCCCTCCGCTACGCGTCGGGCTTCAAATTTCGTCCGCAGGCGTAAACCTTTTCTTTCGACCCTCTATGTGTAAATAACTATTGTCTACTCCTATGCTTTAACATACTTATTAAGTATTCGTCATCTGTATTTAAATGACACTCATTACGATTCAGATTTTCATTATGATACAGATTACCATTATGTTACAGATTTTATTTTCATTATGATACAGATTATCATTATGATACAGATTATCATTATGATACAGATTATTTTTATAACTTATTTATTGGTTTTTAGTTTATTTTTTTAATTATTATGAATAGTCGTAGAAAAAATAGTGTATGCAACTCATGTATAATGACTATTAATACACTCGCATGGCTCGTATCGTAACCTTCATGCTCGTGTATTAATAGCTAATCAATATAAAATCGTTGCATAATATACTACTTTTGGACGATCTGGTTTTTTTTAAACTTTACCGATAGGGTTTCCAAGGCAGTAAGTTTTGTTTACAAATTACTGATCAGTAAGTGATGTGACTGACCGGTAAGTGATGTGACTACCTACCGATCTGGGGGCGGTGAAAATTACATAAATAAAAAATAAATGTATGCATACAATTTTTAAAGCTTTAAATTAATCTTTTTTATTATAAATAAAAGCAAAATTACAATTCGAACAATTATTGATTGTTATTGGAGTGTTTTCTGCAATAGTCTTCTTCGCCAATACAATATTATCTGTGATGGATACTACATTTTCAGTCGAAGTACTTGCAACTTGCGGAACGATGGAATTTTCATGTAAAATTTTTTTTGAAAACTCAATTTTGTTCTGGACTGATTCCTCCACATATCCCTCGGCAACAGAAGACGAGCGCCATCCACCATGCCTTTTTAGGCCTAAAACGTCAATACCTTGGTTCGCCAGAAAAAGTAGCCGAACTTCTTCTAAACGCATGTCCGGTATAAGAAAGAGGTTCTGATAAATTCAGGCATTTTGCGATCTTGGAAGGCCAACTTCCTATTGTATTCTTACCTACTATTTGATTGGTGAATTTTCCATTACGCATAGCCAAGAAAAAATGAGATGACTTTGAATTTTTTGTTTCGTTTTCTTGAGTGATAATCGTGAAGGTTCGCATTATATTAGTTTTTGTATTGGGAATATGGATTATAATAAATATCCCATTATCCTGAATATCTTCTACTTTCATATTATATAATTCTTCCCTTCTGCATGCACCTGCTATTCCAAATATCATAGCTACTTTTACATTCAAATAAACGTGATCGGGAAATACCTTAATAAACTTATACATATCTTCCTTTGAAAAAGTTTAGATTTCTTCGGCCGATATCCAGTATTATTTTAAGAAATGCAATTAATGTAGTAAATTTTGAAATATTAACTGCATTGTTTAAAAAGATTGTAGCCTTGAGCTTGGAGTACTCAGCCCATAAACTTCCTGGAGATTTAAGTTTCTCACTTCTTCGTACAAAATAGGCTAACAATAATAATAATAATAATAATAATAATAATAATAATAATAATAATAATAATAATAATAATAATAATAATAATAATAATAGTTTATTTATACTGCAAATATACAGAAAAAATCCCAGTTACATATTTACAGTTTCTTATTCAATAATGCAAATACACATAAAATATACATAAAATACAAATACACACATGTTAAAAAAATAAATTAGTAGTTCAATTAAAAACATATCAAAGAAGAGCACGAATACAGTTTTTATTGGAACAAAACACATCTAAGTTTTCTATTTTAGAACATATTTCATTCACCAGATGAAATGCATGGTTTAATGGCGAGCAAGTGTTATTGACGACATTAAATATTTTTTCTCTAGGTCTTAATACGACAGATGGTGCATAAAAAGGGCACGCTTCTAATAAAGTTGGCGAGTCAATATTAGAGTGAATTATATTCCATATAAAGGTGAAAATGATCATTGTACGTCTTTGTGTCAGGCTTCGAATTTCAAATATATTTAATTGGTCTCTATATGAGATCCTTTTTGGTCCAACATTGAACTGTTTATAAAATAAATATCTCAAAAATCTCATTTGAACTCTTTCAATGTGTTTTTCCATAATTTGGGTCATAGGATTCCAAATTATACATCCATACTCTAATAATGACCTAACCAACGAATTAAATAAAACTATAAGTGTATCTACAGTTAAATTATTGGCATTTCTTAGTATGAAACCCAAATTTTTGTATCCCTTGTTAACAATCTCTTTACAGTGATTTTCAAATTTAAAATTAATTTGGAATATCAGACCTAAATCTTTGAATTCATATACACGTTCCAATATATAGAAATTTATGTTATAATTATATTCCGTAACATCCTTTTTGCGTGAAAAAGATAAAATTTTGCATTTTTTAACATTAAATTCTAGACTATTATCCTTGCACCAGTTGCTAATAGCATCTATATCTTTTTGTACATGAATACAATCCGTTATAGTTTTTATTTCTTTATATATTTTGAGGTCGTCAGCATATAAAAGACATTTGGTATAATTGACATGCTCAGGCAAATCATTTATAAAAAGAATAAAGAACAGTGGTCCCAATAATGAGCCTTGAGGCACACCAGAAGAAGGAATAAATTCCTTTGATTTGCATTTATTATATTCAACGTACTGCACTCTGTCTGATAAGTAAGATTTAAACAAGAGTAGTATATCATTACTAATTGCAAATGAATTTAATTTTTTTACTAAAATCTCATGACTAACTTTATCAAAAGCTTTACTCAAATCAGTAAATATTACATCTAATTGATTGTTGTTGTCAATAGCTGACGAGATGTCCTGAGCAATTGTAGTTAAATTGGTTATTGTAGATTTCTGTTTAACAAATCCATGCTGTTCAACGGCTATGACTGATTTTACATGATTATATAACTTGTCGTACAATATTTTTTCTAATACTTTTGAAACAGATGGTAAAATTGTTACCGGTCTGTAGTTTGTTACATATTTAGGGTTTCCAGATTTATATATGGGACACACTCGTCCCAGCTTCAATGAATTTGGAAATATTTTATGTTGAAGTGCAGAATTAAAAATTATGGTTAAAGGTTTCACCAGTATATTTGCACATCCTTTAAGAATAAAACTGGGAATGTTATCTGGACCAGTTGCAGATTTACCATTAATTTCATTAATAGCCTTAAGAACATCTGACTTAGTAATTTTTTTTATTGTGAGTACGTTAAATAAATTATTATTTTTACTAACATTGTTGTTTACATTGATATTTTGATTATCCGAATTATACACTGAAGAAAAATACTCTGCAAATGCATTTGAAATATCTGAATATTTATTAAATTGTTTATCGTTATAAATAAATAATGAGGACATGATATTATCTTTACGTTGTTTATTTATATGTGACCAAAATTGTTTTGGGTTACATTTAAAATTACTATTAATATAGTTTATGTGATCTACACGTGCTTGCTTTACAAGTGTTTTTAATTCGGATCTTAATATTTTATATTTGCCGCATCTTCTTCACACAGTATTTCCTCTCTCAAGTCTTCTACAGTCCCTCCATCTTCTCTTTGGCATTCCACGTACTCCCGGCATCGAAAGTTTCAATCCTGAGGCGAGGCTGCAACTGCATGTCACTTGCGAGGAACACTATGACTTATACCACTTTCTGATCCTATACTTTCCACTTTGGTTTTGCACTTGACACTGACATCTGTCAATTAGAATTTTTTAAATATATTTGCTGTTTCCATAATTTTAGCAAAACTGACTGATTTTTGAAAGTTAATCTCTCTATAAATCTATATCTATTGTGTAAAGTGTCGAAAAATGATATTTAACTGCGTTTCTTCAAGAAAAACTGTTAAAAACTTCAAATAAGGGTACTTCCGGTTGAGCAATTATAACCAAAATCTAATCACACACACATACACCCTAAAACGTGTTTATTCATTAAAAACTCACCATCGAATTTTTTGACCAAAAACTACACCTTCCTCACTTAAAGGTGACGGACGGAAAAAATATATCTTTACCTCACGTTCTGTTCGTCCTGATAATATACCAGCTTATAAAAGCATATTCAGATATTCTAGTTGAACCTTTTTACCTTCCGTCACCTTTAGGTAAGGAAGGTATTGTCTTTGGTCAAAAAATTCGGTGGTGAGTTTTTAATGAATAAGCACGTTTTAGGGTCCCTACAATACGAATTTACTATTTTTAAGATGATGTCTGTATGTATGTATGTATGTAGTGTGTGTGTGTGTGTGTGTGTGTGTGTGTGTGTGTCCGTGTGTGATAAATTTTTCTCCGACGATAACTCCAATACTACAATTCTAAAAATTATAATTCTTTCATATTCCTCTTCTTTACATCAGTATGAAGAGCTGATTAGATTTTGGTTATAATTGATCCACAGGAAGTACCCTTATTTGAAGTTTTTAACAGTTTTTTTTTTGAAAAAACGCAGTTAAATATCATTTTTCGACATTTTGTGATTATCAATATGAAAGAAAATCTTATTCTCTATACCGTTTGATTATACATTTTCCTTCATATTCAATAGATATAGAGTTATAGAGACATTAAGAAAGATTAACTTTCAAAAATTAGTCAGCTTTGCTAAAATTATGGAAACAGCAGAAATATTAAAAAAAAATTAATTGACAGATGTGAGTGTCAAATGCAAAACCAAAGTTGAAAGTAGGGTCAGAAAGTTATATGTGAATGTGATAGAGTATCCCTCGCAATTTCTTAGATATTTATATTATAAAAAGAATAACATTTATCCTACTATTAATATCTCATATGATGAATTGTTGCGCTTGTTCCAATTTTCTAAGCTTTCATATCGACGTCGTGCTCATTCATTAATTTTTCTGTATAAAATCATTCATAACTTAGTTGATGACTCCTATACTCTATCCATGATACGCTTCCATGTTCCTCTAATACCCACAAGACATACTAATTGTTTCCATCTGCCAATTGCGTCTTCTAACCTACTCCTAAAATCTCCTTTATATACTATGTGTTCCCTATACAATTCGATAAACAACAATGAACTAGATATTTTTGGTTGCTCTTTTATTAAATTTAAAAGAGATTGTTTCAATTATTGCTGTTAATTATTTCTTATTTTTACCTTCTTGATTTTTTTTTCTCTCCTCGTTATAGTTTCTGGCTTAAACTGTTTTGGCATTATACTGTTCTATTATTATTATTATTATTATTATTATTATTATTATTATTATTATTTATGCTTTAATATGTTTTTGGAAAGTGAAACTTTGTAATTATTTGTATTTGATCTGTAATTGGGCCTTGGCCTGTTGATCTTTTCTCTCTAAATAAATAAATAAATAAATAAGTGACTTGCAGTTGCAACCTCGCCTCAAGATTGGAATTTTCAATACCGGAAGTACGAGAAAGGCCAAAGAGAAGATGGAAGGACTGTGTAGCAGAAGACTTGAGAGAGGAAGAATTGTGTGAAGAAGATGCGTTGGACAGGAATGAGTAAAAGAGAAGAGTAAGAAACAGCGACCCCTAATAAAATAGGGAAAGGCACTTTCGGTATAGAATTTATAAAAAATAGTGTGTTCGTGTTACAATTTTACAGGATATACAGAATCTTTTTCAAGGGATCTGTACAAAATACATCGAACTGACGGAAGGTTTCGTACTGGCCACAACAGATTTTTTACTTTTAATTTCGATTTCAGGTTTATTTGTGTGATTTATAATGTAGGAAGGTTTTGAAATGCGTCAATGAACTTTTCTTAATTTTTTTAAGAAATATAATATATAATTACAAGTTAATGCATCATCAATAATTTGTTGTAAAAGGTTCAATAATAATTCAAAAACTGGCAACCAAATCAAAAATTCAAGAACGAATACACCAAAGATAATCTTCAAATTAAAAGTTCATCCGAGTTAAGAAATTAAACAAGATCTTTTTTAAACTCGCCTCTACATTGAAGGACAATAATACCTACTTTAGGGAAAGTAATGACAACTTCAGAGAAATACATAAATACATGTGATAAAATTCTACGTTAAAAAATCTGATGTGGCCAACACATGACCTCCCGCCAATTCCATGTTTAAAATAGCAGTGCGCTTTAAGTAAAGTATCATTACCGGTTAATCGTTTGTAAATAAATTCTAATTTGTTTGTCCAATAAATAGCAAAGTCTGTAATACGAAATTTTGGATTGTTTTATTGTTTTTCCTCAAAAATTTGTTAGAGCTCCAAATTAAGTACTACAACCGATTTATCATATATGGTTAAAATCTAATATGTTGTTTCAAATTATATATGAGTTTTAAATACCAAATTTGAGAAGTTTTGGATCATATTTTAATAGGCTTTAAGGAAAAATCGTCACACACGTACATTCTTATAAAAATCAGCATCATCTTCTAGGTGCTCTAAAACGCAACCTTTGTAAATTCTTCGCCGTACATAATTCATTTCGTAAATGTGTAGTTGTAAATTAATATTAATTTATAGTGCTGCAAAAATAGCAATTAGCAAATTTAAATCAGATCATCCTGTTCATCTAACATTTATGTATGATGGAAAATATATTATTTTTACAAACCTTAATAAAATATTATACTATTATATTCTCATTAACACGGTTTCATTATTAATTTTAATATAATTGCTGCCTGTCAGTGACATTTGTTTAAATATGTCAAACCTGTCATTAAAATTATGATTTTGTTTGACGCATAGGCTAGGTGATACATGGAAATAAATTATATTATATATTCATATTTAAAGTTATTTACTAAATGTTATTATCGTAGAATTGAAGATTATACCATTATATTCCATTTTAATTAGTAAAAGTTGCTAAAAAAATTATATTCAATGAATTTTTTACAAGAAAAACTGTTAAAAGCTTGTATAAATGATACTTCCGGTTATCCGATATACACTAAAAACTAATGAGCTCTTCCCATATTAGTATAGAATGGGTATACAAAATTTCAAATTTTTCTGATTGATAGTATTTGAGTAATCGTGTCCACATGATCCATACACACACAGACACACACACACACACACACACACACACACACACACACACACACACACACACACACACACACAGACACACACACATACATACCTACAGACATCATTGTAAAAATGTTAAAATCGGATTCTGGGGACATCAAAACGTGCTTATTATATAAAATTTTTATATGCTATTTTTAGCACGATCCCTATACCTCCCTTACCTAGGGTAGCGGGAGGTAAAAAGTTACCCAACATACATTTTCAGTTGAAAAGTTGGGATATCCACTAGACATTAAACAAGTTTTATAAATAAATAAATAAATATATCATCACGGCATATTACCCATTTCTGAGAGTGCCACAATCTTCTCTGTCGCAGATTTCGGTAAAGATGATGACATATTTGTACAGTGCGGGCGCTTACCAGGCATTTAAAATTCGAAATATTCGGCGTCGGTCGTAGTCCGTGGTCCACGCCCTGTCTATACTGAAACCTTCATAGTAAAAATAAATAATAATTATTTCCTTTTTTGTTTATTACGCTTTTCTTTGCAACATTGATAAAAATTGTAACCAACTGAAACAAATGCAAAGTCTGTCATGGTATTTTCAGGTTTTATTTCATATTTATAACTTTTATTCGTTATTTGCTAATGTTAATAGAGTTAGTTACGCCGTTATAGAATTAGGGTGATAATTTACGAATACCTCAAAAATAAATAAATCTCTGAATTCTCATATATCGTCATACTTTTTACATTACAATACAAATATTGCTAGGCTTGTTATTCTCCTTACTCATTTTCAGTAGGTATTTGATAATTTATTTGCATATCTTTCACCTACATAATATAGCTAAAGGAGAATAAATTACTGGCTTTGTTCAAAAAATTGGACAGTGTATTTTCATGAATAATTACGCTTTAGAATTCAGAAAATATTAAAATTGTCACACATCTAATCATCTAACATTCGAAAGGTCGACTTGAATTCTCAAGAGACACCAAACCAGCATTCCTGTTCGTGTACACAACAAGGCACTCCGAAGTCATTGTATCGTTGTCATTGCTGTTGCTGCGGTCTAGGTCTGTGTACGTTGTAACCGACTTTAAACTTTAAACGGAATGCGTGTGTGTAGTGCCAAGGCCAAACCGTGTTACCTTGACCGCCAAATAACCCGTTATGTGTCGCGCCTCCCACACTGCAGGCCCACCAACATGTACGGCCGACATTCTCATGCGATTCCTTGCTAAATAACCATCAAGTGACAAATATTTTGTTTGTTTGATTCTGTTCATGTAATAGTTTTGGTAACAGTATATGATCGTCATGGCATGGTAGTAGCTTCACAAGGGTTACACTGACCTAGGGCCCTCTTTACAATAAAAGGAGGATGAAGGCCCCTAATTGTTTTAATTTTATTGAAAATAAAAATAATATATTACTATTTTGAATATTTTACCAATTATAAAAAATTGTTTTTAAAATTGTTATAATTTTTACCTCTCGCTAATAGCGGTAAAAAAAATCGCATATCCAGATTTTAGTGAATAAGCACGATTTAAGGTCCCTAGAACCCGATTATAACATTTTACAACGATGTCTCTTTCTCTCTCTCTCTCTCTCTCTCTCTCTCTCTCTCTGTGTGTGTGTGTGTGTGTGTATGTGTGTGTGTGTGTGTGTGTGTGTGGATGTGTGTATGTGTGTGTGTGTATGTCTGGATGTTTGAGGGACAATTCCTCAACTATGAATTCCTCAATCTGACATTCCTGGGAAGAGGTGAAAAGGTTTTGGTAACAATTGAATATCCGGAAGTAGTAGTTTCTTAGAAAAATTCTTCTAAATATAATTTTTAGGAAATTTTTGTTATTACACATATTGAAGAACATAAAATAATACACTTAAAATTTTTATTATATCTTGCATAGATTTAAAGACAAAGACACTATAATATATAGAATAATGGATGTAATACAATCCAGAGGCTAACTACGCTAAGGAAACCAGTTGACAAATTAAAATGTTTATAACATAGTTTGTAAATACAGATGTCAGTGTCAAAAATCAACAGTTTTAATGACATTCTTATAGCTTTTTCTGGTAAGCACATTTAATCTTTCTTATTATTTTATTAATTAAATATTTAAAATTATAGGTAAAATGCATATAAGCATCAGAAATACCGCCAATCTTGTTAATGAATTGGAAGAATCTCTGACATTTAGGAACTTCCTCATACAATTAAAAATAGATATAATTAGAATTATATGTGTGCAGTATACATGTTAAATACAATAAAAAATCTGATGTGGCCAACACAAAACCTCCCGCTATTTAATTTTTACATACATACATACATACATACATACATACATACGTACATAAAATCACGCGATTCCCACTTAGGGAGTTAGCAAATACCCGGAATCAATAGTAACAATAAGAAAAGGGATAAGAGTAAGAGCTCAGCTGACTCACTTCACTCTTTAACAACATTCTTCTTTCGCCTTGTCCACAATCATCATAGCATTCATACATAAGAACATATTAAAGTGACCGATTTTCGGTAGCGAATAACCCCATCCGGACCACAATAATAGTTATGCAACAATCTTCCTTCGCCACACTTTTCTATCCATTTTTATTAATTTACGTATTTACTAACGCTGCAAACTGTTCCATTGCAGAAAACTATTGCTTTATTTACTATTTTCTTTTTAAAATGTCACTATTATTAATTTGAAATGATAAGTTTTCTGACAGTGACATTTACTGTCAGTTACATTCATTTGAAAAATGAACTGTGTAACAAAGGAATAGTTTTTATCTTAGGCTTCGCGACTAATAAAAAAATTATTTTTAAATTTATCTGTAAAATATATAGAAAAAGTATTAATGTATTCCTGTAGAAAATTCAATAATCTTTAATTTTCATAAGACATAAAATACGAAAAAATGGCATTTAATGATATTTTTTGAAGAAAAACCATTATGAGCTTCAGGTATAGTGTCATTTCCGGTTATCCGATTTACACAAAAATCTAATGGCTTCTTTTCATATTAGAATAGGATAGAAATACAAGGTTTCAGAATTTTCTGAATGATAGTATTTGAGTTAGAGCGAAGACAAAATCCCTACACATACACACACACACACATACATACATACACACATCATCGTGAAAATGTTAAAATTGGATTCTAGGGACCTTAAAACGTGGTCATTTACTAAAATCTCGATACGTGATTTTTAGCACGATCCCTATACCTCCCTTACCAAGGGTAGCGGGAGGTAAAAACAATATTTGGGTAAAGCCTACTACACTACGATAAGTCTATGCCTATAAAAACGATTCTGCTATCATCCATAAAGAATTTTTGGAAACTGTAATTTCGGTCCAGTTCTATGGGCATTATTATCGAAAGTCCGCATAAGTCTATGAGATAGAAAGTTTACTTTGTTTTTATTTTAGGTTTTATGCATTTAGGGCCGTTTTTATAATCAGGCTCACTTTAAGACTAATTAAAATTACTTTTAGACTTTATTTTAAAGTAATGCTGCAGTGCTCGCTGAAATAGATTATAAAAACGAACACAATTTTAATTTAAAGTATTAAAGTGAAGATAAGGTTTATTTGGAAACGACCCTTAGTCCTTTACCATATATTATAGGTAATATGTCATATATTAGAGACGATCTGAGCAAATTGTGTTCCATATATATTTTGCAGTCAGTTGTAATCCGCTTTTGTACGTTATGGGTAAACATGTGAAAAGGTTTTGTTTATAACAAAATAAACATTAAATACAAAAATTATTAAAACTAATGGACGTCGCTACAGTAGGTATGATCTGAATGTATGTACATATACGTATAATAGTTCCCAACAGTAGCGTATTCCGTGGAGGGCCTAGGAGGAGACACACACACACTCCAGTGAATTGAAAATATAATTTATTTAAATTAATAATTTTCAACATTTTATACATTTAAATATTTGGAAAATCATTTAAGAAGTACAATGACGAAAGCAAGACTAACAGCGATATTAATAAATAAGGGTTAAATTCAGAATAGCCTCCTATAACACAGGAATAGTTTATCACGAGAAACACTAGCTGGTAGTACAAGCCTTGTTTTAACTAAAACGCTGTTTTAAGAAATGTCAAATTTCATTATTTTATAATAAAAATAAATAATATCAAATTTATCAAAATATGATTTTAAAGAAGAACATACTTTGTATTCAAACAAATATTTGTTAAAAAATCGTTCTTTAGGTATAAGGGTGAAATAAAATATAGACATTTGAATTTGTCATTTCTTAAAACAGTGTTTGGCTTGTGCTACCAGCCATTGAATAAGACTTATAACAATTCAAAAATAAACTCTGCATAAATGGTTTGTTAACATAGGCTTAAAAGATATTTTCGGAATAGCTAATCTGGAAATAGGACTTTGTTTAATATTACCGCTGTTAATGGTTTAGCTCTCTTGTAAAAAAAATGCATATTGAGGTAGAGGAAGTTTCAAATATTTTCCAAAAAAAGTTTAAATCATTTTGTATTTATATATACTTCATTTTAATGTAGTATATACGTAGTGCATTTTATCTTCAGATTGGCAAAGAAACATTTTCCTGGAAATTTTTAATGAGAAAAAAACTATATTTCAATTATAGCCCGAGAAACTACTATAATTTATTTATCCTACGTCATCGAGGACAAGAAGAAATCGTGTATTGTTTGTATTGAATGAAGATTTCGAAAATAAATAGTTTAAATACCTGGGTTTGCATAAATATCTCTGGCCGCGTTTTAAGAAAATTGATTAATATATTTGGAAAATTTTTTAGATGTTTAATTATGTCATGAAGTACAAGAATTGTAACAGTGTCATGAGGTAAACATTATTATATAGTATGGGGCATTTAGGAAAAATAGGGGAAATTTTCTCAGTATTCGCGATATTTGGTACCTTTATGTTTTTTGGGTCGCTGAACACGAATCTGAAGTTTGCCAATTTCGATTTTGCCCGGAAACGTGTTTTTTTTTTTTTGGCAAAAACGTGTAATTTTGGCACTTTTTTTGGTTTTCGGCATATAACTAGGAAACTATGCGTTTTTTCGTAAAGTTTTTTTCTACGGCCAACCTTTCAGCCACTAATTTATTTTTCAAGTATTTTATGCATTTGTAAGTGCATTTCATCACCTTTCATTTCATACATAGTTAACATTACCTAACGTAAAATTTGTAGTTTCCGCGTAAATTAGACGTACAGAGTCGTGAATAACGTTTTTCGCACTTCTTAGTTTTTTTATCTATTTTCGGCGTACTTTAGCGGCTGTAGGGTTGGTTGTGTAAAAAAAAAAAATTTTATATGAAGAATGTAGAAATTTTGTTTACTTTAATTTTATATAGAATGATCTTATCGAAAAAACGTATAGTTTCAGAGTTATAGGCCAAAAACCATAAAAGTGCCAAAATTTACACGTTTTTTGCCAAAAAACATGTTTCCGGGCAAAATCGGAATTGGCAAACCTCAGATTCGTGTTCAGCGACCCAAAAAACAAAGGTACCAAATATCACGCCTACTGGGAAAATTTCCCCTATTTGCCCTTTTTGAGTCTAAATGCTCCCGACTATATAGGGATATTTTTGTTTTGTAGTACAGACTGCTGATGTATTGGACTGGAAATTTATTGTATATGTAATTATGTATGTATAATGTAGCTTTGCAGGCGTTGATCATAAAAACCATCATGAAGGAAATTCCTCTTAATTCAGAGTATATCAAAATGTTTTTTAAAAAATATATTTTTGATTCTGCGGTAGGTACTCTTGAAGTGTTTGTTATTACTTCTTTTATGTTTATGCTGGTCGCGAATCTGGGGAACCGGGTTCGATCCCGAACGACGCCAAATATTTCGAATTTTAAATGGCACATAAGTGACCCCGGTGGTGCAGTCTCCACGCCAGCAATGAGTGCCTGTGAGTTGACGCCTGGTAAACGTCCTCGTGGCACAAATATCTCATCATCATTACAGAAATCTGTATACAAAGCAGATTGATACACCCAGCAATGGGTAATTTGCCGTAATGATTAAATACCGGGTGTCTACTTAGAATCCGTTATACCTATAGGAAATACAATGTTATTTTTTCATTTTGCTGTAGTCACTGACCTATTAATTTTAGAGAAAAGTTGTAAATAAAAATGTTCAGAATTAAAACTACACAATAGGAGACTAAAATTAATCACAATTTCTTTTTATTTTACGGAAAAAACGCAATTCGCAAAAAAAAAAACACAGACGATTAGCACGAGGACATGAATTCCAATGTGTTTGAAGAGTAGATGGCACGATTCTATCTTTAAGTGAAAATTGTGTTTGTATAATTGTGATGGATAACGGCCCCATACTACTAAAAGTAGAATTACTGAATATGGAGAAAAAATTATATAAAAACTCATCAGGTGGAGGAATTTGTTGCAACAAATAATAAAACATTTAAAATATCAGACGTTAAAAATCTGTGTCAAATTGCGTTACACATACATATTTAAAAAAATTAACTCTACCAACTCAACAAGCTATCGAAGATATGAATCTGCAATTTACCGTTCAGTAATGGCTCATCCAGCGAGACTGAGTGTTATCCATATGAATGATGACCAGTATTGATAGTGTTTTGAACATATTTTATATAACACACTGCTGCGACAATTTACTGTGTCGTAAGTTTCGCTTTCTTTCTCTACTGTTCAGAATTCTGAGCTCATTATAAGCTAATTTTGAACTAAAATATTGAGCACATAACCTCTGCCAATTCCATGTTTAAAATAGTAATGAAATTTAAGTAAAGTATCACTTCCGGTTGATGGTTTGTAAACAAAATCTAATTTGTTGTTCCAATAAGTAGAAAAGTCTGTAATGCGAAATTTTGGATTATATTTTATTATGTATTTCGTCGAAAATCTGTTGGAGCTCCAAATTAAATACCACTTCCAGTTTATCATATACATGTAGTCAGAATCTAACATGTTGTTTTAAATTATATACGAGTTTTAAATACCAAATTTGAGATCATATTTTAATATATGAATTTTTAAGAAAATCTCTAGAGGTTTCAGTAAAGTACCACTTCCAGTTTATCAATTTTAGAAAAAATCTAATATGTCGTTCTCATTAATACAAAAGTCTTAAACACCAGATTTGAACACACACACACACACACACACACACACACACACACACACACACACACACAAAGAGAGACATCATCGTAAAAATGTTATAATCGGATTCTAAGGACCTTAAAACGTGCTTCTTCACTAAAATCTGGATATGTGATTTCTAGCATGAATCTAATACCTCTCTGCGTTGTCTACTCATATATCTCGAAAATTTACCCATAAAAAAATATTTTCGTACGCCGCTGGATGAACGGATGGACAATAAAAATATCTTACATTTTTATTTGAAACATTTATTAATTGTTTAAGAATTATTTGAAAATGAAAATTTTCTATACTCTGTTTTTTAACTAAGAGAAGTAACTGTGCAGTGTTTTAACTCTGCCAATCGTTTAACAGATTATTTTAAAGAAAAATACTTCAAATAAAAGTAGCGTAAAACTAAATTTTCTATAACCATTATTTGAAGTTTTTTCTCTGAAATAGTCCATACACGACTGCAAAAACATAGAAAATTCAGTGATATATTTTGTCTTGCCGATATCTCTTTACCTATTAATTTTAGAGTAAAAGTGTAATGAAGAAAATGTTCAAAATGAAAAAGTGCATCCACTAAGTACTAAGTTTGTTGTTCAATTTTTGCTTACGTAGGAGATAGAAGCAAAACAAAATACACGATTTAAGGTAATTATCAGAGTGCCATGAGAAATAAAACTGTAATTTATATTTGATGTTTCTGACATATTTGACATTTCTTTTGTTTTTATTAGGTATTATTAAAACTTGTGATTAGAATTATGAAAAGACTTAATCTTGAAGAAAAAAGTCAATCACAGGTCAGAAACAATAAATATAAATTAATGTTTTATTTTCATGACACTCTGATATTTGTCTTAAATCGTGTATTTTCTTTTGCTTGTAACTCGTACATAAAAAACGACTGAACGACTAACTTAGTACTCAATGGATGCACTTTTTCTTTCTTCCTTACACTTTTACTCTAAAATTAATAGGTAAAGAAATATTGTAAAAATTTAACATTGCATTTCCTATGTTCGGAAAAAAGTAGACACCGGTATATTTTATTACATTTTTTGCAAATTTAATCCGCATTCCTAATAACACTTGATACAATTTATATGTTACGTGAATGTTTAAATTAGTTCCATAAAAAACTATAACCGTTTGATTTTATTGCTTTGAATGCCGTATAACTGGTTCACCATGTATAGCTGACTTGAGCTATTACTTTTATTACATTACATATTTTTTTGTTACACTAATTATTAATTATTTATTATCATAACAATTTTGAATATATTAGGTTAATTATTATTTTTCGATGTCACTCAATATTAACATTGTAAATACAATGTTTCATAATATATTGGCTGATAATATGAAGATGTAAAATTAACTTTGTTTTGAAATAAAACAAAGTTTATTACTCGTATGTAAATATTTACATATACATAAATTTATAACATTCTTGTACTCGAAGACATTAAGTTCGAATTATTTTGTATTCGTCGCAGGCAAATATATAGTTATAAATATTCATGAATATAGCTACCGTGATAGCTACCATGTAGGCAAGTTATATTTGACGGTCTTATTATGGACGAATATATTCATACGTAATATAACAAGTGATATGATTATCATCGATGATATTTTCGAGTGAAACCGAGTTGCAGATTTCACGAGTCTGAAGGACGAGTGAAATGTGCTGCTTCGGTTTCACGAGCAATATCTTCGATTATTAATCATATCACGAGCTTATATTTAATGAGAGAATATAATGAATTTTTGTTGAAATTAACTGTCAATGTTATAAAAATCCCTTAGTAACTAATGTAAATTAGGTGATAATTTCTTTGTTTTTTATCATCGCTGTGATAGACATGTAACTAGGGAAATTCTGAATGTTGAATGGCGGAAAACATGTCACGTGACTAATGAATTATATTCTCAGTTTAATAATTAATAATATAAAAAAATAATATATCATCACGGCATATTACCCATTTCTGGGTGTGCCAGTATCTACAACACATGTAGATTTCGGTAATGATGACGATATATTTTACCGTGTGGGCGCTTACCAGGAGTCACCTCACGGGCACTCATAGCTGGTGTGGAGAGTGCACCACAGGGGTCACTTTTGTGCCATTTAAAATTGGAAATATTTGGCGTCTGTCGGGATCGAACCCGGTTCCCCCAAGTTCGCGACCAGACACTCAGGCGCGCGGCCACGGGACCCCATAGTTTAATAATTTATTTTTAAATTAAACAAAACATTAGATTTATGGCCGTTTCACCAATGTAGCTTAAATATTAAACTTAGCTTAAATTGACAATATTGCATCGAAATGTGAATTATAATATAATGCTATCAAAATTTCGATTTGCATTTTTTTTTTTTGTTTAATCTTTAAGCCTTGATGGTGCAACTGGGCATAAGTGATTTTTATTTGCGAAGAGTATAGCATAACGTATTTGATTTTGATTACAATATATTGAAAACTTTTTATTATACGATTTTGATCAAAATAATATCGTTTACTAAAACTTTTTAGATGTCTTGAAACTATTAAAATACAACAATGGGTTACTAATTACACGTCGGTTACCTGGTGTACAAATGAAATATGTTGTACACAGATGATTGAAAAAATGAAGACAAATGGTTATTTTCTTTATTATTTAACTTTATACTTATAGTTTAAATTACAAAGTTACGGGCGAATTAAATGTAATTTTTTGTATGAAAAGGTACTAAATTCCACTTCCGGTTTCGCCGGAAGCAATATCATCGTAGATTTTTTAAATGGAATGTTTAAGTATAGTCGAAACAAACCCATACAGGAATGACATATTATGTCTATCTAATTTAATTAGAGAAACGACAATCTCAATTTAAAAAGAATAATATTGTATATTCGTATTCTCTTATACCGGGGGTGATTTTTGTTTCGTTAATTAAATTAGATAAAAAGTGTACTCGTAAAATATATGATATTTGGTTTACCTGACATATCATTTGTTTTGATTATTGGAACAATTCTGTAACTAACAATTTTATATCGCACTGAAAATGTCTATTCTGAAAGTACCGCTGTATTTTACGGATCTTCAATACTTTCTTAATAAAATATAAAACAAATTAAATAATACTAAAACAACATTCTCAGAAAATTAAAGAAACGGAAACGTAATACAACAGAGAGCTAACATGCAAACAATGGAATGGAAAAGGATTATCCATTCCGCAGTGATATAATTTATCCGACAACGGGTGAAAATTATTTAATAAATAAGTGGAAAGATTTATCCGCAAAGTTAAATTCTTTTGAAAAAGGGAGCTCAACTGACGCCCGTCTTCTTCTATTTCCAGCATATCTAAATTTTGTGTAAAAACTAATATTTTTTGCATGTACTCATATAACGGTGCGAGTCTGAAAAAAACAGTCTACAGCGGTATATGGGTTATGGGTTTAATATATTTCAATTCTATAAGCCGTAGGTAGGTATATTAGTCCAGTGAATGGAGACCAAAAAGGTGGGGTAGAAATGATTATATTATTTACATAGGTCGGGAAAAATTTAAGTTAAGTTTTCGACCTTGGGGATGGGAAACATGGGGCTAGTCGCCATCTTGGATTAAAGGGGCAAAAAAAGTTTTTCCGGGTTTTTGGCCATTTTCTGGAAACAATAGCCCCTATCAAAATTTTATAAAAGTATACAAAATTAAAGCTCGTATTTTTTTGTACAAAAAGGATTTTTGCATTTTTACCTAGGGAGAACTCAAAGAATTATGTTCAAAAATAATAACTAGTCCAGTGAACGGAAGCTAAAAAAGGAGGGTACCCTACAAAAGGTCGGGTAGTTTTGAATTTTTGATATGTTGTATAGGATGGTTTGTTAGTGAAAAATCCAAATTTCCATAATCCCTTCTTCTCCGCTTCCTCCGCCATCTTGTAAAAACCACCGAAAATCGGCACTTTTCAGTTTATTACCTATAACTTCTTTCTGGTGAATTTTAACGCAAAGAAAGTTATTTGCCGATTTGTAGAGGGCAAAATTTCCTGCAGTAGAAAGAAGTCGCAGACAAATAAAAGAAAGAAGAGCTGTTATTTTAAAAAAAAATTCTAATAGTCCCATGAGACTTCATTGACGTTTGCCAACATATAATTACGTTCATTTTGCATCTATACAGATTATTTTGTTTGAATAATATTTTTATAATTAGAAATAATAAACCAAAAACAGTTGCTCCACTAAACTAGAAAAAACAATTTTTATCGTTTTTTGTAAATTGGCCCCTACTCCATTGCATTGATCGTAAAAAAATTGCATTTTGTAGGTAATTAAATTCTCTACAAGATTGATTATGAGGACGTTTACACTAAAATGATGTGTTACGGAGATATTGCGATGTAAAGTGGAAAGAAACTCAAAATTTTGCTAAGTACGCAATTTTAGCCTTTTTGTCAGCTTCATAGCTCCGTTGCTATTAATCGTACAAAATAACTTCACATAACTGGTTTGTAGGAAATTTTATCCTCTATAAGTCGGCCAATAACATTTTTTGTGGTAAAATGCACAAGAAAGAAGTTATAGGCAATAAACTGAAAAAAGTGCCGATTTTCGGTGGTGGCATCGAAGAGAACGTTTTGGACATGTATTTGTCCATCTTCAGTACAAAAAGTTTTACATTGTAATACACAATATTATAAAATTATAAATTTCGTTTTACCAGTTACATGTTGTAAAAAATTTGTTGTATAATTTTTATTTTGTTACATATTGTGAATGCCTAAATCTTGTCCAGAAATGTAAGAGAAAGTCTTTCATAGAAAAATAATGACAAAAAGACAAGTTGCCTCTTAAGCTACAAGGTGACCATTGAATTCAGCGTAAAGAGAAATGATAGTAATGCGCAGAGAATATGAAGAATACAAAAATTGAGAGCAAGGGGATTTTTAATAATTAATATTATAAGTTAAAATTTTGAATATATTTAGAGTTATTATTGAAATCTGTTTGGTAATTTAAAATGTTACATTTATTCAAAGTTATATGATATGTTTCGTATAATAATCCGGGATATTTATAAATTGTACTTGTTCAAGTATTTTAAAATTTTCAAAATCTGGTATGTGACCAGTTTTGATTGTATGCCTTGTCAAAGCGCTGTGGATAGGGTTATTTCTGTTACTATGATACTGATGTTGATAATAGTTATTTATGTATTAAGAGCGTAATAGCCGAGACAGACGACAAAAATTAATTATCATTAACGGTTAGATATAGTATGCTCACGTGAACTTGAGACTATTGACAGATGTCAAAATTGCGTCTATTAACAAACCAGAAAGTATTGAATGTAGTAAACTCGTGCTACTTATTGTATTGTACTCATACAGTACTAAACAATAAGTAACACGTACTTAATAGGGTAAGTATTTTCTGGTTTGTTAATAGACGCAATTTTGACATCTGTCAACAGTCTCAAGTTCACGTGCGGATACTATATCTAACCGTTAATGATCATTAATTTTTGTCGTCTGTCTCGGGTATAAGGAGGCTTTTATGGCCTGCGGAGGGATTTTGAGCCCGAGGCGTAAGGCGAGGGATAAAAACACGCCAAAGGCCATAAAAGCAAGTTACGCTCGTGGTACATACAAAACTTTATGCACGGACGAAAATTTTCAAATTATGAGTGTTAGAAAAATTGTATCGAAAAGAATTTGTCCTCGTACATCCAGTATCTAGAGTTGCTATAAAAGCGAAGAACAACAGTTTATTGTTTGTTTATTAGTCATGTCATTTGAGTTACATTTTGTGTATCTCCGTGCTATCGATATAAATATCACAAAATTAATTTTCATTTTTCATTAAAGAATATAAACATTTTCGATTTGTAATAAAAACTTTTCATGTTGCTTGTTTAAATTGTTTATATTGTAGGTTATAATTTGGTTTAACGTTTCATTATAATGACGTTTATGTCAAAGAAATTCGTGTATAATTGTCAAATTATGATACGTCCGTGCATAAACTCTTATATGTAACAGTAGCGAATTTCTCCAATGTAACATTTATCACATAAATTGCAGTTGATCTGGTAAACAACGTCTTTTTTACCTCTCGCTAAGAGAGGTATTGGGATTCATGCTAAAATTCGCATATCCAGATTTTATTGAATAAGCACGATTTAAGGTTCCTAGAATCCGATTATAACATTTTTAAAATGATGTCTGTGTGTGTGTGTTTGGATGTTGGAGGGACGATTCCTCAAAAACTATAAGACTTAAAAAATATTTAACTGCAGTTTCCGCAATCTGATATTCCTGGGAAGAGCTGAAAAGGTTTTGGTAACAATTGGACAACCGGAAGTAGTAGTTTCTTAGAAAAATTCTTCTAAATATAATTTTTTGGAAATTTTTGTTATTACAAATATTGAAGAACAAAATTATTACAAATATTGAAGAACAAAATTCTCCATCTAATACACTTAAAAATTTTATAATATCTTGCATAGATTTAGAGATAAAGACACTATAATATATAGAATATTATAATCGCAGAGGCCAAGGCACTAAGGAAACGACTTGACAAATTCAAATGTTTATAACATAGTTTGTAAGTGATAGGTGTCAAAAATCAACAGTTTTGTGACATTCTGATAGTTTTTTCTAGGATGTATATTTAATCTTTCTTATTATTTTATTAATGAAATATTTGAAATTATAGGTAAAATGCATATATCCATCAGAAATACCTCCAATCTGATTAATGAATTGGAAGAATCTCCGACATATAGGAACTTCCTCATACAATGAAAAATAGATATAACTAGAATTATATGTGTGCAGAAGACATGTTAAATATAATAAAAAACAATATTTGGGTAAAGTTCTGTTATTTTTACCTCTCGCTAAGAGAGGTATTGGAATCATGCTAAAAATCACATATCCAGATTTTAACGAATAAGCACGTTTCAAGATCACTAGAATCCGATTCTAACATTTTTACAATGATGTCTGTGTGTGTGTGTGTGTGGATGTGTGTATGTGTGTGTGTGTGTGTATGGCTGGATGTTGGACGGACAATTCCTCAAAAACTATAAGACATAAGAGCTGTTTAACTATGAATTCCTCAATCTGACATTCCTGGGAAGAGCTGAAAAGGTTTTGGTAACAATTGAACAACCGGAAGTAGTAGTTTTTAAAAGAAATTTTTCCAAATATTAATTTTTGAAAATTTTTGATATTACTAATTTTGAAGAACAAAATTCTACACCTGATACATTTAAATTTTTTATTATATCTTCTATAAATTTAGAGATAAAGACGCTATAATATATAGAATATCGGGATATAACAAGTCGAGTAGGCGAAACTACACTAAGGAAACCAGTTGACAAATTCAAATGTTTATAACATAATTTGTAAATGACAGATTTCAGTGTCAAAAATCAAGGGTTTTAGTGACATTTTGATAGATTTTTCAGGGAAGTACATTTAATCTTTCTTATTGTTTCATTAATTAAATATTTGAAATTATAGGTAATATGAATATATCCATCAGAAATACCGCCAAACTGGTTAATGAATTGGAAGAATCTGTGACATTTAGAAACTTCCTCATACAACGAAAAATAGATATAATTAGAATTATATGTGTGCAGAAGACATGTTAAGTACAATAAAAAACAATATTCGGGTAAAGTTCTGTAATATTTTGTTATAAAACGACGGTTCGATAGCAAAGTGCAATACAATACTTATATAGCCTAATTTGGAAATGGCGAGAGGTCTTGTGCTGGCCACAACAGATTTTTTGTTATAAAACTACGGTTCGATAGCGAAGTGCAATACAATACTTCATAGCCTAATATGGAAATTGCGAGAGGTCTTGTGCTGTATAAAGTAAGCTAGTACAATTCTTAGTAGTACTGGCTATTTTAATGTTGGTGTCTTTTACAGTATTCCGTATTAATTTATTTAAGGAATGATCGAAGGGTATTGTGGCATGTATCCCACCTAGCACAGATATTTTATACCACAATATTTTAGTGCAATATATTTTTATAGAATTTGTATTAATGTTGTGAAAATTCAAAAATAACTTTTCAGGGTTGCGTTGGGTACAAAAATGCAACCTTCAACCGAAATATGTTTTAACATCATTATATGTAAATAATAGTATAAATAAATACATAATAAAACTGATATATAAGAACATTAAACTCTGCTTTAAAATCGTTCTGAAGAATTGTTAACAAAACATGTAATTTAAAACAACACTTTTGTTACTTAGAGGCTTTATAATACTTCAACAGATACTTAATAAAACCGATAAAAAATAAAATGAACTTCATAATCTAAGGTTTTATAAAGTTTTTTTTCTAAGATATCTTAACAGCAACCTTATGCTATATATGGTGTTATTATATTATAAAAGTGGCTCTTCTACATTTTTAGAACAATGTAGTGCCTGTGAAGGATTTAACAAAACCTAATAGACATATGAAATTGACGGAGCTTGACATTCATTATGGTTTTTTGGAAACAAATTCCGACAGTATGTATGTAGTGCTATTATGGTTAAGTAAATCATATCTATAAAAATAAGAAATAAATTATTAAGAATAAAGTTAGTGCTAATTTTGCACCTAAATCGATCATTTGTAAAACCATCCCTGTCTCAACAGTAAGAGTAACTTTAGGTGAAATCCCGGAAAAAATATACTGAATGATATTATATGCCGGATTATAGAATTAAAAAAATCTGTTGTGGCCAGCACAATACCGCTCGCCATTTCTATTTTATGTTATATAAGGTTCTATTGCACTTCGCTATCGAATCATCGTTTTATAACAAAAAGATTACAGAACTTTATCCAAATATTGTTTTTATTGTATTTAACATGTCTTCTGCGCACATACAATTCTAATTATATATATTTTTCATTGTATAAGTTCCTAAATGTCAGAAATTCTTCCAATTCATTAGCAAGATTATAAACATTTGAATTTCTCAACTTGTTTTCTTTAGTACCGTAGCCTCTGCGATTAGATTACTCTAGATATTACAGTGCCTTTATCTCTAAATCTATACAAGATATAATAAAATTTTAAAATGTATAAGATGTAGAATTTTATGTTCTTCAATAATAGTAATAACAGAAATTTTCAAAAAATAATATTTAGAAGATTTTTTTAAAGAAACTATTACTTCCAGTTGTCCAATTGTTACCAAAATCTAATCAGCTCTTCCCAGGAATGTCAGATTGAGGAAACTGCAGTTAAATATTTTTTAACTCTTATAGTATTTGAGAAACCGTGGTTCCAACATCCATACATCCACACACACACACATACTCGCACACACACGGACATCATCGTAAAAATGTTATAATCGGATTATAGGGACCTTAAAATGTGCATATCCACTAAAATCTGGATATGCGAATTTTAGCATGATTCCAATACCTACCCCTCTTGGCGAGAGGTAAAAGTAGTGTAAATGAATTATCAAATGAATCTATGAACATTTTGAAATAGATGATTCAATTAAAATTGCGAATGCTAAATATTTGTTTGTGTGATGGCCTGCTACACTAAATAACAAATTAGTTGTTTTAAATAATTCGAGATAGCAATTCTGTTATATAGCTGCTATATTAATATTTTCATTATTTTATTATACTGGGCGAAAAATATACATGTTCTATAAAGTCTGTAGTAGGTAATATAATATAATATAATTGTTTTATAAATTCATACTTAGTAAAGACTTTTTTTTATTTCTATCTGTGTAATATTCATATTATAACGGCCATTTTGATTGGTACACGTTGTCGTACATTACGGCATCCATGTTGGATAGAGCCCACAAATATATAAAAATATCAAAAATGACGTGTTTTGCAAACCAACGCGTGTTAAACTAAATTTTTATTAATTCTACGTTAAATATTGACTGTTTATCATAAATTAACGTTTATATAATTTTCAAAATATTCATATTATTAAAAATAATTCAAAAAATACTTGTTTTTAATGAAGCGCGTGAAAAATTTCCTATAGAGAATATTCAAATCATACAGTAAAATTTTCTTCGTAGTAATTTTTAGGTCTAAATAACCCTGAAAATCGTTTTATCACATTGTATATTTATTACGGTATTAAAAGAGTTTCTAATGGAGCAGAAAGTACTGAAATGAATGTACGATATAAAATAGAACAATAACAAATTCTTATAAAACAAATTCACAATAACATAATTAAGTTTTATACTTATGCAGTAGGAAATATTTATAAAGAACATATAAAATTTTATGAACATTATATGGATATCCAAATATTATTGCAGAAATATTTATAGAACCTTTTGTTTAAAGTTATATGGTTTAATAAGTTTTCCATTAGCGATTGTTATATAACAAAAATTTGTCGTATACGCTGTGCCTACTTCTGCCATATAAATGCTTTAAGAATATTATCGAAGCTCAATTAGACAGTATAAATGGATCACATATATATTGCTAGAATATTCTTTCGTTTATTAAAAAACATAATTTACTACTTTTTTTTACATGTAACTGTAAAACGAAATTTATTATTTTATAATATTGTTTATTACAATGTATAATTCTTTGTAGCTAAAGATGGACAAATATATGTCCGAAACGTTCTCTTTCTATTAAATAAAGACAATTATGACTGCTAGTCATAATTATTGGAACCTACGGTCTGTTTTTTCTTCTATTTATTGAAAACAAATATGATTACTTGTAAAGTTTACTATTCGCATAGGTCTCCAAGTTTTAAGCTTTGATTGCTTCAGAACTTCCAATGGACGCGAACAATGTTATAGGCTGTCTCAAGATATATGCACATTTGTACCTGCGCCCTTCCCAGCGGGAGGCAGTTTAAATATATTAGAGATGCAAAGAGTACTGGAACGTATTTATTTATTTTTTATTTTTTTGAAGTAATCAAATTTCAATTTTCATGAAGTCAATTTTGCGACATATTTATTGTTTAGTTGTTATAAAAATTTATTTAGTAACATTATTTTGACGAATAAAGCTAATTTTAAAAAATGCATTTATATATAAATTTTTAATCGATAAGAAAATTACGCATTTATAACAATTTATTGGCATTACAGTACCTATTAAAAATAATAATAGCTTTCAATTACTAAATAATGCAGTTTTAATCAGGGTTGGCCTGAATAAATCATTTGATTTAAATCATGATTTAAATCAACTGATTTTTTTAAAAAAAATCACTGATTTTTATCACAGATGAAAAAAGATTCAAATTGTAATAAAAATGAATTTATTTACTACAAAAGTATAAATTACAACAAAAATATGGACTGTATTCGAATTCTAACAGATTACTGATTACATGTTTTGACCTACATATTTTATTTAGGTATGTATTGTTTAAAAAGACGCGCGCGCGTGGGTACGTTATATACTAAATTTAAGCAAAAAAATTCAAATGCATCTTTTGGGGTTTATTACAGATTTCGTTTTCGTTTATGAAATAAAATATTAGATTGTTTTTAAAACAATTAAAAAAGTACAATAACACCACTAGAACTTTAAAAATAAAAAAAAATCATTATTTATTTGATTTTTTTAAAAAATCAATAATTTTTGATTTTTTAAAATAAATCATGATTTTTTCCAACCCTGGTTTTAATACAAACAAATTTAGTTCACTTTTTATTTGTTTTGACTTCAGATCCAATACGAGTACTCAAAATTTTAATTTACAATCTTATGTTCCGTCAATTTATTATATACAAAATTATAAAGTATAAATTATAAAGTATAATTATTGTTTCGTCAATATATATATATATATATATATATATATATATATATATATATATATATATATATATATATATATACATTTAAATCTACAATTATGTTTCGTCAATAAGTACATACATACGTACAAATATACAAAATTTAATCTACAATTATGTTTCGTCAATAAGTACATACATATGTATATACAAAATTTTAGTCTACAATTATGTCTTCGTCACTGTTGCTGTTCTCACTATCACTAACATTGACAGTTTTGCCGCCCATAGGCACCCAGAAAATTGCTGCTTTTTTTCAGAAATTTGCCGCCTTTTCATAATTTTAAAATATATTTCTAACAGAACAATAACGTAATTTTCAAATATTAACCAAATTTAACATAGATATTTGAATATCAGAAATATTAAAATATATCTTTTTTAATTTTTAAACTTTACGCATGTTTTATTTTTGTTAAAATATAAAAGGAGCTTAAATAATTTTAAGGCTAAAGTCTAGAATACCCAACCCTCAAGAATTTTATTTTGATGGTTATATATAGTTGCAAAAGCATTATAAACACGAAATTTGAGAAAAATTATGGCGCGGAAAGCAATATTTATAGTGATTTTGGCATTTTTTCTGAAAAATAGTACGGTTAAATTCCTATAAAATGAATATAACTATCCGAGTTACGTGAAACTGAATTTTGTGGTTTAGGTAATCGTTACATTAAATTATTTATTGAAAATTTTCAAGCGAAACAGCCTACACACTAACAATCATTTTCCCACGAAATGCATTCAATCACCCGGACATAGAAAACATATTTATTTACATTACATTATATACCCGAATTTCGTCAAATTGAGATTTGTTCGTTAAGTCTCCGTTATATTAAAGTATTTTTTGAAAATTTGCAAGCGAAAAAGTTATATTTTTCACAAATATAGCCTTTAGAATAGGTAAAGTCTGACTTTATTTTTCCAAAAAAACATAAATACATGCTTCCGCGCTTTAATTTTGAATTTCTCAGTTTATTTTAGCTAAAAGAAGACATTGCAATAACAAAATGGAATTTCAAGTGGTTATTCTAGAATCCAAGCAATTTTAATAAATGTATTATAATTATCGATAGCATAATAATAACGAGGATCTCAAAATAAAGTCTGAAACATGAGTTCAATTACTTGGACATTTATTAAAAATAGAGCGGACATTCCATTACTGAAGTACCATAGAAAAACAGACGATAATTACAAATTGACCGGAGTAATAATAATATACCTTCAAAAAAGCTTTATATGAATTTGTTTCCGAAATCATCGATCTAAATGTTTTCGTCCCGTCTTTTGATCGGCATTTTTAACAAAATTATACATTTCTGATTAAAAAAAATTGCCGCCCCCGAAAACTTGCCGGCCTAGGCACGTGCCTACTGTTCCTATGCGTAAATCCGTCACTGTATATATATATATATATATATATATATATATATATATATATATATATATATATATTAATTTGAACTTATATAGAAATAAATTATTAACATCTTTTCTAAATACCTAACTTTTTATTGTATTCTAAAAATAAAAGGTACTTGAAACTGAAAATAGAAATATTCTGGCCACCTGTATTTTATAAAAATTATATCTGTACATTTTTTAGTAGTTTGGAACAAACCAAAATAATTAGAGTAAAAAGTTTTTACTAGTTTTAAAACATCCAAAATTTACATATTTTTTTGTTTGAATAATAAAAAGTTTTCCATACATTATTATCAAAGTCAAGCAAACTGCATACTTATATTAAAAACTTTTTTTTTATCTTGAGACTCACTGTATTGTTTATATCATTATTTTACGAAATACTGTAGTTATTTATTCGCTTAAACACAAATTGATGAGAGCCAACAAAGTATCTGACATCTGGTGGCGAAATTAAAAATGCGAATCGTGGGAAAAACATTGCGGCATGTGAATTGTACTAAGCATAAAAACCAAGCAAAAGTGAGAGAAATGTCTAGCAAATGTAAGCAATATTGCTCTGTACCGCAGTGCAATAATTACGTTAGTGCACAAATGTCAATGCACTACTTCCCGAAGGACAAAGAAATACGAAGAAAATGGGTAATTGCATTAAAAATAGGAAAGAGACACGATATGAATGATGAATGTGTGTGCTGCTCATTTTCTGCCTTCGGATTATTATCAATTATTATCATCATATAACTGTTACAATATATATTTTTAATAATATAAAAAATATTTATAGGAAATAATCCAAATAAAAGGTCTCTTTTGAAAAAGAATGCCTGTCCTACTAAAAAAAAATATTTGTTTTTAAATTAAAGAATAATACACTTAAGGTTATAAGTGTAATTTTTAATTTACCATATTCAACTGCTAAAATATATTTTTGGGAAATGCTAGAAATACTTTATACAATTTTAAAACCAATTATTTTCATACCTGATAAGAGAACAACATATTTTAAATATTCCAAAATATTTTTAAAAAAATCAGAAATGTTAGCGTAGTGTTAGAGTGCACTGAAATTGATATTCAGAAATCAAAGTGTTTGAGTTGCAAGTTAAGATCATATTTTAATTATAAAAGAGACATACTTTAAAATATCTAATTAGAGTTACACCGGCAGGCGTTATATGCTTCGTAAATTCTGCTTTTGATGGCAGAACTTCTGATAAAGCAATCGTTAGAGAAGAAATATTTTGGATCTCCTAGAACCATACATGGATGCAGTTATATAATTAATAATGAATTTAAAACCAAAAAATTAAAAGTGTCTTTCCAAATACAATATAAGCGCAACAATATGTTTGCACTTAGCATCTTGTCCTGCTTTACAGCTGCACATACACTTCCACTGTTGTACATTGTTTTCAAGGCAAATGTGGATATTATGTCGAATCCCTTTTAAATTAAATATTTGTAAACAAAGACCGTGAATTTACACCTTGTTTTCTTTATTAAATTGGAAACCACACATTATTATATGACCAGCTAAAATGTTAGAAATTTTCATTGTTACCTTACAAACTTTTTTAATAACTACTTTATCTTTAAATGTTGCTTCTTCTTCCACTATTGGCCTTACTGCACCATATTAATATATGTAGATATCTCCGAGTGAGATAAACATCTTATTTTAATTAATTATTTCACGTAAATAAAAAGAACTAAATCAAAAATTCGAGATTACTCATATACCATCAATGTACAAAATACAATGTTTTCCCCACTACGAAGATGACAATTACCGCAGATAGATGTACATGTAAGAACTTGCAAGCTGCTGTAGAAACTATGTATGAAAAACTTCCTTTTGAAAAACTTTTTTATGAATCACGCTTCAGAAAATTGAGTAGGTATAACACAAACAATATTTTCTAAATGGTAACATATTTTGAAAATAGTCTCATGTTTTTCCTTATTTTATTTGCTTTTCAACGATGTTTTACAAGTTTATATTCTTTTGTTTTAAACATGAGCAAATCATGAATTATTAATTAAATTCTTAAATTTCTTTTCAGTCAATTATTTTTGAATTAGTTAATTTTTTATCGGCGTTGTATTTGGCTTTGACACAATTCGAAATATGAGGTACAATATTCTTTCTGAAGAAAAATGAATAGAAATAATAAAAATAACATTAAAAATAAACAAATGACGATTTGTAATTGATTTTTTCAATTGTTTCTTAGTAAATTTCTTTTTTTAACCCAAAAAATTAGTAATTAACGTTTTACTCGTGTTTAAAACAAAAGAATGTAGACATGTTATACATAGTTGGAAAGCTTATAAAGTAACAGATGAGACTATTTTAACACATATTCCCATTTAAAAAATGTTATGTTTGTATTATATCTCGAGATTATTAAATTTTTAAAAAATCTAATTATATCACGTTATTATAAAAATTATCTAAACGTTTTCTCTTTATCTTTTTAATAAACGAGTTAAGAGGTATTTTCAAAATAAGCGAATATCAAGTTTTAGCCTGTAGCTCTAAAACAAAAGAAAATCGAAAATTCCTGTGATGCCTATTAGTTGTCTCAAAAAGTTAGCCCATAAAGACCTACATCAGTTTTCTGTAGCGTGCTTAATAAGGAAGTTTTTCATATAAGGGACTCGAATTTGTTCCAGTCTGTGCATGTTCCTAAAAATCATAACGGCTGATATTTTTTGTATATTATTCCTAAAATAACTATTTACATGTGACATATCCATTATTATTTCTTAAAAATATACATAATTTTTCCCTAATAAGTAGAGATATAAACTTAATTTAATAAATAATGAAGAATATTCCCATAGACTACATCACATCAACTTGCACTTACCTCGTTTGTCTTCCGTTCCAGATTTCATGCGAAGATCACATCGCAGATATGGGCATCCGCATCAAAGTCGCACTGATCTTTTCACTTTCGGTAATTACGTGTGTGCGAACCGCCGAATTAATGGGAGGATATTATGACAACCTCGACAACCAAAGACAAACTGCATACGAAAAGTCAAACGTAAGTAACAAATCGTGAACGAGAATAATATTTATTATTATGATTACAAGTATGTGAAAGATATATTAGTCATTGTTCATTATTTTATGGTCATGTTTACACTCATTTTATAGCGACAAATGTTTCAATACAATGCAAGAAAATTAAGTTGTTGCTACACACTCTGAATTTCGATTTAAAATAAATTTTTATAGCAGTTCTTTCACAGAATTTCTCAAAAACTATCGAGTTTACCTCGATAAATCACTAACTAGACTAAACAAATTATTATACACAATATGTAGTGATGCAAGAATAAAGTTATTAATTATTTTCATAAAACAAACACCTATTCCAGTGCTTCTAAAACCTTTCATTTCTTTTAATTATTTAATATAAGCGCAGATTAGTACATATTAATTTGTGCACTGTAATATAAGTAATTTAATATACAATAATACCTCGTTTATCGATAGGGATGCATTCCTCAAAATAATTGTGTTAATCAATTTATGGTGAAAGGAGGAATAAATTTAGTACAATCAATTGTTACAGTTGCTCATTCGTGAGACGACTGTCATTGTCATCCAAAAATATGTCAATATCTTCAGCGTATACTTTACTGATAGGTACATACATATTTAGTTGGTACGCCATATCAATAAGTTTATTCTGGAAAATTTTATTATTATGTATAAAGTTCTGATTTATGATACTTCTTAGATTAAATCCTACTATAGCTATACTCATCTCAATGGAGTTAAGGCATTGTTGTAGTAATTGTTTCCATGATTCTTCACTAAGTTGTAACTTTTCCAGAATTCCTTTATTGACGCAAGTTGATTGTTAAGTGTGTAGCGATCTAGTTACTTGGAAGATAAAATCAAGTACCTAAGTCGCTGCGTGGCTAAAAAACACTACCTATATGACAAAAAAATAATCATTGTTTGTAAGTAGAAAATAATAAAAGTATGAAATTTGAATGGGGTATTCCTGTGATACGGAATTAATGCAAAATAATAACTTTTTTCTAGTTTCAATCTTCATATAGTAGAAAAATATAATAAAACATGTTTAATAAAAAGTTTTAATTCATAATTTAATGTTACAAAATTGGAATTTTTACAGCTCTAGAAACGTCCTTGAAATTTGTGACGACAAGTTGATAATCTGTTGCTCATTTCAAAATAAATATTTTCGTTTAAAAACACAGATGGTGCCAGTAGTTAACATGCGCGGGTATATTTCTTGTTTGACATTTCGTCCACTTTATAATTATTACTCCTATTTTTACCATAAACAAACACAGGACAAACACCGAAATACACGTTGCTACTAAAATCATATGTAAACAAGCAAATAGCTGTCATGAACATGTGGATTTAGGCGCTGAAGTTCATTGCAGATGTCACTATCGAGTTTACGTCATAAGCGCGCCATGATAAGAAAACTTGAATTGCGATAAAATTTTTAAAATTCATATCTCTTGTGATGCATACATTTTCTTACTCAAAGTTAGATATTCAGAGTCCTACTGGTCTGTACTAATGTAAAAAAATATTTTTAAAAAATGTCGGAATACCCCATTACAGCATTATATATATGCTTTCTACAAGAACTGGAGCCCCTTAAAACTGAACAATTACGTCGTAGTTCAAAATTTTGTAGAAAAGTAAAAATCAATGTGTTCTCTGGAAAAGAATCTTGATTGTGAAAACAAATAATAGTTATTTGATTCTTACACAATGAAGAACTACATGTTTATCATTAAGGTAATTAACATTTTAATATTCAATAAACCGAATATAAATTATACGTCAATGACAATCAACTTTTTTCCAGAGAACACATTGATTTTTATTTTTCTACAAAAAAATTTAATCATAACGCAATTGGTCAGTTTTAAAAGGCTCCAGCGGTGAGATCCAAAGACTACGATGATAGCGTAGACAAATAACACTTCGGTTAGCTAACAAATGTGGCAGTTGATAGGGAAAGGAAAATGAAACGTAAGGGGTATTCTTCGCTACGCTATCAAAGCCTAGTCGCAGGATCCCACTCCAGCTCTTAGAGAAAGCATGTAAAAGAAAAATTATTGCCAGATTTAGTATGTATGGGGTTAGTTATATCATGGGTTAAGCGTTGTATGCTTTTTTACATAACATCCTGTATAGTTTTACAATTCAAATGTTTGAATTTATTTTATAACAAGTTTAATAGCTCTGACTATTAAACGGACGTTCACGACATACTTATACGGCATTACAAGTGTTTCAATTAATTTAACATTTTACTAGTAATGTACACCGTGCAGTATGAATAAAAATAATGAGAATTACGTTTTGCCCGAGAATAAAATTATAGCAAGATACCAATCACCCACAGTTCACAGAAGTAATGTAAAACGAGGTACAAGGTACAAATTACGTATTACTTTAGAGGCTGTTAATTAAAATGCGGGCCATAGGCATTTAACATGGGAAATCAGTTTGTCCTTGCGCAAAACTTCCCATTTAATTTTAGACAAAAATGTTTCAAATAAATGCAGAGGATTAAATTCTACACCTAAATTACTAATCAGATTTTATTTTGCACGTTTATTAACGTGTAAAATTCAATTTGAAATCTTGTAAATATTGCTCATTTGTAGTAATACAATACAATGGGGAAGTTTAGCGATTATTTTAAATTTTTTTATTCCATTGGAAATGACTTGAAAAATGATATAACGTTTTATTTAAAAAAAAAATGCCCATATTTTCCGGAAAAGCCGATTTTAAGCTGTGATGTCGTCGGTAGAGGCTTGGCGCAACGTATGTCGACTTATAAACAGACGCACGCGGTTGCGGTTACCTACCAGCCTTGAGACTGAGGTGCTGTTACGACCTACGTTCAAGTGGTTCGATTTCACCGTTCTGTCTGAGTTTGCGCATAACTGACTTGTGACGTACTTACAGTTTACTCAAAAAATATTAATTATAAATAAATGGAGCAATAATTTTAATTTTAAATTTCAATTTCAGCAGGCATTTGTGTTATATTTGTGAGAAAATAGTATGTTATGTAGAATTTTTACCATGCTAAACTTCCCCATGTACATATATCGTTTGAATTGTCAGAATTTTGATTTTGCAGATTACAATATAAAAATAAATAAAAAATGTGCAGTGATTAGATATACATAGCTTATGAAAACAAAATATTTTTAGGGACTTAAGTATAGAATATAAATATCTGTAATTTTTATTTGAAAATCGAATTTCTGACATTATAAACGATATGCATTTATTTGTAATTTTGTTTAAATTCCATGGCTGTCACTACAAATGAGCAATATTTATAAAATTTCAAATTGGATTTTACAGGTTTCTAAATATGCGATATAAAACCGGATTAGTGTTTTCGGTGTAGAATTTATTTCTCTACAATATTTATGTGAAACATTTTTGTCTTAGATAAAATGGGAAGTTTTGCGCAAAGAAAAACTAATTTCCTTTTTAATGCACATCCTGTATATGTATTAGTACACGACCGAGTGTATTTGATCACTTTTATACTTTATTTATTATTTAAGTATTTAAAACCCCTCAGTCTTGCATTTCTTTTGAGTAATGAGTACATATTCAAAATCAAATATCTCCTTGTTAATTCCCAAAATAGTAGTCGCACATCGAGCGCAACTAAAATTTATGGCATGTGATGTGTAAGAGCCCTCGGCTTGAGCCTGGTGTATAAAACTTTTCAGAAGGAATAAACCGATAAAAAATGAAATCCTTATAAAAAGGTAGTATGTCCATGTTAGTTTGGAATAATAAAGTAAATGTGACCGCTGTTTTTCACAAAGATTATTCGTCACTTTTATTTCATTATACTGGAAAAACAGGGATTTTTTTTTCACATACAACAGAATGTCCCGTTTTCGATTTTTTTTAAGGTATCTCAGATAATATTAACGATAGAGTAAAACCGTAAAATATTGCATATTACCAGGTCAACATTTCGAAAAACGTTTTATAGTCACCACCGGTATTTTCTATTTTCTTTTTTTTTTAGCTTATACAATATTTTTGCGTAGAATAAAATTGCGTAATTAAATTTTGTGAAAACTTTATAATTCTCTCGAGATATAACACTAACTTATGATTTATTATATGAGAACCCATATTGAAAATAGTTTTATATTTTCTGCTTATTTTATACCCTTTTCAATCATGTATAACAAGTCTACATTCTTTTGTCTTAAAGAAATTATTGTATGCCAAACTTCAATGAAAGGTATATTTTAAATTTCCTAATTTATAGTCTTTATTTTACACGCCATGCATGTGCGAATATTTTTTTATGAAATGTGCATTAACTAACTTGATACATGCTTATCACTGTACTGATATTATTACTTATGGAAAAGTTCATAAACCAGCGTTAAAGGCTTCATATTCTTTAATTTTCAACCTTAGGCCATAAAGTATAAACACTAATTTACACGTTTGGTAAATAAATAAACAATTAGGTTGCATATACTTGTTTTTTAAAAAAAAATCTGTTGTGGCCAGCACAAGACCTCTCGCCATTTCCATATTAGGCTATATAAGTATTGTATTGCACTTTGCTATCGAAACGTCGTTTTATAACAAAATATAACAGAACTTTACCCAAATATTGTTTTTTGTTGTACGAGGGGAGTTTTTATGTTATCTACCTAGCTATGAAAACAATATGCTATCACGACAATTTTCTTATGTTAAGTTTCTGCGAGATTTTATAGTGTCATTCCCTAATTTGGCTCCAATTACTTAACCTTTTGTCATTTTATATCAGTTTAAAAAAACGAAAATGAGTGATTTGAAACTTGAACATAGAATCATAATAAAATTTCTATCGAAAGAAGGCAGTAGCCCAAAGAATATCCATGAAAGAATGGTGGCAGTGTGGCAGTGTAAGGAGAAAACAGCCCGTCCTATTTCCAAGTCAAATATTGGTGCAAGCAGTTCAAATAGGGCAGGGAATCCATTCATGATGACCCAAAGTGTGGAAGACCTTTGGAAGCACGAACTGAAGAAATCATCAAAAAAGTTGAAGATTTGGCGTTGAATGACCGCCGAGTAAAAGTTTCAGTAATTGCTAGAGAAATAGGAATATCAGAAACGAGTGTTTTTAAAATTCTACACGAAGATTTAGGAATGAGCAAAGTGTCGGCACGATGGATTCCCAGAGTGCTCAGTCCCGATCAAAAACTGTGTAGGCGACAAATTTGCGAGGAGAATTTGACTGCTTTATCCCAAGATGTAGACTTTTTCTACAAAATTATAACCAGGGATGAGACCTGGGTACACCATTTTGAAGCTCCCACGAAACAAGAGTCCAGGCAATGGATTCATAAGGGCTCTCCACCACCCAAGAAAACGAAGACACGATGTTCTGCGGGGAAAGTGATGGCCACAGTTTTCTGGGACGCGGAGGATATTCTTTTAATTGATTATATGCCAAAAGGAACTACAATAACGGGGAATGTCTACAAAGACACAATTAAGAACTTGAAAAACGGCTATACGCGAAAAAAAACCCACAATTATGCTTAGAAAACTCTGCTTCTGCACGACAAGTGCAGGGTGCATAAAGCACGAATTGTTCAAGCAGTAGTCAATGAATGCGGATTTGAGGAATTACAACATCCACCTTGCAGTCCTCACCTCGCCCCCTATGACTATTATCTCTTTCCAAAACTCAAAAAACATTTGAGAGGGCGTCGCTTTTTATCGAATGATGACTTAGAAAATACCGTGGAGACGTATTTTGCAGAATTACCAAAACTTTTTTTTTAAGGCATATCTTCATTAGAAAAACGTTGGAATAAGTGTGTTAGTGTTAATGGTTCTTACGTTGAAAAATAAAATTTTATTTGTTCTCTAACTCGTTGTTTTCATAGCTAGGTAGATAACATAAAAAACTCCCCTCGTATTTAACATGTCTTCTGCACACATATAATTCTAATTACATCTATTTTTCATTGTATGAGAAATTTCCTAATTGTCAGAGATTCTTCCAATTCATTAACCAGATTGGTGGTATTTCTGATGGATATATGCATTTTACCTATAATTTCAAATATTTAATTAATAAAACAATAAGAAAGATTAAATATACTTCCCAGAAAAAGCTATCAGAATGTCACTAAAACTGTTGATTTTTGACACTGACATTAATATATGTCATTTACAAACTATGTTATAGACATTTGTCAACTGGTTTCCTTAGTGTAGTTTCGCCTACTCGACTTATTATATCCCGATATTCTATATATTATAGCGTCTTTATCTCTAAATTTATAGAAGATATATTAAAAAATTTAAATGTATTAGATATAGAATTTTGTTCTTCAAAATTAGTAATATCAAAAATTTTCAAAAAATAATATTTAGAAGATTTTTTAAAAAAACTACTACTTCCGGTTGTTCAATTGTTACCAAAACCTTTTCAGCTCTTCCCAGGAATGTCAGATTGAGGAATTCATAGTTAAACAGGTGTTATGTCTTATAGTTTTTGAGGAGTCGTCCGTCCAACATCCAGCCATACACACACACACACACACACACACACACACGCACACACACACACACACACACACACGCACACACACACACACACACACACACACACACACACAGACATCATTGTAAAAATGTTAAAATCGGACCTTGAAACGTGCTTATTCATTAAAATCTGGATATGAGATTTTTAGCATGATTCCAATAACTCTCTTAGCGAGAGGTAAAAAAATATATATACATGATCAAACATATAAATAATTACTATATCTATAATTGAACTAATGAATAGTTTCCGTAATTTATTTAGAAATTAAAATGGTTATTTACTCATAATATACAAAAAATAGACTTATTTTTAAACTGATAGTAGTATTTAAACTACAACAAATCTAAGGCAGTTTTACAGTCGCTGGTTAACGTGCCTGTGTCTGTTAACTTATAACTGTGAATAATGAGAAAAATATGTAATTTTTATAATGGATTATATAAAAATGAAGCAATATTTTCCTTTTAAATGGCAGATACTTTAATTAAAGATTATTATACTTGCCTTATGGCCGGTTTTATAAACGAAAAATAAATTTACTTCCAAAGTAAATAAAATTTATTCCTTCAAATGACAGTCGAACTTTTGACAGTAATGTTATAAATGCCATAAAATGAATAAAATTGATTGGTATTTGTTAGTTTGAATAAATTTACTGTGGAAGTGCCCTTTATAAAAACGGGGGGTTAATAATAGATTTTCATATATTTCACTAAACATTGTATAATCTGTGTCATTGATATAAAATAATTTATCTAAATAAGCTTTACTCGCAATTTTATTTATTTATTATTTTGTTACAGTTAACGAATCCTGAATCGTCGCAAGGAGAATCTACCACTGACGAATTGATCCCTGATCCTTCAGCTCTGATCATACCAGGGTATAACCTACCAGGACACCTTTTCAACGATGGAAAGCCGTTCTATGTAGAAAAAGACCCACAAACGGGTGCCATCGATTTTAGTAATAAAACACCGGCAGGAAAAGAATATGGTTCTAATGAATACGACTACATATACGATGAACCAAGTGGTGACATCTATGACAAAGCAAACATAGACAGAAAAGATGGTGGATATGGTAGTCATAGGCCTAATGACGTCAATCAGTTAAGCCCAAATTTTCATGATTTTCTTCCTGTAAAATACAATAATCCTGAAAAGTACGCCTATCCTTTGATTTCAAATTCTTACGCTAACACAAAAATCCAAGGAAATGTAAATAATTATAATCATAAACTATACACAGCTACAACTTATAAACCAACTGTTAGTCCTACCTACTACACGACTAGATCTGTTTATTACAAACCTTCTACAACAGAAAATGTGAGAACTACTATGACAACAAGTACTACAACTACTCCCGCTCCTAAAACTCAACTTACTACAAATTCACCGAAACTGGAGATAACTGAAAAACCAAATAATTTATTACATAGCGCAATGAATCATCCAAGTTATTTAACAACAATTGAAAATGAATATGATTATTATACAACACAATATTCCAATGTTCAAGAAATGTACCTAACAACAGAACCACCACGAAAAGAAATTTATATTACAAATAAACCTTCCACAACAAAAAAACCGTATAGTATTTTTGATGAACTCTTTGGAGACTATGAAGAACCTGAACCAGTTGAAACTCCCGAGAAACATCCATCTGGATTTGCAAATTATGACAAATATGATAAAAATGATAAAATAATAGTTACTCCGGCACCAACAATAAAAACTACAACTTTAAGTACAACAATAAGTACAACAACTACACCCAAACCAACTACTACAACTCCTAAACCGATAGTAATGCAATCAACATCTAAACGACCGGAAAATAACTCACATTATTCTAATTCGGAATCTGTATCGCCAGTATATCCGGAGGAAGATGATAATAATATGTATGAATATGTAGATGATTACAACAATAATTATAGCGATGATGGTACAGCTAGTTCTACATCATCCAAACCGGAAATAACTACCAATAAATCTAAATATGAAGTAAGCACAGAAAAATCTGTAGTTATTAGCATTAGAAATGAAACTAAGCAGAAATCTACAACTGAAGCTAATTTAAATCAAACTTTTTCAAATTTCCATCAAAATTATATTCCTCCTCAAAATCAGCAGTTTAATACTGAATTCAAACAAAATACTACCAGATACAGTGATCGTTTTGAGACTTTACCAGCTATTACAACAGAAAAACAGGATAATAATTACATTAGCATAACATCAGAAAAATATGATTACATTAATGAAGACGAGAATAGTCCTTATAAAACAACAAAAACTCCTAACAAATACTCTCAAATTCGTCCAGAAGCTTCAACATCAACCAAAGTAACATCTATGCCTCTTGGCGACAACCACCCAACCAATATGCGATTACCGCCAGTTTTTACTTTAACTCAAAATTTGAAAGAATCTTTAAATCGGGAAAAAGTAGAGACAACAACAGTACTTTACTTGAAACCTCCTCAATTTGAGCAGAAAGAACGATATTCTGATCACAAACAACCAGTTATACAACAAATTCCCAGTACCAGCAACGTTCACATAGCTCCTGATCAAGATATGGTATCTTTTGTTGTTGGTAACCATCAAAATGTTGATGAAGGTCTTTATATAGGAACTTCATCGAAGGAAGATCATTTTATTTCAAATTCATTTAGACCTTTGTATACAAATCAACAAAATAATGCACCAATGTTTGATCAAGTTATTTACAATGTAAGACCCGTTTTGAAGGAAAATAATATGAATATTCATTTAAATTATAAACCTCCACCGCCTCCTATTAAAAACGCAAGCATAAAAAATGATACAGCATTTATAAATGTTGGTACTAGCACAACAATTAATGTACAACCGGCACATGGATCAGAAGCATTCAACATTCAACCACCGCATGGCGCCCCAACAATGAATATACAACCAATGCATGGCGCCTCAACAATCAACATACAACCAATTCGTGGATCACAAACAATTAATGTTCCTCCAATTCATGGTTCACAGGCATCGCTAAGTATTGGAGTACCTGCCGATGACATTAAAACAATTCCCGGACAAGTAGTTGATGAAAAACTTGATATAAACGACAATGTTGAATTTCCTAAAGAACCTGGAACAAAAATTGTCTTTCCTACTGATGATTTAACAACTTACACTCCACCACCAAAACTATTACCAAACAGAGAAATTTTATCATTATATTCTAAACCAATGTTCCATCAACTTCCATCTGATCTAACTCCTCCTTCGGAACCAGAAATTAAACCACCATTATTAACAAGAAATCCTGGAAGTCCCAGACCACCATGGGATCCCAGACCGGGGCACTTCTACCAAGGCAGACCTGAATATGCAAGACCTCCAAGACCGCATAAACCAGAAGTTTACAAACGTATTGATGGATTACCAAATATTTTACCACAGTTCAGACCTAATGCAAAGGTGTCTAACAATCATTATATGGATTCAGTTGGAACTATAAACGCTGGCTATATGCCAAGACAGCCTTTATTAGACCGTCCTTCGAACAGACCAATTGGATTCTTTGAAAAATTACACCCTCCTCCTCCACCAAAAAATTTACATAATTTGAGAAAAGTTACAATTTTAGAACCAGAAATGAAACATGACAGATATAGGTATGAAGAAAGAATTTTAAATTTACCAAATAATGTAAAACCTCAACACGATCATTATGCTCCATATCAACTGCCTCCAAAAGTACCAGTAGCTAATAGAAAATCTGAAGATGAAAGTGAAATCGCTACTCTACAAATGATTCAAGCGAAACAGTCAGATAAACTAGAAACAATAAAACCGAATGTACCCCCTCCTTTCAAAATTAATTATCAAGAAACTACTGACAAACCATTATATGTAGTTTATCCAGTCAATAGCGGCCCATTAAAATTAGATGTTTTGGATAATGACAAAAGAGAAACAGTCGTTGTTGGCACAAGAGGAGAACAACTGCCCCTTCCTCCCTCAAAAATAACACAAGAACCTCAACAATATGACCAAACTCCCATTCTTAAACCAAAAGATAGAAATGATGCTCCAATTTTAAAACCGCATTCACGTCCAAATAATTTTCCAGTAAAATCTGACTTCCCTTATATTTTAGAAAAACCAGATCCCACTTTAACTAATATACCTTTATCAAGTAATACTCCAGATCTAGTTTCGATTTTACCAAATAATATAGATACAACTATATCAACCACTACTTACAACAAGAACGATTATATTAAATATCAAAGCAATAATCAGTGGACAACATTAGACTCTGAATCACGAATTGTAAATGGAAACAAAGGAAATTTCATAAATGACCAAATTTCGGCAACACTTAAAACGTACACAGAAAAAGAAAAACCTATTGCAATAGCATATACACCTACAGAACCTTCAAATAATTATGAACATTATTCTGTACCAAATTTTGGTCGCCCAATTATACCTGAAGTACGCCCAGAACTTAATAAATATGGTACTGTCAGTGACGACGACTCCGAATTTACCGTAAGTGCGGTAATGCACACACATCCTCAATTGAAACTTAAAACGCAAAATGAAATTAAATATTTCAACCCCGATCAAAAGCCTATGCAATTAACGAATACAAGACGAACTCAGGATAATCTAGAAAATCATAAATTAAATTTAGATGTCGATACAACACATGTACCAGCGAAATTAGATTTCCAAGCTCCATTTCATGCTAGTGTCAGTATAGACTCTCAATATCAAGGATGGTCAGTTGTAAATAATAACGCAAAAAGTGAAATAGATCGAGCAGATGTTGATGAACCATCTTCTACAACTCCAGAAACTTCTAGCGAATTCGATATTGAAAATTTCAAACCGCAATTGTTCGGTGGATTTAAACCAATATATACCTATCCAGCTGAAAAAGAAAAGACACCGACAACAGATGAAAGCGAAAGGCAAGAATAAAATTAATATATAGCACCAAATAAATAAATAATAAAATGGCTACTTGTAGTACAAAACTTCCGTAACCATTTTGTTTTCTCATGCTGGTTTAGAACTACGTTTGATAAGTTTAGAGAAATGACTGGTAACTGTTTCCTAAGACAAAAATCTGCAAAATCCAGTTATTTACATATAAATAACTTACCATCATGTGATAAAAACGGTAAATACCAAAACCTGTAACTGTGAAAAGAAATCACCGGTTTGCACTTAAATTAAGGAAATATGTGGTGAAAGATTGGGTTCCAACGTGGAATATGAATTTGGAGCATTATTTTTAATCTACAGTATTAGTTTTATAATCAGTTTAAATTAAATAAAATAATTGCTCCAAACTTATATTTCAAAAAAATGTAAATTGTGTAGTTTATAGTTTAAACTGTTTTAATACTTTTATAAAAGAATGTAATAATTGACTTAACAAAACATAGTCTGATTTCACTTGTAGATGATAAACATTTGGTCTGTAATCATTAATCATGTTTCATTACCATTTCATATCATTAACAGTAATTTATTTATTATATATTCATTTCTATCATCTATTATTATAAGCATAATGTTAAAGGTTTGTTCATATACGAAAGTATAAAAGACTTACAGTAATATGAGCATTAATAGTAATTTTATAATTATTGTAAGGTAATTATAATACAATAAGCAAATAATGAACAAACATTCGATATTATAAAAATGATGTACTTAAATTTTACTCATCACAAATAGGCAGTGTTTAAATGCCAAATTTAGAGGCGCGAAAATTCACTCTAATAAGTTAAAGGTTAAAGCCTCTCTTGAAATAACAAGTGAACAAACCTTCTGTAGACTGTTAAACTTACCTAAATATGTTGTATTTTGTATTTGTTAAGTCTTCGTAATTTATTGTATTTATTTCTTATTTATAATAAATAAAATTGTTTACCAATAGTAATAAATCTATTGAATCATTTTAAATCGTATGTATAAGTTAAAAAAATAAAATAATATGTTGACATTAACACAGCTGCGTGATTAATATTTACTTAAAAAACAACAGTCATACAGGATATGTAGGCCATTGCAATAAATTCTTATTTTACTCAATAATATAAGATAACAACAGTGACACAATAGTGTCAATAACAATATTAATAAAATGATCAATTTGACGCCATTATTAAATTTCTCTACCGTTACATATCGATACATTGTTTCATAAAAGTTTCCAAAATTTTGTATATACTGAGTTAAAAGTTAATTCTCAAACATGTGTAAATCTAATTTTAACTCTACTTCTCCAGACTCAACTTGGTGTAAGATTAATCTTTTTAAAAGAGGACCATTTGTATTTCGTGTTTGATTAATGATATCTTTAACTTTGACTTCGGCGCGGCCCAAAAATTCTGAAAATGTACCATGATCATATTAGCTAGTCATATTTATGAACTAAAAGTAATATTCCCTGTCCCAAACTATGGTAATACATTACGGCAGTGTTTATATTTGCCCCAAATTGTCCTAAATCTATACAAAATTCACAAATTGATTTTTTTACACTATTATAAAGACATACTGATATTACTCGTGATTTGTATTGTTCAGTATCCGTAATATTTTGTAACGCTGCCAACTGCGTATTCACTACACCCGTTATTTTCTTTGATTTGATATTTTTTCATTGAAAACTGCTATTTTCGGAATTTTTCTTTATCCAAAACACAGCGGGTGTCAATTATCAATACTTTTTGACGCTATTTAAAATAACAATAAAATAAAACCCATTTATAATTAGCAATAAAATTTATTTTGATAAATATGCATCTATAAAAACCTTTTATTTTATAAAATCATTCATAATTAAAACGTCTATGGAAAGTATACCATAATTTGGGACAAAGGCGGAAATATATTACGTACCATCTGGACTGAACAAACATTTTTCATACAAAACAATTACTAGATTGTCTTCATTTATATTTTTTACATGGAACTGCATACTTGCATTCCAAATAAGATATGGAACTTGTGGAGCACCATTATGTGATAAATTTCCATTTTGTGTATTATTTTTAGCAACTTCTGTTATTTGCTCCTGATCACCCATTGATACTTTACAGAATATATTGTCATTATATACTTTCCCTGTTATTTAAAAAGAACTGTTTTATTAAAAGTGTGTTACCATTATATAAGTTAATCAAGCCGGAATATTCTTGCAAACTGTTACCTCTTTTTAACATTTCAGAACTCCAATTTTTGCCAATTTCAATACCTCTTATATCATGAATGGTTAATACATATTTAGGTTTAAAATTCCGGCTGTGAACTATAAAATGAACATGCATTGAGGAAAAGTAATCTTACCACACTTGATGATTCGTTTCCCTTTCTGGACAAGCACTAACAAACGGCCACACGCATTTCCGGTGATATGTTCTGAACACACAAAAGCGTACGTAAACATAGCACCATTTCGTTGGACATACAAATAAATGACACATTTTACAAACATCTTAGACTTATATGACACTCAGCATTAATTATTTAGCAAGAACATTTATTCAGTAAAATATTATTTCACTGTCAAACTAAAAAGAAACTTTATGTATCGTGCAAATGTCATAATACTTACTTATTTTCTGTATGTGTTTAGTTTGAACTTTATTATGTGCATCTCGTGCATCTACTAATCTTTTTATCCATAAATTACATTCATTTGCCGTAGGGGCTACAAGTGACAACTGTAAACTTTTGTCCTGTATTTTCAATAATCTGTTCATGTCAGTGCCATTTTCAACACTTTCAGTATTTCCTTTACTAAACTGTAATTCGTTTATAAATATAGGCTAGAGAAAAGAATAAAAATTAATATTTAGATACAGTATAGACTTCTCTTTGTATACCTGTTTGTACATTTTGAAAGTCCAATTATGATTAGATTGAAAATTAAATTGCCTTGATCCCATTGGTTTATTTGGCAGTACTAGAAGTAAGAAGTCGCTTAATAAAAATCCTATTAATTCTTTTCCACTTTTGAGCTAAAACATGTTTTTTTACAACATCAACATAATACTTATTATTACTATAATAAACACACCTTATACAAAATACCGTGATGTAATAATTTTCGCATGCCCAAACAATTAGTATTTGAATTAAATTTAATTTTTAGATCATCGCAATTAACATGATTTTGTAACCAATCTAAACGTTCTGAATTTTCTTTTACTCTCACACCTTCATTTAAATGTTTACAAAACTTGTCTGCTTTAATCTGAGCCTCACATAACAAATCATAATCTAAAATAACATGTTACACAAATAATTTCCACATATTACATTAATTTGTAAAAAACCTGGATGATTGCAAGATGTATTATCCAATATTTTACTTATTAGTAACGGATATTTGGTTATTCTTTGCATTGGTTTAATTAAAAACGAACTAAGTGGCATTCCTTTGGTAGCACGGTGACTTTGACATTTTTTAACTACTTCTCTAAAAGCTGTGGAGTTTTCTGTCAATCTTTGCAAGAGAGCTGCACTATCTAATTGATTGCTACAGAATGTTATATAGCCAGTCATAAGCGGTAACTATAAGAAATTATTTTCGTCAGATATTGTTAAAAGTCACAAAAATGGTACTTACGTGTTTGCAGATAATATCACCAAATATATAGCTTCCAGAATCTTTTCTATCAAGCAAATCTCCAAGAAACCTTCTATTGCACTGAATAATTTCTTGCCAGTTGACGAAAATGCCGTCGACTTCTTCGTTTGAAATTACTTCACTTTTTCGTAAAGGTTTCTCGAAAACATTATGCACTATAGTCATATCTTCTAGGTAAGCTTGTTCCGTCGCAATTAATTCATTTATACAATCTTGTCTTGTTTTTTCTTGAGGATCAAATGCTACGAAAATCAATTATGATTTTTATATATAAAAAAAAAACAATAACGAAGATCTAATTTGCTATTTTTATTTCAGTACAACACATTGCAACGGTCATACTACTTTCTTCTGCACAATGTGATCTTTCTTTAACATACATAATAATGCTAAGAGTATTTCATTGTCATTGATAATGTTTTTTTTTTTTACCTTTTATCACTTTTAATAAATTGAGTTTCAACATTTTTAACATGAACTATTAGTAATTAACATAAATGAGAAACAATACTTAATTCAAACAAATTCGCATTTAATTTTAAAAAAATTAATAAGAGAAACTTTCAAATATATTATCTACAACTAAAATATAAAGGGATTAAAAATGAGACATGAAAAATGCAGCACATTTCTCCAATAGCCCCATAATGCGAATTTTTGTTAAACAAGTATTATTTAAATCATTTTCTCAACAAGACATATACATTTTATTATTTTATTCTATTAATATATTATATAAATGAGAATTGAATAACGGCACTAGCTTGGTAGGGTGAGTAGTATGTAATGACAAAACAGACAGATCCATATTTAATTCATTTCATAGACGTCAAAATTTATTTTACAAAATTAGTCTATGAACTGATAAGACAGTTCTTGTACAGCACCCACCCTACCAAACTCAACCAAAATAAATTATCATGCACAATTAAAATGAATTAAAAAAATGAAAATGACATAAAAGGTTGCTGCAGCACCAATAATTCATTGGATTTAACTGAAGCTTTTTAACCGTTATACATATAATATATAAAATGATCTATGATACAATGTGCTACCATCAGCAAAATGATATGAGTACAGATTCGAGTTTAGCAGTTAACTGATAATTCATTTTAGTATATTCATATTGCTACTATTTTCAAATCATTTTCTAAGGAAACAAAAAGCATTAGGAAATAATTTGCTAGCAAAATCAACGAGAGTAACATTACTGAATACAACTACATTGATCAACATCAAGTGCTTCTTAGAATACTAAAGCTAATTTGTCGTACTGTATTATATTTAGAGATTTATTGATACATGGCTTCAATTTAATAGGATAGGTGCTCCATATTTGTTCCTATAAACAAAATAATCAATCAGTTTAAAAATAAAAATCTGTCTGCTTTCAATACTCGCTCGTAAAAAGACTCTTCAGTGAATTAATATGCATATTAACAAAATAATAAATACATTTATTTGTTGTATATATCGCCAGACATTTGCATATATCTGTGATTCTTATTCAATTTTATATTCACTGAATTGTCTTTAAAGTTAGGCTTAAGGAAAATGTTAGTGTGAAAGATTAGACATTACGGTGCGTAAATAAAATGTGGTTGCATAACAGAAATGAAGTTGTTACTCACATTGAAGAGGGCCTACATAGTTGCTGGGGAAGAGACCCGACACGCCGTTCAGCTCACCGCGCCACCAGGACGGCTCATCTCGGGCAGTTACGCTAATGATGTCGTCTTTTAGGAAGCTCAATTCATCGGGGTTATTGGCGGTATATGGGAACAGTGCTATTACTTTATCTAGAAAAGCAAAGTTAACACCATTTTATTACAAACATTGTTTGAGAAAATCTCTTCAAAACTTTTGGAATAATAATCTAGGCTACAATGAGCATCATTATTAAACAATTTTTGGTGACATTTTCTTTTGATTGATATGATTGCACGAAATACATCAAAGCAATAAAAAAAAAAAAATCACAGCTCACTGTCGCCAACCTAAAGCCTGGAATTTACATGGCGCGAGGACTGTATTGAGCGAGTACAGAAAGGGGACTGAAAAATGTCCAGTCGGTAATACGGTCCCGCGCGAGATGTGCGACGCCACATTCAGTAAAGATTCAAGTGTTCAGTATGCACGTTTACGTACAGTTGACTATGTAAACATGGTCTACAAAAAATTAATGTTGTTAAAGAGCTTAAATTCTGAGACACGTGATTCAGATAATGATTACAATAAAAAGCGTGTTTCTTCGGATTGTGATTATGATTTTCTAAATAATGGTTTGTTCAATAATAATTCCTTCGAATCATGCTTAAATTTAATTCCAAAGAAACAACAAAATTAACTCGATCGACGCGAAACCTACACAACGTCGAACGAACTACCGGCAAACGTAAAATGATAAATCAGTTGTTTTGATTAAATACCCAAATCGAAAATTGTTTAAAGATGGATTGTGCTGAAGCAGAAATAATATTTTTGGTATGGAATGTGAAGTAAAATATGAAAACAAGTTTTTTTAATTTTTTTTTTTTTTTTTTGGTACGTGCAAGATCTAATATTAGAAAAATCGAAACCAATAATGAATGTAGAATCTACTGACTCAAGTTCTAGTAGTTCGGATGATTCTGAAGTAGACATAAATTTGCACATTCGAATATTTCATAGCTTGCCTTTTCCGCCATTTTCAAATATTTTATTTCAATCATAGTGATCATGCGAAAAGACCGATTCAGAAGGGAAAGGACAATAGCGTGTTGTGATCACAAAATGAAAGAGTAGGGACAACGAATAACGAATGAAGAAACAATTTTCTTTTTGATCATATTCACTTTGTTCAATTTTATCACGAATCACAGTCCGAAGAAACACGCCTAATGATATAATCAGGCCTATTTAAATGCTAAAAGTGAATGAATAAAGTGTAGTTGTGTGTACTGAACGTGGATATATATAAAAATTTACCGGACAAAGTGGCAAATTCAAGTTTTTCTGTTTTTTAATACAGTGTAGTGAACATTGAAGAACGACCTTGTGTAAGGATTCGGCGCGTGCAAAATAAATAGCAGTGGCGGAGGTAGTGGGCTATGAGCGCGGAATTTAGACAGCGCAGTGACTCTTTAGAAAAGCGGAGAAGAGAGGAAATAGAAAACGAACGAGAGAATATTTTTAAAAGAAGCAGAATCATCCGAAGATCACCAACAAAAGCAGAGGAAAACATTGATTCATCAGAAATGGACGAAGTTAGAACTATGTTTGCATCACTTGAAGGTACTATGAATGAAATTAAAAAACAAATAAGTACTAACCACCAAGAGCTAAAATCAGAAATTAATAAAAACGCCATTTCCATTCAAGAACTCCAAAAACAATATGAAGAAAGAGAAAAAATATGGAAAAAAGAAAAAGAAGAAATGAGTACAGAAATTCAATTTCTAAAAAACAGAATAGAAGAACAAGAAAAGAGGAGTAAGGCAAATAATATTATTATAAAAGGCTTTGATATTAAAGGAAAGAAGCCAAAAGTAGCGGTTAAAGAATTCCTGGAAAATGAGTTGAATGTACAATGCGAAATTAAATCCGCCAATGTAATTAAAAATCAAAAACAGATTCCAATAACTTACATAGAGTTAGCAAATAACGAGGATAAAATCAACGTGATGAAAAACAAAAGTAAACTAAAAGGCCGGGATATTTACATCGATAATGATTTAACGAAAGAAGAAAGAAAAATGCAAGCTGAAATAAGGAAAAAGGCAAAGTTAGAAAAGAATAAAGGAAAAAACACAAAGATATTCTACAATAAGTTGCAAATAGAGGATGAAATGCTCGTATGGAATAAGGAGAAGGGGACACTAGAAAAACAAAGAATCGCTTATGGAAAATTGAATAATGGTACAAAAAACTAGTGACACACCCTCCCACCCTCAAAACGACACGGCTACGGAAAAAGGAATATGAGTTTTTAAATATATGCACATGGAATATGCAAGGTACAAGAAGTATAGGGGCTTACAAAAATTTAAGTGAGGTACTACATAATTATAATGTTGATATAGCTGCATTGCAGGAAACTAAACAAAAAGGAGAAAATATCTCTGAAATAAACGAATATATAGTTTTCAATAGCGGGTATAATACAAAATATCATGGAACGGGATTTATGATAAAAAGAAAACTGAAAGATTTAATAATAGATTTCGAACCAATATCAGACAAAATGTGCAGACTTAGAATGCGAGGAAAATACAGGAAAATATCATTTATTAACGTACATGCTCCAACAAACAATAAAGAAGAGGACGAAAAAGACAAATTTTATGAAGAATTATCCAAGGTAGTAGACCATACTCCAAGATACGATATCAAACTAATTTTAGGAGACCTTAATGCTAAGATAGGAAGAGAAGAAGAATACAGACAGATAACGGGTGGACATAGCAAGCATGAAGAGTCAAATGAAAACGGGATAAAACTGATAGAGTTCGCAAGACAAATGAATATGAAAATAATGAGTACTGTGTTCCAGAGGAAAGACATTTATAAAGTTACGTGGATTTCCCCAGACGGTAAAACTGCAAATCAAATTGATCATGTACTAACAGAAAAAAAATACTGTAATATTATCAAAAATGTAAGATCTCGGAGAGGTGCCAGCTGTGACAGCGATCATTTTATGGTTCAAATCAAAATGAAACAAGACATCCCGCATATCATTAGGAAAAACAACAATAAAATAAGAGCTAAATATGACACAAGTATGTTATGCGAGGAAGAGACGTGCAAAGAATTCCAAGATCGTTTACAAGAACACCTTCAAAAATTAACGGCAAGCAAAACACCTGAAGAAAAATGGGCCGATATAGAAGATACGGTGAGCAAAGTATCTAGAGATATTTTGCCAAAGAAAACAAACGTAAGGAGTAAGGAGTGGTTTGATGACGACTGCAAAGAAGCATTGAAAAACAAAAATAGACTAAGAGGCATATCACTAAAAATAAACAATCAAAAATGGAATTCGGCATATCAGGAGTCAAAAAAAGTATTCAAAAACTTATGCAGGAAAAAGAAACGGGAAAAGATAGAGAAAATGCTACAAAGAGCAGAGGAGGACTATAAAAATAAAAATATGAGGAATTTTTACCAGGAAGTGAAAAAACAGAAAACGGATTATCAAGGTAAAACTATATACTGTAAAGATAAAGCAGGAAAGTTAGTAACAGGAGAAGAGAAAATTAAGAGATGGCAAGAACATTTTGAGGAACTTTTAAATGAAGGAGATAGTACGGAGTTAAGCAGAAATACAATAGATATAAATATGATGTGCCAAACTCGAACGATTTATGAGGAACTCATAAGAGTGCCAGATAAAGATGAAATCATAAAAATTATGAAAGAATTACGAAACCATAAAAGCCCGGGGGAAAACGGTATACCGGCAGAAATTTACAAATATGGTGGTGAGGAGCTGCTAAGTAAAGTCCATGAATTAGTGACAGAGATATGGAAACGAGAACAAATGCCAGGAAAATGGAGGGAAGCACTTATATTCCCAATATACAAAAAGGGAGATAAAGCAATATGTGAAAATTATAGAGGCATAGCTTTACTCGACACAGCATATAAATTATTTGCAATTTGCATTAGAAACAGGCTAAGTAAAATTGCAGAAGAAACACTAGGAGAATACCAGGCAGGCTTCAGAAGTAATAAATCAACAACAGATCAAATTTTTAGCTTAAAACAAATGGTAGCTAATAGTTATGAACATAATTTGGAACTAAATATATTATTCATAGATTTTAAGCAGGCCTATGATACTATCGACAGAAATGAAATAATAAGTATATTGGGAGAATTAGAAATACCAGCAAAATTAATAAATCTAATAAAGATGACACTAGAAGAGACATCGAGCAAAGTTTTGGTAGAAGGAAGAATATCAGAGAGTTTTAAGACATTTAGAGGCCTGAGACAGGGAGACCCAGTATCCCCTATACTATTTAATTTAGTTTTGGAAGGTATAATAAGGAGGAGTCAACTTTACAGAACAGGAACGATTTACCGACAGAAACATCAACTATTAGCGTACGCGGATGATATAGCTGTCATTACGAGATCAAAAAAAGAAATTTGTCTGATTTTCAAGAAAATAATAACACAAGCGAAACAAGTTGGGCTGACAGTAAACGAATCAAAAACAAAATTTATGAGAATTGGGAAAGGGAAGATAAATGGAAAACAAGACCTGGTAGTGACAATGGAAAATAAGGAGTACAAGTTTGAAGAAGTTAGCAGCTTCAACTACCTAGGGGTAACAATAACAAATGAGAACGAGGAAGACACAGAAATCAAGGAGAGATTAAAAAAAGGAAATAAGTGTTTTGGATCTTTGTATAAATTTCTCAAATCAAGTTTGGTGTCGAGAGAAGCAAAAATCAGAACGTACAACTCTGTAATTAAGCCAACGGTTTTATATGGAAGCGAATTATGGACGCTAAGCAAAGTAAATCAGGAAAGACTGGAGGTGTGGGAAAGAAAAGTATTACGAACAATATACGGTGGTAAAAAAGTGGGTGATTTAGTATTGCGTAGGGACAACAGGGAACTAAGGGAGTTATTTGGAGAAACTAATATTACGGGGGTGATAAAGTCACAAAGACTAAGGTGGCTAGGACATGTAGTGCGAATGCCGGACAATAAAGTAGTAAAAATGATATTTAAAGGAGGTATAGAGACTAAAAAAAGAGTAGGGCGTCCGAAAGAAAGATGGTTCAATGCGGTTCAAAAGGATATCCAACTACTAGGAATCAGAAGATGGGAAGAAAAAGCCGCAAACCGAGTGGAATGGAGAAGAGTCATTCAACAAGCCATGAGCCTACAAGGCTTGTAGAGCTGATAATATATATTCTGTAACTCAGCTATTGCTTTGACAACTAAAAATCCAATTTTTTGTTATATATCAACATACTCGATTGGTTAAATTTTTTAACCAGTTGTTAAAAATTAACTGAGTTACAGAATAGGCCCGAATAATGATACTTTTAATTCCCAACTAAAGCGAAAACACAAATCGTGGGTTAATGATATGATTAAAGAAAGAGAAGTACACGGTAGTTATTTAAAACTAATGCCAAAATTAGACAAAAAACAATTTTTAAATTCTCATAATTAAAGAAATTATCCCTAAATATATTTTAATGCTCTGTTTAAAACAATACAAAAATTCGGAAAGGGTATTTAAAATAATTTTAGAAAATAGATAGAAATGAAAAAAATAACATTAAACATAAAGAAACGATGAGTCTCAACTGGGTAACGAAGTTCAAACTCCGTCACAATAATGTAATGATTAAAAGTAAGTTTAAGGGTCTTTTATGCCCCCTTGTTGTAGCATAATACGAGCAACACTAAGTACAAAGTCATTTGCAAGGGCCCATGTATGTGATAAACCGAAAATGTGTATCAATATCTGTGATATAGAGAAATGTTATAAGTTGACTTATATCTTGGTAATTAAGAATTGTATTACAATGATCTATTTACACCATAATTGTAACAATGTAATTTATCATGTATTAAAGTTTCAGAGTCGTAGAGGTACCGCGTATCCGTTTTCCGTGATATATAAATTTCATATATAGAGTACATATGGCAGAACAACGACGTGCGAGTTTTTGGAGTTACAAACCGTTTGAAACCAAATTAAACTTGTATCTTAAACTTCTGTATATAAGCCGGGGCCGATCTGTAGACAAAGTCAGTTGTGTTTGAGATTTCAAATCACGACATCGCCAAGCAACAAAGAGTGGTAAGTTGAGTAAGTGAATCATCCTCCCAAAACCGTCCACCGTCCGTCCAAAACCGTCCGTCCTCCCGCCGGTATTGCCTGCGTTTGACACCCTAAGTTTTTGGGGAACGCAAGGTGGGCAATATAAAAGATAACGTCCAGAATATTCGGGTGAGATTTCACAAGAATTATTCTGGAGGTCATCTGCCGTTTAAAACCGTCCGTCCTCCCGCCGGTATTGCCTGCGTTTGACACCCTAAGTTTTTGGGGAACGCACGGTGGGCAATATGAGGGAAAACATCCAGAATACTCGAGTGAGATTTCACAAGAATTATTCTGGAGGTTATCTACAGTCCCTTTCTCATTCCGCCCAGTATCCCTGAAGCGACGCCACTTCCCCAGACCACTCTGACAGATCGCGCTCCACATATCGCGGTGCCGCGGTCAATTTCCGTGCTCACTGATGTCACGACGCCACCGACGCCCGGCGTCAGTTTGGAGATTTCGACAGAAATCAACGCAGAAGACCGTGGTTGTCGATACAAGCTAACGCTAGGGGTTTTCTCGCTAACCCGTCCCGCCGTTCGACGACGCCATTTTCCGCGACCATCCCGACCGAGCGTTTTTAGTATATTCCGACACCTCAAACAATTTCCACGCTTCCCGACGTCGCGACGCCACCGAAGCCCGGCGTCGGTTTTGAGATTTCGGCAGAAACGGTTACCGAAACTGCGCTCATCATTCCGACCGGTACCTACGACGCTTCTAAAGCTTAGAACGAGTGTAACACCAAATTTTTGGCAATAAAAGAAACCGTTATCCAACGACCATCTAGTGTTTGTTTTAAACTTCCACCCTCACTTCCCTGGACTATATAGCAATTGAGTTACCCGACCGTTGGCGCCCGAGCACTTTTCTCACGCCAAACAGCCTGTGTGAGAGAACTAGAGAGTTCTCCCTTCACAACTGATTTGATTTTTGGAAATTAGCTGAAAAAAAAAATTGCAACATTTACATTTTTTGTTATACGTATTTAGTGACATGCATTTGTCCGAAAGATAAACAAATATACTAAATGAAAGCCTACATTTTTAATGAGTCAACTTTTGTCTAACGAACTTTTAAAGTTTCCAAAATCCCAATCCCAACTAATGCACCTGTAATCTGGAACATCCTGAACTGAACAGTACATAGTGGATAAGTGTAATGGTGTCTTTCAAGTTTATATAATTGTTATTTACTAATAAATATATGGGGTTCCACATTACGTTTATCTTTTCCTTACCTAAAATAATCTCTTGCTGCATTCTAGTTGTTGAAACTGGAGTAGTTCTGCCACTAATGCGTCCACTACTCGAAAGAACTTTGACGTAACTGGCCGGGAACCATCCAACTTGTCTTCGCATACCCTTCGCCTGAAGTTCTCCTTCCCACCAACCGGAATCAGTCTTTTTTCGGACCATGATTAACTGACCACGCTGCAAACTCAACTGTTCTGGACTTGTGGCTTGGTACGGTGCGATCACAGATGCTATTTCTGGTTTTTTGCCTTGCCGAAGAGTCTAATGTGAATAGAAAATGTTGTTTATACAAAACTGTGATTTAATAAATTATTATAACTACGCTACATTTAACGCTGATTTATCACAAAATAATGGTTAAAGATACAAAGAGCTTTTATGAAATTTACAATTTAACATACACATCGTTGAAAAAACCGTAATACTAAAATCTCATAATGTATATCGGAGCTTTTATTACGTCTATAAAAATAAATGTAACAAGATTGAATAAAATATGCAGAAATATAATCCGTACACCGAAACGAGAAAATTTGGAACTATGGAACTAACCCGGAATTCGAACCAAGTTATTCTTATTGGTTGATGATGACAAATTTGAAGTTGAATGCATACAGCACAAGCATACAGTACAAAATTTGGCAGCGAGTCAATATGCCATTTTGACCGGTTTGATTGTCAGTTTGATAGTGAATTTTAAGTAAAGCACAAAGTAAAGTAAAAATATGGAAGGGAAAACAAGTTTCTCTAAAACATTATCACCAACAAAGAAGGGTGCGAAAGGGCGTTTGTTTTCACGGCAGATAAAAAATACATTATGAACATGTATAAAGACATTTGTGAAAAACATCCACAAAGTCCTTCCGTTGCGAACATTAAATTAATGTGCCAAGCTACAGGTAAGGTCTATTTATACTTGAAAGTCATGGTGTATTGCGGGCAGCGTTTTGTTGTGTTATACGCCACTGCTTGTCATTTTACTGTAACAACCAATTTTTGTATGCAGTTTGTGAGTGTATCTCGAATTATATATTTATTTTGTGATTTTGTGTCTTTTTTTCACATTGCAATATGGTTTTATACTGTGTTGTGTCAAATTTCTATAAAAAATACGAAGAGAATATGGAAATTTTGTTTTATGTGTAAGAAATTAGAATTTTTTTACATTAATATAAGGCATTTACGAAAATTCTACCGGTAGATACCACACCTACCGACTGCGTTCGAAAACACAAGTGGTTAATAGTTACCGTGTTCGAAAATTGTACCATATCTACCAGATCCATCTACCGGATCCATGATTTGTGGGTCGAGTAATTCAGCCGGTACAACCACGATTTAAAACATACTGGTTGTGCCACTCTGCATAAAACGAGGGCCCAAAGCGAGAATCTCTGTTTTCTGCTCCACTCGATATATCACTTTTAAAAAATGGCAATATGCAATTAGTAGAGATGATCGCGAATTAAGATTGAATGATGTTTGTCGGAAACATTTTCGGGAAGAAGATATTATTACCGAATGGAAATCTGGAAGTGTACGGTTCTATCAATTTATTTAGTTTTTCCAATTTTAAATTCTAACAATGTATTGATTCTGGTTTCCATTAAATATATAAATTTATATTAAAAATAAATTCATTATGCATTTCAATTTTTATAATTTATGTAAAACTAGTTTGTTGTGGTAGGGTCGTTCTCAAGTAGTGCATCTAGCGGATTATTCAAGGAAACACGTATCAAGCAGACCATCAGAAACAATGAAAAACATGACAAGTGGCAGAACCAGTATATTTTAAATCGTGCCTACAACAATATATCTATCTCAGTCTAACTGTCTTCTTCTATCATTCTACCCTACTGACGTCACAGATCCCTTCTCCAAAGTTTTAATAATTATTTTCTCGTAAACTATGAATACATACCCCATTACTTGCGAGGCACACAATGACACTTTTACTCCGAATGACACATTATATTTTTTCTTCAAACGTACATATTTAAATAAAATAATTACAACTTGACGTTACAATAATTATAAATATTTTACGTAAAGGACGTTAGCTGATTTCAATTGCTCTGTTGCTATGAATACATTCGTGTTTGTTCACTTTTCGTTATAAACATTCAAGTGAAAATTTTCACGTTTTGACGTTTAAATAAAAACTATGCAATTTTATATTCTCCTTATGTGCAATTATATCAGAATTTGAAGTTTTGCCATGTAAGGCCGTTGAAGTTGTTCAATCGGATGGAAATTCAACAATATGGCTGAAGAATATATGTCGAGGAATTTGTATATTATCAATTCAAATTTGACAGCTGTTGGAGGTTTTTAGTAACTTTATTCTTAGGTTATCTAGTGCAACTTGGGGCGATATTACAGGTTTCTATTTTATTAGTCAATTCTTATTCGCTCATTTTATATAGTTGCTATGAATATTTATTTATTTCATTTCTACTCCGGCGGCGTAGAAATTAACTATTTCTATTCCGGCGGCGTAGAAATGAAACTTCAACCTTGTGAATCAAGTCACAAAAGATGCCATTTTTATGACGTTTGAAGAAAAACAATATTAAGGCATAATGGTATTAAATCATAAATTTTCTGAATTTATAATGTTTAGTTCTCTGCTACACTGGTTTTTTAAAACTATCCCCTATGTAGCCTAGGCCGTTATTTCTATCTTATCATTTTTGTTTTTAGTCCTGTTATGTCATAATAACAGTATGGTATTACGATAAATTTATAACATATCACTTGTCAGTGTTATGATATTATTTATCAAATGTCAACAAACCCATGCACCAAATTCGTATTTTCTTGTTATGCGCAACTAATATTGTCAAAATACGGTAAATACATACAATATTACACTTTCTCCCTGATTTACATTGGATCACTTTGCAATAGGCCCATAAACCAATTTTTTAAAAATATTTTTAAATGAAAGTTCCTTTAATTTTGAAGCAATTCGTGGTATCAAAAAGTCATAATTGTTTTTTGTATAGCTGCATTTAATTTTTAAAGAAACCTATAGCTATCTTTCTCACATCAGTTTCTGTGCGAGAAAGATACCAATAGTGTGACGTCATCTGTAGCCCTGGAAAAGTTTCAAATATCTCGTAAAGTAATTATTAAAAAATTTTTTTTTTCTTAATCGTTGTTTATTGAGTAGTACTTTAAGGATAAAGTGTACATTTTATTATTTTTTGTTATGGTTTATGGGCCAATTGTGAATTTTTTTTTTTAATAATTATTTTTATATGTAAAAATGTACAAGACCTGAATATTAAAAATTACAACAAAACATGGTTAAATATCACTTAATTCTGTCGATTTGGTTTGATAATTGACAGCGGACAGATAATATTTTTTTCGCTTTTGTGAATTAGATTTGCATTTATATCCCTATCTAAAAAAAAAGATGACTAGCAGTGTTTTAAATCTGTCAATCGTTTATGATTTATATTATTTTAGTGAAAAATATTTGAAATAAAAGTTGAGTACGATTATTTTTCTGTAACTGTTACTTGAATTTTTTTCTCTCTAAAATAAACCATAAACGGCTGATACAGTTGAAACATTGTTAGTCAACCATTCATGCTACGACCCTTTGTATTTACTTTTCATCAGGGGTGATTAAGCTATGACTAAAAAACAAATTTAGTTGTTTTTTAATCATATCTACCAATGTATTTTTAAATGGTAGCCATGGGTTATTAATTAGTTGTTAGTTAGGGTATATTTTTAACTCGAGGTAGAGCGGCAACAAAAAACATGCGAATTAAATTTCAAGACATATTTTGAAGGTTATTTAATAAAAAATATTGCTGAAAACCACGATACAGATCTGAGACATACAGATTTATTCAGAATAGAGGCATAAGTCTACTGAGATATTTTAGATAAATATAGAAAAACAGATAGATGCATTAATAGTGTTGCTACACTTGCGCTCACGCCGTGACTAATTACAAAAAGTATTCCTTACAGCACTAATATGAGATTCATTCAGTTATTAGTTATATCCAAAATACCAATATATTTCAGTTAATTATAAATATATATACCGAAATCACGTTGCTTGGTAACCGCCCGACGCCAGAGGAGGAGGGGTGTTACCAAAAAGCAACGTGCTTGAGAAAGTTGTGATATAATTATAAGTTTTTATCACTGATTGAGAGATATTCGGTGAGAATTTTTTTTTTTTTTGCAGTTTTAATATTATATTATTACAATTTTTATGTGTCTAACATAGCCCAATAGCCTAATAGATGTCACTAATAGCTATGAACGAGTAGGGTACCTCTATAATAGAGGGTCATTTGTGTTGTTGTTGCGCAAATTATTATGTATTTTCGTTGCTATTTGTTTTATTTTAATAAGAAACACATTTAGATATAAAGTTTACATAAAGTGTAAGTAATACTTTTATTTTATTTACTTGTGCATTTCGTTAAGATACTGCCCACTGAAATATAAAAATTGAAAATGTCCACGAATGGTTTTCGGTATTCATAAAATTAGTTCTGTCACCCAAACAGTAGCAACTTATTTAAATTTAGACAATGCAAATGAATATACCGGGCATTGTTTACGTCGGACTTTTTGTCGATTCTGGCGATGCCCTCACAGCCGTAATCGCGATTAAGTTTCGAAAAATAATTTATGAAACAGTAGCAAGTGTTTTTATTTATATCAAATGAAATACTGCTACAAAAATATTACAGCTTGGCGAATCCAGCACAGTAGTAACAATTCAGCTTCCATTTTGCATGATATACATGTAAAATCATTGGTGGCAATAACACTGAAGAAAATAGAAAAGAAGCAATAGTCACCCAACAAGAAATGTCACACAATACTTGTACAATCATTGGCGCAATAACAATGAAGAAAATAGAGGAGAAGCGATTTTTGCATTTCAATAAGTCACACAATACTACTTGTACAATCATTGGTGGCAACATCACTGAAGGAAATAGAGGAAAAGAGATTGTTGCATATCAAGAAATGTTACACTTTTTACAAAATATTGATGTTCATACTGACTGTTAATAAGTTCTAAAAATTTGATTGACACATCAAGTTTAGTTAATTTTTATCAAGGCTGTTCCAACTGTACATATCAATTAATATTAATAAATAATTTCACATAAATTTGGATGAAATTATTTTTTACATGTAATAAAATATTTCTTTACATATAATAAAAAGTGTAATTTAGCAACAGTTACATTTTTATATTATACTCGCCGTCAAATTAGTGTGGACTGATGCTCCATTTTTTTCCTTCTTCACACGTCCCTTGCTATGTGGTGTTATCGCTTATTAATAACATAGCATTTTCAACATTGCCCATAAATTGACAAAACTATGAAAACTTCCAGTCCATATTTATTTGACGGCAAGTGTAATAACAAAAACAGAAAATATTAAATCAACGCCTTTTATTGTCCAGTGAACGGCGGCTGAGGGGGAGGGGGGGAGCACAATCCCCCCTCCGCCGGTAACTTGTGAAAACCACCGAAAATTGGCACTTTCTTCAGTTTATTGCCTATAACTTCTTTCTGTTGCATTTTAGCGCAAAAAATTCCTACTTGTAGAAGATAAATTCCTACAAATTAGTTCTTTGAAGTTATTTTGTACGATTAATAGTAACGGGGCTCTGAAGCTTATAAAAAAGCTAAAATTGCGTACTTAGCAAAATTTTGAGTTTCTTTCCACTTTACATGGCAATAGCATCACATTCTGTTTGAAATAATACTTTTATAATTAGAAATAATGAACCAAAGAGAGTTGCTGCACTGAAAAAGCTACTTCGTTTTTGTATGTTGACCCCAATCCGTTGCATTAGTCGTGAAAAAATATTACATGATTGATTATGAGGACTTTTACGCTAAAATGATGGAGCGGAAACTCAAAATTTTACTAAGTACGCAATTTTAGCCTTTTTATGAGCTTCATAGGGAAATTTTGTCCTCTACAAGCCGGCAAATAACTTTTTTCACGCTAAAATGCAGTGGAAAGAAGTTATAGGCAATAAACTGAAGAAATTACCGATTTTTGGCGGTTTTCACAAATTGTCTGAGGAAGCGGAGGGGGGGATTTTAGAAATTTGTATTTTTCATTCACCAACCATTGTATACAACATATCAAAAATTCAGAACTACCCGACCTTTTGTAGGATAAAATTCCTTCGTTCACTGGACTATTAAGACCAAGACGGATGAAGAAAAACTAATCTGTCGTAATGAATCTCGCTGCCCAAAAAACTCCATGGAAATCAGTTGAGATATTTAAATATTTGTAACTGACAGATAAATGTAAAATGTCAGTGTCAAAAATCACCAGTTTCACTAACATTACTGAAGGCTTTTTCTGATGTTTTTCTGAGAAGTGCATTTAATATTTCTTATTATGAATTAAATATTTATTATAGGTTCATTAATCTTTACATAGATGTTCAAGAAATACCACTAAGACTGTCAATGAATCTGAATAATCTTGAACATATTAGAAGAGTAGGACAAAATTCCTCATTTAACGAAAGAATAGATACAATTTGAATATTTGTGTGTACAAGAAATGTTAAATTCGATGTAACGTACGATGGAAATGACGAGAGGTATTGTACTAGCCACAACAGGTTTTTTGTAAAGTCTTGGAAAATATGTCGTATTTGGTGTTAAATGAAATATTTTCTGAAAGACTACCATACCGAAATGTATGGAATTTGACAGCTCGATTTTCTTTTGTTTTTTGCATAAAGTCTTCGGAAATAAGTAGTGTTTGTTGTCTACCCTACAGAAATGCACAATTTTTGACAGCTTGGTCAATTGTCTTTTTTTTACATAGCTTCATAGTGTTGCATAGTCCAGAAATATGTCGTGTTTGTTGTCATAAGAAATATCTCGGTAAAGATTACCATGTACAGGCAACAAAAAAATATTATTTAATTAATATCCGAATTTTATTTTATTTTAAATAATAAAAATTGATAATAACAATATAGCCACCTTTTTATGTATGTACCTACTGAAGTGACAGTAATTTTAATTAAATTAAACAACAATTTCATCTTACCTGCGTGTTGGCAGACATAGCAGCAAAATCTGGCGATTTATCTAACTCTATTTTACTCTGGTTAATTTCGCAAACTTCGTTATCTGTCCCACTAGGTGCACTGTCAAGTTGGCTATCTTGCAAAGCAGCAGCTGTCTGTTGCTGCTCTATGCTGTTGTTAGTAGTAGCATTCTAAATAATACACCAATTTAGTCACACACAATAAAACCAAAACAACATAAAACAACGTACCACTTCCATTTTCTGTACATAATTCGAAGGGAAGATTCCTATATTATCACCGATTTTTCCTGTCCACCAGTCACCTTCTTTCTTCACAACGGTGATCATTTCGCCAGCATTAAAACTTAGATCTCCCTGTTCCACAGATTGGTAAGGGTAACTGGCAATGTAGAATTCTGGTTCTTCAGATTCAGGCACTTCTTCTACTGCAGCTACTTCGATTTTTTCTATAACTGGTTCTACTGGTTGTTGATTTAACGTTGGATCGACTGATGATGTATCGCTTAAAGTTTCTGGAACTTCAGCTATTCCTCTATAAAAATAAATAACATCCGAATGATAAATTATTATTTTAAGCACGCAAGAAACTGAAAAAAAAACTAATGGTTAATGATTAACCGAAATCGAGAATATAATTTTAAAACGGTTTTTGTTCGTAAACAGATTTATTTTTAACAACGACTAAGGGCCGGTTTTATAAAAAAATCTGTGTTGTACACATATTTCGGTAATGATGATGACATATTTCTACCGTGCGGGCGTTTACCAGGCGTCACCTCACGGACACTCATTGTTGGCGTGGAGAGTGCAGCACAGGGGTCACTTTTGTGCCATTTAAAATTGGAAATATTTGGCGTCGGTAGAACCCGGTTCCTCAAGTTCGCGACCAGACACAGGACCCCATGTGACACCTCATAACTTTTCAAATTTCATATTATTGTATTACAGAGAACGATATATTAGTTTTTTTTTTTATAAAATTGATAAAACGAAAGTGGTACTTTACTGGAAGCTCTATACAGATTTTCTTGAAAAAAAAAAATATATAAATATGATGTGGCCAGCACATTTCCGGTTGATCGTTTGTAAACAAAATCTAATTTGTTCCAATAAATAGAAAAGTCTGTAATACGAAATTTTGGATTATATTTTATTATGTTTTTCCTCAAAAATCTATTAAGAGCTCCAAATCAAGTATTTCCTGTTTATCATATACAGGATACAGGTGTTCATTGTGCGTGGGTCACCATTGATATCTCGAGAACGATAAGAGCTGCAAAAACGGTTAAATGGGCAAAGAATGTCTATTTCACAAGACAAATTTAAAGAAAAGAAAAAAATAAATTTTTGCAAGTTTGATATGACTTATTATGGAAGAAAAAATCGTCACACACCCAAACGGACCCAAACACAGACATCATTATAAAAAAAATAAAAATATGTTGAGGAGACCCTAATTCACTGAAAACTCACTATCGAATTTTTGGACCGAAAACATTACCTCCCTTACCTGCGGTATGGCGGGAGGTAACAAAGTAATACATCAAAATATGTAGTATGATTTTCAGTTTGCAATGCTCTACTGTTTTATGTTTTAAAAATAAAATCCAAAAGATGGCGACCATTTCGAGCGATGCAGGCAACTAGGCCTCCTTGAAGTTATGCGCTACTTCGACCAACATCCTTTGAGGAATTTCGGTAATTACTAGGCGAATCTCGTTCTGGAGCTCTTGGATGGTCCAAGGCTTGCCGTACACGGCGCACACTGCTCGTCACTCATTGGACACAGTTCGCAAGAAAGTTTCCAGGCCGCGTAGTTTCCGTTTAGATGATGTCCTTTGGCCCCCTCGCTCTCCCGACCTATCAATGTGCGACTTTTTTTGTGGAGCTACTTGAAGTCTAAGGTGTTCGACAACAAACCTCGGACCATCCACGAGCTCCAGAACGAGATTCGTCGAGTGATTACCGAAATTCCTCAAAGGATGTTGGTTGTTACATGCATTACTTAAAAAATTTAAAAGATTTAAAAAGTGCACCTTCTTTTTCCTTTTAGAACCAATTTGAAAAATAAATTTTAATTATATGCAAAGCATAAACTAAAAAGGTTGTATTATGAGTTCTGAAAGATTTTTTAATAATTTACTTTTAATTTACTTCGGTCAATGATCACCGTCATCGGTTTGGCTAATAAAGTTTTTTTTTTTTTTTTGACTTAAAATAACAATTTTTGCCCTGGTATTAAAAATAAAAAACTTACTCTAATCGTTTTGTTTCAGCTTCATCGCCAAAGGCCGGTATAATACCATCTCCAACAGCAGAACTACTAGTAACTGACGAACTATCTACCGGTTCTACGTAGGACTCCGGGAACCAGCCGGTGTGACCGCGAATTTCACCTGCCAACCAACCCGGTTCACCCTTTTGTTCGAGAGGTACCAAAATGATGTCTCCAGGTTGGAAAGATATCTCATCATTATTTCTTGCAACAAATTCATACAAAGCACGATATTTTGCAGTTCCACTCGGTGTTGGAGTTGTATCAACAGCAGCACTTTCTGTTGCCCAACTTTCAACTGGCCATTCTTCAACTTGAGTATTCGGATCCCAACCATAATCTTCTGGTTCTTTCCAGCCGGTGTTGTAATCCATCTGAGATGGTTTGGTTCCCTTCATTTCGAGAACTCTATTCTTCTTTTCCTCGTAAACAGCATACAGGGTTTCACAATCACTGACAAGTGTTGTTAGTTGAGATTTTAAATCGCTTAGCTGTGAATTGTTATTTTCAATGTCTGTCATCTTACTATCTATTTGATGCTGCATATCTTCTAGTTTATCTTTAAGTTGTTTAATGGTAATTTCTTTATTATCAAATGCTGCTTTTGTTTGATCAGCCTGTGCATTATTCATTTGCGCGTTCATCTTATTTTTAGCATCTAATTTCGCCTTTTCATGACTGAGAGCTAATAATCGAGCGTTCTGTTCCTTAAGTTTATTTTTCAATTGCGACATTTCTTGCATTTGTGCATCACGAGTTGACCTCATTCCATCTATAGTGGTTTTAATGTTAGAAACTCCTACTCGAGTGTCACAGATTTTCTGAGATAATTCTTTTACTTGTTCGTTTAATGACGTCAATTCAATATTTAAACTTTGGTTTTTAGCTTTTAATTTCAATACTTTTTCTTGTTCTCGTTGTCTTTGTTGTTGTAATTCTTGTGATCGTTGTTTTTCCCATTCTAACTGGCGTTGTCGTTCCATTTCCCTATTAAAGAAAAATAATTAATTCGTAAATTTAATAGTAAACCTTTTTAATTTATAAGTTGTCTTACTATTACTGCACATGTTAAGTAAATTGGCGCAACTGTTAGCTGAACTGGCAAACGAAACGATATTGCAGTCACTAAAATACTTGTATCCTCAATGAAAATTTTCATAGTTGGACAATTTAGCTTCAATAAAAGCTTTTGAATCTTCCACTGAAAAGTATTTTAAACTTGTCACAGATTTTCCCCACATTTTGTGTTGCCGCCATTTTACTTAATATCTCTACTAATTGAAAAAGTTTATTAACAGAAAATTCTTACTTTCTGGCAGCTTCTCGTTGTTCTGCTTGTCGTTTTCTTTCTTCTTCTTGTAATCTTTCTTTTTCTTGCTGCTCTCTCATTTGTTGTTCAAGTTCTAATAATCTCTTTCTTTCAGCCTCTTGTCTTGCTTTTTCTTTTCTTTCATTTTCTTCTCTTTCCTTTCTTTCTCTTTCTTCTGCTTCTTTCCTCTGAGCTTCTAATAAAGCTTTACGTCTTCTTTCTAGTTCTGCTTGGCCTTTTTCGAAGTTTTCTTTACGTTTATCTTCAAATGAAGCTGTAATCATAGCATTGTTATTATTTAAATTAAATACCTATGAAATATTATTGTTAATTACTTTGATGTGACAATGTAGCATGATCTTGTTCAGGATGCGCACTACCTTGACTGGAAATGGAATTTGTTCTTGGTGCTCGGCGGAACGTCGGAGGAATTAATTCTGAAGGCAAGACAGTAGGTGGCATAACACCCGTAGTAGCTTGTTCGCATAAATGCATGGCCAATACAAATTCTTCACAGCCTAGTTGACCATCGGCATCCATATCTGAGAGAGCCCAAATTTGAGCAAGAATGTTTTGTGGGAGTTTACTTTGCACCATAACATTCCTAGCTTGTGCCCCTGACAAATAACCAGTTCGTGCCCTATCAGTTGTGTTGAAGAGTTGAGTATATTTAAGTTTAGTTTGGTGCGGAACAGCCCAATCAACTTGTCTAATAAAAAAAAAAAATTAATTTATGCTAAATGATGACGTAAAAAATATCTTACGATGAATCAACTGCAATTCCTTTGTCAATACTAGCTCTAGGAGTGTTAGATGCAATAGAATGTGCAGCCGAAGCAACCGTGCTTCCCGGAATTGATGGTGGAATACTACCAGGCGACATATTATGCGTAACTGATGCCACGGAAGGCGGTCGAGAAGGTTGTTGAGGTAAAGTAGGTTGAACAACACCAGTCACTGGTTGGACAAGAGGAGGTGGTATTGCTGGTGGGACTACAGGAGCAGCAGCAGGCATCACTCCGGGAATTCCACCTGCTCCTGGTAGTGGCTGCTGCACCACTGGTGCCATACTAACAGGCTGTTGTACCAAACCTGGGATAAGTGGAGCTCCTCCTACACTCTGAGGCATCGATGGTCGCATCGGAGGCACTACTGACCCATATCCTTGCTGAAAGTACAAATTTATTAATATTATGAAATATAAATGAACTGACCCATTAACATGGAGCGGTGAGAGTCATTTTGGTATTCGACAACTTAAAAACTTAATTTGAAGTAATGATAAAAATAGATCTAGTGTGCGATTATTTCAAAAAATGAAGATCGTGTATTAAACGACATACATAGAAGTGGTGTTTAATAATATATTACAACATAATTACAAAAGGCAACCTATTCTAGCACGAGTTAGAATTTCAAATACGAGTGCGTAGAGGCGATTGGCCAAAAGAACGAGTGCTCGAATAGCCTTCTGTAACGAGTGTTTTATCCTATTTTCCCTTTTTTTGTTTTCATTTACATTATTTCTTTCTGTCATCCATGGCTGTCATTGAAAAAGTTATACAGCTGTGAAATATAACATGTGTATCTCTCGTATCTCTTTTCTCGGTCTGCGAAGTTATGGAAATAGTTATTTATGCAACAAGAGTAAAAAGTACAGTTTTATTTGACGAATAGGAAAGTTTGACCGGACGAGTCGCAGGCGAGTTCGTTAAATCCTATAAGTGAAATAAGACATAGTAGAGTTGCATACAAATTTTGTTTTACTTCTGCAATAAAAGTGAGAAAAAAGTGCACTTTATTTCCCACTTTTATTGTGTTAAAAAAATATAGGTACTTTATAAGCCCATTTTAATGAAAAAAAAGTGTACGTAAAAAATTGAGTTTATACGTTTATTTGCAGGTAGTGGAATTTAATTTTGAAGTTATATTCATTCACAGCTACGAAAATAAGAAATATAAATAAAATTATAAACTTTATGGGTAGTGTTCACAGCTTCAAAAATAAAACGTAAAATAACATCAACTATCATTTAATACATTCATAATTAACAAGCAATAACAACTTCGTACCTTTTAAAGCACAGTACGGCGCAATCATATATGCAAACCTTTGTCTTAAAAGTAAAACAGCTTTTTAAAATTATATTTAAATTGAAATCCTTTTGCCAGAATGGAAATTGACAGCTCAAATGACAGTTATGTATGTGCTTATTTTTGTGTAAAATATTTAACATTTGCATATCCATCTGTTTATGGCATGTTTAATTTTATTTTCGTAAGTTGTGAACATTTAAATAAAAATCTATTGTTTATATCGTTATTTTTTTTCGGAGCTGTAAATGAGGCATCAATGATTTGTTTTTTCGATATCCGTTGCCTAGATATTTTGTGTATTTAATGCAGTTAAACCACAGTTGAAAATAAACTCGATGTTCATTTTTTTTTTAAATAACACATACTAGATCAACTTTTAATTCTTATTTAAGTCATGTTTACTCGGATTACCAAAGACGTACATCCAAAAATTTTGGCACCCAAAAATTCAGAATGCTATTCTCTAAAATTATATGAATAAAGCACCCCATATATATATTTAATAATATTGTCACGGATTGTTCATCCTGTATATTCACACATTTATATACCTGTTGTAAAGGAGGAATAATTCCTGTTTGTGGTACAGGCTGATTTTGAGCAAGAGGCTGAACCACAGCAGTTTGAATTAAAGGTGGTGGAGCAATAGGCGCTGCAACTGGTGGAATCATTGGTTGAACCAATGGAGTCTGGTTCATCATGCTCATAGGTTGTGGAGGAATGATAGGAGCTGATTGAACTAACGCTGATTGATTAATAAGTGTATTATCTACTTTTGGTGGATGAGGTCTATTTGGTGGTGGACCACTTCCCAAAATTGGTTGAACTGAAGCAACTGGTCCTCCAACAGCAAATGCTTTTATTGAAGTTATAAGTTGAGGTGGCAATGTCTTTGGTATTTCAATTCCTCTTAATTTCAAATTAATTAATTTACAAGCTATTGAAAATTCATTAATATCCATTTTTCCGTCGGCATCGGTATCTGATAAAGCCCTAAAATTGAATTTAATATGTAATTTTTAATAACATTATTTATCTATATTACGCACCATATTTGTCCCAACACCATAGGTGGTAATTGAGATTGTAAAAAGAAACCTTTGGCCTGTTCACCGGTAATAATTCCATTGTTTGGACGTAAAGCTTTAAATTGATCTTCATACCAAGTTCTTTCGCGGGGTTGAACAACCCACTGATCAACTGTTGGATTTGCAGCCATGATGAATGTCTTAAACATAAAAAAAATGTCAATTGATATATCAAACCATAGTACCCAGTTCTTATTTACAGTTCAACGTAATTACATCCGGGATGAAAGAAAATGAAAATAATTTACAAGAAACTAATCACACAAATCAACTAGGTTAGGGGCGTATACATGTGTAGATTACAAAATGACAAAAGCAAGTAAAATATATACAGATATTCCTTGAAATATCTGATTCACGCTCGTCTGACAGCTGATATTTAATGTAAAGTTTTATATCACAATAAAATTTAAAACTACTTTAAAGCTAATATACTTTTTCAATAAATGTTCACATATAAAGTTGAACACATTTTTTACCTTGTGGTTGTTTACTATTTAAATGCTCATACTCGGCTAGATTTTAAAATTCATAACAATCTTGCTTTACCAGGAACTGTCACCATTAAACGTCACATAATCAATAAAGGAAAGAGCATGCGCATGAAAGAAAATATTATCATCTTATTGTACAGTTTCATAAGGTCTAATTTCACAGTTTCCAACCTACATTTTACAAATTTGAACCTTATATCATGGATTATAAATGCGTGTTTCGCGTGTTAGTGAATCTAGGCTGTAGTAGGAACTAGGTTGATCGATAAGTAAGTCAGCGTATTCAAAACTTTTTCTAATTTTCTCAATAATTACTTTCTACGCAAAAATGAAAAAACAAAGAAGTTATTCATTGTTTCTTTTTATATGCATTTAAGATATGTTTCATGTTTTAAAACATAAGAAATTTAAGATAAATTTGTGTAGTTTTTAATATTTATAGCATTTAATGCATATCTTGTGTAATATTACAGTTTTCCTTGTACTCATTTTGAATATATTGAGGGTTGAAAGGATGGTTATTTGAGAAGAATATTAATGAAGCCCATTTCAGAAACAAACTACTAGAATATAAGAATGTCATTTTAAACAAAATAAAAAAATCTAACAAAAATCTGAATTAAATATTCTGAAAATATATTACAAATTCAAATAAGTATCTAATACACAGGTAAGCTAATACGCATGCGTACACACATGGCGTGATGACTCCAACTACCCAGACAAATATTGACAAGATGCGCAGAATATTTTCGCGACTCTGAGGCAGACTATTAGATTTGGTCTATCCGGGCGTATATTTAGCTTGAAAACGTGAACCGGCGAAGACGAAGAGTTCATAAAAGACGCGTGTGGTCGTTGGAGTGTGCATGTAACGTTAGGTTGGGAGGTGCTGTTCGTAATTTTCGCGGTAATTAAAAAGTGCTAATTTTATATCGTAAGTATAGATTTAGGGGTAGAGGGTTTGTTTAATTCATTGTTTTTACTACTGTCCCAACACCATTACTTTCTATTGATGGCGTCGCATTGCCTTGCGAACACATGTTTATGTTAATTTTATGTTTTTATTAATTGCAGGACATTGTACAAAATATTTTTTTCATTTATAAGACTTTTTAGTACATAATAGATTTAAGCATTTTTAATTTTTCAAATGTTTTAATTAATAACTAGCATAATTCAGTTTTTTTTTTTTTTTGCTGCATTTTATTCTTCATAAATATAACAAGGTTGCGGTCCTAAATTAGTTTTATTTAGGCCGCAATTAGCAATACACATAGTAGTATTTCAGACGGTGAATTAAAGATTAAAAATAAAATTTTTATAAATATACATATATTTTCTACTTCTAAATTATTATTATTAAAACTAATGTTTATTTATCTGCGCCTTTTTCTAATTCTTTTAATGAAAATGTTTTGTCAACCACTCATTTCTTTATTATCTACTTAAACGTATTAATTTACACATGTCATTCCTTATTTACAGATGTGCTTTTGAAACTTCAAATGACAATTTTACTTGTTTACTGCGATTCATTATCTGCACATTTTTTTTAAATAGTGCATATAATTTTCTTGTTAATATTTGCATTTTTTATTTGTTTATTGGAAAACAATGGTAAAAAATATTTATAGTAAATATGTGAAAATTTAATTTAAGTTCATTCTAAACAAAAAATTAGATATCCTTTTAATTTAATCAAAGATATTTTGTCCCTTATCTCAAATAGTTCATTGACTTTAAAATCCCTTAATATTCAGAATGCATCATCCTCGGCATCATCTATGCATACATTCATTAATCAATTTAAAAATATGAGACCCTTTAAATACCATTGTTGCATACGGAAAAAACACTTGTTAAAAATTAGCTGAAGAATTTCTTTCTGATTAAATTAATAAAAGAAATGCACATTCTTTCCATGCAACAACACGTGCGAAAATATCAAAAATGCATACCTACTCCTAAAAGCCGTATAGGTATGTATAGTAACTTTTGATTTATGCATTTTTTTTATTATAAACATATAAATTTGAATTCATTCTATATTGACGTCATAAAATTTAAACATGAATACATATATTATGTATATTGCTAATTTTGGTTAATATAAGTATTATATTAATGTTACTACTACAGTGTGTTCAAAAAAACCTAATTCGGAGTAGGCTATGAACACAGAAACGTATGTCGGAGCAGTATTCAATTCAAAAGTCAAGTTGTCAAAATTGGTCGTGAAATGAATTTTAAGGAGAAAAGATAATAAAGAGGGATACAGAATATTGCCATTTACCGTTTTCTAATTTATTTATATTTCTAAAATAAGGATTCAAGAAAAAAGCTTTGATTTCTTTAGATAACATTTTTGACAATATCTCGTGTCAAATTGACATTCAATTAAATACTTTCAAATTGACATACGTTTTTTTGTTCATAGCCTACTCCGAATTAGGATTTTTTTTAAACACTATTACTTATTATTCGCACTAGTGATATGGGTATAATTTCTTGCTCGTATTTTTTACTCTATTGAAAAGTACATACATATATGCATGCATATTTCGTTTTTACTTTTTACTCAGGATTAGCCCTGATTTAAATAAAATTTTATAAAATAATACATATGGTAATTAAAGAACTAGTTTTATAAGACATGTTCTTTTTTTCATACGCGTCAAAATTTAGAAAACGAACCCTGCCGAGAATTAATAATATTTGAAAGTTCATGTCAATTCTGATTAATGACATTTGAAAATTTAAGTTAGTGCCATCTAGTACCAAACTTCTAGAACAAAAAATTGCGTATCGAAATGAAGGCTCTTTCAATACGCATTTGGGTTTCGTAATGACTTCATTATGAACGCAAAATATAAATAATATATATTAACGTCATTATGTAGAGCTAGATATTCTATCTACAGTATGTCCCCGGATTGAGTTTACAAGAGAAAAAAAAATTTATTTTTGATTTTACGAAAAAATGCCAAGGAAAGAAAAATTTTTGCTTGAATTAAAACGCATGTTTCAGTTATTAAAACTTTTAATTAATGTAAGGTTCTTTTATTATAACGTTTTTTCGTATTTTGTCCTAATAATACAGTTATTACATTGAATCTAACATGATTTTAGTTAGCTTTGAAATATTGACAAATGATTATTAATTCTAATTTCAGATAAAAAAGAGTTAATTGCATAAACTACAAGTATTATGATTTTCGCCGTTTTCTTTTTTCTGAAATTAGAACTAATAATCATTTGTCAATATTTCGAAGCAAACTAAAATCATGTTAGATTCAATGTAATAACTGTATTATTAGGAGGACAAAATACGAGAAAATGTTATAATAAAAGAACCTTACATTAATTAAAAGTTCTAATAACTGAAACATGCGTTTTAATTCAAGCAAAAATTTTTCTTCCCTTGGCATTTTTTCGTAAAATCAAAAAAAGATTTTTTTCCTCTTGTAAACTCAATCCGGGAACATAATATAAGACACTATACTAATGTACAGGTTGTTAATTAATATGCGGGCCATAGGCATTGAACATGGGAAATCAGTTTTCCTTTTCCTTGCAAAAAATTAAAATCCTGTATTAACTCCCTATGTTAACCCCTAACCGCCACCTCCCTAACGTATTCTTGAGCTCATTTTGAACAAAAAATGTTATATGTAGGTATGTGCCGAAACTTTTCCTTACAGAGTTACAGCCCTTTGAAAGTGCACTTCATCGGACACATCTTTATTAATAACTCTGGTACTACTTGCACTCAAATTTTGACGTTAATCTCCTATGTGTCGGTCGTAAGACACCCGTTATATGTATACAGGTGTTATACACATATAAGTAAGTGTGCAACGCTTAACCCATGGTAGAACCGTAGAACTGACCCCATAGGCCTTTAAAACTGACCAATCACGTAATAATTCAAAATTTTGTAAAAAAGTAAAAATCAATGGCTGGTAGCACAAGCACTATTTTAACTAAAACGCTGTTTTAAAAAATGTCAAATTTCATTATTTAATAACAAAAATAAATAATATCAAATTTATCAAAATATGATTTTAAAGCAGAACATAGTTTGCATTCTAACAATTATTTAAAAAAAAATCGTCCTTTAGTCTTTACACATAAGTATGAAATAGACACAAAATTGACGTAACTGCAAGAGAGATATAGAAGGTCATGCATACAAACAAACCTCCCCTCGTTGTCTTGCGTCCCGTTCCCTGTTCCTATCTGTCATTGTATTCGCATCTGTTATTCAGTGTTAAACCTAATTCTTTATTGTGATGTGTACGTTGTGTTTAATAAAAATGAGTTTAAAACCAGAAGATGTGTCTGGGGCAACTTTTTTGTTTGATAATATTGAAGATCATTCGATTATTCAACCAAAACGATGCCTAGAGTGTAAAGTCTACGGCTGATGACAGGTCTTTGTTTGTACGGGGGTAACCATAGCAACCTTGATTTCTATGCTTCGCCGTTAGAGGCGCTCGTGCAAATTGCAATTTTGTAAGTGTCTATTAAATATTGAAATTTGAATTTGACATTTCTTAAAACAGCGTTTTAGTTAAAACCGAGCTCGCACTACCAGCCATTGATTTTTTACTTTTTTACAAAATTTTGAACTATGACGCGATTGGTCAGTTTTAAAGGCCTCCAGTTCTTGTAGGAAACATGTTAAATAAAAATTATTGCAACATTTACTATCTACGGGGTCAGTTCTATCTAAGGTGACCATTTATCTTTAAGAAAAATACTGAACATGTAAATAGAAGTGGTTGTAGGGGTGAGAACTGGTGCTAGGTAAAATTAATAATTATTTTTTAATTCCAGGACATTTTCAAAATTTAATAAACAAAAACTTATTTATTAAAAAAATATATATAGAAAAACAGAAATGTTTATTTTAGGAACAAACTTGATAGTTATGCAATATGAGTAAAAAGTATAGTATAGAAATAATGCACTTTTTACTTTAGTTGCATACATTTTTAAGTCTCCAATAAAAGCGTAAAAAATGCCAAAGCGATTCATTTTTTCACGCTTTTACGGGTCTCAGTGGTTAATTTTTAACGACTGATTAAAAATATAATCCAATTCAAAAACAATTGGACATATTGTTCTGTCTAACATTGTTTCATTATTTATTGTTAAATTTTGTTCTTAAACTGTCAGAAAATTAATAATTTTACTCACGATTTGTTTATTTTTCAATTGTTTTCTATCCATAGCACTCTTGTTTCAGCCAGATATAAATGAAATACACATAAATTTAACATGCATTTTTCTGTTATTTTGTTATATTAGTATATGAAATGTTTATATCGTTGAATTCAGAAAAAAATACTCTATCGAATAACCTAAAAAAAAAATGTTCCCATTTAAAATAAGAAAGTTGTGTATTTTGAGAACCATTGGCCGAAAAAAAAATATTTTTTTGCTCATTGTAATAGTCTTGTAAAATGGTGGTTCTTTGCTAATTTAACCAACCTCGTAGGTCTTATAGTTCTCGAGATAGCAATGGTGGCACACTTAAATGGAACACCCTGTATATCAACGAACTTGATTGGTTAAATTTTTAATCAATTATTAAAAATTAACCAGTGAATTAATAGGTCTGTTATTGTGTTAAAAATATATACTTTACCTTTACGAACCTATTTTAATGAAAATAAGTACAATTCTTTAACGGACGTAAAAAAATATTGACAGTGTACTAAAATATCTGATGTGGACACCACATGACTTCCTTGTACGCCTGTTACACTATACATATTTTGTTAATAATTAAAATATGTATTATAAGAGACCCAATCATAAAATTGCACGTATTTTTTGTCCTAATTCATAGCAAACATAATTACAGAAACCAAAAAGTACATAATTTTTAATACATATCTCGCTTATACAAAGAGCTAATTTAATCATACTTGATGTTTTCGACGCAGAATTCAATTCTCTAAAACTTTTATTTGAAGCATTTATTATTAAAATCAAAATAACACTATCTTTTTCAAGAAAAACTTATAACAGCTTCAAGTAAAGTATCACTTCCGGTTAGACCATTTTAACTGAAATCTATTATGTTATTCCTATTGATATAAAAGTCTTATATACCAAATTTGAAAAGTTTTGGATTATATTTTAATATAGTTTTTCATTAAAATCTATTATAGGCTTCAAGTAAAGTACCACTTCCAAAAGTTAGGTAATGACCAAAAAGGGAGGTGCACAACTAGATGTTATAACAGTCATAAATACAAAATTTTAACTTTCTACGGCTTCCCGTTTTTCAGTTATACGAGATACGTACAGACGTCACGAGGAAATTAGTCAAAATGGATTCAGGGATGGTCAAAATGTATATTTCCGTTGAAATCTGGAAACCAAATTTTTCGCGATTACAATACTTCCTTTACTTCGTACAAGGAAGTAAAAAGAAACCAAATAACACGATGCCATTTTCTCTCTATGATTCTAGTTCCTTAGTCTTGTTGCTGGATATTGAATTAATTATTTTCTATATCACACGAATCTAAAAACGAAGAATTACTGGAAAAGGAGACATTTGCGGGACTCTTGTTTAAAAAAGGGATAATTTTCTTATTTCACAATTTACGGGACAAAGCATCCAAATACGAAACTGTCCCGTTAAAAACGGGACGAATGGTCACTTTTGTTCTACCATAGACTATGCTGTACACTTACTTTCATTTCACCCTGTATACATTGATAATCCTGAAACACTTTAAAATGATTATAATTAATAAATACATCTTTATAGCAAAAAAAAAGCATTATTTTTTCCAACCCTGATTTTACTTATAAAAAATCAATCAAGTTTTAAAATAAGTGAAATCTAATAAAAAATTCTTTTTACCAAATTATATCTAAAAAAACAACCTTATCTTTCTATATTATTTATATATTTGATATCTCCTAAATAAAATTTATGTAAAACTATTAATCGTATTTCATTTAGATTACATTGGAACACCTAACTGCATAAATAACTTAATCTACATAATAATTCTTATTGAAAAAATATTTCAAAAACATTTTATTCCAAACACAAAACTGGTTTCCAAATGATGCAGTTTATTTCTTATTAGACAATTTTTTTATTAAAAATGTTTTTGTCTATTTAATTGTGAAAGTGCTGGAACCATTATGTAGGTAATTATTTGTATTAAAGTTCGTAATATGACTTAAGAAGTAAACATTCTCTGCCTACTACACTTAATTATTTATTTTAGAGTTAGGTATACGAGTATAGGTATAGTTTAAATTACAAAGTTGGAGGAAAACTTTAATTCTACTTTTTAGTATGAAAAGGTACTGAATTCTACTTCCGGTTTCGCCGTAAGAGATATCGTCGTTGATAAATACTTGTATTTTTATAAAATAAACCTAGTTATTAATATTTAAAAATTATGTAACTTTAATACATTTATCAGTTTACCAATGACATTTGCATATTTTTGTTTGAGGAAATATATTGTAACGTTTATTTATTTGGGTGATGTGTAAAAATCAAAGAAATATTGATAATTAAAGTAAAAGTTTATTAGACAAAAAATAATTTAAAAAAAAGATAATTAAAATAACGAATACATTGATAAACAAATATAAAACACTAATTAAAGACATTGACCGGTAGTATTTACTCAAAATTTTAGTCACCCTGACTAACTAATAACCATGACTACCATTTAGAATTACATTGGGGTGATTAAAAAACAACTGAATTTGTTACTTTAGTCAACGCTAGCTTCATTCACAACCACTTTGAATAATTTGAATTTAGGAAAATTTAATTTAAAGTTTGACATCATTTGCAATACATAATTTTTAATAGCATTCACAACCACTTTCATAACCAAAAAATTAAAGAATAATAGTAAGAAGTTTGTTTACATGTCAGCCATAGAATGTCAATTACCCAGCTAATATAGATATGGACGAGCAGGTAATGTACAAATTTAATATTGTAAATAACTATCACCTAATCACCAACTACATAAACAAATAATGAAAATTACCATGGCTCGCGAGATAAACTAATATCGTACAACCATGACCAAATAGCTTAAACAAGGACAGAAGGTAGTAATTTCAATTTCAAGTTTGGAGCTTGCAAACTTCAAATTTTTCAAATTGAAATTGATTGTGAATGATACTTTTTAATCACCCCTGTTTAAGAGTAAATACTACCGGTCAATGAGCCGAATTCAGCACTCTTCATTAGTTTAATGATTGTCTCTAGTAACTATGGAAACAGTTTGCATCTTTTTCTTATTAATGTATCAGTACATGTCTTTCTTTATTTTGTTATTTTTAGATAAGCTTCTTTAGTTAAAGAAATCTGCAGAATTCGACCCTATGAATATTATCAAACACAACACTACTAAAATTAATTATTTAATAGTGTATTATACTCCAAGGTTGAGAAGATAACTTGAAGATAATCATTATTTGCCCAGCGCCAAGATTGTAACCCGAGCGTTACAAGGCGCCTGGTCAATAATGATCTCAACCGTGGATTATGTACTATTTTTTCTCTACTAGCACATAAATCCTATTTGAATTTTTTTTTTATTGATAATAACAATCATTTTGACATGAATAATTACGTTACTTGCTTGTTAATATGCACAAAAACAAAGTAAGCTGCATTTGTTTTTATATCTGACGTTTCGTTCATTTCGCTGGTTTGTTAACCTCACTTATGAGCCTTGATTTGTTTTTGATTTAATTATTTAATAAAAACACTTTGTGCTGTTACAGTCAGCAGCGTAATTAGTTTATTATTATTTTTAAATAAATCTATTGAAATGTATGTACAAATACAAAAAAAATAGTGATTGATACATCCACACATGTTTTACATTTTCACCTAAACAGCACAGTTGCCAGTGCCAGGATGTCAGGCGAGGCGAGGCGGCAGCGTAGGTCAGTTTAAAATTAAGCGGCAAATTTAAATTATATACTTTTCTTGAGTTTAATGAGTTAAATAATATTTGGATTTGGAGGCTTGAGTTTGATTGAAAAGTGACAGTTTGCATTATAGACCTAGGTTAATAATAAATTATTATTGACTTAGGTTCCCATAGTTACAAGCAAGCGGTAGTGAAAAACAATTTCTCATATCAAATAAAGATAAATAATAGTGGGTTCCTAGGCTAGTAGTGAAAAACAATATTTCTCTATATTGCTTGTCGACTCGAATTGTAAACTTCACTGACTGGTCTCCGTATAATGACTGTTTTTTTTTTTTAACTAGTTATTGGATTAACTCGTCTCACCGAATATACATACACGATTGTTGAGGTGGAATCATTTTAATTTAATTTTCATTACATTTTAATAGAGGGTTATACAGACATATTTTTGAGCTACCATCTATTTCTATTTTCCTTGAACTACGAATGAAATACACGTGACTCATCTGCTATAATACAAACAAATCGCTGTCATGATGACAATGAGTGTAAAGTCTTTGCAACAGTGACTCCCGCTATAATTATGAAGAATAGACATTGAACTATGTAGAACTCCAATGTCAAAACGCAAAAGACAAAACTTTAAAAATGGCTATGGTTTGTTTGTATTAAGATCTTTTATCTCAACTATTGCATCAACTCTCTCGTTTTTGCGTGTGACGTCAAAATCAATACCCTCCATTGTAAAATGTTAGAATAATGAAAATCACTGGATACCGACAATTCTATCATTATATATCGGCGAAAAGCCACGTTTTCTACCTATTAGGAATTGCCAGTCAGGTAGTGAAACACTAACTCCAGTCATTAGGTAGAAAAATAAGGGTTTATTCCACAAAAGGACAGGTATTTTTAATTTTTAGATATATATTTAGGGGTCCTAATAAAAAACGCAAGTTTTCCCCCTGGGGAGCCTTCGAGAAGCACCGCCAACTTAGGAAAAAAGGCGTTGTGGCATTGAAAGAAATAAATTACTGATGATTTTTTTATAATAATTGTCAACGTTTTCCTGCATTTTTTTATTTTTTCATCCACCACTATGATCTTGTTAAAGATACGATAAGATTTAACTATTTCAATTGTAACCTCAGTGGCTAAGTAAAAAAAACGAGAAACCAAATAAATTAACTTCATTTGACAAGGCGAAACTCAAGTAAGTAAGCAAAAGCAAGGTAGATACGAGATACGACTAAGTCAGCTCCGCGAGGGTACATAATATTTTGTGTATCTCATAAAAACTATGTAAACGACACTACTAAATTTGACAGCATAAAATCTTAATTCATAGATGCAATTCGTAGATGGCCTTGATCGGACTTCTTTCAAAAATTTTACTGTACATACATTATAATTATACTATAGGCCAAAAATTAATAATAAAGAAAAATGTCATTTTCGATCTTCCCGTATAATAATAAAATTTTATAATTTTGTTTTGTATGCAGAATATTAATATTTAAAAAACGTATTTTTTACATAATTTTAAGCCAAAAAGTTCTATAAACCTATGCCCGATCTCGTTTCTTATTTAAATCTATAAATAATTTAAAAACGGTTATAGTAAAAAATTATAAAACTTGCTATATTTGTTGACTAGGGTCTCGACCTCTCGACACACGTAAACTTTTACATAGCCTTCTTCAAATCACGACTTACGCATTTCTCGACTACGTAAATTTAGCCCATGAAGTTGGCGCGTATGGAAATGCTCAAATCTTGACTTGTGCCTCGTTAGACTGTTAGACAAGATGGCTGGCAAGCACATTCCGGAGTAAAAGTTTTTAAAAAATTACTAATAAAATCTTAACCTAATCCGAATTCATTTTATACTAGTGGTGGGATCCGGATAGTTTCGGTTTCGGATCCAAAAATATCCGGATAATTGATTGTTGAACTATCCGGATCTGAGTATCGGATTTTGGATCCGGATCTGAGTATCGGATTTTGGATCCGGATCTGAGAATCGGATTTTGGAACCAAATCTGAGTATTAGATTTTGGATCCGGATCCGAATATGAGTATGAGTATCGGATTTTAGATATAGAATTTCAGAATCCACATCGGTTCTCGGATTCGAATATTCTCAGTATTGAACTTGAACCCGATGATAATATTTGAGTGTATAAGTATTAACATGGAGCTTCAAAACCAAATAAATCTGATTATGAAATAATCCACAATAAATTTTTGTTTGATATAGTTAATAGAATTGGATCCAGAATTAAAATTCGGATCCGGATCTGTAAACAAAACATCGAATCCAAAAGGGATCCGGACTCAAATCTGGATCCGGATCCAAATCCGAATTAAATTTACGGATATCCGCTTCAATATCCGAACATCGAATATCCGAGGAACCGGATATTTTGAGATCCGGGTATTCGGATCCAAGTTTTGCCAGATCCTCACAGCACTATTTTATACTCCACAGTGGCCACCGTGACACTATATTGTGACCTAACCAAATCTTAACTATACCAAACTTTTGGTTACTGTATGTTTACACCGTGATTTTTTTTTTCAAGGTCAAGTTTTATTTGGTTATTATTTGGTAAGACATATCATTATTAAAACGAAGAGTTAAATTAACATAACTTATTTAAAAATATGAAATAATTACAAAAATCAGTCATACAAATTACTTTTATGTAAAATATCTTACTCTAACTACGTTTTTATCAACAGGCAATTCACATAATCTATCTCTTCAACACTTCAACAAACTAGCATTGAAAACACGGAGGGCGCGCAGGCGTAACTTGGTTTTCATATGTTTGCAAGGGAAAACTGTATTATAGTCAGGTTAACTACTTTGGTTAGGTACTAGCTTCGAAACACACCAGACTATGCTGGCGTGTCAGTGTTTAGTCAGCTCAGCAAGATATCGGTGTAAACCGAGCCAGTAGTCAATCATCTTGTCGAACGGTGCATATATCGAGATTTGAGCATTTCGATACGCGCCAACTTCATGGGCTAGATTTGCGGAGTTGAGAAATGCATAAATCGTGATTTGAAGATGGCTATGTAAAAGTTTGCGGATGTTTTATACAATCCCTATTTGTTGCATCATATTTTTTTATGAATGATTTTTTTGTCGTTTTCCAGATAATTGAATCAAATCAATTTATTTGATTATGTATATGTATTTTTTATGCTGAGTGTCAAAGTCTCTCAAACATTTGATAATAAATTTTATTATAGGTAATATAAACAATAGTTATATTTTCAGTTCATTATTGGATTATTTTTCTTTAGAATAAGATGAATTTTTATTGCACTTATTATGTAAAATTATAAATTATTTAAAATGTGTAGATAACCATATCATTATGCAAACGGAAGACAATGTTTATAACCTTCTGCTCCTCCGTTCGTTTAATATTATGAGTTAGTAGATACCTAGATAATATGAAAATGCTAAAACGGATGTGCTTCTAATAATTTCAATTTTATTTGTAAAGTTTTGAAGTTTGTTTTTCTAATTTTTCAAGGTAGAAACAACAATGGGGTACGATGACGTCATTCCACATTTGGGCGAATTTGGAAGGTAAGAGTTTATTTATATCACTCACATTCAATAGAGTTGTTTAGTTTCTTTGTTTTTAATCTTAACCTTAAAAAGAAAGTGATAATGTAAAATTATACAGAAAGACTAGTTAAAATAAAAAAGTATGAGTACATTGTTATTGTACAGATTGTTATAAAATTGCGACATTGTGAAGAATTTATAATAGTCTAGGTTTAGCAGTATATTTCATAAATCAAAAATGTATAATTTTGCGACATTTTTATAACTAACGATAAATTTGAAATTTATGTTATGTTTAAAAAATACTATTCATAAAAATGTGTTGTAACTTGTAATTGATAGTAGCGATGAAATAAAAATACATTCTAGTACCCATTTGTTATAAACCATATACATATAAAGATAAATTCTATACTTACCATTAAATAGCGATGTAATGCATTAGTAAATTTAGTATAATGTCCATTATAATTTACATGTCATTGTATGCATGTTTTTTTAATAATTAATTAATAATTTGTCATTTCCGAAAATATAATGCACTACAATTTTACCTCTCGCTAAGGAGGTATTGAAATCATGCTAAAAATCGCATATCCAGATTTTAGTGGATAAGCACGTTTTAAGGTCCCTATAATCCGATTATATCATTTTTACGATGATGTCCGTGTGTGTGTATGGATGTGTGGATGTTGGAGTCACAGTTTCTCAAATACTATAAGACTTAGAAAATATTTTTCCTCAATCTTGACATTCCTGGGAAGATTTTGGTAACAATTGGACAACCGGAAGTAATAGTTTCTTTTAAAAAAATCTTCTAAATATTATTTTTTGAAAATTTCTGTTATTACTAATATTAAAGGAAATAAAAATATCTATCCGATACATTTAAATTTTTTATTATATCTTCTATGCAGTTAAAGATAGACATAGAAATATATAAAATAATAAGTTGTTGCAGTGTCGCAGTCCATGGAAAACAAGTGGAAAAATTAAAATGTTTGTAATTGATAGATAAATGTGAGTGTCAAAAAGCCAGAGACATTACTGAAGGCTTTTCCTGGGAAGTACATTTAATATTTCTTATTTTATTATAAATTACATATTTATAATTATAGATACATATATTACATTATACTTCAGAAATACCGCCAATCTCATCAATTAATTGGAAGAATCTCGAACATTAATTAATTAAAAAGTATATAAAGAATATATGTATTTTTGTGAACATCAGAAATGTCAAATATGTACAATTCTTATATAGCCTAATATGGAAATGGCGAGAGGTCTTGTGCTGGCCACAACAGATTTTTAATGTACAAGATAACGTTTTTGTTAAATAATGTCATGTTTATATAAATTCAAAAAATGTGATGAAACTCCCACCGAAATATGTATTCTATTTTACGGGAAAAATTTTTGGTTAAAAAAATATCCATTTGGAATCCCGGTATTTCTGACAAGGTGTGCACAAGTAACCAATCAAAACAACATTACACCCATATACCTATTAGATAGATAGATCTAATAGATATATGATTACACCCATTGTGGTAAGCAACAACCACTTTTTGACAATTAAATAAATATAATTTTTTTAATTTTAAAATGTTATATTCACGATATGTCAATGAGAATATAATTTATTAGTCACGTGACATCTTTTCCGCCAATCAGCATTTAAAATCTCCCTATAATTACATGTGTATCAAAGCGATGATAAAAAAAAACAAAGAAATTATCATCTTATTTATATTCGTTACTAAGATTTTTTTTACAACAGTGTCAGTTAATTTTAACAAAAATTCATTATATTCTCTCATTAAATAAATATAAGCTTGTGATTTTAATCGAAGATAATGCTCATGAAACCGAAGCAGCATCTGCAACTCGGTTCCACTCCACTCGAAAATATCGATGATAATCATATCACTTGTTATGTTACGTATGAAAATTATAATTCAATCAACAAAATTATAGCAGAAAGCACATCATCTTCTTTTTGGACTCACCATGCACTGAAGGAGGTCTCATTCACACTGAACATATTTATAGCCACATTCACGTTATTAGTATTAGCTACTAGTGACATCTACTGTCAAATAAAATTCTATACGAATTTAATATTAAAACAGCAAAAAAAATGATAAAAATTTATTACAACTTCATCAAGCACGTTGATTTTTGTGAACACCCGTCCGGCGACGGGCGGTTACCAAGCAATGTGCTTTCGGTGACTGTCATAAAATTATTTCGTAATTATCAATGTCCTCGGGACATTATAGCTGAAAATAGTACATTAAAAAAATGGTTATATGCTCTTAGAGATAAATCGATCGATTTATTGTTCTAATTGTGACTCTTCGTGGATATTTTTCCAGTGCCAAATTTATATCTGTTATTTCAATCTATATTTGGCTTTTCTATCCTGTGTTTGTTTCTGATAAAATTATGACCCATATGTTCACCTCAAAGTAGCTCTATTTCGATTTATTAAATATTATTTTATTTTAGACAAGAATAGATACCTTTTTTTGAATTAAACCTATAATGAAATAAGTGGAATTTACAATTTAATTTATTTTTATCGGGAAATTTAAAACCTATTATATCTCGAAAATTAAGCGACAGAAATCGTCACTGTATAAATAATAAAAACTAATAATTTAATTTGAAACGTATTTCTTGGTTACTAATAGAACCTATTTTATAACTTATTTGAAAATTTCTTACTTTGTCTTGTAGGCTATAAGTTTTTTAATCCATCTAATTTTAGAGTTAAAAATATTATATTCGTATTTTGTAAAATTTGTTGCGTTAATTAAATACAGGATGTCTCTCAAATAGGGGGACATGGCTTAACCACAGATTCCTGAAGCTAAAATAAGACGATTTAACCCAACTTTCCGGTAGGAAAGTGTACCATTTAGCCAGTATTCTGCTTCAAAGTTCTTCGAAAAAAAAAAATTAATTTTCTTATAATAACCGGATGCTGTATTCGATTTGGATGAAATTTGGTATGACAGTTTATATGATTATAAGTCATCTTTTAAGATGATACTTGTTATTATTAGTGAACCACCAGTGTATGTAACTTAGGTGTCCCAACATTGATTAGACCGTAACTTTTTAATGGCCACGCCGATAACGTGAAATTATTTGTTTTTTTACCTCCCGCTACCCTTGGTAAGGGAGGTATAGGATCGTGTTAAAAATCACATATCGAGATTTTAGTAAATGACCATGTTTTAATCCAATTTTAACATTGTATGTGTATGAATTTTGACTTCGCTTTAACTCAAATACTATTATTCAGAAATTTTGAAACCTTGTATTTCTATCCTATTCTAATATGAAAAGAAGCCATTAGATTTTGGTGTAAATAGGATAACCGGAATAGGCACTTTACCAGAAGCTCATAATGGTTTTTCTTCAAAAAATACCATTAAATGCCATTTTTTCGCATTTTATGTCTTATGAAAATTAAAGATTATTGAAATTTCTACAGGAATACATTAATAATTTTTCTATATATTTTACAGATAAATTTAAAAATAATTTTTTTTATTCGTCCCGAAGCCTAAGATAAACACAATTCCTTTGTTACATAGTTCATATTTCAAATGAATGTAACTGACAGTAAATGTGACTGTCAAAAAATTAATCACTTCAAATTAATAATAGTGACATTTTAAAAATAAAATAGTAAATAAAGCAATAGTTTTCTGCAGTGGAACAGTTTGCAGCGTTAGTAAATAAGTAGGCATGTATTTAAATTAATAAAAATTAAATAGCGGGAGGTTTTGTGTTGGCCACATCAGATTTTTTTTCAGAAAGATTCATTCAATAGTAAACTTTTCTCTCTCTCTGTGTAATATGTGAAATCAGGGAAAAAAAAATTTGAATTTACGTCGTTTGGTATCAGATTAAACTTAATTTGGAAGGCACGGTAAAAATAAATCTAGTGTGGGATTATTTTTTAAAAAAAGTTACCTATATGTCGAACCAAGGAAGAAGTGGTTTTTGACAGTTAACTCAATGTTCATTTTTCAAATAATCGCATACTAGATTTATTTTTATCGTAATTTTAAATTAAGTTTTCTCGATTACCAGACAAATTCAAAAAATTTTGCATTAAAAAATTCGAAAATTTGTGTTCTATATGTAAAGTATCCGAAGAATATTACGGGACCAATAATATTTAAAGAAAAAAACTGTTTTCCCGTGTTAAATTGCTGTTAGGGATTGCTTGAGACAACCGATATACGAGTATAACTTCGGGGCGTCTCGGTTCTCGGTTTTGTGTATATGTATCAAGGGGAACGAAAGAGTTTGTACATTAGAAGAATACTGCTATATTTTTACACTGTGTTTGCTTTTGAAACTTGTACTATTCATTCTAAATTCAAATGTTTATTATTTTAAATATTTTTCATCCAACATATAATTGTCGTAAACAGATTCTGCATTTTTCTAAACATACCTTAACGTAACTTCCGTACAGCTACAACAACTATAGAGCAGAAAAATAAGTAAATTGTTTTTCATTTTCATTGTCCGGATTTTGAAATTAGATAAAATCAAACGAATTTAAATTGCAACAAACTTTTATTATTTAATAAAAGTATAATAATTGACATTAATTAATTAACATTAACACTGCTACGTTTGACGCGTACGAGAAGTCCAATATTTAATCATATTTTGGCATATTTGAGATTCCACACCCGCGTCGTACGTTCTTCAGCTCTTTAATTGATCTTGGCTTATTGACGTATACGAGTGACTTCAAATAACCCCATAGCAAAAGTTTAGAGGTGTTGTTAAATCACACTGCTATGGCGGCTAATTCATATCGCCGCTTTGCGAAATTAGGCGTCCAGAACTTTCCCCGAAAAACAACGATTATTTCACCACTTATGTGATACGCGGCGCCGTCTTGCTGAGAAAAATTGTATTGGACATACATATCAAGCAAAAAAGGCCACAAAAAATCATTTAGTATTGTTACCTCTCTCCAATGCTCGGTCCTCAATGGTGATGCCTTCAGCCTACCAGTGACCTTTTCTGGCTGCAATGAGCCCATATACCAACGGCATTTTTGCTTGTTCAGAAAATCGTTCAGCGAAAAATGAGCTTTGTTGCGTCTTACTAGTGTATTGATTTATTTTAAAATAAGAACACGTAAATCGTACCCTAATTAATGCCAGAATTTATTATAGCAATATACCATTATTCGAGAATATGCTATAGACGAGGTTATAGATTTATTAATTAAAACTTATTTATTCAGGTCGAGACTTGGAAAAAGCATTCGACAGGGTTCCGCTAAAGTTAAGGCAGGAATTATAAGTTTGTAAGAAAATAATAGAAATTACGTAAGGTAAAATAACCTGAAATCAGATGAATTCTCAATAAACGACGGAATACGACAAGAGAATGTTCTCAGTCCACTATTATTCATAGTACTTATCCGAGCTGGGCAGTAACTAGTTACTTTAGGAACTTAGTTACTAACTAGTTACTTTTACGTAACTTGTAACAAACTTAGTTATTTTTAAAATATGATAACTGTAACTTAACTTGCTGCGGAAAAGTAGTTGGTAACTTTACGGTTTTTAGTTACTAGTTACTTGAGTAACTTAAGTTACTTAAAGTAACTCAGAAATTAGAATGTAACTTAAGTTAGTCAAAGTAACTTAAAAAGTGGAATGTAACTTAGTCATAAAAAGTAACGGGGGGATTAAAATTTCAAAGAAATATTTTGTTGAGGCTGATGCCTTTTTTAGAAACACTAACTAAAACTGTTTTGTTTTAAATAAATGTCTGTCCAGAGTGGGAGTGTTGAGCGCAGCATCGCGCATACCCTCTGTAATGTGTAACTTTTATTTTAATACATAATTAAATTCAATATTATTGTAGATCGATTTCAAGCCATAATAGATAATAAAATGAGTAATTATATTCATTAATAATAGAGTTTTTGTACGGTAAAAAGAAAAACTAAAAATAACACATTATTTTAACTTTTAATTCTAGAATTAAAAAGTCACTAAACGTTAAATTTGACTTATAAAATATATTATTTTCAAATGTTTTCCTCGCTTACAAATGATACGTTTTAATAAATTATAATTAAACTGCCACTAAATCATCAAAATTATTCCAATTTTCAGGTTATACAAAAAATTGTGTATTTTGTTCGTTGTTCCAAGGGTTGCAAGACTTGAATTTGTCTCATTTTTACAAATTCCCTTCTCACAAGATAAAATGTTACTTTTAATTTTTATATTATATTAGAATGTAGATCCGCAGGGCCTTTTTATAAGATTTTTTATCACAGCAACCGGGCCCTGATGGCCCCTTGTCAAAGCGGGCCCTAGGCCGTGGCCTCGTGGGCCTAGGCGGTAATAAGGCCCTGTAGGTCCGTTAACATTAACAATAATAATATGATTGGGTGTTGCCAAGCAATAACGTTAAAATTTAGGTTAACGTAGTTAGTGCAAAAACTCCCTGATATGTATACAATAACTAAGTCAACAGCCAAAGTCTACACTTCACGCCATTAAAAGTAGTTAGAAAGTAACTCAAGGTAACTAAGTTACTTTTAATGAGTAACTAGTAAATAACTTAGTTCTTTCACCAAAGTAACTAGAACTTAAGTAACTTAGTTACTTTTTTTTTGAGGTAACTGTAACTGTAACCAGTTACATTTTAAAAGTAACTTGCCCAGCTCTGGTACTCATGGACGATATAGTAAAAGCAGAGAGGAAGAGCGTCAGTAAATTAAAAATATCGGCTTCTATAAACTTCGTACAATGCGGAACACAGTTTTTCTTTGCGCAAAAATTCTCATAATTTTTGTTAAAAATATTGCAAATAAAAGTTGTAGATTCATATCGCTTGAACTGTCAGAAATATTGATGAAGACAAAGAGTCTTTATCGATTTGTCGATAAAGTATCTCTTTCTCGTTTTGTTTAATAACTATTATTATATGTAAATATGTCACAAATAAGTTGATTACTTAATAATAGAAATGTTTAATATGCCAATTTGCCAAATGACAGAAAGAAATTATAACTAATAAAACAAACTACTCAAGATTAATTTGAAAGAGTATCAAAGTTAAAAGGTTAAATATAGCGAGCTTAGCAATTTTATTAATTATTCTATTAATACTGTACATATAGGTACTTAAATATTAATTATTTTTATTGCATGTGATACATATTAGTTAAATTTTAAAAGAACATGTTGATAACACGTAGTAAAATAAGTAATTATTTATCAGTGATATTTAAATTTATACAAACCGTCACCTTTAACTTTTGACTGATATTATTATTTAAATACGTAATCGAAGTACATTTTTTTTGTACACTGTGTAAAAATGTAATTCTGTGTGACCTATTAAATTTTATTAGTATTTAAATTTATTAGATTTCTTACTAAAATTATACTTATCTACATGATTTTTTTAAATATTTATTTGGTGAATTTATTTTACAAAAATTATGATACGTATTTTAAATACATATACAATGCATAAATTACATATACAAAAATCATTCGATCGAATACAGTCCAAATAAAATTTTGATATGTTTTTTGAGTACTGAAAAATATTATTACAGTAAAAATTTTGAAAGAAGTCCGATTAATGTCATCTGTAATCGTGATTGAATTAACAAATTGGCATACATTTATCTCTCTCATTTGCATTGACTAGAAGCGGGTGCGACAAGGCTGGATATAACATGCTTGTCTTTCGAAAATTCATTTTTAGCTTTGTTCATAGAACGGTTTGAAACCGTCAGAGGCATGCGCAGTTACATACAATTGTTCACAGACTCACAAATTTCAAACTCTGCTACTAGTTGGCTGTTCACAGAAGTTTTCTAACAGACTGGTTGGAGACTGATCAGTGTTGCAGAGATTTTGTGAAAAATTTAAATTTCCTTATATTTTCAAAAAATTCCTGACAAATGGTTTTGTTGAGAAATATTGATTTTATTTACGTAAATAGTCTCCAATAGAAGAAATTATTGAGGCCAAATATACAGGGTGTATCAAGATAATGGAACAGTGCATTTTATTCGTGTATGTGAAAAGATACAGAAAAAAGTGATTAAGATATTTTGTAAGGCATAGAGGGGGACACATTTTAGCATAAATTTTATTATCTTAAATCCAGTGGTACTCAAACTATAGGGCAATATTATATTTTTTTAAATGGCATTATATATATTTTATTAACTCATTAAATAGAGAATTTTGTTCTGAATTCAACGATATAATAATATCATACCCTTGCATTGCGAAAAATTTGATAAAAATTAATTCAAAGTTAATATTTCATTTTTATTTTATCTAAGTAATCTGAACAAACATTCAATCAATAAAACAAAATAAATTTATTTTAGTTTTATTACATGCAAGTAAGCTACGATTTTCGCAACAAATTCAACTTTTAAAATAAATTTTTTGTTTTATTGCTTGAATGTTTGCTCAGATTACTTAGATACAGTAGAAATGAAATACTAACTTTGAATTAATTTTTATCAAATTTTTCGCAATGTAAGGGTATGATATTATTATATCGTTGAATTCAGAACAAAATCCTCTATTTAATGAGTGAATAAAATATATATAATGCCATTTAAAAAAATATAATATTGCCCTATAGTTTGAGTACCACTGGATTTATGATAATAAAGTTTATGTTAAAATGTGTCCCCCTCTATCCCTTACAAAATATCCTAATCACTTTTTTCTGTATCTTTTCACATACACGAATAAACGGCACTGTTCCATTATCTTGATACACCCTGTATATTAAGTTGGCTTGTTTGATTTTTAGTGCTGCAAACATATCGAATTTATATCGAATCATTCTGTACATCTAATATGTATGTATGATGGAAAATATATTATTTTTACTAACCTTAATTTCATTAGACTCAGTACAATCTTCTTAACACGGTTTCATTATTAATTTTAATGTAATTGCTTCCTGACAGTGACATTTGTTTAAATATGTCAAAATTGTTATTGAAATAAATTATTTCATAATTTAATATTTAAAGTTATTTCAAGTTATTTATTAAATGCTATTATCGTAGAATTGAAGATTTACCATTATATCCAATTTTATTAGTAAAAGTTGCTAAAAAATTATATTCAAATGAATTTTTTACAAGAAAAACTGTTAAAAGCTTGTATAAATGATACTTCCGATTATCCGATATACACTAAAAACTAATGAGCTCTTCCCACATTAGTATAGAATGGGTATACAAAATTTCTGATTTATAGTATTTGAGTAATCGTGTCCACAGAATCCACACACACATACATACCCACAGACATCATTGCAAGAATGTTAAAATCGGATTCTGAGGACATCAAAACGTGCTTATTCATTAAAATCTCTATATGCTATTTTTAGCACGATCCCTATACCTCCCTTAACTACGGTAGCTGGAGGTAAAAAGACCTCAACGCGAAATTTAATTTGGGGCCCTCTATAATAAATGAGAAGTTTATTCCGGTTTTGCAAATTTAACGTGTTTAAAAATTTTAATCACTAGTTGTTGGGCAACCCATGACTAATCATATACTAAACAGCAGTTTTACAAACTCAAAAGTAAGAATTAAACCTCAATTTTATGCACTGTCGTAGGTAGAATTAATAATTTTGAGAACTAAATTTGATATTTAGCAATAAAAATAATCATTATATAGATTAGATTAGTTTATTGTTTTTAAGATAATACATTGCTTTTAACCATGGCTGATATATAGTTATTTGCAAAGATAAATGGTTAGTAAGAATGTTTTGTGAGAATGAAGAGACAGCTGAACTTTTATGTGGACGAGAAGAATGAAGTATGTTTGTACAGGAGTGTGTAGCGAAAGATGATTGTTGCGTAACTATTATTGTGGTCCGGATGCGGTTATTCGCTACCGAAAATCGGTCACAATAATATGTTCTTGAATGAATGTTATGATGATTTTGGGCAAGGCGGAAGAAGAATGTTTTTAAAGAGTTAAGTGATTCTGTGGAGCTCTGGCTTTCATCCCTTTTCTTATTATTTTCGGGTTTTTGCTAACCCACTAAGTGGGAAATGCGTGATTTTATGTATGTATGTATGTATGTAATTATATCTGCAAAATTTGCATTTTCACATACATACACAGAATGAAATCAGAAGGAATTTAGTAATTCATTTGGCAATTTGCGCTTTTGCTTCGTAAATAAAATAGATTAGTTTATAAATTTATATATATATATATATAAAGTATGTAGAAAAAGTATAAGTACATACCTGTAGAAAATATAATAATCTTTAATTTTTATAATAACATAAATCACGAAAAAATGTTATCTACAGGTATTTTTCGAAGAAAAATCTATTTTGAGCTTCAAATAAAATACCATTTCCGTTTATCCGATTTAAAACAAAATCTAATGGCTTCTGTCCATATTAGAATAGGGTCGAAATACAAGGTTTTAACAGTTTCCGAATGAATGATAGTATTTAAGTTCTGTAGAGTATTAAGATGATCCTCACACACATCCACAGACATCAACGTGAAGATATTAAAATCGGATTGTAGGGATCTTAAAACATGGTCATTTACAAAATATCGATATGCTGTTTTTAGCACGATCCCTTTACCTCCCGTGGAATTTTCCTTATGCTTTAACTATTATCATTCATATTTTCAATAAACTTTTACTGTAAAAGTCGCTACTTTTCAGTTTTTCACTACCTAAGACGGTAAGAAAGTGTTTTCGGAAGATTTGGAGTGGAGGTATGATACGTAAAACTAGTGTTATACCGGACGGAATCACAAAAACAATTATACAGGGTGTTCATTTTTGTATGGCCACCATTGCTATCTCAAGAACTATAAGAACTACAATGACGGGCAAACAATTTCTATTTCACAAGATAAATTTAAAGAAAAGAACAAATATTTTTTTTAGACCAGTGGTTCTCAAAATATGGGATCCAACTTTCCTATTTTAAATGAGAACATACATTTTTTATTTTCTCATTAGTTAGAGAATTTAATTCTGAATTCAGTGATATAATACTTTTATACCCTTACATAACGATTTTTTTAAGAAAATGCATGTTTTATACTAATTTGATTAAAATATGGCTATAATAAGATTACCATGAATGGAAAAAATGCATACGTGTTAATTTTTTTCAGATGGAATTAAGAGTGCCATGAAAAAAATACGTGAATATTTTGTTTGTGTTGACATTAAAAGAACAAAGTATTCACTTCTTTCTGTCAAGGCACTCTAATTCTGTGAAAAAAAAAAATTAACACGTATTCATTTTTTTTCAGTCACGGCATTCTTATTATAACCTTATTTTAATCAAATTAGTATAAAACTTTATATGCATTTTTCCCAAAAAAGTCGTTATGTAAGGGTATTAAAGTATTATATCATTTAATTCAAAATTAAATGCTCTAAAGAATGAGCAAATAAAAAAGTATATGTTTCCATTTAAAATAAAAAAATCTGTTGTGGCCAGCACAAGACCTCTCGCCATTTCCATATTAGGCTATATAAGCATTGTATTGCACTTCGCTTTCGAACCGTCGTTTTATAACAAAAAATTACAGAATTTTACTCAAATATTGTTTTTTATTGTATTTAATATGTCTTCTGCACACATATAATTCTAATTATATCAATTTTTCATTGTATGAGGAAGTTTCTAAATATCAGAGATTCTTCCAATTCATTAACCAGATTGGCGGTATTTCTAATGGATATATGCATTTTACCATAATTTTACCTATAATTTCAAATATTTAATTAATAAAACTATAAGAAAAGTTAAACATACTTCCCAGAAGAAGCTATCAGAATGTCACTAAAACTGTTGATATTTGACAATGACATGTGTCATGTTATAAACAATGGAATTTGTCAACTGGTTTTCTTAGTGCCTTGGCCTCTGCGATTAGTTTACTTTATAAATTATAGTGTCTATATCTAAACCTATACAAGATATAATAAAAATTTTAAGTGTATTAGATGGAGAATTTTATGTTCTTCAATATTTAATAAAAAAAACTCCCAAAAAATTATATTTAGAAGAATTTTTTTAAGAAACTACTACTTCCGGTTGTTTAATTGTTACCAAAACCTTTTCAGCTCTTCCCAGGAATGAGTGATTGAAGAAACTGCAGTTAAATATTTTTTAAGTCTTATAGTTTTTGAGGAATCGTCCCTCCAACATCCATACATACACACACACACACACACACACACACACACACACATACATACACACATCCACACACACACAGACATTTTAAAAATGTTATAATCGGATTCTAGGGACCTTAAATCGTGCTTATTCAATAAAATCTGGATATGCGAATTTTAGCATGAATCCAATACCTCTCTTAGCGAGAGGTAAAAAGTTGGTATCCATATTTTGAGAACCACTGGTTGAATTTATTTTTTTTCAGTTTATCATTGAAATATCCATGTAAAATAGAAATTCTTTGCTAATTTAACCAACTTCGTATCTCTTATAGTTCTCGAGATCGCAATGGTGGCCACTTAAAAAAATGAACATTCTATATTTGACGCCTGAATGTTATAGCATTGATTTTATAGAAGTACTTCGTTACAATTGTTTAATATTTGGAAATAGCTATTTTTTTGTACATTTTATAATAAAAAATATAATTTCAGATATCAAAAAAGAATCTACATCCTCTTATGCCTGCCTGCCATTATCTGCGCTTTCCACAAACTTGCCGGCGTGTTCTTGCAAGCGAAACCGAACCATCGATGTCAGCTACCAGACGAATTTCCCAACGCATCGTATGTCTTGCCTCCAGAGATACTCAACATATCATTTCCGTGGGACCCACGGGCGAAGAATTGGTCATCGTGCTCCAGAATGGAAGGACAAGTGGAAGTTCCTTGTGACAACTACATATACGATAAAAGCACTTATGAGAGTAGCGCTGTTATAGAGGTATATTTTAGTTAACTAAGGTTATTCGAGAAAATAACCGATTGTAGCTACTCCTATTTCCCATTAGAATTTTGTATGTGATGAAATATCTATTGCGCGTAAGGTCGGTGTAGCCAACAATTAATAACTAAAAAATTATTGTTGTATTCGTCCGAATATAGTTCTAAATAAGTTTTAAGCCTTTTGCATATACTGGAAAAAATCAGTAAAAATTGTTACTACAGTCAAATAAAATAGCCTTGTTTGAGTATTTTGTTTTTAATGATATAAGGGGGTCATACTCAGAGGTGTAAGACACAAAAAAAAATATATATATATACAGAAACACATTCTACATCAGGGCACGGGTGGGCAAAACATTTTGTGCAACCCGCGTTATGTTTTTTTTTTTGGCTTGTTTAATTTTTAAAATCAAGAAAAAATAAGCTTTCGTATCCTTTACAAGTCATTTTGTGTCTTATAATTTTGACAAGATTTTCATTTTTCCTTGGAAGGAGACCTTTTTTGTAGTCACATACGGCCCGTTAGTTATGTTACAAATATTCATTAGGCCCGGTAGTCATATTACAAACATTCATGTGGCCCGCGGGCAAAAAAGTTTGCCCACCCCTGTTTTACAATGATAGAATCTATTATAATTAAGAAATAGTTAAGAAATTGTGAAAAAATCAACGCACAACAAAATTCGCGGTATGGATCCATTGCACAGTAATTGCGGCATTTTTCTAAAGCTTTGTATAGGTGATTTTCCACATCTCATTTTAAAATATATGTTGCATGTATTGTGATTAAAATCATTTAGTTAGGTATTTTTTTCCAGAGTGTTAATGTTAACACTGACATGATGGCTTTTTGAAATGAAAACTAAAAACTATTTCATTGCATCACCTATATGGGGTCCCGTGGCCGCGTGCCTGAGTGTCTGGTCGCGAACCTGGGGGAACCGGGTTCGATCCCGACAGACGCCAAATATTTCCAATTTTAAATGGCACAAAAGTGACCCCCGTGGTGCACTCTCCACACCAGCTATGAGTGCCCGTGAGGTGACGCCTGGTAAGCGCCCACACGGTAAAACATATCATCATCATTACCGATGTCTACATGTGTTGTAGATACTGGCACACCCAGAAATGGGTAATATGCCGTGATGATATATATATTTATATTTATATTTATATGTGCAAAAAATCAACTGCGCATTGAAAACATCTCACTTTTTACTATCTCTCTCATCATGTGCAATGAGTCCATTGAGGCAGTATCAGGTTAAGGGATTCTCAAACTTTCTTGTACGACACATTCAAAAAATTTGCAATTTTTTATATTTATTACGTAATTATAATATGGGGTCTCGTGGCCGCCTGTCAGTGTTTGGTCGCTAATTTGGAAAACAAGGTTCGATCCAGGACAGGACCAGTAAACAAAACAAAAAAGTCACAGAAATTAAATAAAATAGAACAATAAAGATAATTCGGAATTTGTTTGAAATTATATGGCATGTAAACATTTAAAATATTTACATGTACAACTGCGTAACCATTATATCAGTGATTTTTAGTTAATTATTTTTTCTATCGATTCCTAGCATTGTCATTTCAGGAGTCGATATAAACCACTTTGGGGACTCCTAGTTAAAAAATCAACCAAAACCATTTTTATGAGAAACATCTATTGGCGCGCCTATACTGTATGACGGCTGTCTCCGTCTCGCTGTCTCGACTCGCAGAGTGTCGTTTGTTTCGAGCTCGGGCTACATAATTTCAACAGCGGTTCGCATCAACACAACACACAATATTTGGAAGAAAATTTTGTGAGACTGAGACTGAGCGGTATAAATTTGTATTGTCTGCAAAGTAAAATAAAATGTCGAGTTTATTTTATAGACAATGCAAATTAATTTCAATGTTTCACATCTGCCAAGCGTCCCGCGACGGCTCACATTTTTTTTATGTTTACAGCCATACATACAAGATTTTGTAATATACATAATTGCTAAGTAATTAATGATAAATGTAGAACTGTGATAAAAAAAAGTGCGATTCGCTAAGTCTGGTTGGAAAGAGTAAACTGCTACAGCTGTATACCTGTTTGTCCACAGAAATAGGGGCATCCTTATTAACTTATTTATTTGTAAAATTATTTAATTGAAAATTTATATGCATAAACTTAACATATATAGCATCATTTTTATTTTTAATGATAAACATATCACTCCCGAAAGTGGAATCAATTTTCGTATCTTAAAGTATATATATATATATATATATATATATATATATATATATATATATATATATATATATATTTACATTTTTGAATTCGAAATACAATGATTTGTCACAAGTCAAATTTTGCAGCAAAACACTTAAAATCAATATTTTTTAATTTTTGTGCAAAGTAACATATGGAAACACTAACCTACATAATTAAATATCTGATGTGGACAACACATGACTTCCTTGTACGCCTGGCGTTACATTATACATATTTTGTTAATAATTAAAATATGTATTATTACAGACCCAATCATTAAATTGCACGTATTGGACATAATTTGACATTGACATTAAATTCTTTATTTTTTTGTTATTTTTTGTCCTAATTCATAGCAAACTTAATTACAGAAACCAAAAAGTACATAATTTTTAAATTTACATATCTCGCTTATACAAAGAGCTTATTTAATCATAATTGATATTTTCGACGGAGAATTCAATTTTCTAAAAGCATTTATTGTTAAATTCAAAATAACACCATTTTTTTAAAGAAAAACTGATAACAGCTTTAAGTAAAGTATCACTTCCGGTTAGACTATTTGAACCAAAATCTATTATGTTATTTCCATTAATATAAAAGTATAAAATACCAAATTTGAGAAGTTTTGGTTTATATTTTAAAATAGTTTTTCATTAAAATCTATTATAGGCGTCAAGTAAAGTACCACTTCCGGTTAGACCATTTTAACTAAAATCTAATATATTATTCCCATTGATATAAGAGTCTTATATAACAAATTTGAAAAGTTTTGGATTATATTTTAATATAGTTTTTCATTAAAATCTATTATAGGCTTCAAGTAAAGTACCACTTCCGGTTAGACCATTTTAACTAAAATCTAATATATTATTCCCATTGATATAGGAGTCTTATATACCAAATTTGAAAAGTTTTGGATTATATTTTAATATAGTTTTTCATTAAAATCTATTATAGGCTTCAAGTAAAGTACCACTTCCGAAAGTTATGTAATGACCAAAAAGGGAGGTGCACAACTAGATGTTATAACAGTCCTAAATACAAAATTTTAACTTTCTACGGCTTCCCGTTTTTCAGTTATGCGAGATACGTACATACGTACGTACGTACAGACGTCACGCCGAAATTAGTCAAAATGGATTCAGGGATGCTCAAAATGGATATTTCCGTTGAAATCTGGAAACCGAAATTTTTCGCGATTACAATACTTCCTTTACTTCGTACAAGGAAGTAAAAAATGTTGAACTGCATCAAACATTTTTATTTAGTTATTAAAATTATAGTTATGCATTTAATTGTTGCATAAATAAACAGTTTCAACAAATAAAGAAGCTGTTAGTTTCCAAGTTGGGTATACGATTCAATAGCCACGCCACAGCCAACTTTTGTTGTTTTAATTTGAATTTTTTGTATTATTTTTTTTGCTGCAAAATTTGACTTGTTGCTCATCATTATACTCAAAAATTTAATGTAGAATTCAAAAATGTAAAAAAATACAGGTATTCTATTTAAAATAAGAAAGTTGGCACCACTTCCGGATAAACAGGAACTGATATGTTTATTACTCATACTGAAATGTGTATGTTGGGTAATGTATAGCAATGATATGGAAGGAAATGAGGCCTTTAAGTTCCAATAAATTGTTTATTTTTTATTGAAATTTGTGTGTTGGGAACTGTGTAACAATGATGTAGGACGAATTTAGGGCGGCAGACCCTAACTTCTTCAACTTAGAACAACACATCGATACCTGGAAAAATTTAATTGTACTGATGATGGTCGCTTGAAAGACCAAATGTCTAAAAATAAACAATTTATTAGAACTTAAAGGCCTGATTTCTTTCTACTTTATTATATATACATAAAAATAATGATTTTCAATTAGATATATTTATAAATGAAGACGTTAATAGGGATGCCCCGCTTTCTGTGGACACCCGGTATAAGCCCTAAGCTTAAACATACAGGTGGTACCAGAAATAAGTACATTAAATTTAACCAGTTGTATATAGAACTCGGCAAGAGGCAAGAGCAACAATATTTTTTAGTAACTTTTTTCGATGTCGCAATTTTTTTTTTTTTTTTGAAATAATATTTCTGATTTCGAGACGTACTGATGAAACAGAAAAAAGTAAGTGACATTAACAGAAGTCGTCGAGAGCAACAATATTTCTTAGGAACAATTTTTTGAATTATCAATTTTCTCGGAATTTTTAGGCGGGTAACGAATATTTTTACAAAACTGAAGATTTTTAACACAATATCTAGAAGGTTTAAAAAAAAGTTACTACAAAATATTGTTGCTCTTGACGAGTTCTATCATTGGTTAAATTTAATGTACTTATTTCTGTTACACCCTGCCTAGATTGATATAATTGCACTAAAATTGTTTTGGGTAGGTACCGTAGTAGAGTGAAATCAACATCTTATTAATAATTTTGTATTAGGTATTCCAGAATTCAGTATAAAATTTCGAATAAAATTATTTGTCTCAAAATAAAATAAATGTGACTTACACGTTTACACCACTTTAACTTTGACCCCCTCATATTTAAGTAAGAACTTTTTTAAGAAATGCAGGTATTCTGATTATATAATAAAATAGATACCTACATATAAATTTCGAACTTAAATATTTTATTTATTTTAAATTCTTTATAACGATAAGACCATTTTCTATGAATCTCAAATAAGCTTTCTCATGATAATATTTATATTTATAATAAAGTGTTCCATTTAAAAATTTGTTGCTTTTTGTTATAACTTATCTGTTTGATATTTAGTTGTTTTTATTTTTATGTTATTAAATTTGTTATACTTAATTACTACCCATTTAATCGTTGTCCTATCTCTATAAATATATTAACCCTCCAGAACACGCACCAAATTTTAACACACAAGTACATGCACCGATTTAAGGGAAAGGGGCCAAACGACAAAATAAGCCCCGATAATTTTTAAAGCCTTATAAAGTAACTGTAAATTATATTTTAGATTTTATACATTACTAATACATTCTTTTTATTCACACGTGTGTGGATTACTGAAATAATAGAAATTTTAACTAACGTTGGTCCTTGGGACCCGGTGCGTGTACTGAAGGGTAAATAGAAATAAATAAAAATTATATTTTTTTACAATCGTACGGGAAACAAAATATTCTCAAACTCAAAATAAATGCCGGATATAGCAAATTCTTGTTCTGTTGTGATGAAAGCCATTGTCTTGATTGCATAAAGGTACTATGCACAACCGCCAAAGTAGTATGTGAAAAATTTGGATTTGGAATACTTTTCGAATTTTTTTCTTATTTTGTGTAAAATTACATAAAAAAAAACTATTCTTTGTAATACATGCGTAAAAGGTGATTCTGAAACTCCAAGCAAATTTCGAACTTCTCTGCACTCGTTTCGGAAACTTGCATTTATTTGATAATCATTCATTTCCTAGGCTTATACTTCATTTCACGCAAAAAAAATAGTATATGCTAGATGGTGCTTGAGAGCCGACCGTTTTTACATGCATTAAATAAATAATTTAAATTCATAAAACCATACTTTGTTAATAATAACTAGTTTTATCCGAAAAAATATACAAGACCTTAATATTAAAAATTAAACATCTTAATTCTGAAGATTTTAATTGATAACTGACAGGTGATATTTTTTTCGATTTTGTAAATTAGGTTTGCATGCTGAGCAATCAAAAGGCGAATTTAAATCAACGCTATTTTCTTACGTGAAACGAAGTATACTATAAAAATAACTATTTTATATTTATTTCTATTGCAAATATAAAAATGAAAGATTTTCAGTTTAATATAGTCACAAATAGTGACATGACACACAACGCTGGGAACATGCGCATTATGATCCTTCAACCTTCATACCAGCAAATAAAAGTTATCATTTTTAATCAAAGAAAACAAGTTGTTTATGCTTATCTAATTCCGTTTTAAAAAGTTGAATAGGCTATTCCACAGTAATCAAAATTAGTAAAAGTTTATTGAAAATAAGAATAATAATAGTTAAAGGATAAGGAAAACCATATTTCTTTTATTATAAATTATTCCTTCTAGAAGACACGGGGAGTTTTGCGTTTGATGATGCAGGCATGCAGGACATGTGTACGAGTGTTTGAGCAAATAGGATCCAAGTATGACTTCCGATTTTGAGAAGCCCCGCCTTAACTAAGAATATACTTCTTCGGGTGTGTCGGATTTGTTCGGTTGCAGTTCGGGTGGCATTCTAATTTCTTTATTTTTATAAAATGAGAAATAAAGTGAAATAATTTATTTTATGTCTCTAATAATGAATTATAGTATTACAATTTAAATATACAATATTTTGTAATTTGTTTAACAATTTTTCGTGGTTTGTGAACCACTGTTTGTTTACTTCTGGTATATCCACATTACCTACGTCACAAAGCAGATTTAACATTCGGACCTTAATATCTCGCTTATTTGGAGGAATTTTTAACTCGGACTTTCACATGTTGTCTTATATTTTTATGTATTTCAAGAAAAAAAATTTAAAAAAATGTCGTGGAATAGCCTATTTTACCTAACCTTTTGACTTATGAAATGTCACTTTTTACATAATAGATACGAAATGAGTTTTGTAATAGTATATTGTATAACTAGTGCTGAAAGTTGGATATTTCACACGAACGTGAAGTTTGAGCCACGAGCTGAAGGCGAGTGGTTTAATCACGTGAGTGTGAAATACCCTTTCAGCACGTGTTGTACACGATATTATTCCGACCACACAAAATAAACAATATAAAATTTTCATAAAAATATAAAAACAGATTATGTTTACATCATTGCTATCAGAATTCACCAAAAATTATGTTAAAATCTGATAAATTAGGATCCAGCCTTCTTAATCCGTGTACATTTAGCAAATTATTTGCAACTGTCAAATTTTTATATACAAATTTTTAGGTTAGTTCGCTCAGTTATCGCAGCGTGTGATAAAATCATATCACACAGTTGCGGACGCATCTGATTGGCTAACGAGCTTTCATTTCACACAGCTTTGGTAGTGATGTGCAATGACCAACTTTCAGTAATAGTTTAGCGTGTGGATTTATGTACTTTTCGTAGTGGTCGTCGGAAATAGTATATTTTATAACTAATGCTGAAAGTTGGATATTTCACACGAGTGTGAAGTTTGAGCCACGAGCCGAAGACGAGTGGTTTAATCACGAGTGTGAAATACCCTTTCAGCACGTGTTTTACACGATATTTTTCCGACGACCACAAAAAAAACAATATAAAATTTACATAAAAATATAAAAATCAAAGTCCAGCCTTCTTAATCCGTGTAAATTCAACAAATTATTTGCAACTGTCAAATTTTTAAATACAAATTTTTAGGTTAGTTCGCTCAGTTATCGCAGCGTGTGATATAGTTATTTTCGTAACAAGTTATGAAAAATACCAAATATCATGCGAGTGTAAATTGACGCACGACGCGTAGCGGAGTGCAAGTCAATACACACGAGCTAAGATATTTGTATTTCATACAAGTTATGAACATTATTTTTTAGACGAGCTTAAATAAATTTTACTTTTTTGACAAAACTTAAATTTAGGTTCAAACGGACGGACAGCTGACAAATGAATAATGTATACATATAGCCAGAAAATAATGACATAGTAACCTAGCAACCGTGTCAACTATTACGATATGAAATATATCGTAACACTAATGTCATAAGTTCAACTTTCAGTGTTAGCATACTACGTTGATATGTCATACTTATCACAATGGTCGTCTAAAAAAAACATATCACACAGTTGCGGACAAATCTGATTGGCTAACGAGATTTCATATAACATAGCTTTGCTAGTGATGTGCAATGACCAATCTATATCAGTTTCACAAGGCATTCAAACTCATTTTGAATGATGATAGTTATGCACTGACATAAGCATTAAATTAAATAATCAATTTTTTACGGTAACGCTTTGGTAAATTAATTTTAAACTATGTATATTAAGCGGTCATAGAAAAACCTAGAATTTTGAGTATTTTAAAATTATTTTAGCGGAATTAGATAAAATATTGTACATAATACGTTATGAAAACGTGATATTGTTTAACTCACATAATTTACAAAACTCGCTTCGCTCGTTTTGGCAAATATTGTGTTCATCAAACAATATCACGCTTTTCGTAAATGATTATGTAAATAGCTATTACGTCACTCAACACATAATTGTTAGAAACGACGTAGGTTCGCGTTTCTCATTGTAAAAGTTTGTCATTAACGCTATTAAGTGAAATGAACCACAAATTGAAATATATAGTAGTATGATAAAATTAGAAAAAAAAAACCTTAACGAACCCATTTTTCCCTTGCTTTACATTGATAAAAAATAAAATATATGTTTTATTGTGTGCCAGTGCCAGAACAGGATTGACATACTCCAGGAAAGCAATAATCCAGGAAGATCACTAGAATACAAAAATAGGCATCAAGTAAAAACACAAGAGATCATAAATTTAACAAAAAGAGAAACCTCATCATTCCAGGGACGAAGAGAGAAAAAAATAAATGAAGATAAAGAGAACACCGAAGAAAAAGATGGAAAGAACACAAATCAGTAAGCTAATCCGATGTCAGAAAACATGGATGAACTTAAACAAATGATAATAGAAATAATGAAGAATATAAAGAAACTGAAGGAGAAAATGACAAGAAAAGAGAAGAAAATGAGAAAATAGAGCAGAATGGGAAGAAAAGGAAAAGAAGAAGGATGCCTAGTGTTGTAATAAAGAGCCTGCATATAAAAAAAAATTTGAAAAAATTAATACCAATCAAAGCTAGTAACACAACAGATTTTAGAAGCATTTAAGTTAAATAAGATGGGACGGAGCTATGTTATTGTGACAAAAATGGAATTCTATGAAGATAAACAAGAAATAATTAAGTCAAACAACAAACATAGGGATAGAACATGACCTAACAATGGAAGAAAGAAAGAATTAAACAGAAATCAGAAGCATCACAAGAAAGGAAAAATGGCAAAGTCAAAGGGAAAGAAAATAATAATAGGTTACAAAAAATTAATAATCAATGAAGAAAAGCTAAGATAGAGCAAGAAAGAAAGCAGATTAATAAGCATCAAGGGCTGGGATGGAGAGAAAATAAAAAAAAAAGAAAAAACTAGGTTCTAAGCAAAAAAGAAAAGAAGAAAACGGACACTGCAGTGACACGGACATGAATATGTAAAATAGGAGATCCAAAATTGCAAAAATATTTTTTTGCAAATAATCATTCGGATTTGGACAGAGGGGACTGAGCCCCCTGTGCCCCCACGGTTCCGCAGCCCCTGGATGTACTGGACATAAATAAAGTAGAGAAAAACGAAAAAGCAAAGTCTGGCTTTGGAGTTAGTTATTAATGATTAGGAATGATTGGAAAATATAGAGGCAGAAAAACTGGATAATATACACGACATTTATACATTAATCGTAGCATCAATTGAAATGAAGAACAAATTCTTTGAAGACCTACAAAAATTCAATAGACAATAAAGGAGATAACATAATCTAAACAGAAGAGTAGGAAATGAAAACAATGGAATAGAATGGTGTTTCGGTAAATGTGGAGAGAAAACAAAATGGAATAAGAATCGTAGAGTTACGTACAACGAGAATGGCATGGCGAGGAAACAAAATTCTCAAATCAATATTTAACTTTAGTGAACAAGAACGTTTGTAAATTAGTAAAAAACATAAAAGAAGTAAAAAGGGGACGAGAAATTGGAAGCGACCACTACCTATTAGTAAATTAGAAAGCTACAAAGTCCAGAACATAAAGTAAAATAGAAAAGAAAGAGGAAGATAAGCAAAATGGGAAAAGTAGAAAAAAGTTATAAGAAATAGAAACCTCAAAGAAAAACTGCTGATTAGTTAATATTAAAAACAATCATATGGGAAGGACTCCATGGTGGAGAGAAGTTATTAAAAAATCTAGTAAAAAAAAAGAAAAAAATGGGAAGCATATCTAATACGAGACACAAAAGATAACGAGGAATATAAAGGAAGGAGAAAAGTAGTTACAAATGAAATCAAGAGTGCAAAATAAATCTCTTGAACTGATTTCGGAAACTTTTACTATAATCAATGGAGCAGTCATATAAATGAGAAAGAAAAAGAAACAAAATTAATGAATATAAAGGATGAACAGTGAATAACGAAAATCATATACATAATTTATTTATTTAATTTATGGCAATACAAATGTAAAAATAAGATAATTTATTGGAAGAGGTCGCAGTTAGATTTGGAGCTTGTCGGGATGGAGTCACTGAGATTGATGTTACACTTGAAGAGACTGCGTTGGTCAAGGAGGTGGAAGGTGCCGTTGAAGATGATGTAGAACTGCCTTATTTATTTCATCTAGGATCACTGGAAGGTACTAGTAAAACTGCTGTCTCGATGCAACTGTGTTTAGGCATTGTGATGAATGGAATGACCAGGAGATCCTCAAGAATGCCTCTAGTTTTGTTTGGTCGCCGATTTGTGCTAGTTTATTTAGCATTTTCATGGGTGCACCACGAGAAGGCGAACTAACTCTACACCCCAATAAGATAATGAAAAGATGGAAAGAATACTTTCAAAGCTTTTAGATAAGGACAACAATCAGGAAAACTCAAACATTCAGGAAAATAAAGATGATGACCCTTATTACGAGCACACTTTTATGCTAAAACGCTTTTATGGAGCGTGCTCTTACCTTATATTCTTATGAGGAATGAGGAGAATAATACGGGCCAATAAGACAGAGAAGAAAAAGAGATAACAGACGAATAATTGGAAGCAGCAATAAACAATAAATGGCCAAAGCACCAGAACACGATTGGAATCACTGCTGACATGATATATTACTTAGGAGAAACGGGAAGAGTCAAGTAATACAAATAATAAACGAAACAAGAAGAGCAAAGAAGATACCAAAAAACTGGGAAATTGAAGTAATAACTTCATTATTTAACAAAGAAGACCCGAGAGACTGAAAAACTTCAAGCACAGAGAACAAATTAATTAATTAATTACTAATGTACTAATTTGTGCTTCAAGAGAATAACAATATTGAGCGACCCAGGAAAGATATACGGAAGAATTCTGGAAAATAAGATGAGATAATGAGAAGCATCATATAGTTTTCAATCATAGACTCACAATCTGTATTCCGAGCGTATGGAAGTGTACACGATCAAATTTTCATTGTTATATCCGAGACACACTACAAAAATTAATTATCATTAACGGTTAGTTATAGTATGCGCACGTGAAGTTCAGACTGATGACATGTCAAAATTGCATCTATTAACAAATCAGAAAATATTGACTGTAATAAGCATGTACTACTTATTGCATTGCACTGTACAAGTACAATACAATAAGTAGCACATGCTTACCACATTCAATATTTTCTGGTTTGTTAATAGACGCAATTTTGACATGTTATCAGTCTCAATTTGACGTGTGCATACTATAACTAACTGTTAATGATCACTAATTTTTGTAGTGTGTCTCGGGTATAAGGCAAATGAGTAAAAAGGCAGTTGAAACAGGAAGGCAGATACATATTTGCTTTGTAGACCCAGTGATAGCATTCGACCAAATTAAAAGAGAAGACTTATGGAATATCCTAAAAAGACGAGGAATGGAGGAAACCATAATGCAGAACATAAAAGTATACATGCTGAATGTTTAAACTACGTCAGAAGTCAAAACTACAAATAAGGTATCAGAATCATAACAAAAAAGAACAGGACTCCGTCAAGGATATGTATTGTGTACTTAGCAACTCAGCCCACTTCTATTATAAAATTAAACAAAGCAATGAAAAATGCAAAGAAGATGACAAAATGCACGAAATACGAGTAGATTTCTAAAAAATGAAACCAATCCAGGTTTCTGATGTGGCAATAATAGGTAACACAGAAAAACAATTTCAACACAATAGTAATGCATACAACACTGAACTGAAGAAAACATGTAAATAAATCTGGATCAGACAATAATAATAGGGAAAAATATGAAAACAAATAACTTACGAATATAAGGAAATAACAAGTAAGGCAGTTTAGTAGAGTGCTAAAGTTACAAGCTAAAAATTTAACACAAGACAGTTATTGGCCTCCAAAAATTATAAAAAATATACCAACGCATCCCTAAAAGATCATACAAACTTTTACAAAGTCTACTATTTTTGATTCATGCTTTAGTTTTTGAGATAATCTGGTGTAAACATAAAAATTAGTTAATTTTGTTCCCCCCACAAAACTCACTTTTTGACGCTTTTCGAAGCGCGGAGCACTCTACTAGTTTAAATACCTACATAGGAACAGTTATACCTGAAGCCGAGATAGCAGATAGCTGAAGAGATAAACGAAAGAGTAGGAGCAACGGAAAGATTATTCAACGCAATAAAAACACCTTTCTTTTAATAAAAAATAAACCCCAAAGAACATAAGTTGAAGTTGTGTGAAGAGTAGCTTTGCTAATTGTCAATACTCATATACGGTAGTGAGTTATGAACAGTAACGTAAAGGCAAAAGAGCAAAATAACTAACAGATGCAGAAATGAGGTTTTTAAGAATTGTGGGAAAAACCAGACTAGATGGAATAAAAAAGATACCTACAGAGAGGAACTAGGAATGTACAGAGTGGGGCGCGGGAACTTCCTTATTTGAAACGCGCGTCACACAGCGGCCATTAATCATTGGGTATTGGGGTTGTGCGAATTCGAAAGGGCACATCTTAAAGTTTTTTGTACGGTTAGTTTAGTAACGACGTACTTTTCCAACGGCCGTTCGGTCATTGCAGCCCAGTGTGCATTCAGGAAACAATTTAATATCGCGCCTGCAGGTCGTGTTCCTGATCGAAAATCGATTGTTCTGTGGGTAGACACGTTTATGGATACTGGTAGTGTATGGAAAAAGAAACCAGGACCTTCAAGAACCACCAGGACATCAGAAAACGTCGAGAGAGTCAGGCAGGCGGTTTTGAAATCCCCTAAGCGATCTACACACAAACATGCAGCTGCTCTTAGAATTTCTAATCGCACATTAAGACGAATTCTTTATGAAGACCTGAAATTTCATCCATACAAACTGGCAGTGGTACAAAATTAATCCACACGATTTTGTTTCACGAAAAACGGCATGTGAAGCCTTTATCGAAAACCTGCCTCATGACGCCATAGTGCTTTTCAGCGACGAGGCACATTTTCATGTCGGGATGCGTGAATAAACAAAACATGCGATGGTGTGCCTTATCCAGAATTGGCATTATTGGCCCATGGTTTTTTGAAGAAAACGATAGAGCAATTACAGTCACTTCTGAGCGTTGTGTACAGATGATTGGGTTTTCTTCGAAACTTGAAGAAATGGATGTAGGGGATGTATGGTTCCAACAAGACGGCGCCACGGCTCACATGGCACGAACGCCAATGGACCGAAACTTCAGATTTCGACTCTCCAAGTGTATTGAGGAGAACGGACGCTACTTTCAAGATATCATTTTTAAAAAGTAGTTAAAAAAACTTTTAATGTACTGCTATGCGAAGAAAAAAAAATATATCAGCAATACTTTTTATTTTATGATTTTTTTTAAATAAGGAAGTTCCCGCACCCCACCTGTATATGGCCAGTAGTATAGATCATAGAGGAAGAACAACTTAGGTGGTTCAGATATATACAAAGAATGGAAAATGAGGGAATGCCAAAAACAACTTATAAACTCAGAACAACGAGCAAAAAATCGGTTGGAAGTCCAAGAAAAAAGGGGAGAGGAAGTGATACAAAAAAAGAGGCAGAACGGGAAGCAAAATGGGAAACAAAGAAGAATTTAAGAAAATAAGGAAGAAGATGCCAACCTAAATCACCATACCTAAAGTCTTACACCGAAAGGTAAAAAGACAGGATTAAATAAGTAAGTAAATCATTTCTTAAAACAAAGATGGAAAGAATTTTTAAGAAAAAGTAAATATAGTTACTTATTTTGATATTATATCTACCAACTTAATTTTTTATATGAGAGAAGACAAATGATTTATGTCCAAATATCCCATTTATAGCTATGTACTTACGTACACTTCGTTCAGATTTTAAAGGGATAATACGAGTAATCATTACTATTATTATGAGGTCTTGATAAGCAATAGTTAAAGTGGCCCTATATTCTTTGTTGTAAAACGAGACAGATCGGTGAGTTAGATGGAGGATAGATTATGCACAAAAATGTTTGTCTGGTTTTTCTGAATTATCAACCGTAAGGTTTACGAAAGTGTAGTACGTACTTCTTATTTATTTACATTCTGAACTACGTATTGTTTTTTGTCTCTCTTATTTTTATTATTTCACCTTGCTCGTATAAAGAAATACCTGGTATTGAATTCAGTGAAGTTTATAACAGGCATATGAGTCTGTATAAAAAATAAAAGGTATTTCCACCCACCACCACGGTTATTTATAGTTGTATTATCTTCAAATGTATGTGTTTAATATGAATAAAAATTATTGTTTCAGTGGAATATGGTATGCGGAAATGCATACTTGAAAGCAACAGGAGATGCTTTATTTATGGTAGGAGTAATGATAGGATCGATAGGATTTGGAGAATTATCAGACAGGTAAAAATCATTGTATTATTCTAACGATTTAATAACTTACTGTCGACTGTGAATTTTTTGTTTGAAGGTTTGGTAGAAAACCAATATTTTTCCTCTCTCTTGTGATACAAGTGGTATTTGGTGTGTTAGCTGCCTATGCACCAGAATATATTAGTTTCACATTCGCAAGACTGGTTATTGGTGCTACCACTTCAGGAGTATTCTTAGTTGCTTATGTGATAGGTAATAACAATGTAAATAGAGACTGTAACGTAAGTTATATTTTAATCATAATTGGTTTTAAGTAAATTGGTACCTATTTTATATATATATATATATTCCTCAGGAAAGAAAATTTTAAATTAAGCGAATGGTTCAGTTATTTTTTTTTTTTTTTTGTAATACGAGAAGCCGCCATTTGTCATTTGGGCGTCATACAAGTATGATAAACTTTTCTAGTATCATAATATGAAGTTACGAAACGAATTTCGTACAACAGCTTATCTACAGTAGTAGACACCCGTATTTGGAAATCAGGAGACCATGCCGTACCCTACGGTTTATAAAATGTCCGTATAATCCAGATCTTACTAAAAATTACGTAAAAAGAGGATTTTTTAAATACTATAAATTGTTTTTGACCTACAGACCAAATCTTGTTTTTGCTTATTTTAAAAATACCTCACTTCTCGCTTATTACGGGAGATAAAGAAAAAGATCGATAGTATTTACTCTTGGTAGTATTTACTCTTAAACAGGGGTGATTAAGCATTGACTAAAATAACAAATTCAGTTGTTTTTTAATCACACCAATGTATTTCTAAATGGTAGTTATGGTAATTAATTAGTCAGGGTGACTACAATTTTGAGTAAATACTACCTGTCAAAGTGTTTAGATAATTCTTATACGGTTTAGTTAACGTAGAATAACGTGGTGTAATTAGATTTTTTCAAAATGTAATAATTCTCGAGATATAACAAAAAAATTTTTTTTTTAATGGGAAACTATGCCGAATCTAGTCTCCTCTTTTTCCATATTTTATAAGCTTTTCAATGATGTTTCATGGTGAATTTTTCTGCACCATCATGACATAATGTCAGTTGAACATTGCGCGATTAGATTGGTTCTCCGCGTAGCGGATTTTCTCATAAAGTGCAGAATCATGGACAAATTTTAAACGAGTCAATGAGATTGCCTAATCCGATGTTTATTTTTTAAAATAATGGACCTATTTTTATCACGTATTGAAATTAAGATTTTTGAATCATAAAGTCCAGAATTTTAAGTTCTAAAATTCAATTCGTACATTAAGCTTTTGTTTTTATACATTCACCATTTTAATAATAATATTAATATAAGTTAAACTTTTTCAGCTATGGAAATGGTAGGCCCTAGCAAAAGATTACTTGCTGGAGTGGTGTGCCAAATGTTCTTCTCCGCAGGGTATATGCTAACTGCATTATTTGTGTATTATATTCACGATTGGAGGCAACTACAACTAGCTTTAACTTTACCTGGTGTGTTATTCCTTTGTTACTGGTGGTACGTCTAAAAAAATGATGTTCAAATTTATGTTTTTGGATTTAACTCTTTTTTATATAGGTTTATACCGGAATCTGGACGTTGGTTATTAACGAAAAATCGTGTTGAAGAAACAAAACAACTAGTGAAAAAGCAAGCTGAAGAAAATAATGTGGAAATGTCAGACGAATTAATTGAATCGCTTTTAAAAACCGAAAATAATTCCATTAAAGATGAGAAAACAGCGACATTGTTTGACTTATTTAGATCTCCCAACTTAAGGAAAAAAGCTTTACTTATATTTTTTGACTGGTTAGTTTCCATGTAATATTCGATAATTATTAAATAATTATTTTTTTTTATTTATTAGGTTTGGAAATAGCGCAACTTATTATGGTTTGTCTTGGAACACATCAAATTTGGGCGGAAATGATCTCTTAAACTTTTTAATTAGCGGAGCAGTGGAAATTCCTGCATATTCACTTCTATTAGTAACTTTGAATAGATGGGGACGAAGAAGTATCCTGTGTGGATGTATGGTTACTGCTGGTTCTGCACTTTTGCTCACTACTTTCGTTCCAGCAGGTAAGAATTTTTATTTTTTATGAGGATAATGATTAATCATTAATTATTCTATAGATATGCAGTGGTTAACAGTAACTTTGGCTATGATAGGAAAGATGGCAATAACTTCAAGTTACGGAACTATTTACATTTTCTCAGCTGAACAGTTTCCTACGGTAATAAGAAACGTTGCTTTAGGAGCGGCTTCCACAGCTGCAAGAGCTGGATCAATCCTTGCACCTTATATTAATTTATTGAGTGAATATTGGAAACCATTACCCTTAATCATATTTGGCGCCACTGCTTTCTTAGGTGGACTTTTATCATTACTTCTACCAGAGACGCTCAATAAACAGCTTCCAGAATCTATAGCAGATGGTGAAAAATTTGGAAAGTAAGCATTCAATATTTTTATATTTTAATTACTATTATATGTAATCTTTTATTTGTTGTAGAAAAGCGAAAAAAATGCTTGATGAAGATATTGAAACTGTAAAAGGAATAGAAATTGAAAAGGAATTAACTACAAATAGAAAGATAGTTTTGAACGAAAAAGATTCAGAATTAGAGCCACTCACTGCTCTGTCAACGGAAAATGAAAAAATTTCTAATGGAATATTCGAACAAGATAAAAATGTGCCAAATGGAACAACAGTAAATCATAATGGGACCAAGAATGAAAAGCATGCAAAAGATAGTAATATGTGATGATTTTAATATTTTAGCTAATTTTTTTTTATGCCATAGTTAATATTGAAAACCAAACTTATTTATTTTTAACTTATAATATTTAATATTTTGTAGTTAATAATTAATTAAATAGAATCTAACCTACATTATTTAAAATGTAACTTCTGTACATATTTTTAAATATCTACTACATTTAAGTTATAAGCATGTATTAAATGATTGTATTAGTTTTGATAGAAAATAAGTTTGGTAATCAATAAATGTTAGTATTTTTTACATATATACTTTTACATTCTATGTACATGGGCTGGAACCCAAATCCTTACATTCTCAAATTTTATACATTTTGTAAATGTGTTTTTATATAAATACAAAATTACTTGTAACTTTTTTCATTACAGTAAATTCCACTTGTAATGTCTTAAGTCATTAATATTATTTGTTACATGTTACATTTAAATCTTTATATTGAAAATAAAGAAATCTGAAACTATTAACAAAAGTTATAAATAAAGTTGTGTTGTAATTTACATCGTAATCTAAGTATGTACGATCGAACATGTATATTTATATGATCACAGTAAGTTTTATGTCAAATGTCAGAATTTTTTTGATTTTATTCTTTCAAAAATTATTAATTTCATATACATAACAATAAAAATGAATCTAAATGTATTAAAGTTATTTTCAAAATCATATCCAGTACGTATTTAACATTTAAAAAAGTTTATAAACTTTATATATTAAAAAAATTCAATCGTATTTTTCAGTTATTTACAAGAATTAAATCAAAAGAAACCCTTTACCGAAGCTTAAATGTAATGAGATGTGCGTCTTCTGCTTCTTTTGAAACTCAAGTAATTATTATACACCGTAGCATATAGTATGTTATTAAATTAATAATCAATTGTTAGCCTTACATATTATACAAATTAGAAAGTGGCCCATCAACAAAAGTATCTTGCAATAAAGAAGATGCACTTAAATTTTACAAACAAATGTCATTAATACGAAGATGTCAACAATCTGCAGAGAAACTGTATCAATTAAAAAAAATTCGTGGATTTCTTCATTTATACGTCGGACAAGTAAATAAATAGCTTTTTAAAATGTTAAAAATATTCATATGTATTTACTATTAGGAAGCAATATGCTGCGGTATGCATGCATCTTTAACTTCTAATGATCAAGTCATAACGGCTTATAGGTGCCATGGTTGGACACATGTGATGGGAGTAAGCATAGAAGCTATATTAGCAGAACTAACAGGGGCTAAGAGTGGAGTTATGCGAGGTAAAGGAGGCTCTATGCATATGTTTACTAAACGTTTTTATGGAGGAAACGGCATAGTTGGTGCTCATGTAAGTTATTTAATTTACGAGTTCCAAAAGGAACGCATACATAATAAAGCACATATACTTAGGTCCCGGTGGGAACTGGTGTAGCCTTTGCTCAAAAATATGCAAATACAAACGGCGTGTGTTTAACTTTATATGGTGACGGTGCTGCTAATCAAGGACAAGTGTATGAAGCTTTTAATATTGCAAAATTGTGGAACGTACCAGTAGTTTTTATATGTGAAAATAATCTTTATGGTATAACAAAAATACATATATAAATATATAAGAATGTAATAAATGTAACTGATCTTAGCTATGGGAACTTCATTGGAAAGAGCGAGTGCAAATACTCAATTTTATAACAGAGGACTTGGGAAAATACCAGGTATAAAAGCCGATGGTATGGATGTTCTTTGTATGAGAGAAGTAGCAGCATTTGCTAGAAACTATGTTCTAAAGAATGGACCAATTATTATTGAAGTTATAACATATAGGTAACATTAAGTATTGAAAAAAAAAATAATTAAGAGCTAAATAAAGACAGTATTTAGGTATTTCGGTCACTCCATGTCTGACCCCGGCTACAGTTACCGTAAACGTGAAGAAATTCAGGAAGTACGAAATACCCGAGATGCGATAAGAACATTTAAAGAGAAAATAATACAGGCAAAATTGGTTACTGAAGACGAAATTAAAGTTGATATGAAGTAATTAATAATAATAATATAATATTATATAATTCTGATTTACAGGCATTAGATGCTGAAAACGCAAAAATTGTTGAAGCTGCTGTAAAATTAGCATCAACAGACAAGGAAGTGGATGAAAAAGAAGTCGCTTATGATATATACGCCAAAAATATAGAAGGGAAAATTAGAAATAATTTACCATGGACAGGATATGAACATAAAAATTTATCTACGCCAGTTAATATAAAATAAAAATTAGAGGAAACATATAACAGCTAACAAAAAATGCAATATCATATATTTCATGTACAATTTGTAATATTTATACAACCACATGATTATCATTACATCTACATTCTATTTTCATTTATTTCACTCGTGGTTCGTGGTCCATAAATCAACATCAACCAGTAGTTGTAAAACTGTATTATTATTAAATAGAGGAAAATTGTAACATACATAAAATTCAGTTGTTAAATACTAATACATTAAAAAAAGATTATATATCTTATAATAATTTATAACTGAAATATTTATTTTTACAATAAATATTTGAGAAAATTAACATTTTATTGTAATTCTTTAATATTCACTGTTTTTTTTTAATGTACTTCAGTTTGATAATAGTTTTATAATCTTACGAGCACCATATTAATAATTAGATCTTATAGTTTTAGAATTCACTCTACCTAGTTAGTAAGGTCAGGCGAGGCGTCAGGGGAAGAGTTGTCATCTGCTCACGAACTCACAACTTATACAGTATATTAAGGTGTTAGGATCATTAATTAAATTAAATAAATAAAATGTTGCCAAATATTGTGCGTTCGTGTGTGAACAAAATAGGAAACAAACATGTGCGTATTTCTAAAATCAATCATTTTTGCGTGAACAGTATTCTGCAAGGTTATTTAAAGGTCTCTTCATAGTAAAACTTAAAATTCGTAGTTTTCAGTTGTTATACACTGAAACAATGATGAATAATATACTGTATTCATTTTTTTTAAAACATTCATTTGTTTAATCATTGTTTTTTTTTAGAAAACTCTTCAGACAGTATTCAATGTTAAAAATTATGCTTCCGAAGCTTCCTTTGAAACAAAAGTAAGTTATTTTGTTATTTTCAAACTAAAAACTCAAATTATTTTATCAAATTTTAGCCATTCCGACTTCATAGATTAGACACTGGACCAGCTACTCAAGTGACTGTTACAAAAGAAGATGCAATTGAATATTATACTCAAATGCATACAATCCGCAGACTTGAAACGTCTGCTGGCAATATGTACAAAGAAAAAATTATCAGAGGTTTTTGCCACTTATATTCTGGACAAGTAATTTTTCATTTGATATAAATAAATATAAAATTAATATGTTATTTGTTCATAGGAAGCTATTGCTGTTGGCATAAAAGGAGCCTTAAGACCGCATGATATGGTCATTACGGCATATCGAGCACACGGTTGGACATATATTATGGGAGTTGATCCTTTAGGAGTTCTTGCTGAATTAACTGGGAAACGGTCTGGTGTTTCTAGAGGAAAAGGTGGTTCTATGCACATGTATACCAAAAACTTCTATGGTGGCAATGGTATTGTCGGAGCACAAGTAAGTATTAATTAAAGTATATAATAGTTCTTTTCACAATACGTTATATAAACTGTAGCTGAAAAAATTGTCAATAGCCGAGTTAATAATTATAAATAATATGTATATCATGGCATATTACCCATTTCTAGGTGTGCCAATCTGCTTTGTACACAAAATATCGGTAATAAAAATAATTCATCACGAGTCGTGATATGAATAACAAAACGTATTTTGTAGCGTTTTATCTATTTTTATTAAAAAAGAAAATTTCAAATATCATTTGATGTTTTAGCTGTAGTATTGTAATATAGCCCGTTACAGCGTGTTTATTCGTTTTGTAAAATTGACATTACGAAATTAAAGTAGATGAAACGTTTTTATACTTTGTAGAATGTAATTTTAATTTAATTTTTAGGTACCATTAGGTGTAGGATTGGCATTTGCCCAGAAATACAATGGTACTGACGGAATTTGTGTATCACTTTATGGAGACGGTGCTGCTAATCAAGGACAAATATATGAAGTATATAATATGGCCAAATTATGGAATTTACCTTGCATTTTCGTATGTGAAAATAATCAATATGGTAAATTATTTCATACATATATGTATATAATGTTCAGGATAGTAAGAATGGAGAATTTTGAGAATTACGAAGCCGGTTAAATAGACAAAAGTTGCTCCATTAGGAGGCCATTTTGTCATCGTATATTGTTATCTGAAAAAGGAATTTTTGATGTGAAACATCTATTGGAGCGCCCTTGGAGGAAGGAATAATATGGAGGGAGTATTTGTAATCGCTAGTGAAGTCGCTCCCCCCACTCCAACTTGAATTTAACTTTAATTAATCACTCTTGTTTCTTATTCATAGCCTATTAGTTTTTTATTTAAATTTTTATCGCATAATTGAAATAAATTGATCAAATATGAGTATTTTATTTCGTATTCACCGCGCGAATCCCCACTCTAACATGAAATACTGACTACTTGCGTCCATTCCCACCATGTTACATTCCCCTTGCACATAATACAAGTTTATGCTCTCTCCATATTATTCATTCCTCCAAGGGAGCGCCTATACACGGCTTCTACGACGCGATGCTAAGTGCCATTCGGCCAGCCTCGTGACTCGTCCGCTCTCTCCGTCTCAAGTTACAGAGTGTCGTTCGTATCGAGCTCGAGTCGATCTACATTATTTCAACAGCGGGTAGCAACAACACAGCACACAATATTTGGAAGAATATTTTTGTTGATACGACTGAACGGTATAAATTTTCATTGCCTGCAAAATAAAATAAAATGTAATTTTAGTTTATCTTGTAGACAATGCATATTAATTTCGATGTTTCCATATGCCAAGCGTCCCGCGGTGGTTTACATTTTTTTCATCTTTGCAGATAACTTCTAAATTTGAAATATTTTTTTTTTTAATTTATTTCGGTGTTCTAAGCACTGTAAATACGTCATTAAGAAGATCTACAGTGTGTACCACGTTTGACGCTACAAAAAATGTGCGAAACTAAATATCTTTGAATCTTAATGTGACCTTTTAGTTGAGCAAAAACTATTTTCGTTTCAGGTAAAATACCTTTTTTGAACGATTGGGTTTTTTAATAATGTTTACTGGTGGGTTTCCATGCCAATAAGCTTTATTTATAAATTATTGATTGGTAAGCTTACTTTAAAAATGACAATTAAAATTTTTTGTGTCAAAATAATTTTCAAATCTTATTTTTCTTAATTTTGTGCGTCGATTGTACGAAAAACATAATAAACATTGCGGTCAGTATATGCTCTTCTACCGGTATAAAATGATTAATTCACATTACTTACCAATCAATAATTTATAAATAAAGCTTATTGGCTTGAAAACCCACCAGTAAACATTATTAAAAAAAACCCAATCGTTCAAAAAAGGTATTTTACCTGAAACGAAAATAGTTTTTGCTCAACTGTCAAGGTCTACTTGATTTTAAAAAATAAAAATGTTTCAAACCAAGCAGAGCTTATTTTCAAAAGGTTACATTAAGATTCAAAGATTTTTAATATCGCCTTTTGTAACGCTGTATGAGGCGCGGGCAGCCACGTGATGTTGACAAGCGCTTGTAGGGCCCAAACAAGGTTGCCAAGAATACAGCTTGTGTACGTTGCCTGTGTTGCCAAATGAATTAAGAGTGTAAAATTAATAAATAAAATTGTAAAACTAGTTATTAATGAATATCATATTGTTTTACTTTCTAACGCATAAACTTATTAAATTAAGTTTATGTGTTAGAAAGTAAAACTACTAAAACTAGCCGCACTGTTTGATACAAATACACAAATGTGAAATTTCAATGGGCTACTTGCGTGGTACTGAAAATCCGATTTCTATCACTATATACGTAATGTTATGTTGAAAACATATAAAAATATAAATTTTAAAATATTATTTGTTTTTTAGTAAATTAAGAAAGAAAATTTTCTGTGACGTCATTATATAGAACAGAAGGAAACCATGTTTAAAAATGCAACGTATAGATGGCATGGTGTGCGAGAAACTTTTAATTTAAATTTGACACTAGTTCATTTTTCTCTCTCTCTGGGCTCTCAAATATATTAATTACTTCACAAATAAATACATAGGTAGTTACATGTAATTTAAAATATCGATACCAAAAAGACAAACTAAAATACTAACCTCCAAACTATTGTTGAAACGTCAAACAGGAGATCTACATTACCCGTACAAACAAACGCTATGGCTTTACGACCATTTAATGGTGCGGCGTAATTCTACGTCATACATGGCGGGAATTCAAATAATCAACTTTCATTATTGGTTAAAAACAAGTGGTTGGAATTTATCAATATTAATTTGTTTCTTGAATTTATTGTCAAAAGTTTTATTTAAAATTATACAAAATTTATTTTTTCCTCTATAACTAGTGTCCTATGCATTTTTCTCGGATAAACAATACACACATACAAAAGCCTTTTAATATGGGACAATGGAGGATATCACATGGTAAAGTTATTACACACTTTCAAAACGAGTGCATTTTTCCGGGCTTGATGACGCTACCGAACACGGTTCTCTTTTATTGGCCGACGATGTAAATAGGCGTTCCCATCATGAAATCAGTGACTGTTCCACTCGAGTTATGGTAGTTATGCGGATAAACGCTATTATTTGTATAAATACTTAAATACTAATAAACTATAATTACAATATACTAAATTTAAGATAAGTAAAAGAAGATAAGAACAAAATGAAAATTTCAAATATAAAGCTATATAAATCTTAGCCGCACAACATTCACAAATGGTTTACAACCTCTGGTAACAGCAGATGCTGAGAGAAAGCACGATGTAATGCCATTGCTCTCCATCACTGGGTTCGCTTACTTCATAAGGCGGGAAAAGCTGGATACCAAATATTTGCCATTTTTTTTTCTTCCACAAGAAGCCGAATTTTAAAAAAAGAAAAATTGGGAATTTCTGAATTTAAAAATACTATAACATATAAAAAAATTATATAATCTCACATTAGTAATATAACCGACTTTGTTTCGTTATTGTATCCTAAATCACGCCTTACAGTTCACGAGATCCCATTGTTAGACACGTTGTCCTAAACTCTTTCTGTGCCAAAGATAATATAAAAACTGTTTATTTACAGGTATGGGAACAAGTGTAGATAGAGCTGCAGCTAATACTTCATTCTACACTCGCGGTGACTACATTCCCGGCATTGGTATTGATGGAATGGATATCTTAGCTGTTAGAGAAGCTACTAGATTTGCTGTAGATCATATTGTACAAGGAAAAGGCCCTATTCTTTTGGAAGCTACTACTTACAGGTATTCTGGACATTCAATGTCTGATCCTGGAACTAGTTACAGAACGCGTGATGAAATTCAAGAAGTACGACAAACTAGAGACCCAATTACCTCATTTAGAGAAAAGATTACTACTACTGGACTAATCAGTCCCGATGAACTCAAGAAACTGGAATCCGAAATTCGTGCTATTGTTGACGAAGCAACAAAAAAAGCAAAATCAGACTCAGAAGTTGGGCTAGATGAAGTGACAGCTGATATATGCGCCGAGAATTTAGAACCTTACATACGCAATATACTGCCTTGGAAGCCTTTGCAACACAAACGTATAGGACCGGCTGTTAATAGTCCATAATTAATGCAATGTTTTCCTCTTCAACTATTCATTGCTACATATATGTTTAATTTATTAAACATTTCATTGCCATTCATAAAACTTGTAAATAATTATACTGTTTAAAATGAATGAAATTTAATCAAAATTATAACAAATATTTTCAAAAATTATTAAATTTTAATTATATTTTATTTTAATTATCATATCTGAACGATCGTATTTTTTATTTTGAGTTTTTTTATGTACAAATATTGTTAAGATTCTAAATAATCAATTGTGAATGTATGTACATAATCGATGTAAAAAGCTATTATTCATATTATATTTTTTTGTTAAATAAAAGTATGAGAAGGAAATTGGGAATCTATACTAAAATTAAAACTTTATCTCAATGTATTTAGGTTTTCATACAAAATTGAAAACATTATGGTGAAATGCGTTTGGGATCGCGGGGGAACATGGAAGTTTTCCTAATGTTATCCAATCCCAAATACAACATCACTACTCTTTCCATCCCAATGCCACCGCCAGCATGAGGAGGACAACCATATTTGAAAGAATCGATATACGCAGCGATCTTTTGGATATCTAAACAATTAAGTTGACCAATTTAAGTTTTTATAAATTATGAAATGTCAAAATTACTTACCTATTCCATGGTGTTTTGCTCTCTCTGTTAACAAAGTTGGATCATGAATACGCTGCGCACCAGAAATAATTTCTTCTCCTCTCATGAACATATCGTAAGAGTTACTAAATCTAGGATTTTCTGGATCGGGCATTGTATAAAATGGACGAACAGCAAGAGGATATTTGTCCAAGATGTAGAAGTCAGTATCATACTGAAAAATATAAATTTTATCAATTCTTTTGTATGAATTTAAAATTTAAACAAGATTATTTTTCTTCTAATATAAGTACAGTTCAAATTCTTACATGCAACTGATTGCAGTCTGGACTACTTGTTTAGAAAGTTCATCGAATTTTATTTCATTATAGAAATGTTTCAAAAATAAAATAATGCAATACATCATAAATAATTTTCTTTTAAATATACGAGATGTGCGTCCAGAATGCTTGATCTCCTAGACCTATTTGAAAAATAATAAATAATATGTAAAAAGTATAATATAATTTTTATATCCCTTTTAAATTTTCAATGTTAGATAAATAACTTATTTGGAAAATATCGCTCGAAATTGTAAGTAACATGATTTATACAGCACGTGAGAACAGATACACTATTAATAACTTTTAATTTGAATTCTCTATTTGGTTTCAATGAAAAGTAAACAATTACTTCTCAGAATAATTACACAAAATTTTATAAAAATTGTTCTAGTTATTTTATTTACAGCTATATTTTATAAATAAAATTTAGTCGTTTGTACTTTGTATACTCCTATCTAATTATATTATATATAAATAATAATCCAAAAGTTTCGAAACAATATTATACGGACTATCCCAAATATATTTTAATTATTTGAACTTACTTTTGCTTTAACTAATCTTCCTAATAATTTTTCACTAGGAGTACTAAGATCATCTTCATCTCCCATTTCCACACCAGCGTTTCTCAACATTTCTACAGCTTGAGGAAATTGAAGAACAAGAGGAGGATCCAAGAATTTAAAAGGCTCTACTGAAAATTGTTGACCAACTGTTGCAATTTCAGTTGCATAGTTATCACGAAGACCCCTGAAGATGGAAGTGAATAAATTGCCAAGAGTGTGCATTACTTCATGATAATGATATTTAAATGCCATTTCTAAATCAAGGCCAACAAATTCAGTTAAATGACGATGAGTATTGGAATCTTCAGCTCTGAATACAGCACCAACTGTGAACACTTTTTCAAAATCTGCAGCAATGGCCATTTGCTTGTAAAGTTGAGGGCTTTGAGCCAAATAAGCTGAACCCTTGAAGTAACTAACAGTAAATACATTTGCACCACCTTCACTTGCAGCTGGAATAATTTTTGGTGTATGTATTTCTGTAAATCCCCAATCAGTTAAAGTATCCCGAAAAAGTTTGCAAACTCCAGCTTCAAGTTTGAAAATTGCTTGATTCGCGCTTGTTCTTAGATCTAAAATACGATTATCTAATCTTGTATCTTGATTCACACGGATATTGAGACTCTCCGGATCCTAAAAATAATTAAATGTTAATACACAAAAATAAATAAGAATTGTGTAATTGTACGTCATTCTTTTCTGGACGACTAGCATCTTCTATTTGTAGTGGAAGAACAGGAGCTGAGGCGGAAACAACCCATATTTGATGTACGCTCAATTCAACATCTTGTTGCGTGCAAGATTCAACTTTTTGTTGGACAGTAACTACTTGTGCTTCAATATCAAGTATACTTTCTTTAGTTATACTAAAATTTTGCAACTATTATTAATATTCTTCCATGTTTTAAAATATCTTACTTGCTCGCAAATTTAACCATTTGCTTAGAAGTTTTGTCGTTAACACACACGATGGCTTGAACGGTAAATTCTCGTTGTCTTAAAACAGCAAAACATTGTTTACCTCTTGCTCTAACAGCATGTAATCTTGTTCTAATCCAAACAGTTTTGCCGGCTACATCTTTAGTCAAATCTTGTACAGTAAGAAATTCCCGTTGAGGATAGGTTGATTCTGACCGTATTAGCGGTAAGTTTCCATATTTTCCAGACGAAATATCCTCTGAATATTAAGTTATCAATTAAAAGTGAATTACAAAATATTGAAACATTACCTTCGTTCGTTGCATCATTTTGAACTTCGGGATTATTTGCTCTATGTTCAGCCTTTTTGGCAGCTTTTGCTTCTTTGGCCGCAGCTTTTTTTGCTGCTTTCTTACTCTGTTCGTCACCTTGTGCTTTTTCTTCGGGCATTCTTGTAAAGGAAAGGCACTAAAAAAATCTAACCTATAAATGAAAGAGATTATTTTAATATATTAAATTATAGTACCTCATGATAAAATTAATCTGCATCTCACCAAATTAAATATTGAATATTATAACATATGGTTAATAAAAATGAATATACGTTTATCTATATTTATACAGCTTTATCTCAAAAAAACCGACACGATCACGAATGTAAAATTATCCTTTTTGTTCTAAATGTTAATGCAGTGGTTCTAAAACTTTAGGTACTCAATTTACACAATTCATTTATGATAAAATTAATCTTTATCTAATTTAATGTATGATTTTATTTAGGCACACCTTTATAAACCAATTAGCAAAAATTATGGCTGCTACGGTATTCCCTGGCTGCTACCTATACTTCATTTCACGTAATAAAATAGCGCTGGTAGGAACATAGGAATATAAATTCTCCTCTTTGATTTTGATTGATCAGAATGCAAACCAAGTTCACTAAAACGAAAAAAAAAAAAAATATCAGTTATTAAATTAATGCCCGGTTTCTTTAGAGCAACTTAAGTTGTTGATTATTAAAGTGCTATTTAATTGTAAGTAGACCTTATGTCCCAATTGCGTTGCACCAGCAAATTTAAATGCAAACTTAACTTACGTCAAAAATTACATTGGCAACAGCGATTCAAATTTAAAATAAAATATCGCCTCGGCTGTCAAACGTCAAAGCTGTCATTGGGCACGTTCACTTGGTATGTAGCGATGCGAGCGCTACGTAGCGCTGTGAACTCTGGTTTTTATGTAGCGCTACTTTGCAGCGCTGCAGAAAAAAATAGCGAAATATTTCTACGCTGCAAACTCACAGCGGTGATGCAGCGAGGTTATCAGCTGTCAGTTTATGGAAAAATGGCGGATGAACAGCACGTTAGTGTTACATATAGGTACATACGAAAATTACCAAATTAGTGTAATTAAATTACTGATGCACACGAAATGCATCAGAAAATACAGACAGGTATGCATCGGTATGCATAGATTAAATACCAACTATTTTATGTTTATTTTATATACGAATTTCGCAGGTTAGTTTTGATGTTCAAATGTTGCTATGGTTACCGCTCGGTGCCGTTCACTAACGAGTTGAAGCGCTCTTGCAGCGCTACATTTCAGCGCTCTTATCGCTGCATCGTAAGTGAACGCGCCCATTGTGTTCAACAAAGTGTTTATGCTTGTACTCGTTTCAACAATATTCGATGTGGATTTACCGGATTGCTTTAATTTTGACGACGTCGTGGTCGTGGATAATTTGGACGAAATTGTCCATCTTGTCAAAATAGTTACAAGTTCGCGATAATAATTGATTTTTTCTAATTATATGGCGACAAAGATTTTTTGTGAATAACCAAAACACTACTCTAGAATATACAGATAGATTTCGAAGATTGCTAGCTAAGTTCGCGTTCGCTGTGTTTTCTTGTTTTTGTTTGTAATAGTAAATTTTGGTTCTCACAGTTTGTCTGTTACCTTATTTACCACATTCAATAATACGTTGAAGACAATTTTCATTAAATTTTAAACATTAATAAAAAATGTATTCATTTACATATCAAAATATATACTTATACACTTCCTTGTTAAATTATAATAAAAACAATGGCTGGTAGTGCGAGCTCGGTTTTAATTAAAACCTTGTTTTAAGAAATGTCAAATTTCATTATTTAGGGCCCAATTCTTAATTTTCACCATTGTGATATGAAATGATAAATTTATATCATATCACTTGCCAGTGTCATGAAATTATTTGTCAAATGTGAAGAAACACATGCACCAAATTCGTATTTTCTTGTTATACGCAACCAATATTGTCAACATACGGTAAATTCATACAATATCACACTTTCTTACTCATTTATATCAGATCACTTTGGAATTGAGAATAGCTCCAAATGATAAAGTGAAAAATTTTCACTTCATATCACTTTGGTGAAAATTGGGCCCTTAAGAATAAAAATAAATAATATCAGATTTATCAAAATATTATTTTTAAGCAGAACATAGTTTGTATTCAAACAAATATTTTTTAAAAAAATCATTCTTTAAACATAAGGGTGAAATTAAATATTAAAATTTGAATTTGACATTTCTACCAGCCAATTAGTTTACATTTTACTGTAATAAAAAGTTTTATTGTTGGTCTAATTCAAATATTTCATATAGTGCAAAACAAAACACAATTTTGCACTCATAATTAGAAAGACCTACTAATTGTAGGTGTCAATTTATGATTATTATCATTTTAAATTTTGTGACGGTAGAATTTACAAAATCGCTTCAACGTCAACAGAGTAGATTTCGACAGATGGGAGAAAAATGGAGGGGGAAATCTAATAGATTTCAGTTACAAAATCAGCCCCTCTGTGCTCCCATATGTCAACTGACGTATGACGTCACCGTTTTTTCTTTCGACTTACATTTAAGTACTACATCTCATATTTTGACATTTTTGGGTGGTGCAACGGTTTAAACTGTTTTGTACATTGTTACATATTTTTAATGCATGTAAAAACGGTCGGCTCTCAAGCGCCATCTACGATTGTCTTACTTGAAACGAAGTATACTTCCCCTACCATGATCCTTCTTGTTCTAAACTTCTAATCTCGTTTTTAATGCAGAGGTCCTGAATTTATACCATCAACAATCTTTTAATAATTTTTATTTCTGTTTCAACAAATTAATTAATATACTTTATTTATAAGCGGTTCTATACCAACTAATTATTTTTACATATGTACAACTATAAATATCAATGAGATTACAACAATTTTATAAAATATATGTAACAATAATTAAATGTACTGTTAAACAATATTCGTTTCAAGTTTTAAATCACAATTTTTCAGTAAATAATTTCGTAAATTTGTGCACAAGCATATCTAATACTATTCAAGTAAAAGTATAATTTATATACAAAATATAATTGACTAAAAATATTGGTTATTAATAATAAAATAATGCAATTAGTTACTAGTTAACATTTCTTAGATCTATCCATTGTATATCATCGTCAAACCTTTCAACCCGCACTTTTTGACGATAATGATACTCTTTCAAGTAACTCTTTAAACTTTTTGGCAATTGTAATTGATTTACGTTATCATAATTCAATCTACTAGTAATAACTGCTCTACATAAATGTTGTAAAGAAAAAGTAAAATTTCTATGCAATGGTAAAGTAAGCATCGGTTCGAAAAACATACAACTACTAGGATCTTTATAATGCTCGATCAACCCACACACTGTGTTACTAGCAAAAACACTAGGATCATGAGAATCAAATGAAAATTTGTGATTCCATTGCTCGATTCGAGCGTGTAAAGATCTACCGTATTTTCTAAACGAGACACTAAATAAAAATTCTTCCTGCGCTGAGTCTCTCAGTAAAAATGTTCCTTCTGGTTTGCCGTCTAGCAATCTCTCTGCTTCATATCTGTCCATTTTGCCCCAATAGAATGAACAATTGGTAATATTCAACAGATCAGGAACGAGACAATGTATATAATCAATTTGAGTATGGCAACCTGTGATTGTGTCCAGAGGACAAGAACGTAAAGTTACGTGAGTTTGAAATAAAGCTTTAAGAGAATCCACAGTGACGTCAGGTGAACAAACAATTTGTAAACGTCGAGGGGCAAACGAACCCTCGATTTGGTCGAGTTCTGTAGGGCACAGAAGTTGTAAACGTTTTACAGGACGGAAATTTGCTGGTGGTTCTACCCCTTCTGCTATTTCTCTAGCACGTTGTAGACGAGCCTGCTCATCACAATCTTCTGGAGAGAATTCTACCGACCTTAACCTAAAAAGATTATACAGTAAAACAAATGTTTCTATTCCATCTAATAAGAAGTTAAATTACCAAGAAACGTCGAATAAAGGTGATCCCAATATAATACTCGTATTGTTTGTACCAACAATATTTCCATATATTTCTATAGAACTATTAGCCGATTCTTCCGAACCTTCTACAGATACAGAAGAATCTCTACTAACTTGGGTAGGACTACTATAACTGGTAGAAGGTTCTTTAGTTTCTTCCGATATTACACTGTCGTTGTTTGTAGAAACTTTCGCTTCTTCAGAGGATTGTTGTGCCGTATCATTTTGCTGAAAAACAACGCCAGCACCCAAGTGATGTTCATCTGTTCTTCGATAACAAGTGCACACACAACATTTCATGTTTCTTGTATCTTCTGTACACTTACGTTCTTTCTTTGTACAATTAAATTTCATTACCCATTTTGGTGACTTTTTCGGATTATTCGCAGGACTTGATACAACTTCTTTTGATTGTCGGCTACTTTTTCGTAATCGCTGCTTAGAAAAATTTAATGATCGACCACGACGAAGATTTTGTGCTAGAGAAGTAAGACTGTTAGGTTTCTTGCTTTTTGATCCTTGATCACTATGGCAACAAGCTTCAGAATTGTCACAATCAGCTTTGTTTTTTTCATCCGAACATTTGCAATGATCTAAACTTGATGTACTACTTGCTGATTCAGATGAACTCATGATAGTTTTATATTTTATCAATTTTATAAGAATAAGAAAAAGTTGTATGTAAATTAAATTACCTGTTGATAACCTAAAAAAAATAATACGTTACCAGTCGTATTTACTTTAAGATATACACTAAAGAATGTGCTTATACACACCCTACTAAAACAAATCAACAATGTAAATATTATACTTTATCTAATTTCTGTATAATTACAACTGCACATCATAATAAAATTATAACTAATAAATTTTAAACAAATAACTCCGTAGATATTTAACTTTTCAAGTGTCAGAAAAATTTAAATCTTACCTCAAACCTCCATGTTAGTAATATTCCATTACATAAATATAACTAACGCAATAGTATTTGTTACATTTAACTAGTTACTATATTATAAATACAATAAAATATAACTATGCGCAATACTTTTAATTCATTCTTTACTTTAAATACTTTTTATATTTATGCGTGTCACAAATGTCAAATGACATGTTCAGACATGTTTGTTAGGAAAGAATGGAAGAAAACAATATGACGTAGCTGCAGTCATCAAAGAAAATTTATGAACATTAAATGTCCCTAGAATACTATGTACATACTACCCATAGTTAAGAGTGTATAGAGGGAGCTCAAGTCCGAAATTTTGACGCTGTGGCGGCTGTGGGGAATGGTCCGCCATCTTGTACTACTCCATTCGTTATTTGCTTTAACTGGCGAACTGGCGTTTAGGTGTGCTATTTTGAATCACTTTTGTGTTTAAATTCCTTTTTGGATATATTTAATAAATTTTATTAAGAAATATGCCAGTGTACTTCTGTATTGAACTGCATTAATGGAACAGCACAATATGGCTGTCGCTTGATGCTTGATTCCCCTTCCGTCACTAAGAATAAAAGTCATTGCCCACAATCATACTTTATACTTTACACTCCTTCTATGTTATGTATTCTTAACTCTATGGCCGTATTTATTTGGGAACTTCAGGTTCAATCTTCAACTGATCTCTGACTGTTTTACTTCCAAATAAATGATACAGTTCTGAAATTCGGCGGTTAATTCGAATTCACGTAATTTATTCCCATCATTGGTAATATAGTCGTCCTTTTTACTTCTTTGTACGAAGTAAAGGAAGTATTGTAATCGCGAAAAAATTACGGTTTCCAGATTTCAACGGAAATGTCCATTTTGACCATCCCTGAATCCATTTTGACTTTCGTTGTGACGTCTGTACGTACGTACGTATGTATGTACGTATCTAGCATAAATGAAAAACGGGAAGCCGTAGAAAGTTAAAATTTTGTATTTAGGACTGTTATAACATCTAGTTGTGCACCTCCCTTTTTGGTCATTACATAACTTTCGGAAGTGGTACTTTACTTGAAGCCTATAATAGATTTTAATGAAAAACTATATTAAAATATAATCCAAAACTTTCCAAATTTGGTATATAATACTTTTATGTCAATGGGAATAACATAATAGATTTTGGTTAAAATAGTCTGACCAGAAGTGATACTTTACTTGAAGCTGTTATCAGTTTTTCTTGAAAAAATGGTGTTATTTTGATTTTAGAAATAAATGCTTCAAATAAAAGTTTTAGAGAAATTTAAAAATTATGTACTTTTTGGTTTCTGTAGTTAAGTTTGCTATGAATTTTAGGACAAAAAATAACAAAAATTAAAGAATTTAATGTCAATGTCAAATTATGTCAAATACGTGCAATTTTATGATTGGGTCTGTTGTAATACATATTTTAATTATTAACCAAATATGTATAGTTTAACAGGCGTACAAGGAAGTCAGGTGGTGTCCACATCAGATTTTTTACTCTATTTTTATTTGTATACATAAGCGTGCGCAGCTTTTCGTTTGTTGGTGCCAAAATGAATATGTATTATTATTATTCCTATAAAATAAAGAAATAAATGTAAATGGAAACATTTATTTTATCATTATTATTTCATTATATCTTAAAAAAAATAATAAATAAAATATATATTATAGCAACATGAACAAAATAATAATATAAAAATTTAATTATACAAAAGAGGGTACTGTGGCACCCATGGCATCCACCGTACGCTCGTCTATGTTTGTATAAAAAACAAAAAAAAAAAAAATACTCTACGTCCAATCTACACATCAGTTTTAAGAAATAAATAAAGAACGCAACTGTTTAGAAAGAGAGAGTAGACGGGTTGGTTCTACCCCTGATCACATAACTAACTAGTTATGTGATCAGGGGTTCTACTAACCCATCAAACTTGTATCACGAGCAGGATCAGTTCTGGGCACGGTTCTGGGTTACTTAAATTGTACGAACTAAACACATTTAACCTTCCAAATTACTCTAAAGGTCCCAAATAAATACGGCATATATGTACAGGGTACAGGGTGATTGGCGAAAATCCGGCACCAAGAATATTTAGTTTATTTTGGGAGATACAAAAAAATGTTAATAAGCAAAGTTAAATTAGGCAAAGATAAGATGATCATAATAGGAATTTTATATCACTTCTAGTAGCGAAAATGGGAATAACTTTAAATCTAGAATAGGGAATCGGTATTTTTTTTTTTTTCAGAATATACATAAAATTAGCTTCACAATGATACCAAAATATCATAGTTTTACATACTATTTCTTCCATTAGGCCCAATCTTACTAACTCTAGTTAAAATTTTAACTACCAGTTAAATAAATAATATTAAGGCCCAAACTTATCATCTCTGGTTAAAATTTAAACTACCAGTTAAATAAACAATATTAAATTGGATTATTGACAGCAATTATAAATTTGTCATTTGATATTTCATTTCGTTTCAGTTTTGTTTATTTAACTGGTAGTTACATTTTTTTCGTAATACCATACTGTTACTATGAGATAACAGGACTAAAAACAAAAGTGAAAAGATAAAAATAACGGACGCCGGCCGTTATTTTATAAGTCTCCTACAATTAAAAATCAAGTGTTCCTAGGAAAATAACATCATCTTGATGGACTGTTGTCAAGGAGAATTTATAAATCAACATAAAAATTGTTCAGTATGACAGAAAGAAAATAATTTTATTATTCCTAAATGTTTAAATTTTATGTTATTACGAAAAATCTTGAACGCTATACGGCCAACATGCAAATAACGAACACGGCTGATTATAAACCTCAGCCGCGTCCGTCATTTGCCTCATATCGGTCTAATGACGTTAATAACTATAACCGGAGACGGTAAGATTGGCCCTAAATCTGATTGTTGGCAGCAATTATAAAATTGTCATTTGACAGTTCATTTCGTTTCGGTTATGTTTATTTAACTGATAGTTAAAATTTTAACCGGATATTGGCCTTAAATTCGGGATATTTTTATTTGAATTAACACCGATTCTTGTTCTAAATATTTTAGGTACATTTTGGAATTGCCAAGTAGAATTGCGAACAAAATATCAGTTTGGACGAACGCGTTTGCAAACAAATTTGTGTACGCGTTCGTGCGCTCGGTCGTTCCCGTTTCCCGTCAGTTGTTAGTTTTTTTCTAAGCATATGGAAAAGCTCGCAAATGTGTTTGCAGGTTTGGGCTTGACGACAAACACAACGGTAAAAGTGTGGAGAATACGATGGCTTGGAAGGGTCAGAGTAAAATATTTTTTTCTCTAAAATGCCGACTTTTTAAAGTCAGGATCCCGACTTTTAAACTTGGGATTCCGACTTTTTAAAATATATAATTAAAAAATACAAACTAGAACGTAACCTAACTGGCAACTCATAATCCCGACTTTAAAAGTCGGGACCCCGAGTTAAAAAGTCGGGATTTTAGAGAAAAAAAAAAATTATCCTGAACCTTTCCAAGCCGTCGTAGGAGAACGTAAGGTTAATTCCTATTCCTATGTTTTATAGGACACTTGCAACTACATTACAACATGGCGGATGAAAAGCTTCAGTTTAACATTGCGTCTTATGCAGCGGATGCAATTTCTGTGCAAGAAATTCAGTTTTTCGTAAATACATACATGATGTTTTAAAATTTAACTATCCATCATTATCATTAAAGATAAGTGTATGATATATTTACTAGTAAAACAAATCAGTCGTATTTATAAATGTATTTATATATATACACATTCTTAGCTCACGTGGTTTATACAATATTTTATTCAATTTTGACGAAATAATGATAAAAACATTATAATATTTAATTTTGACAAAATAAAAAACTAATCAGTTAGTAGACTGTGCATGACAATCGTCGATGATAGACGCCAAGTCATCTATTTAAAAAGCTTTATTGTCTGTCATTTATGTCGTAAAAAATAATGAAAAGGGTTGATAATGTCTGATAAATAATGTGGTGAGTTATTTTCGTTCTTGATGTTATTTTTAAATGTATGTTTTGTTTTAACTCATCTGTCCAGATGGAGATAGTCATTGTGATACACAGTTAGTAACACGTGTTTTTATCGGCTCTTTAATAATATTGTTTTTTTTTTGTGGTTTTTGTGTTCAGTATCCTTCTGAAATTTTGCATCCAGCTTTATAAAACTGAGTTTCACACAATAGCGGTATTCCGATACTCGTGACCCTCATCACTTCCGAGTAATTCAGTTTTTAAATCTAGTGCATCTAGTTAAGTATAAATCTAAGTAAAATTCATAATAAAACAAGTTAAGTCAACTCAGTGCATCATGTCAAAGCAGTGCGGCAAGTGTCAACGACCTGCGAATAAAAGGGGCGTGCAAAGTGTTGATTGTTGGAAGTGCCAAACTTCGTTTCATTTGTCGTGCGTGAATATTACTGAGCAACAACTAGGCGTGCTCAAAACATTAGACACTTTGTGGGGATGCGAGGCGTGCCGCGCATCACTCATATCGACATCGACAAATGATGATAGTGAAGAAACTGAAAAAGTAAACATGCGCGCGCTCTTCAATGAATTTAAAAAAGAATTAACAGCTGAGTTTGATGAAAGATTTAATAGTTTAATCAAATGCATTGAATTCTGCTCGGATAAGATAACCGATTTTGAATTAAAATTAAAAACATTTGATGAAAAAAATAAAGAAATGGAAAATTTAAAAATAGAAAACAATGTATTAAAAACTCAAGTTATCAATTTAAATCAATGTATAAATGATCTTGAACAGTATTCAAGATTAAACAATTTAATTATTCACAATATACCGGAAATGCGAGATGAAAATGTTAATAACATAGTTATAAATCTGGGAAAAGCAGTCGGTGTTGAGCTAAATGAATGCAATATAGATGCCTCGCATAGACTTCCGCAAAATTCAAAAACATCAGTGCGTTCAATTGTTGTGAAACTAACGACTCGCTCTCTTAAAGATAAACTCTTGGCTGCAGTAAAAGCTAAAAAAGATATTAAATCAACACTTCTATTTCCGGATAAACCAGAGAATAAAATTTTTGTTAATGAACATCTGAGTCCAAAAAATAACAACTTATTTAAATTATGCCGCGAACAATTAAAACCGAAAGAGTTCAAATTTATTTGGACCAGAAATTGTAAAATTTACGTTCGTAAAAATGAAAATACTGCAATACATTTAATTCGCACAGAACAGGATTTAAATAAATTAATTTAAAAACCAAAATAATTATGCCACTTTAAATATTAATATCTTTAATTATAAATATGAACTTATCGGTATATTACCAAAATGTAAGAGGTCTTCGTTCTAAAACAAATGACATTCGTCTAAATTCGGTATTGTGCGATTTTGACATTATTTGTTTAACAGAAACTTTTTTAAATTCTTCGGTGTATGACTCAGAAATTTTGTGCAGTGAATACAATATAGTTCGACGCGACAGGAGTATCGATACGTCATCAAAGCTTGATGGAGGTGGTGCGCTGATTGGAGTCCACAAAACACTCTCCTACCTCGAAATAAATGACTGGTGTTCGAGTGCTGAAGACGTCTGGATAAGTGTTAATTATAACAATAATTGTTTTTATGTCTGCTGTGTTTATATTCCCCCGGATGATAATGCAGCCTTGATGACATTTTTACACAAACTTTCTTCAATCGTTGAAAAAGAACCAGATAGTAAATTTGTTATTTGTGGCGATTTCAATCTACCTTATCTGCAGTGGGAATATGAGCACAAAACAAATATTTTAATGCCAGCTCCTTCTTACAACAGACCTTCCACTGAATTTGTTGACATTATTACATATTGTGGACTTTCTCAGTTCAACGGGGTAAAAAATGCAAATAATAGGACTCTAGACTTAATATTATCAAATTATGAAAAGGTAACGATCTTAGAATGTAATGACCCATTGACAAAAATTGATACGCAACACCATCCACCCTTAAACATAAGTATTAATTTAAAAAATTCTGTAAATATGGAAAAAAAATCCAGAAAAATATTTTTATATAAAAATGCAGATTTTGAGCAAATTAATACTTTCTTTAAGGATGTTAACTGGAATGAACTCTTTTTGAATAAAAGCACAGAATACTGCGTTAATAAATTTTATGAAATCATATGGAAATCCATTTACACATATGTTCCTCAAAAGCAATACAATTCCAATAGTTATCCGCCCTGGTTTTCAGGTGATCTAATTAAATTAATCAGAGAAAAAGACAAAGCTCATAGAAAGTATAAACGGTTTAAAACGCAGATTTGTTATAATGTATTTGCACTACTGAGGAAAAGAGTGAAAACACTAATTAATACTTGTTATAATAATTATGTTAGTAATGTTGAAGAACAAATATCCACTAATAGTAAAAAATTTTGGACTTATGTCACGTCACTTAAAAAAAGCAATATTCCACAGCAAATGCAATATAATAATCTGACGTCGAGCAGTGGTACTGAAACGTGTAACTTTTTCTCGGATTATTTTAAATCTGTTTACACTGATGGTTCCTTAAATATCAATTCAGTGGGTTCATTGCAGAATCAGTCTGATTTCAGTAACTCTATTTCATCTGTACACATTGATGAGCAAAAAGTCCTAGATACATTACTGAAACTAGATGTTAATAAAGGATCTGGCCCAGATGATATACCAAGTATCTTTATAAAGCAGTGTGCCACTTCCTTATGCATTCCCCTTGCAATTATTTTTAATAAGTCGCTCGAAGAGGGACATTTTCCACTAATATGGAAAAAAGCATATGTAGTCCCTATATTCAAAACAGGTAACAAAAATAATGTTGAAAATTATCGGCCTATCTCGAAATTATGTATAATGGAAAAAGTGTTTGAAACCATTATATATAAACAACTTTTTTCCAGTATTAAAAATTTACTAATTCCTCAACAACATGGATTTTTTTCTGGCAGATCAGTGGAAACTAACCTTCTTGAATATACGGACTACATACTGCAGGCCATGGACAAAAGGATACAAGTTGACGCTATTTACACCGATTTCAGCAAAGCCTTTGATAAAATTGATCATAACCTCTTGATAAAGAAACTTGCTGGAATTGGTGTGAATGGTAACTTGTTAAAATGGTTCCTGTCTTATCTGACCGACAGATCGCAGTGTGTGGTGGTAAATGGTTATCATTCTGATGATGCTTACGTAACATCTGGCGTGCCGCAAGGGTCCCATTTAGGGCCATTATTGTTTAACATCTACGTCAATGACATTGTTCAATGTTTTTCGCACTCTAATTTTATTATGTACGCTGATGATCTTAAACTTTACAGAACTGTAACATCTGAATCTGATTGCCATTTATTACAACAAGACATTCATAAATTTGTTACATATGCAAGTGAAAATAAATTATATATTAATGTAAATAAATGTTTTTCCATTAGTTTCACGAGAAACAGAACTAAAATAAATTTCAATTATAACATTGATAATAATAATAATATTATTAATGTTAAACTCATTAAAGATCTTGGTGTGACACTGGACCATAAATTATTATTTGATGTACATATTGACAATGCAGTGAAGAAAGCCTACAGAATGTTAGGATTTTTAATACGGACTTGTGTTAAATTTAAGAACCCATCTACATTAATAAAATTGTATTGTTCATTTGTTAGAAGTCACGTAGAATTTGCTTCAGTTTGTTGGAATCCCCACTATACAATTTATGTAAACAGACTTGAAAGTATACAGAATAAATTTTTATCCTATATGCACCGAAAATATTTTAGTACAACATTCAATTTAATTAGTTTGGAAAAACGACGGATGGTTTCAGATATGTGTTTCCTACATAAATTAATGAATAATTCACTTGATTCGCCATTCCTGATTTCCCAGTTATATTTTCGAGTGCCAGGTTATGTTACCAGATCTAATATTCTGTTTGATATCCCTTTTTTCAGAACCAACTCTGCGGCAAATTCTTCTGTGAACAGGTTAAAATGCACATACAATAAATTGTGTGAAAAAGAAAACTGTCCTGATATATTTAATGTTTCTTTATTATTCTTTAAACGTCAAATTATAAGAATTATTTTATAAAATATGAATGTGTATGTATGTATGTGTTTGTATATACACATGCATATTTTTGAAGTTGTGCTGCAAATTTGATTTGACAACATTTACATTTTCTGTGTATCATATATATGTTAATTAATTATAATTTTGTAGTGCCACTCTGTTATTGGGACCTAGTCCTGTTGAGTGGCCAAATCACAAATAAATAAATAAATAAATAATAAATTTCAAAAACTGTCTTCTTTCATTCAATAATAAGTAACAAAACTGAAGACTTCTTTCATGGTCTCTAAGATGTAAATGTTGAACTTTTTTAAATGTGTGCGCTCTGTATTTATTTCTTTTTAAAATTTTGTGTACTCTTCCTACACTACATTCTCGGTAGCAGCCATTCTAATTGATGCCCTTGGATTTGTTTCAAAATACGCTAAGATATCTATTTCAGTATCATAATTTATTGTAGTACTCGGTTTTTTAATAAATGCAGTTGTATTAGTACGTAATCTGGCTTCTAACTTCTAATATTCGAAAATATCCATGTGATGGTACTTCTCTTTCAGGATATTTCTCGTGAGACATTCTAACCGCGGCAAATGTATTTTTCTTGCTAAAATGTACACTTCGTACATTTATTTATTTCATAGAGCTTATTTAAAACAGTCGACTCCGACTCTCTTTAAATCAAACTCTCTCTTATTTGAATTTTTCTCTAAATCAAATAATTTTTTTGACATGTACAACTGTATATGCTTTTTATATGTAAAAAATATTCTTTAAATCGAATTTTTTAATTCGAACTTTCCTTTAATTGAATTAAATTTTAGGCATTTATCATCAATTTCAATGAAATTCGCTTCTCTATAAATCGAATTTATATTTAGATAACTGAAATATAATAAATTTGTGTAGATGAGTTATGTTTTTACTGTATTTATAAAAAAATATTGTTTATTAATATCAAAAGAAAATACAATGCATTATTACATCAATGTTTTGACTTTTGATTAATCAATTATTGTCAATTATTTTCTCTTTATTTATTACAATGTTATTATTATTTTTAAAGACTGTAATAGAAGATATAAAACAGATTTTTATAAATTCAATCATTTTTGTGTAAGAAAAAGAAAATAATTACCCTAACGGGCAATCGAACCCCAATCTGAAATTTCAGAGGCAGTTGTGCTAACCAATGCGCCACGCTGATTTTTGATTTTTTTAATAATTTATTGCAATTTATGTAATATACTATTATCATGTTGAATATCATCGCTTAATTTTCTGCCGGACACTTTTTATTTATAATAAACTGTTTTCCCATGTTAAACGCCTATGTTAAGGTTTACTTGGGACACCCGGTATAATGTTTCAATTTGTAGGGATCGTGCTAAAAATCGTATGTAGAGATTTTAGTGAATAAGCACGTTTTGATGTCCCCAGAATCCGATTTCAACATTTTTACAGTGATATCTGTAGGTATGTGTGTGTGTGTTGCTGTGTGTGTGGATCTTGTGGACACGATTACTCAAATCTATCAATTAGAAAAATTTGAAATTTTGTATACCCATTCTATACTAATGTGGGAAGAGCTCCTTAGTTTTTAGTGTACATCAGATAACCGGAAGTATCATTTATACAAGCTTTTAATAGTTTATCTTGTAAAAAAATCATTGAATATTTTTTTAGCAACTTGTACTAATAAAAATTGAATATAATGGTACCATCTTCAATTCTACGATAATAACATTTAGTAAATAATTCTAAATAACTTTAGTTTTGACATTTTTAAACAAATCTCACTGACAACTGTTGTTGTTGTTGTTGTTGTTGTTGTTGTCGTCATTTACTCTTCCTGTGTAATAACTGTGGATATATGCTCATTTGTTTTTTGCGATCTGTTCTTGTTCTGGGTTGTTGTGTTTCTTGATTTCTGTAGTTCTTTATATACAGAACAGCCTTTGTAGTTCGTAGGGCAGGGGGCACAAGTTGGTGGGATGTTTTTATCCTTATTAGTCTTTTGATGGATGTTTTTTTCCGAATTTTATAAGATTTTTTGCAGTATGCTTTGGTGTGACCGTACTCTTGACAGCGCATGCACTGTGGCGTGTCTTTCTTTTTTTTCGGAGGTTCTACATTAATTTAGTACCTAATATATGCCTAAATTCATAGATATTTTTGTTGTTTGCATTGGGTTTTTGGTCCACGAAAAACATCTGAAGTGGTTCTTTGATTATCCAATTCTTGATACTGAATACATTTCTGATTTCGAAACCTTTTTCTTCGAACGCTTCTTTTATTTCATTCAACGGATGGTGGATATTTTTGATGACCACTTTATAGGACCTTTCCTTTTTAGGTTGATATGTGTGATTTGCAATGTTGTTGGTGTTAAGCATTGTTATCAGTGTTCCGTATGAGTCCGGTCTATCTATGTTCATTTTTACTTCGTTTTTGGCCAAAGCTCTGGAGTGGAATTTTTCTGGTTTTAATATTGTTTTGAGACTTTTAAGCATTAAGCTATAATTTGTGACATACTGAACAAAAACTGGAGGGGGTTTATGTTCAGATTTTTATATGTTTGATTTTCATTTTCAATTGTGACATTATCATTTGTTTCGTTTATCACTATATATGTTTTGAATATTGATTGTTGGATCGTTTGTTTTCTTGAAACTATCAATTCTTCTTTTGTTTATGTTTTCTTGAGTGTTTTTTGTGTCATTTTCTCTGTTTCTTTTCGTGTATAATCTTGTGCGTACAACCTGCCGGTTTTGTGTTGTATTATTGTGACTATTTTGTTCCCTTGTGCCACTGGGACTGGGAGTATGTGAGTCTACAAAAACAGGGCTATTTTTTGGAATTAATGACATTGGTGAAAATCGTGTTAGTCTGGTATTCTGAAGAATTTTGGAAGAATTAATTGGAGTTTATGCTGTTGTTGGCATATAGTATAACTGTGTGGTAGTCGTATTTGTCGACGTTATTGTTGTATTTGTTGTTAAATTGTTTCCACTGCTTGTTTGTTGCATGTTGAATGCTAAAAGTTGAAATTAATTTTTACTATAGTTGTCAACATGAATGAGTTGCAGATGCGCTGGTGGAATTGCACGCTGTCTTAAACACGCTTAACCTTGAGTTCACTAAAAACTATTTTAATTGTATTTTTACCCTTATTTTATTTTATATCACTTAACATTACACTTTTGTTTAAAAGATTTTAAATTTGTTTATAGGTAAAATGCTGGATCATTCACTACTTCTACATTTTTCTCAATTTCTAATAGTTACGAAGTTTATGAAAATTAAATATTGGCCAAGGTCGCCACAACATTTAACTTAGTACAATTATTTGATTTAAAAAAAGAGGTAAACCCCGTAAAAACTCATTTTTCACTGCCTCATATCGGACCCATGTTGATTAACTCAATTTAGTTAGTACTATAATGCCCTTAAATTTTTTTACACTTTCTTTGAAACACCCTGTATAGCCTAATATGGAAATGGCGAGAAGTCTTGTTTGGCCACAACAGGAATTTTTCGCTGGAAATTTACACGGATTCGAAATTGTTCTCCTGAATTAAATTGGATTAAATACACATGTACTGTTAAAAGATCAGGTATTAGTAGTTCAGCGGAGGCATTAGAATTGGAAAAGAATTTAGTGAAATTTGAAAATATTGATGAACAGAAATTGCGTTATATTAATAACAATTTGACAGGTATCACTATAATAATAATAATGTAATATATGTAAACTTTAATGTATCTATACTAAACAATTATTTTTAAACTTGTGACGAAGTCACAATGTTTCGCCATGGAAAATCCAGCACGCCGTCGTTCATGGAGCATCACCGTCCACATTGGGGCCGTATCACAGCATATACCCGTTTTCTAGAGGCAGCTGTGACACAGAAACAGAACTCGTCAGATTAAATTGTTCTTACAGGGTACATAAACTTACCTGCAGCACGTGGTCAGCACGCGGTAACGGCCATCGATATATCCTCCAATTTCCATCATGTCACCACCATCCAAGTGTTTAGCAACGTGAAATATTATCTACTCTCAAAACAAACGTGGAATAATATTCACTCGGTGGAACTTAGACTCGTCGAACAGCGACGCTCTGTGGCTGTATCCTATAGAACAGCTACAGGAGGTCTTCTGGATTCTGGAGCTGGTTAGAACAGCTAGCCAGAGACAGAATCTCCTTCTGGGGCTGGTGCTTCGCCTTTTATAGCAGGATTTTTGCAACGGCAATCCCAAAAGCAACCCTTCATCTCAATTTCACAAGTGGAACACGCATTCCAGACCTGTCAAGACCGCAGCGCCAAACTCAAGCGGAACAAACCTAAAAGAGATATTTGTTAATTTCTATTTTATTGTAATATTATTTTATATATTTTACCTGTTAGTTTGGAATAAGAAAAACTGGAGTTTCACATTTTCACTTGCGTATAGAATTTACTAGAAAATATTTTAATAGCCAAGCCTCATGACCATTAGAAAGCCATGTCTGTTCTCCCACTCGGCCAATCAAATACGAATAAAGCCCCTTCCACGTAAACCGCGCGCGTTCGAACCAGAGTTGCAAAAATCCTGCCATAAAAGACGAAGCACCAGCCCCAGAAGGAGATTCTGTCTCTAGCTAGCTGTTCTAACCAGCTCCAGAATCCAAAAGACCTCCTGTAGCTGTTCTATAGGATACAGCCACAGAGCGTCGCTGTTCGACGGGTCTAAGTTCCACCGAGTGAATATTATTCCACGTTTGTCTTGAGAGTAAATAATATTTCACGTTGCTAAGTTTCAAAGAGTTAATATTTTACGAACTAAGTTTCACAGGATTTCACGTACTAAGATTCACGGAGTAAATATTTCACGTACAAGTTCTCAGAGTAAATATTATTTCAAGTTTGTTTAGAGTATAAATAATATTTCGCGTACTAAGTTCACAAAGTTGATATTTCCAGTTTTACTTGATGCTAAACTTCTCAGTAGTTTGAAAAATATTAGTCACAGTTTCGCATTCATTAGTAGCAGTAAGTAAATAAACATAGCTTTAGTGTACTGCATTTTTCATTGCTCAAAAATAACCTAAGAATCCTGGCCTATACGACTAGCTATCCGCAAACCTTCCACATCCTTCTCTCAGTTACACGGAGATACAAGATGGCGCCCGAGCAAGAAATAACCCCCACAGCAACCATTAGGGGTGAGGATGACGTCACAATTTGGCGCATGATCAAGACGTCACAATTTGGCACACGAGCAGTGTCGTCACAAACTATATTATAAAACTTTAAAAAACCTGTTTATAAATAACTGTCAATTACATTTCCTTTAATTTAGTGTGAAAGACGTTAATAAAACTAAAACAATCGACGCCAATGAAACTTAATTATAAAATGATAACTATTATGTGGCCAAATAATAAGTACTACACATCATAACTTTGCATTGTAGTTTAAAAGACTAGAATGAAGTCGTAGAAGACAAAATTACTTAAAAGTATTATAATTCCGCTAATTGTAAGTTATAAACTGCATTATTAGTTATAATGTCTTAATGAAAACTCTGTGTTCCTTGGGAGGTATATTAAAATATAGGAGTAGAAAAACAACCTGTATATGTTACACTCAGTTACAGCAAAAGCATTCAGAATTCAAATATAAGTCAACTGATAAACTTATTAGCAAATGTGAAACCCAATATGTATGTGAAAAATAAGATACTGGCAGACTAACTCTATTTACGAGGATAGAGTATATTATTATAACACGCTAGTAAAGTTCTTTCGTAACATTAAAATGATTGACGATCACTATTATCTGATCAGCACAATTATGTAGGTATGTATTTAAAAACTTTTTTTTAAATGTGATATTTCATGTTGATTTTTTGGTACAAACGAGTACCTAAAGGAATGTTTATTATCCACAAGCGGAAAGTTCAATGAGTGAATAAAATATTAGTAAACTATGATTTGCAATTGAAAAATGTATAGCAAAAGTTGATACCAAAATATTACGAACTGAGCACATAAACACATAACACATACGAGTACGAGTACCAAGAGATAAACTAACAGGTACCTGTACTCACGTAAAAATTTAAAGTTTTCTTGAGATTTCAAAACGTGCTTATCTGCGAAAGTCTGAAGTCAAATTTGATAAGATTACACTTCAGCCTTTTAACAAAAAAAGTAAACATTGAAAATTTAATTAATTTAAAACTATTTTTAACAATTTACAATTAATGTAATAAAAATCCTTTGACGTCGCTTTTATGTTTAAAAGTAGTGAAGAAATACTTTTTGCATTATGTTACACATTTCTCATGCTAGTGAAATATTCATATCAATAATCTACTCGAATTACCTGCAAAGGTCTCTATTACTTATAGTCGTTATAAGTTCAGCTATCTTTTCAACTTTTTACTTTACTCTTCTTAGTTTCCTCTTTTTATTTATCCTTGCACTTTGCACTTCAAGGTACTCTGTGAAAAACTCCTCTCCTGGGACGGTTTTTATACTCACTTGACGTTTTTTCAGAAGAGGGAACCTAGATCTTGCCGCTAATACCTCCAACAGTAGGAAGTTCTACTACAAATTCGTTTGTTCTCTAGAATAATATTTAACTTGGGCTTAATTACATGAGCAGTCACTGAACTCTACATTTCGAAAGAGGACTATTTATAAAATTGAATTTAAACTTTTTAAACTAATAATGGAAGTAGTGGTAGGGGTAAAAATTGGTACTACTGCTAGGTAATATTAGTGATTAATTTTTAATGCTAGAATATTATCAAAATTTAATAAAGAAAAATTATTCATTTTAAAGAATGTACATTTTACGAACAAACTTAATAGTTATGCAACATGAGTAAAAAGTATTGTATGTATAGAAATAAAACAATTTTTACTTTAGTCGTATTTTGCGTTAAAAAATACACATTTTTTCACGATTTTATTGTAAAAAAGACATACTTTATGAACCTATTGTAATGAAAATAAATGCACTTTTTTAACGGACTTAATAAAATAATTGACAATACTAAAAAAGTTATTGTTCCTAGTTTTTTTGCTGAATATTGAACACACTATTTTCCATATTACGCGAATTTTAGAATGAGGAATTACAGTATAAAAGTGAAATAATTTTATTGTTCCAAAATACACTGGACGGTGTGTCCCGTTAAAAACGGGAGGAATGGTCACCTACTATAAACATATTTATGTATGTACAAAAATTGAAAACATTTTTTTTTTCGTATGCATTAAACGACATTAATATTATACGTTTATATATTTTTTCACACAAGTACATAAGAACATATTGTTTCCACACAAGTACATAAGAACATATTGTTTCCACACTATTACCTAAGTGCGAAAATTGACAATATCGTCTATGTACCCGAACATCCTAGTGCGTATTATAACGTACAGGCATTTAATAAGTAATATTACTTATTAAATGGTACAGGAGTGTTGCCAACTGACCGGTAATTTGACTTTTTTTTATGAGAAATCCGTAAATACCAAAATATGAAAATAGGTATATAATATGAGTAATAATATGAAAATATACCCATTTTCTTTTTAATAATTATAGTTGGCAAGATAATTCCAAATTTAAGGACACAGAACAGTTACCACACTCGAAAGTTCAGTTTCGTTTTAATTTGCATTATTTGACATTTTATTTTTTGATTAGAGGTTAGAAAGTTAGAATCGTCCGACGTTCGAACTTAACATAATAAATAGCAACCCGATTCAGAAAAAAGTTTAAGCTAATCCTCATTTTTTGATTAGCAAATTCTACTCTAATTTTGACAGTTTATATTTTAAAATATAGTCTAATCTATTCTCAGTATATACCTTTATTGATAATATCATGAAAAATAAATTTTAAATACCGGAATAGAATAGAATTCGCTAATCCAAAAATGAGGATTAGCTTAAACTTTTTTGTGAATCGGTCTGTAGGAGATTAACACAATATTAATCACAAAAATGGATTGTATTGACAAAGAGGCGAACAAAAACGTACATTACGGCATGTAAAAATGAGGAGACCAAAAAAGTACATCACGATAAATGAAAATGAGAAGACCAAAAATACCTCACGGCAATTGAAGATGAGGAGTGTAAAATAGTATCTCACGTCAAGTGAAAATGAGACCAAACAGTACTTCACGGTAAGTGAAAATGAGGAGACCAAAAAGTACCTCACGGCAAGCGAAAATAAGACAGTGTAAAATAGTAGCTTACGACAAGTGAAAATGAGGAGACCAAAAAGCACCTCACGGCAAATGAAAATGAGGAGACCAGAAAAGTACCTCGCGGTAAGTGAACATGAGAAGACCAATAAAGTGCATCTCTTTTTCCAATAGTACAAGTTGGGGAGTAAGCAAGCGTGTTCGTGCTAGTGATCGGCAAAACAGCTTTCGAATTCATTAAGATGCAAAGAAGTTTCACTTCAAAAATAGTTCTTCTCTGGTTAAACTGTTTGTTAATAATGTGACATCGAAAAGTTGACAAATGTATGTTATCGATGCTATGTTTTTTTTTAACACACAGTAGACTGTTAATCGGAGATGAAAATGCCGGGCCTGGCCTAAGAATAATTTTGAGAACTTATTCAATAGATACGTATATAATTAAAATAAACAAAATGATGAGCTGTAATTAATATTTTCATTTGTTTCATTATAATTTTCAATTTTTTTACTGCCCTTTCCTATAAAAAATACTTAAATGTGATGGTACTTTAGAATTTATTAAATATGCTATGATTAATTTATATAGGAACGTCTACTCATTAACAGACATCCAGAAGTGGTACAAATTAGATTTGGGGGCCCGTAAATACGTTTCTATATAAGAATTCTTATCATTTATAACTCTTTTACAATACACTATTAACAATATATTTCTTACCTACATATTCGTATTCGAGTAGAGCAAAAAGATAAAAAAAAGTATATTGTCCCTGGATTCAAAGACTTTTTTGTTTTATCATTTGCTTTAATCCCTGTTTAATTATACAAAAAAATCTCAATACCTACCTGTTAAATGAAGCAATATATAGTTTAGATTTATTAGACAGATAAACTACAGGTTTAAATTTTATTTTAAAGTTTTATATCATAGTTGTAGTAAATTCCCGTAATAACCACAGTAATAAAATAAAACTTATTGCAGCTAGTGTAACAAATTTCGTTCGGTAAAAAAATCTGTGGAAAAAGCAGCGCGGAATTTAAAATAAAAGTAAATATTTTTGTCATAAGGTTTGCGGTACATTGTACACTTGTTTTAAAGGTGACATTTCTCACGGTATTCCCCTATAAAAGAGGATTTGTGAAGGAATATTATTCGGTAGGTCGCCACGTTCGCATTCCTTTCCGGATCAAGGAGATATTATTTCCCTTGCCAAGCAGTTGTGTTGTGTACCTCTGCCTGCTGCTGCCTTCGGTTTAGATCGACCAGGTGTGTTATTTTATTTTTTGTTTTTGTTATTTTTTATAAGAGTGGACGATTTTGTTATCTACAGTTGAAGGTTAAAATACACACACAGATCCGCATAGCACTATGGTCATAACACAATTAACCCTCCATATTTTACTAGTAGAAAGTCAATTGTTTATGCCTGCGTTTCAAAACCAGTGGCGCGCAATCGATAAGTGAATCTTACAATCGTAAAACGTAATAAATGTATTTCCTATATGATCGCAAAATGTCCTTTCAATGTGCTCCCTGCATCTTCGGGAAGAGGAAAAACTCATAAAGGGTTATGTCTGGTGAATACGGTGGCTGTGGCATCACGTTGCTAATGTTTTTAGCAATATTCAAAATTCAGGTGTTGTTTGCCCACAATTCTTTTCGCATGAATAGTTTTAATGTGCTAGGACGCCCGGCTTCCTTCTTATCTTCCAAGTCTTCTCGGCCCCTTTGAAAACATTTGTATTATTCATAAACCCTTAGTTTCTACATAGCTTCTTCGCCAATACCCTTCTCTTCAACATTTGCACCTTTTCATTGCACTTTATAGCTTTATACCAAATTTAATGCAGATCCTTCGTTATGTTATTTTTTAATAAAGAAGATCGCCGAGTTTGTCAAAATACTTCGTCAGTATGTAGCTATCAAACATAAACTACCTGCCGAATTTAAATGAAACCAGATATACACTTTCAGATCGTGGTTATTATCACTTGATAAAAAAAGAGCTCAATCGAAAACGTATAACATGCGAAATTAAAAAATTCTCGTTACTTTCTACTCATGTATATGAATAGCTGGCGCGGGTTGTGTTGAGACTGATCTAGTGTGCGCTGAACCTACTTAGACGGGTCGAACTGTAGTAATTAGGGAGGTTACGTGACATTTAGTCGAATATTTGCAATAATTATTACCTATTTTCTAGTAAATGTTATATGTTATTATTACAACAAGAAAAACACTCAATCAACATTTAAAATTGATATAAAGAAAAGAGGAAGGAGATTCATTCACAAGCAAAGGAAATTGTAGTTTATGTTCTCAGATTGGCTAGTATGCGCGGTATTAGTGTCAACTTAATCCGCGCCAGCTATACCTACATACATTTATACCTAAGTGTATATTTCCTTTAAGCCTTGGTGAAATATACAGTGTGTCCCATTTAGAAGTGCCACCATTGGGATCTCGAGAACTATAAGAGATACGATGTAGATTAAATGGAACTTTTTGTGTGCCTTTGGGAGGCCATCTCAGATGTGCTTTTGTTTTTCCAAAAATTCTCATAGGGCACTAGATAATGACGAAAAACTGATTATTGTTGATTTTTTCTTTTTCAAATAACTTCTAAACTATTAGTAATTGAGAAAAATGTTTGAAATATAAAAGATAGATATTTTTATTAACTAACCAGTGACGTACGAAACAAATTTTTATATCCCTACATTTTCGAGATATAACACAAACTTATATTTTTTTAAATGGAACCCATATCTAATTTTAGTCTCAAAAAAATAACTACTTTTTTCTCTTTTTAATGTTATAAAGGTTATTATGTTTTATATTTGTTTTGCCTTCAAGATTATTATTTTTTCCTTATTTTGTATTAAATTTACAATTATTTTGAAAATATTGGTAGATTTCTATTTAGAAATACTCCTTGTATTTAAATAATTTATTTCGTTAGAAAAATTTGCTCAAAACTCGTATCAAATTAATTTTTATAATATTTTGTATCAGGTCGCCCTTGGTACATTATAGTGTAATTTGTAATTATAAGTCTAGAATAAAAATATTAAGTAATAAAGGCATAAAATAAATTATATCGATCAAATGCAATATAATTACTAATAATAATATTTTTTTTTGAGAAATAATAAGAAAATTCACAAAAATAAAGAAAAAAAATAAATTTTAGGAGCAAAACAAATATAAAACATAATAGCCCTTACATAATTGAAAAGAGAAAAAATTAGTTATTTTTTGAGACTAAAATAAGATATGGGTTCTATTTAAAAAAATATAAGTTTGTGTTATATCTCGAGAATTTACGGATATAAAAATTTATTTCGCACGCCACTGGTTAGTTAATAAAAATATCTATCTTTTATATTTGAAACGTTTTTCTCAATTACTAATAGTTTAGAAGTTATTTGAAAAAGAAAAAATCAACAATATTCAGTTTTTCGTCATTGTCTAGTGCCCTATGAGAATTTTTGGTAAAACAAAAGCACATCTGAGATGGCCTCCCAAACTCGCGCAAAAAGTTCCATTTAACCGTCATCGTATCTCTTATAGTATAGAGATCCCAATGGTGGCACTTCTAAATGGGACACACTGTATAGCACCATTAAATCCATCATTGAATCCATTATTATTGTATTTATTTAATCAAATAATTGTCCTTTGAAATACAATATTAATATTCCCATTCTAATTGATGCATAAAAAATACGATTTTAAAATTGTAGGTGTATGCTCATTATAATTTTTAGTAGCAATATTTTCTTCACCTTTCCCATTTATTTATACAATTAACAATAACGGTGATATTGGTATAATATTGTTTCGCTTTTGCTATATTCTAATTAAAATTCCTACTTACTATGTTGCTATAACGTATAAAAAGTCAAAAAATAATCAGTAGCTATACTAGAAGATGTTCGAAAATAATCGAATATACAATTGAACGGGCGTGATGTGTTTTCTGGTAACACATCGAGTCCGCAAACTGTATATTTGGAAGGTTTTCGATGTTCGAGTTGTATAGGTTAAGACTACAACGAATCAACTGATGCTTAACTTTTTCTTTTCTTCGCACACTATCCCTTTCCCTGCGGGGTGTTGCCGCTTCTTCTTAACTCAGTATTTTCAATAAATTGATAATGTAGAAATCTCCATCAGTTCATACTTATTTGACGCGAAGTATAATTTTTATGAAATGTCAAAAATATTATTTATTTATATCCATGGATAATGTGATTATATATTATTCATTTGTGTGCGACCGAAATACGCCAAACGATGTGTTTCGTGAAACAGCTTAGCAACGAAAAGTATCCGATAACTAAGAAAAATTGAGCTATCTGATTGGTCTATTTTCGGATGAATTGTATAGTCTTTGTTATTTTCACTTGAGTGATATATTTGAACATGTTCAAGTGAACAATATTATTATAAAACATTTCATAAGGGAATTATTATTATTTAGTGGTATATTTACATTCTAAAGAGAAACACTAAGGGCCAATCTTACCATCTCTGGTTAAAATTTTAACTACCAGTTAAATAAACAAAACCGATACTAAATGAACTGTTAAATGTCAAATTTATAATTGCTATCAATAATTCGATTTAATATTGGCAGTTAAATTTTTAACCCAGAGATGGTAAGATTGGAACTAACTCGTTTACTCTCATATAAACAGAGATATTCTTTATTCTTTGTAGGTATCTTCAATTTTACATCTCTATGGTACTCCAGCAGTGACCTGTATATAGAGGTCACTGTATTCCAGGGACTAGGCCTAGAGCCTAGAGTCTAGGCTAACTTCTAAGCAATGGTAGTCTTTACGAGAATTATATTCTTTTTAGTAAAAATAAAATATTGGAAGCGAAATAAATCGCATATCCAGATTTTAGTGGATAAACACGTTTTAAGGTCCCTAGAATCCGATTATAACATTTTTACGATTATGTCTCTCTCTCTCTCTCTCTGTGTGTGTGTGTGCGTGTGCGTGAGCATGTGCGTGTACGTGTGCGTGTGCGTGTGCTTGTGTTTGTGTGCGCGTGCGCGATTGCGTGTGCGTGTGTGTGTGTGTGTTGTAGACACGGTTTCTCAAATTCTGTCCACATCAGATATTTTTTAAAAGGAACACCTACATTTTTGCCGGAATAAGGTTCCAAAATCAATTTCTCTTTACAATTATGTATAATAAGTGGGGGTTTTCCTTTAAATTATGTCTGATAAAGCAAATAATAAAATGATTTTGTATTGTTTGCACAAGTACATCTATGAAAAGATGAAAACAGCAAAGCATACCAACTTTTTGACTACTTTTGTAACCAATATTAACAAACACTACTATCAGAACAATGACAGATGTATACACGTAATACACAATGATATATCACAGCCGACTCTTGTTTTATTACACATAATTTATAGCTAATTCCCTACTTGTTATACATCATTGAAAAGAGAAATTGATTTAGAATCTTATTCCATTTAAAAATCAAAGTCAGATATTTTTCTGGAAAATTAGTTGGTCATGGAAAAAAATTGTTTACGCTAAATTATATATCATAATTAATTGAATTAATAATTTAATTTGTTATCCGAAGTACACATCAATGTTTCATTATTAATTTATTCGATAATATCATTTATGTTCTGCAGATTGCCTATAAGTATTAGCTGCCTAGTACAACTAAATTCCCGAAATATGTTCTTAGTACGGAAGTCACTTTGGTAAAGATAATTGTCGTATATTTTCTGAAACATGTAAAATAATATAAATAGAGAAAGCATACAATTGTCAACACTGACATGCTATACTGGTTATCTATGTAGCAGAAATATAATGGCATAAGGATGCAACGAAAAGTTTGGACTTAATTTATCATATTCATATACTGCAAAATATCTTTTTGTCTATTTGAGATAAATACAAATTATGAAAGTAACTAGCTTTAGTGATGAGATATGAAAATTGAAACAATGGGTTCGCTCTGATCCAAAGTATTGTAATTATTAATAAAGGTTGTATACAAAAAATGTCAAGGAAAAAATAACATTTTAAAATCAAAATTTACAAAAATTACTTAAGCGATAAAACTCCGTCGCTTAACATGTGTAATGTAAATAAATTGCTTTCAAGAAATTTGTTTCTTTTTGTAAAAAATAAATAAGTAAACAAGTAGAACAAGGAGCTTGTAAATAGAGAAAAAAATTAATAGAGGTAGCGCGAGCCCCTATATCACGCCCTCAACCTTCAAACGAAACATACCATATTTCGACTGCGATCTCATAAATAAAGAAATAAATATCACCGGTGCATATTATCCATTGCTGGGTGTGCGAATCTGTTTTTTATGTGACCTAGGATAAGTTAAATAATGTTTACTGTATAATTATACGTATAAATTTACAGTTGATGTTATTCATTGCATAAGAAATATTTGAGTACAGTAGAGTCTCGATTCAGTAAACTAATTAATGTAGGGTCATGTCATAATCAAGTTTGTTCACTTTTTCGAGTTCTTGTAAAATAATTACAAAATTATAATTTTAAACGTGCCTACTTATTGGATTTAATTACTTTAATACAACTTAAATATCAAAATATTAATTTTAGGGCCGGTTTGTAAATAAATTTAATTATCACTTAAAATTTACTTCCATAGTAAATTTAATGAAAAGAAAAAATACAACGCGTTTTTTACAGCAATGATTTAAATATCATAAGAACTGAGAAACTGATTGTATTTGTTCATTTTATTAAATTTACTTGACAACTAAATTTGAAGTGAAGGTTAAATTTCTTTATAAAACCGGCTCCTAGGGCCATTTTCTTAATACACTATTAAATGAATGATAAAATATGTATATTATTACACCTTTTCATCCATTGCTGAATTTGGTAATATATTTTTAGGCAGATTTCTTTGAAATAAAGGATATGTTGGGTACAGGTACAGTTGAATTTAAATATGGGTTGTTTTGTTTTAGTGTGCTTACCTACATATGATTATGTAATTCTATAAATTAAAAAAAAAGCATGTTATAATTTATAATAAATCAAATCCTATTAGCAAAGTGGTTTAACAAACACCAAAGGTCGAGTGGTGCTGCGGTAGTTTTGTCTTCAGAATTATGAAAACTGTATATACACCAACCGGCAACATTGTTATTTAATCATGTTTTACAAGCGTGATTTGTCATCCATCAGTTATATTTGATTTTTGATTGATAATGTTAGCTCGATTTCACAATATTTTGCAAATACATACTTGGCACAAATTATGTATAAACGTATTCTATAGCTAATAATGTTTAGAAAAATAGTTGTTCCAACTTAATATAATTTATAACCTTAAAAAAATCTGATGTGGCCAACACATGACCTCCCGCCAACTCCATGTTTAAAATAGCAGTGAGCTTCAAGTAAAGTATCATTTCCGGTTAATCGTTTGTAAATAAAATCTAATTTGTTGTCCAATAAATAGAAAAGTCTGTAATACGAAATTTTGGATTGTTTTATTGTTTTTCCTCAAAAATTTGTTAGAGCTCCAAATTAAGTACTACATCCGATTTATCATATATGGTTAAAGTCTAATATGTTGTTTCAAATTATATATGAGTTTTAAATACCAAATTTGAGAAGTTTTGAATCATATTTTAATAGGCTTTAAGGAAAAATCGTCACACACGTACATTCTTATAAAAATCAGCATCATCTTCTAGGTGCTCGAAAACGCAATCTTTGTAAATTCTTCGCCGTACATAATCCATTTCGTAAATGTGTAGTTGTAAATTAATATTAATTTATAGTGCTGCAAAAATAGCAATTAGCAAATTTAAATCAGATCATTCTGTACATCTAACATGATGGAAAAAATATTATTTTTACAAACCTTAATAAAATATTTTACTATTATATTCTCATTAACACGGTTTTATTATTAATTTTAATATAATTGCTGCCTGTCAGTGACATTTGTTTAAATATGTCAAACCTGTCATTGAAATTATGATTTTGTTTGACGCATAGGCAAGACGATACATGGAAATAAATTATATTATATATTCATATTTAAAGTTATTTAGAGTTATTTACTAAATGTTATTATCGTAGAATTGAAGAATAAACCATTATATTCCATTTTAATTAGTAAAAGTTGCTAAAAAATAATATTCAATGAATTTTTTACAAGAAAAACTGTTAAAAGCTTGTATAAATGATACTTCCGGTTATCCGATATACACTAAAAACTAATGAGCACTTCCCATATTAGTATAGAATAGGTATACAAAATTTCAAATTTTTCTGATTGATAGTATTTGAGTAACCGTGTCCACAAGATCCACACACACACACACACACAGACACACACACATACATACCTACCTACAGACATCATTGTAAAAATGTTAAAATCGGATTCTGGGGACATCAAAACGTGCTTATTATATAAAATCTCTATATGCTATTTTTAGCACGATCCCTATACCTCCCTTACCTAGGGTAGCGGGAGGTAAAAATACATGACAGATGTCAACACTCAGCATTCCATATTCAAAATGTCGGCAGAAGTAGGAAATTTTAGTTCCACATAAGCGGCGTTTCGTTAACTAACTTTTCCAATTATGACAATAATCAGAATTACTTGTATTAATGTATGTAATGATATAAAATAACAGGAAGTCATATGCTGCCGTCATGTGATTGTGATTCTTATAACAAAATTATTAACAATAGATAAACGCTAATAGATCATGTTGACAAGCTAATCTTTTGTTTAAAGTTTACATCATCCATTCCAATGTAAAAACAAAAAATATTAATTATTTGCAATTTGTACATGAAGCTGATTTTGTTTTTTTGCAAATTAAAACATCAAAACAGTATTTAAACTTTCAGTGTTGCTGTTCTTTAAAGCTAAGATTTCAGCTTTCAGTACAGTAGGGCAGCAGCAATGGAAAGCCGAATCCGAGTAGCGAACACTGACATTAACGTACGACGATTCTTGTCTGACTGGTGCTGCCAGCAGAGACGCTAGTGGCGGCGCCAAGAACTCTTGAGCCTGATTGATGCGTTACCCGTTTATTTTATTCCTAAGAAACAGGCGCTCGCCTTTTCAGATCAGCTGGGATTTTCAGATTTGAATGTAGGTGGAGGACGACACATAATCAGAGCACGGGATTAACAGACAGTGATTCGCGTTTCATTTAGATGAATTCTAAAATTTATACCACTAATCACTAGGTATATTCAATACACATATTTCTTACAAAATACCATTCGACATTATGTTATATTTTACAATGGATATTTAAAAAATATTGCAAAAAATTAAGAATTTGTATTATTTGATGTTTGATGTACTGATAGTAATATAGAAGATTTTTTCGAAATACGCAAAATTAAGGGCAAATAATATACACCCTGTATAGTAGTCAATTATCAGACTAGATGAAAAAATAAATAAATAGAATGTATAATTTAATATTGAGATTTCAAATTATGACAGTACCTAATAAAAAAATCTGATGTGGCCAACACAAAACCTCCCGCTATTTAATTTTTATTAATTTAAATACATACCTACGTATTTAGTAATGCTTTAAACTATATTATGTTCCATTGCATATAACTATCGCTTTATTTACGATTTTCTTTATTATTTAATATGTCACTATTATTAATTTGAAGTGATTAGCTTTTGACAATGACGTTTATCTGTCAGTTACATTCATTTGAAAAATAAACTGTGTAACAAAGGAATTTTGTTTATCTTAGGCTTCGGGATTAAAAAAAGAAGAATGATTTTTAAATTTATCTCTAAAATATGTAAAAAAAGTATTAATGTATACCTGTACAAAATTCAATAATCTATAATTTTCCAATGAAACTAAATGCGAAAAAATGGCATTTAATGGTATTTTTTGAAGAAAAACCATTATGAGCTTCAAGTAAAATACCATTTCCGTTTATCCGATTTACGCCAAAATCTAATGGCTTCTATTCCTATTAGAATAGGGTAGAAATACAAGGTTTCAGAATTTTCTGAATGATAGTATTTGAGTTAGAGTGCAAACAAAATTCGTACACATACACACATACACACACACACACACATAAATTAGGAGGGAGGTTTTTTTAAATAAAAAACAAAATTCTTGATCTCACTGTTCTATTACATAATTGGTGACCGGTTTCGGATACTTAGAAGTCATCCTCAGACCAACAAACCGGAGACTACAATATAAAAGTAAATACAACATACAATTGTAATTATAACATATGTATAATAGTAATATTACTTACACAATCTTCAGGAAATTTAATACGCAAACTCTGAAAGTGGTCCATATACAAGATTGATATAAATGTTACCATAAGTAAAATTAAAAGAATTTACAAATTTCGTTTTTATTTTAAAAAATGTACCATGTGCTTCGAAAGAAAAAAGTTTACTGTTTAGATTTGGAAAGCATCAGATGAAATCTGAAAATGATCAAATATTCTGCAGAAACTAGTTAAAGGATATGTATTTAAAGTAGGATGTCTAATAAGGATGATTGTGTTAAGTTCGTTGGATCATTTGGACATGTTATTGTATTATTTTCTACACATAAGAATTGAAACGACAATAAAAGCTGCCAGATCTAGTGAAGACGAAATAAAAAAAAAAAATTAATAACAAGGAATAACTTTGTTACAGTAAACAATTATCTCAATTGTTTTCACAACCTACCTGATAAAGCTGATTTTCTATCATAGCTTACCAGGTAAATTAATCGTAATTTTCTCTTACGTTTTTGTAATATCGCCGAATTCGTAATTAAAGTAGATTACAAGTAAATAAAAATATACAGCTGCTACATTTGAAATATGAAAGTTAATCTCACTTCTGGTTAAACCGGATGCCAAATACGATGATCCATGAGCCCCTAATCCTAGTTTACAAATATATAAATAGAATTAAGAAATAATTATAAATGAAAAAAGTTATTTTGAGTGGCTCGTTTTTCAGTGTACCCGGTATAATACGAGTTAAGATTTGCTTAAAAGGTTTGTTAAAGTGCATAAAATATACTGTAAGGTATAAAAATTATAACATAAGATTCCCCACAATCGATTTGAGTAAAACTAATTGATTAATTTTTGTTAATTTGCATAATCAAGTAACGAACTAATACTTGTGTAAAAAAGGATGAGGAAGTTAAAATTTACTTCAAATTACTTAAATTCAAATTAGAGTGCATGAGTAATTATTAAATTTAGTATAGAGTCAAGAGTGTAGACTGTCGAGTTTGTAGAGGATATATGAGTATGTGGGTGAAATTGAGGGTGAGCGTTTTGCGTGGGCGCCCTAAATGTGTAAATTATTGTGGTTAGTAATGAATTAAACAGTGAAGGCTTATGCTTGAAAAGTATAACATTATTTTTACGTATGTGAATATGAAAAACAGAATAATACCATATGAGATATAACTATATTTATCAGTACCTGTATGATGATGCCACAACTGACAAAATTGTACAATAAAGTAAAAATATACTTCACTTGTGAAACTAAATCCAGTGTTAGCTTTTTTTAACTTTTATTAATTTAAATACATACGTCCATAATTATTGATGCTGGAAACTATGTTCCTTTGCATTCGTATAATATAATTATTGTTTTATTTTCTATTAGAATTTTCTTTTTAAAACGTTACTATTAAAGTATTAATCATTTGAAATGATAGGTTTTTTGACAGTGACATTTATCTGTCAGTTACTTACATTTGAAATCTGAACTGTGTAATTAAGGAATTGTGTTTATACAGGCTCCGGGATTTATAAAATAGAATATTTTATATATTTATCTACAAATGTATAGAAAAAGTATAAATGCATACCTGTAAAAAAATTCATAAGCATTTAAAGGTATTTTTCGAAGAAAAACTATTTTGAGCTTCAAGTAAAGTGCCATGTCTTGTTACCTGATTTACGCCAAAATTTAATGGCTTCTTTCCATATTAGAAGAAGGTAGAAATATAATGTTTCAGAATTTTTTTAATTATAGTATTTGAGTTACAGCGCTTACAAAATCCATACAGATATAGTGAAAATGTTAAAAACGGATTATAGGGACCTTAAAACATGGTCACTTACCAAAATCACGACATGCGATATGTAGCGTGATCCCTATACCTCCCTTACCAAGAGTAGCGAGAGGTAAACAATGGCCAGCACAATACCTCTCGCAATTTCCGTTTGGTTACATAAGTATCGAGTTTAACATTTCTTGTACGCACAAATAATTCTAATTGTATCTATTATTTTTTACCTCCCGCTACCCTAGGTAAGCGAGGTATAGGGATCGTGCTAAAAATCGGATATAGAGATTTTAGTGAATAAGCACGTTTTGATGTCCCCAGAATCCGATTTTAACATTTTTACAATGATGTCTATAGGTATATATATGTGTGTGTGTGTGTGTGTGTGTGTGTGTGTGTGTGTGTGTGTGAGTGCGCGCGCGCGTGCGTGCGTGCGTGCGTGCGTGCGTGCGTGCGTGTGTGTGTGTGTGTGTGTGTGTGTGTGTGTGTGTGGATCTTGTGGACACGATTACTAAAATACTATCAATCAGAAAAATTTGAAATTTTGTATACCCATTCTATACTAATGTGGGAAGAGCTCATTAGTTTTTAGTGTACATCGGATAACCGGAAGTATCATTTATACAAGCTTTTAACAGTTTATCTTGTAAAAAATTCATTGAATATAATTTTTTAGCAACTTTTACCAATACAAATTGAATATATTGACATACGTATACAAATGTCACTGCCACGAAGCAATTTTCATTAAAATTAATAATGAAACCCTGTTAGGAAGAATTTAGTAGTTTAAATATGATTCTAATGAAATTAAGGTTTGTAAAAATAATATATTTTCCATCATATATAAATATTAGATATACAGGATAATTCGATTTAAGTTTGATGTTTGCAGCATTATATTTCAAACAACTCTCAATAAGAACGTGATTTCAAAGTGTCAAATAATTACGAAATGGATAATGTACGGATAATGTCCGCCTCAGAATTTACACAGATTGCATAAGGAAGTTGGTGATGATTACTAGCACATAAATTCTCTTTGAATTTTTACCTCTCGCTAAGAGAGGTATTGGATTCATGCTAAAATTCGCATATCCAGATTTTATTGAATAAGCACGATTTAAGGTCCCTAGAATCCGATTATAACATTTTTGTGTGTGTGTGTGTGTGTGTGGATGTGTGTGTGTGTGTGTGTGTGTGTATGTCTGGATGTTGTAACACGATTCCTCAAAAACTATAAGACTTAAAAAATATTTAACTGCAGTTTCCTCAATCTGACATGCCTGGGAAGAGCTGAAAAGGTTTTGGTAACAATTGAACAACCGGAAGTAGTAGTTTCTTAGAAAAATTCTTCTAAATATAATTTTTTGGGAGTTTTTTAAATTAAATATTGAAGAACATAAAATTCTCCATCTAATACACTTAAAAATTTTATTATATCTTGTATAGATTTAGAGATAAATAAATGTGGATGTGTGTGTGTGTGTGTGTGTATGTCTGGATGTTGTAACACGATTCCTCAAAAACTATAAGACTTAAAAAATATTTAACTGCAGTTTCCTCAATCTGACATGCCTGGGAAGAGCTGAAAAGGTTTTGGTAACAATTGAACAACCGGAAGTAGTAGTTTCTTAGAAAAATTCTTCTAAATATAATTTTTTGGGAGTTTTTTAAATTAAATATTGAAGAACATAAAATTCTCCATCTAATACACTTAAAAATTTTATTATATCTTGTATAGATTTAGAGATAAAGACACTATAATTTATAGAGTAAACTAATAGCAGAGGCTAAGGCACTAAGGAAACCAGTTGACAAATTCCAATGTTTATAACATAGTTTGTAAATGACACATGTCATTGTCAAATATCAACAGTTTTAGTGACATTCTGATAGCTTTTTCTGGGAAATATATTTAATCTTTCTTATTGTTTTATTAATTAAATATTTGAAATTATAGGTAAAATTGTGGTAAAATGCATATATCCATCAGAAATACCGCCAATCTAGTTAATGAATTGGAAGAATCTCTGACATTTAGAAACTGCCTCATACAATAAAAAATAGATATAATTAGAATTATATGTGTGCAGAAGACACGTTAAATACAATAAAAAACAATATTTGAGTAAAGTTCTGTAATTTTATGTTATAAAACAACGGTTCGAAAGCGAAGTGCAATACAATACTTGTATAGCCTAATATGGAAATGGCCACAACATATTTTCTTTTATTGATAACAATAATTTTGACATGAATAATAACGTTACTTATTTGTTAATATTCACAAAAACAAAGTATGCTGCATTTGTTTTTATCTGATGTTTTGCTCATTTCGCTGCTTTGATAACCTCACTTATGGGCCTTGATTTGTATTTGATTTAATTATTTAATAAAAACACTTTGTGCTGTTACAGTCAGCAGCCTTATTAGTTTATTATTATTTTTAAATAAATCTATTGAAATGTATTTACCTACAAATACAAAAAATAGTGATTTGTTCAATCCTACATTTACAAATATTTCACATTTTCACCAAAACAGCACAGTGGCCAGGCGAGGCGGCAGCGTAGGTCAATTTAAAATTATAGTGGCAAATTTAAATTATATACTTAACACGTTTCTTGAGTTTAATGAGTTAAATAATATTTGGATTTGGAGGCTTGAGTTTGATTGAAAAGTGACAGTTTGCATTATAGACCAAGGTTAATAATAAATTATTATTGACCTAGGTTACCATGGTTACAAGCAAGCAGTAGTGAAAAACAATTTCTCATGTCAAATAAAGGTAAATAATAGTGCGTTACTAGGCTAGTAGTGAAAAAAATATATTAATGATCCCAAACTTCGCAAAGTTGGTATTTAATACTCTTATATAATTTGAAACAACATATTAGATTTTGACTATATATGATAAACCGGGTGTAGTGAGCTTAATTTGAAGCTCTAACAGATTTTTCAGGAAAAACATAATAAAATATAATCCAAAATTTCGTATTGCTCATTGCTATTTTAAACATGGAATTGAGCGGGAGGTCATGTGCTGGCCACATCAGATTTTTTCTATAAGGAATTGTAGTGTTGGAGTTATCGTCGGAAAGACACACACACACACACACATACATACATACATACATACATACATACATACATACAGACATCATCGTAAAATAAGTTAAATTGTATTCTAGGGACCCTAAAACGTGCTTATTCATTAAAAACTTCACCATTATTAATTTGAAATGATTAGATTTTTGACAGTGGCATTTATCTGTCAGTTATATTTGAAATATACACTGTGTAACAAAGGAATTGTGTTTATCAAAGGCTCTGTGATTTATAAAAAAGATTATTTTCTAAATTTACCTGTAAAATATATAGAAAACATATTAATGTATACCTGTAGAAAATTCAAAAAACTTTAATTTTTATAATGACAGAATGCGGAAAAATGGCATTTGAATATTTTTTGAAGAGAAAAATAACTTCTTTTCCTATTAGAATAGGGTCGAAATGTAAGGTTATAAAATTTTCTGAATGATAGTATTCGACATTATCACTTTGCTTTGTATTAGGGTTAAATAATAGTGCTTGAGCAGACTGAGTTTTAATATGTTTATTTATTAAATACTATGTGCGATCGATTTCGAATAAATATTCATCATCAGGCAACAGCTGAAAAAATACATTTGTATAGATATATAAATGAATAAATAAGGTACATATGACCAGACCTCCTTTCCGGAACCACACATATTTAAAAATCTACCGCCATTTATATCTTAACTTTCAATAAAAATTACTCTTCTTATGCTTCTCCATACATTAACAATTTCCGCTTCCATTCCAATACGCCATCTTATTAGATCAACGCAGTTCGTAGTTCATCTTCTTGGCGTATAAAACTTAAAAATTAATGTCTACATTTCAATGTTTCAATTTATCGTATTAACATTTGACGATGAGTGTATAGTTTAGTCTCTGCGATTTATTACATCCAATTATTCTATGTATTATAGTGTATCACTAAATCTATAGAAGATATAATAAATTTAAATGTGTCTTAAGTATTATAGTTTTCGGGGAAACGTCCTTTTAACACACACATACACACACACACAAAAGGTTTATTATTTAAATGTTTTGGTTATAGTACGGAGACTGTTTTGTCATGAAATTGTGAATGCTTTCAATGTTTACTCCATAAAATAAATAAAATACCTGTATAATTTATTTATTTTTTATATATAATAATGTAACATAATGCTTTTCATTTTGAATTTAAAAAAAATATGAAATATATTGGGTTTTGGACAGCTATTTTTCCTGAAATAGATTGAAAATATTAAATACGGAGACTTTTTATAAGACTATGCAATAAAAATTTTATTTTCCTTTGTATGTAATTATCGTATTAAAATTTTGTTTACATTTTTATGTAAGAATGTTAACGAATAAAAATTATACATTACTAGTAATATTAGTTATAAAACTACAAATGTTGATTACAATAAAAAATAATTATTAATTTTCCATTATTTTGTAAAAAATTCTATATTTATTAGCTTGTCACTTAGTTGATAGGTTAGTTTTTGGGCTGAAAATAATATTATATTACTTACTACTTACATTTTTTTTACATTTACATATTTTCTTTTTTTTTACTTTTATATATAAAATGCATAATAATTTATAAAGTTTACAAATTTAAGAGAAAATTAAATTACAATCATGTTTTCTGTACAAACTTATGGGCGATTGAGTACAAATGACGTCACGAAGTGGTGGGGTTTTTTTCAATGACTGTTTGACAAAAAAAAAAGAAAAAATAGAGGATATTTTTTTTACATTTTCTTTCAGTTAAGCAAAAAATTTATAATTTGTAAAATGATCCTGTTATCCGAAAACGTTATGAATAACTTCACCAAAAGAATGGTATAATGTCAACGGAGTCGAGGAGAGCATTTGGCTGATATTATATTCCACATGTATGTAGTTATAAATAGTAATAAATTTCTTTTTTCACAATATTTCTAAGTTATATTCAAAAAGCAAATCCTAAAGTTCAAATTGGATCACCACTACATGTTCGGGAGTTCCAGTCACCATTCTATGTACTTATAATTTGTTGAATTTAAGATAGTAATTTCAGATAATAACACCCATAAAAGAAAAATGACCATACTATCATCAGATATACAAACAATTTATTTATAAAATAAATAATATTAGATAGGTACCTCTATACACAAATATCTTTTTTTTTTATCCATTACCGGATTATAACAAATCTTCAGCCCCTCGTAATTCCCTCTCTTCTTGATATTCTATCTACGTCTATTTGCGGGTGTTTATATGTTTAAAATAATAATAAATTTATTGCATTTTCAATGAATTACCTTAATTCCTCGAATCCGAAGTAAAGTACCTGATATTCGCGTTATCTGTTCGCCCTTGCGTCTCCGGTGGATACATCAGAGGGCTTTCCATCATCGATTCCGGACCTGTGCCCCTAGAGTCCGGGCTCCGGTTTTGCCTGCAGATTAGGTATGCAGTCGCGGCATGGCACACTGGTTATCAGCTTCGGCTTTGAGCACGCCACTGTTTGTGTTCTTCATCTTAATGCGAGCTCTGCTCTGTGGTTTCTGGGTTAAACATGCTTTGAATTAAGTAAAAAATTACTACATTCCAAATGGAATGCTAAAAAGATGCTTGAATTGATGAGGTTTTAACACACTCCTTACCTAAGACATCCTATTTTTCATTGTTACAAATTATTTTACAATGATGTATAAAGTAGATGACATATTAAGTAGGTACAACGTAACTTATGTATCTAGTGAGAATTTAATGTACAAATAAAACTCCCCAATGTACAAGGGGCACGCTAGAATAATTACGAATGGACATGGTTCATAATTATCAGAATTTTATTTTAAATATGTTTAAAGTAAGGCAGTGTGGTTAAAGTGTCAGCTTTGTGATCGGCAAGTCCGAGCAGGCTACACAGCAGCGATAGGTTGGATGGATGAACGCTCAGCAACAAAAATTTATCACACTGCGGCTCGGTGTGCCCGGCACCCTTACACCGAAAGGTACTAAAAGGGTTACTATTCTCTCCTTCCCCTTCTTAAAAACTCCCAACCAATATAGTCTTTTGTATAAACGCTGAATGCTTCTTCCCTGTAAATTTTTATTAGATCCAAAAAACAGCTTGGAATTCTTGCAAAATTCGGAGTGAATTTTGTGCTTTAGGTGAGGTTATTATTGTTAAATTTAGTGAAATTGCGTCTTTTTGTGCGTTGAGTGAGGATATAAGTGTGGCTTTTAGGCGTTAGGTGAGGTTGTTGTTGTGTTTGGTTGAATTGCATGACGATAGACTGTTGTTCGTTTTCGTGATCAACGGTAGTATCACCGGCTCGCTAGAAGCAAGTGTGATGAAAGATGAAAGATTCGATGAAAGATGAGATGCTTGATGTGATGAAAAGATCAGACTTTACATGGGTCTCTTTTGGATTGGGGCGCATAGTTGCCACCTACACTACCGGTGCCGTCTATAATAAATATTAATAATAATAAATAAATAAATATATCATCACGGCATATTACACATTTCTGGATGTGCCAGTATCTACAACACATGTAGACATCGGTAATGATGACGATATATTTTACCGTGTGGGCGCTTACCAGGCGTCACCTCACGGGCACTCATATCTGGATTAATAATAATAATAAATAATAATAATAATTAATTTTTGAATTGAGGAAACTGTTATATTTAGACACGAAGATTGAAAAAATAGGTACAAATGACTACTCTATATATTTATTTAAATATGAACATGCATTTTTGCTCTTATAGGACGAACTAATTTAAACTAATTTAAAATAACTAAACGAAGTAAATGACACTTTGTGGTGTAAAAAGGTCCCGAATTCTATTTCATCATCATTAGCTTTACAGTGATGCGAAATATGTATGTACTTGACATTAGATAAAGATCAAAATATTTCCTCAAACAAAAATATACAAAAAATATCTCATGGTAAACTGGTAAAGCAGTGAAGTCACATAATTTTAAAAAATTAATAGGTAACTTTGTTAATTGCTGATAAATGCAACTAAGTGTTTGGTATCACTATAAAGGTAATTTAAATTACTTTCAGAAAACATAAAAATATGGATAAATTTCTCGACTGTGATATATACAGATTAGTTACCAATTAATCGAAATTTCAGTCGCACAGCATACTTACAAAATCGGCAATTCAGTACATACTTGCACAACGATGAGTATATTGATTTTTTAAATTGTTTCCAAGTATTTGTATTATTTTATGTGGTCTTATATCGACTTTAGCGATGATGATTTTTAATTAGTCCATTAACTTGTTTTATATGTGTCTGCCATGCAAATTAGTATGCACGAATATGGTTAAAAATTCCTTCAATAAAATAGAAACTTTAGTAACTGATTTTAACAAAAATATTTCATTGTTGTCTACTAATATAAACATTTTAATGATTTTTTAAATAATTTAATAACCGATTTAAATAATATGATAACCGATAATATAACAAAAATTTCCAAATCATTTGAAACTAAACTTAGTAAATTCATAAATATTGTACCAGCAAACAATACTCAATCCTCGTCTACATACTCCAATGTCACCAAAACAAGTGATTCTCCATTTCTCATAAAGCGAAAAAAGCCGTCGCAAACTTCTTCTAAAACTAAAGCTGACTTTTTACGATTCGTATAAATGACTCCATTTTCAGAATTTAATTATATATAATTAAGATAAGGTTGAGTAAAATTCTGATCGTTTTATGAAATAAGGATTAACTTGTCTTCATAAAATTTTTTTATTATTGACAATCGATTTCGTCGCAACGGACAAAATCAGGCCACAGCTGTAATAAGTACAATATATTTACAAATTGAAAAAAACATAATTTTTTTTTATATATATGAAATGTAGAGTGTTATACAAAATTATTTTTAAAAGGTTAAGATGAATTTTGAAAAATTACATGTTTTAGTTTGTTTTACAAAAATATATATATATATAAATGAATGATTATTAATAGTAATGAATAATAAAATGTTACAAATTAGAAGAATTAAGGTTGAACCTTACAAAAACTTTTTTGAAATCCATTTTAATCATCTCACAAACCTGTCTTCTAATTTCTAACATTTCATTATTCATTACTATTAATAATCATACATTTATATACATATATATTTTTGTAAAACAAACTAAAACAAGTAATTTTTCAAAATTCATCTTAATCTTTTAAATATAATTTTGTATAACACTCTACATTTCATATATAAAAAAAAATTATATGTTTTTTTCAATTTGTAAATATGTTGTACTTATTACAGCTGTGGCCTGATGATGTCCGTTGCGACGAAATCGATTGCCAATAATAAAACTTTTTTATGAAAACAAGTTAATCCTTATTTCATAAAACCATCAGGATTTTACTCAACCTTATACCTTATCTTACATTATACTGACTTTTTACGTTCAATCGAATACGTCAGATGCAATATTAATTTGAATAATGTCAAATTTGGAAGCAATGGTGCCATCATCGTTACATGTAGCAACTCTAACGATCCTAAAAAATTCCAAAATCTTGTAACATCAAACTTAAGTTCAAATTATGATGTCCGACAACTTTCTGTGCTCATTCCACAAAGAAGAGTTGGAATTTGGAAAATATGTTGTGGCCAGCACAATACCTCTCGCTATTTCCATTTTATGTTATATAAGTGTTGTATTCCATTTCGCTATCGAACTTAACATCATAATTGTAAATTGTGTTATCTGTAACGACTTAGACATAAAAAATTAAAATGGATGCAACTGCGCCGTGTAATTTTTAAAATTAATTTGATCTAGTAGTCTATGCAAATGACAAAAACATAATTTTAATGACAGTAACAATTGGTTATGGGTTGTCAAAAGTTTCCTTCGCAATATTTTAAAACTAACAACATATCCGTTTTTCGGCCTAATAGCATTTTACTGCCATTAATACGACGATTAAATAATGTTGGTGTACTCATAAATAACTTGAGAACATTGACAACTCATAAACAATTGGTATACTGTCTGCAAAAATTAGTTGTTTGACTTTTGGATAGACTGCTAGATAAAATTTATTTTAAAAATTAAACAGCAAAATCACTAATATTTTATTTTTTTCTGTCTAATAGGATAAGTTAATAATAAGTTTTGTGTGTTGGGTAAGATTTTGTTAAGGCGTATTTAATTTAAAATTAAAGCTATTAAACCGAACGCAGAAAACTTACGACTGATTTATCCTAAAATCGGATTTGGCCGGTAACAAGTAGGTATATATTTCATAGGAGATTTGAGCAAAAGTTGTTCGGTTTTATTTTTCAACATAGACACTTTTTAAATAATTTTCTATCTATACTCCAACATATTTAACCCATCTGAAAAGTAGTTGGTGTTTTGCTCTGCAAAATAAACTTCTTTGGAGCAGGTTCAGCCTTCGCAATCCAATATTTTGATTGTTCTTTCATCCAAGAAGTATACCTAGTGGTGGATTCAAGTCTCATCAAAAGTTAAAAATCGAATAAAAAAGAACAGCTTGTTTCACTTAAATCGCTCAAACAGGGCCTGGGTTAATTCGTCTGCATTTTTTTTGTCCTAAGTGAGCAGCCGCAGCACCCAACGTCCAGTCATCTTTATCATGCTCAATTCTTCATGTAATATTTATTATAAACGCTTTTGTTCGATATGCCCACAGCCTCTGCTATTTCTTCTACATCGATGACCATGCAGTATTATTTGGTGAACTTTTTCGATAGTGGTGGTAGCAATTGTTGGCCATCCTGAATGCTCATCATTAACCAAGCTGGTACGTTTAAATTCAACTGCCCATCTTTTCACTTTAGCAAACGATGGATCAAACCAACTCGGCCTTAATTTGCGCAGATGTATTTCCTATTAAATGTAAGAATAACCACAGCACGATTTTTGATTTTTCCATTTTATGTTAAATAAGTATTATTGCACATTGCTGTCGAAACATCGTTCTACAATAAAAAAAAAAAAAATACCAGAACTTTACCCAAATATTGTTCTTTTATTGTATTTAACATGTCTTGTGCACACAAAATTCTAATTATATCTATTTTTTCACTGTACGAGGATGTTGCTAAATGTCTGAGATTCTTCCAAATCATCAACAAGATTGGCGGTATTTCTTATGGATATATGCATTTTACCTATAATTTTAAATATTTGATTAATAAAACAATAACAAGGATTAAATATATTTCTTAGAAAAAGCTTTCAGAATGTCACTAAAACTTTAGTTTTTTAACACTGACTTTTATCTGTCATTTTTTTATTACTTCCTATTATTCTACAAATTATAGTTTCTTTATCTCTAAATCTATAAAAGATACAACTAAAATTTAAAATGTACCTGATGTAGAATATTATGTTCTTCAATGTTTGAAGAAACTACTACTCCCGGTTGTCCAATTGTTACCAAAAACTTTTTAGCTCTTCCCATGTATGTCATAATGAGGAATTTGTACTTAAACTGGTCTTAAATCTTTCAGTTTTCGAAAAATCGTCCTTCCAACATCCACACGCACACACACACACACACTTACATATACACGCACATACACACTAACACGCGCGCGCGCGCGCGCGCACACACACACACACACACACACACACATACAGACATCATCTTAAAAATATTAAATTCCTATTGTAGGGACCCAAACATGCTTATTCGCTAAAATCTGGATCTGCAATAGTATGAATCCAATACCTCTCTTGAGGAGATAAAAAGCATGTTTATTGCACTTGTACTTTTTACGTTTGTTACATAAATATTTATTAATTGTGAATGTTCTTTCTTTGCAGCTTAAATTCCTGTAAAATATCTTGTTGGTAGTAGTCCATAATGAATTGTTTCCATTATTGTTTTTTGTTTCGAAACTAGACGATTAAGGAAAATTAATTGTTTTTGGTGGTGGTAGATATTGAAAAATGAAGAAAAAATGATAATGGGGCAATATTTACATAGAAATGCAAGTTGCGATCATGAAAAGGAAGTAGAAGATAATTGCGTTTTTAAACGATTGCAAAAGCTCTATAGAAATAAAAACATGAAAACAAAAATACATTTTTAAATGGACATAGGTGTTATAATGAATGGTTAATTAATTAATAGCCTCGTATTATAATGTATATAGAAGTTGGTCAGAAGCATATTCTTGCAAACGTTCCCTGACCAAGATGACATCATCATTTGGTCCATTGCAAAATCGTAGTTGCGTAGTTGTTCGTGCGCAGGCGATCGAAGAGTTGAGGCGCGAGCGCCCCACGCGGCCAGAGCCTGAACGAGCGCTGGTGCCAGCCGGTATTACAATCCACGGCGGGAGAGCAACTCAGTCGTGTCGCGTCAGCTAAAGAGGAAGGTTGATTTATCGTCGCCTACGTTGATGGCAGACCAATTGCCAACAATCAAATAACGGATACTATCTTACCGTGTCACTATCTCAAATAGTGTTTCGTAGTAACGGAATAAGTTTTTGTGATTGTTGTGTGCATCCGCCACGGAATTCCGTCAATTTTCTTCCTGAACTTCCAGTGAATATTTAAAAGCCCTGCGTTTCCAGTCGGTTCATAGACCGCGTCGACTGGCAAGTGAATGTGTCTATATTTTACGCGCTTACCCCCAAGAGGCTCAGCCAATTGTGTATAAAGTCAACGTGCGTTCATATGTGTTTATAGAATGAATGTATTTAGTGTCTTGTGCCGACAACGTGACAGAATCACCGTCAAAACAGTTCTACTGTAAATCTTGTGAACACCCGTTTGTCATTTTGCCCACGCAACAAGAAACATAATATTCTGTGTCGCAGGACGCACAGCAAGTGATTCTGGATTGTTGTAAACAAACACACTAATTACTATACTAACCTCCCGCTCCCGCGTCATCTAACTGCCATTTATGAATGAGTGAAACGAGGTGTTAGTGCTGTTGTGTTTTTGTTGTGACTTGTGACGTCAACCATCAATATGGATATATTACCGAGCGGAAACATCTTCAGGGAGCTGCAGGACATACACGACACCGGCTACTTCTCGGCGCAGCCAACGCTCGAGGAGAACTGGCAACAGGTAATTTCCGCGATTTTCTCATGTTAAAGAGCAGAGCGTGGCGACGGTGACTGAGATGGCAGTTTAAAACCCGCGCTAACCTACATGCCGTGTGCCGCGTGATTGCATTTACCTCACCGGCCGGCCGGCATCTGCGTGACGTGACCTTGCGTTATTGTTCTAATCACCTGCGTTCTGCCCTTCGCTACATGCACCTGCACCATTCACCCTTGCCCCGTCGGCCGGAGATTTACTTTACTATACACCTATCGTACCTTACAATGCTGGGCCACGCGATTTCCAATTTCTTTATCTTTTGTTTAGTCACGTATACTATTATTCGTACCGATCCCACTTCGTTTATTTATTATGTACTATGTACTACTATGTATTATGATATGCCAGTTCGCTTACAGTAGCCTACAGCTCGAACGCTGCTATAATTATATGTACATTTGATATTTATAGAAAACAATAGTGTAATTATCTTGCTAGACAGTGTGAGAAAATTTACAACTCTGTACAACTATTATCTATCAAAATATTAAAAGCTATTCACATTCTTGGCACAGTGTACTGTAAATTTTGTATCAAAATATTTTTGATATGGTTAATGTGAGACTGTGAGAATTTTGACTTTGTCCTAAAATAAACTCATGGCATTGACCTTGTGCAGCCGTTTTTATATATTTTCCGACAAAAAGTTTGAATTCATAGCATAAATGAATTATTTACACTATATGTTATGGTGTTTGTGCATGATAAATCTGATTTACTATCTCGTGAATAAGATATTACATGGTCTAGCGTCTAGATTAAAAATTGTAATTGCTAGGAAGGAAACTGCAAGTGGTTAAGTATTGGTTTGGCAGTAAACGATTTAATTGCTCAGTCGTATCGATAGTGGGAAACGTTATAAAAATATAAAGCAATCCAAGTGTCATTGTTGCATGAAATACGGCACGTGCTACAGCCCTCTTGGCCAGGGGTTGCTTGCTGCTCGCATGCACAGAAAACAGCCGCACGACTGGGGTAGATCAAATGCTCGTAGAAGGCAAAATGTGATTTGAATAAGAATTGTAATGAGTCAGAAAATGGGAATTTTTTACATATTTTTAATTTGGCTGACTTTTTGAAATTTCTGGGGTATTTCTGCTGTATAGACGCTAAATTTCCTTACGTAGAGCATAAAGAAATATAACACAAGGAATTTTATGGTTTTATGAGCTAAAAATAAACATGTCTTATTATTTATTTTTTATTCCGCAAAAGATTTATGTCTGCAATTTATATGATAATGCAAAAGAGAAGCTTGAATATACCATATGGTACATATAGAACATATAAGTAGATTATGAGATTACTTAAAGGTTCATAATGATAATATATTAATCTCTTAGAAATCTGCTATTTAATATCACTATAAAGTTGAAATGAAATCAATATGATGTAATTTTAGAAGAGACTTAATTATTTACGTTTACTATAAGTTCTTTTGGCATGAGCTCATTTAACCTAGTTAACCGTAAATGCCAAATAGGTTAACTAACCTTCTTCTTGAAACATGCCTCAAATCATGAACCCATAAAAAAAATTGCCTCATAGGTAAAAATATTCGTCCTTGAATAATATCACATATTTTCACTATAAGAAAAATTGTTTTTATAACTTCAGTTTTCTTTGTTTTAAAAATAAAAACACACCATTTTTTTATATATTCTTATGTTTAAAAAACTTGATAAAGCTAAAAATATGTTTTTGCTCAACTGCAAATGCTTAATGTTTCTAATCGTTTAGCTTGGTGCTTTAAATATAGAAAGTTAAACATACGTGATGTTTTTTCTCAACGAAATATATTTGGTTGGTCATTGACTGTTCTCGGAACACCAAGAGTGAAAGTGTATTTGTAATATGATAAATTCATTATGGGTATCATAATCATATGAGTCATCATTTTTTTTTACTTTAGTCTGGTTTGTTTTTTAACTTACTACCGTGAAGCGTTGAATTATTATTAAATAACACGGAATAATAATTAATTTACAATGAACTTCACACTTAGTTACGCAGATTTATTTCTTCAGTAAAGTTTAATTAAATGATGTTCTTTTATTGCATTTGCGGTTGTGTAATTAATCTAATACGAGTACCTTGACATGTTCGCTATTTTACGTACTTATCCAATTAATATTGAATATAAAAGAACGCGTGCAAAATAATTAAAAAGAGTTATTTATGCAATAAGAGTAAGTTATTATTATTGGTTTATTTTTTATGAGTGGGAAAGTTTGAAACACGATCTGTAGGTGAGTGTATTTCTCGGTTTATTTATATCTACAAGTTGAAATAATACACTTTTTACTTGCTGCATATAATGTTTTTCTAATGCTTTATGTATAATAACAGTTTAAAATAAATGTTTGACATTTTAAATGGTATAACACGAGGTATAACACCACGCAAATTTCATAATTTCAATTCTATCATTAGAATTATTGATCATTGAAGTTTTAACCCAAAAATAGCAGTACCTATGAAATTGAAATAAAGTAACAAATGTTTAACCATTTATCAATTTAGATTAGAATATTTTTGTTTTATTATAATTTGTGTTAAAGTAAATAGTCATATATTTTACTTACAAATTACAAATAAAAATAAATTATTCTAAAGTAACAGATAAACCGTTTAACATTTGGATTTTTTTTTGTTTTAATTCCATGTTCCATGGCTATCTCTATTTTTGGAATGATTTTCGATTTATTCATGCCTAATTTCTGCCGATACAAAGCATACAAAATTAATTATTATTGATTCAGATGTAGAATTTTAAGCACTATAACTTTTATTTAAAGCTTTTTTACCTAAAACAGTTAGGGAAGCAGAAAATTATAAAAACCTGATTTCACAGGTTAAAGTCCTACGTTTGGGTGTTCGATTCACCACCCTGTATAATTTTTTTAAGTAAGATTATTTTTGCTACCAAATCATTATGTATCACCTTTCTTATGTGGTGTAGTTTGTACCTACATTTTTATGTGTTCAATGAAATAAATACAAACGGTTTGTTCAAATACATACTAATTTTGTAATTCACCACTTATAACGAACTTCGCATACAACGAGCCATATTTGTCGGTCCCTTGAGGTTCGTCAAAAGTGAACATTAGTATAATTTAAATTTATTGATAATATATTTTTATAGTTTTTTTATACTGTAAATCTTGCTTTTGAATTTACTGCTATGGTGCGTTTTGGGCAAGAAATGCATTTTATTTTTCGGAATGGGCTATTTTACAAAAGTTTAAAAATTATCACCTGTTGCCAAATAAAATCTACAGAAATAAGTAACATTTTTTAACCTTGTTTTTCATTTAGATTTCTGATTTCACTAATTTAAATTATTTATTTAATGCATGTAAAAATGGTCGGCTCTCAAGCTCCATCTGCTATTTTTCTTTTTTTACCTAAAACGCACTATATGTAGTTTAAAAATTAAAAACAAGGAAATAGTGTAAAATCTCTTGGACTACGCCCAAAAATTTCATACTTAACATTTACCTACTTACTAAATACGAAATATATTATTATTGCATTTTAATTTACTATTTTAACAGTACTCACAAAGAATGTTTTACTCAGTTAAGTGATATATAGATTACTGTTCCTTGACAGCCGTAGTAAAATATATGTATACATCTTGTAAGAATCTAATAGGAGTCCAAGCAGTATCAATTTATACTCTATTTAGAATAAGTAGATCATTTTTTCATACAGTATTAATATTATTTGATTAATATCATGAAAAATTTCAGAACATGATTAATTTATTTGTTCCTCAGAGAGTATCTGATTATAATATATACCTTCCATTTTGCTTTGCTGTGTTCTTATTTATCAAGTGCAAATATTTACGCTTGACGAAATGAGTTTTCCGTAGCATCCAGGCCTAGTAATAAATGTTAATTAAAGGTCTGTGTTGACGCATTCATGCCGCCCACCCTCCAAGCTGGCTTTGGCTAGAGACTGTTCTAGCGAACACGAGACACGCGGATTGCAATACACATGATGGTTAGATGGTCTGGTTACGGTTTTAAATTCAGTGTAAATGGGGTTTGGTTGCGTTACGCGGTTCTACCTGGTTCGGCTTCATTACACATCAATGTGAAGCATTTACCAGAGGTTCTCATTCAATTACGGAATGAATTCAGAGTGGTTGCATACAATTCAAATTTGCTAGAAAAATTGCGTACTTTTGAAAAGTTTTCGTTTAGTAGCGGTCGTAGATCGTGGGTTTTGAAATATGTCTATACTGTTAATTAAAAATACACTATGTTCTAATAGTTCTCAATTTATTTTAAGCCGTGATATGAGCTTTTGTTTGTAAGCCAAAAATACGCGCATCGAACATAATATAAGCCATGTATTTCTCTCATATTCATTCATTTGTAATGTAACTTGATAATGACCGTGAGGTCCAAACGATAGTTGTTCAAATACAAGGAATTTCGTAAAGACAAACCAAGTGTAATTTTTTACATCAACCTTTTTAAATATGTTTCGCCAACTGCCCCCAACGAAATCAATATCATTTGTTATTTTTTTGCACACTTGCAATTTAGTAATCCAATAAATATGGGTCCGAATTCCGTATTAAATAACTATTGCCCAACATTTATCTCTGTCACACGATGGTTTAAAAATTAGGTACTTAATCAATTATTGATTTCATATTGATTTTTTGAAAAACATTTATATTATAATACTCGTCAAAAAAAGGTGATGTATGATCCGCACTATCCACTTCAATTTATCGATTTAATGTAATAAAAAGTACCAATAAAAATGGTAAGAAAAATCAACACGAAGATAAATATACGTATTTCAAATTTATTTTTCTTTCTAAATTAAAATAATTCAATTTATATTACTTAATTTCAATATTCATCTTGTCATTTAACAATACACACAAAAAAACTTAAACAAAATGAATGTAACGCAACCTAACTAATTTCAACTTACTATTTTTCAAAATATATTTATAAATACGACTGCATCGTTTTACTGTTAAATAATTCATACATTTATTTTTAATTATGGGGTCCCGTGGTCGCGTGTCTGAGTGTCTGGTCGCGAACCTGGGGAACCGGGTTCGATCCCGACCGACGTCAAATATTTTCCAATTTTAAATGGCACAAAAATGACCCCTGTGGTGTACTCTCCACGCCAGCAATGAGTGCCCGTGAGGTGTCGCCTGGTAAGCGCCCGCACGGTACAAATATGTCATCATTACCGATATCTGCGATAAAGCAGATCGTGGCACACTCAGAAATAGGTAATATGCCGTGATGATATATTTATTTTTATTTATTTAATTATGGCAGTTACATTTTAAAATAGTATGTATAAATATAGGAAAAACTGAATTTCTTACACAGAAAACACATTCGCTGCATAAGAGGCAATAGGCAATGTTAAACTGAAGCTTGGTTGTCCAGAATCAGCTTTTCATCCGCCATGTTGTGACGTAGGTGCAAGTGCCCTATGGACGTATTTTGTCATCTTACCTAAATCACAGGAAAGATAGTTAAAAGTGACGCCTAAGGCACAACATTCATGTCTGTAAATCTTGAGCTGAGCACAACTTTATACAGTTCCTTGTTTTAAGAGTGAGTTTTGTGCGTTAAGTTTATGTTAGAAAAATCAGACCGCCTTTTGATTTGAAGTGAAATTGAGTGGGATGCAAATGTTTTATTCAGTTTTGAGGTCAGGACAGCTTTCTGCAGTTTCACCATATTAAGTAATAAATATTATCGTAGAGATCGCAATAGTTTTTGTTTATAAAGTACTCAGTTGTTCCATCAGTTCTAGGTTCTACCTTTGCTTATTGATAGATTATGCATAACATTTTTTCACAGGCTCGAATATGTTCATGATGCATTTTTCTATTGTTTGAATAAACTACGAGTATATTTTAAAATACAATATTTAATGGATCGTAATAAATGGTTTCCCACTGAAAAGGAATTCATGCTCATTGATGTTCCAATAGCGTTCTTACTTTCATGAACGGTTGCACATTTATTATAAAATGTACCGACTGCTGAGTGCTTACTATATTCGTAGAAATAAGGGATTATAATTAATAACATCAGTTACTGAAATTTATAAAATCATATTTATTCCTTGATTACAAAGTATGTTGGTGTTTTATATAATACAGCTTTGCATGAATTCTACTATAAATATAGATGTTTAATTGGAAATATTTGTCCCAGATTAATCACGGTATTTTATGAATTTGTCCTTTCCTGATTTCATGAAAATTAAGTGCGATTTTATGTTTCTCTATCTTGGCATAAACATACATATATTGTATAACTGTATAGTGTAAATATATTTCGATAATATCTATAATTATTTTATATGAGCCATGCGAGGAGCCATGTATAAAAGGAATCCACGTATAGTAAAACTATGTTTTATATAGCGTACGTGCAACAGATAAAATAAATTATGGAAGTAATATTCGTGAACCTTTAAGATAAGTATAGGAAGAGCGTATAACATGTTCTAATAGCAATGGCGATAGTATCGTTGAAACGTAATTACAAGAGAGAACATAAGTTAATATTTGTATAATTAACCATTCCAATTATAAATTTGTTATTCAACGATTTCCTATTCGAGCAAAACAAATATTGATTTTTTTAGCGTTCGCACAGTGGCCATGACGTCGGCCATAGTGGCGCTAAGTGCTTAACCTCACTTTCGCAGCCGCAACTAGGTGTTTTATGGGAAATCTACTTAATACATCGTTTTGTTATTAAGTGCAGTTCACCTAACCCGGCCTTCTAGATGGAAAATACGTAGGCTAATTTGAAAATGTTTTCAGATGAGATTAAATGAAAACAAATCCCGGGTGGGTAACACGGGGAAGCGAGTAGGAAGATGTAAGGATGAGTTGCATCAGAGCTTGCCAACATGTTCTTATTATAAAATATTTAATCTGTAGCACTACTTTCAGTAAAAAAGTTAAACTCACTTGCAGGATGTTGTGGTTCAGTGGTTAGGAAACACGGTTTGTAATCGCAAGTTTGTGTAGTTTCTAGTTAGAAACTAACTTGAAATTATAAAAATTGAAATTAAATGTAATTTATTTCATTCTTTATTTTATGAGGGCCATGCTAGAATGATTGAGAATAAGAAAATCAGGTAGGCCGTGAAAAACAAAATTTGCGCTATAATTTTAAACAGTTATTTATCCTGTCATTTAAAATCAAGTTGCAAAAGTTAAATTAGTTTTAGAACTTAGATAAAATCAATTTTTTAAAACAACGGAGTGAGTGAATGAATACTTATATGGAATTAACGATAGAAATAGCATTTTCTATCGTTTTTGAAGAAACAAGTACCTACTTAACTAATCTTCCGCCATACTCACCTAATTTGGCAATGTGCTACTTTTGGCTGTTTTTTATGTGGTAGAAGATTTTCAACTGAAGAAGAGATTGATGTTGCATTCAACATTCCAAAAGAAGATTGGTTGGGAGATTTTGAGGAAGAGTGGGGAAGAATGATGAAGCGTATTATTGTTGAAGTGAAATTCTTTGAACATTTTAATAAAAATTTGTAAATAATCATGTGTCTATTTTTTAATAATTTAAACGTGACCATTGAATGGTACAGAACTACATATAGATATTAAATTAAATTTGGTTATTAGTATCTTCGCTTAATGCTTTTATATCAGGGATTTAAATCTCATCCGCTACAACAATTATTGTGAACCATATGCTATTATCATTTTTGACGTCATTATGTACATAAAAGCTTTTTAAAAGATGCAAGTGCAAGAGTTTTGCGAAGTTTCTTGATTAATACCTATAATATACAAGATTTATTGTTTGGATTGTTTTTGTTTTGTACCTACATAGGTATGCGAACAAGAATTTTGCAATTCGTTTATTCTTATTTTTAAATATCTCCAACTTTATTCATACTCTGCATATATCGATACAAACGAAACATGTAATTCACTTCACAGGCACTTTTGCCGTTGTGACGAATGCACCACGTTTGTCGTCACTTTGATGCAAAAAATTGTTTAATATGTTCCCATGCAAACTCCTTAATCAAACTAAAATTTGTCATTTTAAGTTATGGACATATTGTTCTTATATTTGGTACTTATTTTTGTTTATTTATCACAGTCAGATTTTTACTAGTACTAAGATCGATTATGCATAATAATATCTACATATATATGTATGTATAGCATTCAAAATTGGTAACAATAAAAATTTAATATACTTAAATGCTTTAAAAAACGTGTTTTGTATTTTCTCGTGTTGAAAATATGTATTTTGTAGTTATTACTTGAACCTTTTTTGTTTGTTCCCAAATGACATTTTTCATGCGAAAAATATGAGCCTGCATTTACATTTTTTGAGGGATGGCGTTTTAAATATTACATTTTCCTACATGTATTTGCAATACGAGTGAGTAATACTGTAATTTTTAATAAACAAAATATTAAAAATAGAAGCATATAAGTTTGAGTATTGTTCCAGAGCATCTCAAAATGTATGCATTAAGTTTGGAGATGCATAGTGTTTATAACCTTGTTAAAAGCCGGTGCAACAAGCAATGTTGCATTAGCGCTACTTTGACATTGCGCAGCGTCCATTAGAGTAGTAGGGGGTGGTTGAGAACCGCTGGTTAAAGTGCTCGGTTGCCTTAGCTACTAGCGTTATTGGCCTCGGAGGGTTTGGCTGGCTGGTGTAGGGTCAAATGACTCGTAAGCGATTCCAGAGCTTGCCTGATGCGCATTTGTGTGTAACGCGATATCTTCAAATAAGTACATGGCTTTTGTTTTTGCAAATAAGCCACTTAATATTTGGGAACCAATAGCTTCATTCTTCGCGCCGCTGGATATGTGAACAACAAATTAAATCAATTTCATCCGTGGATGTGGATACCACTTAACGGCAATGTTATTAAAGTAAAGACGCTTTCTTCATTTAATTTGGAATCCTATACCAGTAGACAGTAATATCAGAAGTCATTTAGTTATAATGTAATGTGTAACCGTATATTTTCAGCCTAATGTAATTTTTATTCTCTCAATACTCCTATGAGGGTGAACATTACAATCGGTCGTCTTTCGTTCCATGGCTTGCTTGATAACATTCTGATCTTCTAAACACAAATTTCATGGATATTAGTAATTATAGCCCTAATTTGGTGATGATCTGAGTGCTAGAAAATACTTGGTAGATAATTCAGTGATGTTTTTTTTACTATGGGAGATATTGAAGTGCTGTTACCTAGTTGTTGTATAAATATGTATTGTAAGAATTACATACATTCCGTAGAAATTACATGTTTTTTTCTAGAAATAACATGTGCGTAGTCTAACGGAATTAAGTACATTCTATGAGAATCATAATATCCATAGATTGAATACATGGTATAGGTACACGTTTCAATAAAACTAGGTAAATTATTAAAATTAGAAATTGAAATTGCTGAGAAGAGATTCCATAAAGTGTGCAATAGTAACTACGGAAATTATATCGAGTACAAAACTTTGAAACTCTAATAACGTCAAAAATACTTTGTATGATAACTAGATAACTTTGTTTGAAATTATTACCAAGTATTGTATTTATAATTATTTTATGGTCATGTGGCAGTATACATAGAGGACGTATACGAGAACAAGCCAAAGCCTACTGTGGGATCAATCGTCAGATGCGTGGCAGGGGGAAAGACAATGACGTTGGCTACGGTTTGAATTCATGTAGGCTCGTTTTGTTGAAAATGTTCCGAAATGAGGCGTATATATTTTCAGTCTTACATTTAAAAATATTATTTTATAAGAATTTTTATATTGTATTTAATAGCGATTCAATGAAAAATCCGTATTTTAATAAAAATAATGATGTGTATTAACAAAAAAAAAAAAAAAAAAAATTAAGAGAAAAATGAATATTATGCACGCCTGTGAACATTTCCTTGGAGGCGTGGTCAGCAGAACCGAGCGAACGTGTACTCTACCGGTACATATACGTGCGTAATCGTTACCAAAATTTTGCGAATAAAAATAAATAAGCACAAATGCATCCATGCAGATATGGATAATAAGTCGTGATGATAATGTTATTTTTAAAATTCAGCTTGACGGATAAACTAAGTGTCATGGAATATGCATATCTGAGGTAAAGCAGGCGAGCAGTACGATTGCTACTTAGATATGTACATATATCATACATACACACATACTTTATAATTAATTATAATTTTATTTGTATAGTAACTGAATTATAGTAATTTTAAATTTAATTATCATATACATTTTCATTAAACTAACCTCTATACTACATCCACCTACTAAAATATCTCTATAAATATATTTATATTATTCATTTATTGCAATTTATATTGTAAAAGATATATTTATTCAATAATTATAGACATCGTATTGCAGGCGTATATTGACAATGAATGTGGCTTATCAGATTCATTCGTAATTTTTCAGACATTATTTACTATATATGTATGTGAATAAAGTTGCAATACGACAGTTATATAGATAATTTTAATTACCACATTGGCGTAAATAGTACCTTTTTAATTAGATAAGACAATATTTGAAATATACTCGTAATTCTTATCCTAATCTTACTTGTAATTCCTACGTTAATAAATATCTTTCATTGCAATGACATCATAGTTAAATTAAGTATTCAGCAGCTAAATTTTCTTGACCCATATGCAATATCTCCTCTAGAATTCAGCTAAGCTTGACCATCTCTATTCTAGGCACAGTTACGTAAATCATTAACAATACTCCTAGATACTCCGTAGAGACACGAAGTTTGATACAGACGCAATTAATCGTGGGACTGGGACTCGTGTGAGTCTAGTTGCAAATTCACATCAATTGTTTTGTGTTAGAGAGTGATATTAGCTCTGCGTCCTCATATAAGAACGTGATGTTGTTTTATAACATATAGACAGGAGGATGTTTGTAATTATCTAGTTTCCCTAGCGGAAAAGTTTTCCAGTAAATGATACATCTCAAGTAAAAAAAGAAAGCTGAGATGTTTGCGTGGAAAAACAATCTGCTGTGGTCACTAAGTACGTCATTTTGTTTGTCGCATGGTATACAGGAAAATTTACTCATTTTGACATTGATGTTTCATATCTTATTTCAAAACGTGTATTTGCTAATTAGCTCTTTCAAAATAAATACATAGCATATTATATCCGAGGTGGAAGATGTTTCTTTACAGCCGAGGTCAGATACAGCGCGAGGCTGTAATGAAACTCCCATCGAGGTATGTATAACAATTTTTGTTATACCTGTTTCGATGAAAAAATTAAATAAATTTATTACACAAAATTATAAATTGAACTGATAAGTAAAATATCTCATGTGTACCTACGGGCTTTGGTGTTGCAAAATGCATTTTCGACCGAAAAATTGCACTTATACGACTATTGGTTTCATAAATAACTTCTAAACTTATTAATTCTTGTTTCAATGTAATAAATTACTTTATAAAAATTATTTTATACGAAATTGATCGGAAAATGGCATTTTTAAAATTTTGTTGGACCAGGCCTAGTAGGTATATTGTCCGGACTTGTCCTGTTAAAAAGTCTCAAAATATTCGTTTCTCAAATAACGTTATAAAATGGACAGATATTTAAAATTTTGTATTTGCAGTAACGTATTTCACGAATTTCAGTCTGTTTTATGTTATTTGTAACTGTAATTTAAATAATAATAAACACATATTTTTTGTTTGGTAACACTAAATACCTTAATTATTATCCATTTAGCTCAAGTTTTGTTGTTGAAATTAATGACCCATGAATGTCTAATGACGTATGCAATACGTACCTATTGGTCTGGTAACACAACTAGATGGCACCCGAATAGTAAACGAACAAACAATAATGTTTGTCAAGTTCACACATCTAGACATTTATAGTTTTTTGTATTTGCGGGTTATTATCATAATATCCCGAGGACATTGATAATTACGAAATAATTTTATGACAGTTACCGAAAGCGCGTTGCTTGGTAACAGCCCGACGACGAAGGCGGAGGTGATGTTACCTAAAAGCAACGTGTTTGAGGAAGTGTGATAAAATTATAAGTATTTATCAATGATCGAGGGGTATTCGATGAGAAATTTTTTTGCAGTTTTAATATTAAATTTGTCTAAAATTTGTATTTGACAGAATTTTTGTGTCTAACATAACCCAGTAGATGTCACTAGTAGCTATGAACGTGAATATAGTTATAAATATGTTCAGTGTGAAGTGTGCAATGGGAATGAGAGCTCTTTAAGACCAAAGAAAAGAAGATAAGACATACAAAAGTCCATAAATATTCTCCACATTTAGTTTTTTATTTAATACAGTATTTTTTGATGTGTTTTCTTCTATAATTTTGTTGATTAAATCATCATTTTGACAGCGTGAAAATGACATTTTTAAATTAAAACAATTAATCTTTAATTGTATGTCAAAAACTGTTTGTTACTTAGCAACTTAGTGACATACACATAAGTGATAATTGTCTTAGGATAATTATCAGTGTAAGTTTGTTTTGATTGGTTACTTTCGGATATGTGGTCAGCAATAAAGGGATACAATTGGATAATTTTTTAACCAAAAAACTTTCATTGTAATTATTGTAAAGTTTTAAAATGAGCTATTGAGTAGGTACTACTCGTACAATATATTGTTGGGTAGATACTAAAGTGTTTAAATAATTTACTTTGTCATTTCGCGGCCGTTTCAGAACGACGAAAACTTTAATTATAATTTAGTAATTTAGTGTACACAAAATTATAGTAAATTTTTAATTTATCTGCAATAATTCCCTTCTGAATTCTTGAGTAGGACATTTCAGTAATTATATTTGTGAACCTCGTTGTAAACCAATTGTGGTCATTATATCAAGTATATATTATTACGCACCATCTCCTGAAAATTATTTCACTGGCTTCAGTAAAAGGGTATATATTTAATCATTAAATTATTATTACATTATAATTATTTTTTCATACATTGTCACATAAATTAATTGATCGATTGTTGTTCTGCTAGTTTAAATCAGAATAATTTATTGCATAAAACTGATCCTCAGGTGTACTTTCCATATTATTTACGAGTGCTGAGTGTAGTAATTGTTTGGAAATCGTCCTTTGTTATAAAATTTTATCGTTATTATTTAAATTAGCAAGTTGTATATATTTTAATAATGGGTAAAGATCATTATGTGTTTATTATTCTGTAGTTATTATTCCCAAAGTTTTCGCAATTTTAAAACCTTTTAACATGGAATATTTTCATAAAACTATGCTTATTACTGTTAGTAACCGATAAATGCGAGATGTAATAAGTTTCTTTGTTATTTTTTAATAACCTGTGGGTAGTTTCATAATGAATAAAGCTAGTAACGTGATAAAATTTTATCACATAATTAAAAATTGTGCTGTTTTATAATTAGAATTGCAATTAATTTATTACATTGATTGGTGTCAAAGATTGAAAAGAAAACAAAACCTTGAAATTACGATTTCTCTATGTGATAATTTATATTTGTTAATAATTAAGTATACATATATTTCTTGTTCATGATTTATGCCCTTGTTCATGTTCATAAACATTCGTTAGAATTTTAATTTTTAAACGTTTTGTTATGATTTTTACCCAATAAAATCAGTCGACATTGAAAGAAAAATCGTAATTTAATTTGTCAAGTTTGATTCTGTACGTTAAAAATAATTACGTTCTGTTTTGAAACATTACGATTACGAGTGTTTATGTGTAGGTATGTTGTAAGTGTAATAAATGATACTAAAAATATAGTTTGAAGAAAATGGTTCACAGGTGGATTAAATAATGTTATATGTAGGTACATACACGTTTTCAGGTTTGTCAAGTTAATATCGATAATATTTTTCTATTTTTATAATGAAATCCATGGATATTATGATTATTTATTATTACATGTTATTAATTCAAGCGTATAAATTCATGTGTCTTTACACATACTTATGTATGTGTATGAGAACTCTGTTTATAGAAAGTTCACGTTTCAAAGGCACTTCCGTTCGGAAAATGTGAAGTACATTTTCGGAATAGTTGATATGAAATGTAGGTAGTACTGAAATTTAATCAAAGTAAAGTTGTTGAATTGAAAATGAAGCGTCCTAAATATTGTCATCTTCTAAAAATAATTGGTATACAGGGTCAACACGAGAATTTTTAACATTGACGTTAAACATGAGATAATTTTTTTTGGGAAACACTATCTGCCGCAAAAATCTGTATGTGGTTCTTTAATGTTTTAGAGAAAAAGAATCAGAGGCAAAATTTTCAAATGTACGCTTCTGGTGCGCGAATATACTTAATTTAAAAAAGTAGTAAAGATGTAATATCAAAAAATTAGCGTCGAATAACTTTAAAACCTGTTAATGTCACACAAGAGGTATTTGACAGTTGGACAGTTAATCGGCACTCAATACTTGAAATAACGAATACTAAATCTGTTTCCAGTCGATCATTGAAGACGCAAACTTAATAATTTTGCCACTAAAAAATTTCATAATTTAATTTTTTAAAGCTGTGGGTATTTATTGGGTATGTGACGAATATTTGGCGGGAACTAAATGCAGCTGAAAAACCGGAACTACCATTCTGGCCGAATAGCTTACGATAAAACATAAAAATCTTAGACGTTTTTCTCTACAACAGAATACTTATGATTATTTGTTAATAATCTTAATGTATTTTATCTAATTCCGTTTTAAAAAGTTGAATTTTACCTAAACTTTTGACGTTATAAAAGGTCAGTTTTTATATAATTGATACGAGTTGAGTTATGTAAAAATCTTTACGTAACTCAGTTACGTTAAGAATATTATACAACTGATAATAAAGATATAAGAATATATCAATAATGATTTCTTTAATATCAATTTATGAATTATTGGCTTACACCCAATTCCTCTACATCAGAAGGAAGATCTATATCGGTTTCAGAAGACATTCAGACCTCTTTTTAATGATGATACGCATGCACTGACATAAACATGAAAAAAAAATGATTCATTTATTTTCACGGCAACGCTTTGGTAAATTGATTTTGTAATATGTCATAGTAATACCTAGAATTTTGAGTATTTTAAAATTATTTTAGCGTAATTAGATAAAATTTTGTACATAATACTTTATGAAAACGTGATATTGTTTGACTCACATAATTTGCAAAACTCGCTTCACTCGTTTTGTCAAATATTGTGTTCATCGAACAATATCACTCTTTTTCATAACTAGTTATATAAATAACTATTTAATTAAATTATGATGAATAAATGATTTTTAACATAGATATCACTGATTTCTGAAAATAATCGTGCAGAATAGAATTCTCTGGATGGGCTAGATAAAAGTTGCCTAGCTGTATTTCTTATAGCAGGAAATGTTTTTTTTTTTAAATAATTTTACCAGAATGTCACTACAAGATTGAATTTTACCATTTTGTAATGAAGATTAAACTGATCAAGTATGTTCCCAAAATTTATGTATGCATATTGAAGGTGACAATGATGAATCCTAAGAGGAACCGATCTGGTGGCCGGAATAATTCCATCGTTTCGGTCCGGCCGTAAACCTGATATTCCGGTCCCTGTCAAATTGCGATCCGGTACAGAGCTCATAAAGTTCTACGGGACAGATATGTAAAAAAAAAAAAACTGTTTCCCAATGTTAAACGTCTATGTCACGGCGTGTTCACACTTTTTGGTCATTAATGATTCTCTTTTAGGTCTGTATTGTTGATTAATCAAAAATTTAGTTAAGAGATCAATTCGAAAATAATAACTATGAGTTTATAATCATTTTCAAAGCTGATATTTACGTTACTCCTTACTTAGTGATGTGCCGTTGAAAAAAATTCCTGGAAATTTCTTCAACCACAATTTGCCGGAATAAATATAATGACTCTTTTTTCTTGGATTTTTTAGAAAAATTCCGAGAATATTATTTTTAAAAATTTTCGGGTTTTTTTTTTAGAAAATGCCTGTTCTTTTGTACTAAGTACATCTCGAAAGTTAGTTCCGAAAATTGTGCACTAGTAGTTCAAGCTCATTTTTTTTTATCAAAGATGTTTCACAAATTGCTTCTACTGCTTTCAGTGTTAAAAAGAAACGTTTATTAGTTTTGATAAAATAAATATTGTAGATGTAGAAAATATTTTATGCTTCAAAACTTGTTCTCAAGAAATCGTCAGTCTGATTCTTAAGCCGGGTCCAGACTAGTAACAGAACATTGTAACGTAACAAGTTACAGTAACAATGTGGACGGGATTTTGTAACATGTTCCTGTAACAAATCTTGTTACAATGTTCTGTTCGGGCTTGTTCCATCATTTGTCAGTCTTAGCCGTTACATCAAAGGATGTTACGTTGCGATGTTCGGGAAAGTTCGGACGCGTTTCTAGTAGTTGAGAACAGTTCAAATTAGCATCTGCATCAGTAGTGACGAAGATTTTAAATTTAGCAAAAACTCAAAATCAGACGGATGCATTCTTGTGAAATTTTTATATAATCCACTGATTTGCTGAAATTTTAAATCTGTCAATAGACTGGATCCACTATAAACATTTCGACTTTCATGTAATTTTAGCATCCACCATCTACGCGACTTTGGTCTTTTTCTTTTAATACTATAATGTATATAAGTGCTGCAATCTGCATTGAACTCATGGCTGTCAAATTAATACTGATGCGAACAATTGAACATTTATGGGAACTAACGAACATTCGCTGTTAAGTCTGGATGCTTGCCGTACATCGGACTACTGTACATGTTACTGTAATATGTTACGTTACAATGTTCTGTTACTAGTCTGGACCCGGCTTTACATTTTCTCGCCTGAATCACGCAACTCGCCAAATGGGGGATTACACCATTTTTTTTTTATAATTTCATCTGAAAATATTAGGAAAACTAAGACTATTGATGAAAATCCGGTGAAAAAATTCCTATTAATAAGCGAGTTATGGTCTCCCGAATTTTGAAAAGATTGACGTGGCGTCACATTTATGTGTTTTTATATCAAACTGTTTTCATCATGGACCTAAATGTTCTTGAAATATATGCTATTTTAAGTTATATTTACATAAAAATAAATGAATATTATAACATTGTATAAGTATACATACTTTATAATTACAGGTGTATTTAAATTATTAAGTTTAATGCAAGAAATTTATGTTTGGAAACTGTAGTACAGGAATGTTAGCCCCTCCTTTCGAATTTGAATTTCTTAACTTCCATTGGTAGTAATCCCACCTCCTAACACGCTATTTGTAATGCATGTATAGGCGGTTTCTCGGCCGCCAATCAAAATATTTTCATATTAGTGTCGAAGCGTTATAACAAAAAAACCCTTTATTTCCGAAATATCTCAATTATACCATTTCATTATTTATTATTCAGCATATACATTCGTATTTTTTTACTATTTTCCTTTAATTCGATTGAGCCGTAATCCCCCATTCTCTTTCCAATTTGTTTGTAAAGTTCTAGTAATTCTTTAAAATAACCCTTCACAAACGATTTTAATTTTTTACCTTCAATTTAACAAAATTGTGTTGATTCCTTTCCCATCCAATAAATTTGGTATATAACAATCCTCTTCTTGGATTGATTGTAACGGTGTTTGACCTCGGTACTTTACCCATACCATTGTGTGCGTTTGCGTTAATTGGTTAACTCCACTGAACAACGGTTCACCGTCGTATGCATTTACGTTGCTGCTGGCTTGCGGGAGGTGCGGGGATACAGCGGACACATGGAGAGTACTCGTACTCGTTGGAAGCTGATGCTGATGGACTCTATGCGTATGAGTTTGTGTGAGTGTTGACATTGATTACGGATATTGTGTGGCGCGACCTTGTGTGCTTGGATGTTATTGCAGAGGTGGATTGGGGAATTTGTTAGTTTTGCTTTGCGGTCGCAATCGAATATTGAGTTACTCTGCATTGCTGTTTTAATCAAAAGAAAAAATGTATTGCAATATGTAAATTGAAAATTGATGTTTGTTTTTAAGAATGCATTGCGCATTGCTTGTATTTCTCTGTTGGACAGATTTACATTGCAAAATTTTGCTTGTCACATCTACTCATGTGGTTTGACAACTGACAAAATTCTTTGTCGTTTATTATGTATGAAGTATTTTTAACTTATGCTTAATACGGAGAAAATTTTCCTAGTTGCCTTCAATTAATTTACTGCAAGTGTGACGTAATATGCTTCTTTGTTTTTAGGCTATAGATGGCAGCACTATTTAGTTCAATCTAAAAGAGAATGTATAGGAAAGGCCATATAAAATTAGGTTTATATTGTTATGTATTGTCGGCGATACCTACTGTCCCTACATTTTTCCAAACTTCGGTAACGGTAATTAATAATAAAATAACCTTTAAATTAAAGTAAATGAAATTAGCATGGCTTCCTTAAAATGTTATTTATTTTTGTGCCCTGAAGAAGGCAGCAGCATATGCTTCCGAAACGTTGGATATATGTAGAAATTTAACTATAAAGATTTATTTTAGTATTATGAGTTCTGAATTTTTTTTTACTAATTTAAATAATTTTATCACTTATTTCTATGGATTTTATTGGTAACTGATAGGTTATAATTTTTATACTCAAAGGATATGAAGTTTCTAATTAAGTACAGAAATATATTATTTTAGAAACTCTTTGCTTAATTTTTATGAACAATTAATGCAAATATATACAACCGCCATTACATGTATCATCTGTTGCTGTGCAGCAGAAACTACGCCATACTTTACGTTGTGTTATGTATTTCCTATGTATATAAATAACATTGACGTATGTATCTATAGTTTTGTTGCACTTCTATTTTAATATTTTAAACTCGATTTTAAACATTTATTGAACATAAAAGCAATCACAGAGAGTGTAAGTATTCACACAAATTGAAGAAGTATAAATATAAAAAATATATGCTTTAATTTTTTTGATATATGTATAAATTTTCTTAGAAACAAATACATAGTTTGTAAATTGATTTATTTTTCTAATAAAAGAGCTTGTTTGAAATTTATAATTGAAATGAAGTTGTCGAAGTGACATGTTTTAGTGTGAATGTTTGATTAACAACAATTATTATAAAAAGCCTAAGATAATATATTATTCTCGTTTAGTTCTTAGTTAAAGCCTAATTTAATTTAACTATGCATAAATGGACAATAAGTAGACTAATTAGAAAAAAATTGAATGTAACATTTCTGTTGTAAAATGTGAACTGTATAAAATTTATCTAGTGTTGTGTAGCACAAGAGGATTTTTTTATTGGACATCGGATTTATCTCATGAAAATCCGTTCGGGATTTGTCCATCCAAATTAACGACGCCGTTAGTTTCGTCGGACTAATTCTGCGAAACTTTAGGAACTTTAGTTACAAAATGTTGCTTTTAAAAATACATGTGCAACCATTTTTTTCTTTTTATTATATTAAATCTCATATATTTCCTTGTTCGTTGACCAACTGATTGCTTATATAAAATTTCATATTATTTTTTTCTGATCGCACAAAAAATTGTCATTAGCATCAGAAAAGAGATACACAACTAATAAAAGTTGATTTACTGAAGTATTTTATAAAAGTAAATACTATTTCAAGTACGTGGCATATATTTACTCTGTAATGTATCTATTTTTAAATGACATCATTTTATTATGATAATATCTGATGCATGTAATAAATAGCATTAAAAATTAAGTTTGAACATTGAATAACTTGATAAATTGGACTTAAATTAGTTATTGTAATTACAATTTTCTAAATTTGATTACATTACTTATATCATGATTCATGAACATTACAAACTTAAATGGAGTCTTAAGGTAAAGGTATAACTAAAGAAAAACCCCTTAACCTTAACAATAATTTTAGAAACTATATACGTATTTCGAGAACTATGTTCTCATCATCAGTAGAAACTACAAAGCAAAGACAGAGAAGTGAGATTACTCAGCATGTAAACCATGCCAGAGGTCAAAACATAGCTCTGAGGAATAAGGGTTATATAGGGACAGGTGTCATAGGTGAGTGGATACCTAATTGGATAACTAAGATTAAACAAAGTAACTGTCTTATATTTGTATAATTGTATGAGTTAATGTTTTGTCCTCTGGCATGGTTTACATGCTGAGTAATCTTAACTTCTCTGTTTTTACTTTGTAGTTTCTACTGATGATGAGAACATAGTTCTCGAAATACGTATATAGTTTTTAAAATTATTGTTAAGGTTTAAGGGGTTTTTCTTTAGTTATTCATGAACACATTGGTAAACACCGATTTTTCACATTTGATCGTTATGTCATAGTTTGATGTTCATATATTAGATATACGTATCGAAGACAGAATGTAGGAAACCATAAGTAAGACAAAGATAAACTTACAATTACTTGTTATTTTGCTGTTCATGTATGAAAAATCGGTGTGTATATACAGGGTTAGTTAAAAGTATGGAGACTGCGATTTATTGTCGTTAATATTCATTTTAGGAAATTATGTTCAATACAAAAGTTTTTTAAGAAATTTTGATCTACATTTGAGAATACTTGAATTTTATTTTTCTTCAATTGTTTTTGAGTTACGCTTGTCCTCGTAATTTTTTTAAATGGGAACCTATTAATTTTACTCTACCATTCGATAGAGTGTTTTATCTCTTTACAACAGTATGTTTGTTTTTTTTGTTTTTCAATTTATTTTAATAACATTTTTACAAGGAAAAACACCGGTTCAAGTATTTACGAATAGTAGGTTCACCTAAGATAGACAAATTTATTTCCAATAAAGTTGTCGGTCACAATTTTATCATTAAAAACAAATTAATAACTAAGTAAATTACATCGCTCGAGTTTGTTATTTTATCTATTATTTATATTATGTATGTAGATAACATATAAAAAGAAACCTATTGTATTGTACGTTTGTTTATTATACGCTCTTGTCAATCAAACTGGAGTGAATTCCCGTCGAGATCATTTTCGAGCTTGACAACACAATGGTTTTTAATTTCATAACACATCTATTTTTCTCTGTGAGTATCGTTGAGTATTATGTTCATTTCATAAAAAAATACTGCCTACGAGTTTAATAACAAATATTTACTTTAATTTTAATTAGAATTGTAGTCACGATAGCATGATACACTTATGCTGCACTATTATGTACAAATTGTACTTACATAAATGTGTAAGTATCTTTAACAGATTGAACAGTAGGTTAAAAAAATTTATGATCACTATGACATTTCTCCACACTTTAAATACACATGAAAGTTATAACCATTGCCTACAACATTCATATGGGTTAAAGCAGGGATGGGCAAACTTTTTTGCCCGCATGCCATATTGTTGTTTACAATATGACTAGCTGGCCGCATGGATATTTGTAACATGACTAACGAGTCGCATGCCGCATGTGACTACAAAAAGATCTCCTTCCAAAGAAAAATGAAAATCTTGCTAATATTATACAACCACACAAAATAACATGTAAATGAGACGGAAGTTCAGGGAAAAGAATATGAATTTTTTATTTATTAAAAATTAAACAAGCCAACAAAACATATCAGTAACATTGTAACGCGGGATGCACAAAATGACGTTGCGAACGGGTCGTAGTTTGCACACCCCTGGGAATCCTGGGATAAAGTGTAGGTAATTATATCTCAAAACAACCCGCGGTCGTTGTTTTGAAGTATTGCTAGGTAACAGATAAAAACAATGTGCTAAATATGTGAAATTGTATTTTAGTTATAATATAAAACAAATTAATGCCACAATTCTGACCAAATCTGTAAGTCTTACAGATCTGTAAATCTTTAAAAAACTGACAATAACGCATCTATTTTTGTTGATAAATATAAAGTTATACATAAGAGTTGCAGCTTTCGTTGCGATTTTGTTTATTTTTTACAAATTTACAAATCTGTAAGACTTACAGATTTGTTCAGAATTGCGGCATTAATAGTAAAAATTAATAATACAATCAAACTTCCCAAAGTTGAATCTTCCGTTGTATATGATAAACTAGATACGGTACTTTCATTAGAGCTCTTACCAAATTTTCGAAGAAAAAAATATCTCGGGTGTTAGAAGTCTAAATAATGTATAAAAATTTGCTGTTCATGGCCAGCATACAATCTCCCGCCAATTCGTTGTATAAAATATATTATAGGGATAAAATTAGTGAAATTAAATACATAGACTATCTTAAAAAACAATAATAAAAATATTTAGCCAACTGAAATATTTGAAATATAGATAATTCGAGATATAAACAAATTTTTAGGTAAAATCTTGATGCAGACATTTCTTTAAAAGTTCGAAATATAAAAATCAGAATTTCAAGTAAGTAGTGGAAGTTCGAATGTACCTATTAGAAATACGTATATCTAAAATATGCAAAACCTATTAAACTATGGATTTGACAAAAGGCAACATTTTACATTATAAATCGGTGTTGTTAAGGATGGTCAATAGTCATGGTGAGTTGGGGAATCATAGAAAAGTCGAGGAATTTAGTATTAGGTACCTATAAAAGTCACGATGGAATGTAATTGTATAGGAAAAATGCTTTTTTAGTTGTTGGTCCGGTTATTAAATGTAAGTTCTACTTGGTCAATGCTTCATAGGCATATATTTCAAGTTATTCTAAAATGTATGGAAACTAAACATCTCACTGAAACTGTCATATTCTAATAGATGAAATTACAATATTACGTGCTTATACGGAATATCACTATTATTTGTAGTACGGTCCTGTGGTTTATTTTTATGTTTACACAGATATCCCATTGCATTTAGAAACAATAACAATTAATTCTTCTCTCATTAACAGAGTAAATTCTCACGCTGTAATCACAAATATCGTATTGTTTTTATAGCAAGTCTAGGAGGAAATGTTATATAAATAATTTGACTGACCTTCAAGTAATTTATGCTGATCATCAAAAACTGCATTTAACTTGTGGTTGTTATATGCAAATGTCTATTTTGATCAGAAAAGCAGATATAAATTTATTTATAGGAAGAATTCTAGAAGAATCTTATTAGATATTTCTATATTTATACATCTTGTTTACTAGTAAATACATATTAACTATATTACACACTGTTTTTACTAGTTATTTTTGTAACTTTTAGAACTGTATGAAGAAGAAATCACTTGATTTCAATGGGACTTCGTAGCTCAGTTGGGAGAGCATCCTACTAGACACAGAAAGATCTTGGGTTCAAGTGCCAGTGAAGTCAATGAATTTTTCATAAAAATCTTTCTTCGGTAGATTAAATTTTTCTGATCATATAGAAAAAATGTCATTTAGTCAGTTTGACATAACTTCTTTTAACAAATAGGTAATTGGCATGTAAGTTTTTTTTTATTGTAGTGTCCACAAGTATTATATTTTATTTTACTCGTATTGATGCTTGAATGTACTCTTCTCTTTAGTAAATGTAAACGAACTATAGGCAGTAAATGCTGTGATGGAAGTTATTTTCTATCTTTTTATTGGTAAATACATCTTTTGTTATTTGTTGCTGTAATAATATTACATAAAAATAGTTCACTATCTGAAAATGTTACCATTACTTACTTATAAACTAGTAACAAACTTATAATTGCCTAACTTTTACAATATATTTTATCAATGAATTTTTCCAGAATTTTTTATAATGGGTATTCATCATTCGGGTATACATATAGAGCAAGCAGCTGTGTTTATAATTAGATAATACGACCATAATAATAGTACATTGAAGGTGGGTTTATGCTCAATAATTTAAGAAAAAGAAATAAAGATAAGAATAGCGTTAAGAATAATTTTAAACATAAGTGATGTTTATGCTGAAAGTTGCAAAAAAAAGCTAAGATTGAAAAATAATGAAATTACATTTTTAGGTTAGTGAAAAGCAGTTACACTTATTATTCTGATATTGGTAGCGGCGTTGATTTGACATGCATAATTTTTATATTATTATTTTTGAATTTGTCAGTACGGAGTACTATCAAAATATAATTCATCACAGGTAAATCTGCCACATTATGTCTCGCCAACACCGATATTATGTCCAAATCTTTTGTTTGTATTTGACAATTGACACACATGCGCACTTCTCTACAGGAGTAAGAATAAACAAAGCGTAAAGTTAATCAACTTTGGCTTATTCCTTATTCTTATTTTTTATTCCTTATTTTTATTTCTGCACCATAAACCGAAACTTGTGTTATGAGTGGTTTAACTTTATCACTATTTTTATTCTTATTTCTTATTCTTAAATTTGCGAGCATAAACCCACCTTTAGTTTTTTTTTTTTTTATATATTTTGAATTTTTATACGTATGACAAGATATTAATACATACATTTTATTTAAAATATGGTATACCCGTATCTATACATTTGTCTACAATAAAAGTAAATAAATTTACTAACATTTATTATAATTATAAATTTTTAATATATTATTTTCTTATAGATAAATATCTTTTACGTAAGAACGTGAGTGAATGAATGAAAAAGAAAGATAAAAAAATATTGAATACATTAAATGCGATAAGATTTAATATTATTATAAAAAAAAATACTCGTATACCTACTATTACACACTGTTTTAATTTTAGCTACAAACATTCACCATTATGAAAGTGAAACAGGTATGTGATAAATCACAAAATGTACAATGGAAATTTCCATTAGGTACTACTCGATATCTTTTCTAACAGTAATGAAATTATTTAAACGTTATGTAATAAATAACATTATATTAACGTATAACATTTCACGGCATCATATTAATGTATTAGATAAACTGATAAGAATTATCTCGCGGTAAGAATTATGATAAAATATTTAGTTAATCGCTACATTACATGGAATTTTTGTGTGTAATAAAATTAATACAAGTGCGTTTCATATTTTGGCGTGATTTTCCGTACATGTATATGGATCACGCTAGAATTATTGAGAATAAGACACATGGTCCATATTTTTTAGAATTTTATTTTAAATATGTTCACATTAGTTCCCTTCAATAATAATACACTTCACCAAACTTTTTTTCAACATTCTAGAAGCTCCGAACCAGCACCCAATCTTCTTTTGGAATGCTGAATCGTGAATGCAACATTAATCTCTTCTTCAGACGAAAAACTTGTACTTTGGAACTTTTGCAGTTTAATTTAAAGTGACAGATAAATAACTGTTTAAAACGATTGTGCAAATTTTGTTTTCTACAGTCTACCTGGTTTTTTTATTCTCAATAATTTTAGCCTGATCCTCGTTTGAGAAATACACGTATTTTTGCAACCAGGCTGAGTCTGTTTTATTAGTTGAAAAAATATATTTTTTTCCTTGACTTACTAGTAATATTTTTTACGGTCTTATCTATAACAGATTGAAAGACATATTTGACATTTATTATGGCATAATCCCATGTACAAAAAATTTATAATTGAAACATTTGACATTATTATATACAAATATGAAGATTATTGATTTGGGACAATTTGTAATCCTTTTAACGGGTGGGCAAAAGTGTAATATGTTATAACACTTAATTGATTTATATCAGGTAAATATATAAAAAAACATTTTATAATTAATAATAACCGGTTTTTATAAGTAGGTAGTTAAGTAAGCCTTCTTATTATATTTTTATCTCTGTGAGTTATTATACATTCATATCAAATTTCAAAAACTTGCATAAAAACCGTATAGACATTAATATTTTATCGGTTAATCTAAATTATTAATTCAAGTTCATGGGTCTTTGATCGGTAGTCAGTGAACCGTTGATAAGCTACAAGCTCAATTAAAAATGGATTAAATACAAGTAGACTGACCTGTTTTATTTATATCAGATTTATTTCGCGTTTTATTGTTTAATATAGCACTTAAATTATTGTTATCTTCGTTTCCAAATGGGAAACTTTAAATATAGTTTTGCAACGGTTTTAGTGGTATTTATAAACCACCCATTTTTTAGAGGATAACCATATATTTCCCGGAAACATTCAATAATGTTTCCTGTGTGATGTCATCATCATTGACCGCTTTTAATCAGTTTTGTGTTTAGGAACACTTTAATTAAAATAATTCCGTTATATTAAAATCGGAACAACTTGTTTAATTTTTCTTATCCTTTGTAAACTGCATTTTACTATTAATTTGGATGTACAAATTTATTGGGTTTAATATCTTTGATAAAAATTAATAAAAAAGAAAAATCTATTGTTTTCTTTTCAGTATTTATTGCCATTGTTAAGAAAAAATTACCGATAAATAAATTCAAATAAATGGTAATCACCCTTAAATCATGTTTATAAAGTTTTCATGAAGTTGCGTCAAACATTTCTTTCAGTCGATATTAATAGGAATTTTTGTACTTGTTAAATTATACACCACATTTATCTGCATTGCATTAGTAACTATTAATAGTTATAAATAACAAGTGTGTTAATACGTGCCCATAAGGTAAAATGTGTCGATTATTAATCGAGTTCATTATCATATTTATCCGTTAATCGTATCTTAATAAATTTGAGAAATTTTATTACGAATATTTACGAATAGGAATATGTTAGATTTTAAACGGTTCGTTAATTTTTATCAAGTAAATACAATCGACACAAAGAAAAAATCGAAATGTAAGTTTGATTCTATTTGTCAAAAATTGTTTTGAAGCTACGCGAGTTTATGAATATAGGCATAATTGTTATCAGTGCTATCTGTGATTATATACTAAAAAATATTTTTTTTTAAACCGATAAATACACAATCAACGAAAAAAATAATTAATTATACAATAATGCAGTGATATTAAAGGTTTATTCAGAAATTATGTACTGTGTATTTTTGAGAATTTTAAATTTTTGTCGTTTATATAACAGACACATAAAACATCAAATGCGTAGTGATAACAGATTTTTAAAAGCAGGTGATAAAGGTAATACTTCAAAGAAATATTAATTACATATTATGAAACTGATGTCACACTAGATAACTGACGTCGAAGAGTAGAAAAACGTAGACATTGTTTTCCGTAAATAAAATTCTCCGAATTAGGTTAATTGTTTATTGATAACTGAGAAAATATTTACATGTAGTGACTTATTACTGATATACTAGCTACATAAATATTATTTTCTTGAAACTAAATATTCCTAGCGACATACTTTCTCAATAACTACCATATATGTATGTAATATAGTAGATATACATCTGAGATTACTCGTATCGTATTGCAAGTATGCCTCCAGTTAATTTATATTATTTTACACATAAATCAAAACTATTTTTTTTATTCAAGCATTAGAATTAATTAACGAATATTCCATGTAAATATATCACTGTAAATATTTGAGGTTAAAACACCTTTCGTAATCAAATATTAAAGGACATTCACAATAACGATTTATTAGTCATGATTGATATAATCGAAAGCAATAATCATCATTCTTACATGAGTCATTGATTTATTCTAGAAGTTTAAATGGAGTGACTTCTAAACATGGGGGAACATTGGAGCATTAAGGTTTCATTAGAACTTACTGTAGCAACGCAGGCTTCCTACAGTTGTAAAGGCACCCGTATAGTATAAGTTGAATAGTATTAGTAGTATTGAAGTATTGTATGGCGGTATGCTGTATAATACAGCATTATGATTTCATGAAATGTTTATTAGTAAATTGATTTTAAAAAGGATATGACTAAATTTTATAACTTATATTTTAAATTCAAAATTATTGCATAGCAGCTGCGTGATAAGTTAACACTGACATCGCGCTTTCTAGCCAATCTAAAAACATTGACTACAATTTCTTTGGCTTGTGTATGAATCTTCTTCCGCTTTATATTTATTTTAAATGATGATGGTGTGTTTTTCTTGTTGTAATAATAGCATATAATAATTACTAATAAATAGGTAACAATAATTATAGGTAAATATTCAGCTAAACGTCAGTATACGTAACCCCGTTATTTATTATATTTCGACCCGGTCCAAGTACGAATTTTAGGTTCTGCGCATACAAGGTTAATGTCAACTTAACCCTCGCCAGCTATATTATTGCTTGTATGAATTGTGATTGTATTTTTATATTCTATAAAATTAAATATATTGTCATATAAATTCTGTCCTATTTTTTACACTGATGTGGTAACTTCGAATACTCTTATAACATGATGCATATAATAATTGTAGAAAATATATTTATGAAAAATAAATAAATGTAATTAAAACACCAGAAAAAAATAGGTATGGGCTTCGTTATTAAAAGTATTTAGTAAGGCAAAATCAATACCGGGTGTTTACATTTTGGATTATTTTTTGCGGCCCATAGTAATACAAATAAAAATAATTTATAAATAACAGTTTTTAGTTATTTATTACAGGGACATCAGTTTGGGAATCGCTAATGTAGGGAATATAATGTTATTATATTTTTATTTTGCCTATATTACGCAATACAAGGCATTACATTTTTTTTTTTTTTTTTTACAAAAAAGCAAAGCAAAGTTAGCATATTTCACATAGTGTCTCGAATCAAAAAATGGGAATTATTTTGGTATTGAATACAAATACTAACAAAAACGAAACAATAAATTGTTATTTATTTAATACCAATTTACGATAAAGATTTTGAAAAGTTGAATATATATATTGATTTCACACAATCTAAAACTATAATTAATGTGGGTAACAATAACCTGTTAAAATTAATTAAGTATAATCACTCCGTAGTTGTATAATTTGTCATGTGTAATGAATATTATGCATCTACAATTTACTCTGGATGTTTTTTTGAATAAATATAAACAATTAGTATCACAAATTGGTATCAAGTTAACTATACTGTAAGCACTAATTAGTGTTAGTTGTAGTTATACAATATATGTTGATATGTTACTATGTATCTACATTTGAATACCAATGAATGACAATATTAATTATTAACGACATAATTAAATGCAAATACATTAAGGAGTAAATTGCTCTATTCGTAGCGTATTATTTAATTTTATATCAATTAATGCAAATGTTGGATTAGGACGTATACAATTATGGCTAATCAGACGGCTCTATCTTATTTATAGTCCGTTGTGATAACCTCATATTAGATTGTTATAATGCCAGTTAACCGTTTCCCATAATTCTATGCGGAAAGCTGAAATACGCAAAATGTACAGACAATGTTTGCTTAGCACGATTGCTCGACATATAGCGTAAATAAATACTTTATTGTTCAATTTACCACACACATATCCCTGCATTTACATTTCCCAATGAATGTTTATATTTTTATTTTCCTAAGTAAGGAATTCTAAAAATGTGTTTTATCAAGATGCAAAATATTTCTGTAATGAAATGAAAACATTGCAGTTCTGTTATTAAATATTTATATATTTTTTTGTTCATGTGGTACTATCTGTATAAAATAAAAATAAAAATTTGTTTTTCCGCTTTTGCATGCATAAATAATGGTGCATTATTTACGAGTATTTGTTATTATTTGTTTCTCTCATATTTTTCTTATCGTAAAGTGTTTCCATTAGAGACGTCTCATAGTATACATACATTCTTCTATTCTATAATTTACCTATTATCATTCTCTTACATACATATACTGTATTACTGAAATCGTTAGCTATATACGTGTTAATAATTACTGTGGAGAATAATATCTATCAATAAACTAAATGTATCACTTTTAAAATTTGCAGATGGAGGCAATAGATTACGTATTCTGTAAAAAAATTGTAAAATATTCTAATTTTATCCTGCATTGCAAATGAATGGGTTTTTTGTTTTACATTGAAATACATGATTTTGTAGATGTTGTCAAATGATTTTTATGTAGAACGAAATTTTATAAATTTTTGAAAACACAGTTATTAACAAATTAAGTGCAACAACCATATATGAGAATTGTATTAAGCACAAGTACAGGGATTTAACAAAATTATTAATAGCAAAAATTTAGTTTAGGTATTTGCAAATTTGTGTAGTCTGTGATAATTTGAATTTGAGCAGGTTTTGTTTTGACAGTTGACAACAACATATTATGGCACTGGTAAACCCAAATTTATTGGCGATTATGGGTGATTTATAAGTTTTTATTCACGAAATTTGCGAAAAACAACATTGTATAATAAATTTTATTATAGTTAAAACTATTTTGGTGTAGAACGCTCGGGTAAGACAGTGTTTTTTTACAAATTGCCCCGATTACAATACCAGGAAATTGATATTTCCGGTTTTCAGTATCATGTAATAACTTTTGAGGTTGTAGAATACGAAAATTACGTTCCCTCCATGTCAGTAAAATAAAATAAAAATTGAGCAAAATTAATTGGCTCGGTATTCAGACTACAATTTGTTGAATGTGGGTTCATTTAGGGAAGTTAATTGCTCTTCCACGTATGTGCAATGATTTAATTTTATGTACACATAATTGTACGAGTATATTCAATTACCATCTTCAATTAAATGGCATTGAACAGATGGTAGTATGAGTATATCGCACAGTCCGTAGAAAAGGGTAATATCTGAAAAATAGTTATTTATATATCAAGAGTTACTGAAATTCTACTTTTTATCACGAATGTGGAATTGAGTTGCCCAGGGCGCATGGCCGTAGAAAATAAACCATATGAGTGATAAAAAAGGAACTTCAGTGCCGAGATGCATATTAAGTTTTATTTGAAATCGAAAAATTGTGAAAGTAAAAGGAATATTTATTTTTACAGGTTATGTTGACAAATCTGTCAGTTGCTGACAGTCAAACAAATGTATAGGTACTCAAAATTATGTATGTTATCTCAAACTTCTTAATCGGAATTTAATGTTTTTTTTTTTATTTACTATTGTACATCGCCCATATACCCAAAACCCAAATTATCTTTTATATATATATATATATATATATATATATATATATATATATATATAATTATCATAAGTTAGCAACACTGCATTTGCATTAAATCATCGTATAATGGATTACTTTAGAATCGATTTCTGAACTTTTAATGACGATTTTTGTTCATTTAGTGACTATTTCGAATACGAAAATGGTCCGCATTATGTCGGAATAATACAGTTAAAGTGACCATTTTTAATAAAGTAAGAAGAAAACGCTTCTTAATGCAGAGCCATAAAAGTATTAAAAAAAATTATTATTTTTTTTATACCATAACTGAATAGATAATTTATTTGATTTCCGGTATTACCAATAGCTATTTAATTTTAATTTTTCATTTAACAAAGGCAACCTCATCGAATTTTTTACAGCGATTTCAAAAACTTGCATTTCTTATTCATTTTCTGTGTCCTTTAGTTTGTTAAATGTTATTTAAAATTTAATAACAGTTAGTAACACCGGATTTGTATATAAATATTTTCTAGACGAAAACAGTAAACAAAGGAATTTTTTTGTTTTAGTCTTAAGAGCATTGTGTACATCCACCGTAAAAGCTTAAAACTTAACTTCATTCTAGTCTAATTACAAGAAAACTATTAGAGATATAAAAGTGAAACAAATTTTATATGAAAGATGAAGGATGAATCTAGGTTTCTCCGGAAAAAGATATTTGATATTTTTATATTTTAACAATATGACAAGCTCTAAAACTACACATATTTTGTCGTACAATTTCGGGCTTTTAATAAACATTTTTCGTAAAACTATCTTCACAGAAACTTCTATTCAATCTTTAATAACACAAAGATGTAAATAACTTATTTATTACTATGCCCATTTCAATAAATTTAGACTGGAATGAAGAGGCTAAACGGTGTAAATTTGTGTGAAATTTTCGTTAGTGAACTACTGCCTCTAGCGGAATATTTAGGAAGTATGAGACCATCTCTGTCTTTTGTAGTTGACCAAACAAGTTTTGTGTTATACTATTCACATTATAAGTAAATTTGTAATATTCACATTAGGACATGAAAATAACTTATTTTGTATATATGCAAGTCGGAGTGGTCTTATCTTAATATATTTTCACGTTATTTTTTTGACTTTACAATAAACTTTGTTTATATTTGTTATCAACATTTGTAATTCCATTCTAGAGCTTTATTATTGTTGTTGTAAACTACCCTTGTTTCCATCATTCCGTTATTGTCTTTTGCTAGTGCTGTGTCATTCTTTGTTAATTTTGGTTATTCTGGTTTTTTGAATAGCTTACGTTCTGGATTTGATTTTTGGTTTGTGATTTGGAAATATTGTGGTGCTTTGTTTTGGTTTGAGTTAATTTTGGACTTGATTTGTGATTCGCTTTTGGAATTTATTGGTTAGATTTATATATAGACGACTTATACACAGAACTCTATTTGGAACTCTGAAATCAAGTGTTAAATAATACTATATGTTCATTTGCAAGGAAATTTACTTAGTTCCAGGCAGAACTATTATAGCGCTACACAGAACTCCATTTGGAACTCTGAAATCAAATGTTAAATAATACTATATGTTCATTTGTTTATTAAATTTATATATTTGGGCGCAGAACTGTAACACACTATACAGAACTCCATTCGGAAATTTGAAATCCTTATTACGGGCTTAAAAGATCAGAACTATTGAAAATACTTTAAGGAACTCTAGAACTCTTCTATTTTAGTCAATTGACACCATCAGAACTCTTTTTTACGGGAATGTGGGCGCTGCGTGAAGTTAGCGCCCGGAAACTTTAAAACCCTTATTATGGGTTTAAAACTTCAGAACTATTACTAATACTTTAAGGAACTCTAGAACTCTTCTATTTTAGTCGATTGACACCCTCAGAACTCTTTTTTACGGAAATGTGGGCGCTGCGTGAAGTTAGCGCCCGAAAACTTTGAAACCCCTATTATGGGTTTAAAACATCAGAACTATTGCTAATACTTTCAGGAACTCTAGAAGTCTTCTATATATACCCAGAACTCTAAATATTTTTTATTGCGCTAAAAATGTGGGAGCTAACTTCACAGGGGTCTAAATTTAAGCATTCGTTTACAATACCGGGCCTAAATTTATTTATATAAATTAACTTAGTTTATAATTTAGTAAACATGCAAGATATCTTATAAAATATTCGATTCGATAGTTATAAAAGAGTAAATTTAAGAAATAAATGTACTTAAAATTATATTTCATTTCCTTTTATACCTATAATTAATATATCATTATTATTCATTTTACAACATGTATAATAATATTTCTGTACTCATCAGCAATATTTCTAACGTGCTTTAAATATATTGTCATCATTACCGATGTCTACATGTGTTGTAGATACTGGCACACCCAGAAATGGGTAATATGCCGTCATGATATATTTATTTATTTATTTATTTATTTTAAATTTTGAGTTAACAAAATAATAAATGTAATACATACGATAGTTGTTTTGATACGATTAACTACTTTCCTTGAATGAATTACGATCTTCTTATGGTATGGTATAGAAAACAATAATTAAAAATCTGTTACTACTACTACTTCTGGTTGTCCAATTGTTAACAAAACTTTTTTAACTCTTTCCAATCATGTCAGATTGAGGAATTCATAGTTAAACAGGTTTTAAGTCTTATAGGTTTTGAGGAATCGTCCCAGACACAGACGTCATTTTAAAAATGTTATAATCGGATTCTAGGGATCTTAAATCGTGCTTATTCACTAAAATCTGGATATGCCAATTTTAGCATGAATCCAATACCTCTCTTAGAAAGAGGTATAAAACAATATTACATAAAAACTACAATTTTACAAAATTATTATTACAATACTATAATTATACTCTACAATATTATTTTCAATACCACTATTAACAGAGTAAGTACAGGCTGCTACTGTTAAATATGCAAAATTTCATCATTGAACCACGACAAATATATAGCTGGGCAGTTTATGGCTCAGCAGTGATAGACTCCGCCTACTGTAACCACGTGCTTTACCCCTCTCATACCTCACCGCCGGCAGCACCACTAACAGAAACTGTACACAATGCCCTTAACCTAATACTTTCACAACTAAATCCAAGTAGGTACTTTAACCTTTTATTTATTTTTATGGAGAGAAATTCTTCTTGTCAAATGAAGTGTTATTCATATTCAATGTAAGTCTTTAATCTTGATAGAGAACTGATTGATGTGATATGTTGATATGTATTAAAATAACTTAAATAAATTCCCTGTGCACACAACTCAACTAAAAAAACTTTGCAAACTCGCCTGCTAGATGAAATAAATACATAAATGTAAAATGAAAGCTGTCTATATTAAGCAAGTTACATGTATAATGTAAACACTACGGCCCCGATGTATGTGAAACTTGTTCTCGACAACATTTTGTTGAATGTCAATTCACTCCGTTCTTGGGCAACCAGCTCAGATGCACGTAAAGATATATGTTGTTATTACGTAATGCGGTTGCTGGCTGTTTTATCGGTATGTATACTCACAAGCAATGCAGCGGAATATACCGACGTTAAATATGTTTATTCACTTTAATTTATTCATTGGTATTTCTGCATAATTGTCATTTATTTTGCAATGGATTATGTGTAAAGCGAGGTGTAAAGTTAACAAAAAAGGTGTGACAGATTCAAGTATGTAAATAATGTAAAGATGTAAAACTTTTTCTCGTTTATGTTTACATGTTTAATTAGATATCTATCTTTGATATAGGTAGGTATTTAATGTGTTATATTATACATCTGTATGGAAAAATATTTACTGCCCTTATAAAATATGTTATTATGATTATGATATTCGATTATGTTATAGTCTAAATGCAAAAAAATCATCAAATTATTCTTTTTAATTATTCAAAAAAGAAAATATTCAAACTGCATAATTCTCGCTGACGGTTTTAGGGAAAACCCATTCTGGTCCATTTGTCACTTTAAAAAACAATATTTATGAATATGTATAATACACATTTGTTGTGTATTTATATAAAGATTATTTATTATATATTTTATAATTTTTGGTGTTCTTAATTTTTTTTTTTTTTTAGATATTTTTCTGAAGAGTCTTGCAAATACATATTATGTATGTTAATAAGTTCAATGGAATTAGCTTGAAATTTTCTTTTAGATGATTTAATTAATACCATATTTTGAGATACCTTCCCACTATTTACCATTACGTCCTCTAAATTCCTAGAAAATGTTATTATTAGATTATTTATCGTGCCATAGGTTTAACTCTTTGTTTATTAGTTACTATTTTGCATCTTTGCGTTTAATATTCATAATTGGATAAAGATGGAAGAAGACTTTGTCATTTTATTTTATAAAAAAGTTAAAATACACTTAATTCAATTTGCATCTTCAATGACAACATTAAAATTTGTTGACATCCCGAAAATAAATTTAAATTGACGTCATTTTATTTTAAAGCTTTACAAAATATGTCACAAAGCAAATATAGATTAATTTTTCACTGTAAACACAAACTAAATTAAAATTTAAACTAGATAAGCTAATACATATTGATAAAAATGGTTGAAATGTAGAGTTTTACTCATTTTCAAATTTAACAAAAAATATATACTCGTACATATGATTCATAAAATATCCAAAAAGATCTATATAAATGCCTTTTTTATGTTATTTACATAAAGTGTTTTGATGGAAACAATAATAGTATGTTGTTACGAATATACCTATATATTCTTTTATTAATATTCTTACCCAGTTTGCGTAAATTCAAACTAAACACTTACTATATGCCGACGCTTGCCGTATGACTCATTATATTTTAATAATAATAATAATAATAATAATAATAATAATAATAATAATAATTTATTTTTTCCGAAATTATAACAATACAGTATGGAAACGTCAGGTACGTATACTTGTACTCCTTGTACCTATTTTGCTCCTTATATTTATACATTTCGTATACTCAATGGAAAAGGTAATAAACAGTAAACAAAAGTGCAACTTTATTACTTAGCAACGCTTTTCTACATACTAATGGCCAAACTTTATTCATTCAACTAGCAGAAATATTAAAAATTGGTTATTTACTTGTTGTTACTCTGTTAACTGTCTGACATGAATATCAAATTTTAAATTTATTATTAATTTTTTCCATTAACCACACGGAAAAATAGCATAATGTTCAATATGTATGATATATGTAATGAAAAGTGTATTTTCAAGCTCTAGTAAAATTAATGCACTCGCTATGTTCGTGCATTAAAAATTTTGCACTCGCTAGAAAATGTTACTTTTCTTTTTATTAATCAATTAATAATTGTACCTGCGCCATATTTTATTATTTAAGGTAATAATAATTTCTGATTGCAGTCACAAAATTTTATTTACTAAATTCTCGGGTCGACCGGTTTCGAGCTCCACATGAGCCTTCCTGAGGAGCTGAACAATATTTACAATAAACATTGCAATTTAAAAATCAGAAATAACTAAAATATAAATTACTTACATGAGAATTATGAAAATTTTAGATACATGGCATAACAAAATATATGAAAAAAATGAAAACGTAAGTGCAACATAAAGCACATGGATTTCGTCAAAAAATAAAATAAAAGAATAAATTACATAAAACTCTTTATAAAAAAAACTAAGAACAAATGTTGTACGTGAACCACACCCATGGAACTACTTAAGTAAAGTATTAGTATGTTAAGACACTTTTTTATTGTTTAATTAAGTAAAATATTTTAAATTTATTTTAGTGCAATTTGTTATTTTAAAAATTTTATTTTTAAAGATTAGAAAGATATATTTTATGATTAAGTTTTATCCTTATTTTTAAGCTATGTTTTAAGACGTTGGTGTATATTTTACTAATGTACATAGTACGTGTAGCATTTCTAGTGTCAAACGTTTGTTAAGATTTTTTTCCTTGTCAAGTATTTTTGTTTCGTTAAATTTAAACATTTATAGCAGAGCGCATTTCCCCGTTACTTGTTTTGTTCATTGCGAAGAACAATTTTTTCTGTGCTCATCTACTCTAGTTTTTAGATAACGTTTTGTTTGACCCGTATATTGGGCCACACAATCATTACAAGGTATTTTGTAGACCACGCTCATTTGGTCAGCCACGCCCTCTACGTATATTAATGAATAAAAAAAATGAGGAGAACATTGGCGCGAAATTTGAATGTAGGCGTTGGTTTCAAACTAGCAAGAACTATTGGAAATTTATTCACGAGACTAAAGACCAAAATTGCAACCGAATATCAATCTGGCGTTTTTAAATTGTAATGTTTATTGTAAATATTGTTCAGCTCCTGAGGAAGGCTCATGTGGAGCTCGAAACCGGTCGACCCGAGAATTTAGTAAATAAAATTTTGTGACTGCAATCCAGAAATTTTTATTACCTCATCAATACATCCATAGTCAAGGAACCTTTTCTATTTATAATTTAAATTCAAGACAAATTTTTAAGATTGAGTCGTTATCAAGATGTATTTTTTTCTCGAGTGAAATTTAACGAAGTAAGTTGCATGTCCATTTTCTAATTTATGATTTACGTTAGTGTCTTGAAACATCAATATATCATATTTGCTAATAAAAAAGTGTTAAAATAGATCGTAAATATTTATCTTTTAAGATTAATAAACAGAAAAAAACTTATTTGTTTAGATTATGGTTTAAACATTGATAGATTTACAAAATAGATGCCGATAAAAATGTTACTTTAATTTCATCGTTGTAATCATATTGGATGTCTTATAAGTATCGATTAGGCGCTTACTGTAATACGAACATCACTTATTATACAATGAATCATTATTAATGAATCATATTTGCACCAACAATTATTGCATTCCTCTGCTTGTCCTTGAGTCCGTTGCGTGATGACAGTCACACATGCAATGATTTATAACTCCTTTATTAACAATCCTTTTCCTCTCATTGTCGTCCTCGTGACATCTTTGTCCTTTCATTTTAATTTGTTGTTTGTCTTTCTTCAGGTAGAAAATGGTTTTTATTTCTACAAGAGAGTTTCAAAGAATTGCTGAGTGGTTTGGTGAAATTTCTTCTTTGAAAAGTTTGTTTGTATGACTTAAATTGAAAGGATGTATATCTAATTTTCTTATTTATCTTCAAATTTATTTAGAGATATTTTTTATACGAGCATGAAATACTAGTTTTTAATGAGTTGGAGATTTTATCTTTGTGAACAGTAAAAAATGCACTTTTTTATTACTTACTACTACTTAGTAAATTACACCAGGTAGTATTTCATTCTCATATATATTTCATACATATAATTTTGTGTAAGTTAAACATTACTGAACATGCATAGGGGGTGTAAATTAATAAATGTGTCGGAAAAAAATATTTGTATAAATCCAAATTTTACCTAATTACAATAATGCGTACAGTACACTCAGTACAAGTTTTTACAAGAACATTTTTTTTTTACTCTGTAAGTTTACACATGAATAATTTGTTGAGAATAGGTGACAATAACGATATATTAGCCAGTAAAAAACCTAGATAGTATCACCTGTCTCATTTTATATTAACTATCCGAGATTAAATTTGGCCAAAATTAATATTATACAAATTAAATATAATAATACACATTTATTTTCAGTTAAATACTTTGTCCGTAAGACCTTTACCTGAGACGAGGTTTACTGCATTATCATTGACGTTAAGTCATTCAGCTATATTTTATAGTGAAAAATAGTCGTGTTAAAAACAGTTCACCATCACCAGTCCACTAATATGATAAAAAATAGTTATTTTTTATACAAGAGGATAAAATTATATTTTATCGACGAGAGGAAAGTTTAATTCACGGGCGATTTCGCGAGTGAATTATTTTTCGCGAGTCGATAATTTAATTTTATCGTCCTGTGTAAAATTCTATTTTTTTCTATAGCAGATTTTAAAGAACAAAAATTAGAAAAACCGATTATAAATTATAGTTATTTATGTATTAAGAGCGTAAGGAGGCTTTTATGGCCCGCGGCGAGATTTTGAGCCCGAGACGTAAGCCGAGGGATAAAAACACGTCAAAGGCCATAAAAGCAAGTTACGCTCGTGGTACATACAAAACTTTATGCACGGACGAAAATTTTCAAATTATGAGTGTTAGAGAAAAAGAATTTGTCCTCGTACATCCAGTATCTAGTGTTGCTATGAAAGCGGAGAACAACAGTTTATTGTTTGTTTATTAGTTATGTCATTTGAGTTTTATTTTGTGTATATCCGTGCTTTCCATATAAATATCACAAAATTAATTTTAATTTTTCATTAAAGAATATAAAAATTTTCGATTTGTAATAAAAACTTTTCATGTTGCCTGTTTAAATTGTTCATATTGTAGGTTATAATTTGACGTTTCATTATAGCCCGGCGAGCTATAATGAGGCCCGCGGGCTATAAAATGACGTTTATGTCAAAGAAATTCGTGTATAATTGTCAAATTATGATACGTCCGTGCATAAAATTATTTAAGAACAATTTAAAAATCTCAGTAGCGTGGTTATAGAATTTGTTTGAAAACAATTTCATTTTATTCATGTTTATACAATTGAAGTTATATATAATATGAATCGCCAAAATGTATAATGTGTTTTTATTTAAATAAAAATTAAAGTTCTTTATCTACCCTTGCTGTTAAAGTATTATTTTATCTACCCTTGCGGTTAAAATGCCACTTAGTCAACTATTTCGAGTTGAACAAAGCACACTTTAAAATCTGCTATAGAAAAAATTATTAATGTCAATTAGGTATTTCGAAAACGGTATTGAATATAAATAAGACTACATTTTTACTTTAAAATTGAGCAGGATATGAAATAAACAAGTAATTCCTAAGAATAAAAAGTTCTTAAATGAAGTAGCAAATATAATAAGGCCCGTGATTTTCACAAACTACCTAATAACTACCTATTTGATAAATGTATTATTTACTAGATGAATAAATTTTGTTAGCAACTTCAACCATCTATTAGTTTATATGTAAAATAAACGTATATACACCCTTTTCGTGAAATTTATGTGAAATAAACGTATATACACCCTTTTCGTGAAATTCTGTAAATTCATTTATTTAATCGTACCAGTCGCATCATAAAACATTGTATAAAATAATATCAAGAAATAAACAATTGAAATACATTTCTTACAAACTTTATTAGTAATTGGAAATCATGGGGCTAAGTTTCATATAGTTTTTATCTTCAACCGTTTTAATTTAGAGACCATATCTTGGGTCATATTCTTAGTAGAGGTTGGTACTCCCGTAGGAAAGGAGATATGGTATATATTTATCAGAACTTTTTCCTTAATAATCAAAGAATTGATATTCTTTCGTGGGACAGCCTATATACTTAACTTACATTTTCTTAACACTAATGGATATATGTATGTACATAACTTATCTTTTAATTGCATATGTATTGAATGTATTTGTTGTATATGCATGTAGCGAGTGACATTCTTTATTCATAAATATGGGAAAGTAAATTCTGATATTTCTAAATATAATGTTTCAGTTTGCGCTAGCGTATTTGTATAGTAGGTGGTAAAAATTATTCATATTTTATTATTTCTGTTTTACATTTCCACAAAATACCATTTGGTGCACATTTTTATTGCGTAAGCGTAATATACGATTAAGCTCTTACAAATCACCAATGTTTTATTCATGGTGCAGTTATTTTAATTGGAGTTATTAGATAATATTCATGACTCATTGTACTAACTGTGTTACATACCAGAATATTAATTTAAATGTAACGTTTTAATTGTGTGAACTAAAATTACATTTTGCATAAGTACAACCTGGAACATTTAACATATTACGAAATAGCAAATAGCAAAAAGCAGATATGTTCAGAGGCGGCGGTGTAGGGTCATCTGGGGGCCGACTCGGATGACAAATTGAGATGTCACTCAAGACGATCGTTATCTTCGCCATTTGCCTTCTGCTGGGCTGGAGCTGGAGAACTATACGTCCCTCTGCTGTTATTCCTACACTGCCTTGTTCTTGTGTCTTGCAATGAAGATTGCTGCCAAGATGTGGCAAAGATTTATTTAATATGTTTGAAGTTCGATATGAAAATGTATTCAACGATAACAATAATAATAAATTGCTATTATGTTTGGAGCGTTAGCTCATTATTATGCTGAATTATAAATATTATAATTTGCTATTAATATTTTGTAATTAAATAATATAAATATTTATGCAAGGAATATAATATTTAAAAATATTTTAATTACCTTACCTATGTATTTAATGTCTGAGCGTCTTACAGCAAATATCTAAAAATAACATTAGTTCCTATAGTACTAATGAATAAACATGGTAAAAAATATTTATTATGAATATTAATGATTTTTTCATTTAGCACTTACTGGATATGTAGGCATAAAATAACAATTAAATGACTTCGTCGATGTGCGTATATTAATTAATTTGAATTTGTTATGAAAATATTGAGTCACACTTATGACACAGTTTCATTGGAATTTTTGTTTATATATTTCTAAAAGAACAACTATAGTCCAAATCTAAAAATATTATCATTACTTCATTAATTTATTAGTCAAATAAATAAAATAAATAAATATATCATCACGGCATATTACCCATTTCTGGGTGTGCCAGTATCTACAACACATGTAGACATCGGTAATGATGACGATATATTTTACCGTGTGGGCGCTTACCAGGCGTCACCTTACGGGCACTCATAGCTGGCGTGGAGAGTGCACCACAGGGGTCACTTTTGTGCCATTTAAAATTGGAAATATTTGGCGTGTGTCGGGATCGAACCCGGTTCCCCCAGGTTCGCGACCAGACACTCAGGCACGCGGCCACGGGACCCCATAGTCAAGTAAACACAAAATGTGTTTTCTAATTGTTGGCCGTCAACTATACCTACCACACGAGTACAGGAATAAATTCAAAAGAATTGCATTTACGACGTGTCATTTAAAATACCGCTATTTTTATCTTCCGTCACCATTAGGGAAGGAAGGTATTGCCTTGGGTCAAAAAATTCGTTGGTGAGTTTTTAATGAATAAGCACGTTTTAGGGTCCCTAGATTTTACTAGTTTTATGATGATGTGTGTGTGTGACAAATTTTTCTTCTACAATAACTTCAATACTACCATTCTAAAAATTACGATTCTATCGTATTCCTCTTCTTTACATCCATATTAAGAGCTGATTAGATTTTGGTTATAATTGGTCAACTGAAGTACCCGAATTCAAGTTTTTAACAGTTTGTCTTGAAAAAACTTAGTTAAATATCATTTTTTTGACATTTTATATTATTATGTATAAATATTGAAGAAAATCGTATTCTCTACAAGATTTATTTAATTTTTTTCTTTTTATTCAAGATATTTACAGATAAAAGAATTATTAAAAAAATCTTGCAACCTATGCTGCTAAAAGCTGCACCATCTGTGTAGAATATTCAAATATTTCTAATTGACAGATGTCAGTGTGTTCCTCTTCTTTACATCCATATGAAAAGCTGATCAGATTTTGGTTATAATTGGTCAACCGGAAGTTCCCTTATTTGAAGTTCTTAACATTTTTTTTTTTTTTTTGAAAAACGCAGTTAATCATCATTTTTTGACATTTTGTCTGAGTATCAATATGAAAGAATATCTTATTGTCTATATGGTTTGATTATACATTTTCCTTCATATTCAATAGCCATAGAGTTAAAGTATTATAAAGAGATTAACTTTCAAAAATCAGCCAGCTTTGCAATAATCATGGAAACAGCTGATATATTGAAATAATTCTAACTGACTAATGTCAGTGTCAAGTGCAATTTACGTAGTTTATGTTCGTCTTATATTGGATTTATAGAATCTTTTCCAAGGAACTTTCGGTACGGAATTTGTAGAAAATAGTATATGTTGTGTTACAATTTTACTGCATAATATATAGAATCTTTTCCAACGAACTTTTGGTATGGGAGTAAATGTTTTATTTGAAATTTACATTTTTTCTTCACGTAAGTATTACTTATTAGAACTATCATAACCTAATCGAAAAGTACTAATGATCTGCATGTGCAAATGGTTAAGTATTCATACATACACTTAGTGAACATAGTATCTATCAAATAGCTATTTAACAAAAGATAGTTTTTATTTCATGACACTGAATTTACATGTATATTTTAAGAATTTAAAATGCTGTGATACAAAAAAGTCTCCGTACGACAATAGTTTCAATCTATTTAGGAAAGATAATAGTCTAAAATCCATTGCAATGTATTTATATTTAAGTCAAAATGAACAACTTTGTCACATATTATACGTAAAAAAAAGAAATAATATTTATTTATTTTATGGTGTAAATATTGAAAGTATTCATAATTTTGTTAAAAAATCTCCGTATGATAACCAAAACATTAAAATTATAATCGTAATGTAAATTTATTTAAAATAAATATAACACTTTGTTGGGTTTCCTTCGGTTTTTATAAAAGCTAGTAAGCGACGAACCATTGAATCTATAAAATTTTTGGTCACCGATGGCGCTGTATTGTTTTGGATTTATCTTTTAACTTACATTTTAATTATTAGTGCGAAAAAAATAATTTATGAGTTATTTATTGTTATGAAATAGACGAAGAGGAATTCTGTAATTTGATTCGTAAATATTTCCCATAATTTTTAAATCTTACATTTGCTCTAAGCGAATGTACGTTATTAATCAGATATATATATTTTAATTATCACTGATATAATTTATGTTTGCACTCCCACACATTTTCATTCTCGTCTTGGCCATCAACACATCAATATTTATTATCATGATTGTAGCCTTTTGTTTAAGCCGCTCCTCCGCTCCAGAACCAGATTCAGTCTCCAGCAGCTTGTGATTACAATTGGCAAGGCCACGTAATGGTCTGAAAATAGCAACGGGAAACGTTTATGCATTCGTCCACCCACATGTGACAATAACATATGCGAGCAGCCCGCGCATGCGCCGATACTCGCCAGACATAATTTGTCTACTGCGATCATAATTATTTTGCAGAGGAATGAAATTGTCCTGCACTTTATTACAACAGTTATTTTTATTACTGTTGTAGAGCATTTCATGATTTGTACGCGCTACTCAAAGGCGGGTCTAATTTTAGAAATGATTAAAGAAATTAAAACTGCCATTGGGCTGTGTCACTTTTATTAAGAGAAAGAATATAATTGAACTTCTTTTTGTGGGAAGTAGGACGTATAAATAGAAATGTACAGATGTGAGAATTGATTTTCCAATTGCTGTTTAAAGTAGACATTAACTGTGTTATGTTATCTGTTGTAATTTTGACGAACCCGGTGCGGATCTGATCGGACAAAAAATATTTAATTTATAATCAGGGCATCGAACCCGCCAAAAACTGGGTTCGGTTTAGGTTCAGGTTAATTTGTTTTATGAAATATGGGTTCGGGTGCGGTTCTGGTTTAAGCATTAATAAAATTTGCGGTTTTGTTCGCGGTTCAGGTTCGAAATAATGTAAAATGAGAGCCGGAATTTACGCAAAACGCAACAAGAAACGAACACAATTTTCACGAAAAGTCAGCCCAGACAGCAACGCACACGGCTGTATTTACTTTTCGAACTAAAAATTAACATGAACCGGAGTTGTACCCCGAACCTGAATTTTAATACTAGGTTCGGTTTCGATTCAGGTTCAATTAAAAATATATCTGAGGTTCGGTTCTCGGTTTGGGTTCTCTAAAATGTTACGGTTTGGTTCCGGTTTTGGTTCGGTTCAGGTTCGGGTTCGATGTCCTGTTTATAATAGCACAAAATTAACTTCTATCATCTTTTAGTACCCTTTTTCTGTCAGTGCAGTACAAATTTGTCGTCATTACGAATAAACTAATTTGTCCAGTTAGCTTTTTGTTAATGAGCTCGTGATGATCATTATTTTTATTTATAGTACATACGAATAGATAAGAAAATGCGAAAAGTAAACAACCTACTTAAGATTATAATAATATATTATGCAACGAGTATGTAATGGTAGCTATTAATACACGAGCTTGAAGTTTACAATAAGAGTATTGTAAATCATATGTGAGTGTATTAATAGTCAAGTCATTATACATGAGTTGCACACACATTTTTTTCTACGATTGTAATTAAAAAAAAAAAACTATAAATTAAATAAACTGGTTATAAAATTAATCTGTATCAAAATGAAATGAAAATCTGAATCTTAATGAGTTTCATTCAAATACAGATGACGCATACTTAATAAGTATATTAAAGCATAGGAGTAGAAAATAGTTATTTTTAGTACAAGTGAGCAAAGTATGCATTTTTCTTACGCGTCCGAAAGTTGGTCGCACGAGCGGGAGCGAGTGAGCCAACTGGACAAGTGAGAAAAAGACATGTTCACGTGTGCTAAACATGATTTTTTCCACAATCTTGAAATATAATTTTTCTAAAAAACGAAACATTGTACTTTTTTATTAATGAAAAACTCAACAGTACATATGTTTATAACTGAATTTAATGTAAAGTTAACTACAAAAAATTATTGTTCCTTATAGAATGGTAGATATTTATTGTAAATTTGTAACTCTATCAAAATATGACTTCTGACGTAGTTTATTAAAGGCTTGTGTATTTTGCTCACTTGTGATTCAACATGCTACTTTGCTGACTATTTTAAGTTGAAAAATAATGAATTTTGCTATATGGAAAAAAATAATATAATAGACTGTATTTCAAATTGACGGTTAGTAATGTTAATATTTTCGACGACTTAACTCATGTTTACTAATGCTCATGTTCATTTTGGCCGTAATTAGCCCTTCTTAGTTGAAATTTAACATAATGGGGTATTTCACTCATTTTTTTTTATTATTTTAAATAAAACTTCATTCATTGTTTTAACTATTATTTATTGAGCCATACTTTATGTTAAATTGAAATTTTCTTAATTCTGTTGTTATGGTGGAATACCCCATTGGTGATCTCGGATCTTTCAGAACCCTTTTGAAATCACCTTTGGAAGAGTTAAGTTATTTATTAGAATAATACTACCTTTTTAGTTTAAGTTCTATATTTATAAGAGTATTGTAAATCATGCGAGTGTATTAATAGTCAAGTCATTATACATGAGTTGCATACAGTTTTATACTCTTTTTTCTAAAATTTATTGCATATTTAACAGTATGGTATAGATATTAGCGTCTAATAAATATCAAGTGGAAAAATTCAAATAAAATGTAAAAGACTTACTCGAATTTTCAGTTGGTGGGGTCATGAATTTTCTGATAAGAATATTTTTTTAAATCGTTGATATTTACGTATTATACATTATGTATAAATAATTGTCATTGTTAATTGTTTATTTCGATCAAGAACATTGTGAAATTCTTATTATATAATTTATAATATTTTTTTCTAATGTTTACTTCAACTGTTTTGTGAATCTATTATTATTTTATTAAAATGTAGGTATAGTTCATCTAGGGATCATTTTCCGAAGACTCGTTATCGTTTTATTATGGGTGCACAATAGCTAAAACCGCAATGCCAAAATATTTCGGTCCGTACAGTCGACCAGTTCAGTATTTGCAATGCTGGTATATATTTTACGCCCAGTATTCGACTGTAGACCAAGACTGCACTTTCCAGATTTTCTAAACCGATTACCAGGGATGTTGTAGAGTGAGTTAAACAAAAACTTGTAAAAATCGTATATTACATATGATGCACGTTGAGTAATTTTTTTGCCCCTACGAATGAAATTTTTACAAATACATATTAAATAACATATTTAATAAGTTTGCTCTTAATGTTATGTTTAATAAATACTGCAAAAGTGTATTATGTGGTTTTTATGTTTACTTTCTGTTTTGTTTTAATGAACTTGATCTTATTCAAGGTTGTGTAGTTAGCATGTACTTGTTATAATATATATATATATATATATATATATATATATATATATATATATTGGCATGTTTACTATGTGTTACGTGATTGTTATGGATTTTTTGTTTTTCTTAGTAAAGTTATAATTTATTAGATTCATAAATGTAATATTTATTAAAGATTTACAACTAAATTCGCTGAGTATTACTTACTGCATAATTAAATCAAAAATTTAATTACTGTTATTATTAAGTATATTTAATTGTATATGCATATTTATTTTTCTTTCACATACCATTAACAATAGTGTCTTTCATGTCTACATGTTATTAAGTTATATTCACACCTTTTTAATTTAAACGCAACAGTTTCTGTAATATCCCAAAGCTAAAAACACATTGCTGAATAAGCGCCATAATAATGGAAGCATGTGACACAATGTAAAGTACAATCACGCCGGAACAATAATAGAAAGCTAGTCGCATTGTCGCATAAAATTTCACATAAAAACGCGCTCTGATTTCCACTTTAATGAGTTGCAAGGTCGCTAGTCGTTTGTCACAACGAAATGCCTCCGCATTGATAAGCAAATATTTTAAAGTCACTTATGATAACAATGACGGTCCAAAAATAATTTACGGACTTTGTCTATGACTCATACTCGTTGTTTAGAAAATTCCTATGTTTTTGTGTGCATGAGATGAAGTAATCATTGAAATATGCATTTTCTTTTTAGAAAAAAAAATAATGAATCATTCTTACTAAATGTGGGCATTCAATAAATTATAAGAATCAAATATTTTGTTGTGGTTGAATTAGTCATAAGTATACGTAAGCTTGTCTTGTAATATTCATGGGTTTGTAACTAGAGTCAGAAAAATTGATTCTGTCGGGCAATAAAACTAATAAATATCGCAATTATGACGAAGCGGTATATTGCTCACTACTTGCATTATAACATTGCATGTCAGCGGGTTATTATTTGCGCTGCTCTGTTGAAATTAAGACATGCTCTGTATAGTAAAATACAGTAAAATAATCTAATTGTTCCTTTAACATGAATGCTATTTTGGTGTGTAATAATTTCTTATGAGAATAAAAAATTTAGTTTCAAAAATTATATCAAACAAATATTTCATTTATTTTAAAGGAACAGTAAGATTATCTTACTACACACAGCAGTAGGTGGTAGTATCAGGCGATGCATGTCTTCATCCCAATAGAGCGCTGCAAATAGTGACCTATTGGTATTCAATATTATAAAGCAAATAGTGAGTGATATGCCGCTTTGTCTTAATTACGATATTTGTAGGTTTATTGCTGGACCCGACAAAGTCAATTTTTGCTGGACCCAACAGAGTCAATTTTTCTGACTATGAGTTATAGTAAAATAATTTTGCTGTTAAAAAGAAATGCTATTTTTGTTTGAAATAATTTTTGAAAGATTAATAATATTTTATTCTTATTTTCATTGTATTATCATGAAGAGTGAAAATGTAAAAAAGAAACTGAAATAAAAAAATATCTTGTTGATGTAGCCTTCTACGTAGTACAATACATTTTTGCAAATCTTGTAATCTTATCATAAAAACTGCAAATATCTAAAAACTACAAAATCTGTGTTAAACTGCCAGTTTGAAAACCCTGCACTTTCAGAACACGTAGAAAAAATAAAAATAAAATCAGGGCTTAGTATTGGTTTTGCTTATTTTTGCAGATTTTTAGGATTGTTATTGATAAAGTATTTGTATTATTACCTCATTTGTTCAATGCTGTTGCACAGAGTGCACTTTACAAGTCACTTGTGTGCAATTTGTAAATGGGGACTTATAAAATTGACGTCAGACAACACACATTTTCCCCGCTAGTATTACATGTCTTTAGAAGATAGCAGGCTCGAAGAGAGAGATAGTTTGTTGTGGTTTTTGACATAATGTGTGATCAATTTTGTTTTAATAATGATTTGTTAGTTGATGATAAATTTAAAAAATAATAATAATAATAATACCTACCGAAACAAAATTATTCACCCCATTTTACTTCAGAACTCAGTAGATGGCATCAGTAAAATGCAAAAATCGTATGTCCCTATTGGAAATAACTTTGATTTTGCGTGGATACCAATTTGGGTCTACACATCCATAACCTGTCATATAATTTCTACCTACTATTCAACTAGGTGTTGAGCACGGTGTTGAGTAATATACTCCGTATTTATTTTGACAAATACTTTTTACTAAGAAATCATAAATAAGAAAATAAGTAGTTATTTTTATTTTTGTCAATATTAAATTTTGTATTTCATTTGTATTTAACATAGTTTTGTTGAGGTTATATTTTTATAATTTTGCACAAATATGTGTAATTTGTTGAAATATCTATAGTAGTTCAGTAAATGGGATTTAAATCTTATTGAAGAATATGATGAAGAAGAAATATATTTTTTAGTGTTTGGGTTAAAATTAAATAATAATTTTGTAGGTACTAAAATTATTAGTTACTTCAATGTCAAAGTTATAAACTGCAAGTCTTATCAAATGTTGGTAAAAATAGAATGCTTTTTTTGGCGCCAAACTGTCGCGTTTTTATAAACATTGTACACTTATTTACTCTTAATGTTTAATGTGTAAATATAATTTTATATTCATATTATTTTCATTTAATATAATACCTTTCAGGTATGCTATATGATCATTTTTTTACCTCCCGCTACCCTAGGTAAGGGAGGTATAGGGATCGTGCTAAAAATCACATATAGAGATTTTAGTGAATAAGCACGTTTTGATGTTCCCAGAACCCGATTTTAACATTTTTACAATGATGTCTGTGGGTATGTATGTGTGTGTGTGGATCTGGTGGACACGATTATTCAAATACTATCGATCAGAAAATTTTGAAATTTTGTATATCCATTCTACACTAATGTGGGAAGAGCTGATTAGTTTTCAGTGTATATCGGATAACCGATTCAAAAAAATTCATTGAATATAATTTTTCAGCAACTTTTACTAATAATAATGAAATATAATGGTACAATCTTCAATTCTACGATAATAGCATTTAGTAAATAACTCTAAATAACTTTAAATATAAATTTATAATATAATTTATTTTCATATATCATTTTGCCTATGCCTCAAACAAAAACAATATTTTAATAACAATTTGACATATTTAAACAAATGTCACTGTCAGGTTGCAATTACATTAAAATTAATAGTGAAACCGTGTTAAGGAGAATGTAGTAATAACATATGTATTTGAATCTAATAAAATTAAGGTTAGTAAAAATAATATATTTTCAATCGTACATAAATATTAGAATTACTATTGATTTGCTTCATTGGCTTCCAGAATACGGGTTTGAAAAGACTTTATGTCAAGATGCGAGTACTATTTTGATTTTTGTTAATTGTTTCTATTATTTTTGTCAATATTTGCGAAATTTATTTTGTGTATGATATATTTGTTTAAATGTAAATAAAAATTGTTATGAGTGAATGTAAAAATATTTGAACATAATGATTGCTTTACTTATACTGCATGGTTAAATACCCAGCGGGAGGTTATGGGCTGGCCACATCAGATTTTTGATTATACGCGTACCAAATGAGTGCGCGTTTTCCTGTATCAATTTTCCTTCAATTTTTTTTTCTGTGACTGAACTGAATGATTTGCTGTATGACAGTAACCAGTGGTCAGTCGGACGGTGAACGGTTTTCCCGGAACCGGATAGCACATCACATATAGCGACTGTCGCTGCATACAGCTCGCTTACAGAGCATCTGTATGCTAGTTGACTCGCTGCTTCATTCCTACTCTGATGGCATTTCGCTTTTTTACGCCACATCCGGTAGCAGGGCTATGCCAGTGGCGTACGGCTTTTTTTCACTGACTGTAATGGATGTGTTGTTTTGAATGTTGGAATGACATGTTGGTTGATGGTTATGAATTGTGAGAGAATGAAGGAAATGAACGGAATTATGATGTTCATGGGTTATAATTTAGAATAATGAATGCAAAAATATACTAAAGGAAGTAATCCCTAAATTTATTCTGTTTTTGTTTCGTCAATTTAATGTTGCTTGTTTTAATTTTAAGCATGTTTATAATATTTTTGTTCTTTTTCAATGGAAACACTATATTCAAAAAATAGGATTCTGCGACACATCATACAATACACGACTAATGATCTCACTATCTTTAACACCTCCAATGTATCATAAATTTCATCACATACGAGTATGTACATATGAGGAGCAAACTTCCAAAATGCGTTTTGCCTTATTTTGCCCGTTTTACCAAAACTTTCAACTTTTGAGTAACAACTGACGTTACATTCTCTATTCAATTATACACTGTTTACCCTAATTTTTGAGTTTCAAAACGTGTCACGCGTCATATAAAATCATTATTATATATTGAAATACTTGGTTTTTAGTTTCACAAAATTTATTTATTGATGACTAGTTTCGCTACTACAATAGCATCTTCAGATCCAATGTATATAAACTTAAAAATTGTATAAATATGTATATATATATATACACACATACTTATACAATTTTTAAGTTTATATACATTGGATCTGAAGATGCTATTGTAGTAGCGAAACTAGTCATCAATAAATAAATTTTGTGAAACTAAAAACCAAGTATTTCAATATATAATAATGAATAATAAGTTTCACCATGTAAGAGCTGAAATAATTAAAGAAATCATATAAAATCATTATTCAATGATACTTGCAGTGCATGTTTTCGGTACACATGGTACGAGATATAATTTGTTTTGAATGTATGCAAATAGCTGCCGTTGTAAGCATTATATATGCAAAATACATTTTTTAATTTATATTTTGTTCGCAATAATCTTTTATAACTTCTAAAAAATGTATATTTGAATAAAATGTTGGTATTCTACTTTTCATTTTCTCATTTATCAAAGAGTTTGAAAAAGAAAAAATGTATGTGATAATATGTAAATGTAATAAAATGTCAAGCTAAATCGTCGGGCACACCTGGTACGTTATTAGATATTTCGTTCAATAATTTTTATGTATTTGGATTATATTGATTACTGCAGTAATAATTTATATTCTGGTAAAGTTCGATATGATAACGTGAATGTGCAGATTCTTTTTTGTCAAAGTTAGTAAATAAATTATAATGCTATAAGGAAGATTTGGATATATAAAATTCTTTTCCGTTTCTTCTTATTGAATAAATTAATCTATATGAGGTTTATATTATTACATATATTTTATAAATAGCAATACTATATTAGTCGTTATATCCACAAATTTGTGAAAATTCTTGAATTATTTGTGCATTAAAAAGATAAGATTTTATCTATGGCAACATATTTTACCTTTCATATGTATTTTAATGGCCGGTATACGGACTCGTTTTTACTTTCTATTCTCATGATGAATGTACTCCATAAAAGCGCTTTTATTATAAAATTGCGGTCGTAATACAGCCCAACGTGTTTATAAGTCGTTTTCAATTCGTAAGAACAAAATGTATTTCATATTAACACTATTATTAAAATAAAATAGTACGCTCGTAATACGGACCAATATTTTTGTAATTAATTTGTATTGATCTACTTTTGGTAAACTTTGTTTGGTGGCAAATGGTCTTTTACTTATGTTGATTTGAAGTATTTTATATTTTTAAAGTAATCGTATTTTAACTCAAGCTTGTTTTTGAGAATTTTGTAATGAGACATAAAACTATACGTTTGGCGTGATTAGTCCCTAAAATTTCTTTTTACTGGACTTATTCTGTTAAATCTCAATCTCAAATAGGTATAGTGTGCGTTACCTGGGGAACATGTTTATAAAATACGCAGATAGTTTGCATTTACTGAGCCGAATTCAGCACTCTTCTTTTATGAGCGATTTAGAAATTTGAAATTTAGATTTACAATATAACTTTATCTTATATGACAAGAGAGAACTGTTAAACATGGTGGTATGGTCAGCTCTCTTTCCTGTTTGTGGTCTGAGTCTGGCAGATTTGAAAATGGATTCACAAGAACAACGAACAAATTGATATTTTGTTAATAAGCAGTATTCGCGAGCATCGTATTTTGTACGACAAAGCAAATGAATTAAACAAAATAAAAACGTTCGCGTAATTTCAATGCAACAGGGATAGCAAGGAATTAAATACATGCACACTCATACTAGTATATTTGAAGACTTGTTAATCTTATAATTTCATTTTCAGAAACAAGCTATGGTAAACTGCCCATTCACAAATCTTAATGTGTTCGTAGGTCTAACCACAACCTAACAGATAATCTACATTTTTTTTTATCTTTGTTATAGATATCAACTACAGTAATAAAACATTCCTGATATTATTAAAAAATCATCTTATTCATTACCTTCTAACAAATTCATGGCTATGAAAATAAAATTGTAACCTAAAATCGGAACTGGTAAGTGGTGAAACGTTAAAATGACAAGCAGTGACATGTCACGTGATAGGTACTGATTGGTCAGATCCAGAATTTCAAAATCGAACATAAACCAGAGAAAAATTGTTTTAAATTAAAATTTCTAAATCTAAATTTATATTCATCATAACTAACTAAAAATAAGAAAATGAAGACAGACATATGCAGCAATGCATTAATAAGAAAAAGATGCAAGCTGTTTCCATAGTTTCTAGAGATGATTACTAGACTAAAGAAGAGTGCTGAATTCTGCTTTTAATTTATTGTTCATCAGTAATATACAGCAAATAATGGAAAATGACGTTTTTCAGAACAGAAACGTAATATATTATAAATAATACTATCTACAAATTAGATTAATGCGTTTCCTAATGAAAATGTCATTGTTATGTTGTGGACATATTCATTTTTTTTGTATCTTACACTTGTATTTGTAGCTAGGTATATTTTTCTGAAAGTTATAGGTATCTAAAATATATTTTTCTTGATCATTAACAAATTAAAAAAATATATTACTAATTAATAACATATAATTGCATACAATTTTGTTATTACTACAATTAAATGAATTAAATATGAACTAATTGCAATGTGTGGGCGTTTTTAAAAAATATTATCTAGAATTAAACACGCTATACTATATTATTAAGCAAAATTATTCTTGTTTAATGGAACGTAGTAGTCGTATGCTGCCGCATCTGGCTTCTGGCATCGTCGCATATTCCTATCATATTGGTTAGACTTTTTTATTTATCGTAAAATTAGCGATAATTAACCTCATTTTATCATCATGAATATTTATGGAAATTCCTAAGTTTTATAGCCTACTGTAATGTAAATATTTATGCATAAAGATTAAACTTTAATTTCTGTAAAAATCAGCTTATTGGAACAAAATGTAACCAGTTGTACGTATTACTGACCTCCAATCGTGGAAAGAAAAACTTTATAAAATTTGCCGTAGTTTTAATTACATTCATTTATAAAATCAATTTAATATCCATATATATTCTGACATTTTCAATACTTTTGTAATACTTTTATCAAAATTACTTTAATTGAAACAAATTTTCTGGTTTCCAATATTTTTAAAACCGACTATTGGTACTGATTTTTTACTCATTGTATTATCTTTATTGTTTTGAAATTGAACAAATTATTTCAAATTGCTCTGTGCAATTGTGCATATTTTACCTTTTATATTAATTGTGTTTACGTTCTTCATGTTCTTATTCATAAAATAATGTAAAAATATTTTTCGTTTAATTGCCATTTTTATTTTATTTAGTTTATAGTAAATTTATATTTTCTATTTTAATTTTATATATTATATTTTTTTTTAATATACCTATTAAAAAGGAAATATTGTATTGTCATCGAAACTACTTATATATGATTCTAGGAATTTTGAACGCCAATACTTACATGCAGGGTTGGCCTGATTTAAATCATTTGTAGTGTTGCCACAAGACCAATACCAGTCTTGGTCTTGGTCTCGTCTCGTCTTGGTCTTGTCGAGACGAGACCAGCATTTGGTCTCGACTAGAAAAGTCGAGACGAGACGAGACTAGCATCAAGTCTTGTCGAGAAAGTCTTGAGTCTCGACAAGACTCTCGACTTCAGATCAAAGGTATTTTTTTAAACATATATCTATTCTAAAAGTCCTTCAAAAACTGAGAGTATTGCTGTAAATACTGATTGAAAATTCGAATAAATAAGAGAGATATTAATTTTTCAAATTTTGTATTTCTACTTTTATAATTGTGTCCCAGAAACATTAATTTATGTAAATATGATGTATTCCTTATTCATCTAAATAATCCAAATATAAGTTTTAAATGAATATAAATTACAGTGTAAGTGGGATGAAATGAAAGAAGTATCAATTTAGAATTCTTTATTAAATTAAGATCAACCTTTATGTTATACTACACATGTTGATTTTAATTTAATTTTTGTTTAATTCTCAGTTAATATATTGGTACAACTGGGTATATGAAATACTGACTACATCTTCAAAAATATTTCCTATTTTCAAATAGCACACAAAAGTTACATCTGTGGTGCATTCTGCAAGTTAGCAATGTACTTCAGTTTTATTTATTAAATTAATATATTATAACAAAAGTAACGTTCCCTTCAAATATACATTATTTTTCTTTTATTTTTAAAGAATCTATTGTAATTCTTAGAATTTTACGAAAATGCACACAAAGATTTTACGATCTTAGGGAAATTCCCATTTTAAAATAACCATATTCTACATTTTTAACGGATGTACTTCTTATTCACCTAAATAATTCTTCCATTGAAACATATGAATAATATCGCATGTAGAAATAGGAATATATTAATTGCAAATAATGTAAACTATTAATACTAACAAATCAGTTACATAATTATTTTGTAAAGAAACAGTAAAAATATAAAAAAACGAAGATTTAATTCTTCTCAAACTTTGTATCCATAATTTATGTAAAAATACTTTTCCAACCAATGTAAATAAAACATTTTCTAGTGTTATCATTAAAAACTAACAAAAAAATCATAATGTATCATTTAGTAAAAAAAAATTGGAAGATATGTGCTTCCAAAAATAAAAGTTTATGTATCTTTTACATGTATAATGAAAGCAAAACTTTATCTCAACAAAGTGAAATGTAAGGGACATTGTTATAATATGTAGTTACAGGTATAACAATTTGGGAAAATTGGTATCAGATATTCTAAGAAACTGGTATTAAGCATTTCTCGTAAGAATACATGCAAAATGCAAGTACACTCGCCCTTTTTTTAAAAAAAAAATGGGTAAAAAATAACACTACATTTCTTTTCTTGTAAAAATCCAATAATGGAACAATAAATTTTACAACGGCCTTTGCTATAAATGCTGCATATTACCAGACAATAACAACCACTTTTAGACATCTGCTAGTAATAAATGTAGGTAGGTTTGCCCAACCCAAATCCAAATATTTCCGAATACAATACTTTGTCAATCTAACAATTTTGCATCCTAAAAATATAAAACCATGTAATAAAGAAAAGTATAAACGTATGATAAAGAATTAAATGAAAGATAACATAGACAATTTTTATGAGGAATCATTATTATGGTTTCATAAGTGGAAAGAGGAACTTCTTGAGAAAGAAATACCATATGAAGAATTATTAGATATCTCCAAAAAATTCTATCCATTTTTACTCCATGGCTTGATTTTATTTTTAACTCTACCTTCTACAACATGTAAAAGAAGTTTTAGTAGGTACATAAAAAATCTGTTGTGGCTAGCACAAGACCTTCCGTCAATTTGATGTATTTTGTACCAATCTCACATCAAAAGTTCCCTAGAAAATATTCTATATATTCAATAAAATTATAACACGAACATATACTATTTTTACAAATTCCATACCGAACGTTCTTTGGAAAAAATATAAATCCAATACAATTATAACACGAACAATCATTATGTACCTATATTGCACTTGACACTGACATCTGCCAATTACAATTTTTTGAATATATCAGCTGTTTCTATGATTATAGTAAAGCTGACTGATTTTGGAAAGTTAATCTATTTATAATTCGTTAAACCGTACAACTGTTATTATTAAAGTTTCTTAGTTACTATTTTTTTTTTACTAATTTTATAAATTTAAGCACGTTTATTATAATTTATTTGTTTTTCAAATAAGTGTTTTTTTTTTGTTAGAGAATTGTGTTTATGTAACTACCAACAGTTTTTATTGAATATACCATTATTATTCTAAATACGTTTTTGGAATAAGTGTATTGTTTTGGCAAATAAATAACATAAATATATGACTAACTATATTTTTATTCGTCAAAATTTTTATATAAAGCAGAAGTTCTCAACCTGTGGTACGCGTACTAGGGGATACGCGAAAGGTTAAGTTTTAGTTATCTACTTATTTAACATTTATTTAGAAAAATATAAAAAAATAGCGAAAGAAGTTTCTTTCTTCGGGATTTTTGTCCATTTACTTACTGCTACATTTAAACATATACATACTTATTTAACTATTGCTAATAATAGAAATGCATTGCTGTGATTTATTCTGTAGCTAAGGAATTGAAATTATATATTTTATGTTTATTAATAAGAAACAACACTCGGTATGTATGTATATTTTCATATTAATTATTTCAAGAGCTCAAGTATCAAGTTGATGATATTTACAGAAAAAATAATAAATATCTCAAATATTATTTGGAATTTTTGAATCGCGATTGTACTGCTGTTCTTAGAATTTTATATTCTATTAGATGGGATTATAAAAAAATGTTAATGGAAGCAAAGTCGAGAGTCTTGTCGAGACTCGAGACGAGACGAGACTGACATCAAGTCTCGTCTCGACAAGACCAAGACGAGACCACTCTAGTCGAGACCAAGTCAAGACCAAGACAAGACCGGCCCTAAGTCTCGTCTCGTCTCGACTTATGGCAACACTAATCATTTGATTTAAATCATGATTTATATCATGATTTAAATCAATTGATTTTTTTTTAAAAATCACTGATTTTTATCACGGATAAAAAAAAGATTCAAATTGTAATAAAAATTAATTTATTTATTACAAAAGTATAAATAACAACAAAAATATGGACTGTATTCGAATTCTAACAGATTACTGATTACATGTTTTAAACTATTTTATTTAGGTATGTATTGTTTAAAAAGACGCGCGCGCGTGGGTACGTTATATAGGTACTAAATTTATGCAAAAATTCAAATGCATCTTTTGGGGTTTATTACAGATTTCGTTTTCGTTTATGAAATAAAATATTTATATTGCTTTTAAAACTATTAAAAAAGTACAATAACACTACTAGATCTTTAAAAATAAAAAAAAATCATGATTTTTTCCAACCCTGCTTACATGACAAAAATTTATATGGCAAAATTTAACGACAAAATATTGGTAGGAGTGAAAATTTATATTCCAAATATTTTATAAGTATTTGTTTGGCTGTTTATTTTTTATGACAATACAGAAAAAATAGTTAAAAGTGGCATTATGACTTTTAAAAATACCTTAACCTAGCGCATAAAACTCATGCTCGCAAAACTCTGAATTGTTGAGACCTACTCCCTTCGTGAACAATTTCGTAACCAATGTCAACGAATATTTATATGGAGTAGTCAAGAATAGCATACAATATTAAATTCTAGACAGTTACGAGTTAAGGTATATTCATAAAAGTCAGAACGCCACTTTTAACTATGTTTCCTGTTCATTGGTGTTGAACAAAATATATTGTCGTTTAAAGTAGGTATATACTCAGACAAATGTTTGCCGTATGAAGTATTTGGAGTATAAATCTTTAATCTTACACAACGTAGGTATTATGGGTGCTAAGTTTCAAGTCAGTCGGAAATGTAGAAGTGGGTCAACATTGGATTTAGAAGAATTACCCTGAACAAACAATTGAAGTTTGTAAAAAATGAATAATAAATTATCTGACAATATATATTTGTTCGTAAAACAAACTGTCAGCAGATATATTAAACGTTTCAAAGTCGCATTTAAGAGAATGTTGTTTATTGATCGCTCACCTCAATCATATTTAAATGTAGTTTTGCTCCACATCTTTTACAAACTTTTTCGTAGAAGATAAATATTCCAATAATTTAGTAGAATGTGTCTACGAGTATCTGATAATGAAATATATGAAAAAGCTATTGTTGACAAATTCGGTGTCCCAAAATACTTGCAATAAATTTTCGCCATGTTCGTTTGGCAGCTCTGTCGTGGAAATCTCTGAGCGCGAATGAAATAGCGATCTCGCTAAATTTTAAAATACGGGTCTTTTTGCAGGCCGCGAGTTTTGGCTGGCGAGGCGATGGCGATGGTCCCATACCCTGGCCGGGTGCCAACCGCTGCTCTCCACAGTATTTCTATCCTTTCTTCACTTTTTTTCACTTTTTTCCCTGCGATGTGAGAAATTTAAGGGACATTTTTGCCGGTTTTGTTTTATGTATGCGTCATTTGTTTCAAGATGCAATGGTGTTGTTTTCAGAACTTGCTGTGATTTAAAATTTTAAGTCCAGTAATCTTATTCATAATTGTGACGACTGTTCTAATTTACAAATCGTAAATATGACAATAATACTAAATTTTATGACTACAATGTCTGGTACCAACAGGAAAGATTTAATGAAAATCGAATAAGTTTAAGTAATGCTTAAAATGTAGGTATTAATGTATTATTATATAATTTGCTGTAGATTGTTAACCTTTTTATGGGTCAATTAAATGTTACTACGTGGGTTAAATTTCAATATCAAAATACACAAAGTACTCAACCTACATTATTGTTGTCAAATTGATGTACCCTGTAGTATCATAATCAAATTCATTCTTATTTGCTTTATTTTATGTAGGTGTAATGTTTTTAATATTGATATAAATACTTAACTGTAAATTAATGTAATGTCACGTAACATTTCTCACAAATAAATAAATAAAAAAAATGTTTTTAAAAACAAGCTTATTAAAAAACACTATAAACAAAATTAAATTTTAATAATATTATTTCATTGCTGCGAGAATCTTACGAAAATAGATACTCGACCTATCTAAAATACTTTATCTGAGATACTTTCATTTTATGGATAATGTATCTTTATTTTAAATACTTTTAAAATTATTTCTATCTTTTATCTTAAAAATGTATGTTAGATACGTTATGTTAGGTAAAATATTTAAGATATACTTTATTTATTTTATTCAATTTTGACCTTTTAAGTGTCATTATTAACTCCATAGCAACAACTATAAGTAACACTTTATTCACAAGTGAATTAAATTTTTTTAAATCTCTCACAAAATTTTAACTCACTCTGCAACAAATAATGCATTTAAAATAACGTCAGGTACGAAAATAACACCATAATATTTATCAGACATTATCAGCCATTTTCATTATTTTTCACGGCACAAATGACATACAATAACGCATGTTAAATACATGACTTGACGTCTATCAGCGACGATTGTCATGCTCAGCCTACTAACTGATCAGTTTTTTATTTTGTCAAAATTAAATATTATAATAGTTTTTATTATTATTTCGTCCAAATTGAATAAAATATTGTACAAACCATATGAGCTATAAACAGTGTTGGCCTGATTTAAATCAACTGATTTTTTAAAAAAAATCACTGATTTTTATCACAGATGAAAAAAAGATTCAAATTGTAATAAAAATGAATTTATTTACTACAAAAGTATAAATAACAACAAAAATATGAACTGTATTCGAATTCTAACAGATTACTGATTACATGTTTTGACCTATTTTATTTAAGTATGTATTGTTTAAAAAGACGCGCGCGCCTGGGTACGTTATATACTAAATTTATGCAAAAATTCAAATGCATCTTTTGGAGTTTATTCGTTTATTACAGATTTCGTTTTAGTTTATGAAATAAAATATTTATATTGCTTTTAAAACAATTAAAAAAGTACAATAACACCACTACATCTTTAAAAATAAAAAAAATCATGATTTATTTGATTTTTTTTTAAATCAATGATTTTTGATTTTTTTAAATAAATCATGATTTTTTCCAACCCTGGCTATAAATATTTATTCACTCGAAGCTAAACTTTCTTCTCATGAATAAACATTACCTTAGCTCACTTGGTGTGTAAATATCTATTAGATAGGTACTTTTAATGAATATAGATATTTGGAAATATTATCTAAATGCAATCAAAATACTTGGGAAGTAGCTAAATACAATCAAAGTATATAGAAATTTTAAGGTTTTTATATCATATCAAAATGTCGAATTTTTAAAATACGTTTTGTATATACTTTTTCCAAGTATCTATCCCAGCTCTGAGTTACTTATATCAATATTCTAGAAAATTAAAAAAAAAACTAAAACTAATTAAGAAACAAGTGAAGAGTTAAGTATACAATAATTATTATTGTATTATTTTATTTATTTGTTTTATTGCAGCAATAATAGGAATATAAAAGTTCAATAGTAGACGACCTCATTGATCAATTTCAGATTTCTACGTAAATGACAGGAAATTGAGGTTATGCTTCGAAGAATAACCATTATCTGACATGTATAAAAATTTATTGACGTTGTTTCATGGAATGAATGTCTATTTTTAAATGTTTACATTTTACATATGTATAAATACCAGTAATATATGCAAAAATGCAGTGTGTACATATTAATAAATTAGCAATTTCAAGTTGTAACAAGTTTTTAAAATATTTATGAACTCATCTTTAGATCAAAGTAAAAATATTTAAGTTTTCTGTTTAATTAAGCTCTGAAAAGTAAAGAGATCAGTAACAAAATTTCTCTTGGAGTACGCTTGAAAGTTGTGGAGGGTCAAAGTGCTACAAGATCACCTCTGTCGCTGCCCCTTTCTTCCCTGTAGCCGTCGGCGAAGGAACAGCGCGATCAACCAAGCGGACAATCCCTAATTTCGTGCCAGAGTCGTACTGCACTACTGCTGCTGCCCCCAAAGCCAGGGTAGATCCATATCTTATCAAGGTTGCATTTCAATTAATAAAATTAAAATATATCTTCATAATTCCCCGGTTTTTGAAGGATATTCCAATGCTTCAGTCGTAACAATGAATTTATTAAAATTTTAACTGCCAGTTTGCAGTGGATGATTATTTAATTTGAATTTAATTCTTATCTGTAGTAAATACAGTAGAACCTCGATTATTCGTGCCCGGTTTAACCGTGCCGAGGATTATACTTGCATCCAAAAAATTGTCAATCATGCAACCGATTATCCGTTACGAATAAAAATTGTTCGCGATGCTCTGTGTTGTGTATCCGTAAGAGTATTTTATTTAGTTTTTTACTAAATCGTTTCACACTGTTCTATATGAGTTTTATAATTTTGTATGATGTATTATGTACAATGTATATGTACTTATTAAGATTAATTAATTTTTATTTTCATCTATGTAACTTTTTTTTAAGAGAAACGCTTAGAATATATGTATATACCTACCTGTGTATTGTGAGAATACATATGTAAATGTAAATGATTTTTTTTTATTCATTTGCAACATTTTTATTATCCGTGTTAATCAATTATCCGTCACATGCTTGGTCCCGATGAACACGGATAATCGAGGTTAGGGACATTTCTATAAGTAACACTTTAACGAATATTGAAAAATTGTTGTTAGTTGATTTGACAAGCATTAATTTAATCTTTTTGGAAAAATGTTCATTAGATAAGCATGTTAATAAATCATGCACATTTGAATTCTTTAAGACTTGTGAATTTAAGTGACAAATGACAGTACTTTGTACATCTTGTAACTTTATCAGCCTGATTCTCAAAAAGTTTAAGCTAATCCTCATTTTTGGATTAGTGAATTCTATTCTAGGCCAGTATTTAAAATTTACTCTTCAAAATATTATCAAAAAAAGTAATTTTTTGAAATAGGTTAGACTAAGGTCTAAAGTGTCAAAATTAGAGTAGAATTCGCTAGTCAAAAAATGAAGATTAGCTGAAACATTTTCGAAAATCGAGCTGTATAAGTTTTCCATATTCGGTTTTTAAGTATAGGAGTAAAATAAATAAATTTATCATTACGGCATATTAGCCAAATATCGGTAATGATGATAACATATTCGTACCGTGAGGGCGTTTACCAGGCGTCACCACACGGGCATTCGTTGCTGGAGTGGAGAGTGCACCACAGGGGTCACTTTTGTGTCATTTAAAATTCGAAATAATTTTAACGTCGATCAGGATCGAACCCGGATCTGCAGATTCGAGACCAGAGACTCAGATACACGGCCACGAGAAGCAGTAAATTCAAAATATGTCTGGTACAGTAAATAAGACAATTCATATAAACTATTTTTCTAAAATTTATTAGATTATAAGATTTATTTATTATTTATATATTTATTATTTTAATATTTATTATTTTAATATTTATTATTTTAATATTTATTATTATTTATGTGGTCTCAAGGCCGTATACCTGAGTTTCTCGTCGCGAATCTGAGGACCCGGGATCAAGTCCGACCAACGCAAAATATTTCGAATTGTAAATGGCACCAAATAGACCCCTGTGGTGCACTCTGCCCGCTAATAATGAATGCCCGTGAGGTGACGCCGGGTAAGCGCCCGCACGGTTCAAATATTTCATTATTACCACAATATGTATATAAAGCAAATTGGTACATCCAACTATTGGTAATATGCCTTGATGATAAATTTATTTATATTTATTATTTTAATTATACACAACTTTTATTTAAAGTATTTTTCTGTAAAATAATCCGTGAACTATTGATACCGATAAAAATACTTTAGTCATCTCATCGCACCTTTAATCACTTGTTCCTGATACCACTCCTTTTGTTTAAATTATGAATGAGTAAGTAGTCCCATCCTTGTTGTGAAACTGTGTATAACAATAGCCGGTATAACCAGAGTAATAATGTAGTAACATTTTTCTGTGGACTATCTCTAAAAATTCCATAATTCTTTACATAATTGTATTCCAGATTATACTCCAAATTTAGCTTATTCGCTGTGTATTTTCTCTGGTTGTGGTGAAAAATCCCCTTGCGCGCTACTGTAGCACCTCGGGCCACGTGGCTTGCTGTGCCCCAGCCGCTCCATCAGCCGGCTCTTTGATCGGGTGCTTCTGCCAATTTCACTCTTATTCGCTACCACCGCGTAGCTGCTGGCTACGCAGCCGAGCCACGCAGCCTGCACTGTCTGTTCATCAGACTGCCAGCCCCTGAAATGGGTGGATATGAAATGTAGACGTTGATAAAATTAGAGTGGAATTAGATATGGATTATAGAGGAATTAATTCTGAATTAGGCCTTAGCCGTGGTCACATTGAACGAATGATATTGATCATATACGATCGAGCACAAATTAAACGTACAATATCTTATTACGTGCTCAAAAAGGTCTCTTACTAATTACTGTCGATTTGTTTGATATTCGTATACCGTTCGACGCTAGTCGATGTATCTGCAGCCTCCTTAGTCTACTTTTTCTTCTATTAACGCGCCTTGCTGTTAATAGATCTTGCTTATTTCTTTAAAAAGGTAATAGAATATGTAAATTCCGCCAAATATCTAAAAAGCTAAATGACTTGAAATGGCTGTTGTACTCTTACATATACTTTTTACCTAGGTATTGTCTTTGGTCAAAAAATTCAGTGGTGAGTTTTTAATGAATAAGCACGTTTTAGGGTCCCTACAATACGAATTTACTATTTTTAAGATGATGTCTGTATGTGTATGTGTATGTGTATGTGTATGTGTATGTGTATGTGTGTGTGTGTCCGTGTGTGTGTGTGTGTGTCCGTGTGTGTGTGTGTGTCCGTGTGTGTGTATGTATGTCCGTGTGTGACAAATTTTTCTCCGACGATAACTCCAATACTACAATTCTAAAAATTATAATTCTTTCGTATTCCTGTTCTGTACATCCATATGAAGAGTTGATTAGATTTTGGTTATAATTGATACACCGGAAGTACCCTTATTTGAAGTTTTCAACAGTTTTTCTTGAAAAAACGCAGTTAAATATTATTTTTCGACATTTTGTGATTATCAATATGAAATAATATTTTATTCTCTATACGGTTTGATTTACAGTTTCGTTCATATTCAATAGATATAGAGTTATAGAGACATTAAGAGAGATTAACTTTCAAAAATTAGTCAGCTTTGTTAAAATTATGGAAACAATAGATATATTCAGAAAAATTTAATTGACAGATGTCAGTGTCAAATGCAAAACCAAAGTTGAAAGTATAGGGTCAGAAAGTTATGTGTGAATGTGATAGAGTGTCCCTCCAAAGAGAAGAAGATGGAAGGACTGTGTAGCAGAAGATTTGAGAGAGGAAGAATTGTGTGTAGAAGATGCGTTGGACAGGAATGATTAAAAGAGAAGAGTAAGAAACATCGGCCCCTAATAAAATAGGGAAAGGAACTTTCGGTATAGAATTTGTAAAAAATAGTGTGTTCGTGTTACAATTTTATAGGATATACAGAATCTTTTTCAAGGAACTTTTGGTATGGGATATATACAAAATACGAATACGAATTGACGGAAGGTTTTGTGCTGGCCACAACAGATTTTTTATGATATAATTTATTCATAAATAGGTCGACGTTCGGAAAGTAATACATGCCAGTGTAGAAAATTCCGAATGTGTTCGTAAGTATCTTCTAATATTATAAAAATCTATGGTTAAATATATACCTTTTATGTACTAAAATTAAGGACTCTTTTGCACACAGCCTTGTTTTGCATTGCTTTCTACAGTGGAATCCATTTGTAGTGAACTCGCTTATAATGTACACTCGCTTATAATGAACGCATACACTGAGTCCCAACTAAATACATACTTCACCTAATGTAAATCAAAACACACATAATGAACTCTTATATAGTGAACTTTCGGCTATAATGAACCAAATTTACTTCTTGCGTTCACTATATACGAACTCGACAACGACTTTTCTGCTATCTTTTGGTGAAATTTCAAAGTTATCATCTGGCCATACTGAATGAAGTTTGTGGTTGTAAAGCTGATACCTATTCACAACAGACGAGGTACATATTCCACCATTTTCCATAATATGTATGTGTGCTAGTCTAGATTGTTGGTTCGCGTATTGTTTCAGTTTAGTATTTGAAAATCTGTGTTTTCCTAAATGGAAGCTGAAAGTAAGAAACGGTGTTCTTTTACAATTAATGATAAATTTAAAATTTAATATCGTTATTTTCAGTGCGAAGTAACAAATAAAGAAATATACATATATTCATGTAAATAAATTAGAAGTGAGAAGTGACATTAGAAAATTATTTCCTGAAAAAGAAAGACGTTCAAACAAAAATTACTGATTATTTTAAAAAATAATAAAAAAATTATTTTGTACATAGATACATTAACCTGCATGAAAATATATGTTAATAAAGTTTTAAAAAATAAAATGTGTACATACTCTCTTTATAGTGAACACTCGGTTATAGTGAACCAAATACCTGGTCCATTGAAGTTCACTATAAGCGGGTTCCACTGTATTTTTACAGAAATTGTAGGACTAATTGAAAATAATGGCACAATTTTTGGGCGTTAATAAAGCCATGAATCGTTTACTTAACCAATGTAGTCAACGCTTTATTTCAAGATTTATGCACATTTGCTGGAGCTAATGTTTCCTGCTCTGTAATAAATTTTTCTGTAAAATTGAGGCTAATTTTCATATTATCTGGAGATGTAAAAGTTCATTTATTTTTGGTTAGTTTAATTAATTTCTAAGCCTTTACGATCCATAAAATGATGTTTAAACGATATAAAACCGGCCTATTAGTACTCTGTTCTTTGTTAATTGCGACGGGATAACTAAAATTAATTTACCTGCTGCTTTGACGTCGTGATTCGTCGCTATTTTATTTCATTTTTGTAGGAAAAAATAGTGAATAAACTGTTGACAAATGATATATTTTTAGGTGTCTCTGGAATTATATCAGTGCGTGTATTGTTTAGCGGTTAGTGACATTTATTGATTATCTATATTTGTCTTATACTGACCCACACTTTACGACTAGTTGACATTGGTCAGTAATTAATATTAATTGCGAGATGATACAACCATTAACTGTCATTGCCATTTTTTTGTCGTCACGTTATAAATAGTTGTCGATAACAATGTTTTTTTTACTGATATTTATGTTTATAAATAAATAAACTATAAATATATACATACATATATATTTATTGGAAAACTGTAAACTAAATGTTAAGTTTACATCTATAAAAAAATTATATTTGTATCAACTGTCAACATTTAAAATGGAAAAGCTATATGGCATGAAGCCAAATGATTGATCATATTTATAGAAATATGTAGATATATTATCTCAATTTAAGTTTTCTTACCACAATCTTTAAATATTTTTTATGTAGCTTTTTTTTTTAGCTTGTTGAGAATGAGTACAGTTGAAAAGCGTGTCTGGAGAAACAAAGAACGCAGATTCATTTGGAACAATGTACGGAAACGTCTAGTGATGTCTCATTCAAGAAGACTATATCCTCAGGTTTATTTACAAGTCATGAGATGAGTTTATTATCGTAGCCAGACGAAGTACAGTTGCAATGAGAGATGAACTAGTATGCGCTATTTACAAATAATAACGAATTCAATTTGTCTGTATTGACTTAAACAGGGATGAAGTTGGTGAATATTTTCATAATAGATCGTTTTAATTTTAAATTTGGAGACATATTACAATGATTTATTTATATGATATTCTGTACTGTACACAACAAAAGTATGACAATATTGCTATAGGTACTCATATTTTATGCTATTAACTGTATAAATAAAAACGATGCCTGTAAATATTGTAGTATTGTTTATTAATGTGACAAAAATAACTGTTTCGTAGTGGTTTTGCCAAATAAACAGTGTTTTATAAGTATGTTTTCATTTCATAATATTAAAAATTAAAATTTCAACAGACTCCGTGGCTCAGTGGCCGGATTAAGGTATTTTCGGGCCTGAGGCGCTAACAATTTTCGGGCTTCTAGAATAAAACATATAAGACCCCAAAGATATAATTTATTTCATAAATTAAACAGAAAAACAATTATAATAGAAATAAACTCAAAGTAAATAAAATACAATTCTAGAAAAATAAAAACTCGACGAAATGGTGCCGTAGCCGGGCCCCTAGCAGGCCCGGGCCCTGAGGCGCGCGCCTCATGCCCCTCATGGTTAAGCGGGTACTGCGCGTTATCTTTGGTTTTATTTTGTGTTGTGTCAAAATACAGCGAGGTTTCTCTGTTCAAATAATAAAATTCGATTAATTTAACAATGAAGTCCTTGAACTTTCAATATTATGCAGGTAGGAATGCCAGTTAATAATAATCTAATACAGTTCAGTACGCATCAAGCATCAGCTCTAACAAATAGGTTTATATTTCTGCTAGGCTAGCGCTTTATGGCTGAACGTAAGCAATGATTCTTAATTTCGGATCCGAATCTTCATTTCCTATAAACAATTACCTTTTGTTCGTAGCGTAGGGGGCGTCTAAAGTGTATCTTGTTTACATTTAGCTATATAGTCCATGTGTAAAAGGGGTTGTTCTTGTTACCTATTTATAATACTGGAAACAAACAATTTTCTTCTTAGTAGGTATTAAGAGTAGTGAAAGTGTCTCAGAATATAAGTGCTTGATACTGGAGATCTGACATCCGGATCCAAGATTCGATACTCAAATCCGGATCCGGCATTCGATACTGAAATCTGAATCTGAGATCCAGATAGTTCCAAAATTTAATTATCCGGATATTCGGATATTTTTTTGATTCAAAACCTACTCGATCCGTGTCTAGCTCCCAGCATTAATCCAAACATTCCAAACACACTATTTTCGCCTCGTCTTTAGTCATAACCGTAGACTCTTCTATTGTTTCCACTCGGAAAACTTTTCATAACACACCACTTTTCAACATCCATCAACTTACATATACCTGATGTCCACGCGTCATGTACACACCCGTAATCTCATAGACATATGTAACGTTTTATTAACTCTGGATATGTAATATCCAAGGTCATATTTTCATTTTTCTCTCTGTTGAAATGTATTTTTATTTTGCATAGGATTTTGAAAACAAAATACCTTATAACATTAACATTTTTGGTTGAGTATTGTTTACAGATCAGTTTTCATATTTATTTTCATTCATATCAGTATTTAAATAATTACAGAATTCTAATATAAGTAAATTTTTGTACAACATTGTGTATATGGAAGTAATGAAGAAAGAGAGGAGAAAAGGTTATTCACACACGTATATTACGTATTGAGTTTTTTTTATCAATTTTTTTTCGTGTTTCTAAAAATACCTGTCGGACATTGTACCTCCTCTATAATTAAAATAATTTAGCCCCTTAGTTGCATAGGACGTAGACCAAGCCATCAATCCAAAATAGAGTTTTGTGTTTAATTCAAAAGATCCATCACCGTCACAATTATTTCCCAAGGGCCGTTACCCCTGTCCTACACCTTGTTGTAGTCCCACAAAACAAACAAACGCCCGCAAACAAGTGAACATCAACGGGTGGCGGTGGCGCAGTCGCAGACAGAAGAGAACAAACGCGGATGATGATACCAGCACGTGTGTGTTGTGTGCGCGGGCGGTTGTGCGTGTGTGTATCAGAGATCGCGCGGCCGCATGTGCTCGCTGCATGTTCCATTAAGGGTGGCTAGTGTGGTATACTATGCTATGCCATGCTGTGCTATGCTGGCTTACGACATTTAGATAGCGCTATCTGAAAGGCCTGTGTGACTAGGTAAAGGTGTAGTAGACCTCGGGGCTTTATATCCTCTCTTCAAGTCTTACTCAAAAATTCTAGTGGGGTTCGTTTACAACTTCAGTGGGGGACCGACAAAATAATACTCTTCTTTGCACGACGTTGTTTGTAAAGATAATCAACTTTTATCTATGTGTGACAATTAAGTTACAACTGGGATTATCCTCTAACAGAGTGGTTAATTTTTTACAACTGATTAAAAAAGTTGTCCAGTAACTGTATTATTGATTTAATAACTAAAAATCTAATTTTTATTATGAACGTATATGTATACTTGATTAATTATTTTTTTTTTTTAACCAATTGTTAACAATTAACCAATGAGTTACAGAATAGGCCCGATTACCTGTTAATTATAAAATTATTTTCTATTGGATATCTAGTATTATCAGTAGTGGTAGTTAAATTTTACTTTTTCTACTATCAAACATTCTAATAAGATTTCATCAATAAACGTAATATAATAAGGAATGCGATTTATAGTAATTGACATAAATGACAACATGCATTAAGCAATGCAGAATACAGTATGAGAAATAATTATTCACGCTTTAATTTTGTAGGGGAATAAAAAACTTTTCGGCTGTGTAATATTCCAATAGTGGTCGCAGAAAGTTATACTATCAAAAAGTAATATTTATTTATTTTTAACAATAACTACTTCTCACCTTTTTACATATGTATTATTAAAACAATTAATTTCTGTAATTTCTTTTAAAATAAATACACAATATGTTCTTATTGTACACTGTAGTAATACTCATATGAGTGTGAAAGCAATTGAAAATAATTATTTCCCTTTACATGCTACGTCCATATTTTTCTGTGTCCTTTTTACCTCCCGCTACCCTAGGTAAGGGAGGTATAGGGATCGTGCTAAAAATAGCATATAGAGATTTTATATAATAAGCACGTTTTGATGTCCCCAGAATCCGATTTTAACATTTTTACAATGATGTCTGTACGTATGTATGTATGTGTGTGTGTCTGTGTGTCTGTGTGTGTGTGTGTGTGGATCTTGTGGACACGATTACTCAAATACTATCAATCAGAAAAATTTGAAATTTTGTATACCCATTCTATACTAATATGGGAAGTGCTCATTAGTTTTTAGTGTATATCGGATAACCGGAAGTATCATTTATACAAGCTTTAAACAGTTTTTCTTGTAAAAAATTCATTGAATATAATTTTTTAGCAACTTTTACTAATTAAAATGGAATATAATGGTTTAATCTTCAATTCTACGAAAATAACATGTAGTAAATAACTCTAAATAACTTTAAATATGAATATATAATATAATTTATTTCCATGTATCACCTAGCCTTTGTGTCAAACAAAATCATAATTTTATTGACAGGTTTGACATATTTAAACAAATGTCACTGACAGGCAGCAATTATATTAAAATTAATAATGGAACCGTGTTAATGAGAATATAATAGTAAAATATTTTATTAAGGTTTGTAAAAATAATATAATTTCCATCATACATAAATGTTAGATGTACGGGATGATCTGATTTATATTTGCTAATTGGTATTTTTGCAGCATTATAAAATAAAATAAATTTACAACTACACATTTACGAAATGGATTATGTACGGCGAAGAATTTACAAAGATTGCGTTTTAGAGCACCTAGAAGATGATGCTGATTTTTATAAGAATGTACGTGTGTGACGATTTTTCCTTAAAGCCTATTAAAATATGATCCAAAACTTCTGAAATTTGGTATTTAAAACTCGTATATAATTTGAAACAACATATTAGATTTTAACCATATATGATAAATCGGATGTAGTACTTAATTTGGAGCTCTAACAAATTTTTGAGGAAAAACAATAAAACAATCCAAAATTTCGTATTACAGACTTTTCTATTTATTGGACAACAAATTAGATTTTATTTACAAACGATTAACCGGAAATGATACTTTACTTAAAGCTCATTGCTATTTTAAACATGGAATTGGCGGGAGGTCATGTGTTGGCCACATCAGATTTTTTTCGTAAGGATTCACCTCGTCAGATCTAAAAAAAGTAAGTGCATCACCAACAAGCATATCAGTGGTTTTTATCTGCCTTGCCAAGTACATTATTTCACAACTATTTAGTATTCACGGTACATTTAAAAAATAATTTTAGCTTTACGGCTCCGCCATATAGAAAGTTTTATGAGCTCAACCACTTGGCAGCAATTTGTTCTTTTAACTTATGAATTTAAAACAATTTTGTAATATATATAGTCATAAAAATTTGGCTTAAAGCGAACTGCTAGTGCAGTTAAATATCTCTGAAATGCCCTGAAAATAATTTCATGCTTTTTATGACAATAATCACTTGAAAATTCTGCAGGTCAATGTATTATCAGTGCATTTTTTACGCATGTCAAATATCCAGTTCTATGTTTGGAATATAAAACTGAAAACAGTTTTTAAAAAATCATAAATTCATTCACCAAAATTGTTTTTGTAAATTGCTCGAATATAAATGTATTTACACATAAATACGTTGTGACATTTATCCAGTTATTATTTCAGCTAAAATAAATGTATTTCACAAAAAATTAAATCAATCAGCGGGAATTCAACTTTATTTCATTTTTCTTATTCTTCTGCGAAAAAAGTATCAAGTAGGTATACATTTGAGCCTATCTGTAACAAGGTTATTAATTTTTAGTTGGTATATCTACTAAATCATTTTTAGTTAAATTTATTTTAGTTATATAGGTAATAGGTAGGTACTACCTGAAAAATGTAAAATTGAAACAATTTATTAAGAAACACAACATAAAGGTTCCGTCGGAGACCCATCATAGAGATATAACTTTGAAATATTCAAATATTGTCTTTTCTAATAATTTTTTAACGAAACAGTTAAATAATTTTTATAGAAAAAATAATTCTGCTTCTAATGATAGGTATATTAATTCATAATTTTCTATTATCCGGAACTACAAATATCGTAGAAATTTAACAGTTAATATTAGTCAAATCAAATCAGTGGTGCCATGGAATAATAAATAAATAAATACGCACACTGACAGCTACCCTTTTTATTTGAAATTTGTTTCATTCAAATATGTTGCTTGGAAACGTAAAGAGTTTCAATTTCCAATTTTAATTTCTACTTCATAATTTTTACTTTGAATTTAACTCGTTTACAACAGCAATTTAATTCAATTTGACGAATGCTCAAACTATCAGATTCGGCCTGCCTACACTATATTGTGCTTCTTGTCCACATTTCTGCACACATTTGTTTACATTGACATTGAGCCTTTTGACAAAAGATAACTGAAGCTTTTCTGTAATTCGTTTCTAACGTTTAACAATAACGTCCAAATAATGACAGCTGAGCTTGACATTTCACATTCAGTAACATTATGCGCATGTGTAACCTCAAATTTGAGTTGAAAAGTTTGGATCTTTTAAGATTGGAATTGGAAAGTGAAATTATATGTTGTTGTGAACGCAAATATTGAGGCACATAATCCAAATTTTGACGCAAAGTAGATATTCAAATTGGAAATTGAAATTTTTTGGTTGTGAATGCCGCTTAAAAGTGTGTACTTATGAGTATGAACTGATTTTCACAAGTTCGCTTGTTAATTTTTTAAATGAGTGTCAAAAATTTTGTGTGAAGTAATGTTAAATAGTTCACTGAACTGTTTTCATACATTAGATGATTAGGGAAAACAAAATAGAACAAAGCCATATTTAAGTGATGAAAACTATATCCTCTAGTCCATAAAAATTTCTAAAAACTAGTAAAAATAGCATTTAACCAAAAAAAGTGTGGTGTAAAACAGCGTTAAAATTCGAAAAGGAGTAGGTACAGTTGGTCATCTTGATTTTGGACCTTTTATAGAGCTGGCAGCAGCCGTCACCATTGGCCAATAGAATTCAAATATTACATGCATATGCATGCGCATAATTCATGCGTGGGCGTATGTGTGAGATAGACTTATGCGGCAATAATATTTCCATCGTGCTTTCCCAGCTTCACCTTGTCTCTATGGTGAAAGATAGCAGCATTTGCAATATTAGTTAAACGATATATGATTGAATCATCATAATCTTTCATTTACTTAACCGATCATGTTAACTGTTAAACGAATACTGCCCTGAATTCAATCCTGTTTATATTTATATGACTTTTTCATGTGTATTTGAGAATCCAATCAACGTTTAGTATAGGAAGTTGGTTAGATAACCTGGGGATGTCGGTAAAGCGTGGTTTTTATTGCTTGCCGTTGCCTTTGTTCGTGCAGGATGTGGCTGTGTAGGAGTAGGATGTAATTTTTTCGCAGTCCGTCCCTGATGCGTGCGTTGGGGTCCGGGGCCGGGGTCAGAGCATCGAGCTAAATGGAATTTGCGTGTCGGGCGCCCGAGGCCGTCGCTGCCTCGCCGGCAAAACTTTGCGGAAGAAAACACAATTGTCTTTTTTATACTAACCACACGGTAGTGTTTAAAACTTTACCATCCACCCCTACACGTCTTGCTTCAAACTTTCTTGTAACAGGAGATTTTTCATAATTTATAAAAGGTTATATCGGTGATGACAACTTGTACGGGATTGAATGGATGCCGTTTACCAACAGTTTTGAGTTTTAGACTGATTCAGAACTTTATTATAAAAACGTACTTTTTATTACTTTCAATTCGCAACAGTGTAAATTGTAAACTTACGCGTCAGTGTGTAATTTTACTGTACTTTAAGTAAAACAAACATATGTGGCAGCTAATATAAATATTGCTATTATGTAAGCATGAGGCACATATCTATACCGAGGTTATAATAGAAAATTTCTCAAGTTGATAAGATAAGTTTTAATTGGACCATATTACATAGTCGTAGAGGTACCAGTTTCTATTAAAGTACTTATATAAATTATCTTTGTGCACGGACGTATCGTAATTTGACAATTATATACGAATTTCTTTGACATAAACGTCATATTATAGCCGGGCTATAATGAAACGTCAAACCAAATTATAACCTACAATAAAACAATTTAAACAGGCAACATGAAAAGTTTTTGTTACAAATCGAAAATTTTTATATTCTTTAATGAAAAATGAAAATAAATTTTGTGATATTTATATGGAAAGCACGGAGATACACAAAATAAAACTCAAATGACAGAACTAATAAACAAACAATAAACTGTTGTTTCCCGCTTTCATAGCAACACTAGATACTGGATGTTTGATGACAAATTCTTTTCGCTACAATTTTTCTAACATTCATAATGTAAGCACAAAGCACTGGTCTGCACACTTTCGTGTCCAAATCACTACTGATCCATTCGTAATAATTGCTTGTCTGCTAATTGTAGTCTTTAATTATCGTTACCTCACTCCCCAATACGGCAATTAATTCAACAAAACAATAACAAGCATGTTATTAATTGAATTAGGGGCTTACGTAACCAACGGTATACTCACAGACATCAATACCTTCCGGGAATGCAAAACCATCACTCGCATTCATTTTGGTACTTGGGGCATCACACCCGTCCCAAGCATGGCATCTGCACCAGCTCACAACACTAGGGTATCACACCCTCTCTGAGTATGGCATCGCACCAACTCACAACACTAGGGTATCACACCCTCTCTGAGTATGGCATCGCACCAACTCACAAACACTAGGGCATCGCACCCTCTCTGAGTATGGCATCGCACCAACTCACAAACACTAGGGCATCGCACCCTCTCTGAGTATGGCATCGCACCAACTCACAAACACTAGGGCATCGCACCCTCTCTGAGTATGGCATCGCACCAACTCACCTGAAAAATAATACGCTGAGAGGAAGCCGACCGCTCCCTTCAACGTTCACGAAGCTACTGTCCCCAGAATAATGGTGATGCAATCAATAACACTCATTAATTGCGTAAATAATTTATTAAATAACCCCCAAAAGTACAACAAAATTATTACTATTTGGATAGCGCTCACAATAATTTGAAAATTTTCGTCCGTGCATAAAGTTTTGTATGTACCACGAACGTAATTGCTTTTATGGCCTTTGACGTGTTTTTATCCCTCGGCTTACGCCTCGGGCTCAAAATCCCACCGCAGACCATAAAAGCCTCCTTACGCTCTTAATACATAAAAAACTATTTAATTAGTTAGGTATGAGGAAAAATATCGAATTTGAAAACTACAATAATTCATTATCCCATTACTGCTCAATTGGAGGAAAGGTATATTTTAGATTAGAGACATACATACTACGACTCTTAGTGTCCTGACGCACAAAACACACGCTCGCAAGTTTTATGCGTTATACTATATTTACAATTTAGCGCAAATAATAATAGTTGTGGTGCAAGGTGCTCACAAGGACATAAATATCACAATTACTCGCAATATTAAAATTTTTAAAATAATTTTAACGTGGGGCTACAACTTTACTTAACTGTGAATTTTACTATTGGTAGGTATTTAAAATTAATTTTAAACAAAAAAGTTTCAAATTTAAGTTATAAATCACTAGACATATTTTATTTTGCTAATTTAGTTATGTATCTGATAAATCAAATTTTAAATTTTATAAATATTGCTCATTAGTGTTAATTGATAATCACGAAATTGAAACAAAATAACACAGAAATGCATATCGTTCCAAAACTGTCAGAAATTCAATTTTCAAATAAAAGTTACAATTACATATTAACTAAAAATGCGGCATTTAAATTACTAATCTAATAATTATTTTTAAATTCTGCACTTAAATAACTACAAAACAGATACACTGTATATAAATGACGCATATTTCTGAAAATCTTTTAGTCATGGAATTAGTGTTGTATTTTGAAAATATAGTGATATGTGAAAGAAGTAAACAAAGTGAATATTATTCTTTTGTTTTTGTTTTGTATATTACCTTCCGTCACCTTTAGGTAAGGGAGGTATTGTCTTTGGTCAAAAAAATAGGTGGTGAGTTTTTAATGAATAAGCACGTTTTAAGATCCCTAGAATACGATTTTACTAATTTTACATTGCTGTCTGTATATATGTGTGTGTCTCCGTGTGTACATGTGTGTGTGTGTGTGTGTGTGTGTGTGTGTGTGTGTGTGTGTGTGTGTGTGTGTGTGTGTGTGTGTGTGTGTGTGTGTGTGTGTGTGTGTGTGTGTGTGTGTGTGTGTGACAAACTTTTCTCCGCCGATAACTCCAGCACTACAATTCTAAAAATTATGATTCTTTCGTATTCCTCTTCTGTACAACCATATGAAGAGCTGATTAGATTTTGGTTATAAATGGTCAACCGGAAGTACCCTTATTTGAAGTACTTAACAGTTTTTCTGGAAAAAACGCAGTTAAATATCATTTTTCGACATTTTATGATCATTAATATAAAAGAAAATCTTATTCTCTATATGATTTGATTATACATTTTCCTTCATATTCAATTGATATAGAGTTATAGAGAGATTAAGAGAGGTTAACATTCAATAATCAGTCAGCTTTGTAAAAATTATGGAAACAGCAGATATATTCAAAAAATTCTAATTGACAGATGTCAGTGTCAAGTGCAAAACCAAAGTGGAAAGTATAGGATCAGAAAGTAACAAAAGGGACAGAGTGTCCCTCGCAAGTGACTTACAATTTCAATGCCGGGAGTACGAGGAAGGTCAAAGAGAAGATGGAAGGACTGTGCAGCAGAATATTTGAGAGAGGAAGAACTGTGTGAAGAAGATGCGTTGGATAGGAATGAGGAAGTGTGAAGTGCAATTTACAGAATGTACATTCGTGTTATAATTATATTGGATTTATAGAATCTTTTCAAAGGAACTTGCAATATGAAATTTGTAAAAAATAGTGTCTTCGTGTTACAATTTTACAGGATATATAGAATCTTTTTCTAGGAACTTTTGGTATCGGATTTGTACAAAATACATCGAAATGACGGAAGGTTTTGTGCTGGCCACAACAGATTTTTTTATTTTAGTTTTGTCATCTTTTATTTGAAATTTTATAAACATTGCTCATTTGTATTAATAAGTGATAACTATGAAATTGAAACTAAATAACACAGAAATGCATGTCGTTCCAACTGTTAGAAATTTGATTTTCAAATAAAATTTAAAGATAAGTAAATAAAATACTTCGTAGAAGGAAAAACTGATTTTCCATATTAAACGCCTATGGCCTACTTTTTAAATTAACATCCTGTTTTCAAAATGCCGCATATATCTGAAAATCTTTCTGTCATGGAATTGATGTATTTTGAAAATATAGTGATATTTGAAAGAGGTAAACAAAGTATTCTTTTGTTTTGTATATTTTATTTTAGTTTTGTCAACTTTTATTGCATTTTAAATAAATGTCACATGTGCAATTAATGCCGTATAATTGTATTGTATGAATCATATGAATGATTCATGTTTGGAATAAACACATGTAATTTATATCAGATTGTAGGTGATGTCTTAATCATGCTGTAAAATACGACTATAGGAAAACAAACATTTAATTTTCACATTATAAAAAATCCATCGGGCAATTAAATCTCCAATATACATAGAATGAAAACGTGAACAGTTCCCATCTAAGGAGGCGTGCATTGGGTATTGTGTTGTTTTGTGTGCGTGAGCGTACGGTGTAGACGGGGCTTTATTTATGGCGGAGCGCCGCCCTCAACCAGCTGTTCTGCCTCGACGGCGGCGGCCGAGGATCGGGTTTTTATGAGCGCAACCTTCACCTAATTTGATGTGACTGATTTGCTCTCCTGTTATTGATTTTTTAATTGTGTCATATGAGGTTTACTACCGCTAGATGGAGAAAGGAAATTGGTTCATATTTCTCAACCGTGGTCTATTATTAACAAACTATATTGGTAGTAAACTAAAAGAAGGTGATTTATAAAGTTACAAAAATGTAACTTTGCCGCATAATGATTGAAATGTGGCATATACAGGGTGTTAAAAAAATAAGTGTCACAAATTTTGAGGGCACATAGTACTGACCAAAATTAGTAAAATAAGCTTAATCAACATTGGTCCCATCTTCAATTGTTTTTGAGAAAAGTTATATGAAAAATAAATATTGGCCAAGATTGTCACAACATTTGTCTTAGTAGAATTATGCGATTTTTTTTTTTTTTTGAAAAACAAAAACACATCAAAGATGTCCTTTGAAAGGTAAACAAAAAGTCTCATTTAATCAAAATCGTAACTCTTACAGTTTTCTAGATAGCAGGAGTAAACCCCGAAAAAACTCATTTTTCACTGCCTTATATCTCGGAAACTATTGAAGATCGGACCCACGTTGATTAAGCTTATTTTACTCATTTTGGTCAGTACTATATGCCCTCGTAATTTGTGACACTTATTTTTTAACATCTTGTATTTGTTAGAACTTTAATTAAGACTACTTTGTAAATGACTGATGTTTCTCATATTAATTTTATATTTAGTTTACAAGTGTCATATAATAATTATTTATGAAACATGAGTAGAGATTTACGGGCTTGGCATGAAGCTTGAAAGCTTGGCTTGGCATGAAAAATCAAGTCAAGCCATCCGTTCAAAGAAGCTTGATTTTTCAAGTTAAGCTAAGCTTCTGTTCCATCAAGCCCAAGCCAAGCCTAACATTTAAAGAAGCTTGAATTTTCAAGCCAAGCCAACTATCTAATATTAATAATCATTGAAATATAGTAATATTAGACAAGTGTTATACTCTCAGAATATTTTTTTTTGTTTATCAGTTTTATCCATTCATCAACTTCTGTTAGTTTGTCTTTGGTTAAAAGATTTTAATAGCTTTCTTCGAAAAAACGAAGTTAAATATCTTTTTTTTACATTTTATGTTATTATAAATATTAAAGAATATTTTATTTTCTATTCCATGTAGTTTGACGGCAATTACATATTCTTTCATACCCAATGGCGGGTAGTGTGAGCTCGGTTTTAACTAAAACACTGTTCTAAGAAATGTCAAATTCAAATTTCAATATTTAATTTCACCTTTATGTTTAAAGAACGACTTGTTAAAAAATATGTTTGAATACAAACTATGTTCTGCTTAAAAATCATATTTTGTTAAATTTGATATTATTTATTTTTATTATTAAATTATGAAATTTGACATTTCTTAAAACAACGTTTTAGTTAAAACCGATCTCGCACTACCAGCCAATATGTTTAAAATATATTAACTTGCGTCATTTTATTTTAATATGACCGAATTTTGCATGAAATTTTGGATCCGTAGTACCCCAAAGGTTTAGGTATAAAAAATCCTATATACAGAAGCAAATAAAATTATTATTATATTGTACATTTTTACCTCCCGCTACCTTTGGTAAGGGAGGTATAGGGATCGTGCTAAAAATCTCATATCGAGATTTTAGTAAATGACCACGTTTTAAGTTCCCTAGAATCCATTTTTAACATTTTCACGATGATGTCTGTATGTGTGTATGTGTGTGTGTATGTGTGTATGTATGTGTGTATGTGTAGGGATTTTGTCTTCACTCTAACTCAAATACTATCATTCAGAAAATTCTGAAACCTTGTATTTCCATCCCATTCTAATATGAATAGAAGCCATTAGATTTTGGTGTAAATCGGATAACCGGAAATGGCACTTTACCTGAAGCTCATAATGGTTTTTCTTCAAAAAATACCATTAAATACCATTTTTTCGCATTTTATGTCTTATGAAAATTAAAGATTATTGAATTTTCTACTGGAATACATTAATACTTTTTCTATATATTTTACACATAAATTTAAAAATAATTTTTTTTATTAGTCGCGAAGCCTAAGATAAACACAATAATTCGTTTGTTACACAGTTCATATTTCAAATGAATGTAACTGACAGTTAATGTCACTGTCAAAAAACTAATCACTTCAAATTAATAATAGTGACATTTTAAAAAGAAAATAGTAAATAAAGCAATAGTTTTCTGCAATGGAACAGTTTGCAGCGGTAGTAAATACGTAAGTATGTATTTAAATTAATAAAAATTCAATAGCGGGAGGTTTTGTGTTGGCCACATCAGATTTTTATTATTATTATCTATCCTTTACCAATAATGACACTGAGGGCCAGTTTTACAAACTCGAGTTAAGATTTTAACCGTCAGTTAAAGAAACAAAATTGAAACGAAATGAACGGTCAAATGACAGATTTACCATTTCTGTCAATAATCCGATTCAAAATTGCTTATTTAACGGAGAGTTAAAATTTTAACCACAAATTGTAAAACTGGCACTGAGTAAAACAGCGAATAAATTACATGGGTTACTACATTTTTTCTTTTTTGTATAACATAATTATCAATTTATTTGTTAATGTTTGAAATAAAAATGATTGTATTGTCTGTATAATGAATGAATTTTTTTTTCTAGGTAAATCTATTGTTAATTTTAGCAATATTGGTATTGAGATTTGAGCTACCTTAAAAATTGGCTAATATCTTTTTCTAATAAGCACAAAAGACCCCTTTGGCGATAAGTGGGACACTGAGATAAATACAAAATACGCCTACTGTAAAAATTATTAGTAGTGGGGTAAACTGAACGGTCCAGCCCACTGGCTACCTCGTCTCTCACCTACAAACCCCTCCGTAACTATGTGAGAGAAGAGTAAGACCCTTAATGATTATTCAATATTGAACTTGTATAAAAAATATATTTTAAATATATTTGCATGTACAGTTTTCGAAAAGATTATTATTATAAAATTATAATTAATATGCATTATGTTTAGAAATTGCATGAAGCATTTATTATAAAAAGTTATGCAGTAAACATTTTGTGTGAAGTCAAAGTAATGTATAATATGCTAAATTTACATGGCAACACAACATCTGCAAGCTTTTACACAAAACATATATTCGCATTCTTCTGTCAAAAATTAATAAGTATACAAAAAGTGTCATCCAGGTGGCAGTACCATCTGGCCAGCAGACAGACATCCTCGATGTGGTATGTGGTATCTACGGCTTGCAGTGCCTATCAGTGTGTTGTAGGCTGGAAACAAGGGACGCAGGGACGCACTAACGGTTGTTGCTAATATCGGACACAAAAGGCCTTGCGGGAATAATGACCCTTCGAATCACGGAGGATGATATTCGCTTCCTTCTTCCGCTCGACGGCCTCGCTGCTTGCAGATCCTAGCTAACATGTTAATCGATACTTCAACCTGGATAATGAATGCTAAATTTAAATGGGGTAGTAAGTTGTAGCGTGCTGGGTTTGTGGGTGAATTGGTGAGGAAATCTAGAGCACACTATATCATCGTTATATCGATTCTTTTCCATAATAAACCTCGAACTTTTATATTTATACTACAGTCAAATATTAATTCTTTGCCCAATAATAGTTGTTGCAATTTTTATTCCAATTATTGAGAACATTCAAATTGCAAATTACCTGCATAAAAGATAAGTTCATGGTTGTTTAATATTACAACTGCCAAATGTTTTCACACAAATATGTCTTTTATTATTAGTCACCGCAATTTATATATTTTATCGAGTTTTTCGAAAATAAACCTGCTGTGGATTTTTCTCACAAAAAAATTATAATAGGGAATGTAAATAAGAAAATAAATAATAAAAAATGGGAAATGATAACGTTCCAACGCTCTAACGTAACAAATTAAAACATGATGCAATGGGGTATGTGACCATAATCAAATTTCAATATATAAGTCATCATAATATATAAAAACTAACCACTATAGCTTCTCATTATGATAATAAAAACTAAACATTAGTTTGTAATAATATTGTTATTAGCAATTTAATGTTTTGGAGAAGGGATCTGTGACGTCAGTAGGGTAGAATGGTAGAAGAAGACAGTTAGACTGAGATAGATATGTTGTGATAGGTTTATAGAATGGCGAAAGTGATATCTATCTCAGTCTAACTGTCTTCTTCTATCATTGTACCCTACTGACGTCACAGATCCCTTCTCCAAAGTTTTAATAATTATTTTCTCGTAAACTACAAATAATTAATCAATTTAAAATAATACGAGTATTTTATTTTTTGGTCTAGTATCATATATGTAAAAATCAAAATTTATTCACATACCCCATTGGCGACTGAAAATTGATGAAGGCAAGAGGAAATATTCGGAAATTGCAATCTAGAAGTATTTATTTGATTTCAATTCGACGTTTCGATTTTCGATCATACAATGATCATCTTCGGGGTTAAATCAAGTCAGAAAACACAAAATATTGTGTGTTTTCTGACTTGATTTAACCCTGATGATGATTATTGTATGATCGAAACGTCGGTTTGAAATCAAAAAAATACTTCTAGACTGCAAGTTCCAAATATTTTCTCTTTCCTTAATAAATATTAGATTATTATTAAAAAGTACAATTCTTATCAATAAATATATTCGTTTCTCAAGAGTTAATTATTTACAAATATGTGGGGGAAATATTATTTCACACAAAAGTTTGTAATCTAGTAATACATAAAGCGACTGAATGTGATTTTAAGTTACAAATTATTTAGATAAGTGTCGCCTATGATGCACTTTCCACATTGCATGTGGATTTCCGTGAAGTGACATTCTCTAGCAATGGTGAAAGCCATGATGATATAAGAGGCTCAATGAAAAAATGATATATTGCTTTATATATATATATATATATATATATATATATATACAAAAATTAGATAAGATTAGGAAACGATGTTTCAACTTCGTATTTAATTTAGAGAAAAGAGGTATTGTGTAATGAAAATTTAGTTTTTATAATGTTTAAATTCGTATGTACCAGTATTTAATTTGATTCACTAATTCTCAAAATTCTGATTTTATCATATAGATAGCATATTACTAGCAAGAATAAAGTTTTTTGAAACTGGTAAACATAGAACTTTTGTGCTTTAAGTAAGGTATCAAAATCATACTAAAAGCTTTTAACATTTTATTTTTAAATAAGGAATTCAATCCTCAGCTAATTTTAACTTAACCTAAATTAATTAAAATTACTCAAAAAGTTTAGTACATTTTATTAAATAAATATTTAAGTATTGGTAAATTTTAAAGCAGTTGATAAAAATTAATCAAAATAAAAAGTCGGATTATGGCTTAGTTTTAATAATATCTAATTTATTAGCAATATCTTACTTTTATCTAATGTATCTACACGAAATATTTGTTTTCATATGATGATAAGGTGTAATGTGGCCGATGTCAGTAATTAGAAACTTGCACATACAGACGGCAATGAGTAATGTGATGTTAGGTTGTATATTCATTTATTTATCTATTAATAAACACCAAATTTCTGAAAACGTAATGTTTACAATGAGAAAAGAGTAATTAAAAGAAAACATATTACTTCTAATATAATAAAGTCAGAAACTACTGATATTCTCTTGTTTGTATTCTATTTCACAATAAGTTATTTAATGTCATTGTGAATCTTTTATCTTTTGGTTACGTTCTAGTCGTAATTCTTAGTGCGGAAACGATTAGATGCAGTATTTATGATCTAATTTTGCGATTTATTGTTAACTAGAAAAGTTAAATGATAGCTATGCGGAATAGCCTCGATGACAAAGTTAATTTTAATTATAGCATGATCCCAAAGTAGCAATATAATCTCGAATTAACCTATGCATATCCCAAACTTTGCTACTTGATTAAAACGGAAAATGTTTATTAGGCGCTGGGGTCAAATCGCTATCTTTATTAATTACATAGGTTAGATAGAATAGGTGGAATATGTAACAGCAAAACGCATTTAGACAATAGTTGTATTATGTCAATAAAACAAATATTTGAGTATAACAATAAAAACTATATATAGGAATAGGGAAGTGTTAATATGTCCATGAATTTAATGAACATATTTTAAATTACCATTGGAAATTGTAATTTATTTTATATCTTAATGGGTTGATTATATGAAATTAAAGATCATTATATTAATGTGTCAATAATTAACATATATTGGAAAATGTCATTTTAACACGTTAATAATTATTTGATAAATTTCATAGTGTAATGTTGAAATATTGTAACTGAAATAAGCCATTAATAATTTATATTACAAATTTTACACACATACTTTCTCCACATAAAAATATAGTATTTTTTTATGTTACATTAGTGTACATACATACACATACTACATATAGGTACTTTGATAGTACAATAATGTTTAATTTAGTGAATTATATATAATTAGAACTTAAATACATGGAGCAATTATCAGAATTCTATAATTACCGTGGTAAAATCATAAGTTAGACCGCTCCGTTTATTATTATTAAGTTTTAGTGAGAATTTTTTTTTACTAAATTAGCTTTTATATTTCAGCTTTAATTGCCTCTTTCAAAAGTCATGGAGATTTTAAATTTGAATCAATGCACTATCTTATAATTTGCTTTTATAAAAAATATAATTATTACATTTTTAGAATTTTATAATTATTTGAAATATATTATACTTGCCGTCAGATAATTATGGACTGGAGATATCACTGTTGCCAATTCAGGAGCAATGTTGAAAATGTTAAGTAATGAAGAAGTGGCTACAGCGCAGGGCAAGGGACCGGGTGCGGAGAAGGGAAAAAGTTGAACATCAGTCCATATTCATTTGACGGCGAGTATAGTAATTACATATTTGCTTCAATTGGTTTTTTACTTCTTCTCACCAATGAGTATAGGACAAAATCGTATCAGTGAATAAGCATGTTTTTAAGTGAAATAAATCTGGGAGCTCAAACTTTCAAAGACACCAGTAGTGGTAGCACGGACTTTAGAATTCTATTATAGTAAGCAGGCGGATGCGATTTTACTTTTACGAATTTTGGTAGCATGCACTTTAGAATTCTATTCACTTTTTGTTTCGGGAATTTTCGGATTTTATTCTATTAAAATAAGAAATATTATGAAATTTGTATATAATAAATGAATAAATTATATATAAATTGGCTTTGAATGGAATTGTGGCAAAATAATGACATTACTTTGACACTTTCGCCTCGAGTCATACGCTTGCAGGTAGTGATGCCGCGAGATTCGCATTTTCGAGATGTCGTCTCGGATTTCTCGAATTTTCGAGACGAGATTAACCTTATTCTCGTCTCGAAATATCGAGACGATACGAGTGTAATGCCCTCGAGATTTGCTCGAGACGAGAGTAGAAATTCGAGATCTCGATTGTACTATTTTTTTATATTACGTAAATATTTCTAATTAAAATATACAAAATAGCAAAATATTTGTCGGTATAAATAAATGTTTTAATTGCCTCTTCATTTACATTCATATTTATTTATTAATTTTAGATTTATTGCATTTTAATAAAAAGAAAATGCTCAAAAGTGACATCTATGTTATACTCTTCACGCTAGCTTCAAGTGCCGCCACTATACGAAAATAAAATCATAATTACCACCATTAGCGTACAAAACAGATTGCTATACCCAACAACGGATAATATAAGTACCTATTTTTTACCTACCATTCAAACACCAGACTTAGTAAAATAATGTTTTGATCAGTGGTATTCGTTTATGAAATTCATGTTGCTTGTAATTTTAATTTATTTACTATTTCTAATTATAAATTCTAGAAATTCGAGACTCTCGAGTCGAGATCGAGAGGAAGTAAGAAAAAATATGACGAGACGAGATGCAGAGAAATCTCGTCTCGAAAATTCGAGACGAGACGAGAGTGGATTGTTTCTCGCCATATCTCGTCTCGTGGCATCACTACTTGCAGGCGAATATTTTGAGACACGCATGCTACCAAATTTTCGCTTCGTGGCGAAAAGCGCAAATAAATGCCTCTTTTGATAGAATTTTAAAGTTCGTGCTGCCACTACAGTTGACAAATTCAAATGTTTGTAATTAACATAGTAAATGTCTCGGTAAAATATTAGCAGTTGTCTACATATTCGTGTATTCGTGATATAATTTTGCTTGAATTAAAAAGTGTAATAGGATCAGAATAATGGAATATTTTTGCAAGAAATGTTATGTACGATACTTATGTAGAATAAAATGCGAGAGGTATTGTGCTGGAGACAATAGTTTTTTAAATTTGTTTATAAGAGATGTATTGTTTTAATTGTTCGAGTTGAGTAAATATTGATTTCTAAATTTATTTTTTTTCATTAAGAATGCAGTATTCATCGTCCCCATAATCAATTTTTTTTATAACTGTTTATCTTACGCTAGAATTTTGTCTATCGGTAACATCCTATCCCTTAAAAATATTTGTATTCGATATTATAACGCCGATATTGCCTTCAAAACTGCTCTTATAAATCATCTGATCGAAAAAGAAAATCAAATTGCATAGAAACGAAGAAAAAGTCGGGAATAAATATTAATAGGATCGTTGCTGCCCTATTTGATGTAATTCCTAAAAGTATACATAATTTGAAACCAGACCTAAAAAACATCGATTACTTCCCTCATACAAATTTAATAGGCCCAAAACCAGAGTCCTAAATATCCCACGCTAGCACACTTCGATTTTCATTTAGGCTTTAAATTACGCGTGCGTTTACCCAGAAAGGGTCCTTGTGTGCATGTGCGCACAGGCACATACACATACATAAACACACACACACACACTGATAGAGGTCCTCAACTCGCTCCTCAAACATGGCAGTGTGTCGTGTTTGTCTGCGAGTTATCATCAGCAGGGCAGGGACGCACTAGGGGGACTGGAATTATTTATGAGGGTTAACGACGTCCCGTTAAGATGGTCGCGGGCTTCGGGGAGGATTCTGTAATGTGCTCACGACTGATAGTATTTTAAATTGTGATGTTAGTGCAAACTCAACAAAGTGATTTTTTTACGATTTCCTTTCTAGGTGATTACATATTTATTACTTGAAATTTCGAATGCTAATGTGATTTTTAAGTAGGATGCTATTAGAATGTGACCTCCTATTAAGTATTCTATAACGATTCGTGATGGATCTATAAATAAAACTACTATTTACCAGTTTTTATACAAGATAAAAAAAGTTGTTTATTAATTTTTCATGATGAGTTTTGTTGATCAGGTTTTTATGTTTAACAATGGACAAAGAATAAATTTGGAAGCTTACTCATTAATTGTCAAAATATTATTGCTTGTATTACATCAACAATCTACATTTATAAATTATTGTTTGTATGAAATAAAAACACATCATTTCTACTCATTTTAATGTTAAAGGATATGATACGAATTTTCATGCCTTACATGTACTTAAGTATTGAAAGCATATGCATTTATCCTGATATATATCATCTGTGATAAAGCAGATTGGCACTAGTGTTGCCACAAGACCAAGACTGATCTTGGTCTTGGTCTCGTCTCGTCTTGGTCTTGTCGAGACGAGACCATCATTTAGTCTCGACTAGAAAAGTCGAGACGAGACGAGACCAGCATCAAGTCTTGTCGAGAAAGTCTTGAAGTCTCGACAAGACTCTCGACTTCAGATCAAAGATATTTTTTTAAACATATATACTCTAAAAGTGCTTCAAAAACTGAGAGTATTGCTGTAAATACTGTTTGAAAATTCGAATAAATAAGAAAGATATTAATTTTTCAAATTTTGTAATTTTCTACTTTCATAAAAATATAGTTAGTCATATATTTTTTTATGTGTTATTTATTTACCAAAAAAATACACTTATTCCAAAAACTTAAGTAAATTATAATAAACTTATTTAGAATAATAATGGTATATTTAATAAAAACTGTAGGTAGTTACATAAACACAATTCTCTAACAAAAAAAATTTGAAAAACATAAATCAGTTATAATACACGTGCTTAAATTTATAAAATTAGTAAAAAAATTAGTAACTAAGAAACTTTAATAATAACAGTTTTACGGTTTAACGAATTATAAATAGATTAACTTTCAAAAATCAGTCAGCTTTACTATAATCATAGAAACAGCTGATATATTCAAAAAATTGTAATTGACAGATTTCAGTGTCAAGTACAATTTACATAATGATTGTTCGTGTTATAATATTATTGGATTTATAGAATTTTTTCCAAGGAACTTTCGGTATGGAATTTGTAAAAAAATAGTATATGTTCGTGTTACAATTTTATTAAATATATAGAATATTTTCTGGGGAACTTTTGATGTGGGATTTGTACAAAATACATCAAATTGACGGAAGTTCTTGTGATAGCCACAACAGTATTTTATGTAATAAAACTTCTTTTACATGTTGTAGAAGGTAGAGTTAAAAAAAAATCAAGGCATGGAGTAAAAAAGTATAGAATTTTTTGGAGATATCTAATAATTCTACATATGGTATTTCTTTCTCAAGAGGTTTCTCTTTTTAATTTTTAATTCTTGTATCATCCGTTTATACTTTTCTTTATTACATAGTTTTATATTTTTAGGATGCAAAATTGTTAGATTGACTAAAGTATTGTATTCTGTAATATTTGGATTTGGGTTGGGCAAACCTACCTACTTTTATTACTAGCAGATGTCTAAAAGTGGTTGTTATTGTCTGGTAGTATGCAGCATTTATAGCACAAGTCGTTGTAAAATTTATTTTTCCATTATTGGATTTTTACAAGAAAAGAAATGTGTTATTTTTTACCCATTTTTTTTTTATATTATGTTATATTAGGGATTAGGAAAAACAGTTTGTTTTACACATTTGTGCATACAAAGTTTTAAGGAAATTGTTAAGAAGGGCTTGTACATTACGACTTTTATATTTACATTTCCTTTAAGGCTTTAAGTCAACGTTGATTATTGTTTCAATTTTTTCATATAAATGAATTAGGTATTTATACAATGTATTTAATTTTCTCATGGGGTTCAAGCGCAAACTTTTGAAATAAAGCAGAGGTTCTCAACCTGTGGTACGTGTACCAGGGGATACGTGAAAGGCTAGTTTTGTTATCTGCCTATTTAACATTTATTTATTAAAATATAAAAAATAGCGAAAGAAGTTACTTTTTAGGAGATTTTTGTCTATTTACTTACTGCTTCATTTTAAACATATACATAACTGTTTAACTATTGCTAATAATTTTGTAGCTAAGGAATTGAAATTATATATTTTATGTTTAGTAATGAGAAACAACACTCGATATATACGTATATTTTCATATTAATTATTTCAAGAGCTCAATTATCAAGTTGATGATATTCATGGAAAACTTAATAATAAATAACTCAAATATTATGTGGAATATTTGAATCGCGATTGTACTGGTGTTCTTAGAATTTTATGTACTATTAGATGCGATTATACAAAAATTGTTTATGGAGGCAAAGTCGAGAGTCTTGTCGAGACTCAAGACGAGACGAGACTGACATCAAGTCTCGTCTCGACAAGACCAAGACGAGACCACTCTAGTTGAGACCAAGTCAAGACCAAGACAAGACCGACCCCAAGTCTCGTCTCGTCTCGACTTTCGGCAACACTAATTGGCACACAAAGAAATGGGTAATATGCCGTGATGATATATTTATATATTTAATAAAATTTTTATTAATATGTACTTTATATAGCGGTAAAAATAAAAGAAATTAATTTTTGAATAGACACCTACACAAGTGCAAGGAGGTAGTTCAATATAAAATATACTAACATAAATTAGTTGTATTCATAATCATAATTATTTATCAAATTAAGCGAAAATCGACTAGTGATGGAATATGGATGAAGGTGAAAAATTTTTCAGTCTAGCAGTAGCAGTCTCAAATGAAAAAAATATTTTAAAATACTGACGATTCGACTATACAGTATAGTCTTCCTCAGGGTGCGAAATGGTCAAAATGAAACTTCTTGCTTGTTTTGTTACACACAACCCCGAACCCTCATTGTGAATGAAGAATACTTGAGACAATGGCTTGGTTGATTAGACACTGATATATTCTATATAAAACAAGCGAATATTTATTCGATGTTTTGTACAAGTAATTCCGAATCTTCAAATAGCTTAGGGACTTGAATCATTTGTGCATATTATATAAAAGAAAACGCACTATTTTACGAAATACTCGCTTGTTATAATTAAGATGGCTGAATGTTAACTTAGTATAAGTATAGCTATAGGTGAATGCGGGAACCTTCAATTTTTTGTATTCAAATCATGCAGACAAGTAGTGTTGCCAGAAGTCGAGACGAGACGAGACTTGGGGCCGGTCTTGTCTTGGTCTTGACTTGGTCTCGACTAGAGTGGTCTCGTCTTGGTCTTGTCGAGACGAGACTTGATGTCAGTCTCGTCTCGTCTCGAGTCTCGACAAGACTCTCGACTTTGCTTCCATTAACATTTTTTTTATAATCCCATCTAATAGTACATAAAATTCTAAGAACAGCAGTACAATCGCGATTCAAAAATTCCAAATAATGTTTGAGATATTTATTATTTTTTCTGTAAATATCATCAACTTGATACTTGAGCTCTTGAAATAATTAATATGAAAATATACATCCATACCGCTACATCTTATTAATAAACATAAAATATGAAGCAGTAAGTAACTGGACAAAAATCCCCAAAAAATAATTTCTTTCGCTATTTTTTTATATTTTTCTAAATAAATGTATCCCCTAGTACGCGTACCACAGGTTGAGAACTTCTGCTTTCTATCAAAATTTTGACGAATGTATTTAGAATAATAATGGTATATTCAATAAAAACTGTAGGTAGTTACATAAACACAATTCTCTAACAAAAAAAAACACTTATTTGAAAAACAAATAAATTATAATAAACGTGCTTAAATTTATAAAATTAGTAAAAAAAAAATAGTAACTAAGAAACTTTAATAATAATCATTTGGTATTTCTTTCTCAAGAGGTTCCTCTTTCCACTTATGAAATCATAATAATGATTCCTCATAAAAATTGTCTATGTTATGTTTCATTTAATTCTTTATCATACGTTTATACTTTTCTTTATTACATGGTTTTATATTTTTAGGATGAAAAATTGTTAGATTGACTAAAGTATTGTATTCGGAAATATTTGGATTTGCGTTGGGCAAACCTACCTACTTTTATTACTAGCAGATGTCTAAAAGTGGTTGTTATTGTCTGGTAATATACAGCATTTATAGCACAGGCCGTTATAAAATTTATTGTTCCACTATTGAATTTTTACAAGATAAGAAATATTGTGCTATTTTTTACCCATTTTTTAAAAATTATATTATATTAGGGAATTGGAAAAACAGTTTGTTTTACACATTTGGGCATACAAAGTTTTAAGAAAATTCTTAAAGAAGGGCTTGTACATTACGACTTTTATATTTCTATTTTCTTTAAGGCTTTAAGTAAACGTCGATTATTGTTTTCAATTTTTTCATATGAATGAATTTATACAATGTATTTTAATTTTCTCTGTATACGCGAGTGTACTTGCATTTTGCATGTGTTCTTACGAGAAATGCTTAATACCAGTTTCTTAGAATATCTGATACCAATTTTCCCAAATTGTTATACCTGTAACTACATAATTTTAACAATGTCCCTTACATTTCACTTTGTTGAGATAAAGTTTTACTTTCATTATACATCACATAAAAGATACATAAACTTTTATCTTTTGAAGCACATATTTTCCAATTTTTTTTTACTAAATGATACATTATGATTTTTTTGTTAGTTTTTAATGATAACACTAGAAAATGTTTTATTTTCATTGGTCGGAAAAGTATTTTTACATAAATTATGGATACAAAGTTTGAGAAGAATTAAATCTTCGTTTTTTTTTTTATATTTTTACTGTTTCTTTACAAAATAATTATGTAACTGATTTGTTAGTATTAATAGTTTACATTATTTGCAATTAATATATTCTTATTTCTACATGCGATATGTGTTCATATATTTCAATGGAAGAATTATTTAGGTGAATAAGAAGTACATCCGTTGAAAATGTAGAATATGGTTATTTTAAAACGGGAATTTCCCTAAGATCGTAAAATCTTTGTGTGCATTTTCGTAAAATTCTAAGAATCACAATAGATTCTTTAAAAATAAAAGAAAAGTAATGTATATTTGAAGGGAACGTTACTTTTGTTATAATATATTAATTTAATAAATAAAACTGAAGTACATTGCTAACTTACAGAACTTTTGTGTGCTATTTGAAAATTGGAAATATTTTTGAAGATGTAGTCAGTATTTCATATACCCAGTTGTACCAATATATTAATTGAGAATTAAACAAAGATTAAATTAAAATCAACATGTGTAGTATAAAATAAAGGTTGATCTTAATTTAATAAAAAATATTGGTGCATTAAAATAACATAAGAATTCTAAATTGATACTTCTTTCATTTCATCCCACTTACATTCTAATTTAAATTCATTTAAAACTTATATTTGGATTATTTAGATGAATAAGGAATACATCATATTTACATAAATTAATGTTTCTGGGACACAATTATGAAAGTAGAAAATTACAAAATTTGAAAAATTAATATCTCTTATTTATTCGAATTTTCAATCAGTATTTACAGCAATACTCTCAGTTTTTGAAGCACTTTTAGAATAGGTATATGTTTAAAAAAATACCTTTGATCTGAAGTCGAGAGTCTTGTCGAGACTCAAGACTTTCTCGACAAGACTTGATGCTAGTCTCGTCTCGTCTCGACTTTTCTAGTCGAGACCAAATGATGGTCTCGTCTCGACAAGACCAAGACGAGACGAGTCCAAGACCAAGACTGGTCTTGGTCTTGTGGCAACACTACAGACAAGACAATGCTTTCTGCTCGGCTGTCATACCAATTTATAATTTCAAAACTAATACTTCTCTTGCTTAATATTCGCCTTGTAAATTACACCTGCTCCCAAACCATCATAATCGATATCATAAGTTAGTTGCAGTTTGTAGTAACTTGATAACCCTATGTATATATTGGCTTCATTAAACTTCTATTTTCTGAGCTGCATCCATTAACTATACATTGTTCACATAAATTGAAAATAAAAATGCTTAATGTTTTATGTTTAATTTTATACGATATTCTTGTTGTGAACTGTTACAAACACCATGATAAATCAATAAATAATCTGCTATTCAATCTGGGAACTACACAACAACGTGTTATTGTGCCGATGAAAGTATTAAATGGGAAAAGTCGTTTACTCCTGCGTATGAATGAGTTGGCGCCACACATTTTACATATCGTATCGTACGTAATATTGAGAGAAATAGCGTTTATGTGTTGGTTGATCGATACGAAATAACATTAACGTAAATGGTTTGTGGAATAGCCAGCGTATAGGTACTGTACAGTGTACACACAACATTCTAATCTAAAAATGCATTCGGATAATTTATGCTGTGACACAAGTAGAGATAATACAAGTTTGGAGTCAGAGGGTCGCCAACACATATGCAGCACGTCTCAAAATGTTCATGCAACACGGAAAATTAATTATCGCGCGAAATTAGACACTTATTTCAGTATTATATTAACGATTATATTTATTTAATGTGGCTTTTAAATATAAAACCAAGTATTTATTAACTTAATTTATTTTAACATACTAATTTGCGACATTAAAACACTTAATAAATACGATGTATAAAAATGAATACAACAATACATATCATCAACTATACTCTCATTCAACGTTCGCACTATCTGACCAACACCAATTTTCTCTTTTGATGCAGTCGCTTCCCTTCTTATATATCCTGCAAACAAATATCTGGAATATTCTGCACTAGTTTTCTAGCTGTACATTCATAATTACCGATCTTGTACTTTCCTATTGAACGTGCTTGGCAATTTTCGTCCCCTCTTCGTATAGTTTCGGGCTCGCTCATATCTGAGGCATATTCTCGCAAAATTACATTGTGGAATTTGTTAGATAATTTAAGCCCGAACAATATTTGAAGGGTCTCTAGAAAAAAACCAAGTGTCGAATTTTAGATATTTAGCTATGTTGTGAAGCTCAACGAGTATTACCAAAACATGGTTTCAGAACGGATGAAAATGATGTATGTCTCGAGTATTATACATTTTGAAAAATACCCTTTCGGGACAAAATCGTGGATACCTTTTAACTTCAATTTAGTAAACAATTATTATCTCATAGACTGTGTTTTTTCTGCAAATACTGCCTAAAATGTATTGTTTATTAGTTAAAAATTCGTTTTGCTAACAATATAGAAAAATATTAAAAACAAAACAAAATGTATAAAATACATACATACAAAAGAATCTCGGTACGAGAATAGTTTCAATCTATTTTACGAAAACTAGCAGTCTAAATCCCAATATATTTAATTTTCTTTTAATCCAAAATGAAAAACATTAGGTTACTTTATAAAAATAAAAATTAAAGAAATAATAGAATAACTAAAAAATTTCTGTTATATTAATACCTACTTTTTTCCTGATATTATTAACCTTACGAAGTTCCTATTATTCTCTAATAATACCAGTATTTCTCTAGAAATGCGGAAATTCTTATAGTACCTATTCCGTATTTCTTTCATGAGTTACCCTTTGGTTTTAGTTTTGTTATTGTATTGATAGTTCTACATACATGACGTTATGCTGCTTCAATATTTACAAACAATTCTTCTTTGCGTTTACTTTATGCTTGTTAGTTGGTATTGATATTTCTTTGTACATACTTCAACTATGATAAAGTCCTAAAGAATAGCCATGTGCTCAAGCTCGATAAGAAACTATGTAGAGTATAGACTTTGACAAAACAGGTAATAAGAACTATTTTGTTGTGGTGACAGGTATAAAGATATTATGTAGAATGCACATATACAAATAACAAATTTATAATTAGCGATTACATCAGTTTCAAATTATACCTGGTTTATTCTAATCCAGAATTTAGATCTATTTATTTATATAATAATAGAGTTCACTGATTTTTATCCAGCCGATTAATATAAATTGAAAAGTAAGAGTGTAACATTTTCTGATTGTGTTCCGTTATCATGCTATTGAAAAAATTGTAAGTAGCAATTTTTGTTTAGTTGATGTTAACAATTTAAGAACATTGTAGCATCGAAAAATTGACACATATATAATTTTTACAACTAGGACAATAATATTGATGCTATGATTTTCTTCTAATTGACAGTTTAGTTATGACATTATAGTTTATAGTTTTTGTCAAGATAAATATTGGCTTTTTGATTTCTTACGCTCGGGATATTTCCTTACCTGAGAGGCCAGGAGCGGATTACCAAATTATAGTACAAACCGGGATATATACAGTTATAATCTTTTAATATATTTCGCCTATATAAATTTCGCAAAACTTTCTTTGGCGTTATTCTTGTTTCAAGTGTTCATTTGTAAACAACTGAAGTAAAATGAGGCATCCGTGGAATGATTCTTCTGATGAAGAAGATAATTCTAATATTTTAAGTGAAGAAGGAGAACGTGTTAAACAAAAACATTTATCGGACGGCGCAAAACAAAATATTTTAAATTTGTATAATTCCTTAAAAAGTGTTGATGGAAGTGGAAGTATGCAGACAAGGGCACAATTAACAAAATTGAATTATTACACCGCGCGCCGAATTGTTAACAATGGAGTTACAACAAGAAAACATAAATGTGACGCCAGTAAATTACGAGTGGTCAGTGAATTTAAAGCTGATATTTGACGGAAAGTTTACAAAATGTACGAAAAAGAACTACTTCCGTCTGTTGGTTAATATTTGTAAAATGTAATAAATGTGACGATAGCATTATTGTTGATTGTTAATTTATGTATCTATATGTTTTTAATATTTGTAAAATGTAAAAAATATAAACATATTATTGAATAATAAATTGTAGTAACTTTATTATGAATTTTAATATTGCTAACTGTTTTAAATTTGGTAATTGGGCCTAAGTTTTATATCATTTCCTTTGGAGTTGTGTGTTTAAAATGGAAGAATACTACTGTAATTACTACTATTGAATGCATTGGACAATATTTGGAAAATATCTTGTTTTATAAAATTATTTGCTTTTAGTAAAGTTTAAATGTTTATATCCATTTTGTCACAATAACTTAATAACGAATGATGGTCAAAAAAATTAATTAATTATTGATTCATTTTAGGAAGCTGAATCAAATCTCAAAAACACGGGCGTCACTTTTAAGATACTCTATAGTACGGTGTGATATCTCCATGACATTATCACTAATACCTAATTTGAAAAGATTACGCAATTATTAGATGTTCTTCAAATTTCATCGAATAAAAACAAAATAAATAATCCATTTTAGTGCAGTTAATAAATTAAAAATTAAATTAAAGCTCCGAACCTATCGGGGATCGGGGGACTAGTTAATCATCGGAGTAAAACTTATATATTATTACATTGCGATAGATGATAGATACTGACGATTGACGAAGTAGTTATAAGTTCTCGTCACCAAAAATCGAGGGACGGTTATAAACAGCTTATTCGCCCATCACTTAAGTTCACAAAGAAACCTAAGAGTTCTACGCATCATAAATAAGAAGGCTGAATTCTGTCACTATTTACACACAAAACTAAATCAATTTATGGTGTACCGTGCTAAATTATTCCATTCTAGTTTTATAATATAGGGGCGGTTAAGTTGTTTATGAGTGTCCCTCGATTTTTGGTGACGAAAACTATACATATGTTTAGTCGGGAGCGCAAAATATCAGTGTTGTGGAACAATAATTAATAAAAAAGTAATATAATAATAAGTAATTTATGCTTTTATTTTAAAATATTTAGTAAACAGGATTTGAAACTTAATTATCTTCCGTAATTCCCTTTTAAAATAATTCCTTTTAAGTACCTACACATTAAAAATATTTGAGAAATAACACATTAAATGGGGGTTAAAAATATTCTTGAATTATTTATAACCCTGCTTTACTCGCAAACGATGTTAAAGCTCCTCCTCGTTTAGAGTATCAAATTTCGGTAAAATGTTGAGCAGCACTGAGCAACATTAAAGTGCATAAGTAATACCAGTGGCCTGGCCCCTTCGCAGGACTGTTTAGGAACATGTAAAAACACAATTACGTTGGCAGTTTCGTTTTCATTTGCTAATGGCTTCTCTGTTCTGTTTCAGGTACGTTCGCTTGACTTCGGCTTTGCTGCTCCGTAAATCGCGGGGTAATTTACAGTCCGAGGCGGCGGTGAGTCAAACAAAACCCCCTGCCCTCTGTTTACGTTACCAGGCACAAGCGATATGGTTACGGTACGTACGGAGGAAAAATTTGTGGCGACTACTGGATAATTAAATGTTCTAGATTTATGAGCCGTCGATACAGGCTTCTGGGTGTTATCTCGTTGTTTATGTGATTATAGATTCACTACCTACTGATCGAAGGGGGATTTAATTGCCAGATTTTTCAGTTTTAATGTTTCTGATACAGAAAATTGGGTAGTCGTTTTCAATTTAGGGCTTCATATTTTTCAGAACATGATCTAAAAGTTTTTGGCAACACAAAATTGTCAGTAGTTTCCTGTTGGAAGATATACAGGTGTCTCAACTAACACACTTTATGTGGGGATCTTGAGAATGAGAACTGATGTACGAAACTAGTTAAATTTGACATAATTGGGTCCATTACGAGACCATTTTAAAGATGTATTAACATTAAAAAAAAATACACATATTTAGGCGAAAATGTATATTTAGCAATTTTTTTTATTTTTACAAATAACTTTCAAGTGTCAATACTACTGTATTTTGAAGGTACATTTTATGCTCTTTCTAATGGCGATGCTCAAATTTTCTATAACTATTAGATTTAGAGTTTTGTTGTCAAAGTAACAATCAAATGTGCGTCAAGATATGTACATCTTTAGAAAGCAATTGTTTTGTTTTCCACCACTGTATAATTTATCTAAGTACGTTCATTTGTTTCAAACAGAAAGAAATTAAAAAATGTAACAATTATTATTTTTTCGAATATGTATAACTTATACATTGTTGGTAAATGGTAAGCTAAAAAATACTCTATTTGAATGATGTAACTTTCCACTACAGCAATCCAACATTGACAACTAAATATGTGAGTACATGCCATTCCAATATCCATACATACATAATAAAGTGCCTTGCAGAAATGCAGAGTAATATACATTATTATTTCACCCTTTCAAGTTACATATTCGCAAAATTTAAAAACTGTAAAATATTCATTTTTGCAAAATTGGCATTGTGCATTTTTTTTTTGTAACTGTACAATCATGGCTTGGGAAAATTAAAGCAAGAAACGTAAGTTGAGATCTTTTAAAGAAAAAGAAATTTTATTTTCCTGAAGTCCTTATGTAGATATCTGTTATTAATAAAAATAAAATATCCTTCTTTCATTGACCGTGTTTTATAAAAATAAATTTCGAGAGGCTAAAATAAAAATGCTTTTCTTTCTAATTGAAGCTGTCCATGGCCTTACTTTGTATAATGTTCATAAATAAATTTGAGTTTGTTTGAAATTCTGACTAAATTAATACAAATGAATAAAACTCTTTGATGTAACTTTTCATGTCACAACACAAAGCAAAGGATAACGAGAATTTGCTTGCATCATGCTTTTTTTTTATAAATTTAAGTAATTATCCCCTGCAGTATTGTTACTAAAATTACATTTTACATAGAAAATAATCGAGAGTTTTATTTGCTGGAGCACACATTCGCCAACATTATGGGATTTCATTACCATTATGACTTTTGGCTTGCGTCGAAATTGTATTTAAATGGTGACACTAATTTCTGTATGACACTATTAATGTAGAATTATTGTCTCAAATTTAATTAATTTAGTTTTGTATAATAATTGTTATCTTTACCAAAATCAATTTGTCAAATTACACGTTCACTAAATGGGATGCCGGGCTTTGCAGAACGAGTTATCTTTGAAAGTTGTGGTAATGCCTGTCAAGTAATTGCTCGATCTGTTTTATAAATGATCTAGGATATTAATCGTAATTGCAAGAAGTTGTTTCAAGTATGAAACTTATTTCAGCCTCTTTGTTATTGCTGATTTTAATTGGAAGATTAAAGTGTTATTACAGACAAACTTGAGATATTCCAATTGCACATTTCTTGCTCCAATTACGGCGATGACATTTCCCATCCACAATATTTTCAAATATCGAATTGAGTTTAAAACTCTGGTACGCAACATTAATAATGATAGCTTTTGTGAAAACTTTATTAAGTACTTATTGTAAAGAAATACTAACACTTGAGTAATTTTCGTTTTTTACTTTTACAATTTTTACAGGTTTTTACACATTTACTGTCTCTAAAGTTACATGTACTCGTTTCAAAATTATAAATATACATATGTTCATTCGGATTCAGACAGAGTATATTTATTGCGTTCATACAATTTTTCCCATTTTTAACTTTGTTTCCTTCGAAATAGTATTAGAACTTGTTCATATTTATAGATAGTTACTTGAATTTGTTACAATGTTAATCTTTTGGTTAAAATTATTTATAAATAAATATATCATCACTGCATATTACCCATTGCTGCGTGTGTCCCAGTATGCAGATATCAGTAATGATGGAATGTATATACAGTGTGTTAATTAAAAACCTGGCCATAGGCGTTTAAAATGAGAAAACAGTTTTTCTTTGCGCAAAAATCCCCAATTAATTTTAGACAAAAATGTTTCAAATAATTGTTGTAGATAATTATATTTTGTCTAAATCAGTAAACAGTTTTAAATTTGCACGTTTGGTAACTTGTAATATCTTATTTGAAATTGCATAAATATTGCTCATTTGTAGCGATACTAATACCAATGGAATTGAAACTAAGTTACAAAAAAAATGCGTATCGTTTCTGCACCTAAATCACAACACAGATATTATTTTTAAAATCTAACACAAATAACTTTTTTATTATTATTTTTTTCAAACGCTATGAATTTCTTTTTAATTTTGTTTCAATTCCATGGGTATCGCTACAAATGAGCAATATTTCTACACTTTCAAATTAGATTTTACAAGTTACCAAACATGCAAAATTAAATTTCATTAGTGATTTAGGCGTAGAATATAATTATCTACAACTTTTATTTAAATCACTTGTGTTTAAAATTAATTGGGGACTTTTGCGCACAGTGTTTTCCCATGTTACACGCCTATGGCCAAGTTTTTAATATATGTATATATATATATATATATACACCGTGCGTGTGCTTACCAGGCGTCACCTCACGGGAACTCTTTGCTGGTGTGGAGAATGCACTACAGGGTTCAATTTTGTGGATACCTAACTAGATATTTTAGAAACAGGAAAAAAAGAAAAAGATGGTCTGCTTAAATTTCGAAGAAAAACTATTTTTCGAAACCATTTCGGGTGAAACTATTGATGTGACATCCCTAAAAATGAAGTTTCGTCGTGCAGAAGGGATTGTTTTTGTGTACAAACAAAGGAAAATACGGTAATTACTGGCGCTTTAAACTCTTTTCGTAGTAGGTATGACATTCGTAGGTTATTGTTATATTTAGCCAAAAGTAACATTAATAATTTAACGCACAAAAATCATGCTTTGAAAACTTACGTATAAAAGTTATGATTGGAAAACTCTGGCAAAGAGGTTAGAGCCTTACAACAAACCTTTTATGCAGAACATACTTCATTTTTAAGGTGAGGTAGTACATCGACAGTTTAATCCCTTTTCGGAAAGTGAAGATTTTAATAATTTATTTTCTATAACGCTTAGTGTTGGCACAATAAAATTGTAATAGTTTTAATCGTTTTGCAGAGCGAAGCGCTGAATTTTCATCTCTTCTAATAACAGGTTTTTATTTACATTAGGCATTAGGCAAAGTAATACACATTCATAGCATTGATTCATTTTTTATTTTAATTACCATAATAAATTTTAATCTAGTTTGATTAACTTATCATGATACTATGGCTGAACTACAAATAAAAAGGCCACATGTAATAATAGATGTCACTGTAATTAAGCCTAATTAAGAGCGAATATAGTACTTATTTTAAATTATTATGGTGTAAATAGTTTGTCTGTACATAATAACAAAAATCATACCAGATTTCGAGTACTTAATGGAATTCCCAATGTTTAATTTTTAAATGCTCAACAAAGGTACCTTTTTAATCATAAGATTGTTTTAATGTGATCTCATTAATGACACATTGATTGATTGATTTAAATAAACTATTGATATTTAGATAAATTTTCGCATTGAAATAATATTTGTCAAATATACATAATGTAAATATCTAATGACACATAATTTTGTAATTCGTTCGTATCTGATTTTCTCATATATATTATTTATAAATCATTAAACGCTTTCCTGTGTAACCAGTATTAAAAAGTCCCAGATTCCTAGAAATCGCAACCCTCATTTCGACTAAAATGACATAACGTAAACTGTGACGTAACTTCCGGTGACAGAGACAACTGCAAGTATAAGCAGCGATTACGGAATCGCATTCGCATTTGCCTCGAGAGACTACATTCCGAACGTGTGACTAACTGCACCAAGGTGTAAACAATCACGTAGCACGAAGCTACACCGGCTCTCTATACAACCGACATATCTCAGTAGGCCGACCGTGGAACAATACGCTAGTACAACTGGCAACACTGTATTGATGTCGTCCTGTGCGTGAATTAATACTGATTGTTCGGGAGGGATTTCAATATGACGAGTTTGTGGAAAGAAGGGGGTACAATCATGGAAATAATGCTATCATAACATCAAATTGTTACTTTTTATTTATTAAATTTCCAGTAGCTGGATTATAACGGGTTTTTCAACAAAAACTTTTTTTTAAATTGTAAATAAAACGCACTTTTTAGATGAAAGCTAGGAATATTTGAAATGAAATATGTTGTAGGGACTCTACAATTTATGAATGAAAAACAATAATAAATGTCCACCACGACTACGTCGGCGGACATCGATTCTTTTGTCCAAATTTTCAATAACATTTGTGTATAACTGTGGCTCAATTTTATTAATTACGCGCTCGATGTTTGCTTTGAGCTCCGCAATTGTTGTTGGATTATCTTTACAAACTTCATCTTTCACGTAGCTCCACAAGAAATAATCTAACTGTGTTAGATCGCATGATTTTGGTGGCCAATTGACGTCACCTCTACGCGAAAACAAACGCCCTAAGGTCCATTAAATTTGGTTTTCAATAAATCGATTGTTTCTTGTGCTATGTGACAAGTTGCCCCGTCCTGTTGAAACCACAACTCGTCGACATCCATATCCAAAATAGGCCATAAAAAATTGGTTATTATGTCTCTATAGCCTACTCCATTGGTCGTAACGGCAGCACCAGCCTCATTTTCGAAAGAATACGGTCCAATGACACCGCCAGCCCAAAAAGCACATCAAACAGTGACACGAGATGAATGTAATGTTTGTTCAACAACTGCTGTTGGATTTTCAGAAGCCCAGATGCGACAATTATGTTTGTTAACGTAGCCATTCAAATAAAAATGAGCTTCGTCAGAAAAGATGATTTTATCTGAAAATTCACCTTCTTGTTCAATGATAAAATCAGCAAATTGTCGACATGATCTGGGTGCCTTCAATTTTTTGCACCAACTGGACTTTATATGGTTTTAGAGCCAAATCCTTACGTAATATACGCCATGTTGTACTCGGGGTCAAGCCCAATTGTTGAGAACGCCGTGTAATTGATAAATTTGGATCTTCCTTAACACTATCACTCACAGCAGCAATATTTTCTTACGAGCGACCGCTACGACCACGTTTTGGTGTTGCTACGTTGTGTACTGACCCAGTTGACTCAGTTTTTTTCAGTAAATTCTTAATTGCAGACTCTGATGGACGATTATGATGACCGAAAATATCCACGATTTTATGATACGTGGTTTCATAATGGATTTGAATTATTTTTATGCGATTTTCTACTGTAAACATAACCACAAACTGAATGACATATCTGCCATCTTAACCAAATTCAACCCTATTGAAAAAAATAGTTATTTGTGTATCAAGGTTGTAAAAGTGATCTTTTTGGCCGAATCTGAAGTTTGTAACCCAGGCGAAGCCGAGGCTAACATATCAGATGAGGCTAAAAAAGAACTTTTAAGCCGAGGTGCACACAACATTTTTTAGGCGACTATCACAAAAGATACAATACCTATTTTTTTAATTTAATCACCTAGACAACTCACAAAACAATCTGTTTATGGTTACCTAGTGCACCCAGTGTTTTGTGCTGTTTACTGTCAAAATATTTTAAAAAGTAATATTCTTGGTAACATTGTAAACAAAATATCTACAATTTTTAATTTGAGAAGCAAGAAATTGAGTAGTTCATATAGCGACGATTTCTGTAATACTCCCCCAGAAAATACATTAAGCTGCGAATAGTGCGACTTTGAATTTAATACCCGAAAAGTCTCGGGGAATTTACTTGAGACAATATGATATATTTATGGAATGGTGTAAGCTAAATAAGATTAAGAACTTGACGAAAATGTGTTTCTTGCGTATTTTTCTGAAAGAGCTAAAACATTGAAAGCTTCGACTTTGTGGTCTTGCTATTCAATGATAAAATTAACAGTAATGGTGAAGAAGGATATCGACATCAGTAAATTTTCATATTCATTGCTTTTTTAATAGAAAAAAAAAACGTGGGCTATAAA